>JBANSL010000001.1:56002500-58402500 GCA_037127255.1 Persicaria tinctoria
AAACACATAAAGAATAAGAATGCTCATTCGTAAGTGAAATTCCTAAGCATGATACTACATGGCATGCTCTTATGCATATGAAACACCTACATACTATATGACACATCAGGCAGGAGGTACTGGTTACTGAGTAAGCCTCGGAGGTACTTACCTGGCTAGCAGATCAGCAATAGAAGAATCCAGCACACAGTAGTCACAATCACAGAGTATCACCTAGTACGTAATGGAATATACATAAGTCTACATCCAACTATTAAGCACTCAAGCACACCTCAATCAATAGAACAAGTAACATATTATGAAAGTCCTTTTAATTATCGCATCATCCGTTCCCCAAGACCACATCGTTCTCCATAAATCATTCAACCAATTCCGCATGTTCATATACATCAATTCCGCATATACCTCAACGGTTCATCAAAATCATAAGACATAATTTATGTGATATAAAATCCTACTAGATCGTCATAATTATCCAACATTTAATCTCATATAATAATTCATCACAAGTCATGCTAATAGTCATACATACCATACTGTCAGTCAAACGATCATAATATCATGCTAGTTAGTCATCGAATAAGTCTTATTCCCAAGTTAGTTTCAAAAATGTTTCAAATCCCAGTTGAATAGTTAAGTATTCCGACCATTGAAAATACTCGCCAAATTCCCTTTTAAATTTATTTAGTAGATTACATTCCAACCTTGAAATTCGTTTCCAAATTCTTTACAAATCTTTAAGTCCCAATAATATATATTAAATCTCAAATAGTATTACATGATATTTTAAATACCATTTATTTAACACTTTTATAAATTATTTCCAAATCCCCTAAAATCCCGATCATTTTTATTTAATAAACCAACCCTTATAATTTTCCCAAAATAATATTTTATCTCTTAAAACCTCCAATAATATTGTATATATAATATATTTTAATTGCCGCTAATTAGTTAGATAATAAACGGATAACCCGAACCGTACCAAACCGAACCCGTTATATAATCCCAACCCGGTTTCATAAATAACAAATATATAATATAAAGAGGAGGGACCCACACCCATGCCTTCTTCTTCACTTCGAACCGGAGGATCCCGTCCGCCATGGCACCGCAGCTTCCTCGTGCTGCTCGACGTCGACGCCCTGCTCGACCTTGCTCGCGGCTGGCTCCTCGGCCCTCGCTCGTCCTATCCTTCTCGCTCGCCCCCGCTCGCACTTGCTGCTCCCGACCTCGTACTCTCGTTACACAGCTTCCCTCGACCTCGCTCATCGCCGAACACTCACTCACCTCGCTGGACCTCTCCCGAGCTCACCGGAGCTCTCGAGCTTGCCCGATCGTCCCGCACTCAGCCCTCACTCACTCCCGACTAATCTAACCATTGAACAACGCACGAATTCGAAACAAGGAAGGGAACGAAGCTACAGGAGCTCACCGAGGTTATTTCGCGGACATCGGAGCTTTGATCAGAGGTTTGGGCATCGTCGGAGGCTCGCGATGGCTCGTCGGACCTGGGTCGGACATGGGTGAGCGTGATGGTAGGTCTCGAGAGTGGTTTAGATCGGAAACGAAGGAGAACGGCTTACAGGAACGTTATTCGCACTCGAACAGGGGACGTTGCACTTCGATGGCTCGTCGGTCGCCCTGGTGGCTCCTGGGTGGCTCTGGTGTGGCGCTGGACGTCGATGGAGGTAGCGGGATGGTGCTGATGCCGATGCTCTTCAAGAGGCAAGGAGGAACGAGGTGTGGGAATGACGATTTGATCTCGGTGAAGCAGAGGTGATGTTTGGCGATGATGGTGTGACGATGGGAATGGTTGTCAGAATTGGTGATGGAGTGGCGTCAGTGTGGAACGAGAAGGTGACAATGGTGGTATTGATCAGCAAAGGTATGGAGGGAGAGGGAGTTGGTGAAAGTAATGCTGATGAGGGTGATGTGAATGAAGTGTGACGGGGAGAGGGATGGCCTTTGAAGAGGCATGGTGATGTGAGGGAGTTGGTGAACATTGTGTTGAATTGGATAAATAAATATCTGAAAATAAATCCCGAATCTGTGAATTTTGAATCCCGAAATTTGTTTCCGAATGTTAGTTTCTCGACTCTCGCTTTATCGATCAATTAGATTTTATAAAACTTAAAAGGATATCTCCATCTGATAATTATTTTCAATTTTCGAGGTAAAAAGACGGAAATCGTTCGTCAAATTTTTATATTCTGGTCGGAGTCCACTAAATGATTTTTAAATTCGACTTAAATTCATTTTTAATCATCTTTTTCTAAAAAATTAGGATTTGAAAATCCGAGCCTTTACAAGTGGCGCTAGGAGACACGGACGCGTGGTGAGGCGACGCAAGGTGCTTTCCGGGCGAGTCGAGCCTAGAGGCTAGAGATACGGTGTCGGTGGTGGCAAGGATTGCTGCGGTGCTAGGAGCAGTTCCACAGTTTGTTGTTACAAGTAATTGTAAGCTACTATAATTGTAAGCTTTTGAGTTTGTAATTTCGATTTCTGGAATTCATTTATACCTATTGTTGTTTTATTTCATCCGATTTCTTCCCTTGTAGATTCAAGCCCTAGCTTTTTATATTTCTTTTTTTTTGTGCGGTGGGGGTGGTTTATGTTTGTGTTAGGGGCATCAAAATCGGGTGGCTGTGTTGGATTTTCGAGATGCATGATTTTATTTATCATTCGTTAATTATATATTCAGACGTATGTGTTAAATTTTGGTTAATATTGGTTATGAGTTGTTAAATTATTCGGTGAAATTTGATTCATTATTCGCCAGAAAATGGAGTCTTTGGTTTGGCAAATAACATAAAGCAAAACATTATTCGGTGAAACATGAGAAATTATTCGGTGAAATATGAAACATTGTTCGTATTAATTGTAAAAAAAAATCAAAACATTATTCGGTGGTATACTGGTATGTAACAAATTATTCAATGGAAATGATAATTTTTTATATGGACTAGATGATAAAAATATAACAAAACATTATTCGGTAGGATGTGAAACATTATTCGGTGGAATTGTCAGATCTTTAAAAAGAACTAATTTAGGTAGGTTTAAAAAACGTTTATTCCCCACAAAAAAAAAAGAAGCTTTTTTTCACAATTATTTTATCTATTTAAAAAAAAAACCAAGAGAAAAAAAAGAAAGGGTGGGAGTCACCTTACACGCGCCTGGGAATGCAGGGAATGTGGAGAGGTTTTTTTTCCAATGCGGGTGCCACAAAAATAAAAAGAAAATTTAAAAAATATCTTTTAATCGTGGACATCCATCTCATCTCTATTAATGGTCTACATTTGTGCACAAGGTACACTATAGGGTTTAAAATTTCTTCATGTGTAAAATTCAAGGTGCACCCCCCGAGCCCGGACTTGGCTTGGTTCGAGCCCACATGCGCCCACCCTTTCCATTCGAAGCCCCACGTCGCTTCTTCACTCGTCGGCCTCCCACGCCACCCACCAGCCACCTCCAGCCACCAGCCCCCACCCAATCGAACCCCCTCACTCAAGCGCACCCCCCGAGCCCTGTGCGCACCTCCGGCCACCAACGCCTAGCCACACCCCGACCACCTGCTGCCTAGTCGAAGCCCCAAGTCACATCTTCTCTCGTCACTCTCCACGCCACCCACGAGCCACTTCAGGCCACCGGCCACCACCCGCTCGAACCACCTCCCTCAGTCGCACCACCCGAGACCGGAACCCCCTTGGTTCGTGCCCAGCCGAGCTCACACCGAGCCCATCTCCCCCAACAGTCCTGTTCGACATTTTGGGCTCGAAACCATTCAAAATCCCGATTTTTATCCTTGTTTCAACTCGAATTTGGTATAATTTCTAACCTTAAACTTGTTTATTGCAATTATTTAGATTGTTTGAAAGATTTAGGTTGAGATTGAAAACCTAGGGTTTGATTTAGGAGCGGAATTTGGGGCTTTTTGCCAAAAGCCAAATTGATTGAAATTGATGATATGGTTGTGTTGTTGGGTTGATTTTGAGCTAATTTCATGTTCATATCATTGTCAAATTGTTTATGGATCATGATCTAATTGAATTTTAGAATTTTATTTTGCGATATGCTTTAGAATTTGGGGTTTTTTTGCCAAAAGCCAAATTAAATGAAATTGATGACATGGTTATTTTGTTGAGTTGATTTGGAGCTAATTTCATGTTCATAGCATTGTCAAACTGTTTATGGATCATGATCTAAAAAAATGTGGATTTTTTAATCATAAATAAAAAATTATAGTTTAAATGTTTAATTTCTTTCAAAAAAATGGTAAAAAAAATTGAAGGCATACTAAAATTTTCTTGAAAAATTGGTTGTGTTTATCAAAAAAAAGTATTGAAAACACTATAAAATATTATTTTAAATGTTTAATTTAAAAAAATCATCGATACAAAAATTTGTCCAAACTAGAGGTATGAAGACTTGAATCACTAATCTCTAAATTAAAGTGGTTACCCTTTAACAACTAAATCATTCATTATTTTACTCTTTCATCATTTATATCATATATAATTACCTATATAAATAGTACTAAATATATAATTACCCATATATTACAAAAAAAATATCACGATGAGATTTCTTAGGTTTCACGATGAGATTTCTTTCAACTAAAGCTATGTGCCATTAGATTTTTCATGATGGGATCAGTTTTCTTTCTAAAGATTGTTTATCTTCAAATGAGAAGTTCCAGGTGTTAGGTTCATCTCTCTTAACCTATGTATAATTCTAAGTGTTACATTTGGATGTATTTTATGTAAGGTTGATGGTATTATGGGCTTTAAGCCCACTCGGATGCATTCTATCTCTCTTGCTGAGCTTGAGCAACGACGTCGTTTAGCTTATACTCTCCCTTATATGGGTTTCCAAACCCTAATCTGAGGGTGGAGAGAGGTGCTTGCTTAATGTAGCTCTGTTCTTGTCTCCGAAGGCGATTTCTAGGGTTCCATCGCTTTCCGGCCTTTGTGAGCGTAGATCGAGCTCTCTTCCATCCAAATACACTTAGTGACATTGTGTTGAGAGAGATTTGTAGCCTCTTTGCCCTTTAGGTTCTGACCTTGGTGGCTTGTGTCCTCGTTGAGGCTAATCGTCGCTACAAACCTCGACTTTCTCTTTTACTTTGGTTTTGTTTAGTTGTAATCTTCCTTCATTATCATTGCTTTAGTTTCAGTTTATGTTTTCTGGTGTTTTGGATTGATTCTCTTCAAATTGGTATCAGAGCTTTCAGGTTTTAAGGGGTTTTCTCGTTTTTAAAACCGGATTTGTTAAAGCTTTCAAGTTCTTAGTTCTCTTAGGCTCCAGATCTGGTATATTCTTTGATTTTCTGCTGAAGCTTATAGGGTTCTTCATCCTTCTAAGCTCCAGATCTACGAAGATAAAGCGTCACTTGTCCCTGATCTCTATATCCGTTGAAGTTTCTGGAGCTTGAACTCCTTAAGGCTCGAGATCTTTCAAGATCTGAGAGCTCTTCTGATAGAAACTCCATATCTGAGGTTTTAGAGGACATACCCTTGTCGCTCGTCTCTGATTCTGTTGAAGTTCCTGGAGCTAGCTCTCCTTAAGGCTCTGGATCTCAAGGATCTAGTAAGCTCTTCTGAAAGGAACTCCAGATCTAGGGTTTTGAGGACTTATTCCGTCGGAAATTTCAATCTGATAAACCATCTCAGATTTGAACAAAAACCTTCGGAAATATTTGAGTTTAGAAGATTATACTCTTCAGAACTCTCCTTGAAAGCTCTTACTTTTGCTTCCGCTAGCACTTTACGAGATTCAAACTCTTAGCTTGATAGCTGCAGGGTTTGAGTACTCACCTCTCTCCAATATTTACTGATTTAGTGTTTCACTTGTTGCAGGAACTTTGATTCATGATGTCCGATAACTCCTATCGCATTAAACCATTTGATGGCACTACTGACTTTGCTTTGTGGCAAGTTAAGGTGAAAGTTATTCTGATAAAAGAAAAATGTTGGAAAGCAGTTGCTAATGAGCTTCCTCAAGATATGGCTGTTGAGGCTAAGAAAGAACTTGATCTCATTGCACACACTGAGATCATGATTCGAATATCAGATGAGGTAGCTAGACAGGTAGTAACTTGTGATACTTCTGTGTCTTTATGGAAAGCTTTGAAAGATCTTTATCAGGTTAAAACTCTGTCTAGTAGAATATCATTGATGTGTTGTCTTTTCAATTTTAAAATGGATGCTTCTGTGTCTTTGGATGATAATCTAGATAGATTTCTTAGGATGACACAAGAGCTTCAACGTTGTGATGATAAAAATTGATGATACTCACCAAGCTTTTATTCTGCTTAATGCTTTGCCATCTTAGTTTGATACTTTTAAGGATGTTATACAATTTAGTAATGAGTCCTTGACTAAGAAAAGAATTGTTGAGGCTATTGCTCAGAAAAATGAAGTTATCAAAGTGTTTAAAGTGAAAGGTGATAAATCTGGTTCTAAAACTGATGTGCTTTTTACTAAAGGAAACTCTAAGAATAGAAAGAGGAACAAGAAAAAGGATAAGGATAAGGTTCATGAACCTGGTAAGAAGCATTGTACTTACTGTAAGAAAAACAACCATGTCATTGCTGATTGATATAAGAAAAGAGATGATGAGGAAAAGAAATCTAAAAATGGTACAACTGCTGTGCTTGATTCCTCTGTGTTCTATTCTTCTGAATTGCTTATGGTTGCATGTGATAGTCTCTCTGATACTTGGCTTCTGGATTCTGGTTGTACTATGCATGTTACACCTGATAAGCATGTTTTTTACTATCTTGATGAGTCTGCTAAAGGTGAGGTCAGACTTGGTGATTTATCTGTTGTTAAGATTAAAGGCATAGGCATGCTCCCTTTAAAATGCATGATGGTATTATTAGAACCCTCCAACAGGTCAGGTGGGTACCTGACTTGAAGAGGAATTTGTTATCTATTTCTGTGTTTGATGACTTGAACTGTGATATTAATACTAAAAATGGAATCAAAACTGTCTCTATGAATGATAATATTCTCATTAAAGGTATTAAGAAATGTGGCTTATATTATGTTTTGGAAATCCTGTTCTTTGTGCTTCATCTTTGTCTGCTGAGTGCTCTGCTTCTATGAATATGCATAAAACTGTGTTGTGGCACTCTAGACTTGGTCATATTGGCAACAAAGGGCTCAATCATTTGTTCAGACAAGGTATGGTTGAAGGTAAACCCTCTGAGCATAAACACTGTGAGAACTGTTTGTTTTGTAAGCATTCTAAGTCCGTGTTTGGTAGCTCAAAGCTTGTTGCTCTTAAGCCCTTAGACTATGTACATGCAGACCTATGTGGACCTGCCCAAGTGGATACAATAGGTGGAAGGAAGTACTTCATTTCACTTATTGACCACTATTCCAGGAAGGTTTGGGTGCACATTCTTAGGGCTAAGAGTGATACCTTTGATGCTTTTAAACATTGGAAAACAAAAGTTGAGGGTCACACAACCTTTAAAATCAAATGTCTTAGAACTGATAATGGTCTTGAGTTTTGCAACAAAGATTTTGATGGTTTCTGTCATACACATGGTATTAAAAGGCACCTCACAGTTCCAGGTAATCCACAACAGAATGGTACATCAGAGAGAATGAATAGGACCTTGCTTGAAAAGGCAAGGTGCCTTCTTATTAGCTCTGGTCTGTAACCTTCATTGTGGGGGGAGGTAGTCACCACTGCAGCATACCTGATTAACAAATCCCCGTCTTCTGCTATTGGTTTCAAAACTCCACCTGAATTGTGGAGTGGAACCAAGCCTAACATAGCACATTTGAAACCTTTTGGATGCACTGTCTTTGTTCACTAGAATACTGGCAAGTTGCAACCAAGGTCTGCCAAATGTGTTATGATTGGCTATCCAGAGGGGGTGAAGGGCTATAAGTTACTTGTTATCCAACCAGGAGGGTACAAAGTAATTCTTAGCAGAGATGTCATTTTCATTGAAACCGAATTTTATTTCAGAAAATCTTCTAACATTGATTCTGAGAATGCAGGTGTTCAGTTCTATGATTCAAATGCTCAAGAAGCAAACTTGGATGATGAATTTGATATCACTGTCCCCATTGGAAGCAGCTCCACTTATCATGGTAATGTTGAGCAAAATATTGCTCCTTCGAGTACTGATGATAGCCCTCGCCAATCAAGTGGAGAGGTAAGCAACTCTAACTCAAGCTCCACTTCTACCCCTTCTTCTTCTGACTCCTCTAGTGCTGAAAATTATGAAAATGCCTTGTATGAAAATGAATCTGAGCATGATTTTGAGCATGATGTTTCTGATTCTTCAGAGCATGATGTTTCTGATTCTTCAGAGCATCATGTTTCCGATTCTTCTTCTGATTCTGAGCATGTGTTCTGAAAACTTTGCTGAGGTGCCTGATTTGTCTAATTATCAGCTTACTAAAGATAGATCTCCTAGAGTGAAAATTCCAAATAAGAAATATTTCACAAATTAAATTGAGTTTGCTTCTGTGATTGCTGAGGTTGTTGATGCTTATACTCTTGAATTGTTTGAACATGTTGTTAAATGTAAACATTTTGATAAGTGGATGCTTGCTATGAAAGAGGAAATAAATTCCATGACAGCCAATAAAACCTGAAAACTGATTCCAAAGCCTAAAAATGCTAGGTTCATTGGCTGTAAATGGGTTTATAAGCTCAAAAATAGTGTGGAACGTGGTGGCCAACCTACCTAAAAGGCTAGGTTGGTAGCCAAAGGATTCACACAGAATGAAGGGATTGATTATAATGATGCTTTTGCTCCTGTTGTGAAATATAAAACTTTGAGACTTCTGCTTGCTATTGCTGCTGTTTATGACTATGAAATTGATCAAATGGATGTTAAGACTGCCTTTTTGCATGGGGAGCTTGATGAGATGATTTATATGAGACAACCCAAGGTTTTTGAGGATCACTCTAAACCTAATCATGTTTGCTTGTTAAAAAAAATCTGTGTATGGCTTGAAGCAATCTCCTAGGCAGTGAAATAAGAAATTTGATAATTGCATGTTTATATTTCATGCATGTGAAAACTGATTCTCCCGTATATGTCTTGTTGTATGTTGTTGATATTCTCATTATATGCAAGTCTAGAGAAAAGGTACTTGATGTTAAGGAATCTCTCAAGAAATCCTTTGACATGAAGGACTTGGGCCCTGCTTAGAAAATTCTTGGCATAAAGATTTCTCGAGATAAATCCAAACATCAAATATTTTTGTCTCAAAAGGATTATCTTGTTAAAGTCCTTAACAGGTTCAAGATCTCTAATGTCAAGCGTGCTCCTATGCCTTTAGGAGGTCACCTAGATCTTACCAAGACGAGGATGCCCCTTGGGAAGGAGGAGGAAGACTATATGAGATCTGTTCCTGTTGTGAGCCTAATTCGCCATGTTTTATAGTTACTTTTATATCGTTTTCTGCATTCATTTCATACATTTGGGCTAGAATAGTATATAATCTTTGTAGTTTATGCTTATTTGCCAAATTATGGAATCTACACCAGTTTCTGTTTAATTTCACAGAAATTGAAGCAATTTACAGTAGTTCTGAGAAAGGAGGAAAAGCTCGAAGTCAACTACAGAAGTCCAAGGTCAAGGAGCAGCGGAACCAGGACGAATCAAGCTGGAAAGAAGGAAATCTACTCGACAACACATTGGTCGATATCGACTAAGCCTTGTCGATATCGAGCACATCAATCGATTTCCACCCAGAAAGAGCCAAAATCGACTAAGTCCAGAAAATTGGTCGATATCGAGTTGTTGTGCTCGATATCAAGTTGCCCCAGAATGAGCTGAAGACCCCGGAATCAACGAAGAAACTAGAGCTGAAAGCTACAAGTCGATATCGAGTACCTCAACTCGATATCGAGTAAACATAAGTCGATTTTCGCCTCTGGAGCCAGTATCGAGCAACTGAAGTGAAGTGGGAAAAATGCCAGGTCGATATCGAGTAAAGCTACTCGATATCGAGTGGTGCCCAGAAGCCGATTCCGAGGGTATCCGAGTCTTGTTAAGTTTCTATCCAAAATCCAATGGAGATATCCGCAAGGGCAAATTCTATCACGATCTATCAAGTCCAAGGAGGATTTATCCACAATTAGATATAATTCCTTTTAGATTTATTTCTTTATTTCCATGTTTTAATCTTTAGATAAAAGATAGATAGATATAGATTTAGATATAGGTTTCTTTCCTAATTAGAGAGGGAATGAAGCCTATAAATAAAGTCTTATGGGCTGGATTTTATGCATTCAATTCAAGTTACAATTAGTTACATAGAGAGAGAGAGCTTGTGGCGAGAGCAAGGTGGAAAGGCGAAAGCGGATTTGGCTTGTTCGGTTGTAAGCTTTCTTTAGTTTTATTTATTGCAAAGTTATTTCCTTTTAATATTGATGAGTCTATTGATGATGAAGAGCGAGTAGTCACCCAACTTCTAGGGGCGGGGTGAGCCCGACGGTAGCCATGTGAGGGGATGCGGTAAAGGTACAATCTTTTGATGCAATTCATCATCTATCCTTACGAGCATGATTCTTTTGCGAAAGTTGAAGGTGATCCTTATTTGTGTTATTGAAGCGAAAGTGATCTTAATATAACTTGGATTAATTATGTGACAGGGTTCCCTTAACCTGTCCTAAGACTACGTCGCAAAATCCAATTCAAACGAAAGTAAAGCGGAAGCAAAGTTATGATACAAATGCCACGGCAAACCCGGGTCAAAACCAAATCATAAGTGAATGATTACCATTTTACCAACTTAGAATGTCAGCCAGATTCTTCGATTCAGCAAAAGGGAACCCCGTCATATAGACATCGAACACGCAAAATTTGCAGAAAATACCTTTAAAAGAAGAACGGGGAAAGGAGTCAGATCGAGCCACGCATGCGGGACCGGCAGTCCTCGCAGAGGCCACATAGTATGTGCTAATGCAGTACAAAAGTTAAACACACTAGCATGCTCCTAATTATAATAGTGTGTAGAAATATTGTAAAGAGCCCAAGACAATGCCAAATGACATATCCCTCTCTTACTCCGCCCCTTTTTTCATAAGCGGACCTGGCCAGTACAATACCCATTTCATCGTGGTGGTACCACGGAATAATCATATCATCTCATCTCATCGCTTGCCTGATGGTGCTGGGCTATCATATCATTCTCATATAGACTCATGCATGATGGTGCTGACTCATGGTACCCTATGTTACACGGAAACAAAAACGGAAACGAAAACGGGGAAACGACAATCCGAATTTTGTTTGAAACGGAAACATCGAAGAAACTGCATTATGAATTATATGTTCATTTAAAGGTCTAAATAAGATCAAGAAGCATATCACCAAGTGATACATATTGAATGCATTATTAAGACTACAAATTAAAATGTTCAATACTGTGATAAACAGTGTCCTTACTCATTAACAGAAATCAATACAGACATGTCAAATATATTAAATGTCTTGCAAACCAACAAAATAAAGTAACTTAGTTTTAAAATAACAACATAATTAAGAACAACACAAAGTAATCAATGCAACATAATCTTATACTTAGCTAACTCTTCCTTAAGTTTTGGCTTATCAGAGAAACTTCTATATGAGGGTTTACCGAAGAGAACTTAGAGGGAGAGAGTACTGAACAGGTGAGAGGAGGGAGGACCGAAAATGGAGGAGAAGTAGGCGATAGAGATAGAAGGAAACGGGAGTTTCAGACGGGAGGAAGGGGAAGTATTATTTGGGGTTTTATTTTTTTATATTTTTTAACTATAAAATTAGTGGAAACGCCAACTCGCAAGTCAGAAACGTTTCTGACCAAACGAAAACGGTCAAAGTTTCTGACTTTTTTGGTCAGCGAAACGGTCAAAGTTTCTGACCTCTCAGAAATGTTTCTGAGGTGTTTCCGCGGAGTTTTGGAGTTTCTCAATATGTAGAAACGCGAAACCGCTATGAACAACCTGCGTAAGCCCCATAGGGAACTTACCTGAAGATGCAGAACAACAGGATAATACAAGGAAGAGCCCGAATGCAAGTCCCAAGCAATCCAAAAGTAATAGACACCTATCATCAAGCCATTTCCATAAGCCACCGGACCAACATTCATACACACGAACTTCACGTTCTCAACATGCTCAAAACAAACCGATAGTAAAACCATTTTCCAAAACCTTTCCGATTGATTAACATCAACCAAAATCGTTCTTTCAAATTAAACCATAAACCAACGTCATTAAACCAAGACAAAGCATCCCGACATTAAACATTTAAATTTCAAAACCAATACCTCAAAATCATACTATATATTTAATTCCCGCATTTTGGTTTCAACACATCAAATCCTTTAAGAATCATTTTCGGAAGACTTAAACCCTTTTCTAAATAATTTAACAACAATGCTTATCTAAAATAAACATTAAAAGCAATCATCTTTATAATCCTCATTTATAAAACATATTAAATAAATTACTTTATCAATTAACCACAATAAATCACTTTAAAATTTCTAAAACCACATTTTTAAACAACATAAAAATGCATAGTCCAAATAATATCATTTCTAAACCATTTCATAATATACAATAATCTTCGGAATATATGTCATAAATCTCATAATGTAATAAAATAATACATTAATAACAATTAACTACTAATCGTCTGCTTCGCTTAAAGGCTCTGTTGAATGAAGATCTTTGGTCTCTCTGATTTATGGTGAGCGATGTGACTTTATGGAACGTGTGATACGATGACAATTACGATATTTTACTTGTTCTATTGATTAGTGTGTGTGCTTGAGTTCTTGATAGTTAGACATAGACTTATATATATATTCTCGTTATGAAATTAGGTGATACTTTGTGATTATGAATGATGTATGTTGGATCTTCCATTATGCTGTTCTGCATAGCCAGGTAAGTCTCTTCGGAGCTTACTCAGATTGAAATAGAGAAATTCCCTTCTTTAGGTGCATGATATACTAGGTGCTTGCATTCATAATCGGCATGTCACGTAGTACCATGTTAGGTTGCATTGACTGTTGAGCATTCTACTTCTTTATGCATATGTGAAAAGAACGGCCAATACCTATGAATTAACTAGAGTCTTTGCTAGGGTTATAGGACGACCCAGTCCCATCGGGTCCCGTCCTGAGTCAATTGAGTCATGGAACTTCCTTTACTTATATTATTAGCTGCCTGCGGGCTTTAGGGTGGGGAATGCGTGCCGCCCGATTATTATGGGATGCGTACCATCTATGCCCTATCGGAAGGGGGTGGAGGTAGGAGAAGGATATACCACTTGGTATTCGGTGCTAAGGCCTTATTATATTTATGCACTTGATCGTAGGAGCATGTTAGTGTGTTAATATTCCGCCTTGCATCTAGAAGCATCTTTATTAGGTATAGCGTATATGTGTGCTTAGGGCCGGGATGCAGAGCCAAAGTGGGCATCGATCTGATCCTGCCCACTATCAATTTTTTTAGGTTGGAGTGTCGAGTTAGGAGGTTGTGAGGTTCTTGCCCCTCCGGTCAGCTGTCCCTCGAAGGACAGCATAGATCGTCTCTATACTTTCGTTATATATACATATATGCAATTGGACTGGAAGAGGATCATATTAATCTTGTTGATTGCTTCCGTGTTGAGAACATGTAAATGATTGTATGTGCAAACGGGATAGCGGGAGGAAACCTTGTTATGTAATTAGATTTTCTGTCTTGTCGGAATAGCTCTTCCATAGTACAACCCCTTGATAATCCCGATTCCGTCGTCCATCCCACCAAAGCACTAGGATTTGTTAGTAAGGGTCGAGAGTGTCTGTTCCTCTTGATTTGAATCCTGTTTATATTCCAACTATAGATGTCCGTCGAGTCACATACCTAATGTCAACGTTCTCTACGGGAAATTGGGTCGGTCAACTAACTACTTTCGGGGATTGTGTATGATGTGAGGGTTACCTGAGGTTGATTATCGACATTATTCCGAGTTAGGAGTGCGTTGTCTTTTAGAGTCATCCCTCTTGAGTCTCGTAATGGTCAACCGCGTCTCCTTGCCAAAAGAGTCTAAACACGAATTCTACTATCTTCTCTCGAAAACAGTGTGAATGTCCTCGTGTTCTACCAAACGAGTCATACTTATGTCCCACGAGGAAATAGGGTGATGAGTCGGTGAGTGCATTGGAGAATTCTGTCGGTTATAGTCGTAACCATTCTAGCGATTTCATGACATAGTATATTGATGTGTTCAACATGACTTGCTTGATATATTGCATGGTTACTCTTACGAGTAGATGTATGTGTTGTATGTATGGAGTTTCTATGACTATTGCCTCCCCATGAAGTAGGTTCATGATAGTGTGGTAAACCCTCGTTGTATGTTTAACATGTAAAACGAATTTCTTAGCATGCTAAATCAATCTAATTGGACCTCGTGATTGTGTACATGTTTAACGAGTGTTGCTAGTATCATGTATGATATATACCTCCTAATTATAGGCCTCATGTGACTATGTGTCATCTTTGTGTTACTATGTGAACATGGATGTAGATGATGCGATAATTGCTATGCCACCCCTATTGACCTCCCATTACCTCAACTTGCTTAGGTGCGAATGATAAATCATATATGCGATATCCTGTGATGCTGCTAGATCTTACATAACTTATGTTGTATATGCCTATTGTTGAGTGGTATGTAACTATTCTTATTATTCCAGGCATAACTAGATAATGAAATGATATGTTGCAAGCTTACTCCGCGTGCATGTAAATTTTGAGTATAAATATGTTGTGAATACATAGGTCAAGATTCCTTGAAATAGGTACATGATAGTGTAGAATAATGTGATTGAGATTTGTCGTGATTGTTATATGTTGCTTGCCATAATTATAATCTCACAAAATACCCTGAATACATCGTTGTAACTCTCTGGTTGGGATCTTGTCTCTTGTCTCTGGTCTCATTGTCCTTAGTCCTGGTCTGTGTCTGAATCCTTATGGAAGTCGTGTTGTCCTCCCTTGTCCCTCCCCTATCTTTGTAACCTCTGACCCCTTGCGATCTCCTATGAACGACGACATAGAAGAAAGGGCGAACGAGCGAGTGTTACCAGAGCGACGTAGCGGAAGTGTGATGAGCATATGTCCCCTAGACCCCAGGAACGACGTCACCAATGGAAAAAAAGGATGAATATGCTTCGAAGATGGCAGTTGTGAACAAGATCGTCCCAGCTGACTCAAGGAAGAGCATTCTTAATTCAAACCATGGATTCTTCTATACTAATCAGAATTGATGTTTTGTGATAGGCCTAGAACTAACATAGTTAGATGTGTGATGACGGATGTGCTGAGCTGGTAGCAATGATTGCTTGACTAACTTGTTTCTATGATGATGTGCCTTGGTGCTTGGTATACTGACTTGTTGGTGAGTAGGTTATGGGTTATATTTGTAGTGGTGCTTCTTCTTGGGGATGATTCGAGAGATTATTCGGTAAGCTAGGTCGGAAAGTGGCAGAGGGATTGAAGTCTTTGTTCTTGGTCATAAGATAAGCGAGAGGGTGTGCAGGTAGGATACATTAGCTTGGGTAGAGCCGAGTTAGTTAGGACTGGTTGGAGATAGTGGTCACTGAGTATATTTGAGCTCCAGGCAGGTCTTAGGTAAGGAGTGGTGTAGTATGGCGAGACTTCGAGGGAAATGTCCTAGTGAGAAGTGGTAGTCTAGGCAGGTAGTGTGTGCGGGTAGTAAAAGAGAGTGGTTGGCTAAGGTCTAGACTAGTTTCATTAGGGTGATCTTGAGTTTTGGTGTGGGTAGAGGTAGTTAGGATAGTTCTAGAGGTGGATGGGCGAGGTAGGAGTTGGTCGGGGATTCTTGAGGGGAGGTGTTGTAAGGCAGATTGGTGTGCTAAGGAAGGTGTCTAGATAGTCTATGAGCGGATCGTGGGAGGTGTCGAGGATGATCGATTAAGGAACGTTTGAGGAATCGTAGAATTTAAGAACTAGGCAAAGCATAAGGTATTTAGGACGCTAGAGGATAAGAGATTTTAGAAGGTTGGTGAAGTTGCGGTGCTTAGGAAATTCGGACGAGGATGTCATAGGAATTCGGTGAAAATGATGATCGGCACATAAGGGTTTAAGCGGTAGAGATTTTTAAGTTTAAGGAAGCGTGATCTGGGGCAATTTGGGGAAACATGCGGAGTTGAGGGAACTAGTCCAGATAGAGTATGCTAGAATGCCAGGAAGAGGATCTATAGTAGGTCAGCTTGAGGAGTCGTGATTGGTTACGTTTTTATGAGATTTAGAATGGGATGAGTAGGGAGAATCAGTGGTTGTTCTTTGAGGATAGATGCTAGTGATGAGGGTCTTGGTGATTCGTGGTTGGGAATAGCACTAGATGGGTTTCGGTGTTAGAGTTGGTCGGGAGTGATAGGTGTGAGATGGTCAGTATGAGTTGGTTTCTTAGAGGTGGATGGACAGTGAGAGTGTTTAGTGGTGCGGAAGTATGATCAGGTTAGCAAGGTGATTAGAGATGTCTCTTTGGAAGATGATGGTCAGGCGAAGTCTTGAGGACCTAGGAAGAGTAAGCGAGGGATTGTTAAGGAACATTTAGGTCGATCGAGAGAGCAGTTCAGTTGGTGACTTGAGATTTCTCTTACAAGGTGGAGATAAGACCGGTATAGGACCTCTAGGATGAGGGTATGCTTTATAGAGAGTCTTGGTAGTCGATCGAGTTGTTAGGTTTGTCCGAATAAGGGAATTATGCAATTGGGAACTCCGAGATATGGTTTTAGGTGGTCGAGTAGGATTTGAAGTCGGAATGTCAAAGTAGGCTGGTTCTTAAATGGCTTGATGGCATATGACTTAGGATGCTTCGTAGTTGGTTTGGATAATTGGACTTGATTGCGGATAGTTGTGAGGCTAGAGAGTCTCTATATAAGCGGGATGCAATGGGGTTTATAATTAGTATTCGATTGAGTTGGTAGATCTAGGTAAGAATGACCTTGACGTGAAAGATAAGGAGTAGTGGTCGTGTCTTGTTATTGTTGGTAGTTGTAGGCAGATTCCCTTGAGGATGTAGCCTGTTGAATGCTTTATTTGGGGCAGTATTGTGCAAATTCTATGCTTTAGACGGTGATGATTCCTTGATGTATTGTCATAGGGGATTGTGAGTTATTAGTACTAACAATAATTATCCCCTGAACTTGATGAAATGCTGGCGTGCGGAAGTATTTGTTTGCCTCTAATGTGATGATGCTTGGTAGTTTGCATAAGTATGATGTGTTTATCTGATTTATATGATCGATGTGACGAATCCTACTTCGTATGATACTATGCTAGATATGTTTTGGTATGTGACTATCTGTGACATGATTACGAAAGTGTGATACGATTGCGATGATATATGATGCCTTGAATTTGAATTGTTAGTATGATAGAACTGAATTAATGAATTTGATTTTGACTTGGAACCTAGGAAGGAAATTAAGGGTTATCTCTTATAGGTGGATGATTCCACCTCCTGAATTTGGAACTTGCTTGATTAGCATTGGGTTAAGGGATTTTGAATGATGTTTAAAAAGGATTGAGTTGGATTTAGAGAAATCGAATGCGATTGATAACTTCAATGATTTTGAGACCAAACCTTTTCAAACTAAGGACTCTCTTAAAATTTCCTAACCGAGCTTGCATTATTACGCCCCACAAACCGGATACAGGCATTTTATAGGGGTCCTTATAGACTGCTTGCTAAGACCTAGTGGAGATGCTGTAATGCTTTTTGAGTTATGATATAACCGAGAAGTCGGAGTAAGGATGTGGTAGGGGCCGGTATTACATTCTTGCTACGATCTATTGGAGATATTATAATTATGACAACAGTACAGTGATGATCTCATAGGGGCATTTATGAGGTGCTTACAGGATCAATGGCATGATCCTTGGACTCACCAATTCTAAACTTCATCCCCTGTTTTATAATGATTTTAGTCTCGGGGACGAAACTTGTTTTTAGAGGTGGATGATGTAAAGGCTCGGATTTTCAAATCCTAATTTTACGGAAAAAGAGGATTAAAAATGAAATTAAATCGGTTTTAAAACTTGTTTAGCGGATTCCGACCGGAATATAAATTTAACGAACAATTTCCGTCCTTTTATCCCAAAAATTCAAAATAATTTTCGAATGGCGATATCCTTTTCGATTTTAAAAATCTAATTGATCGGGTGACGCCGGAGGAAGGAACGACGTCAGAGGAGGGAGGAGGAGAGGCCGGATGAAGGAGGGGACGCCGGATCCCGCTGGAAGGAGAGGCCGGAAAAAGGATGTGGCAGGTAAAGAAGAGAAAGGAGAGAGGGCGTCGGAGTCGGAGATCGACGGAGGAAGAAGGAGGCGCGGGAGAAGAAGGAGGAGGCTACTGTCGAGAACCTGGATCGACGGCCGGTGGCGCTCGAGAGGGTGCTGCGCCTCCTTCTCGCCTCCTCTCTCCTCTTCCGCGGGCGCTCGAGAGGTCGAAGGTCGCCGCCTGCTCACCTCCTCTCTCGCCGCTTGCATCCGACAATAACCCCCAATTTCTTTGATCGAAAATTCCATTCCACATCGCCCTCCGACCTTTCTCTCGATCTCCACCTCCGACATCGTTGATCAATTTGGTGTTTCAGACCTGTGGGTGGGGGACAAGAGCTGGTGGCCAGGTAGGAGGGTCGGAGGCGGTGGTGGTGGACAGGGTGGTGGTGGGCTGGAGGAGGGCGGTAGAGGCATCTCCACCTTCCTCCGACCTCTCCTTCTTCCTCCTCCGGAGTGTCGTCTTCCCTTTTCCTTAAAAATAATAATCAAGAGACGTGGTGTGGAGCCGCGTCTCTATTGTACAAAAATTAAAAATTTACATAATTTACCCCAAAATAAAATTAGCAATAGAAACGTGGTCTCAGACTGCGTTTTTTTTGTTATTTTTTCCCATTTTTCTTCAATTTCCACCTTCTGAATAAAACGCGGTCTCACACCGCAATTTTCTGAGACCCTTGCAAAAAATGATTTTTTTTGTAAATATTTTAAATATTTGAATATTTTGTTAATTATATATTTTTTAGTGAATATTTTGAAAAAAAATTCTCAAGCCACAAAATTCAAGAACAAAAAAAAATTCAGCAGTTGTATAAGATCCAAAACATAAAGAAAAATTTTGCAAAATAGACACTTTTTTGGACGAATTTGCAAAATGGTCACGTTTTTTGACAAATTAACAAGATGTCCACTATATATTCTTATTTACTCATTGTACGGACACTTTTTCTGGTTCCCAAAAATCCGACCTCTCTCTTTGCTCGATTCGTTCTTCGTCGGTTCTTCGTCTGCGTTTTTCCGCTTGGTTCGTCCTACTTCCTTCAATCTTTGCTAAAGTAGGGAGTTTTCGATCGATTGTTCTTCATTGCTTTTCTAAAGTAGGGAGTTTTCGATTGATTATTCTTATTTACTCATTGTACGGACACTTTTTCTGGTTCCTAAAAATCCGACCTCTCTCTTTGCTCGATTCGTTCTTCGTCGGTTCTTCGTCTGCGTTTTTCCGCTTGGTTCGTCCTACTTCTTTCAATCTTTGCTAAAGTAGGGAGTTTTCGATCGATTGTTCTTCATTGCTTTTCTAAAGTAGGGAGTTTTCGTCGGTTGCTTCAATGGCGTCATCCAGCGGTTCAGGTATCAATTTAGCTTCTTTTTGCGAACTGTATCGTGCTAGGGTTTTGGATTAAGTTTGTTTATCACTAGTACAAATTAGGCCTAATATCACGGATATTTTGAGCCTAATATCACGGATATGATAAAAGACACGCCCGGGCTTCACGTCAGGGGGCTATTAGATAAGCCACTCTAATATCACGGATATCTCATTTGACACGCCCGTGATATTAGACCGTTGTATTTTTCATATTACACCCTAATATCACGGATCTCCCATTTGACACGCCCGTGATATTAGGGTCTTTTTTTATTAAAAAAGTGACTTTACAGCCTGGTTATATTTGACCCGGGCTATAAAGGTCCATTAAAGAACAAAAAAAATGACTTTACAGCCCGACAACAAGGTCTGGGCTATAAAGTTCCTTTTTTTCAATCGATCAAATCTCTCTTGTGCATTTATATAGCTTTCACTAGCAGATAAAAATATCACAAAAATAAGAATGAAACTCTAGAAGTATCTCAGACATGAGAAATAAAAGACAATTGTTTTCTAGCAGCCATGTGTTGGTATTTTGAACAACAAACTCAAATTCGAGCACACATACAGAATAATATTTTGGCTACACATAACATGACCACATGATTTACACCAAGTAGAAGATACCTTCACTTCAAGCTCAAGTGACGAAATGCTTTTAGTGGCCATGTGTGCTTGAAGCTATACTTGACGGCTAGATCTTGATTATCGCATCTAAGCAAGAGTTGGAGCCTCAATACACCAAGTCTCAACCCCAAACAGATTGGACCTTGAAGGAAAAAGACATGATAAGGATTAACATATTATACTTTACAATGTGAATTGCAGGTAAATTTTTCAAGGAATGTTAACTCAAGTATCTCATAGCAGCAGTAGATATTACCTTCTAATGTGCATCAAGGATGAAGTTCCTTAAAACAAAAATAGAACAGCACATAGCAGAGATTGATTAACATATTTTACTTTACAAGATGGGAGCTTTAATGTCCTCCTACAGCAAAAAAAATGCAAGTTAAAATACAACGTAATTAAAATAGGCATAAACTTTACTCAATAAAGGGAATATTATGATAAAATACTGCTAGTTACATATTCCCAGAAAATAGAAAAACTCAGTTGTTAATTCTTTTCTACCTTCAACTTTGCATTCCTTTTCTGATAATGGAAACAGTTCATAGCAAGGAAATAGATCCAAACGATAATGCATAATGAAGAATCTTCCAGCTAAAAACTTACAGGACAACGGTAATGGCTAACTTCATCAAGCGTTTTATGTGGCTTTTGATGTATGACCTAAATCAAAGAAAATATTGAAGAGAGATCAATAAATTGAATTAAAACATAAAATCTGTATTTTGTCTCTCTAAGATGATGCTTCATGTGATATTATTTTTCTCTTAGCCCAAAACCTATAGCTTGTCTAATATGCTTAAGCTCCTCCTAAGAGGGACATAGAGAGTAAATAGTTTAATGCTTACCAGAAAACCTATAGCCTGACTATTTTGCTGGAGTTCCTCACAGGAGGGACCTACAAGCTGCCATGATAACATTTGGATAAGAACAAAAGGCAAAACAATAATTAGTGAAAACACAAGTAACAACGAAATTGGTAAGCATACTTCTTCTGTAGTATCATAGCACCAATGTTCTAGTTCACCAAGGCCTGCTTTGACATATTCGGCATTGCTAAAAGAGCAGCACTCCCTTCACAATAGAAGGTTGAAGTAGCAAGCATATAAACAAAGAAACCCATATAAAAAAAGATTACCGGCAGTGTTGAGAACGAGGGGTAAGAAAATAACAATCTTTGGTCCAAACCTGTTAAACAAGTGTACATTAACGAAAGAGAACACTTGGGTGTAAAGTTTGCCAATCAGAAATGAAGGCACCTGGAAAAAAAAATTCTCGTTGATTTATAACAATTAGTAATATAAGACTTATTATAATAGCAAGTGACATTAGATAATACTCCATTGATCAGTATGACAAGTACAAAAACTGAATTGAGGGAATATTTAGCATAAAAATGCAAGAATGGCATTAAAGAGGCCAAGTGAGAGGCAAAAATGTACTATGCCATCAACGAGTAGATATGTCCAAGATTATAGTGTCAATCATCAAAATAAAATAAGTGCATCTCATAACATAGGCAAAGCAAACTATAAACAAGAATCAAAATCCAAGATAGCAAGAAACCAAAATCCAAGGCAAATTATCATAAGCTCATCTTATAATATAACACAGCAACATCTAAGACAACATGAAAATGCACACAAGTAGGAAGGTTTTCAAATCAGCAACTAGCATGTTTTAATATCAACAACCAGGATGTTCAGAAACTTTTTCAGAAATCATATTTCATGAAACATACCAAAAGTTTATATATTCCTCAATGTTATTTTAATATATTTAAGTGGGGGTCGGATACACAAGTAAAAAACATACCAATTTGGATCTCAAAGTCTCTACTTTAGTGAAGAACTCTCTTTCCGATTCCTGAAAATACATACAACATGACATTCTTAATTAAATATGTAAAATTGAGAAAGAAGATGCCTACACAATTCATAAGAACATAGTACTCAATCTCAAGCTAATTAATCGAGGAAAATATACAACTTTTTTTTTTTTTGGCATTTGGTTCTATTCACTAGTACAAAAGAAGGATCATTCAGCCATATTTTATCGGGAGTTATTATTAACTCCCGTAATAACATAAACGCTCAGGAGTTTTTAAAATAAACACCCGTGCAATGCTTTCCATTTTTTCCTAATAAAAAATTAAATAGATTGTCGGGATTTTTTTCTAAAACTCCAAAGATATCTAAATTACTTTCGGGTGTTGTTCAAAGAACACCCGTTAGAATTTAACTTCAATTATTTATGGTTCAGTCGCCACCTCTCCAATCCAACCCTCGCAGAAACCATTAGCCACCACGTTCACCCTCAACCTCAACCCCTCCTCATCTGCTTCTTAATTTCTTTGTTTGTTCTAAGGGAAGAAGATGAAGAACTCCTAGATCCGACAATGGCCACCTCCATATCTCCTTGTGCACTTGTTCTGTTACGGTGACAGTAGTCATAAACCCTAATTTATCATCCTCGTTTGATTTTTTTTTCCGATTCTTGTGTCTGCAAATAGATTTAGGGATTTATTATTTCATTCTTGCATATTCAACTCTCTTCAATTGATTTTCGATCTGAATTCGGCAGCAATGACGAGGTTAGGGATTTATTTTTTGGTGGTTGCATATCCGAATTGATTTGAGGATTTGATACTTATTCTTTTTTCCCCTCCATGTTCAGTGGCCAAACTCTAAATCTCTGCCATCCAATTTGGGATTACGATCTGCTGTTCAATCAGAGCAAGAATATGCTTTTGACATTTCTAGAGGAGGTTAGGCGACTTAAGAGGTTCGATGTCAAAGAGCTCCAAACCGAGCTCATCCACCAGATGAGAATTCATGAATAACGTATGAACAGTTGAAGGAAAATTAAGGGTTCTCCTCACACAAGGTATTGGAAAGGAGTTTTCATATTCTCTATGCTTGTTTGTGGTTGGTAATTTACCCCTTTAATTAGAATGAATTCATGGCAATTTCATGGATGGCTCTCTGTGTAAGAAGTTGATTTCATGCCAGTTTCAGCTATTGCTTTTGTCAATGATTTCTGCTACCCACTCTAATCCAATTTCATCGACATCGTAAATAACCACAACTATAGTTTTAGTTTTTTGTTTGTTTGTTTTGAAACACCCAACTATCTATTGATTTCTCCTGATTTATTTGGGGAAGAATATTTTGCACTAAGCTAGCTTTTAGCATTTTAGTCAGGCATATAAAGTAGCATATGTGTCAAGGTTCCTATCCATGATTGACTGTCTTGAAGCACATCAACAATATGCTCGTATGCTTGAAGAATTCAATGAAGCCAAGACAATAAAGTAAAAGTTGTGCATTATTTGTTAAAAATTATATTCAAGCTCGGCTCCTTCAATTGTTAATTGAAAAAAAATACCATTGAATCTTCCAGGCTCAACTAGGCGTCATGCATGATAGATGATGAGGCATGGACTTTGCAAGATGATGTTTTCGCCATGGACTGTCTTGACTCCAGAGCGAGTTACTAGGTACAATTGACTCTCTTGACTCTAGAGCTAGCGGGTTATTAAGTACAATTTGTTGTCTGACTTTAGGTTGATACACAATAGGCAGTACAAAGTTATCCTCGGTGAATATATTCTGAAACTGGTTCTAGGGTGTCCTTCAAATAAAAACCCTTATGCTCTAAAGCACCCAAAAAAAGGGTTCTGCTTTCATGTTTATGAATATTATTTTTGTCACTTTGAGTTGGGTTTGGGATGATGATGAAACATTTAAATAGCAGCCCCATACAGATTTGGTTTAGGAATTGGTAAGTTGAGCCACTCGGCCAACTTTCTCTCGGTAGAGGACTTTCACCAATAAGGGCAATACCCAGGTTGCAGTTAGCATTCCTTGTGTTTGACTTGTTTCTAGGCATTTATTTTTTAAGTAGGGCGATAATGGAAATGAACCAGTGATGCGGTTCATTTATCAAGCTTGAAAATCATTCTTACATATATTTATTCTCTTTTAGTCTTTAAGAGAAGCACTAATCAACTTTTTACCCCAAGTTGAAATTATATAAAAATATAGAAACTAAAAGACGATGCTCCCATTGTTGTGATATTTTTCTATATCCCTGTGTCGAGATATTTGGTAGATCTTTTATTTTCAATGCAATGATTCAATCATTGCCTTCTTTGTTCGTTCTACGAATTATGCAGGTCTGGTTTTTAGCTAATATTTTTTTTACATCCAGTTTACAAAAGTTTTTTATTTTAATCTTTGTAGTAGGGTCTCATCTTATGTTTCTAACATAGTAACATGGAAAACGTGCAGAAACCCAACAACCAACGATGCAGTCAAGTTCTCTCAATCTTCTTCTAATCATGGGAACGATGTCATGTATGTGGAATATCAGCTCACCTTTGATGAGTTATTTTACTGTGTATGTCATCTCTCAATCTTCCTAGTTTGTATAATTTTGATTGAGGGCATTTATGATTTAGCGCAGTAGTATATTGCAATGTATTCTTAATGTAGTTCTTTTTTTTTTTTCAACTGTACAGTCAAACACAAATTGCAATTCGATGTTTGCTTGTTCCATTAACTCTCTTTTCTTCTCTGTACTTATTTGTTAAGGTTAATGGAGTTTTTGGAGGTTGGAAATCTAAGTTCATTATATTTTAATAAGATGAAAGTGGTGACTTCGAAAGTAAGAGTGGATTTCAAATGATTTTTTAATGGTGGTCCACCCCGGTATAAACTGGGGTAGGAACCCCCTTTTTTTTTTTTAATAAAATAAAGTGCATTCTCGGGTGTTTTTTAAAAAACTCCCGAGAAAATATACACGCAAAACGGCATTAAAAAGTCAGAGCTCTCTCGACACTCTCTCGGGAGTTTTTTTTAAAAACTCCCGACCGAGAATAATGTATCGGGAGTTTTTATAAAACCCCCGAGAGATATTTATCAGGAAAGGGAATAAAAGGAGGTTGAAAACTCCCGTATGCTTTGTTAAAAAACCCCCGACAGACGTCCAATTTGTACTAGTGATTGCAAACTCTCAATGGTCCAAATTCGTCCACAAAGATAACATGGAGAATCACTTAAACTCAGTTGGCAGTAGATTAAAAAAATCTCATCAGCAAATTAAAATTTATTTTGCAATATTTAATCAATCTATCTATCAAACCTTATAACACTACCTTTCACAGTAAAGCAAAACAAGCCTTAGAACACTACCTTTCACAGTAAAGCCAAATCAAGAATTTTCCTAATCTCTAAATTAACAGAACAACGAAGTGAATGTCCAACTGCTTCAAAGTGGAGATGTGAACTTACCTAGGGCTTATTACAAATGCGACCAGAGATGGCTGCGGCAACAGAGACAAGACTAGACGCGAATAGAGACCACAGAGGGACACAAGAGACGACAAAGGGTGGCAAACAGGGACCACAGAGGAGGCGAACAGAGAGAGGCGAGTTGGCCGCGGAGGCAAACAGAGACGAGTGAGAACAATGAGAGGAGGCGATTTGAGGATTCAAGTGGATCTGGCTGCGATTTGAGATTATTTCTCAAGTAAAAGGCCGCAGGATTCAAGTAGAAGCGATTGAGAGAGCCGAGATGAGGATTCAAGTAGTTGTGATTGAGAGAGCGGATTGAAGTAGCTGCGATTGAGAGAGCGGATTCAAGTAGCTGCGATTCAAGTAACTGCGATTTGAGGATTCTAGTAGAAGCGCTTGAGAGAGCCGAAATGTTGTAATAATCTGGCTGCAAGGAGTCCGGCATTTAGGGATGACAATGCACACAAGTGGGAAGGTTTTATATATATGCAGCAACATCCAGGCCATCATGAAAATGCACACAAGTGGGAAGGTTTTTCTATTAATAATAAGTACAAAATATACGATTTAGAAATGTTAAATTTTGACTGTTTATATTTTCATTTCCTTTATATATGGTTTTGTGGGCTAGCTTGGAGATTGTAGGGGGTAAATTATTAGCATATATATAGAAAGTATATGTGTGTATCTCTTTCTGGTGCAAACTGAAGTTCAAATCTGTAGCTTAACTTGGAGATTTTAGACGGTTCCTAATTCAATAGTTCACTTTGATAGAAACTGTAACATTTCTACAAATGAAATAACGACATTAAAAAAATGTAAGAACAAATCCTAACCTCATTTAGCACAGGATCCGGACCTGAGCAAAGAAGTTGCCTTAGGATGACACTCCCCTCGGAAAGTTCCTTCCCTAAAAAGTAACAATCACAATGAGTACTACATTCATAGCCAACAACCAAAAGCTTGTACACCAAACAATCATAAACATCATTATCAATTTTGGAATATGCATTCCGAAAACTAGCAAAGTCCCCGGCTCACAGACTCAACACTCAACAGTCGCTCTCACAGGCTCAACACAGTCGCATAGGCAAATCGCAATGGCGGCTAAACTGCTACTATGAAATCCCAATCTAGTTCAAATCCCAACTCCATCCCTACTCTCTCTCCCCTCAATCCATATACCCCAATTTCAGAGTCGGCCGGATTAAATAGACATACATTTTAGTTTGGCAGAAGCTTGAAGAAGAAAATAGGGAGTTATTTTAGACTAACTACACATTGAATTCAAGAACCGACAAAACCCTAACTATATATTGAATTCGAGATGTACTTACCAAATTAAAACCCTAACTGGAGATTTGCTGCAACAGCTACTTACGTCTTTAGTATATTTCCCTAAGGCCTTTGGGCCATTTAGCTCTTTTACCTTTGGGCCAAATGTGTAGGCCGTTCTGCAAGCTATTACGCTTTTATTTTTTTAGATTTATTTCGATATTCCGAAGTTGTCGTATATGTAACGGCCTCTGGCCTCAGCTCATGGTATCCAATTACAGAATTTCATCCAAAACCTTTCCCTCTGAAATCCACTATCATCGTGTTCCCAGTTTCTTCGAATCAACCTTTCCTTCACCGAGTTGATTTCTAGTGCTGGTAACTCTTGGCTTCGAGATTCATCACTGATTCTTCGAGCCGAGATTTTATCTGTAAATCTCATCCTTGTTTTGCTGTTTCACTGGTATCAGAGCCAAAGACCTGGAGCTGTGGTGAACGAGACAAGACATCATTCGATGAATGATCTATCGAAGCATATGGAGTCGCTTCACTCCACTGTAGAGTCGTTGAAGGTCCAGCGAGAAGAGGACAAAACGGAGTACAGGCGCGGAATGAGTCGAATCGAGGAGATGTTCTCTACTCTCATGGCAGAAAGAGGATCAGGCTCGACACCGCTTCGATCGGCGGAATCCGGCGACTCCTCTCTAGCAGGAAGCGGGTTGGAGAAACCCTCACCAGAACCGCTAGATCCACGGAAGACGAGCCAAACGAGCACTCCAGGGGCCCAATCGGCGAGCGCGTCACCTCCCCCTCTCCCCGGAAACCTAGCGACTCGCTTGACCAAGGTGGAGTTCCCGAAGTTTGATGGGTCGCTTACTCAAGAATGGATATCACGCTGCGAGCAGTTCTTCTTGCTCGACGACACCGCTCCTGATCTGAGGGTGCGATTGGCGTCTCTGCATCTAGAGGGTAAAGCCCTCTTATGGCATCATAATTATATTCGCAACAGGTATGGGCATTATCCTTCCTGGACTGAATATGTCGTTGATATCTCGGCAAGATTTGGCCGATTATTTGATGACCCACTTGCTGAACTAGTGAATCTGAGGCAAGCAGAGCCTGTTCTTGAATTTCTGGACAAATTCGAGTGTGCTCTCACTCGATTGAACTTGACGAGGGACCATGAACTCAGTATTTTTCTGGCAAACCTATACCCCCATCTTTAGATGCACGTATGGCAATTTAACCCCAAATCCTTGGGAGAGGTGGCAAGACTTGCCCAGCTGTATGAATCCTCACTGCAGCTTGCTCCCCATAGAAACTCATACTCCAAACCCTCAACCAACCACAAAAATACCCCAATCCTTCCAAATCCCGAGCACCACAAAAGTCCTCACGACAGAGATCCCTTCAATCCTCCAAATAAACCTATAAATTCCCTCGATAAGCCAAGCTCCGCACGATCTGCCAGAAAATACTCCCATGAGGAGATGCAGGAGCGTCGAAAAAAAGGCCTGTGCATGTTTTGTGATGAAGTCTATACTCCAGGTCACCAATTGAAGCATAGACGCTCACAGATTTATGCTATTGATATTGAAGGAGAAGATGACCCAGATGCGGAGGAGATCGAGCAACTAGAGGCCCTGGTCGAGGAGTCTCATGTCGAGTCGCCAGTCGATCAGCCCCCTTTAGTTTCTTTAAATGCTCTGGCTAGTTCTACAAATTATAACTGTATGAGAGTGGTAGGCCAAAGTGGGTCGAGAAAACTTCATATCTTGATTGATCCGGGCAGCTCTCATAATTTCATTGATCTACCTGTTGCTAAAGAGTTGGGCTGCAAGTTGATTCCCATAACTCCTCAGGTAGTAAACGTCGCAGGAGGTCACAAAATGGCAGCTGAGTTCAAATGCGTAGACCTTGAATGGCATTTGCAAGGGTACGATCTCAAGGCTAAGGTGATGACACTACCATTGGGCTGCTGTGATTTGGTCCTGGGCATTCAGTGGCTAACCACGTTAGGTCGAATGATATGGGACTTTACGAAAATGAGAATGGAATTCTCCATAGCTGGAAGGAAACATGTCTTGAGAGGCGTGAGCAATGCAAATTGTAAGCTGGTCAAGGGTAGGAGGCTTCCCAAGGCAATGCAAGGAGGTCCTCAACTAGCATTGATCCAGGTTTGTGTCAAGGGAGATGACCACGAATCAGAGGGGCTAATACAACTTGATCATATTGCTGCTCAGGAGGGGGATGTGACATCAGATCCCAAATTGCAAGAGTTGCTCGGCGCTTTTGCTGATCTGTTCATGGAGCCTCAATCACTACCTCCGTTCAGACCAGGATTCAATTACAAAATACCTGTCCTACCCGGCTCGAATCCCGTGAGCAAAAGACCATATCGCTACTCTGTTCTTCAGAAGGATGCTATAGAGAAGATAGTCAGCGAGATGCTGGAGCAAGGGGAGATCCAGCACAACACTAGTCCATACGCATCCCCAGTGGTTTTAGTAAAGAAGAAAGACGGGACGTGGCGCATGTGCGTTGATTATCGGGGCTTGAATCAACAGACCGTGAAGGATAAATATCCTATCCCTCTATTGGAAGATCTGCTAGATGAATTGGGAGGTGCCAAATTTTTCTCTAAGCTTGATTTACGATCTGGGTTCCACCAGCTTCGAATGGAGCCTGAGGATATCTTCAAAACAGCGTTCAAAACCCATTCGGGCCATTACGAGTATCTCGTTATGCCATTTGGCTTGACCAGTGCCCCGTGTACATTTCAGAGCCTCATGAATCATGCTTTCAGAGACGTCGCTAGGCACTTTGTGTTGGTGTTTTTTGACGACATATTAGTATACAGCAAGGAATGGGATGAGCACTTGCAACACCTCCAGGTGGTATTCATCATTCTCAAAGAGCAGCAACTCCTTCTCAAGCCATCAAAATGCACTTTTGGAGCCAAGGTCATTGAATACCTGGGGCATTTCATATCAGCACAGGGAGTCAGTACGGATCCTAAGAAAATTAAAGTGATACGAGATTGGCCAACCCCCGGTTCTCAGAAACAGCTCAGAAGTTTTTTGGGACTCGCTAACTACTATCGAGGGTTTATCAAGTCCTACAGCGTGATAGCAAGGCCCCTAACTTGCTTACTTAAGAAAGATGGGTTCGTATGAGGGCTAGAGGCAACCGAATCTTTCACGCAGCTTAAGGATGCACTCACTTCAGCACCAGTGTTAGCCTTACCTGACTTTGATAAACAGTTTGTGGTGGAAACTGATGCATCTAACGTGGGGATTGGCGCTGTTCTGATGCAGGAACACCACCCAATCTGCTTTATTAGCAGATCATTGGGACCTCGGCACCAGGCTTTATCCGTCTATGAGAAAGAATTGATGGACGTAGTACACGCTGTCCAATTGTGGGGATCCTACCTCGCTCATAGACCTTTTATAATCAAGACAGATCAAAAGAGGTCCACCCCTTTTCAGCACATGTGGCTCTCCAAGCTTATGGGGTATGATTACACTATCCAGTACAAAAAGGGTGTTGATAATGTGGATGCCGATGCTCTGTCATGAGTCGAGGGGTCTCAATTGCTGCTAATGGCGCTAGATAATGCTTCGAAGGACCTGTATGAGAAGCTCAAAAACCTGTGGCACTCAGATCCAATGTTGAAGAAAATAATTGATGATCTGAAAAGGGACAATTCATCCCATAGCAAGTTCACCTTTGTTGGGGATGAACTCATGAGACGGGGCAAGCTAGTAGTGGGGTACAACTCAGAGCTCAAGTTGCTTATCTTCAATTGGCTCCATGACTCGGCGGTAGGAGGACATTCAGGCCGTGATGCAACACTCCAGAGAGTTAAATCTCTTTTCTTCTGGAAAGGCATGAATAAGGAGGTGCAAAACTATGTGAGAAACTGCGTTGTGTGTCAGAGAAACAAGTATGATCTAGAAGCTAAACCCGGCCTGTTGCAGCCATTACCAATTCCCGAAAGCATATGGCAATCGGTTAGTCTCGATTTCATAGAAGGGATGCCTCCTTCCTTCAATAAACACACCATTATGGTAGTAGTGGACCGACTGAGTAAGAATGCCCACTTCCTCTCCTTATCACACCCCTACACTGCTTTGGAGGTAGCGCAAGTCTACCTTGATCAGGTGTTTAAACTTCATGGGATGCCTCGCACGGTCGTCAGTGATAGGGATCCTATTTTCCTTAGTGAAGTATGGAAAGAGCTCTTCAGAGTGCAGGGAACTGATTTATGTTATTCAACAGCCTATCATCCTCAATCCGACGGCCAAACCGCAGTCACCAACAAGACTCTTGAGACATACCTTCGGTGTATGACTTCGGAGGCCCCTCACACATGGGCTCGCTGGTTACCTCTAGCGGAATGGTGGTATAAAACGTCGTATCACTCGGCAATCAAAGCAACGCCATATGAGATTGTATATGGGCAGTCCGCTCCAATTCATCTCCCATACCTACCAGGCGAGAGCTCATCTGATTTAGTCAACCGAAGTTTGCAGAAACGGGAGGAGATCATAAAGATGCTTAAATTCCATCTCATTCGTGCACAAAATCGAATGAAGCAATACTCTGATGCTCGGCGCAGCCCGAGGAAATTTCAGTTGGGTGATTGGGATTATCTCAAGCTCCAGCCTTACAGACAACACTCATTGAAAACTAGAGGACCCCATAAACTTCTTCCCAGGTTCTATGGCCCCTTTCAGGTGATCGATAAGATCAACTCTGTTGCATATAAGCTCGAATTGCCGAGTTCTGCCGCCGTCCACAATGTTTTTCATGTGAGTCAATTGAAGTTATGCCCCAACCATACCACATCAGATGTGCAACAGCTAACTCAGTACCTGCTGGACCTGGGTAACATTAAAGAGCCCGAAGCTATTTTGGAGCGGAAATTAACCCGAAGGGGTAATACTGCTGCAACGAAGGTGTTGATAAAGTGGAAGGGGTACCCCCCAGAGCAAGCTACATGGGAATTCTATCATGATTTCATCGGCAAATTCCCGGAGTTCGAACCTCGCAATTCAGATCCTTGAGGACAAGGATCATCTGAAGAGGGGAGATCTGCAACAGCTACTTACGTCTTTAGTATATTTCCCTAAGGCCTTTAGGCCATTTAGCTCTTTTACCTTTGGGCCAAATGTGTAGGCCGTTCTGCAAGCTATTACGCTTTTATTATTTTAGATTTATTTCGATATTCCGAAGTTGTCGTATATGGCCTCTGGCCTCAGCTCATGGTATCCAATTACAGAATTTCATCCAAAACCTTTCTCTCTGAAATCCACTATCATCGTGTTCCCAGTTTCTTCGAATCAACCTTTCCTTCACCGAGTTGATTTCTAGTGCTGGTAACTCTTGGCTTCGAGATTCATCACCGATTCTTCTAGCCGAGATTTTATCTGTAAATCTCATCCTTGTTTTGCTGTTTCATTTGCACAACCAGATCTGGCGGAGCTGGCGAATTGAGGGACGACACTAGAGCCACTGTTGCAGGAGATTGCAGGTCAGAGGACGGCGAGACGAGAGAGAGAGAGAGTCGAGAGGACGGAGAGAGAGAGAGAGTCGACACCAGAGCCACTGTTGCGGAGGACGGTGAGACGAGATTGCAGGTCGGAGGACGGCGAATTGAGGGACGACACCGGAAGTTGACACAGCGAGTGAGGCGTGGACGGCGAGATGAGAGAGAGAGAGAAAGTCGAGGACGGCGAGAGAGGCGAGAGAGGAGAGAGAGACGACGGTGTGGTGTCTGTAGGGACGAGAGAGAACGATGCTCACAAGACGCGAAAGAGACGAAGTAAAAGTGTGAAACCCTGGGTAAAAAATCAGAAATTATAAAATATCACCCAAATATCCCCTTTTTTTCAATCCGGGATATTACATCTAATATCCCGGGTGTGTTTCACATTTTTTCCCTGAAATATTTGATTTTATTACATTTTAGAATCTACCTCTAATATTCCATTTTTTTTTGTTAAAATCCGTGATATTAGGTCTTTACCTATTAAAATTTTATTTTACCGACTTAAAAAGGCCTAATATCACGGATATATTAGGTCCGTGATATTAGGGTTATGTGATATAATTGAAAATTTGTACTAGTGTATGTTGATTTTATTGTTTTTTTCTTATAATTTTGACAGTCTATGGTTAAATCCATGCTTGATATGCATACCTATGTGTGTTTTTTAGTATGTTCGGTAGTTTATGCAAGTTTCATATTTAAATGCGTTGATTTTAACTGTTTCTTTTCGTCAATTTTGTGGTGTGGCACTTTGTAAGTTATGTTTTAGTGTTCTTTGTGTAGGTCAATCTATTTTCCATTCTTTGGATTGTTTCTGTTGATTACAGTGTACTTATATGTTGTTATGTTCATGTGTATGGTGGCAGACATTGTCTGTTTTTATATATGATTGTGTATGTCTAATGTAGTTCCAACAATGTGTGTCATTGGATTTGGTATTTTGTGTTGTCTTTGTGATGTTTATGTTCTTTTACTATGTCTTGGGGACATTTTATTATTATTATTTATGGTTGTTTGCTTCATCACAGATTCTGTTATTGTATATTTACATTGTTCTGTATTTTGTTTCTTGTAGGAGCTTAATCTTCTGATTCATCCACCTCTTATACTGGTTCTGATGTAAGTTATTTTAGTTTTCCATTTGGAATTCTTTTGTTGATGAGCAAGTTGTAATTTTTTCTTAATCTGTTGTTTGTTTTTTGGTTAATTGTCTGTGATTGATCAGGGTTTGGAATATTACATTTCTGTTTCTAAGCGATTTCGTTGTAGATCCAACATATATTCATATCCTTCTGTTTGTGATCTGATGAAGGAGCATTTGTCTCATTCTCACTACAATATTCTGGAAGAAAGTTGCCTTGGATGGGTGCTGACGCAAGGCACCAAAATTGTTACCAATTGTCAGCTTATGCATCAAATGGTGCTCCATCAAGTACAAACAAAAAAAGAGAATGAGTTGTGGTTTAGAGTTGGTGGATATCTCGCACGTTTTTCAATTGTTGAGTTTCATGTTATTACAGGCCTTCCTTGTGAAGACCGTGTTTGTAATATCCCAAAGAAAGTGTCAATATTTGAATTTTTTGGGCAGAAGAAAATGACTCATGATGAGTTACTTGATCGTTTCATATCTGAGAAAAAGAAGTCTAAGAAGAAGTTGATTATGGCAAAGTTGTTGCTGATTGAGAGGTTAATTGTTTATAGGAGGTCAGCAGTTGTAAGGGCACAATTCTTATCTCTTGCGTGCAATGAGAAGAAGTTTGATCTATATCCTTGGTAGAGAGTCATACACCTGTTTGTTGAAGTCATTGAAGAGTTCTTCTGTTGCAGATCGGAATGGGGTTAGGACTTCTGATCAAATGTATGGGTATTGCCTTGCATTTCACGTATTGTGCTTTAGTGTTTGCATGTCTTATGTCAGCATTTTTTTGTCTGTGTGAGCACAACTTTATTGTTTAAGTGAGCATTTTTTTAATATTGTTTTGTAGTGTCATAACGAGTTTTCTTTTGTAACAGGCTTGGATATTAGAAGATTTCCCAACTATCTCTGTTAATTTTGACTGTAATTTTAAGATGCTTGATAGAGATCCATACTCATTGCACTGGGAATGTGATTATAGTCATGTGTACGTTGAGGCTGAGAAGTTCTTTCATGGCGATTTGGTAATAATTTTATATTTTTTCTCTTTAAGAACATTTTTATTTGATGCATCTTTGGGTTTTTATTCTGATACATGCATTTTGTCCAGACTCCTTTGTTCCCTATTTATGGGGATTTTCACGCACTGAAGGGATGGGGTTTGCTGATGAAAAAGCTGATGCAGTAGTTGATGCATCAGTTGATGAAATAGTTTTTGGACCTGTTGATGAGACATTGTATGAGAGTCGTCGTCTTCGTAAAAGGGCATATGAAGCTAGGTTTTCTAACAGGGCTGATGAAGAAGCTAATGTCTTGCAGAAACATGATGAAGGAGAGAGGTACGGCTGTTAGAAAGAAACATGATGGGAAGTCCTTTGAAACTGCTTTTGATGTTTTCCCTGAGGGGAATAAAGAAGATGTTGTAGAGAACTGAAAGAAGAGGAAATCTTCCACTAGAGGGATGGGTGGTAAAAAGAAAGAGAAGGTGGGGTCCAGCGATACCTCTGAAGAACGGGTTCCCTTGAGGAGGGGTCGTTCTGCAAGTCGTCTTCTATTCAATCCATACATTGCTTTAGAAAGTAAAAAATTTGTCAACAATGAAGTAAAGAAGCTTAGACAGAAGGCTTCAGCAGTGAGGAAAGGTAGTAGAGTTATTCCTTCTAAGAAGGTGAAGAGAGTTACTGCTGACACAGATCTGCATAAGGAGGTTGATGTGGTTGCTTCACCTTTCAAGAGATGTCGTTTGGGTACTGATTCATGTGATTTATTAGACGACGATGTCCCGCTGAATATTGTCTTTCAGCGGAGATATATGATGAAGAAAGGTGGTGTAGGTAGTGGGAGGCCGTTATATGATAGTACTGCTGACATGTCTTATGTTCTTCCTTCAGTTCCTGTTGTTGAAAATGAGGGTGCCCATGGATTGGAGACCGTAGATATTCATGTTGCAGTCTCTAAATCTGGTGGTGAAGTCAGTGTTGGTGATGACAAGGTTGATGATTTTACCGCTGATACCCATTCTTCTAAATCTTGTGGTGAAGGTCGTGTTTGTAATGACAACACTACTAGAAAACTTCAATTAGACAACTGTTGTCAACAGATGTCTTTCAAAAAAATTTCCGACCTCTTTGTGCGTGTAGTAAAAGATCCAAACTTTTCACATCGGTTATAAACAGATGTCTTTTCTTCATTAGAACCCCTCAAATTCGGTTATGACATATTCACCTATTGATGATTATCCATAATTTGTCATTTGAATACCTGTGAAGATGTCCTCCTAAAGCAAAAAAATGACATTTACATCGGTTTTTATAAAATAAGTGATGTCCTAAGACTAAAAAGACAACAATTATTTTTTTAGTGATCACGTTTATAATTGTGTCCTATATATAATTTATGATTTTATATTGTTTTAATTTAACCGATCACATGAAATATAGGCATAATTGATGTATTTACATATTATCGACATCGCATTGAGAGTATTCATTCTCTGTGTATTAATTTCATGTTCATTATACGTGACATTATTGTATTCTAAAATAATGCAATACTGTGGTTGTATACACAGAAGATGTCGTTTCCCATATTTATATCAATTTTTTCAAAATTAAATGATGTTATTGCTATAGTGACACATCGATTTATTTAGTAGTTAACGATGTTACTTTGACAAATACATATCAGTTCTTATATCATTTTGATGTTGAAACAAGTGTTGAATATTGATTTAAATGAATGAACTGATGTGTATAATTATACTGGCACCTGTTTCCACAGTCTGATCCGATGTTAAAGGTAAATGCATTACTAATTTCATATATAATCCGATGTTGATTTGGATACACAACACGCATTTGTCGATAGTACATCACTTTTGTTTGTTCTTCGAAATGATATGTCGAACAATAAAAACATGCACATAAATAGTAGTAGCGTCATATTGTAAGATCTATAAAATACGCCGCCGCTAATATCATAGCCACAACATTGGCTAGCCACAACATCTCAAAAAGGGTAATTGGCTAGTCCATATCTATGACATTCATTACCTAGCTAGCCAACATCACAAAAAAGGGTAAGGCTAGCTGGAACGTCTATATCGATCAATGTATCGATCAATGTATGATGCACCAACATTCATACCCTAAATGTTTTAAAGCATAAGACCCAAAAAAACATGGTTGAGCTGCATTTTCAATCAACAATATACCGAGCATCCCACTAAAATAGCTTTTCATTAACCTGCTATAGCAAAGATTGGATATACTGGGCAGCTTCAACTCGAACTTCATCGATTTCTTCTTGAGTGTACGATGGACGGGTCCTTGATGCAGCCCACTGAAGAGATGGAAAGAACAACCCATTATAAAACTAAAACTGAACACACAACCCATTAAAAAGAATAAGGCCATTTTATTTATACCTTTGTCGAAAAATAATCTCAAATAATTTATATTTTCTTGAAATGCAAGTGAGCGGCACATTGTCAACTGTGATAATGATTAAGGAAGCAGTTGAATTGAAGACAAACATGCCAGGCACAAACATATACCCATTTCAGATGAACTGATTGTTCCTGATTGCTCTTCCAACACAGTTCTGGCCCTGTTGAGATGAACAATAGACCCTTTTATTAAGCCTTCTATAAGAACATCTTCAACTCGGCAGATATGTGGACAAAAACAGATAGCTAATAAAGCAATCTTGTACTTCTCAAATTATGTCTTCTAACTTCTCAAAACATATTTATTTATCGGTACCTGAAGAGTGAAAGCCAACGAAGAATTCACATTGAAATCTTCAGGGGGATGTAGTAGTTCAACAGGACAATCTTTTCGGTCACAAAAAAGTTTTGGTGTCCTATAAAAACCATTCAAACTGCCACAAAAAAGTAAAAAATGTATCATTAAATAATTTTCAAAAAAAAATAGTGACTACAACATAAATTGTAACATTTTCTTGGATGCATTTTCTAAAGGTCCACGCAGAACAGATCCCGACCCAACCTTCAAAAGATACAACATAAATTTTAACATTTGCAAAAAAGGAGTCAATGGACTACATTATAAGTAGTACATAATACAAAAAAGGAGTGAAAAAATGACATTTTAAAGGTCTACATTATAAGTAGTGCTTACATAATACAACAAGGGTTTCCAGAAAGAAGAATACAAGACTACCTACAGCCCAGCCAAAGAAGGCATTGAAGCCATTACCTCTTCTAAATTAAGGTCTGGAAGGAAAAAAGGTCAACTGGTGAAGAATACTCCTCAAATATAAAAGTAGGTAACCTTCTGAATGTTTACAGTTTCAAGCAAAGAAAACCAAATTCAACAATCTTATTAAGAAATAAGAGCCAAGGTATTGAATGGCCAAATATTAAATTTATAGAAAAATACTGGAAAAAGATTAGCATTAGCGTGAATAGATGATGCTCCTTGAAAGAACATAAATGATATAATCTCACGATAATAGCATCAAACAATTGTAACCAAAGAATTTCTCAAAATGATAAGAAAAAGATTACCCTCAAAACTAGTAGATTGCTCGCCTCAAGCAAAGATGCAGCAACAATTACATCTCCCCCATCGTCAATAAGCAGCTGAGAGTTCCATATCAAAAACATTTTTATCGACATTCGCAGTGCCCCATAAACCTGAATTATCAAGAATGTGGTACCATATATCACTTCTATTAAACCAAAATCAACAGAATTGTCACAACAAAGAAGACATTACACTTCTCACACTAAAAGATAAATTCAAGTGATAATATAGAAGGAAAATTAACTATAAGCAAAAGACCAGATCCTTGAGAGGAACAATTACACATGAAAATTTCACCTGTGAGACAGAGATGTGTACTAATATAAAGTTCAAAATACACAAGACCACCAAGGGATATAGTATGACAGGAAACCTTTTAAAACAAAGCACCCAAAGTTCCATTTTATGTCTCAGCGGATGACAATTGATTTAGTTTTACTTGAGCAGATCTTAACAAAGGACAAATGGAAACATATCTCATAAGCAGTTTGCAAATTGCTAGCATATCCAGACCAAACAGATATATGTCAAGCTCAACTCTCCTCATTATAGACAATAGGTAAGTAACAATAATACCATTTAGGTTTGGGGAAAATGTTATAAGAATATTGGGGCCAGCATTCCTTCGAATATATATTAGAGCAACATTAAAGCAAGTCCATTGCATCAACTTTACAGTCCCATTAAAATTGAAAGAGAGAGAGAGAGAGCACCTTAATTATTGAATCACTCATTAACACTTCCTCTGCCAACAACTCGAATTCTGATGAAGAATAGCGTTGTAGTCCAAAGCTCAACACTCTACCTGCCTCCAACTTAATTTGTCCCTGGACGTACATATAGATGACAAGGACATCAACCTCTTATGAGCCTCATGTCGTCATTGTGTAAATAGAGCTACCAGGAGAGGTTGCAAACAACAAAATGTAACTAGAAGATGCTTAATCACCATAAGATGAGATTAACACAAGATTAAATGCCAGTTAAGTAAGATTCATCAGCACAAAGTTAATAGATTCTATATGTGCAAACTTGCTTGGAAAACATGGTGGACAAGGCACGACAAAGTGAACAAGAAGAGATGAAGATCACAGATTACCTGAACTCAGAAGATCTGCCACAGATTTGATCACAACCAAGCCAAACAAAACGGTTCCGAGAATTCTACCTCCTGGATTTGTTTTGCCTTTGGTTGAACTTCTCGTTCACATGTTCTACAATAAGAATTAATAATATATTTAAAAAAATTGACAAAGCATAGTATACTTTGGTTCTAAGAATCCAATTTATACCTAAAAGCAAGATCGTTACCTGACTTTTGCTGATGCTTCAACTCATTACTGATATATTTCCCTCATTCTCTTTGCTACAAAAGAAGTATACACTAATATTATGCAACACAACATCAATGAAATGCAAAGAAATGAAGAACAGAAACAAAGAACTAAAGACAAATTAAGAAGGATGATAATTTCAGACTTGTTACTTTAACTTAAAACACACTGATTACTTTTTAACCGAATCAGGCTTGTTTAGTCAGGCTCGTTCCATTAAGGAACTTGCTCAAGGAACTCTCTCTTTGTGATAGATTGATCACAAACACTCAATATGGAATTCAAAAGAGCTGGAGTAAACTAACTGGAGACATCTAAAACCAAGGAGAGCTATACACGAAAGGTTATCTAATAGCGTTAGAAAACCCAGGGAGCTCAAAGTAGCAACCATGGCAATGAAACACCAAGATTGGAAGGAAAAAAAAAGACTTAGGGATGAATAACAGATTGATAACATGTATTGGCTGAAAAGATTGGTACGGAACAGGAAAAAATGATGCCTCCAAGGCTCCAAATTAAAGGAGGCCGGGAACGATATGAACAATACATGAAAACCTTCAATGGATATTTGTGTGTGATCTGAATGAGTCTTAATAAACACGCAATGCCAGGAACCAACAGGTTCAATTAAAACAGCATTTTTTTTTCAAGTTCATCTGACTTATGCTTAGCAGATTATGCATATGCCATAAGATTGATCACAAAATCTATGAAACTTCTAACAAGCAGCATAACAGTCTACGAAACAGAAAAGCTACAATTTTTAATCAATTATCAACAACTTTGCACATCCCATATGCATTAGCAAGCTTCCTCTAACAAGCAGTATAACAGTCTACAATTTTTAATCAATTATCAACAACTTCACTGCAAAAGTACTCAAATCAGTAAATGGTACTTGGTTACATTTCGCTTTAACTACTTGTTAGTAGCTAAGAAGGACTCATGTCTCGCTCTTTACCTGTCTGACAGCAATCATACTCAGGGAGCTCATTTTCAACTAAAAGCCTAAGGTCCTAAAATTTCATACAATAGCAGATTATTGGATGAAAAGATCAGGTATTAGAATCATCATATGCTCATCGAATCTTGTCAAGAATAGACCCAGTGCATTCAGAGTGATTGGGATAACGATCAACATACGAATTAAGATACATCCTAATGATGATCGATATGACACTTGTATCAAATAAGATACAAACAATTACATATACAACACAGATGTCAAATATAATATTAAAAATTGGAGAACTTAAACATCCGGTAAAGTGAAGGTAACATATATACAGAGTAATCGATTTATTTCAAGAAGAACAACAACAAACCCTAGATCTACAAAAAAAAAATCGCAGTCCAAGAACCCTATATTTCCAAATCAGAAACTGGAAACCATTTAACAAATCTAACCCTAGTTGATCCCTGGTGAAGTGAAGAGGAAGAAGGGTAAAACCTGGAGAGGATATTAGGCAGCGTCGGCATATTCTGCAACTCCCTCTCCTCCATATCAGCCAACAATCCCAAATATAAAATTGCAAAAAAAATCAAAACCCCTAAAATTGGCGCAGAAGAAAAGCAAAATCAAAAGCGAAATTGAATAACAAATAAATTACCAGCGTTATAGGAGAAACATTGGCGGTGAAATAGATGGATGGAGGAGGGAACTTTGACAATAGTGACTCAAGCGAGGGGGACACCAAGAGAGGGATTCGGGTGTAGAGAACCAATAGATGGATGGAGGAGGGAACTTTGACAATAGTGATGGAGGGAGGGAGACGGCGGTGAGGAGGAGATGAAGAGATGGTGTGAGTGGCCAGAAAGGAGGAGGGGATCTCAAATCTGAAGAGGGAGACGACGACGAGTAGGAGGTGAAGAGATGGTGTGATTGGTCGGTGGGGAGAAGTAGATTTCAGATCTGGAGGGAGGGAGACGGCGACGGGAGGGGGGTGAAGAGATGGTGTGAGTGGCCGGAAAGGAGGAGAAGATCTCAGATCTGGAGGAAGGAGACGGCGGCGAGGAGGAGCACTGAAGCCAAGAGGACGGCTGCCGGAGGAAGCTCGGATCTGGATGGAGATGGTCGAACATGAGGGCTCGGATCTGAAGAAGTAGAACATGGTTAGAGATGGTGAGGGAAGAGAAAAAAGAGAGAGAAATATGTTCAAGTGTTATAAATTTTAAGAAAGTGGATAAAATGGAGCAAATTATTTTCAAAGTGTTAGAAGCGGAAATTTTTACTTCAAATTTGAAAGCCCGGGCTACAAATTTTTTCTAAGTATTTTCATCCCGCCTTTTCTCCTAAACGCGCTCGTTTTTTATTTTTTTGAACTAACAATTTTACATCTGTCCATATATTTGACCATTATGTAAACTGTTTTAAACATCACAAAATAAATTATCGATGTAATAAAATAATTTAACATCTGTTGATTTTTTGACAGACTTAAATCACATGATGTCTAATTGCAGTATTCTAGTAGTGCAAGGTTGATGTTTTTACTGCTAACACCCATTCTTCTAAATCTGATGAATTGTTTGCTCCTCATAATGCCAGGCTTTCTGTTTTGGCCGATCTTGCAGATGTGATTGATTGTGGTGACAACGTTAAAGGAGTTGATACACCTTCTGGTGACGGCGTGGGAGACGGTGATGTAGCGACGCCTTATGTGCAGAGGTCACCTTTGGGGAGTGTTGAAGCACATGATTGTTTTGATGAGGGTTCTGTGTTTGGTCAAACATCTGCTGCTTGTGGGAATGAAGAAATTCGTGTTTCAAGTGTTGAAGCTGGCAAAATAGCAGTGTTAGCAGAGATAGTGGAAGGTACTGAAGATGTATCTCCTCAAATGGAGGCCGACAATGATTCAACTGATGAGTTGCCTCCAAAAACACATGTTGATGCTTTTGCTTCTTCTCTCCCATCTTATCCTAATTGGATGAAGGAGATTTTTAGGAGGATTGAGAAGCTTGAAGAGGTCCCTAAATTTATGCATCTGTTGTCTGCGAGGGTTGATGCAATTGAAACAAAGATTGTGGAGTTGACTGGGATTCTTCAAGTTTTTGGTGAGTTGTCGAAGACGTACGATGAGCTTGAGGTTAGGGTTGCTAATTATGAGGCTTTGGTTGAGAGGTTGTAGGCAAATGTTGTCAAGCCCGAAGATGATAATCATATTGCTGGTAAGTCCGAGGGCACTCCTTCGAACGTCGATGATGAACATGTCAGTGGTGGTAAGTCTCAGGGCACACCTGTGAAGGATAATGATAAAGATCTGAACAAAATTGTGAATGATGTTGTGTCTGATCTTCAGCAGTCTTTCCCTGATGAGGAGTTAGTGTTGAAATCATCTCCAGATTCTGTTAACGTTGTGCACGTGTCACTACTACATATAATGCCCTAATGTAACATTTTTAAAAGTTGTTACCATAGGCATCTATTGTAACATATTTTAACTTTTATTAACAAAGGGTCGCCCTATATACACCGCAAATCCACAATTAGCGCTGTTAATGAAACGTCGAATATGACGTTGTAGAAACGTTCAATTTCACGTTGCAGCAACGTTCATTTCGACGTTGTCTTTTGTCCTACACAACGTTGTGAATTGAATGGATTTGGGCGGGTCGGACACTTTAGCAACGTCTAATCCGACGTTTCTAAAGTGGGCCTCGTCGGGCCAGAAAGCAACGTTCAATACCCCGTTGCAACACATGGAACTTACATCAAGACAACGTCAAGTATGACGTTTGTACCAGCAACACTTTGATCAATTCTATTATCTTTATTTTTGTTGGGTAGGATGTTGGCGCAAACTTAGTGCGATGCTCCATCTTTTATTTTGTTGGAGCGTTTTGCCCCTCGCGGAGGGTTTTCAAATATGATTTGTGGTTATTTGAGGGAAGTCACATCTGTTTACATAAAAACTTATAGACTGCCTCATTTTTCATATTGATGATAGACAATTACAGCATAAATGACTTAGTAAATAAGTTTTTCCGGGTCGCTGCCATGTCACACCTCAGCGGAAATCATTGTTGTTCTCTTCCTCTGATGGTGAAACATTCTCCGGCGGCACTACGACGACCCGAAAGCGAGCGTTGCCTAAGTAGCTAAACATCAAACCCGTGCCTACCCGCACGCCACGCGATCTCGCGAACATATTCCATCCTTGTGCGAGCCAGAGTGCCCCGGAGCTGTTGCGATCTACCCGGATGCTGGTGCCTCTCCTCCCTGGCCCATTAGTCAGCGTTATTCTTTCGACGCCCCACAGCCCGTATTCTTCCTCGAAGTTGGAAGGCAGAGGCTGCAGAAGTCAAGATCTACTTAATGAGTTAGGTCTTTTGTAAATCGGATGTGAGACCGAAGGGGGCTTACCAGTATTTCTGTGAACGAGACGTCTTCTACCCACCAGAAAAAATCCCTAGGGCATCTCCCTGTGACTGAGAAGAATGGTCTTGGTGTGTTACCGGCTGCCATCTCTTCTTCTGTCGAACGAGATGTTGTAATTTCGACCCTAGCATGGCGTAATTTATAGTGAGAAATCCTTTCTCGTTTTTTGTAAGGCCTCCTTATACAACGCCAAATATGACGTTGCTAACAAACGTTACATTAAACGTTGCAGCAACGTTTAATTGGACGTTGTTACAACGTTTAATTGGACGTTGTGTTATGTGAACTCCCATGACAACGTTTAATTGGACGTTGCTAATTACGCCATCTATAAATACACCAACATTTTGCGTTATTGGCATACACGAAACACACGTAATGGCATCAAGCCCAAATTCCTTTGTCAAATATGCCAAGTTCAATGATGGCACGTATTTCGTTGTTGAAGTGGGGAGACACCATCGTCCGCCTAAGGAGGATGCTTGCAACTGCAAGCATATGAACTATACACATTCTTTTCGATGCAATCTACTTTCTGTGCAGGTTTATCGTATCCTGGAGATGTCAACACAGTTGCAGTTCGGGTGTCAAGAGTGTGCCGACGATCCTGCATCGTACTATACACGGATGATTGAGCAGATAACGGATATCCTGGTCGTTTTGTACGACGACATGTCTCCATCGCGCTGTCGCAGAGTATGCAGTTGATACAGTAGTGCGCCCTGCCCAAGATCTGATGACGACATATGAGTTGCAACAGGTGCAGATTAGTATATACCCAAACATTCCTGAAGAGTCGGTCGGTAGTTGTTCCGTTTAATACAACAACCCTTGTTGAAATGTAACATTAAAACCCGTTTGTAAATTTAGATATGGGGCCAACTGATGTTTGTTTTGGTCGACCGATTGTTTTTATATTGTTTCTACGTCTTCATAACAACACACATTAAACTTTCAACTCTGAACTTCATAGAAAAGAAAACAAACAAATACGACCACAATAATTCCAACTTTCATGACTCCTAAACATGTTGTAGAGGGCGACCTTCTTGAATCCGCAAAGCTCTAAATCTATCAAATTGGTCTTGGAAGGGAGTATCCCATCCGTTGACGCTCGGGTGATGGTGTGCCGTCCATTCATGCGCTGGAGGAGGTAAAGGGGCGTTGGGATGTAACCATATCTGCACAAAGGGCAAAAAGTATACTATAATGTTAAGTGGGGTAATTAATGATAGTTAATTTATGGTTGGAGTGAGATCACACTCACCGCTGCGAAATGATCTTGGTTGTCGATGCATGCCATGCCCAATATGGCCTCTTGAGGTGCGCCATTTGGTTGTTCGGTGTACATAGGGAGGCATGTGAAGGGCACGTGCCAAGATAAGACGACAAGGGGTACCTGGTAGACGGTTGCGAACACAAGACCCATGATAGGCAACTCGATCCAGTATCTCCGGTCACCTCCCACTCTGCCGGAGTAACTCTGTAGGTCGACAAACTCCCGGACCGAATACCCTCCCATGTAACAACCAACGTAAAGGTGATCGTTATGCTCCAGATGGTTACATAATAACCCTTTCATATCTGCGAATCGTGCCTCCCCTGGCCGTAACATCAGCTGCGCCAAAGCTCGATATCCGCAATGACCATCTCCCACGGTGTTGACGGCCGCCGCAATGTGCCTGAACATGAAAGGGTCCACATTGTTGTCTCCCCAGCTAAATCCCCAATAATGTGCGTCGGACGGATGTCCGGAATGTCGGTCCCTACCGTGGCGACCTGCTCTGGCTTCCTCCCTTTTAAAATTTGTCCGATTTTGCTCAGATCGCAAGGGATTCGTTCTGCACGGGTTCCTCCTCCCTCTAGGTCTGCCCTTTGCCCGTATGCTACCCCGCTCCGGTGGGTGCAAATCAGGGTCACAAGCTTCATTAGATGCAGTGTACGAAGCCGACCTGACATAGGGTAAGATCGCATTGTCCGCTTCATCCCACGTCAGATCCATCCAAAATGGGTGGATGTCGTCATGTGTTATTTGAATTCCTTCATCAACAAAACGCTGAACGTCGTGCACACAAGGTATCCCATGGCATATTCTCCAATGACGGTCGACGCACTCTGGAGCTACTGTTTTGGAGATGACTTTCCTCCAATGACCGTAGAGAAGTTCGAAACACTTCTTTGAAACCACTTGCTTAATCTGATCGAATAAGGGGACTTCGTGTGCGTTAGTTGGCCACTTGAAACGATCAAATCTCCAACGCAGTCTGGATCTCGTGCACCTGACATTCGTTCACCCGATGAATTGCATCCACCACGACACAAAAATCACCAGTGGACGAGTGTAATGCTTCCTTCAACACTTTATGTTGGCCTTCAACCCTACACAATGCATCATGTGCTTGAGGTGAACGACTGTCGAAATGTAGTAAACGAGTGACAAGGGTAACGACAAAAACGATATGCGTACCTATTGGTTGTCCTCGTTCCAAAGTGTAGGACGTGGTCGGTGTAACATCTGACAAGGCTCGTCCGGTGGATGAGCCACACTGTTTCCAGATACCCCATGACCCCGGGAAAGGGCTGCCAATGGGCGTGAAGAAATCTACGCCGCCTCTCGAACGACTCCTCCGTCGAAGACGAGAATAAACCCCACACCTGATTCTTGAATAGAGTTGATAATTCCAGATTTTTTGTAATCTTCAAAGCGGTGTCTTCACACTTGCGAGTTACATGTAACCAGCACAGTAGATGTTGCACCTCGGGGAAGACGGCCCTAAGTGCAGCCATAAGGCCCAGCTCTCGATCTGTCATAATCGAATCGGGCACCTTACCCTGAAAAATAACACGTAGGTTGTTGAGCACCCAAGTGTACGTGTCCGTGTCCTCGTGGGCCATAAAGGCATATGCGATGCAAAAGTTGTTTCCCGTTGGCGTTAAGCCGACTATCTCGCACAGCGCGACGTTGTACCTGTGGACGCGGTGCCGCAACGTACGCACATTAGCATATCACTATTTATGGAAGAAATGTAGGAAGACGTAGTATATAGTACTTACGTGTTTGTCTTGTACGTACTATCCATGACGACGACGTAAGGGTATTTGTTCAAGAGACGAATCCCATCCGGGTGTGCGAGAAAAAGGTCATTCAATACATTGTCATTGTCTGGGCTCCTCCTGAAATCGTAGTAGTAGCCCCTTTCTCGGAGACGATGGAGGGTATCTTGGGTCATCGTTCGATTTCCTCTCTCTTCAACGGCGAGCTTGTTGAGGGTGTTCTCCAGTGATCGCGCTGAGGTGACGTTATTCGCATCTGCTTGTCGTAGCCCGTACGAGATGGCCTTCGGCGGAGTTCCTATGTCTTTCATCCACTTGCACATTTTCTTCTCCCCTGGTGTCATTCTTCCCACGTAAGCATGACCCTTCAATCGTTGAGGGAGCCCATGGTTGTGCGTTCCATTTTGCACGGTCATCGTCCACATATTCGGCCCCCCCTCATGACCGAGTAAGGAGAACGGGCAGTTGCTTAGTTTGCTCTGCGTGCTGCGAATCTGCTTCCCCCTTCTGCGAAACACTCCATATTGCTCGCACGCTAACAACACGCCACCCGGTCGATTTGAAGCGGTCGACCACGATCGCTTGATTACTAAGACCATGTTGTTCCTCAGGCCGAGTTGCTTGAAATGGTCGACCATTTCGTTCCGGGATTGCCAAGTACGAGTGTCGGTAAACGTACATGTAAAGTCTCGAAACTACATAAAGGCATAACAACGTACATGCACTTGATATTACTTGAAGGGTATATATTTACTTCCGGTTAAATAATGGAAAAACACATAGAGACAGATAATACATCCATTGGATTTTACCTGTGGTACGCAATTGTTTCGTCGTGGGGGGGGGGGGGGCGACTCGTACAACCTCCATCGCTTCTTCACTTTCCGAGGATGACATTTTAAGATCTACGAATGAAATAGTAACTAGTGTCTTGAATTGTGAGGTAAATGGATGCATTCAATGGGTCTGTTGATTGAGGTATATATAAGGGCAAAGGAGGGGGACCATACATGACGTCAAATACGCGTTATATGTGTCAGTCGTAACAACGTCACACCGGACGTTGTAATTGGGACCATTCTCAATTACAACGTCCATTCAGACGTGGTAATTGGGAACATCTCCCATTTACAACGTCGGAATGAACGTTGTAATTGGGAACGTCCCCATTTACAACGTTGGAATGGACGTTGTAATTGGGAACGTTCCCAATTACAACGTCCATTCCAACGTTGTAAATGGGGACGTTCCCAATTACAACGTCCATTCCAACGTTGTAAATGGGGACGTTCCCAATTACAACGTCCATTCCAACGTTGTAAATGGGGACGTTCCCAATTACAACGTCCATTCCAACGTTGTAAATGGGAGATGTTCCCAATCACCATATAAGGCCCCTTTGGTCCCCCCTCCACTTTATCACACCAAACACCCAACACCCAAAAAGCCCTCTACCATGCCTTCAACTCCGTACAGTTTCGTGAAGACAGTTGAGTTCTCGGATGGCACCCGTTACACTATTACAGTGACGAGGCACAGTGTGCCTGCTGAACGTCACATTTGCAACTGTAAGCACAGGAAATATCGCATTTTATTTCCATGCTGTTTATTCTCTGTGCAGTGTCATCGCCGGTCTGAGATGTCAAGGGAGGTGTATTTCCGTTGTATGGAGTCCGACCGAGACCCCGAGTCGTACTATACTCGCGTGTTGGCCCATACAAAAGATAACATCAAAAGTCTTTACTGCGATGTGAGCCGGGCGCGTATTAACAGCATTGCCGAGTAGGTGGTTGACTTAGTAGCGCGGCCCGCCCAACAAACTAGGGAGACTTACGCGTTCCAGAAAGCGCTGATTGAGATTCAACCAGCGGGACCTGCAGAGTCTGTTGGGAGCAACTGATCCAATTGATTTTGTGTATTCAACGTTAGATTAGCGCTAGACCTTTATATTTATTATATAATTTATATATTTGGTACTTGCGCCTTCGATGTGAACTCTATGTACGATCTTTGGTATTAAAATTCGAAACATTAACATATGAATCGTTTTCATAATCGCTTGAATAGAACCTACTAAGAAGATCGAAATATTCACCTATCAATCATTTTCATATTCGCTAGATCGAAATATTAATTCTATATGTTCATATTCACTATCAAAATCACTAGATATCTGCTTAATTAACTCGAAATCGAGAAAATAATAAGGTCAACAGGAAACGTCGGATACAACTTTGCTATACCCTATGCAACGTTATATCAAAAGTTGCTAACCCTATACAACGTTAAATTAAACGTTGCTAAACCCCAACCCTAGGGTTCCCCCTTGAAACATTGCTTGAAATGGTCACAGGAGGACGATCGACAGCTGTCAGGGAGGCGTCACAGCTGACTACCTTGCTTGGTTCCAGTCACAGAGTCGAGGTCATGTGTTGCCCACGACAGTGGTACTACCTGGTGCTCCTCCGGATGCGCCTACCCACCCAGACGATGACATCGGAGCAGATGGGGATGGGGATGAGTTTGATGCTGAGACTGCTGCTCGCCAGGCCCGGGTCGACGAGATGACCCATGCCATTCAGGCATTGGTCGGGCATCCCCAGCTAGACCAGATGTACGAGCATTTCATGGGCTACATTCGATCTCTGCAGTAGATACATTATCGTCCCTTTCTTTATGACATACATTTCGTATTTTGTCGGTATGCTATATTTGTGTATTTAGTATTGTTTGCGTTATTATTTTCGATGGTTTCTACCCGATCACAACAACAAACAATCACATGCAAACGCTTCACTTCATAGATAACGATCAGATTTCACATCGAGGCATTACTAAAACTAACAAATTACATACATCGAGGCATTATTGAAACTAACAAATTCCATACTTCGACGCATTACCACAACTAACAAATACAACATCGATAACAACGTAATTTCTTCTTCATATCGACCATACTATTCTTAGTTCGTCTTCGGAACTATTTTAATCTTTAACTCATTGAATGGAAAGGTGGCGACCTCTTTATTTGCTCCCCTCATTATTATTCCTGCCGTTTGAGCCACGTCAACGTGGTCACATCTATTTACATCGGCGAAGAATGACCGGATATGTTGAAGTAGAAGATCACCAACCTTCCACTCGTAGGCTCCACGAATGCCCGGATGAAAATCATTGCACTCTAGACACCCGACCCGCAAGGGTGCATAAATGTGATTCTCTTTTTCACAAACGACCTGAAACAGTGCGCATGGATGCATGCCTCTGTATTCTGGACTGCTGCAAGCACATTTGGACTCCTCCGGGGGCATTGGGTACCGAACCCTTTCGATTGCATAATCAATTCTGCTCGTGGAGCCGACTACTCCAGATGTAACCGGCTCCATGGAAGGATTGAAAATGTGGAAGGAATGAGAATGTGGAATTGTTGTGTTGAGTTATTCAAGTCCTTATTCCCTTTTATAGTAGTGGTTGGTTACCTGGAAGTAGTCACAACGTCAAATCTGACGTTGTGACAACGCCGAATCCGACGTTGTTGCACCCTGATGGAGGTAGCAGCAACGTTACATTAAACGTTGTAGCAACGTCCATATACACGTTGCTAAGCCCGAAGGAGCCCGTTGGCATCCTGGGTACAACGTCCGATCTGACGTTGTAACAACGTCTGATCCAACGTTGTTACAACGTCGGATCCCCTACCCCTTGGGCAATTTCACCAACAGATGAAACGTCGAATTGGACGTTTTTGCAACGTCTAATCCAACGTTGCTGTAACGTCCAATTCGACGTGTCATTTGCGGTGTATTTGCGGTGTATATTAGCACAAATTATGTTACATTGAATTTAACATTATTTAAAATTATGTAACACTTTTGTATATGTAACACATTTTACATTTCATTGTAACATTATTGAAAACGATGTAGAATTTTTTTTCCAGACGTCCATGCCAATTTATTTTACTTTATTTAATTGATTTTAAATAAAATTGAGTTGAAGATTATAATTATATTTATTATCTCCAAGAGTTTATTTGGTTCCCTCATCTCTAAAACATTTAAAGAAGATTTAGAAAAAAAAATTGGGGTGTTTTGGGAAAAAAAACATGCATGTGACAATATGTTATTCATATATTTTGAAAAATAAATTATATTTATTTTTTGAGGTAAATATATATATATGATGTGAAAAATAAATTACATTTAAATATAATATTAATTGATTTTACTACTATATTATGTGTGTGTGTGTATATATATATATATAAATATATATATATATATATATATATATATATATATATTGTATTCATTATTTTAGTTATAGATTCGATTTGATATATTAGTACCAATAAAGTTTAAACATAAAATTAATAAATATTTTATAATATTTTATTCATTTATTTATTTTTTATTTTAAAGATATTTATTAAAATATAAATTTTAAAAATCTTAAAAAAATAATCATCTACTTTAAAAGATATAAAATTCTATATATTTTCACCTTAATTTATCTATTTTTATTAGATAAAAATTATCATATTATTAAAGTAAAATATAATCTAAAAACTTAGAAGTATGAAAATAATATATAATCTAAAAACATAAAGTAATATATTTTCTACATTATTTTATCTATTTATTTATTAAATAAAATTATAATATTTTTAATATTTAACATATTATTGATATTTAACGTAAAAATAATATATTTTCCATATTATGTTATATAATTTGTTAATGATATCATTAATATATGTAAATATATAATTTAATAAAAAATTTAAAATATAGTAAACTTAAAATAACTTTACACTATTCCAAAAATAATAATTTTATAGCTCTTATATTAAGAAAAAGGGTAATTACATCATTAAAACTTTAAACAAATTCATTCCTTTTGTTTAACTTGGAAGGTTTGGCGGTATTTTTTCGCCCAAAATATAATTTGGGATGTTTATTTGGCGGTAGTTCCCCCCCTAAAATTTTAGTGAAAATTTGTAACTCACTAACCCTAAATCTCTCTTTCATTATTCACCCGCTTCTCCAGATCTCATACCGTATTTATTCCCTCTTCTTTTGGTCTCTCTGTCTTGCCCAACCTCTGTCCTCTCTCTTTCATTCTTCAATCTTCACCCATTTCTCTAGATCCGAGGGCTCCCTCGCTCTCTCGACGAAGGCTTGCTCAATCGTTCACTCGACGAAGAGCTTGCTCAGTCGCTCACTCGACGAAGAGCTTGCTCAGTCACTCACCCGGCGAAGGGCTCGCTGGATGAGACTCTAAGAGGATGTTGTAGGCGAGGCAACCACTGGAACGACTAGGACCAAGAGCGACGGTAAGTACTCGTCTTTACTCTCTCCTGCTATATCATTATTGAGTAAGAGCGACGGTCCTCTTTCCTCCCTGCTCTGATTTTGCTGGTTCAATTTCACTCTTTTGTTTGAAATTGATTTAGGGTTCGTGATTTAAGGTTTAACCCACACCGCTGCCTTTGAAGATAAGCCAATCTACGAGGAATATTGAAGGGTTTGGGCTCGAATTGATAATCTCAGGCAGAGCAGGTGAGATCGAAGCCCAATTAGTTGTTCCTTATTTTTTTCCTGATTCAATTCTGAAATTTTTCCTCCAGTTAGCGTATTTCGTTTCTTCTTGCGAGCATTTGACTCTCCTGATTTGTAGTCAAGTTCTGCCTATTTCTGTTGTCAAATTGATTATGAATCTTGATGTTTGTAATGGTTCTTTTTTTCGTTTCTTGATGGCAGTTAGCTACAAGGACAGAAGAGTATCGCCAACTGCTTCGTCTTCTGGCTGAATTAGTAAGTAGCTGCTTCTAATCTATTCATTTACTTTGTCATTGATTTTGATTTGTATATCGCTATTGTTAGGGACTTGGGGTGTTGAGTTCAATCTTCGAATGTCCTTGATTCTTGGGAGTCTTTGTTTCTTTGATCGCATGTTAACGATGGATCTTAGTTACTAATTGGGAAAATTAGCTTATTGATGCTATTTGTCAGGTTTCAATTGCTATTTTCTGAATTGGTTCTTAGCCAACTTGTGTTTCAATTCCGTTTGTTTGGATAGGGTTTTCTCTTATCTGAGTGTTTCTTGCAATGTCTCTTGCACTTTGAAAATTTGATCTTGTACACATCCATTTTTTCTTTTAATTAAATTTAATGGCAGATACAATCATCTCATATAATGTTCCTTTATGATGTCTTTCTTGTAGGCTCTTATTTAAAATTTTAATTGTGCATTGCAAGAAAGTATTCTTCTTCAAGTACTCTTCTTCAAGTAACCTTTCTTATGATATCTTTCTTGTAGGCTCTTATTTGTATTATTTTCACTTGAAACCTTTCTGGAGAAGAAACTCGTGGATCTTCCTCTTCTATGACCAGGGCTCCAAGGAAAAGAGGTATGAAGAAAATCCATTTCATGAAGCCTACAATAAACAAGGTACAAGGAAAACTAAGCACCATTGCATCTCTGCTTCGTTTTTATTTATTGGCTCCATCTTTGGGCTTAGGACTATGAACATCAAATTGCAAATGAACATAGAAGTTACTGAAAAATTGAACCGAAAAATAGCTGATGTTTTTTTTATTGGCTCCATCATTCTCACGTGCACTCCATATTAGTATCGTTTAGATTTGAAGATAATGCTTTCTCATAGTTGCTGTTGGTTTTTTTTAATCATTATGCTGAGAAACATATAATTTTAAGCTGGGTTATCATGCACTCTGGGAACATGGGAGTTGCTGCTCCTGTTGAATGGATGAATGGTATGCTAGCTCCTGGCTGCAGAATCGGCATTGACCCGGTAAGTCATAACTGTCAATCTCCTCATTTTTCCACTTTTATTTCACTCTAGTTCCTTCTGGGCTACAAATCCATTAGTTATTAGCTTGTGTTATTCATGGAATTTCAACCCCTATATCTGAATCTGATGGTATTTTTGTTGCTTATGATGTATGTAATGCTTGTTGCCACAAGGAATTGAAGGTTTAGCAGACCATCCTCACAATTTTACGAACCATCCATCCCTTGTTGATGCCCATACACATAAAAACAAAGCTAGACATCAACAACTAATATACAATTGTACCGGTTCTCCTTGCTGTCCACCTTATCACTTGGTAATATAAGTTGTGTGCCACCTACTGTATTTGGTGTAGACTTAGTAATATGAGATGTGTCATTTTATCCAACATGAAATTAGAGGAAAATATTACTTATCCCAAAGGTTATGAGAGCTATCACGACAGCTCACTTGATACTATAATCAAATGGTATTGCTACCACTTACTAGCTAATGTTTATCTTATGGATTTTCTTGTTTCTTATCTGTCACATGAAACAAATCGATACATACTTGGCCCATCATGGTGTTACTGACCTGAATATGTGTAAGTTTATTGCATTATCCTTGGCTTCATATCATTAGGAAGGTCCCAGCTAGGACATTTAACAAGGTCAGTGGTGGTTGAGATTGAAATGGACACCGTCATCGATCCATAGCATGAGTGATACAAGACTTTCAAAGGCTAGCTACAAGGTACTTTACGAACTGGACAACAAGTAGATGTGAATAGGGATGGCAATGGGGCGGGGAATTCCCGTTGCGGGGACGGGGATGGGGAAATTAAATGGGGACGGGGATGGGGATGGGGGCCAAAGTAATTCCCCATTCGGGGACGGGGATGGGGACGGGGATAATAGTCCCCACCCCGATCCCCGCCCCGCCCCACCCCCGTTGGAGAACCCCGCGGGGATCCCCGATGGGGAGTATAAAATCCCCATTTTTATTTAGATTTTACCTAATTTTAAATAATTTTGCTTTTATTTTTAAACTTTTACCTTATAATTTACATTTATGAGATATTATATATAATATTTATGTCATACTTTTTTACATAACTTTAATAATATCTTATAGTTTTTCTATTAAATGAGGGGAACCATGAGTTTTAAATGGGGAACCCAACGGGGAAACCCGCGGGGAATGCAAACGGGGAAAATTAAGCGGGGACGGGGACCCGACGGGGATGGGGACGGGGGACATTTTTTATCCCCGAACGGGAACGGGGACGGAGAGGGTACTCCACGCCCCGTTGCTATCCCTAGATGTAAAGAGGTTGCTCTAAAGCTTTGGTCAAGCAGCATAAGAAATCAAGAATGAGGTTGCTTAGTAGCCTAGCTTATAAAGGTAACATTATTCGTTATATGTAACACATTTAATTAAAGGTAACAAACCTTATAAAGGTAACATTTATACTAAAATGTAACATTTAAATCAAATGTAATAATTTTGTTATCAAATGTAACACTTAGTTTCACTAATGAAACAATGTTACCTTAGCAAATAAAAAATGTTACATTAGAGCAAATGCAACGGCCGCAAATGTAATTCCTAAAAAGTGTTACATTTTCCCCTAATGTAACATATTTTAGTGATAATGTAACATTTTTTGGTGATACATTATAGGCTTATATATAGTAGTGTGTCTTTGCCATCAATAACCTATGAGATTCCAGGAGTGGATAAGGAGTTTCCATCTGTTGTCGTTGACACTGAATTTAAGGTTGTAGGTGCGGAAGTGAAATGTGTGCAGGATTTGAAATGTGATATTTCATTAATGAAGCATGAAGTTGATGATGCCAAAATGATCGGAGATGAGGTTGGAATTCCATCAACTTCTGCTGAAGCCCCTCAATCTGCAAAGTGTGGAGGCAAAGGTGTTGATGGTAAAGTTGCTGGAGTTAGAGTTGACCCATCCTTGGAAAAGTACATCACTCTGTCTGATAACGATGATGATAAGGGTGTAGGTGTTGATTGGGATTCGGTCGCCAAGGATCCTGCAACTAAAATTGAAGTTGAACAATTAAAGGCTTCCAATCTTATCCCATCAACCAGTACGTACATTCCTGTATGCCCTAGTTGAGCGGGAGAAGAAAGTGAGGATGTGAAAGCATGCCCCTAACAAGTCATTGATCAGCTTGGAAGATCATTAATTTATTTATGGACTTGTAAAGAAACAAAGGTATGGTTTATTTTTATGTTCAATATTTGTTATGAAATGTTGTTGTCATTGTATTAGTTACAACATCTCAAGCTACATATATTTTTATGCATTTTGTGTAATTTTGGGTAGGAATTTTTCTGTTGCTGGTCCAATTTCAAGATTTGACAAAAAGTTTTTCCAGCACATTTTAATGAAGAATTTGTGGCTTGATTGTCAGGTAATAACTACTTGTTTTTGGACTAGATATATGTGAGTGGATTGGATTTTATTGTATTAGTTGATTGTTGAATTCACTTTTTTATTACTTTGTGCATCATCTAGAAGCAGGTTTGATTCGCATTAGGAGGAGCATTTATGAGGACCCTGTCAAATATTGAGATTTTCTTGTTCTAGATTGGCTATTTTACCTAAAGTACCTGCCTGAATATGCTTCAAGTTATGGGGAAGACATACCTCTTGAAGTCAACACTGAGGATTATTTTGTCGGTATGTGCCCTGCTCATTATGCGAAGCCATGGACATCTATAAAGAAAATCTACACAATTTTCAATGTGATAAACAAGCACTGGGTGGCGTTGGAGATTAAAATTGAGGAGAGGGTAATCAGCGTATACGATTGCAATGTCTCTACTGGTAGGGATGGTGTTCTTGAAGAACAATTGCAACCGTTTGCTTGTTGGCTCCCAATTCATTTGTCAAAGGCTGGGCTATATGAAAACTTTGATTCCTCTCCTTTCCAGCTAAACATGGTTCCCGAGTTAATGCATGATTCTACCGGGTATGCATTTTTTATCTTGTTTTGTTTGTTGGTTACCTTAAGATACTTGTTATTTATGTGCCGACATTACATTCTTCCTTTTTGTGTTGATAGGGCTTCATGTTGTGTATTTACATTAAAAGCGATTGAAGCGTCTGTATTTGGGGGAGATGTTAAAGGTTCAGTTGGGTTTACATGTTGAACAACTGTCTCATTAGGTGAATGGTTATCCAACCTTTCAATTTCAATGGTTGCCACACCAACAGTGCTAAAAGGAAGAGCGGTCACAAGGTGAACTTCTTTCTTACTGTTTTTTTGAACAAGTGGTTTAGAATCTTTTGATTCAAGCGACTGACAACCGTCCCTTGGTTCATAGGCTTTACCAGGCTCATTATCATCAAACAGTTCATCTTTGAAGGGAGGTGAATCTCTAGATAAATCAACTATTGGAGGTTTAACTCCAGATCTTTTTGATCTCTTAGAAGTTCGATTTGGGCTTTGTAGAACAGGTATATTACTTAAACTCTAGGGACGTTTACCTATAGAATGAACACTTACAATCAATTTCTACAAACATTGGGAGTAATGACATTGCAATAGAAGGCAGTTTATACCGTATAAAATTCAAAATTGAATGATAAATCTATCATATTAATTTCGAATTATAATGTGCAAGTAATTTAATTAGCAATGATAGCTCTTGGAAGCCTGAATAACTGGTTGATTATAAACGTTCAAACCTCTTGAATAAGCTCCATTTCCTGATTTTCGTGAAAACTAAACCCTAAACACAATTCGTTATATTTTAAACTATAATATACGGAATAGACGAAATCAAACCTTTCGGATCTGATGACATTTGATGTGTATATGATAGATTTCTTCTCCAAAAGCCTATAATCAAGCATGAAGAAATCTCACAGAGAAAGAGAGAGAGTAGATTTAGCTGGAGGATGAAAACCAAACGAAGGTGATGGAGAACTTCTAGAATGACAAAAACGTTTTAGACATTTACATTGGTTGCTTTTTATATTATTTTAGGAAAACCGTTTTTTTTTCTTTTTTTGTATAAAATCGGAAATTGTGTAATACTTTATTTCTTACTCCCTCCGGTAATTAAAACTTGACGTTTTACTATTCACGCACGCATTTTTAGGTGTTAAAAACTATATAAAATATTAACTTTTTTTAAATTTTATTTTTATAAATTCGTACTTAATACTATTAAGTATAAATTTATAAAAACAAATTTTAAAAAAAGTTAATATTTTATATAGTTTTTATCGTTCTAAAAAAGCGTGCATGAATAGTAAACGACAAGTTTTAATTAACAGAGGGAGTATTATTTAACTTATAATTCTATACCTTAAATTTATTTTTTCATAATATGATTCTTTACTTTTCAATAGAATATGATTGCACAACATGGTTCATTGTTATATATTTGCTCAATAACATATTATATTTGCTCAACAATAGTTTATACTTGCACAACAACCGAGAGTTGTGAAATTATTGGTAACATGATCTTATTTTCTCTCTTTATGTTTACAAACTTTCTCAATACATTATTGCACAACATCATAATATTTTTGCTCATCAATCATATAAAATTGCACAACATTGAAGTGCAGTATGGGAAACATTTGCTTAAAATCATTTTATTTTTGCTCAACAATAGTTTATATACGCACAACAATCGACACTTGTGAATTTGTTAGCAACATATTCTTACTTTATTTATTGATGTTTTCATAGTTGCTCTACAGATTATTGCTCAACATCGTCTTATTTTTGCTCATCAATAGGATAAAATTGCACAACATCGTATGATTGATGAAAACTTGCTCAACATCATCTTATTTTTGCTCAACGATATTTATATTTGCACAACACCACTTTGTTAGCAACATGATCTTACTTTCTTTATTGATGTTTTCATAGTTGCTTAATAGATTATTGCTCAACATCGTCTTATTTTTGCTCATCGATAGGATAAAATTGCACAACATCGTATGGTTGATGAAAAATTGCTCAACATCATCTTATTTTTGCTAAACGATAGTTTATAAGTGCACAACAGCAACACCTTGTTGGCAACATGATCTTATTTCCTCTATTTATGTTTTCATAGTTGCTCAATAGATTATTGCTCAACATGGTCTTATTTCTGCTCATCAATAGAATAAAATTGCACAACATCGTATGGTTGGTGAATACTTGCTCAACGTCATCTTATTTTTGCTCAACAATAGTTTATAAATGCACAACAGCAACACTTTGTTGGCAACATGATCTTATTTTCTCTATTTATGTTCTCATAGTTGCTCTATAGATTATTGCTCAACATGGTCTTATTTCTGCTCATCAATGGAATAAAATTGCACAACATCGTATGAGTGGTGAAAAATTGCTCAACATCATCCTATTTTTGCTCAACAATAGTTTATATATGCACAACAACAACACTTTGTTGGCAACATGATCTTATTTTTTATATTTATGTTCTCATAGTTGCTCTATAGATTATTGCTCGACATAGTCTTATTTCTGCTCATCAATAGAATAAAATTGCACAACATCATATGGTTGGTGAAAACTTGCTCAACATTATCTTATTTTTGCTCAACAATAGGTTATATTTGCACAACAATAACACTTTGTCAACTTTGTATCGTTTTTTGAGTGAACAACAATGATATAAATTTGAAATTTCATGAGCACTGATGGCAAAATTGTGTTGACATAAATGGAAAAAAGTATACAAACTTGTATTATTACATGATAAAATCTAAAATTTTATTCTATAATATTGAATTAATGTTTATTTTGAAACATAAATGTCATTCACAATGTCTAAACTGTATTATTTCCTAACATTACTTTTATATAATACTTATGACAGAAATTGTGCTGACATCCTTATTTCGAATGCTTCAACCTCCTCTTGAACTCTCTCACTGAAAGATTTCTATTTGAAGGTGGTCTTTCTGCTCTCTTTCTTACTACCGGGGGTTAACATTTAATAGATTTTATCACATTAGGGATGTTCCCTTCATCTTCTACCAACACTGGATATATTGTTTCTGCATATGCCATACGCCAAGTATCATTGCTGTAAAATTTTGCAACAAAATCAGACACATTTGCCTTTATGTGTGTAATGGCTGCTAGAGCATGTACACACGGTATTTTCTAGATATCAAATACTCTGCACGTACATGTCCTCGCTGATAGATCAACTATAGCTACAACTCTGTGACCTTTGATCTCAAATTGTGATGCATTCATCCTTTCTACTCTGCATAACCCAACTTGCTCTTGTGATTTCCTTATCACCTTATGGATTTCAGGAGTTATTATGTCTTTCTTTCCTAGTGCTTTCTCTCTTCTTTCCTGGAACCATGATGTGAGCATTTCTCTAGCAAACTTCATAAGTGCCAAAATGGGATAATTCTTTTTCCCGTTGAAAACGGAGTTCAAGCTTTCAGCATTGTTGGATGTCATCATGTTGTATCTATTACACTTTGCATGTGCTCTGGCCCATTTATCAAAACCTGTTGACACCAGATATTCTGATAGTTTTGGACATGTTGCTTCTATTTGTGCAAGGTATTTGTTGAACTCTTGGATAGTTAAACTCTCTGCTGCTTTTTTGAACATTTTCCCCAGTTCTTTTTTCTTGAATGTCGCTTTGATGTTTTGTTTCAAGTGCCACATACATATGTCGTGTGTAGCTGTTGGGTAAACTAAAGATATAGCCCTTGAAATGCTAGCATGTCTATCAGAGACAAACACTAAGTCATTTGATGGAGGCACAACCTGCAGCAGTCGATACAAAAACCATTCCCAAGAGTTGTTGTTTTCGGAGTCCACAATACCAAAGGCAAGCGGAAAAATATGTCTATTTGCATCTTGTGCAACTGCTCCGAGCAACGTGCCTCTCTATTGCCCAGTTAGGAATGTGCCATCAATAACAATAATCTGGTATATAAAGAAATGAAATTACTGATGTTATTGAATTTAAGAAAATAAATGACAACAAAATTTATGCTGAAACTGATTAAGACATACCTTCTTTAAGAGGGGGAATGCTCTGATGCACTTTCCAAAGGAAAGGAACAAGTACTGAAACCTGTGTTCTTTGTCTATTGAAAATAATGCTAGTCTCATTGTTTCTCTCCATGAGCATATGGCAAAATGATGGTAAATCTGCATAATTTGATTCTAGTGTCCCCTTAACAATTTTGTAAGCAATTTTTGATGATTTCCATGCTTTCTAGTAGGTAATTGGCATCTTTTTTTCTCTTCTCATCTTATCCATTATCTGTGCTGGTTTGTATCCAACGTCAACACTGTGTAATTATATTCAAATTAGTATAAATAATATATTAAAAAGCAAGATTAAATATAAATACTATTTCTTACAAAATTTTCTCACCTTGATTCGATGATGCTTGCAATTACAGAAGATGAAGGCTGTTTGCAGTGTTTTGTTCTGAAATCCCACGTGCAAGTGTGCATGTCAACATATACTATAACCTCATGCCAAGTTGGACCAAAAGCTTTGACATGTACTTTCCATTTGCAGTTAGGATCTACACAATGCACCCTATAATACTTTGTATCTGATTTTGCCACATGAAAACCAAATGTCTTGGTTATTGACAAGATTCCCAAAGCATTCTTAACTGCTTTCCTTGATTCCAAGCTTTTGCCTATGCACATCAAGTTTTGTGAATTCAGATTCACACTAGACACAATAAAGCTATCAGCATTCCAATCTTCTAGTGTAGTTTCTCTCCTGTGTGATGTAGAATAAAATGTTCCCCATATTTCATCTGCAGAATCTTCATCACTTGCAGTATTACTGTTTACAGAATACACGTCATCTTCAGTATCTTCTAACAATACACCTTTCATCCTGGTGTCACTGATCAATGTCATGCTATTTCCCCCTGAGACAATGTCAGTTATATTTGGATTGCATGTCACCAACTGTAAACTGTCAGCTGAGAATGCCTATTGATCTTCTTGTTCACTATCTGTTTTAATGCTGATACACAACTCAACAACAAATTTAACATCTTGTAGTTCGGACAACCTTAAAAAATCTTTCAAATCAGCATCACATTCAACATTAAGCGGAGCTCTCAAGAATTTGAAAGGGTGTAAATGATTGAATTCTAATTCAAATGCACTGCCTATATTGAATCTGTTGTGCACTTTTTCAGTTAAACCCTGTAGTGTTATTGAGTCATCAATCATAAACACCTTTGAAGTAGTGTCTCCAACAAAGGTTGGACCTGAATCATCAAATAACCATTTCCCACCATATACAACTGTAATAATGTGGGTTGCCATTGTAATCTGTAGAGTATGAATTTAAGAGGATAAATATATTACAGTAGTAACAAACACAATCTGATTGAAACAATGACATGAGCAATCAAAGTGTAATGATGACATGAGCAATCAAAGTACAATAAGGAAAGGGAAATTTCAATATGTTGTCAAATGCAATATTGGATGCAACAGTGAGGAATTCATATCATCTAATCAATTATATGAATATAATACAACAGTTATGAACATAATCCTAAAAAATTTGAACCTTCGGTGAAAATTTTCTATCATTAAATCAACTAAATGAATAGAATACACCTGTTATGAACAAAAATCCTACAAAATTTGCACCTACGGTGCAAATTTTTTATGAGTCAAATGCAATGCTGACATGAAAATATTCAAAGTGTAATAAGGAATGGATAGATCATTATATTGTCAAATGCAACAATGGATTTTCACCTCACGTGCAAATTTTCTATAACTCAAGAGCATTGCTGACATGGCTCAATCAAAGTGCAATAAGGAAGTGTAGTGATGACATGAGCAATCAAAGTCTAATAAGGAATTGATACTTCAATATATTGCACATATTCAAGTGTAGTGATGACATGAACACAATATTGGATGACATGAACACAATATTGGATGCAACAGTATGGAATCTATATCTTTAAATCAACCAGATGAATACAATACACCTGTTATGAGAAAATTTCTATAAAACTTGCACTTCTGGTGGACAACTTCTATGATTCAAGTCTAGTGATTACTTGAACAATCATAGTGAAATCACATTGTAAGCAACCATAGTGATGACTTGAGCAATGTAAAATATTAACAAGCATAAATAAGCATAATCATACCCAGATTCGATTAGAAACTTGAAAATTACACATATATAGCCAAAAATGATCATAATCAATAATTCATGCTTCAAAAATCAATCAAAATTTGTGCCAAGGGGCAAATTTTGACGCATTCTATAACATTAATCATTTGATTCTACTGTATGTGTGACTCCATAACCTTAATCACTTGATGCGTAAAAAATGAATCAAAATTTTCGTCAAAGGCACAGATTTTAATGCATTCAATAGCGGTAATCATTCGGTTCAACTATATTTTCATACAGGTATAGCATATATAAGAATAAATAAGCACAGATTTGATGTAATCTATAGCTCTAATCACTCGATTCAAAGTAGCAATCCATAGCAGTAATCCAAAAATTGAAGGAAATTTGCGCCTTCGGCGCAAATTGATGCAGTAATCCAAAAATTGAAGCAGTACTCCAAAAATTGAAGGAAATTTGCGCCTTCGGCGCAAATTTAATATGATTCTTCAGCATAATTGAGAATCAACTTAGAATCGTCAAAAATTTTCATGAATTCATGGTAGCGTTTGTTGTAGATTATAATCGAATGCTTTGTTTACCTGATTCTGTAGAAGAGACTTTGAAATCGATGGTTTTGATGATGTCGGAGAGATGATCGGTCGTAAATCCTGGCAATCGTCGTTGAGCAGTTTCGGAGGGAGAAAGAGAGAGCGTGCGGAGAGGGTGAGCCGGAGGAGAGAGAATGTTGTGTGGGAGAGAGGGAGGAGGCTTATATTTAGGACATTTCACAAAATTGTCCCAAAACGTGGACATTTTGCAAATTAGGCCCTATTTCGTGGTTTTTTTGCAAATTTGCCCAAATATAAATAGCCAGATGCAAAAAATTATAAACTGACAGATGCAAAAAATTGATTAAATGAAAGTATCCAGATGCAACAACAAAATAGATCTGAAAATTAAGAAAAAGACTCAAATTCAATCAAACCAGTTCTGAACGAGGCAGATGCAAAAAAATAAAATTGGCATTCTACATAAGATCCATAAATTATCAATTGACAATATAGGATGAATATGAGTTACCAAATCTGAAAAATGAATGAAGTAGTAGAAGGAGAACAATAAAGGGAAGACGAGTAAAGAGGACAATATCGAACAGCGGGATGACATGCATCGGGAAACAGTGAAGGAACGATGAGTGGAAGGACGACGAGTAGCATGATGATGAAAAACGGTGCCTCTCGGGGCTAGGGTTCAATTGAAGTTGAAAACCGACATTGAACGAGACAATAGTGAAGGAATTGAACGTTGGTGGAGAAAAGAGGAGATTAAAAAAAAATCAGACCCGCCCGGGTTGACCCAGACCCGGTAATGAGACAATAGTGAAAGAATTGAATACTGGTGGAGAAAGGAGGAGATTAAAAAAAAAATTTCAGACCCGCCCGGGTCGACCCGGATCAAGTTTAACTGGAAAATTACCGGGTAGTTCGCGTTCGGATAAAAAAAATTCTCGAGTAAAAAATATCGGGTCTTGACCCAGAATTTTTCGAGTTCGGTTTAGTTTTGAAAAGTCTAATTAAGGGATATATAGTATTGCAATTTTTATTTATAATGTTATATGTTATATTACTTTGAATATAAAAATCACATTAGGAAAGAGTCAAAAGACTTTAAATGTACATGTCGAATCCATTGATGATGCAATACTATAATGAAAAATATACCTAATAATGGAAGATGAAGTATTTATAATTGTATATTAGTTTATAATTTTATACACTTTTATAAGTTTTATTTATAATTTTCATTTTTATAAATGGATTTCTTTTTGTGATATCTATTAATATTACTAATTCTGCTAGCATTTTGCTGACGTGTCACGCCCACAATTAAAGTTGAATTTTTTATTCAAATGAGATTTTCTTATTGGTCAATATTATTATGGAAACTTTAAAATATTTGTTTCCTATTTTAAATATGATTTGAATCCATTCCTTTTTTTTTTTTCGGTTATATTGCCGTAAATATTGAGACATGTTTCCATTTTTTTTTCCGATTGCAATATATTTATTAATCTATTAATATTACTAATTCTGCTAGCATTTTGCTGACGTGGCACGCCTGTAACGGCCCAGAATTATGATATCTGGGTTACGTTTCAAGGGATAAAACCCCTTGTTCGGATCTTGCAATCCAGGTACGGGTCGAGGTTTCAAACTCATTTTTAAGGTCAATAATAAAGAGGGATTTCGAACCCTACAAGTATCGTAGGGTCGTTGGGTACCCTTAACCTGTCCTAGGGGCTATGTCGCGAAAATCAATTGAAACGGAAGTAAGGTGAAAACAAAATTAAGATACAAGGTGCCACGACAAAGTCGGGTCAAAACCAAATCTCAAGTGGGTGAATACCATTTATAACGAGTTAGTGAATTAGCTAGGTTCTTCGATTCGCAAAAAGGGAACCCCGTCACATAGACATCGAGCACTCAATATCTGCAGAAAATACCTTTAAAAGAAGAACGGGGAAATGAGTCAGATCGAGCCACTCATGCGGGACCGGCAGTCCTCGCTGAGGCCACATAGTATGTGCTATACCTAATAAAGATGCTCTAATGCAGTACGAAAGTCAAACACACTAGCATGTTCATAGTTATAATAATGTGTAAAAATACTGTAAAGGGCCCAAGACAATGCCAAGTGACATATCCCTCTCCTACCTCCACCCCCTTTCGATAGGGCGGAGACTGGCCAGCTCGTGACTGCATTCCATCATAATCGGGCGGCACGCATGCCTAACCCGCTCCACAATAAAGCCCGCAGGCATCTCATAATATAAGGAAGTTCATGACTCGATTGACTCAGGGTACCCGATGAGGCTGGGCTACCCTATGACCCTAGCAAAGACTCTAGGATACTCAAACGCATAAAGTAAGCAGATGCTCATTCAATTAGTGCAACCTAAACAGGATACTACATGGCATGCTATTATGCATATGCAACACCTAACATAAAATGCAACAACATGCATGAATGTCCAACCTGAGTAAGCCCCTAGGGAACTTACCTGAAGATGCAGAACAACAGGATAATACAAGCAAGGGCCCAAATGCAAGTCCAAAGCAATCCAAAAGCAATACACAGCTATCACCAAGCCATTCCCATAAGCTACCGGTCCACCATTCATACGCACGAAACCCAAGTTCTCATCATACTCAAAACCAACCAATAGTGAAACCGTTTTCCAAAACCTTTCCGATATGATCAACATCAACAAAAATCATATCATTTCCAATCAAACCCATCGATAAATCTTACCAACAATATTTCCAAACTCATTTCTCGAAGTTTTTCAAACTCTTAAATATCAAGTTAAGTCAACTCATTTTCAAAACATTTTCTCAAATCATAATTGGCCAAAAACCATTTATAAACATTAAATCTTTAATCAACTTGTAAATTTATACCATTAAAATAATTCTGGCAGGTTTCTTATTTCGAACTCATTATAGAATAAAGTCCGGTATTTAGTCACAAAATAATTCTATTTTCACAACCATATTTATAATTCAAAGCCCATAATTCATTTCAAATTTCCGAAAATCACGAGTGAAAACATCACAAAATACATACTCAAATAATATCACTTTTCAAAATAACTTTATAAGATATAAAATTCCAAAAAGAATATATTTCCCAGAATTTATAGTTAACACAAATTTTCAGCATATAATAATCTAATTCAAATAGCAATTATATAATAACGATATAACAACATAATATAAAACATGATATGCAATTTAAATAACCAAAAATAACACCACTCTTCTAGCCCAACCAAATAGCCCAATGGAAAGGAAAGAAAGAAGAAAAAGAGGCCCGGATCCATGCCCAACCCGAAAACCAAATAAGGACCCGGATCCAACACTACTCCTCACTGAAATCTGGAAAAGAAAGGAAAACCCGAATAAATTAACCCGACCCGATCTCATAACCCGAGAAAATAGGCCCAAGCCCAAAGGAAGAAAGAATCAGGTCTTAGGTTGTCTTCAACCTTGGAATGACAGAGCAAGACGACGGCAAACGAAGAGGAGAGGTAACCCAGGCTCGTCGGCGGCCTCACTCTCGAGTTCTCACGCACGCCCTTTCCCCGAGCTCTCTTGCACCTCGCCCTGTTCTCCCTCGTCCTCGCAGCTCTCTCTCTCGGCTCTCCTGCCCTCTCGCCTCTCCGCTCCGACCTCCGTTCTCGACCACCCTCCTCTCTCACACTCCGACAACTCTAGCGGAAAAAAGGGGGTGAAAAGCAACAAGGTTCCTAAGTCTAGGAGAAAAGAAATCGACAAGATGAGGTTGCAAAAAAAAGGCTCATCGAGAGTCTTCGAGGCTTCGTCGGCTTCGCCGGAGATCGTCGGAGGCATGATCGGCTTCGTCGGAGTCGGAATCGATCAAGCTTGGCCTAAAAGGGGCAAGGAGGTCAAAGGTGTGACTTTACGGGAGCTTTCGGTCGGAAAATGAAGGAGGAGCCCTTACCGGCCTTGGGAGGCAAAGACAGGGGAAATGGGAGAGTCGTAGCTCGGCGCCGACGCTCACGGGGCTGCATCGGGTGGCTCTTGGGTGATATACTGGTCGAGTAGGAAGAGGGAGAAAGCCTTGGTTGCTCTTCTTACTGAAACAGAGGAGCCTCTAGGGGCTGTTGGCGATGTCGACGCGGAAGAGAACGGAAGTGACCGGCGGTGGCGACTGGGAATGGTGATGGTGTTGCTGAAATGAAATGCCCAGGTGGTAAATTTAGAGGGAAAGAAATGGGTTTTGTGGTAATGTTCTTCAAGGTAAGGAGAGGAGGAACATTGTGGGTTTGTGGCGTTGGATTCCAACAAGAGGATAAAGGGGGTGTGCTTGTGGGTTTAGCAATTCAAAGTGAGGAGGGGGGTGCCTTTTGAAATCAACAAGAGGGGGTGTATAGGTGTACATAGGTGCAGGCAAGAAGACAAGGAGGAGAGGATCAAAATGAATCAAATTTCAAACCTTCCAAATCTTCCAAATCTTTAGAATAAATCCAATAGCTCAACGACAGAAATTCCAAACCTTCCAAATCTTAGAAATCGGAATGATTATAAAGCATTATTCTAATAATTTAATATTCTAAAATTTCCCGGGTCTTTACAATGCCCACCTTTTAAAATATCTGTTTCCTATTTTAAACATATTTGTTTCCTATTTTTATACTAAAATATTATTTAATTTGATATGTTGTATGTCAATTTGTGATCTATTTTAATCGTCTACGTACATTGAACATTCAACAATTTTTGGTTGATTTTATTCTTGGATATTGAAATTGTTTATTTATCATTTTTAACCGATTGCAATATTCCCCACAATGTCTACATACAACGAACATGTAATAATCAATTTGTAAATATTCGATTTCAAAAATTAATTATAAAAATCAATTAGAGCCAAATAAGTGTTATTTTATAATTTAATTATTTTAAACATCTTAAATGACTATCGAAAAATAAATAATAATTTAAGACTCACAAGCATTACTAATGCTTATTTTACATCTTGGATGAGGCTTCTTAGATCACTTTTCTACCTTTAAGGATCTTTTTTTTTACCATCTTACCTTTATTTTCACTATTAATTTCTCTATCTTTCTAACCATCTTTCTCATGAGTGATAATCAATAAGTTATGTATATCTACATATTTAACTTCAAAATTATTCACACAATCATGTGCTTATGATTTTTTAATATTTGTACGGGAGCTTATATTTTACTTTTTTAGATCTATGCTAATGATAATAATTATATATTTATTTCAAATTATATTAGATGGTGTGTTTGAGTATTATTACTACTTTACCTTATTAAATCATTTTCAAAATTTGTATCGTATCTCTTTCCAACTAATTTATAAATTATAAAAAAATATTTTATACATATTTTTGTTGTAAATACGTGTATGTATGTGTGTGTGTATATATATATATATATATATATATATATATATATATATATATATATATATATATATATATATATATATATATATATATATATATATATATATATATATATATATAAATGATGTTCAAACTAAAATGGATTAAGCTCCCGTGCCTTCAAGGCACGGGTATTACACTAGTAATTATAATAATTCTATTAGTTTTCATAACTAAGCAAGTGTTAATAATTCTATAATTAGTTTTCATAACTTTGATTATTTGAGGGTTTTTTACACCTACAAGTTCTATTAGTATTAATAATTCTATTAGTTCCATTAGTTTTCAGTTTTTATAAATGGATTTCTTTCAATAGATATAAGTATAATAAACTACTATATAAACTCTTAATTTAGTAGAGTTAAGGATGATGTGAAAATCTTAGAGGCATTTTAGGAGTTGTGACCAATTATTTTTTTTATCATTTTTCTTTGTTTTTATTTAATTCTCCATTTTTTCTTCGTTTCTCTTTAATTCTCATTTTCTTTAATTTTACTAACTATCTATATCTATATAACTATATATCTATATCTATATATCTATATTCTATATAATACTTTAAATGAGAAACATTTTTTATAAGGTGTCACTCTCTCCTTAAAAGTAGGGTATTCAATCAATTTTTGAAAAAAAATCAATTAATCCATGATCTAGCTTAGTCTAAATTATAATTTTAGTAATTTATAAAAAGAATGGGATTAATTCAAAAGATAAATCTATATATTAATCCATGATCTTCGCCTAAATTATAATTTTAGTAATTGAAAAAAACAATGGGATTAATTCAAAACATAAATTGAATATTAGCAATCTATATCTATAAATATCTATCTATACTACTTTAATTGCTTTTTCAACCAATCTATATCTATATAACTAGTGAGCATGCCCGTGCTACGCACGGGACTTATATTTAATATATTTTTAATTAATACTATCATTGTAATTTTATTACTATATATTTTTATCTCTAAAAGTTTTAATATGTTTATTTATCTTTGAAATTCTACAAATATATTAACTTGGCTCTATTTATATTCGTATTCACTTCTATATTTTTTTTACAGTGAGCAAACAATTCAACTACATAGTATAAACTTTTATATACAATTCAACTACATAAGCAAAAAAAATGATAATTGCTTTAGAAATGCATGTGTATATGTTTAACACAAATAAAAAACAATACGGAGTATTATAAAAACTTAATTGAAAAATGTTTTATTTAGAGAAGACTTATTTTAAATATATATTTTGATTAATATATTATCATTGAAATTTTATTGATAATAATTTTAATCTCTAAAAGTTTTAATATGTTTAATTATTTATCTTTGAAATTCGATAAATATATTAATTTGGCACTATATTTATCGTCTTACTCACTTATATATACATGCAATTCAACTATACACGAAAAAAAAGTGCTTTAGAAATGCATGTGTTTAGGTTTAAAACAAATAAAATAAATATTTTCCGAAAAAATATTCATTTTGCAAAAGTACATTATATAAAGAATTTTAACTAAAATAGTGCAAATATGGAGAATTGAACCTCTAACTTCATGTATAATAATGATACCAATAACCACTATGCTAGAATGTCTTTTTGATTTTTTATGGTAATATTGAATATATAGTAGATTATTTGTTATCATTTAATTAGTGCAATTAATTGTGCTTTCACCCAACTTTATATATATAGTATAGAAGATAGATAGTATAGATATATAGATACTTTAAATGAGAAGCATTTTTTATGAGGTGTCACTCTCTCCTTAAAAGTAGGGCATTTAATCAATTTTTGAAAAAAAATCAATTAATCCATGATCTTAGCCTAAATTATAATTTTAATAATTTGAAAAAACAATGAGATTAATTCAAAACATAAAATTAATATTAGAAATCTATATCTATAAATATCTATATATACTACTTTAATTGCTTTTTCAACCAATCTATATCTATATAACTAGTGAGCATACCAGTGCTACGCACGGGACTTATTTTTAATATATTTTTAATTAATACTATCATTTTAATTTTATTACTAATCATTTTTATCTCTAAAAGTTTTCATATGTTTATTTATCTTTGATATTCGACAAATATATTAACTTGGCTCTATTTATCTTCTTATTCACTGCTATATTTTTTTTACAATGGGCAAACAATTCAATTACATAGTATAAACCGTTATATACAATTCAACTACATAAGCAAAAAAATAATAATAATTGCTTTAGAAATGCATGTGTGTAGGTTTAAAACAAATAAAAAACAATACGGAGTATATTTTAAACTTAATTGAAAAATGTTGTAGTTATAGAAGACTTATTTTAAATATGTATTTTAATTAATATATTATCATTGTAATTTTATTGATAATAATTTTAATCTCTAAAAGTTTTAATATGTTTAATTATTTATATTTGAAATTCGATAAATATATTAACTTGGCTCTATATTGATCGTCTTACTCACTTATATATACATGCAATTCAACTATATACGAAAAAAAAAGAGTTCTTTAGAACTGCATGTGTTTAGGTTTAAAAAAAATAAAATAAATATTTTCCTAAAAAATATTCATTTTGCAACCACTACGCTAGAATGTCTTTTTTATTTTCCATGGTAATATTGAGTATATATTAGATTATTTGTTATCATTTAATTAGTGCAATTAATTGTGCTTTCACCCAACTTTAAATATATAGTATCGTATAGATAGTATAGATATATAGAGATAGATACTTTAAATGAGAAGCATTTTTTATAAGGTGTCACTCACTCCTTAAAAGTAGGGTATTCAATCAAATTTTGAAAAAAATTCAATTAATCTATGATCTTAGCCTAAATTACAATTTTAGTAATTTAAAAAAACAATGGGATTAATTCAAAACATAAAATTAATATTAGCAATCTATATCTATCAATATCTATATATACTACTTTTATTGCATTTTCAACCAATGGGTTTAATTCAAAACATTTAATTATATAAACTTTTACTATTATTTTATAATATTAATTTAACAAATTATTAAGATTTTATTTATAAAAAATTGCGCCATGGCGCGGGGATAATACTAGTTCTATTAAATTTCATAATTAAGGTTATTCTATTTGTCCATATTCCATCATTTGTATGAATTATGATTATGCATTTTTTGGTGGAAAGAATTATTTATATCCAAAATAAATAATGTTATAGTTTATATTTTATTTATATCTATATGTATATTATGATGTTTTTGTAGAATGAAATATTGATATCTATATAAAAAAATTTAACGATAAATGATTGTTCAAATAACAAATGAGAAAAAATACTAAGGGGCCAAATAGTAAGAATAATAATGGAAAAAAAAACTAATGGGCCAAAGCTGAAACGAAATGGGACAACTTTTAAAAAATACAAATTTAACAAATGATTATTTTGTAAAAAGCTAATAGTAATTAAGAAAACCAAATGGGTCGGCCGAATATCGATTACGCCTTTTTTGAAAACCGGTAGACTGAGTCACTAAGTGCATATATAATATAATTGAACAAGTTTATTTCCACATTTTAATTGTTGATTTGTTGTAATGAAGTTATTATAGGATTCACAAAATTAAAAACAAATAGGTTAAATATGATTCAAGATTTGAATTTCAAGTATTGAATCGAATCATTTATTTCACATATTCGAGTATTTTACCTAAATTGAAAACAAATTACACGAATCATTTATTTTAAGTAAATTACATGTTCAAGTATTCAATCAAGTCAAAATTAACTGAATTATCCAAATGGGTCTAAAGACTCCATCTATGATATATCTTGCCATACAAGGAAGGATCCTACACATATTCGATCATGCATTATCATTGAGACGATGGATACTACAACTATGGAAGGTTCACAATCGGAAAGAACTCAAATATCTTTGAAAGAATTTGAAATTCAAACGATCATCCCTCCAATATGTTCTCTGTAACGGCCCAAAATTATGATTTCCGGGTTACGTTTCAAGGGATGAAACCCCTTGTTCGGATCTTGCAATCCAGGTATGGGTCGAGGTTTCAAACTCATTTTAAGATTAGTGGATAGAGGGATTTCAAACCCTAAAACCTAGAAGGGCCGTTGGGTACCCTTAACCTGTCTTAAGACTATGTCGCGTAATCTATTTCAAACGGAAGTAAAGCGGAAGCAAAGTAAAGATACAAGTGCCACGGCAGAGCCGGGTCAAAACCAAATCATGAGTGGGTAATTACCATTATACTAAGTTAGGATATTAGCTAGATTCTTCGTTTCGCCAAAAGGGAACCCCGTCATATAGACATCGAGCACTCAAAATCTGTAGAAAATACTTTTAAAAGAAGAACGGGGAAAGGAGTCAGATCGAGCCACTCATGCGGGACCGGCAGTCCTCGCCGAGGCCACATAGTATGTGCTATACCTAATAAAGATGATCTAATGCAGTACGAAAGTCGAACACACTAGCATGCTCCTAGTTGTAATAATGTGTAAAAATATTGTAAAGGGCCCAAGACAATTCCAAATGACATATCCCTCTCCTACTCCGCCCCCTTTTTCATCAGCGGACCTGGCCAGTACGGTACCCATTTCATCGTGGTGGTGCACGGACTACGGAATAATCATATCATCTCATCTCATCGCATGCCCGATGGTGTTGGGCTATCATATCATGTTCATATAGACTCGATTGACTCAGGGTACCCGAGGAGGTTGGGCTACCCTATGACCCTAGCAAAGACTCTAGGACTATCACAGATAACGAATGTTCTGTTTCAAACACACATAGTAACCACATGCTCAGTTCAATGCAATCCTAGCATGATGCTACATGGCATGCTTTTATGCATATGCAACACCTCACATAAAATGCAACAACAGGCATGAATGTCCAACCTGAGTAAGCCCTCTAGGGAACTTACATGAAGATGCAGAACAACAGGATAATACAAGCAAGGGTCCAAATGCAAGCACAAAGCAATCCAAAAGCAATACCCACCTATTATCAAACCATTTCCGTAAGCCATTGAACCAACATTCATACGCACGAAACCCAAGTTCTCAACATACTCAAAACCAACCGATAGTGAAACCGTTTTCCAAAACCTTTTCGATATGATCAACATCAACCAAAATCATTCTTCCAATCAAACCCATTGATAAAATTGTACCAACCATATTTTCCAAACTCTTATATCTCAAGTTAAGTCAACTCGTTTTCAAAACAATTTCTCAAATCATACTTGGCCAAATTCCAACATTAACCATTTAAATACTTAACCAATCTCTCAAAATCATATTATAGAAATAATTCCGGCATTTTATTTCAAAACCTTGGATTTAATGTTTTAAGTAATTTATGACAATGATAACATTTCCAAAATAGATCTATCTTGAAAATCCCCATGTATAACAACATACTCCAAATAGTATTTAAAATATAAAAATCACAAAAATCACATGTTAACATCATATAACAACCTTTTCCTAAATAATAATATTTCTAAAACTTCTTAAAATATATATAATTATTTCAGAATTATAATGATTCCAAAAGAAACAAATTATATAGCAATATAATAAAACTCACGTGGCACATGTATATTTATATGACAAATAATAACAACATTAACAGGAAAACAATCCCACAAGCCCAGAAGCCCAAAACCTGGAAGAAGGAAGCCCAACCCGGAAACCAACCCGGATCCATACCCGAGCCCACAAAATAAAAAAAGAAGGAGAAATCGGGTCTGAGGCACTTTTTCCCCAAACAGAACAAGGCGCTGCTCTCAAACGGACGGAAAACGGAAGGATGAAAGGAGGACCCAGATTCCGGCGGCCCTTTCCGACTCAAAATCGCCCCCATCCCGACCGAATAGAAATTACGACCACACCCATACAACCAGAATGACAACACGGCAAGGGAGGAGAAGAAAAAGAGAAGGATTACCGTTCGACGCGATTCCGACTCCGAGAGTTTTTCCGGCGTCAAGGCGGCGCTTCTGACGGCGAGAGCTTGCGGGGGAGATACTGGGAAGCGTAGGAGGATGAGAGAGATGAGCACGAGTGCGATTGGAGAGGATTGACATCGAAATCGAATGAAAACGAAAATACCTGCAAATCGGAACAGGAACGGGAGCGGTTGGAACGGCTCCGACGAAGGTTTTCTCGGGCGTTGGCTGCTCCTCCTACTTATGGGAACCGAAGGAGGTGCTAAGATGGTTGCTGGTGGTGGCTCAAAGACGAAAAACGAGACGGAGGAAACGAAGAAAAGCATGGTGAGGTGATGATTTTTTGCAATCGAAAACAGGAAAAACAAGGGGCTTGATGGAGCTGTGGGTGGTCTCCGGGAGGTGTTTGTGGGTCTGTTCGTGGCTCTTCTGGGATGAGAAAGGGAAGAATGGAGGGAGGGTGATAGGGTTTTCCAGCTTTGAGGATAAGACTTGGTGAGTAGGAGGGAGTCTATAATACAGTTCGTAGGGAGGGAGGCATGAGAATCGGTAAAAGACAAATTGGAGAATTGGAGGTGAGCTGTGTAGCCTGTGTGGGTGGGATTTGGAGTGAACATGTGAGGGCAATACCGCAATAGGCAGCATATACAAGATAGGGAAATCAGTTAAAAATCTCCTAGAGGTGAGCTGTAGGAAGAAGAAGACAAAAAAGGTAGCAAGCAATTTGATTTGGGCAATAGGGCTCTAACGGGAGAGAGAGAGAAACACAATCTAAGAATTGTCCCCAACCACAAGAGAATTCAAAATACCGGAATAGTCTCGAAACCTGCTCGCTCGAATAAATCCCGACTCAATCAAATTTAAATCGAATTTCCAATCAATTTCAAGATAATCGAAATTAAATTAATTTATCAAGACCCGCAACTCGAAATCGGAATCAAATTCCGTCAAAATCAAAATTCTAAATGATGCCGGAAGGAATTTAAAATCGAAACTTGGTGCTCTATGACGGGTTTTCTCCAACTTTTATAAATAATATATTTTTAATTAAATCATAATAAAATAATATATAAAAATATATTCGGTCTTTACATTCTCGAAGACATTCGACTATATAAAGACGAAGGCAAAAGGATGACAATCATCAAAGCAAGCACTCGAGAAATCATAGCATCCTAAAGCATTCGACATCTCGGTTTCTCTCTTACATTCTCCTACAGCCTAAAGTGTTGTTTATTGTTTAAGAGTTGAGGGAAACACTAGCAGTTATTGTACAAGTCATTCATCTTACACTTAGAGTATTTTATACTCGATCAAACACACTTGGTGTGTGGTGTGAACTTTTATTTCACTTGTAAGGTTGAGAGCTAGAATAGAAGCGGTGAGGCTTTGAATAGAGAAAGGGTAGTTTCTGATGTGTTTGGAATCCCCAATCCTTTGCATGTGGGCTCGGAATCAAGAACACGAACTTGTTGATGGCTTGATCTTGCAATATTCTTACTAATCTCGATGTTTACAGTCAATTACAATTAAAGTCTTTGAACTATTGGGAAAGAAACGAAAACAAACAAATAAAAACTAAGGCAAAAAGGCAAATAACAATGAACAACGACGACTAACACTTGGCCAAAATCCAGCGGGCAAACAAAGCAGCAGCGACGACCACAGTGGCGGCGACGGATGCTGCAGGCGCAGCAGCTATTAAAGCGGCCACAGCCAGCGACGATTCCTCTGTTGCAGCGACAGTGGCCTGGGTTCTAGCGATAGTTTTTCAGCTTTTCTCTTCTTTCTTGTGTTTGGTTTTGTGTTTGAGATTAGGGTTTAGATCTTGGTTTGGTATCGGATGAAAAAGAACATAAATTGATTGCGAGGGCTTTTGGATTGGGGAATTGGGGAAACCTGTTAATCCTAAAAAGGTTCCTCAATTATATTTTTCAATCTAATTAATTCAATGAAAATACAAGAGTTTAAATAGGGAATTAAACCAATTTTATCTTGTGTAAAAGATAGAGTTTTGACTTAAATAAATAAATACTAAATCCTAATAATAATCCTAGATAAATATTCCTACTTAGTAGCCAAGGAAAATATCTTAAAGAGATAAACTTTTCTTTTCCATTTTATTCACCTAACTAAGTATTACTAAGAATAAGAGATCCATAAATAGCTCCAACTACATAGGGTTACTAAATATGAAAAAAACTAAAAATAATAATAATAATAATAATTAAATAATATCTTTTCTTTAATCCATGGTGGTGCCTTCTTCTTTCTCTTGAGAAAGACACTCTTTGCCATCAATTGCCCTCGAATCGATCTTGAGAGCTCGTCTGGATCGAGATCATTGTTTTACCCACAGAAGGCCATCTTGATCCGCATCATTCTCCCCTTCTTAGGTTTGATTCGTCCTCCAATCGAGTCGTTGATGACCAAAGGGGAAGGAATAGAAAACTTCAGACATGATGACGATGGAGGTATGGGCAAAATAGGTGCTAGAAGATTTCAAAGTATAGGAACCCCAAAAACAACACCTTTAGGTATGATTGTTGAACGAACTTGATCTTCAATGGGATTAGGCTCAACAAACACTTCAAATTCAGCATTGACAACTTCATGAAAATTATCAAGAGGTACAATAGTTAACTCAAGAGAAATATCACCAATTACCTCATCGTCGTCAACAATGGAGACATGCACCACCACCTGCGCAGCACTACAGTCGACTTTCAGTGCAGATTCGGAGGTCTACCCGGAGGAGTCTGGCAGAGTGTGACCCACTGTTGAAAAGCTCGTCGAGTCAGCTTCGCAACAAGACTGAGTTGACTCAATTCCGAGGTCGGAGTCAACGGGAATCTGCGAAACAAGTTCGGCGTGCTGTGCTATTTACTGGGCAAAGAATTTGTCCACCATCTCCGCAATCAAAGCCTCCAACCATCGGCTTTGTTCCTCCTTTCGGCGTTGTTCTGCCTCCTCTCGGAGTCGCTCCTCCTCTCGCTGTCTTGCCTCCTCAGCCTCTCTTTGTTGGTGAAGCCGAATCTGATATCGTTGTCGACACCTCTTATCTTCGATCTTCGCTTGATGTTGAAGCCAAAGGCGATGCCTTTGAGCCTCTCGTTGTCGCTCTACGGTGTAAAGGCTCGGATTTTCAAATCCTAATTTTTCGTAAAAAAAAAAAAAGAGAATTTCAAATGAAATACAATCGGTTTTAAAACTCGTTTAGTGGATTCCGACCGGAATATAAAATTTGACGAATAATTTCCATCCTTTTACCTCGAAAATTCAAAATAATTATCGGATTGCGATATCATTTTCGGTTTTAAAAATCTAATTAATCGAGAAAACGAGATTCAAAGAAACTAACTGTCAGGAACTAATTTCGGGGTTCGAAATTCGCGTATTCGAGATTTATTTATGGGTATTGATTTTGACCAATTCCATACTCAATCCTCAACCACTCCATCCTACCTTACCCTGCAGTAGCCATTCCTTCACCATTCCTCTGCCTTCCGTCAACGTGAGTTGCGCTCACCTCCTCCATTTCACTTCAACTTCAGTCCCATCTTTCATTTTCAATTTCCATCACCTTCACTGACTACTCCCTTCGGCTCTACTGCTCACCATCAACGCCTCCACCTTCTCTGTCTCGCTGAATGAAGCAACCATCACGCGTCCACCACATCCACTTTCTCCTCTCGTGGCCATCGCCACACTCCACGCCTTGGTGATCTTTCATCGTCGTTATCAACCTCGCCGCCTCCTCTTTCATCGAAGAGCAATCGCAGCAGCCCCAGAGCTCTTGGCGTCATCGACGAGCCTCCGAAGATCACCCGTCTGTTTGATCGTGAACCAACCTTCCGGTAAGCCATTCTCCCTCTTTTCCGATCCAAACCACTCTCGAGCCCTACCATCTCGCTCACCCATGTCCGACGCAGGTCCGACGATCCATCGCAAGCCTCCGATGATGCCCAAATCTCCGATTGATAGCTCTGAAGTCGCGAACATCCTCGGTGAGCTTCCACCGTTTCCTTCCCTTCTCGGTTAGAATTCGTGCTTTATTCGATGTTTAGATTAGTCGGTAGTGGGTGAGGACTGAGTGTGGGACGTTTGGGTTAGCCCGAGAGCTCCGACAAGCTCGAGAGAGCTCCGGCAAGGTCGTGAGTGAGCGTCGAGCGTGCGCGAGACTAAGCTGAGTGAGGACAAGAGCAGACGAGAGAGCTAGCTGGGCGCAGAGCAACGCCGGCGAAGAAGGGCGGGAGGTGGAGCTCAGGCTCGCCGGCGGGATTCCTCGGCGGAGCAGTGGCAGCCATGGCGGGGAACCTTCGGTTTGCAATGAAGGAGAAGACTTGTGTGGGCCCACCTTGTTTCATTAGTTTATATTTATGTTAAATTTGAACCGGCTCGGAGTTTATAATTATGGGTTGGGTTGGGTTGGGTTCGGTTGGATTTAAATGGTTTCGGTTCGGGTTAAAAGCGTTGGTTCGGTTCGGGTTTATTCGTTATATATTTATTTATTTAATTTATTAATTAATTGTCTAACCAATTCCCGATAATTGATTATTTAAAAATCGATTTATGTGTCGATATTTAAAGAGGGTCGGTTTTAAAGTATATAAATTGAATTATTTATTAAGTGTTGAAAGTTATTTAAGTCCTTAGAATGATGATTTTAATTAAAGTAAAGTATGCCGGGATTATTTAATCGGATTTTTGGAAGTAGTTTTAAAGATTAAATATTTTATGTATTAGAAATGGCTAAGTATAACTTTGAAGTAATTGTTTTGACTAACAACTTGACTAGCTAGTGAGATTATATGGATTGAAGTATGATTGGGCCAGTTATGGAAATGACAGTGGAGTAAGATGATATAAGATGTTGAGATAAGTTGAGATAAAGGATGCCGATGATGCTATGATTAATGGATTGATGAGAATGTTATGTAGTGGTAAATGGATCCCATTTTGTGCAGTTTACTTATGCATATTATTAATAATTGTTAGGTGATCTGTAACCTGCTTGCTTGTATCTTGCTGCTTTTCGTCTTGCTGATCTTCTACTCCAGGTAACTTCTTTCAACTTACTCATGATGGGCGCTCTATGCACTGGGTGTTATATAGTAGGCTAGTGTCCATGCACCATACGACTTAGAATCATGCTTAGAATCTAAAATGAAAATCATATGATTGCTATATGTCCTTGCAAGAGAATGACCGTTATTTGTGATAGTCCTAGAGTCTTTGCTAGGGTCATAGGGTAGCCCAGCCTCATCGGGTACCTTGAGTCAATCGAGTCTATATGAACATGATATGATAGCCCAGCACCATCGGGCAAGCGAAGAGATGATATGATATGATGATGCCGTGGTTTGTGCACCACCACGAGGAAATTGCTATGCTATAGCACCGAACTGGCCAGTCTCCGCCCTATCAGAAGGGGGCGGAGGTAAGAGAGGGACATGCCACTTGGCATTCTGTGTGGATCCATATATCGCTTTCTGCATTATATTAAACTGTCAGTATATATATATATATATGTGTGATTTAATTTACGCATGGCATTATGCATTTCATCTTAAGAATAGGATGCTTATTATATGCCTCTCAGAGTGTGTTTACATACGCGCATGAGTGACCTGATGATTGACCCAGATCCCCTTTTTTTTTTTAGATTCAGGTAATCGCTAGCCGTTATCGTTGCTTATGTGGATGCTTGGCGGGTTCAGACTTTTGGCGTTAGATCGAGAGGTTGAGAGACCACCACACTTCCTCTCTTTTATACTCCTTTTCGGATTGTATTTAAACTCAACTTTATTTTTGCTTTCGCTCGATTTCACGATTAGACTAAGGCAGGTGTTTGGTCCCTAATGGATCTGCGGTCTTTAAGGGTTCGAAATCCCTTCTTTTAGTACAAATATTTTGTTTTAAAACTCAACCCGTACCTGGATTGCAAGATCCGAACAAGGGGTTTTATCCCTTGAAACGTAACCCGGAAATCATAATTCTGGGCCGTTACAAAGATGGTATCAGAGCTCAGGTTGTGCAATTCGGGCACACAAGGGTCGAGTGTATGTTTTGAAAACTGCTCACGAGTTTCAAGGACTTTTGAAAAGGATTTAAAAGGGCAAAAATGAACTTAAGATATCTAACCCAAATTAGACTAAATAATGAACTCGACTTGTAATAAATAAGGAAAATCGACCAAACGGGGACACGAGTGGGTAGTAAAGGCGCTAGACCACCCCTATTGGGTGTAGTTGGGAACAGTAGGCAAAATACTAGCTTTCTCTTTACAGAGGGTTCAGAAGACTCCAAAGGAGATTACACCAAGGTCGTTGGAGTGGCGAGTTAGGTAGGATCGCGAGGTTTTTGCCCCTCCGGTCAGTCGCTCCTCGAAGAGTGACATTAGATAGCTTGATGTGCTTTATATATTGAGACTGAGTACGATCTCCCTCGAAGGAGGTCATTATAATTGTCATTGACTAATTCTATGCTGAGTGCTTAATATGCTAAAGTCTGATTGGTATGCCTAACAATTAAATGTGTATCGACTGATCTGTACAAACGGGATAGTGGGAGTACCCTTAATTCTATGTGGTCAACCCAGCTTGTGTGAAATAGCCCCTTCCACTATGTTTGTTAACCCTTTGACGGTTCTATCGAGTCTTTCTCCCGGATGTCAGTATCTTTCATCGGAATCGGGTTGGTAAACACATTGCGTCAGAAACTCATGTATGTATATGGAGGTTGTCTGAGTGAGTATTGGAAGATAGTTCTTGATGTCATTTTGAGTCAAAAGTAAGGTGTTTTTGGGGTTGTCTTCCTTGATTCTTATGATGATCAACCGAGGTTTTCTTGCCAAAAAGAGTCGTACGTACCAAGGTCCCACGAGAAATAGGGGCGATGAGTCAGTTCGGGAAGGTCAATGGTTGCCCTTAGGGATCTCTATCCGGTTGTAATGGTGACTCTCTCTGAACTGCATGACATGATTTTGTAACCTCCTGCATGTACCTTGCAAATGCTCATTTGTAAAATATTACTCATGTTATTACATCTATGATTAGTTACATTGATCAAGTCTTGTGTTATGCCTCACTCTCTATCGTGATTACGTTGTCATAGCATGCCTACTTGACTTATTGTATTAATTGTACTAATGATTTATTGGAAGCATATAAGCCACATGATATGAACCTACATGATAATTGTTTTCTCCTGGGTTAGGTCCATGATAGTGTGATAAACTCTTCTTCGTATGAATGCCTGTAAATGATCTCTTTAGCATACTACCTGATGACGCCTTGATGCTTATTACTCGTTTTATGACAAGAATGTACAACATGCCCATCTATTTTGTATTCGTCAGATTAACGACTGTTGGTTGTTTTGCACTTGATATTATTGTGTGATTAGTTGCGTTGGATGGGGAATATGTGGTATAATTGTCAATTAAGTCTTGATGAATGCATGCTTTAATGTTCATGATGGCCATTGTGTGAGTCCAAGTTACACATGTTAAGTCTCTATCATCCCCGCATGCCTTACTCAGTATGTTGCATCGTCATATTAGTGGATTAATGTAAATGTCATGTGTTGGAAAGCAACATGACTAATGTTCTCCCTATAAATAGGTTCATGATAGTGTGATCGTTCAGTTCTTGTATCATGATAGAGTGAGTTCCTTACTTGATGGATATGTGTTACAACTTGATGTCAACATGCCTTATATGATATGTAATTCCCATTACATGTTAAGGAGATGAGTCTTAATGTAAATTCGTGGTTGTATGACATTCTGTACCCATGCTTTTCCCATTGCTTAGGTCCCATGTTGCACCTTGCTTCCTGTCCTGATTATATGTCGCCTTCGCATGTCTAACTGACCTGTTGTATTGGTCATACTAACGACTGATTTGAAGCATGAATTGCATGATAAGTGTCTGTATATAGTTATTGTCTTCCCCTAGATTAGGCCCATGATAGTGTGCTACACTTCCCTTGTATGAATGTCGTATGATGATTTCCCCTGCATGATTAGTCGATGTTACTCATGGTTTGTTGACTAAATTATTAGTTCAATTGTGATCATGCTATTGGACGTGATGTCTTGGTAAATTCATGCCTTATTCAAATGGTTGTTGAGTTGGAATACATACCTTGTAGGCTAGTCATATTGCCTGTTGCGTAGGCCTGCATTATGCATTGCTATATTCCTCCCATGCTTCTATATAGACGGGCTATGTTAATATGATTCTTGCAAATCGATGTGTTGGTCATTCAAGCACATGTATGTATCGAATGTCATGTTGAGCCTTTAGCATCATATAGGGTCCCTGGTTGTGACTTGTGTGAATTTATACCTTGCTTGCATTATTGCTGATTCCCTCTCGAGCCAGGTCCCTCATAGTGTGATCATTTCCTCTTTCTATAACCTTGAAATATCTTACTCATGCAAATTAGATGGATGTTGAATTCGATGATCAATTGCTTTCTGTGATGGTTTATCCTAGCATGCTTACATGTTATCACTCGGTAGGTTTTCCCTATTACCTTATGAATTCCTCTAGTGCTGGCATAGATGTATGACTTGGCACCTTGCGTGATCACACACCACGTTATATCATTTCGCATATGCATGACGCATGAATGTTAGAATGAATTTAGTCGAGCTACCATGATTGTGGTCATGATTCGATATGTGCTAGTAGTATTCTGTAGGGCTTATGATTTCCAATATGACTCGCTAAATGATTACATGGTGTACCTGTTCTATGATGTGATAACTATTGTACCTTTATATGTGTCGTTAGTATCATGTAGGACCTGTGCCTTCTAAATGTATTTCATCATATGATTACGTGCCATGTTTGACCTATTATATGACCAGTGTGTTCGGATGAGATAGTTACTAGGTTGCTCCTATATGTTCTCGTATGACGTTAATCTGGTTGTTATGTTACGCCTTGCCATGCCATATTTGACCTCACCTATTGATGCGTACGCCATGCTTGTGCATTCGTTCATATACACCATACTTGTCATCGTCGTTAAATCCCACATGACCTCGAATTCTGCATGCTCATTCTTGATTCCGCATAACTTGCTAGACATATCTGCTTTCATGGAATAATAGACTACTATCTTGTCTCGCATGCATCAGTATAGGAATCGATCGTGTCGTTGGGAATGAATACGAATGTTGCTCCTCTGAAATAGGTACATGTTAGGGTGGATTAGTGTGATTGATATGCTCCATAATGAATTCGTGTTTGCTTGTCGCGATTATAACTTAATGGACTTCCATAAGGGCATCGTTGCTATTCTCAGGTCGGAGTTTCGTCTCTAGTTGTCATCTTTAGGGTTGGTCTGTGTTTGTTCCGAAAGGAACATTGGGTTGTCCGCTCTTGTCCCTCCCCTATCTTTGCTAACTTGAACTCCTACGCGACACGTTGGACGAGCGACCGCATGAAAGAGGAAATGGGGAGTCGGATATCGATAGAGCAACGCCGCGAAGGCGTGGGCCCATAACCCACGGGCCTCAGGATCAACGATTTCAGCAGGACAAGCACGTTTTGAGGATGACGATTACTGAGTACGATATGAACTACGAGCAAGAGTGTCCTTCGTTTAAATTGCCAATCCTTCTAAATTAGTGATGGCGATATTGCACTGACCTGACGATGAAGTTTACGTGTTGATGTGCTTACTTGGTAATGAATGTTGCCTGAGGGTCTAGTGATTATGATTATATGATTCAATGCCTTGCAGTTCTTACATAATATGATGTCTTGATGTGTTGCTACTCTATATTGCTAAGCATGATCTGAACTCTTGTGCCTATAAAAGTATGAACTGCAAATGCTGAGGAACCTGAATTGTTATCTAATAAGGTTATGTTGAAACTTGCTAGCTTGAATTGACTATGTTCATATATAGTGTTTTGCAATAATTTTGAGCATAATAGCAAATTGAGACCTGATGGCTGATGATAATGTGGGAATTTTCTTGCCTACATGACTCGTTAATATGCACTGGCATGATGTTAGATAGCGATCATGAGGAACCTGGTATGGAACGATACTACATGTAGATATGCAATATTGAAATCTAGTGAAAGTGACAAATGCTATCATGATATATTGATGATTTGCTAACCTGTTATGTTGTTGTAGAAGCATGTTAGGATGTGTTGCGACAGGATATATGAGATAATGATGTGTTATTATATGAAAGCATGATGTTGTGTTATATAGTTAAGCATGATTATTGATACGTTAAATGATGAACATGACTTAATGGTGCCTGGTTATTAAATGATCGTCATTCGATATTGTGATTAGTTGAGGTGATGTCTTTGATAGCATGTTGACATGTTGGTGATTTATATACTACTTGATCTTCCTTTTCTGAATCCTAATAGCATGATCTTGATGTGTTGATATGTTGACATGGTAAATCTGCTATGACTGGTTCTACTTGTAGTGCGATGTTATGCGATTGTGAGAGTTGATGTGTATTGACATACTAACCCCGTGACACCTATGAAATCCCCATTGATGTCTTGACATGTGTGATTGCATGATAAGTTATGAGAATTCGATCATGCACTTGTGATGCCTTCAGTATGATGTAGATATGCCTTATGGCTCGTGGTATGATGTTGAGATTTTGTTGTTGTTTTTGGCATGCTCTGAAGGGATTGTATGATTTATCTTATGAGTAAACATGTTATGCGGTTGAGATGTTGACTGGTTGAGATTACCATAAAAAAAAAACTAAACTAACTTGGGTTTTCAAGGAATAAGCGCTATCGAGAATTTCAATGATTTCAAGCTCAATCTTTCCATTTACAAAACTCTTTTGAATTTTTCGGGACTGGATTTATATTATGGCACCCCACGAAGTGGATACAAGCATTTATAGGGGCACTTATGGATTGCTTGCTAAGACCTAGTGGACGCCATGATGCTTTTTGAGTTATGATATAGCCGAGAAGTCGGAGTAAGGGTGTGGTAGGGGCCCATATTACATCCTTGCTACGATCTATTGGAGATATTATGATTATGGCAACGATACTGTGAGGATCTCATAGGGGCACTTATGAGGTGCTTACGTGATTAATGACATGATCCTTGGACTCACCAATTTCAAACTTCATCCCCTATTTTAAGATTATTTTAGTCTCGGGGACGAGACTTTTTTTTAGAGGTGGATGATGTAAAGGCTCGGATTTTCAAATCCTAATTTTTCGTAAAAAAAAAAAGAGAATTTCAAATGAAATACAATCGGTTTTAAAACTCGTTTAGTGGATTCCGACCGGAATATAAAATTTGACGAATAATTTCCATCCTTTTACCTCGAAAATTCAAAATAATTATCGGATTGCGATATCATTTTCGGTTTTAAAAATCTAATTAATCGAGAAAACGAGATTCAAAGAAACTAACTGTCAGGAACTAATTTCGGGGTTCGAAATTCGCGTATTCGAGATTTATTTATGGGTATTGATTTTGACCAATTCCATACTCAATCCTCAACCACTCCATCCTACCTTACCCTACAGTAGCCATTCCTTCACCATTCCTTTGCCTTCCGTCAACGTGAGTTGTGCTCACCTCCTCCATTTCACTTCAACTTCATTCCCATCTTTCATTTTCAATTTCCATCACCTTCACTGACTACTCCCTTCGGCTCTGCTGCTCACCATCAACGCCTCCACTTTCTCTGTCTCGCTGAATGAAGCAACCATCACGCGTCCACCACATCCACTTTCTCCTCTCGTCGCCATCGCCACACTCCATGCCTTGGTGATCCTTCATCGTCGTTATCAACCTCGCCGCCTCCTCTTTCATCGAAGAGCAATCGCAGCAGCCCCAGAGCTCTTGGCGTCATCGACGAGCCTCCGAAGATCACCCGTCCGTTTGATCGTGAACCAACCTTCCGGTAAGCCATTCTCCCTCTTTTCCGATCCAAACCACTCTCGAGCCCTACCATCTCGCTCACCCATGTCCGACGCAGGTCCGACGATCCATCGCAAGCCTCCGATGATGCCCAGATCTCCGATTGATAGCTCCGAAGTCGCGAACATCCTCGGTGAGCTTCCACCGTTTCCTTCCCTTCTCGGTTAGAATTCGTGCTTTATTCGATGTTTAGATTAGTCGGTAGTGGGTGAGGGCTGAGTGTGGGACGTTTGGGTTAGCCCGAGAGCTCCGACAAGCTCGAGAGAGCTCCGGCAAGGTCGTGAGTGAGCGTCGAGCGTGCGCGAGACTAAGCTGAGCGAGGACAAGAGCAGACGAGAGAGCTAGCTGGGCGCAGAGCAACGCCGGCGAAGAAGGGCGGGAGGTGGAGCTCAGGCTCGCCGGCGGGATTCCTCGGCGGAGCAGTGGCAGCCATGGCGGGGAACCTTCGGTTTGCAATGAAGGAGAAGACTTGTGTGGGCCCACCTTGTTTCATTAGTTTATATTTATGTTAAATTTGAACCGGTTGGGAGTTTATAATTATGGGTTGGGTTGGGTTGGGTTCGGTTGGATTTAAATGGTTTCGGTTCGGGTTAAAAGCGTTGGTTCGGTTCGGGTTTATTCGTTATATATTTATTTATTTAATTTATTAATTAATTGTCTAACCAATTCCCGATAATTGATTATTTAAAAATCGATTTATGTGTCGATATTTAAAGAGGGTCGGTTTTAAAGTATATAAATTGAATTATTTATTAAGTGTTGAAAGTAATTTAAGTACTTAGAATGATGATTTTAATTAAAGTAAAGTATGCCGGGATTATTTAATCGGATTTTTGGAAGTAGTTTTAAAGATTAAATATTTTATGTATTAGAAATGGCTAAGTATAACTTTGAAGTAATTGTTTTGACTAACAACTTGACTAGCTAGTGAGATTATATGGATTGAAGTATGATTGAGCCAGTTATGGAAATGACAGTGGAGTAAGATGATATAAGATGTTGAGATAAGTTGAGATAAAGGATGCTGATGATGCTATGATTAATGGATTGATGAGAATGTTATGTAGTGGTAAATGGATCCCATTTTGTGCAGTTTACTTATGCATATTATTAATAATTGTTAGGTGATCTGTAACCTGCTTGCTTGTATCTTGCTGCTTTTCGTCTTGCTGATCTGCTACTCCAGGTAAGTTCTTTGAACTTACTCATGATGGGCGCTCTATGCACTGGGTGTTATATAGTAGGCTAGTGTCCATGCACCATACGACTTAGAATCATGCTTAGGAGCTAAAATGAAAATCATATGATTGCTATATGTCCTTGCAAGAGAACGGTCGTTATCTGTGATAGTCCTAGAGTCTTTGCTAGGGTCATAGGGTAGCCCAGCCTCATCGGGTACCCTGAGTCAATCGAGTCTATATGAACATGATATGATAGCTCAGCACCATCGGGCAAGCGAAGAGATGATATGATATGATGATGCCGTGGTTTGTGCACCACCACGAGGAAATTGCTATGCTATAGCACCGAACTAGCCAGTCTCCGCCCTATCAGAAGGGGGCAGAGGTAAGAGAGGGACATGCCACTTGGCATTCTGTGTGGATCCATTTATCGCTTTCTGCATTATATTAAACTGTCAGTATATATATATATATATATATATATATATATATATATATATATATATATATATATATATATATATATATATATATATATATATATATATATATATATATATATATATATATATATATATATATATATGTGATTTAATTTACGCATGGCATTACGCATTTCATCTTAAGAATAGGATGCTTATTATATGTCTCTCAGAGTGTGTTTACATACGCGCATGAGTGACCTGATGATTGACCCAGATCCCCCTCTTTTTTTTTAGATTCAGGTAATCGCTAGCCGTTATCGTTGCTTATGTGGATGCTTGGCGGGTTCAGACTTTTGGCGTTAGATCGAGAGGTTGAGAGACCACCACACTTCCTCTCTTTTATACTCCTTTTCGGATTGTATTTAAACTCAACTTTATTTTTGCTTTCGCTCGATTTCACGATTAGACTAAGGCAGGTGTTTGGTCCCTAATGGATCTGCGGTCTTTAAGGGTTCGAAATCCCTTCTTTTAGTACAAATATTTTGTTTTAAAACTCAACCCGTACCTGGATTGCATGATCCGAACAAGGGGTTTTGTCCCTTGAAACGTAACCCGGAAATCATAATTCTGGGCCGTTACATACGGCTTGTTGTTGCAAAGCTCGTCTGTGCAACTCTCGGCGGCGTCGTTGTTGTGAAGCCCGTTCCAAAGCAAAGAACTCATCCAAGGGATCGGGATCATCATCCCAATCGCCCCAAATAGCGCCAACCATTGAATCAAACCGTGAATAACATCAAGAAAAGACAAGAATTTGCGAAAGCTACGACTTTGATAACACTTGATGCGTTTGGAATCCCCGATCCTTCGCCCGTGGGCTCGGAATCAAGAACAAAAACTTGTTGATGGCCCGATCTTACAATATTCTTGCTAATCTCGATGTTTACAGTCAATTACAATTAACGTCTTTGAACTATTGCGAAAGAAACGAAAACAAACAAATAAAAAGTGTTAGTCGTCGTTGTTCATTGTTCTTTGCCTTTTTGCCTTGGCCAAAATCCAGCAGGCAAACAAAGCAGCAGCGATGACCATAGTGGCGGCGTCGGATGCTGCGGGCGCAGCATTTATTGTAGTGGCCGCAGCCAGCGACGATTCCTCTATTGCAGCGACAGTGGCATGGGTTCTAGCGACAGTTTTTCAACTTTTCTCTTATTTCTTGTGTTTGGTTTTGTGTTTGGGATTAGGGTTTAGATCTTGGTTTGGTATCAGATGAAGAAGAACATAAATTGATTGCGAAGGCTTTTGGATTGGGGAATTGGGGAAACCTTTTAATCCTAAAAAGGTTCCTCAATCCTAATAATAATCCTAGATAGAGTTTTGGCTTAGATAAATAAATACTAAATCCTAATAATAATTCTAGATAAATATTCCTACTTAGTGGCCAAGGAAAATATAATAAAGAGATAAACTTTCCTTTTCCATTTTATTCACTTAACTAAGTATTACTAAATAAGAGATCCATAAGTAGCTCCAACTACATAGGAGTTACTAAATATGGAAATAACTGAAAATAATAATAATAATAATAATAATTAAATAATATCTTTTATTTAATCCATGGTGGTGCCTTCTTCTTTCTCTTGAGGAAGACACTCTTTGCCATCAATTGCCCTCGAATCGATTTTGAGAGCCCGCCTGGATCAAGATCATTGTTTGACCCACATAATGCCATCTTGATCCGCATTAGTTTCTCTAGGAAGTTCTAGGCTCAAGTGAAGTGAAATAAGAAGGTATTGAATCCTACGGGTTAGATAACCCTAGGTGGGGACGTAGGCCAAGTTCGTGCCGAACCTCGTTAACAATCTGTTTCTTCATCTTTTACATTCCGCATTTTAGCTATCTGATTCGATCTCACTTTGTCAAGTCCTGATAGGCCATATCAAGGTCTTGACAAGTTGCTTTAAAGTTATTTAGTTGCGAAAATTATCCATACTCTATTCATCCTTCCCTCTTTTAGAGTATTATTTATCGCCTTATAGACTCTTTAATTGGTATTAGAGCTTGGCTCACTGCTTTTTTATCTAACAATCTTGTGAGTTTTCAACATGTCTACCATAGGTGATGGAGGATTTGCTCAAGGAAGATCAACCAACAAACCTCCTTTGTTTTGTGGCAACAACTTTGTCCACTAGAGATCACTGATGCAGATGTTCATCATTGATCAAGACCTTGAGCTATGGGACCTCATCAAGAAAGGGCCACATGTTCCAATGAAAACTGTCGCTGGAAAAGAAGTCGAGAAAACCGAAGCTGAATTCGCTCAAACCGACCTGGAGAACATTGCTAAGAATTACAAAGCCATGAATCAGCTTTACTTTGCTCTTGATGCAAATGAATTTAACCGTGTCTCAGCTTGCAAAAGTGCCAAGGAAATTTGGGACAAGCTTGTAGTCACATATGAGGGCACCAGTCAAGTCAAGGAAAGTAAGATCAACATCTTTCTCAGACAATACGAGCTATTCAAGATGAATCCTGATGAGTCAGTGAAGGAGATGTTTACGAGATTCACTCAAATCGTAAACAACCTAGACTCACTTGGAAAAACTTTCTCCAACCCAAGGAAAGTTAGGAAGGTTCTTAGGAGCCTCCTCAAATCCTGATGAGTCACTGCAATTGAGGAAGCTCAAGATCTTACAACACTGCCATTAGATGATCTTCTCGGAAAAATTATCACTCATGAGATGATACAAAACGAAGAAGATGGAGAAGTACCTTCAACATCAAAGAACCTTGCTCTCAAAACTAAGAAAGATCACTCACAATCTGAGAGTGATGAATCCGACGACGAGGATGATCCCTTTGCTCTTATCACACGAGGATTAGCTCGAATTCTGATGATGAAAAAGCAATTCTCCAACAGAGAAAATGCCGAATCATCTAGATTTTGAATTTCTAAGAAATATGATTTCTAATGAAGAAGCTTACAGCAGTGAAATCAACACCTTGAAAGAAAAGCTGAAAGGTCAACAAAAATATATTAGTGATATGTCGCTGGAAATGAAAAATCTTGAAACTTCTCGCTCAACCCTTAACATTAAAGTCAAGACCTTGATCTCCAGAGAATTCTGATCTCCTACAAAGCCTCTCATCTGTAAAGAATTGTAACAATGATTTAGAGAAGGAGAAGGCAAAGCTAACCGACAAGTGTCAAGACCAGCAGAATTCACTTATACAGTTCACTAGATCTAAAGCCAATCTTGACAATATGTTGGGTGAACAGCAACTCTGTATTAATAGAAGTGGTATTGGCTACAATAAAAACTTTCCAAAGAAACCTAGTACCACTTTTGTTAAAGCTAAAGGCCATTGGTGCTCACCTACTTGTTTTTACTTCTGCAAGAAAGGGCATGCAAATGAAACTTGTCCATATAGACGAAAAGATCCCCACATCATTTGAAACACATTTTCAGTTCGACTTAATGAGCAGATAAAACAAGTTTGGGTTCCTAAGGGGACAAGACTACCTAATATGGTCTATCCTCATTATGAATCTAAAACTATGTATTAGTCTAGCCGGAAAGGATGATGTTTGCCTTGCAGGATATCACAAGGAACAAGGAGCCAAAATGGATAATGGACAGTGGATGCTCATGACACATGAGTGGAAAGAAGTCTCTATTTGAAGATCTCAAGGAGGAAACCACTGGAACGATTACTCTTGGTGATAATGGGAAGTGTAACATTATTTGTATCGGTAATATTGGTAATTCAAAATGTTGCATTAAAGATGTATATCTTGTTGATGGATTAAAGTATAACCTCTTAAGTGTTTCTCAGTTGTGTGACAAAGGAAACAAAGTGGGCTTTGACATACACAAGTGCGAAGTCGGGAATGAAGAGACTGGTGATCTGATCCTTACTGCTCACATGCACAATAATACTTATGCAGTAAACACTAACCACATTACAGGTACAAAACTCAAGTGTCTCAAGGCCTTGACAGAACATCCCAGTCTATGGCAAAGAAGACTTGGTCATGTAAGCATGCACAACCTCAATAAACTTAAAGCAAGAGATCTTGTTCGAGGATTTCCTGATCTCAACTTCAAGAAAGAAGAACTATGCAATGTGTTGTAGGAGGAAATCAAGTTCAAAATATAATAAAATAAATCAAACCGGATTATGCCCATGCAAATAATTACAAGACTCCCTCCCTATGCAGTAGTGGGAAATCAGGATCGATCCTCGAGGAAGCATGTCAACGGATCTCAGGTAGCTGTAAATCTCATAGACAGAAGAGCAGAAAGACGGAAATAAAAAAGCAAAGCAGAAAAATAAAGCAAACACAGAAACTGGTCGATATCGACAAGGAGGTACTCGATATCGACAAAGCACAGTGACGACAGAAAGTAAATTCAGCAACAGAAACTCGATCTCGACAACCCTTACTCGATATCGACAAAGTGCTATTCGATATCGACTAGAACTCCCCGAGATCGACAAACAACTAAAACCATAAATTGTAAATTCTCGAACACAGAACTCAGATTTTCAACGAAATAAATCAATATACTAAAAGACTTCCAAAGCCAGGGTATCAACATCACAACGATAACCATGCAAAATAACACATAAAGGCATAAAAGATCATGCTTTCCATCAAATAACTTTCGTTATTAACAAATAGGAATATAGAGGCTTTCGTATAAACCCTAATTGTTACTAACCCTTTTTTCACATAATTAATCCAAGTTGCATTAAGATCACTTTCACGCCAATAATACAAACAAGGATCACCTTCAACATTCGCAAAAGAATCATGCTCATGGGGATAGAAGACGAATTGCATAAAAAGATTGTACCTTTACCGCATTACCTTACATGGCCACCGTCGGGCTCACCCCAACCCCATAATTGGGTGGACTACTCACTCTTCCTCGCAATCGCATACATCTTTGATGAAAAAAAACTAACTTGCATTAATAAACTCAAACTTACAACTTCTTTCTCCTTCTCTCTCTATGTGTAACTAAATGTCTCTGAAATTGAATGAATAAAAACCAGCCCCTAAGGCTTTATTTATAGTGCTCAAACCCCGCTAATCAAGGAAAGAACATCTTATCTATATCTATATCTAAATATCTAAAGGCTTAAAGATAAATAAATGGAATAAAAGAATTAAATCCATAAAGGAAATTATATCTAAAATAGCAAAATATCTTCTTGTGTGGGTAGATCTTCTCTCCATAGATAGAACTTGATAGATGTGGATAGATGTGGACTCCTTCGGCTCCAAGCAAAGCCATCTCAACACGGACAGCTTCACCGCGTAACGCGGCTCTGGAAGATTTCCTCGATATCGAGTTATTTACTCGATATCGAGTAAGGTTGGCGTCGTCGACTTCTCTGGTTGGGCATTGTCGAGTAGCTGTAGTCGATCTGGCTCGGATAGGCTCCTCAGGTCTTGTCGATATCGAGTAATCGACTCGATATCAAATTACGTTGTATCGACTTTGGCTGGCCTGGTGTTGTCGAGTAGCTTATCCTCAACACTGACTCGGACATGTGCTTCTGGGTTGTCGATATCGAGTAGTTTACTCGATATCGAGTAAATGCTGCTCGACGTCTCTAGGTCTTCGGCTTCTCGACTTGGCACAGCTCCTCGACTCCGGGTATGGCATCAAGGTGTTTGTCGATATCGAGTAGCTTACTCGATATCGAGTAAAGCTCCGGAGTCGGGTTGCCTTCGTCTTCAGCTTCCTCGATCAGCTCTTACTCGACCAGCATGTGCTTGGACATCTTTTGTCGATATCGAGTAACTCTGGTTTCTAGCTTGATTCGTCCTGGTTCTGTAGTCCTTTGATCTTGCATTTCTGTATTTGATTTCCGAGCTTTTCCAACCTTTCTCAGAACTGCTGTAAATTGCCTCGAATTCTGCGAATTAAAACATAAACTGGTGTAGATTCCATAATTTGGCAAATAAGCATAAACTACATAGATTTTGTACTATTCTAGCCCGAATGCATGAAATGTATGCAGAAAATGATATAAAAGTCACTGTAAAACATGGCAGATCAAGCTCACAACACAATGCATGTACAAGAGGTAAACAGACACGTGGTTCCTTCAAACCCAAAAAGGTTGTAAGTTCCTCTTGCCCTCTTGAGTTGTTACATATGGACTTGTGTGGACCTATGCATGTCAAATCTACAAAGGGTAAACAATACATCCTAGTTATCTTTGATGATTTCTCTCGTTTTACTTGGATTTTATTTTTAAGAGAAAAATTAGAGGCTTTGTTCGAATTTTTCAAACTTTGTAAGAAGCTGCATACCTTGAAAAAAATACCTATTATCTCCATTAGAAGTGATCATGGTAAAGAATTTGATCAACTTAAATTTGATTTCTTTTGTGCCAAATATGGAAATGTCTAGGACAATGCTTTTGGAAAATGGTTTGCCAAAATATTATTAGGTAGAGGTTGTTAACACAACCAACTATATTTTGAATTGATGTTGAATTCGCCCTATTTTGAAAAAGACTCCTTATGAACTTTTCAAAGGAAGAAAGCCTAGCATTTCATATTTTAAACCTGTCGGATGTACTTGCTTTTTCATAACAATGGCAAAGATAACCTTGGGAAGTTTGACGCACGTAGTAATGAAGATATATTTCTTAGTTATTCTACTAATAGCAAAGCTTATATAGTTTATGACAAGCGCACCAAAATTGTTGAGGAGAGTATCCATGTGGTATTCGACGAAAGCAATAATGTTGTGTTAAGTGAAAGTTTTGCAGATCTCAATCCAAATCACCATGATTCGGATGGAGAAGAAGAGGACAAGAATGAGAACAAACAGGACCAAGAAAGAAACATGCAAGAACAAATCCAAGATACCAACGAGCTATCTCAAGACCTTGAGAAGGAACTACAGAATCTGGATATAGTTAATGAGGAATCCAACTCTCAAACTATCGCTCAATACCTTGAAAAAAGGCCTGCTACTGTTTCGAATGGTCAAGGCCCAAAGCAACGAAAGTTAAAACATGCCTCTTCACACTCAGCTCAAGACATCATAGCAGATCCATCCTCTGGTGGACAAACTCGATCTAGATTAAAGAATCTATGTGCTTTCTTGTCCTCAAGCAATACTTTTATTTGTCATTCAGGGGAAGGAATCAAAACTCTCAACATCTTAGATTCATTCTCATATGTCCCTGCAATTAATTACCATCCTTGAAAAGGTACTAGTGTCACAGATCCCTGCATGTGCAAATATACAAAAGCAACATCTACTCACAAAAGGAAGGTTATGCAAAAACATTCACTCGTGACAAAGCATTAATAATCAAGAGAGCTTTAATTTAAGCTCAAATGAGGAGTAGATTGGCAAAAGGCTAAAGGTGGGCGAATTTTGGCAATGTGGTGCTTAATGATCCCGGGAAATGGAGTACTTTCCAAATCACTACTACAAAAGTGACTTAAGGCAACAGGTAATTGCAGCATTTGAGTTATTGCAACAGTTAAATGTAACATCTATGCAAATGTGCAACATGCTTATCTATTGTAACAGGTGTTTGCAACAGTTTTTTCTAAAGTAGCACTTAGTGTAACACTTGATGTGAATGCAACACATTTTTAAGCTATAGTAGCACTTTACACAAGCTACATATAAAAATAAAAAAAGAATATCAAGATTTTATAAATTTCTAATTTTCATTGAGTGACATTATCCGGTTATTTTTTTTATAGCCAAACCCCTTTACTATAATGGTCTAAATTTTTGGATCCTAATAAATGACCTTATTATTAATCTATTTATTTATTTTTATCAAGTTTAAAATTCAGTTAAAATTTTAAGTCATTTTTTTAATCAAGAAAGAATTTAAGATACCAGACAATATATTGTCCGGTAACTCGATCAAGAGGCAAAAAAATCGGCAACACAAATCAAATGAGAATGAAAGCAAACTCAACACCCCATAACAATCTTCAGCAAGCAAAGAAATTGAGAAAATAATTTGAAGTCATTTTTCCTATTAAAATTGAGTTTTTTTAGAATTTAGCGGATTTTTATTTTTAATAAAATAGTCTAGCTGTATTTTGTAAATTAATTTGGATGGATATGTACAATTTAAAAATCGCAGACTAGTTTTGTAATTTCATATATGTGTAACTGCGTTAAGACCACCCGCATCAGTAAAACCCTATAGGGTTTCTTAACTCCACTTTATCACTTTCTCTTTCCTTAAAAAACTCAACTTACTTTTTTACCTACCTCCCTACAACCCATCTCAATTTCTTAACTTCACTTCAATTTCTTAACTTCACTATCACCATCTATTATATATTAAAATAGTTATAATAATATTATTTTTACATTATTTATACATAAATTATAATTCGCATAAAATAATATAATAATGATAAATAATTAAGAATTTGTTTAATAATATTTTTTACGAAATTAATATAATATCACGCAAAGTACAAATACACTATAAATCTTACGGGAATCATTTTCACTTAAACCACAAAACATCAAAATACAAGGAAAACAGAAATGACATACAAGAGTACATGAAATAGAAAGCATCGAAATACAAAGACATAGAATTGAAATCTAGAACAATATTTTAATTTCCCAAATATCCATTTCCGAACTTTTGCCATATATGTTCGACCAGATCTTGCTTCAGTTGATAATGTGTAATCCTATTTCGAAGTTGTGTTCGTTTGCCAATGTATCCCTCCATGGACGCAGGTCGATTGTTGGAGTATGAAGTGTCAACACCCTCCGCTTGGTCAAAATGTGAAAGATCAAAGGAAAGATTGTAGTTCTCCCGCTCGTCTTCCACTATCATATTATGCAAAATTATACACGCTTTCATTATTCTCCCCACCAGAGTAATATCCCAAGCAAGTGCTGGGTTTTTTATTATGGCAAATCGAGCCTGTAGGACTCCAAAAGCTCGCTCCACATCTTTTCTTGTAGCCTCTTGGTATTGAACAAATAATTTAGCTTTCTCTCCTTGTGGAAGTTTGATAGATGGTATGAAAGTCGCCCAATTAGGATAAATGCCATCGGCTAGATAGTAACTTAAACGATATTGATGACCATTAACTTCGAAGTTAACTGGTGGAGATATCCCTTGCAATACATCATCGAATACAGGAGAACGATCAAGAACATTGATATCATTACACGTACCTGGGGTACCGAAGAATGCATGCCAAATCCATAGATCATACGAGGCAACCACCTCTAAAACGATGGTTGGTCTCCCGTCTTTGCCTTCGAACTGGCCTTTCCATGCAGTTGGGCAATTCTTCCATTCCCAGTGCATGCAATCGATACTACCGATCATACCTGGGAATCCTCGTTGTGCTCCAACGTAAAGAAGGCGTTGTATGTCTGAAGCATTTGGTCTACGAAGATATGAATCACCAAACGAAGCTATGACACCATCCACAAAGTTGGACAAGCATAGCCTGGCTGTGCTTTCACCCAAACGAAGATATTCATCCACCGCGTCTGCACCCACCCCATAAGCCAACATGCGCATGGCTACGGTACATTTTTGTAGCGCAGATAGCCCAAGTCTCCCAGTGGCATCGGGCTTCTGTTTGAAAAATTCAACCGTACTTGCCAGTTCGTTCACAATGCGTAAGAACAATGGTCTTCGCATTCTGAACCGTCTTCTAAAAACAACATCTGGATACACCGGAGGGGGGTCTTCTGAAAAATAATCTGCGATAAGACGATCATGACCCTTCTCCCGTTCTCTATCGATGTAAGATCGTGTCCTCCTTGGTCTAGAACTTTCAGCCTCGACTCTTGACTTATCTAGGGTAGATAGATACAACCACTTCGCGTAAGCTTTGTCAAGCTCATCAGAGGATGAACCTGAAGAACGGTTGAGGAATTCATACATTTCTTGAGGATTCATTGGAGGTTTGTGTTTGGTCACTGAAAGAAGTTGAAAGAAGTAATAGAAAATAGAGGATTTTATTTGTATTTAAACTACTTTGTAAATGATAATTGAAGAGCATATAGACCATAAATTTCACAGAGTATTGAAACCATAAATTTTGGATTTTTGCGGCAAGGAGCATCTTCGCAGAGCATTGAGAAAATAAATTTGTATTTAATCTATTTCCCAAATGATATTTGAAGAGCATGTAGAGAAAAAATATCACAGAGCATCTTCGCAGAGGATGAGCATCTTTGCAGAGTATTGAAACCATAAATTTTGGATTTTTGTGGCAAGGAATCTATGCAGATCATTGAGAAAATAAATTTTGATTTTTTGCGACGGGGAATCCTTGCAGAACATAGATAACATAATTGGAATAATGTGGAGCTAGTCTCCACTTGAGGGGAAAAGACATGAAATGATAACAGCAAACATACCACAATGTAAAGAGATACTTCACTTAGGGAAATTTAACACATGCACCCACAATAACAAACATACAAATCTTACTTATCTAGTTATCGTTGTCCGGGAACAACTCTTTGATGAGACCGTCCCTGCATTTGATTTGCCAGTCTTCGAGGTTAGGCTCCATAATCAGTTTATTAAGCAACATAACCTTTTGTGCAACCATGTTATCACGAGCAGCTTTCGTCTTATATGCATTTGACTCCTTGTTCCTTTCACCGGTTTTCTCAAAAAAGAATTGCACTGCCTCTGCAGCATCTTTGGTGGCTTGATCACTTGAACTTCCAGCAAGTTGTTTGCCCTTTCTTTTTGCTGCCTTTATGCCTTCGGGCCTCACCGGAGCACTCTCTCTTCCAGAAGCACTCGACTGGGTGCCTGACCCTTCACTGGATGTGTAAGCTCCAAATTCATTAACCTTGGTCCTCTTCGAGCCTCCTCCAACAGATGCGGCATTTGATGCAACCCACCTGTGGAATTTTGGTTCAGTCCTGAGTTCACGCCATGCATGCTCAAACAGAAAGTCATGGCCTTGATCGCCTTTGTAAATAGCGTGTGCATTCCTCATGACATCACAATCATTTTCCCCACTACCTTGGCGATTTTTGGCACTCATGTAAGCTCCCACGAATTTTGACATAGCGGATGAAATGTTATGCCATCTTGGTTTAATCGTGGAGAGCATCCTCTCAGGACAATCTTCCTCCTTCTTGGTGGCATAATACTCTGCAACTCTCTCCCAAAAAGCCCCCGCCGTTTGTTGAGTATTTGTTATACAATCAGTGGTGGTGTTAATCCAACCACTAATGAGTAACAAATCTTGAGCTTTATTCCACTTGACTCGTGCTACCCTTTCAGTTGTGGCTCTCCCACGATTGCCTCTTCCACGAGTGCATCTCCCACAATTGGCTCTCCCTTGAGTAGCATGTTGGGATGGAACTTGAATCTCTTCGAGACTTGGAACGTCTTTGCCTTGGCTCCATGTATTCATCCGGGAAGAGCTCCCATGAGATCCTGGGGTAATGGGAGATTGTGATGAAGACATTAGAGGGTATGAGTACATTTGAGCTGAAGACGGATGATGAACATTTAAGTTGTCTTGAAAATTTGAAAAGTTTGGATCATGTGTGTGATTTTGAGGAGATGAAAAAAATTCAGGATTTGGGTTTGGAGATTGATTAATGTTTGACAAAAAATCCTGAAAATTGTAGGGATGTTGTGGATCATTTGGATCCATCTTAAAGAGAAAGAGTGGTGTAATGAAGGAGATGGAGATAGTGGAGATTGATGAAGATGGTGGAGATGGATGAAGTTGTGGCCGAACACATACTACTCCGTATAAATCAAAATGTGATAGTGGGAGTGTATGCATGTGAATTCAATTCACAAGTTAAATTTTCATGTCATCAGTGGTGGGATGATTGATTTGCTGCAGGTCATCAGAAGTGGGTCCCATTTAATTGAGAAATGTGAAAGAAAACCGTGAATAGTATGGATTTCAATGGTTTTTGGGTTGTTGCTCTACAAGAGCTTGTCAACCTCATTTCTTAACCCACATCTCTCTCTCTCCCATTATAATATAACTTTTAATGTTAACCCCCCCCCCTAAAAACACCGTTGTGGGGGCTCTAACACTTGTCTATCTAAACCCATTTTCGTCATCTTTGGGACTCACCACCACCGCTCAACCTTCCCCCCAAATTTCTCAATCTCTCGCCAAGAACTCTTCCGCCTCCCACTCGTTGTCTTGCTCCCTCTCTCTCGCTCTGGTCGGTGACTACAGTCTACAAAGATGGCGGCCCTCTCTCCCGGAACCCTAACCGGTAAGCCCTCTCTCACCCTCTATAGATTTCTCCCTCTGTCTCTCTATGGCTCTCATTTGTGACCTCTCTCCAGCGATGGCCTAACCAAGACAACGACGGCCTCCCTCGTCGCTTAGCCCTCTTGCTCCCTCCACCGCGTGTAACCCTTCTCTGGTACGTTCACGTCCTCCGTCTCCCTCGAATTTCTATTGAGTTTTGAGACCTCGAATGCTCTCTCAAATTCAAATCTAGGGTTTTTGTGGTTTAATTTCATTCTTTAATTTTTAGATCTAGGGTTTAATTCACCTATTGATTTTTGTATTCAATTGATTGTTGATTGTGAATTTCGACTGAATGTCTTTCACAAGGTTCTAAGGCTGATGTATTATTTCGCCTACTTGCCTGCAATAGTGTGATGTATTATTTCGCCTACTTGCCTGCAATAGTGCAATCTATGATGAATTTGTTTTTTAGGATGAGGGAAGACGATTTTAGATCCATTTTCGGATCAGATTTCTGTTTTTGTTTGCTGTGTAACCTTATTTTCAGCATCAGTATGATTGTTAGATTCTTTTGGTGTTGCTTTTTTTTTTTATTTATTCTTTGAAGGAATGTTATATGTTGATGTTTAGGTCATAACCGAATTTATTCTAGATACTTCTCTATTTTCTTTCAAAAACCTAGCCAAATATATTATATATGGAGTGTTCTTTCACTCACTTGTTTCGTTTACATCTTTAATGTATTGGATGCTCTTTGTTGTATATCCAACTGCTACCTTGTGGCTTGTAGAATGAGCTGCTTTATGTACATCCCCCAAACTTAACAGCTAATCTCATGGAAGTTTGGAACTAAAGTTGAACGTCGCAATTTGAGGAAAATCTTGGCGTTTGGGGAAGCCCGGCTATAACGTCGCAATTTGGTCTTCAACTTTTTGATCACATCAGGACCAGGTCGATGATGAACTAAAACTAAAGGTCATGGTCTCAAGCACCGTTGAACTGCTAAGCAAAATCTTGATGAATTCCATCTCGTTAGATCTACCAAGATCACCCGTCTCCATTTCTATGATCTTGATGACTCTCAGCCTGTTGAAGGTATGAGATTGGGTGCCCAGCCGAAATCCGATTACGATATGGGAGGAAAAGTTTTTGATGCATTTGGAGAATAATGAGTCTGCATGCATAAAAGCATGAATATTTTTTTTTAAAAAAAAATTGTCATGCAAACAAACAATATAGCATTATATGGAGATCGAATAACGATATAGCATTATATATCATCACTTACTGTTATAAAGATGCTAAGCTCCTGTAGATTAGGGGCGCCCATGATGAGATGTACAACAATTGGTAGCTGTTTCATATCTCTGAAACTCACGGGATGACCCATATGTCGAGCTCGGTGTTGGTGGTGTCGATGCAGCTGCTGTGGAAACCGACGATGAGAGCGATGACGAGCTCGTTCACTCAGATAGTGACGAGGACAAGATTGAGGCCGAGGGGATGCAGGGGCTACGGGACGAGCTAGCTCGACAGGAGACGCCATCGGTAGAGGGGTTATGGGCAGACACGAAATCAGGGGACACCGACGCTATTGTCACCCTTTTGTTATGTGGTGCATCTGCTTGGCCAACATCAGTCGACGTGTTTTGTATCCGCTACAAGAACAACTTCCCTACCACAAAACATATCACAGTAGGTTTCGCGTTTAGAAATCGGTGTACATGAACCCAAAGACACAAAATGAAAATTAAAAGAACCCCGGATATCTTATGTAAGTTTAAAATATAAAATATTATTTTGAGACTAAGCTTAATGAGATCATTTCTACACCTCCTTAACAACTAAGCTTTCTTTAGCAACAAACCATTCCAAACAAAAGAGACAAGGATTAGCATTTAGCAACAACTGCATCCCTTACTGATTCCACAATCCAAACAACAATTCCACAATTCCTTCCAAATTACAAACATAACACATTGAAATTGTTTCGTCCTGAGAAAACAGTTCATTACAACAAGCTAGGGGGTTGGTGGTCCAATTGACATTGGTGAACCCCTGTCCGGAAAATTTCCCATCTGGTCCTCACCATATGTGCTCGAATCTGGGGATCCTGGCTCTATTGGCACATGCGTAACACCAGTGATAAATTCCAATTTCCGGTCGTGGGGTAACGTTAGGAAATTATGGGCCTGGTCTATGGTTTTCAGCTTCGGATGTGACAGGATAGCGTGCATGTTCACCAGAGTGATCCTTTTTTTATGTAGCAGTGGACTTAATACCCTGTCAATGATATCCGCCTTAAGTCTAACGTACTCACACAATTCCGCACCTTTCATATTACCAACTATCAACTCCCCATTCAGTGGTGAGGATCGATCATTGAGACTTTTTCGGTGGCGCTTTGACTGTCGTCCAAATAAGAAACGTTCCATTTTTCTCTACAATAACAATCTCAAATAACATTAGAGCCGTATCAAAGTCACAATTATAAAAGAAAAGAGAAACCTAAGCTGCTCAATCATCCTCAGAATCACGCATTGTGTTATCATTCCATCAAGATTAAGAATTCAGAATTGTCACAAGATTCAACTGATAATACAGAGCTCTTCCCATGGATAATACAGAATTGTCACAAGATTCAACCTAAGCTGTTCAATCATCCTAAGAATCACGGTCCATTGTTCTCTATTTTTATTTGAAACATCCTAAACATCTTCCCATGGATTCAACTGAAAGAAAATAGAAAAATTGATAGTATTTGACCAGCATTGTGTTATCATTCCATCAAGATTAAGAAAACTCACCGATAATACAGCTGACCGCGGTAGCGGCGGCAACGGCGGGAGCATTCGTTTCCTAGAAGCAGAAAGGTGTGGCGGAGGTGGAGGGGGTGTAGGATGTGGAGGAGGTGGAGGCGGTTGCGGCGGGAGCACTCGTTTCTCAGAAGCAGAAAGGAGTGGAGGATTTGGAGCAGGGAGCGACATCCCGGTTGAATTTAAAGGGAGGTTGACAGGATTTGTACTTTCTAGCACTCGTTTCCGTTTACCAGATGCAGAAAGGAGTGGAGGAGGTGGAGGAGGTGGAGGATTTGGAGCAGGGAGCGACATCCTGGTTGAATTTAAAGGGAGGTTGACAGGATTTATACTGTAACACCCCCTTTTAAAACCCGAGGGAATGCCACAGCGCCAGTGATTACTCAGACTTTAATGTCTTTGTAATCACCTTAGGCTTATAGGGACATGCAACCATGCTCCCATAAACAAGATGATAATATTAAATACATAAATAAAATACAATTAAATAGCGGAAGACTTGAAATATAAAAATAATTCTTTATTAACATGTCCTCTCAAATTGAGGATTTAACTTTACAACTTGATAATATTACAACGGAAGACTTTTAAATAAAATATTTAACACCTATACAATATATCTATAAAATTTAAACTTAAAATCCAACGTCAAAAGTATCTTAAATATCAACTTTTCTTATCTTCTCTTCTGAGACTCGACCTAAACCTGCGAAGACTGGTCTGGCATCCGGAATGAAGGACACCAGCCATCCAAATATAAGACGGTTAGTTCGCAAGAACTAGCAAATGACGGCTCGAAAACTGGGACAACTTTGGATTCAAGTGACCATGAAACGGTAAAAATTAAATCCAAATGAGACTTGAATATTTGAAGTGGATTGGCTTATTTGTAACCCGACCCTCCTATGACACGGATAACCCAAAAGGGTTGAGTAAGAAAAGATGTATTAGGAATCATATCCCGATTACGGATGGAATATGACAAAGCTTGAAACAAATTATGATTACTACCCATTACATTATTAATACACTGTTTATTATACTGTCTAAACTAAGTATTGGTTCAAAAGGTACTCGATGTGGCCCAAAATCGACCCAGAGGGCAGGACTCTTCCGGAGAGTTTTAAACCGCGGGCTGAGACAGTCGATTAAGGGTTGATCTTGTGTCCCCCAATACCTAGTTCAAACTTCAAACCATGTTTTATTCTTCACTCACTTACTCACATGATATGCATTTTACGTCTTTTATCCTTTTATCGACTACTACCGGTCCCACTCTGTCTATAGTGGATAGCGACCTACAACCATTGGTTGTGTAACACCTCACATGGAAGTGTAGTTTCATGAAACCTTAAGACCGAGGAGTAACGGCCCCGACCTACACTTTACAACATCACTTTCACTTTACTTCACACATTGTTTTACCATTTCACATTGCTTTTCGTTTCATTGATTGATTATACAATTCTTCACATTACTTTACAATTTTTAACTGTATGATTCACATTGTTTTTGATTGGTTTGGATTCAATTGAGTTTCACTCGCAACAACAATCCTCACAATATTACTACTTATTCACAAGATTGATCACAACGAAATAAATAGAATGGATACATAAAAGAAACATATCCCTTTCTTAACCAATTAGCATGAAAGAACAAAAATAAATCATGCTTTAATGAACATGTGGGTATCTATGTCATTATTATATATATACGTCGAATAATAACATTACCCAATTATACTTGCCAAATTAAAGCTAACGGATAAATAAATCACACAAGGCGGATGAATTGTAATTTATTTTAATTAATTTGGCAAGCATTTCAAGGAACGAAAACAACAAGACACGAAGGCACCGAAATGAGCGGAAAAGCTCGGAAAGTCACTTGCCTTGATCGGAAGTTGCAAGCTTTGACTTAATGGTTGGTTGAACTCGAATTCCCTCGTATGGGCGTAAGGGTTGACGATTCTCTGCGATTTAACGGAATTGGAAAGCATTTATGCCCATATAAAAATACGGGTTAGAATCTGGAATTTTAGAAAACTGGGCAGGGGCATATTTTAACAAAACTGAGAGTATGGGAGGTTTAACGCAATTAACCTTCTTCAACCTCACACCCGACAGTACGTGCCCAGCGTTTTTCCGGTGAGGTTCCGGTGAGGCTTCGGCGAGGCGTAGCGGCTTCGATAGTGCCCCGAATGATACGAGACCAGTGGCTACAGCTTCGTGACGAAGAGGCGCTCCTCCCTGGTGTTCCTGGCGGCGTCGGCAGCGGTTGGAAGCGGCGGACGAGGGCGGCTCCGGCGAGGTTGAATCGAAAATTGGGCCTTTTGGTTTCGGAATGTTTTTGTGAAAAACTTGTGAAGGGATTTGTTGCTAGAAGTGTTTAGAACGTACTGAGATAAGTTTAGAGCTCGGATAGATGCTTCAATGGTGGTGTGAGCTTGAGAACCGAAAACCTCTTGTATTTATAGGGGAGGATTCAGAATGAATTGGATGAAATTGATCCCGTAAATAGCTCGGATAAGATCATTAGAAGCTATCCTTTTGTTCAATTCGTTCAGATAAGGCCGTTACATGACCGGATTTCAAGGAATCTCGATTTGGGGCGAGATCCATTTGGGTTCGTTTGAGCTCGTTTCTATCCGAAACCTCAAAATTGGTTAAAGATATTCAGATAAGAACACGTGTGAAACGTTCTAGAAGCATTTCGGTTGAGCTTTGGGCGAGATTTGAGGGAGAGCAAAACAAGTTTTGTTCAACAGTGAATCGACAGGGGAGGAAGGAAGGGGACGGGTCTGGTGGACCCGGTTCACCATTTTTTTTCTTTATTTGATGGTTCGGTTCACTTGAACCAAAAGAAAACCGGTTCAAACTCTTTTTCAATATATATGTATATCCGAAAATTTATTTATTAAAACTCTACATAAATTAAATAATAAAAATAACAAAACACTTAATGAAATACATTTTATTTTGCATAACACAATTTTCTAAAACATTATATTAAATAATTTTCACAAATTATAATAAATTATAATTACGAATCCTTCCTTATTTTTGAAGAAAATATATCACTTAGTCTCAAAACAATATAACTTAAAAACTTATTTATTTACTATATATGCACATAAGATGAAATATCTTTAAACTAGTTGTAAAACTTTATATATATTCATTTTGAAAAAAAAATATATTTCTAAGTTCAAAATAGAACACGTACATTTTATTAACAAAATTATATTTAGTTAAAAAGAAATACCCAAAGATAATTTGGGGTATTTCATATCTCCCCCCTTAAAAATAAGTTTCGTCCCGAAACTTAGAAAACAAAAAGAAGTAAGGAGAAAATGTATAGAGGAATGAGAATACGGTATTGAGATGTTTTAACACTGATCACGTAAGATACTAAGATTAACGAGCAAAAGCTTAGAATTGAATGCGAATGAATCTCTATAGATAGAGAAGGAATGACAACATTAGCTCTCTTTTGCACATTGTCTTCAACTACTTGAACTACCACATATGTGAAACTTTATGTCTTGAACTACTTCAACTACCACGGATATGAAGCTTAGGAACGATATACTTTGAGTGGTTTAGGGGGATCGAACTTGATATCTATGGAATTAAGAGTAATCACGTACATCGATATATCTATCTCGTGGCTTAAGCGCAAAACAACTCAACTACATCCAACGTAATTAGTTGTCCACCGAACTCATCATTGGTAAAGTTTGGGAGTTATTTCTCTTACGATTACCTCTTAACTTAGGGTTAACCACATACGACGGAGTTGTTTTACAAAAATCATGTACGACGATATGTTAGACATTAGCGCAAGTTAGTCAACTCTTATCACACAATGAACATGGTATTCCAGACTACCATTGGCTTTCTTCTCAACCCCACTTGGCTTCCTTTTCCAGGTTACCAAATGGTCCGCGGTGGTTTCAAAGGCAACCACTATAGGCAGAACTGATATCCTATTCAAGTGTAACGAGTGCTCCGTATGAAACGGGTTTTCCTTGGATCTCTTTCGCGTTCGCTGAATAACACGTTGTCCGGTGTCTTGTCTTCCTCCCGAAAGCGAGCGTGATATCGAATTTATTCTTTTATTATATAGTTTGATTGTATTTTACTTTTGTATTATCTCAGACATTAACCAATGAGAGTTCGGTACATTAATGAAGCAATGTCATCAGGACATTACGCCTAGTTCGGATAGAGAAGCTATGGAATCGTCATTAAGACATGACCGAAGGAACACATTGAACAATTAAAGTTTTATCTCTTCACACGGGATAGAAGGTTCTTCACGACACACACGATGCACCACGATGAGTCATGATGAGTTCACCTCTTCGCTATCGAAATTTCGAGAATCTCACATTGATCGTACCACGCACATTGAACGCTTGTATTAATTTATAAGGTATCTATCGCGTATGCTTATAGTAGCAGATTACTAGGGCACATGGATGCTAATGACATATCACTTGAGGTTCTTTAAGGTAGTTTAAAGTCGATCTCGAGAAGTTTGAGTTGAGATATTGCAATTTGACCCACTTAAATTTTTCACAAAACATTACCTATTAACTTCAAAAGCACTTACAAATTTAGCACCATTTTCCATCACTTTAAGATTTGTATAGAATAGTAAAATTGTTACTTTGAAAAGTTTGGTGAAAACATTGACATATGGTTGTCACAATACACTCATGATCAAATAATTTCTTTGAATACGGCGTATTTAAAATATATAATCTTTAAACACTTGAACACATCAAATATATATATTTCTTTAAATATCTAAAAATCTATTGGAGATGAACACATACTTACAACAATGAACATCTAAGCACGTGAAATTCTTTTAAAATATCCTAACATATGTTTAACACTTAGATTCTACAGTCAAAACCTGAAAAGAAAAATTTACGCTTAATTAAATTTTTTTTTTTAAATACACTTTGAAAATACCTAACATAATACCAATATATAACTGAATAAACTTTATCTTAAAAGAATTGGTAATTTTGACTTACATCTTTAAAACTATTTCTAAATAAATATTTTACTATTATAAGTTGCAATTCATGACCCGCATTATAAAAAAAAGGAAACATTTACCAGGGTTTTGAAAAACTTGAGTTTTACATAGTAGATTTTTTTTTTTTTTTTTTGAGACGCAAATAACAAAAAGTTTATTTATTCATTACATGTTGCTTTTCACTTTAGAAAAATAAAAACTATACCACATACTTTTAAGAAAAGGTCTGATTTTTTTTTTTTTTAAATTCACTTTTTCGAAATCATTTAGAAAATACTTTTCGATGTTCAAAACGTTGTAGAAAAACCTTTAGCTCTGATACCACCTTCTGTAACACCCCCTTTTAAAACCCGAGGGAATGCCACAGCGCCAGTGATTACTCAGACTTTAATGTCTTTGTAATCACCTTAGGCTTATAGGGACATGCAACAATGCTCCCATAAACAAGATGATAATATTAAATACATAAATAAAATACAATTAAATAGCGGAAGACTTGAAATATAAAAATAATTCTTTATTAACATGTCCTCTCAAATTGAGGATTTAACTTTACAACTTGATAATATTACAACGGAAGACTTTTAAATAAAATATTTAACACCTATACAATATATCTATAAAATTTAAACTTAAAATCCAACGTCAAAAGTATCTTAAATATCAACTTTTCTTATCTTCTCTTTTGAGACTCGACCTAAACCTGCGAAGACTGGTCTGGCATCCGGAATGAAGGACACCAGCCATCCAAATATAGGACGGTTAGTTCGCAAGAACTAGCAAATGACGGCTCGAAAACTAGGACAACTTTGGATTCAAGTGACCATGAAACGGTAAAAATTAAATCCAAATGAAACTTGAATATTTGAAGTGGATTGGCTTATTTGTAACTCGACCCTCCTATGACACGGATAACCCAAAAGGGTTGAGTAAGAAAAGATGTATTAGGAATCATATCCCGATTACGGATGGAATATGACAAAGCTTGAAACAAACTATGATTACTACCCATTACATTATTAATACACTGTTTATTATACTGTCTAAACTAAGTATTGGTTCAAAAGGTACTCGATGTGGCCCAAAATCGACCCAGAGGGCAGGACTCTTCCGGAGAGTTTTAAACCGCGGGCTGAGACAGTCGATTAAGGGTTGATCTTGTGTCCCCCAATACCTAGTTCAAACTTCAAACCATGTTTTATTCTTCACTCACTTACTCACATGATATGCATTTTACGTCTTTTATCCTTTTATCGACTACTACCGGTCCCACTCTGTCTATAGTGGATAGCGACCTACAACCATTGGTTGTGTAACACCTCGCATGGAAGTGTAGTTTCATGAAACCTTAAGACCGAGGAGTAACGGCCCCGACCTACACTTTACAACATCACTTTCACTTTACTTCACACATTGTTTTACCATTTCACATTGCTTTTCGTTTCATTGATTGATTATACAATTCTTCACATTACTTTACAATTTTTAACTGTATGATTCACATTGTTTTTTATTGGTTTGGATTCAATTGAGTTTCACTCGCAACAACAATCCTCACAATATTACTACTTATTCACAAGATTGATCACAACGAAATAAATAGAATGGATACATAAAAGAAACATATCCCTTTCTTAACCAATTAGCATGAAAGAACAAAAATAAATCATGCTTTAATGAACATGTGGGTATCTATGTCATTATTATATATATACGTCGAATAATAACATTACCCAATTATACTTGCCAAATTCAAGCTAACGGATAAATAAATCACACAAGGCGGATGAATTGTAATTTATTTTAATTAATTTGGCAAGCATTTCAAGGAACGAAAACAACAAGACACGAAGGCACCGAAATGAGCGGAAAAGCTCGGAAAGTCACTTGCCTTGATCGGAAGTTGCAAGCTTTGACTTAATGGTTGGTTGAACTCGAATTCCCTCGTATGGGCGTAAGGATTGACGATTCTCTGCGATTTAACGGAATTGGAAAGCATTTATGCCCATATAAAAATACGGGTTAAAATCTGGAATTTTAGAAAACTGGGCAGGGGCATATTTTAACAAAACTGAAAGTATGGGAGGTTTAACGCAATTAACCTTCTTCAACCTCACACCCGACAGTACGTGCCCAGCGTTTTTCCGGTGAGGTTCCGGTGAGGCTTCGGCGAGGCGTAGCGGCTTCGATAGTGCTCCGAATGATACGAGACCGGTGGCTACGGCTTCGTGACGAAGAGGCGCTCCTCCCTGGTGTTCCTGGCGGCGTCGGCAGCGGTTGGAAGCGGCGGACGAGGGCGGCTCCGGCGAGGTTGAATCGAAAATTGGGCCTTTTGGTTTCGGAATGTTTTTGTGAAAAACTTGTGAAGGGATTTGTTGCTAGAAGTGTTTAGAACGTACTGAGATAAGTTTAGAGCTCGGATAGATGCTTCAATGGTGGTGTGAGCTTGAGAACCGAAAACCTCTTGTATTTATAGGGGAGGATTCAGAATGAATTGGATGAAATTGATCCCGTAAATAGCTCGGATAAGATCATTAGAAGCTATCCTTTTGTTCAATTCGTTTAGATAAGGCCGTTACATGACCGGATTTCAAGGAATCTCGATTTGGGGCGAGATCCATTTGGGTTCGTTTGAGCTCGTTTCTATCCGAAACCTCAAAATTGGTTAAAGATATTCAGATAAGAACACGTGTGAAACGTTCTAGAAGCATTTCGGTTGAGCTTTGGGCGAGATTTGAGGGAGAGCAAAACAAGTTTTGTTCAACAGTGAATCGACAGGGGAGGAAGGAAGGGGATGGGTCTGGTGGACCCGGTTCACCATTTTTTTTCTTTATTTGATGGTTCGGTTCACTTGAACCAAAAGAAAATCGGTTCAAACTCTTTTTCAATATATATGTATATCCGAAAATTTATTTATTAAAACTCTACATAAATTAAATAATAAAAATAACAAAACACTTAATGAAATACATTTTATTTTGCATAACACAATTTTCTAAAACATTATATTAAATAATTTTCACAAATTATAATAAATTATAATTACGAATCCTTCCTTATTTTTGAAGAAAATATATCACTTAGTCTCAAAACAATATAACTTAAAAACTTATTTATTTACTATATATGCACATAAGATGAAATATCTTTAAACTAGTTATAAAACTTTATATATATTCATTTTGAAAAAAAAAAATATTTCTAAGTTCAAAATAGAACACGTACCTTTTATTAACAAAATTATATTTACTTAAAAAGAAATACCCAAAGATAATTTGGGGTATTTCATATACCTTGTTGCACTCGTTTCCCTTCCTCAATGCATTAATTTGCTCGGAGAAGCAGAACCCTCAGGGCTCGGAGTAGACGGGATGGGGGAAAATCGAATTTCTTGAGGGGAAAGGGGGGGTTGGAGTTGAAGTGGGGCATTTAAGTGCATCTTCCTATTTTTTTTTTTTTTTTATTAGTTAAAGATTCGGATGAACTAAAACTCTATCCGAAGGTATCCTGACGGATGAGGTAAAACCCTAATTTTCATTAAATACATTAAGGGAAAATGTTTACCAAAAAAAAAAAACTAAAGAGTGGAAGAGTGGAGGGTAAGCTTTGTAAAGGCTCGGATTTTCAAATCCTAATTTTTCGGAAAAAGACGATTAAAAAGAAATTATGTCGAATTTAAAACTTGTTTAGCGGATTCCGACCAGGATATAAAATTTGATGAACGATTTCCGTCATTTTACCTCGAAAATTCAAAATAATTATCGGGTGACGATATCCTTTTAAGTTTTAAAAAAAAAAACAAATAAAATAAATAAAATCTAATTGATCGAGAGAGTGAGATTCGGGAAAACTAACATTCGAAAACTAATTTCGGAGTTCGAAATTCGCGTATTCAGGATTAATTCCGGGTGTTTACCTTACCCATTCTCACACTCAATCCTCACCAACTCCCTCACCTCACCTTACCCTGCAAACTGAACCCCTCCCCTGCTTACTTCACCCCGTCATCTCACCATCATCACTCACCCCTCTCCCCGTCAATTTCATCAACCATCGGCCTCTCCTGCTCTCTCCTTCACGCCATCACCGCCACCTCTCCTTCCTTTCTTCTTCATCACCGTCTCCTCCATCAACAGCCACCAGTTCATCGCCATCATCACCACCGCAGCCCCGCTCCCACTTCACCCCTGTTTTCCCGAGAAGAAGCAAACCAAGCCATCTCTTCCACCTTCGTTCTCCTTCCACCCAAGGACCCTAGGCAGCCCTCGACACCTCCTCAGAGCTACCAGCAGCAGCAGGATCCGCCCAACGCCACTCAGGTCTGCCCAGGAATCACCAGAGCCGCCGACGAGCCTCCGAAGCGCCACTTGCCCTGTTGAGAGCGAGCCACGTTCCGGTAAGCGATTCTCCTTCGTTTTTGGCCGAAACTGCCCTCGAGCCCGACCATCACACTCACTCATGCCCGATGCAGGTCCGACGAGCCATCGTGAGCCTCCGACGACGCCCAGAACTCCGACCAAGAGCTCCGAAGTCGCGAACACGTCGGTGAGCTCCCGAGCCTTCTTTTCTTTCTCGTTCGATTCCATGCTTCCTTTCGACGCTTAGATTAGTCACGAGTGAGCGTGAGCTGAATGCGGGATGATCGGGTGTGCTCGAGAGCTCCGGCGAGCTCGAGAGCGGCAAGGTCGTGTGAGGCGCCGTGAGTGTGAGAGAGAGAGCTAGCGTCGAGAGCGAGCGAGCAGAGACGAGCGAGATAGGGAGACGAGGACAGGATGAGGATGAGGACGCGAGACGAGGCGAAGCTGAGGGCGCAACTGTGCGCGGTGGCCGGCGAACGACGTCGAGCAGGCATGGCGCGCCGGGCAGGAGATCCTTCTTTTGAATCGGAGGAAGAAGAAGATATGTTGTGGGGCCTCTTATTTGTTTTGTTATATATTTAACCGGTTGGGTTTTTGTCTATGGATTTGGTTCGGTTCGGTTCGTTTCGGTTGGATTTAAATGGGTTCGGTTCGGATTTATTCGTAATTAATTAATTAATGGTATTTAAGACATAATATAATATTATTGGGGGTTTAAAATATAACATTATTTGGACTTGGAGATTTAAAAAGAATTTGGAAAAGAATTTGGAAAAGAATTTCAAGGTTGAAAAGTGATTTAATAAATAAATTGAAAAAGAAATTTTGTGAGTATTTTCAAGGGTTGGAATTCTTAACTATTTGAATCGGAGTTGAAACGGTTTTGGAACTAACCTGGGAATTATACTTGTTAGGTGACTAACTAGCGTGATAATATGATCCAATGACTAACAGTATGATATGTATGGCTAATAGCATGACTTGTGGTGAATTATTATATGAGATTAAATGTTGGATAATTATGACGATTTAGTAGGATTTTATATCACACAAATTATGTCTTATGATTTTGATGAACCGTTGAGGTATATGCGGAAATGATGTATATGAACATGCGGAAATGGTTGAATGAATTATGGAGAACGATGTGGTCTTTAGGAGCGGATGATGTGATGAAATGACTTTCATAATATGTTACTTGTTCTATTGATTGATGTGTGCTTGAGTGCTTAATAGTTGGATGTAGACTTATGTATATTCCATTATGTACTAGGTGATACTCTGTGATTGTGACTATTGTGTGCTGGATTTTTCTGTTGCCGATCTGCTAGCCAGGTAAGTACCTCCGGGGCTTACTCAGTAACCAGTACCTCCTGCCTGATGTGTCATATAGTATGTAGGTGCTGCATATGCATAAAAGCATGTCATGTAGTATCATGCTTAGGAATTGCACTTACGAATGAGCATTCTTATTTTGTATGCGTTTGAATACAGAACGGCCGTTATCTGTGAGTCCTAGAGTCCTTGCTAGGGTCATAGGGCAGCCCAGTTTCATCGGGTGTTGTCCTCCTTGAGTTATATATATATATATATATATATCACGAGATACGAAATGAGCATGAGATACGAGATGAGCATGAGATGCGATATGATGATGAGATTTGATATGCTATTGTATCGAACTGGCAAGTCTCCACCCTATCTGGAAGAGGGGTGGTGGTAGAAGAGGGATATACCACTTGGTATTCTTTGTTAAGGCCTTACTTAATATTCTACATATATGAATTAGGAGCATGATAGTGTGGTTAAGATTCAGTACTGCATGAAGGCATCCTTTATTCTAGGTATATGCGTATTATATGTCCTCAGCGCGGTCAGAGGACCCGCAGGCGGAATCTTGGCCTGACTTGGTGGTATAGTTTCAGGTACCCGATACACTGCTTGATTTTGTGCTGTTATGACGAGGTCTATTCTTATGGCGGAGAGTGAGTGTTTGAAACCTGACTTCACCAGATTCATGCTTTTGGGATTTCTCCCTAATTGTACTCTGTTTTGACCCGGCTCTGCCGTGGCACTAGTTGTATCATTTTCGGAACGTATGCCCTTTGCGTGATAACGGATTTCCTGCGTTGTGACTTAGGACAGGTACAGGGGTTTACCCCGGGGTCCCCAACGGACCTTCCGGATTTGGGTGCGAAATCCCACTTTAAACTGCACATCTTCGATTTCAAACCTTCAATCTGTACTCGGGGCGCAAGATCCTAACGAGGGGTTTTATCCCTCGAAACGTAACTCGGGAATCATAATCCCGGGCCGTTACAAAGGTGGTATCAGAGCTGAGGTTTTGCAATCCGAGTACAATAGGTTGAAGAGGTTTTGAAAATCGCCCAATGATTTCAAACGGTTTTGGAAAATGTTTTAAAAAGGGCAAAATGAATTTAATTGGACTTAAAACCTAAAATGAATAAAGGGGAAACAATCTCGTGGGTAAAGACTAGAGCGATAGACATCTCTTATGGATGTAGAACTCGGGAAACGGTAGACAAAATAATAGCTTTTATTTACAGATGGGCCTAGAAGACTCCAAGGGACACCACGGAGGTTGGAGTGTTGACTAGGAGGCCGGTAGGTTTCGCCCCTCCGGTCAGCCGTCCCTCGAAGTACGGCATAGATCGTCTCTATGCTTATGTTTATATATATACCTATATGCAATTGGGACCGAGGGCGTTCCTCCTCGAAGAGGATTATATTAATCTTGCTGATTGCTTCTATGTTGAGTGCTATTGTGCTTAGGATAGCGAACTAATTAGAATGCCTTAACTTGAACATGTACATGGCTGTATGTTTAAACGGGATAGCGGGAGGAAACCTTGTTCTTATGTAATCAGATTTCCTGTCTTGTCGGAATAGTTCTTCCAGAGTACAACCCCCTTGATAATCCCGATTCCGTCGTCCATCCCACCAAAGCACTTGGATGTGTTAGTAAGGGTCGAGAGTGTCCGTTCCTCTTGACTTGAGTCCTATTTGTATTCCAACCATAGATGTTCATTGAGTCTCATACCTAATGTCAACATTCTCTACGGGAAATTTGGGTCGGTCAACTAACTACCTTCGGGGATTGTGTATAATTTGAGGGTTACTTGAGGTTGATTATCGACAGTCTTCCGAGTTAGGAGTGCTTTGTCTTATGGAGTCATCCCTCTTGAGCCTCGTAATGGTCAACCGTGTCGCCTTGCCAAAAGAGTCTAAACATGAATTCTACCATCTTCCCTCGGAAACGGTGTGAATGTCCTTGTGTCCAGTGTGTCATACTAGCGTCCCGTGGGGAAACAGGGTGGTGAGTCGGTGATTGTCCTTAGAGAATTCTGTCAAGTTATAATGATAGCTTCCTTGTGATTTCATGACATGTTATATTGGTATAATTCAGCATGACTTGCCTCGTACCTTGCATGGTTGCATTTATGAGTGGATGTATGTGTCGTATGTATTGAATTCCCATGATTATTGTCTTCCCATGAATTAGGCCCATGATAGTGTGGTCAACCCTCGTTGTATCATGTATGTTTAATATATGAGATGACAGTCCTAGCATGCTGAATTAATCTAATTAGACCATGTTGATTGTGTATATGTTTAATGAATGTTTCTAGTATCATGTAGGACTAATGTCTCCCCAATTATAGGCCCTCGTATGATCATGTGTCGTTCTTGTCATACTATGTGAATATGGATGTATATGATGTGATAGGTATATCCTAACGTGCTTGTCTTGGCCCCATGATATTACGACCTGCTTGTGTGTATCTAACTGAGTGATAAGTCATGTATATAATGTCCTTTGATGCTGTTAAAACTAATGCAACTTATGCCACACATGTCCCATATCCGTTCGTGCATGTATGTTCTTAGTATATCAAGCATGATTAATGAATGAAATGATAGGTTGCTAGCTTCTTCTGTGAACGTATAAAGTGGATGAGATGAACATGTTATGAATGCATAGATCGCTACTCCTTGAGATAGGTGCATGTTAGTGTGTAAGGATGTGATGATATTCATGATTATTATGTGTCTACGTACCACAATTATAACTTCATGGGATACCCTAAGGGCATCGTTGTAACTCTCGGGTTGGGATCTTCTCCTTGGTCTCGTCGTCCCTAGTCCTCGTCCATGTCTGAACTCTTAAGGAAGCTGTGTTGTCCGTCCTTGTCTCTCCCCTATCGCCGTAACTTATAACCCTTATGATCCTTCGATGAGCGCCGACATGCAAGAAAGGACCGACGACCAAGTGGCACCGGAGTGGCGCAACGGAAGTGTGATGGGTCCATGACCCCTAGGCCCCAGGAACAACGTCACCGATGGAAAAAAGGACGAATATGCTTCAAAGATGGCAATCGTGAACAGGCTCCTCCCAATTGACACGAGGAAGAACGTTCTTAATTCAAATCATGGATTCTTCTATACTAGTCGGAATTGATATTGTGTGATAGGCCTAGAACTGACATAATTGAATGTGTGATGACGGATGTGCTGAACTAGTAGCAATGAATGCCTAACTTGTTTCTATGATGGTATGCCTCAATGCTTGATGTACTAATTTCCTGGTAAATAGATTGTGGGTTATATATATGGTAGTGCTTTCTTCTTGAGCTTGAGTCGTGAGGTTCTGCGGTGAGACGAGTCGAAAAGTGCGCAGGTGGATTAAGGTCTTCGGATTGGGTCTTTGGTCGTGTGAGATGGGGTGCAGGAATGACTTGGTCTCGTCGTCCCTAGTCCTCGTCCATGTCTGAACTCTTAAGGAAGCTGTGTTGTCCGTCCTTGTCTCTCCCCTATCACCGTAACTTATAACCCTTATGATCCTTCGATGAGCGCCGACATGCAAGAAAGGACCGACGACCAAGTGGCACCGGAGTGGCGCAACGGAAGTGTGATGGGTCCATGACCCCTAGGCCCCAGGAACAACGTCACCGATGGAAAAAAGGACGAATATGCTTCAAAGATGGCAATCGTGAACAGGCTCCTCCCAATTGACACGAGGAAGAACGTTCTTAATTCAAATCATGGATTCTTCTATACTAGTCGGAATTGATATTGTGTGATAGGCCTAGAACTGACATAATTGAATGTGTGATGACGGATGTGCTGAACTAGTAGCAATGAATGCCTAACTTGTTTCTATGATGGTATGCCTCAATGCTTGATGTACTAATTTCCTGGTAAATAGATTGTGGGTTATATATATGGTAGTGCTTTCTTCTTGAGCTTGAGTCGTGAGGTTCTGCGGTGAGACGAGTCGAAAAGTGCGCAGGTGGATTAAGGTCTTCGGATTGGGTCTTTGGTCGTGTGAGATGGGGTGCAGGAATGACGCGTTAGTTTGAGTAGAGCCGAGTGAGTTGGTATGTGTTGAAAATTGTGGTCCGTGAGTATAGATGAGCTTCCAGGTAGGTCTTAGGTGGGGAGTGAGGCTAGTATGGCGAGATTTTGAGGGGGGTGTCCTAGTGAGAAGTGGTAGTCTAGGCAGGTAGTGTGTGCGGGTAGTATAAGAGAGTGGTTGACTGAGGTATGGACTAGTTTCATTAGGGTGATCTTGAGATTGGGTGTGGGTAGAGGTAGTTAGGATAGTTCTAGAGGTGGATGGGCGAGCTAGGAGTTGATCGGGGAATTCTTGAGGGGAGGTGTTGTGAGACGGATTGGTGTGCTAAAGAAGGTTTCTAGATAGTCTATGAGCGGATCGTGGGCGGTGTCGAGGATGATCGATTAAGGAATTTCTGAGGAATCGTAGAATTTGGGACTACGTGGTGCGTGCTGTGAGTGGGAGCGTTTTCGGTAAGGGATGAGGTTGAGGAGTTGTTAAGTAAGAATAGTATGAGGTTGCTAGGGAAATTATCGATCGGGGATGTTAGGTTGTTCGTGTAATGAGTATTTGTGGGTTGTTTAGATAGGATTGGTAATGCTTGGGGAATTTATGAGTGAAGGACCTCTAGATGCATTGTTGGAGGATTTTGATATAGGGAATGAATCGGGATTTTTGAGTGGAGGTCATTGTGGCTATTGGGGTAATTGAGGATGTGAGATGAATCTTCGAGGAAAGGTTGGTAGCTAGACAAGGATGTACTTGAGATCCCTAGTAAGACTGTGGGCTTAAGGTTGAGATAGAGAGATTATGAGCAGGGATTTGGGAACTAGGCAAAGCAAAAGGTATTGAGGATGTTAGAGGAGAAGAGATTTTTTTTTTTAGGTTGGTGAAGTTGCGGTGCTTAGGAAGTTCGGACGAGGATGTCATAGGAATTCGGTGAAAATGTTGATCGGTACATAAGGGTTTATGTGGTAGAAATTTCGAAGTTTAAGGAAGCGTGATTTGAGGCAACTTGGGGAACATGCGGAGTTGATGGAACTAGTCTAGGTAGAGTATGCCGAGAAGAGGATCTAGAGTGGGTCGGCTTGACGGGCATGGTGATTCGTGGTTGGGAGTACCACTAGTTGGGTTCTGCATTAGAATTGGTCGGGAGTGTCAGGTGTGAGATGGTCAGCATGAGTTGGGTCCTTAGAGATGGATGGTTAGTGAGAGTGGTTAGTGGCGTGGGGAGTATGATTATGTTAGCAAGGTGATTCGCGATGTCTCTTTAGGAGATAATAGTCGAGTGGAAGGTAGGACTTGAGATCGGGATGTCGAAGTGGATTGGCCCTTAGATGGCTTGATGGTATAGGAGTTGTGATACCTTGTAGTTGATTTGGGTATTCGACCTTGATTGCGAATAGTTATGAGGCTAGGAAGGTTGTATGTGAGGAGGATACAATGGTGCCTAGAACTGGTAGTGGATTGAGTTGGTATACCTCGGTGAAGTTGATCTTTTAGTGCAAGGGATGGTGAGTAGTGGACGTGTCTCGTCGTGATTGACAGTGTAGACAGATTCTCTTGAGGTAGTGATCTAGTGTATACTTTACTTGGGGACGAATGTTGTGTGAATTCTATGCTATAGACGATGTTGATTCTCTGATGTGTTGTCGTTGACAATAGGGAATTGTACTACTAACATAGTTATCCCTGAACTCGATGGAATGCTACTGTACGGAAGGAGTTGTTTACCTCTAATGCGATGACGCTTGGTAGTTAGAATGAGTATGATGTACTTATCTCATTGATATGACGTGCTTATATGATTGATATGGCGTGTAACTTCCGTGAGATGATGTGATAAATTCTACCATATATGATACGATGCTAGATATGCTATGTGGCTATTCTTGAGGTGATTATGTTATGCTATTAGACGTGAGATGCTATTGTTATTCGATGTATATACATGATGCTTGATGATGGAAATGATAGAAACTGAACTGTTGAACTTTGATTCTGACTTGGAACCTAGGAAGGGAATATGGGATTAGCCTTTAGAGGTGGATGGTAGGATGAATGGAGGGGTTAGAAATGCTTTTGACTAATGCCGAACTTGAAGTCTTGAACGGTGTTTTAAAGAGAACGTTGTGATGTTTTGAGTCATGATATGACCGAAGGGTCGGAGTAAGGATGTGATAGGGGCCCATATTACATTCTTACTACGGTCTGTTGGGGATATTATGATCACGGCAACGGTACTGTGAGTATCTCATAGGGGCACTTATGAGATGCTTACGGGATCAACGACATGATCCTTGGACTCACCAATTTCAAACTCCATCCCCTATTTTAAGATGATTTTAGTCTCGAGGACGAGACTTGTTTTTAGAGGTGGATGATGTAAAGGCTCGGATTTTCAAATCCTAATTTTTCGGAAAAAGACGATTAAAAAGAAATTATGTCGAATTTAAAACTTGTTTAGCGGATTCCGACCAGGATATAAAATTTGATGAACGATTTCCGTCATTTTACCTCGAAAATTCAAAATAATTATCGGGTGACGATATCTTTTTAAGTTTTAAAAAAAACAAATAAAATAAATAAAATCTAATTGATCGAGAGAGTGAGATTCGGGAAAACTAACATTCGAAAACTAATTTCGGAGTTCGAAATTCGCGTATTCAGGATTAATTCCGGGTGTTTACCTTACCCATTCTCACACTCAATCCTCACCAACTCCCTCACCTCACCTTACCCTGCAAACTGAACCCCTCCCCTGCTTACTTCACCCCGTCACCTCACCATCATCACTCACCCCTCTCCCCGTCAATTTCATCAACCATCGGCCTCTCCTGCTCTCTCCTTCACGCCATCACCGCCACCTCTCCTTCCTTTCTTCTTCATCACCGTCTCCTCCATCAACAGCCACCAGTTCATCGCCATCATCACCACCGCAGCCCCGCTCCCACTTCACCCCTGTTTTGCTGAGAAGAAGCAAACCAAGCCATCTCTTCCACCTTCGTTCTCCTTCCACCCAAGGACCCTAGGCAGCCCTCGACACCTCCTCAGAGCTACCAGCAGCAGCAGGATCCGCCCAACGCCACTCAGGTCTGCCCAGGAATCACCGGAGCCGCCGACGAGCCTCCGAAGCGCCACGTGCCCTGTTGAGAGCGAGCCACGTTCCGGTAAGCGATTCTCCTTCGTTTTTGGCCGAAACTGCCCTCGAGCCCCACCATCACACTCACTCATGCCCGATGCAGGTCCGACGAGCCATCGTGAGCCTCCGACGACGCCCAGAACTCCGACCGAGAGCTTCGAAGTCGCGAACACGTCGGTGAGCTCCCGAGCCTTCTTTTCTTTCTCGTTCGATTCCATGCTTCCTTTCGATGCTTAGATTAGTCACGAGTGAGCGTGAGCTGAATGCGGGATGATCGGGTGTGCTCGAGAGCTCCGGCGAGCTCGAGAGCGGCAAGGTCGTGTGAGGCGCCGTGAGTGTGAGAGAGAGAGCTAGCGTCGAGAGCGAGCGAGCAGAGACGAGCGAGCTAGGGAGACGAGGACAGGATGAGGATGAGGACGCGAGACGAGGCGAAGCTGAGGGCGCAACTGTGCGCGGTGGCCGGCGAACGACGTCGAGCAGGCATGGCGCGCCGGGCGGGAGATCCTTCTTTTGAATCGGAGGAAGAAGAAGATATGTTGTGGGGCCTCTTATTTGTTTTGTTATATATTTAACCGGTTGGGTTTTTGTTTATGGATTTGGTTCGGTTCGGTTCGTTTCGGTTGGATTTAAATGGGTTCGGTTCGGATTTATTCGTAATTAATTAATTAATGGTATTTAAGACATAATATAATATTATTGGGGGTTTAAAATATAACATTATTTGGACTTGGAGATTTAAAAAGAATTTGGAAAAGAATTTCAAGGTTGAAAAGTGATTTAATAAATAAATTGAAAAAGAAATTTTGTGAGTATTTTCAAGGGTTGGAATTCTTAACTATTTGAATCGGAGTTGAAACGGTTTTGGAACTAACCTGGGAATTATACTTGTTAGGTGACTAACTAGCGTGATAATATGATCCAATGACTAACAGTATGATATGTATGACTAATAGCATGACTTGTGGTGAATTATTATATGAGATTAAATGTTGGATAATTATGACGATTTAGTAGGATTTTATATCACACAAATTATGTCTTATGATTTTGATGAACCGTTGAGGTATATGCGGAAATGATGTATATGAACATGCGGAAATGGTTGAATGAATTATGGAGAACGATGTGGTCTTTAGGAGCGGATGATGTGATGAAATGACTTTCATAATATGTTACTTGTTCTATTGATTGATGTGTGCTTGAGTGCTTAATAGTTGGATGTAGACTTATGTATATTCCATTATGTACTAGGTGATACTCTGTGATTGTGACTATTGTGTGCTGGATTTTTCTGTTGCCGATCTGCTAGCCAGGTAAGTACCTCCGGGGCTTACTCAGTAACCAGTACCTCCTGCCTGATGTGTCATATAGTATGTAGGTGCTGCATATGCATAAAAGCATGTCATGTAGTATCATGCTTAGGAATTGCACTTACGAATGAGCATTCTTATTTTGTATGCGTTTGAATACAGAACGGCCGTTATCTGTGAGTCCTAGAGTCCTTGCTAGGGTCATAGGGCAGCCCAGTTTCATCGGGTGTTGTCCTCCTTGAGTTATATATATATATATATATCACGAGATACGAAATGAGCATGAGATACGAGATGAGCATGAGATGCGATATGATGATGAGATTTGATATGCTATTGTATCGAACTGGCCAGTCTCCACCCTATCTGGAAGAGGGGTAGTGGTAGAAGAGGGATATACCACTTGGTATTCTTTGTTAAGGCCTTACTTAATATTCTACATATATGAATTAGGAGCATGATAGTGTGGTTAAGATTCAGTACTGCATGAAGGCATCCTTTATTCTAGGTATATGCGTATTATATGTCCTCAGCGCGGTCAGAGGACCCGCAGGCGGAATCTTGGCCTGACTTGGTGGTATAGTTTCAGGTACCCGATACACTGCTTGATTTTGTGCTGTTATGACGAGGTCTATTCTTATGGCGGAGAGTGAGTGTTTGAAACCTGACTTCACCAGATTCATGCTTTTGGGATTTCTCCCTAATTGTACTCTGTTTTGACCCGGCTCTGCCGTGGCACTAGTTGTATCATTTTCGGAACGTATGCCCTTTGCGTGATAACGGATTTCCTGCGTTGTGACTTAGGACAGGTACAGGGGTTTACCCCGGGGTCCCCAACGGACCTTCCGGATTTGGGTGCGAAATCCCACTTTAAACTGCACATCTTCGATTTCAAACCTTCAATCTGTACTCGGGGCGCAAGATCCTAACGAGGGGTTTTATCCCTCGAAACGTAACTCGGGAATCATAATCCCGGGCCGTTACAAGCTTCACTTTCATCTCAATCTCGCGGGTTTAAAGCTTCATCAACCAACCTTCAATCCTCAATAAATTGGATTTGCTGGGTTGATGTTCTACTCCTCTATGGGGTGGGTCTTTCGGTCCTCGTTCACCCATCCGAACCCGCTTACAACATCCTCTCACCATCAACCTCTTCTTTGTTTTACTTAACCGGAGTTTCGGTGCTCCGTTGTTCATTCCACTGGTTGTCTTCTCCTTTGGCGTCGGGTTGGCATCGACGTTATGTTTTGTGGTGTTTCAATGTGTTAGTTTCAAAGGGAAACAAAAAAAATAAAAAAAATCTAGCGTTCTATAAACGCTTTCAGTACAACTGAGAGTTGGTCTCCAAAGACTTCATGTGAAATTTAAGGATTAGAAAACATAAAAGGAAATAGCAATATTATTGATATATACAGTATTGTTTTGGGAAAACTAATTAAAATACCCTCACCTTTGGGGGTATGGTAAAAATATATCCTCAACTTTCAAATGTAATAAAAATATCCCGATCTTTGAGGGTAGTGGTAATATATTACCACGTGTTTTCTCATGGGTCAAAAATGCTGACAAGACACTTTGCCTGTTGGAATTTTCAATTATATGTAATGTTGGAAACAATATTTACGGTTGGAAATACTTTTCAACGTCGGGAAAATAGTGACAACACTATTTTCCCGACGAAAAGTATTTCCAACCGTAAATATTGTTTCCAACATTACATATAATTGAAAATTCCAATAGGCAAAGGGTTGGAAGTTCGAACTAGCAACCGGGAATTGGTAAATGACAACCGGTTGAAAACTAATTCCTATAGTAGATATTGTTGGAAATTCCAATGGATACACAGTTGGAACATGGAAAAAAGCAACCGGTTAAATGGATTATGTATTCCATCCATTTCAGCCGTTGGTAATTGCCCAGTACATAACGTTGGAAATTCCATCAAAAAGTAAGAGTTGGAATTGATTCCAACGACCTTTTTTCCAATCAGGTGGTTTCAGATGGAAATTCCAATTACAAAGTGAAAATAGTTGGAGTTTCCATTGAAAATGACCGTTGTTACTGGCTGTGTTTCTAGTAGTGCCCTTAAATTATCAAAAATTACAAAAAAAATACAATTTTTTTTTTGCGTTTTCCCCCGACCCGGGAGGGGGGGGGGGGCTCGAGCCACCTCATGCCCCCCGGGTGGGTAGTACCCATAGGTCCCCAGTTCGAACCCCGGAATGGCCGTTCTTTATTTACCAATTCAAGGTGTAGAGTTTTAATACCATTCCGGAATGGCTCACTGGAAAGGACTTGTGGGTAGTACCCATAGGTCCCCAGTTCGAACCCCGGAATGGCCGCTCTTTATTTACCAATTCAAGGTGTAGAGTTTTAATACCATTCCGGAATGGCTCACTGGAAAGGACTTGTGGGTAGTACCCATAGGTCCCCAGTTCGAACCCCGGAATGGCCGCTCTTTATTTACCAATTCAAGGTGTAGAATTTTAATCCCACACTTAGTGTATGTGTAAATTTGTCCGTTCCCGCGCCATGTGGCGATTTTTTAAAAAATAAATTTTAATTGTAAAATCAATAAATATTATACAATTAAAAGCAGGATGTTCCAACACTCAAGCACCAACAACGAGGAGGAGATTGAACGATTGAGGATGAGGAAGATTAGAAAGTAATTGTGATCTGAGATGAGCAACAGGAGTTGACACAAATCGGAGGTGGAAGCCGATCATGGAGAAGATAAGAGAAACAAAGTGAATCAGCAGATTACCGCTTCTTTTCTACGCAGCTTCCCCTACACTCTTCAACTTCCCCCCCCCCCCCCCCCCCCCCTTTTTATGGTAAACATTTTCCCTTAATGTATTTAATGCAAATTAGGGTTTTAGCTCATATGCTAATTGCATGGGATCGAGAATACACTAAAGGATTAATCTTTTAGTGTGGGATATTCAAAGTTGGAAATACAACCTGAATCGTAACCCCAACTCTCAAGCCATTAATGCTTGATCTCGATTTAGACAATGATCAAGATCTAGAGTTTGATAATAGTCTAGATTTAGAACAATATTACAATGATGATGATCTGGAAGCCAATACGGGAGAAGAAGGGGTCTAGAACCTGGACGATTGAAAGCCATCATCAGGCCGGAGCAAATCCTCTGCCCCACTTAGGTGCCCCAACACCCTATCCCATGTAATTATTTTACCTTCAAATTAAAATTAAATTTTTTTAAAAAAAATATACTTAGCTTCTACATACTTATTAAAACATATTTGAAAAAAAATAATTTAAAAATCGAATTGTAATTTTTTTAAAAAAAAATCTATAGTAAAATCACATCTTTTTAAAACTTAAAAAAATCTTTATATCTCTTTTGAATTATTATAATTTTTGTAGGTTGATTTTTTAAGATTTTTTTCAAATATGTTATAATATGTATGTAGAAGCTAAATATATTTTTTTTAAAAAAAATTGATTTTAATTTGAAGGTAAAATAATTACGTGGGATAGGGTGTTGGAGCACCAAAGTGGGGCAGAGGATTTGCTCCATCATCAAGCACCAGCACAACTATTGTACCTTCTGATTTGTTTTGCTTTTACCATGTGAACCTGTAAAATAATGGGTGCACTGTATGCTTTTACTATTTGTTTTATTAGGCCAGCCGCCAGCCTGTAGGCCACTTGCTTTAGTCGTGGAACAGGTATCCAAAATACGCCACATGAACGCTGAAAAACACACATGGCATAAATTTTTGTCACCTCCCCAAACGTTTAAGCTGAGATTTCACCATACTTAATGACCGTTCGCATTGAGATCTCAGCTTAATGAATAAAAAAGGGTCAAGTGAGAGGATTTGAGATCTCAACAAGACGAGAACATGGACAATGATCTCATGGGGATAAGAACAAAGACAACGATCTCATTAAGCTGAGATTTTAATTTCTCGAGCCGAGGCCGATCTCAATTGCTCAGATAGACAATTATCTGAGGAATTGAGGTATCAACCTTGTTCTCATCTCGATGAGATCAATGTCTTTGGCAAAGACAACGATCTCACCTTCCTACTTTTCCTAGCAAGGTCGGATCTGAGATTTGAAATGCCAGAGCAACGCAGGATGTAAAAATGTGGCCTCGGATCTGAGATTTAAAATGCCCGAGCAAGGTAGGATATAAAAATGTGGCCCTTAACTATTAATTTTTGGAAATTTTTATTTATCATTTCGTTCCATTATTTTATTTTATTTAGATATTATTTATATAAAAAAAGCTCAATATGGGTGGTTTTAAATATTTTTTATTTGTGTTTTTGGGTAATTATTCTTTTAGAAAGGGTTTGTGAAAATTTAAATTTTATCCCCACTGCTTAACCAAGTATTGGCGAAATATCCATATATTTCACTGGTTTTCGACTAGTAATTATTACGAAACAAAATACTCCGCCTACCGTATTAATTACTGTAGATACCAATTGGAGCATGGAGCATAGATACCTTGAATTCATACAGGAGAAAAAGTAATACGTTACTCCGTATTAATCACACTGGTTTTATTTTTCCAACACCAATTAAACAATTAAAGTAATTAATACTAATAATTACGTTTAAAATAGGAGTATGCGAAACATTTTCCCTTGATGTATTATGTATATAGCGGTTAAACCATTCACCTGCGCCTTTTCCTCGAATCACAGACATAAACGTTAACCTTTCCCCTTCTCCTCTTCAAGCGGTTATACAATCTTTCACCTTCCTTCTCCAAATCATTGCGGTTATACATCCTTCAAGCACTTCTCCAAATCTCTCGAATCACAAACACACATATACTTCTCCAAATCTCTCGAATCACAAACACATATATACTTCAAGCAGTTATGGATTTCCAACGAGTTGCAAAACTTTCGCCAAAACATCATATTCCAGAGGAACTATGCCAACAAATTCTCTCGAGGCTCCCTGTCAAATCGCTTCTCAGATTTTGCTGCGTCTCAAAATCCTGGTTATCCATGATCAAATGCCCCGATTTCTGCCGCTTACATCTCAAAAACTTCAAGAATAACTGCGATGAAACCGACCTGCTCGTTGCTCAAGGAACACGAGACCATGTTGTAAGGTGCAGCAGTGATACTTTTGACATCAACAGAGGGACACATCTTTCCACTGAAGGGGGATATTGCATGCGCGGTGCTATCGATGGATTGCTCTTGCTCGATAGTTCATTGGGCGTAAGGATTTGGAATCCATCTATTAGAAAGTTTCATGACATTGCACCCTTTCCTAAGATTGAAATCTCTGCATCTGATTATATCTCTGATTATATTTGCAAGAGAAAGGATGCTTATAAGTATTTTGACTGTTTTCACAAGATAAAGGATTGCAAGTATGCCTGTGATTATGTTTACCTCCGGGAAGTCGAGATTGGCCTTGGTTATGATCCCATGGTCAAGGATTACAAGTACGTTAAACTTATCCTTGAAATTGATGATTATGATCTGGCTTTGGTTGCAGTGTATACTCTTGGAGCTTCTTCGTGGAAGATAATTCCAGTTCAAGGAAAAGAAATTTCTAGTTTTGTTTGGGACTTTGATTCCATCAGCAGTTCAATATATCTACGGGGCAGCTTGTACTTCCTTGCCACTCATCGGGAAACAGAGGATGTGGAATTGGTTTCTTTCGAAATGAGCAGTGAGGTGTTTTATACTATAAGTATGCCTGAAGATGATTCTCTCGGCTATCCTTATAATTATTATCGAGAGGGTGTAACATTAGTTTGCATTGGAGGTGGTTCTTCGCTGGCATTGATTCAGAATGACGTGGATACCCTAATCATCTGGGTGCTGGATATCGAGTCTATGTGCTGGACAAGTCACGGATCGTACAGGGATGTCCCTAGGTTTTTATACCTCAAGAATAACAGGGAAATATTGGTCAATAGTTCGGATTCTGAAATTAATGATGAAAGGGTTTATGTGATATCATCGCGCAATCTTGATACTGGAGCGGTAAAAAATCTGCACATGTATCAAGCTGGATACTATAATGAGCGCCAATGGAGTGTATATGGCTTCAAGGAAAGCTTGGTTCTCCTTCAATAGAAGTCACACTTAACACTTGTATTTATGCTTAATGTAAGTTTATTGCTATGTCAGTAAAATGAAATGTGAGAATATTTTTTTGGAAGTGTTAAATCTATAGAATGTAATACGTAATTACAAAAGGACAATGCAGCAAGCCTTGTCAAAATAGGTTACCACACACACCTAGCCTGCCCGGTGTGTCCAACTCCTACAAAAAACATCTCTCCAAAAGTATACCTTCCCTACTCTGTACCCCCATTCTCCTACTACTAGTCAGTCTATTTTGTGATACTACTCACCCAAATGTGAGAATATTTGTATTTGATTAAAATGACGTTGTATGGATTTTAATCTGTAGAAACATCCCGCCATAACTTTAGTATCATCCTCTCAAGATTTGTATTGCTACATTTTGTTTGATGCGATCTGTGTGCCCTGTACCTATGGGAGAGATCGGATGTAAATGTAAGCAGTGGAGAGTACGACTGGGACTGCGAATGGCGGCCACGCTTCCATAATGGTAGAGATCGGATGACATTTGAAATCTTTAAATACAATTTTTTTTAAAATCTCCAAATTATTTTCTAATTATTAATCTTCCCTTTACAAGTTTGTTTCCTCCCTATTTAAACCATATATACGGCTTTATAGAATTCAATTTCATCTTTTAATATTTTACAACTCAGATCCGAGGCCACATTTTTACATCCTGTCTTGCTCGGGCATTTCAAATCTCAGATCCGACCTTGCTAGGAAAAGTAGGAAGGTGAGATCGTTGTCTTTGCCAAAGACACTGATCTCATCGAGATGAGAACAAGGTTGATACCTCAATTCCTCAGATAATTGTCTATCTGAGCAATTGAGATCGGCCTCGGCTCTAGAAATTAAAATCTCAGCTTAATGAGATCGTTGTCTTTGTTCTTATCCTCATGAGATCATTGTCCATGTTCTCGTCTTGTTGAGATCTCAAATCCTCTCACTTGACCCTTTTTTATTCATTAAGCTGAGATCTCAATGCGAACGGTCATAAAGTATGGTGAAATCTCAGCTTAAACGTTTGGTGAGGTGGCAAAAATTTATACCATGTGTGTTTTTCAGCGTTCATGTGGCGTATTTTGGATACCTGTTCCACGACTAAAGCAAGTGGCCTACAGGCTGGCCTAATAAAACAAATAGTAAAAGCATACAGTGCACCCATTATTTTACAGATTCACATGGTAAAAGCAAAACAAATCAGAAGGTACAATAGTTGTGCTGGTGCTTGATGATGGAGCAAATCCTCTGCCCCACTTTGGTGCCCCAACACCCTATCCCAAGTAATTATTTTACCTTCAAATTAAAATCAATTTAAAAAAAAAAATATATTTAGCTTCTACATACATATTATAACATATTTGAAAAAAATCTTAAAAAATCAACCTACAAAAATTATAATAATTCAAAAGAGATATAAAGATTTTTTTAAGTTTTAAAAAGATGTGATTTTACTATAGATTTTTAAAAAAAATTACAATTCGATTTTTAAATTATTTTTTTTCAAATATGTTATAATAAGTATGTAGAAGCTAAGTATATTTTTTTAAAATTTTTTTAATTTTAATTTGAAGGTAAAATAATTACATGGGATAGGGTGTTGGGGCACCTAAGTGGGGCAGAGGATTTGCTCCAGCCTGATGATGGCTTTCAATCGTCCAGGTTCTAGACCCCTTCTTCTCCCATATTGGCTTCCAGATCATCATCATTGTAATATTGTTCTAAATCTAGACTATTATCAAACTCTAGATCTTGATCATTGTCTAAATCGAGATCAAGCATTAATGGCTTGAGAGTTGGGGTTACGATTCAGGTTGTATTTCCAACTTTGAATATCCCACATTCAGTGTGTCGATACTTGGTGATGCGGTAGTAGATGTAAAATAATCCTTTTGCTCTTGCCTCCCATGAATGCCTTACTGTGTCGATTCTTCTCTCTACTTGTGTTTTTGGATGGTTAATCGTTAGGCTCTCACACGCATACTCATTCAGATCAATATCCTATCTCTACACGGAAAAAAGGATAATGTTACATACAAAAGCTTGACAGAAAAAATATCAAAATGTGGATCAGGAAAGATTGCAATAATAGTTAGTGCACTTACTGTGGTGGGATTGGCTCCGTAAGCTTTTTACCTCAATACAAAGTCCAGTGGACATTGCCCCACATCCAACATAGAGATCCAACATGTAAGACTTGTGGTCTTAAGAGGCACTAGCCCAAGCCACCAAGCCTTCTCAGGTCCGTTGTCCTTACTTGGAGCCTGAAAAAGAAGAGCTCTAGTGACATGGGTAGGGCTTGAATCACTTATAAATCACTCCGCACATCCTTATTATATCCAATGTGGGATGGGGGTGTTACAATATCCCCCACTTAAAGCACTGACGACCCCGTCATGCCCAAGGGACTGCCCTCTGGGAGGAGTGTACCCGAGCGGCCGAGCATAACGTCGACGCACCTCCGAGCCCGGAGTCGGCTCTGATACCATCTGTAAGACTTGGGGTCAAATATGTAAGCTTTGCATCTTCCAATTGCTCCACAAGATGTGAAATCAGTGGTCCTAATCCAAGGATCATCATCATCAAGCAAATCAAAAGGAACCAACACATGAATTCCATCATTAGCGGTTCTATAATAGATCATGAGAGAGGATTCCAACTGCATCAGAAGTACCAAAACATCACAACTTTGTGTACTGCTTGATGACACAAATATCTCTCACCAAGAACTCCAACTTAATGTCACATTTAATCACAACCTGCTTGGTTTGATTTTTAAATTTAAAGGTGATGTCCCATTGGAAACAAATTATGTAGGTTTCATCAAAAGGATCTATTTTGCTCACCAATATCCCGATGTCGATTCCTACCTTATACAACTTAAAAGGGTTTAGTCGACCTCCTACTTTAACTCAGCCTAAATGGATTCTTGGGCCCTTCACTAACAATTAACTGTTTATTTCCCAGCATCATATTACCACGTCTAAAAGCATCTAGAACCCCTCTCACCACCATTTGAGACGAAAAATGCACAAAAGCATGGGGCACCAACTTTTCATAATTTGTACTCTTGTTGACATCCTCGGTATTCTGACTTGTGAAATCAACATTTTTGGGGAGTTTTTCACTCTTTTCATAGATATATCAACTACCTTACATAGCTTTTCTGGAGAATAAAGATGTCTTTCAACTGCAAATAGGATGAGAAAATATTCTGCTCCAAGGTAAATATGAAAAATGAAAAAGTGGGCAAATGTAAAGGCAACTGCACCAACTCTAAGGCAACTCGAGATTCCAAATACCTTTAATGATATCTTGTAAAAATGGCAAATCATTGAAATTTGAATGAGCTAATTTCCTTTGCTCAATTTTACACTTCTATAATGAAAAGTAATTCTATTATATAGATAGCCTATATGTTTAGATGAATTTGGTTAACTGTCATGTGCAAGTAGCTTGTATAGAGACAAATTACTTCCTACCATGAGTGGAAACAGATTCTAAATGAGGATGGACATGGCTTACAATTGTTTCGCTACATTGTGTCTTTATCATCTTTTCCTCTTGTTGTTCTTGTTTGGGTCGTTGATGTCGAAGATCGATCAGGCCACCCTATGGCTAATCCCCGTATCAATTGATTTCATTTTTTGTTTTGCATTATGGTGTCCAATTATCTATTCGATCAATATAACAATACTTTCATAAAGTATAGCATGAAACGTAATAACGGTTTAAGAAGTAAAATTAAGGTTGGTTAGCTTCGTTTTAATATAGTAAGGGTGGGACTAGTGTAAATGGTTAGCTTCTTTTAATATAGTAATATTAGCTTTGATTTGGTTAGGGTTAGTGTAAGGGTGAGACTAGTGTAAATGGTTCATTGATGAAGCTAGCAGTATCGCAGCTTTTGGATAATTATACTGCGTGAAAGTGTTATAACAATATCCATATTAATGTGCATTGATGAAGCATATAATCGCCGTTCTTGGAGGTCAATTATCTATTCAATATAACAATACTTTCATAAAGTATAGCATGAAACGTAATAACGGTTTAAGAAGTAAAATTAAGGTTGGTTAGCTTCGTTTAATATAGTCATATTATCTTTGGTTTGGTTAGTGTAAGGGTGAGACTAGTGTAAATGGTTAGCTTCTTTTAATATAGTAATATTAGGTTTGATTTGGTTAGGGTTAGTGTAAGGGTGAGAGTGTGAGACTAGTGTAAATGGTTCATTGATGAAGCTAGCAGTATCCCAGCTTTTGGATATAATTATACTGCGTGAAAGTGTTATAACAATATCCATATTAATGTGCATTGATGAAGCATATAATCGCCGTTCTTGAAGGTCAATTATCTATTCAATATAACAATACTTTCATAAAGTATAGCATGAAACGTAATAACGGCTTAAGAAGTAAAATTAAGGTTGGTTAGCTTCGTTTAATATAGTCATATTATCTTTGGTTTGGTTAGGGTTAGTGTAAGGGTGAGACTAATGTAAATGGTCAGCTTCATATAATATAGTAATATTAGCTTTGATTTGGTTAGGTTAGTGTAAGGGTGAGACTAGCGTAAATGGTTTTGTCCCACATGGTAAAGGAGAAATGTGTATGTATGTATAATATGTACACATGAGCTGATGGAATTGGATTGGGCTTGAGCCCAATCTGATCTCAGTCCGGCCCAAGCTGCTCTCTCCGTCCATGAACTCGGACTTCTGGCCGTTGGAGGTTAAGCGACGTCGTTTCATGTAGTGCTGGACTTTATGAGGGTTTCAAAACCCTAATTGTCGGGTAAGAGAGAGAAAGCTGAGAGAAGCAAATGGTTTCCTCCCTTGTCTCCTGAGCTCTGCTAGGGTTTCCTTCCCTTGTGCTCTTGAGCGTAGGTTGAGCTCCCTTCACATCCAAACACCGAGATCCTGAGAGCTTGTGAGACTTGAAGCTCAATTGTCCTTCGGTTCTATGACTTCTATCCTTGGCGACTGGTTCCTAGTTGAGGCTATCGTTTTCTTCACTTCTCTTTTCTAATCCGATTGTAAACTTTGTTTGATTGATTAATACAAGCTCTGTCTCTAAGTTTTGTGTTTGAATCTCTCTCTACTTCGTTCCGCAATTTCAAAAAGTGTCATCAATTTTGAATGCTGACACTTGATTGTTGATACTTGATTGGTAATACTAGAGTGCTGCCACTTTTTATAAAAAAAATATATATAAAAAGTGTCAATATAAAATTATCAGTATCGTTAGCAGGGACGGAACTAGGGGTGGGCTGGTATATGCTGCAGCCCACCCCATTTTACTAGCACTATATATAATATAGGTATATATGAAACATATTATTTGAATGGCCCAAGTGGTTGAGACTAAGGAATGCAGTATTGTGGCCGCAGGTTCGAATCCCTGCCAACCATTTTAATTTTTCCCTACTGTGTCTACCCACTTCAAACCTCAATTTCAATTTTTCGCTGTGTGTCTACTGTCTATCACTTCAATTTCAATTTTTTCTTCTGCCTTTTGGCTTCTGTTGGTGGCCACTTTTTTCTTTACAAAATATACACCATTATATATAAAACCCCTATTATCACTAATTTGAATATAGATAAAAATATATATATAGCTAGATTAATTTGTATTTATCTTTCTTAAATGCAAAAATCCAAAATTATATGCAAATTCAGCCCACCCAAAATTGTAATCCTGGTTCCGTCCCTGATCGTTAGCCCTCCACTTTCAAGACAACACAACATTGTGAGGATCCTTATCCAAGTAAAACAACATAACACTGGGAGCACCCTAATTTTATGTCTTAATATATTCAAGACAAAACAACACTATCAATTTGGTATTTGTTCAATGAGATTGTGTCATTTACTGCACAACATATCACGTAATAACAAAACACTATTAGCGTAGCGTTGGCAAAATCATTCAACTATATAATATATTAATTTTTTATTATTAATTTTTTATAATCTAATACTTATTACCAACAAATATTAAGTTGTAAAAAACAAATTTAAAAAAATGTGATATTTTATAGAGGGAATTTGGTGAAAAAGCCCTTTTAGCATATTTGGTTAGCTACATAGGCCCATTAATTGTTTTTTTAGTATGCTTAGCCCATTAATTGTTTTTTTAGATTGCTTAGCCCTCTTGACCGGTCAACGGTGACCGTTGACCGGTCAACCCATTTTGATGCCAACTTTTTTTTTTTTTTGATGCCAACTTTTTTTTTTTTTTTGATGCCAAATTTTTTTTTTTTTTGTGGTGGCATATTTTACCGTTTTGATGCCAACATTTTGTGTTGACAATTTTATATAATTGATGGCATAAGAGATTAAAACGTGGAATCAAAATATTGTCACCTTATTGTCACTTTTCTAATGAAATGATTGGATGACTTTTTTTTAATGCCACTTTTTTAAAACATTGATGACATTTTTTGTGAAGTCATATTTTACCGTTTTGATGCCAAAATTTTATTACATTTTATTTTCAATCTGATGCCACTTTTCTAATTAAATTATTGGATGACACTTTTTTTAAACTTTGATGACATTTTTTGTTTACTCTAATGTCACGTTGACCATTGATGCCATTTTGAAAATTTTGTATCACATTAAAGAAAAAAATGTCATCAAAAATACTACTTTGAAATAATATCATCAAAAATATGGCATCACGGTAAAAAAAATATTATAAAAAAATTGACATAAAAAAGTGGCATCAAAGTGAAAATAAAATATAGTAAAATTTTGTCATCAAAACGGTAAAATATGGCATCACTAAAAAAAAAAAAGTTGGCATCAAAAAAAAAAAAAAAAAAAGTTGGCATCAAAATGGGTTGGTCAACGTTAACCGGTCAACGATCAACGTTGACCGGTCAATGGTCAAACGGTTGACCATTGACCAACCCACCCAATTGGGAAATGGGCTAGGGCAAACTAATTAAATTGATTTATGGGCTAGGTGATTAATTGGATATTTAAAAAAGGCCATGTACCAAAATCGCCCTATTTTATATAGTTTTTAACTCATTAAAATACGTGTTAAAAAAATCAAACGAAAATTTTTTTGGATCGGAGGGAGGGAGTATCATTTAAACAAACTTTATTTTCCGGTTTGACTGAGAAAAATGGAGTATGACGCCTCGTCTCCTCCAATTCAATGATCCCCGCCTTCCCAAGTTGGTTGATCCTTTGTTTCTCATAATGGTGGACTCAATTCCCTATTCACAGCGTCTCCCATTTAAGAATGATTAGTTGCTCGATCGATCATCTTCATATTCCTCTTCACTCCCCACTAATTACCACACACTCCATAAACCATTTAATTTGGCCTTCCAACTGTGGCAAAAATTCTCAAGTAATTATCTTTTCCTTCTCCATCTTCCTACTCTGTCTATGATTTAGGGTTAGTCGATGAATGCCCCATTGTTTTTGACATTTACAAACGCTGCAGGTAGAAAATGGAAAATCCAGGTTCCTCAACCATGTTTAGTCGGAGGGTCGTCGATTTCGAGTTTGCCTTCAATGATGCCGATTTCTCCGATCGGGTCCTCCACATTGAGATCATGGATGACTCTTTTGACACTAAGTCTGTCTCCGAGCGATGTTCTGAGAAATCTGCAGTTGTGGAAGATAAAACCTTGCACATAAGTTCTCCCATTCTAGCTGCAAACAGTCCCTTTTTTCACAAGGTAACTCGACACATATCTTTGATTTTCTTATTAAGGTTGTTATATGTCGTGTCTTGAGGTTCAAGCTGGCCGGTAAATTTATGGTGTAGTTATTCAAAAATGGAATGAGAGAGTCACAACAAAGGGATTCAACTTAGAGAATCAGCGCATCTGGTAAACACCTACCCCATCCTTTTACTAAACAACCTTGAGAATCCCAAGTCAATTAATTTCATTTTTGTTTTGTACGTATTTTGGTATACAGAGGAAGCGGGTGTGATGGAAGTCTTGAATTTTATGTACACCAACCGCTTGAAAGCAACTACCACCGCTGATGTTTTGGGTGTGCTGGTTGTTGCGGACAAGTTCGAGGCAAGAGATTGCGTGACATATTGCTGTGAGTTATTGGGAAAGACGCCCATGTTACTTGAGTCTGCACTTCTGTATTTTGAGCTTCCGTCGAGTGTTTTAATGTATGAAGAAGTCCAGCCATTGATTGATGCATCGAAGATGTGTCTTCTTGCACATTTCAAGGATATTAACAAGTAAGCCTCTTGCCCTCGTTCAATCATACGCAATTGCACATCATATATGGCATGACATTTTTCACTTTTTTTCATACTTGTTGAACATGAATTCAAGGTTTCAAGAAGAGGCGATGACCTTGCCTCTATGTGCGGTTGAGGTTCTTCTCGGTAGTGATAGTCTGCAAGCAGATTTATCACAAGATGATGTTTTCGACTTTATCTTGAAGTGGGCCCGCGTGCAATATCCTGACCTTGATAGGGGTCGTGAAATACTTACAATTCATACGCTTTCGATACATGAGTAGCTCGAAGTTGAAAGAAGTTGCAGTTTGTTCTGACCTTGACCATGATGTAGTGTTGAAACTAATGGTCGAAGCCTTCTTCGTGATGGTTGAAGTCCCCTTTGCACAAAACATCGATGCATACAACAAGTATCAAGTTATTAAGGTGGAGAAATCTGAACCCACTCAGCCTCGCTGTATTGTCTACTTTGACTTGACAAAGGATGATTGCCAGAATCTATTCCCATCGAGTCGTCACATTTCTCAGTCATTCCGACTAGGTGGACGATCTTTTATCCTGTTTGCCAAATGCAGCCTGAAGGAACAACAACACTCATTTGGTCTGCATCTCTCTATGTGCAAAGGATCCCAAAGTTGCTCGGTAGTTTTAGAAATGTCTGCAGTGAAGAAGTCATCGATGAACTTCCAATCCAAGAAGAAATACGGTGATGAAGCCAAGTTCTCTGATTTATCGCCTTGTTGGGGATATGCAGACCTGTTCAATATCACATGGACCAATTTCATGAGCAAGGACAGTGAGTATTTCATAGACGGGATCCTCCATCTTCGAGCCGATGTTACCATCAAGGATTCTGAAGCTAGCTAGTTAATGCTTGATAAGCCAGGATAGGCTGCCCGACCACTCAATAAAAACAAAATCTCTTTTGAACGTGAAGACCGCTAGCTAAGGTTTAGAAAGTAATAAATTCGCCTAATTGCATCCCTTCTTCTGTACCTACTTACAAAGGATCCCAAAGTTGGTCGATAGATTTTGAATTTGCTACCATGGAGAAGTCATCTCTAAATTTCCAAAACAAGGTGATGAATCACTGTATGGATTTTTTGAGTTATTCGAAATCATATATATATGGAGTAATTTCATGGGTAAGGACAGTGCTCGGATTTTATCTTATTTCGGAGTATGATGGAAGGGGAAAAAGGCTATAGTACACCAATTAAACACATTGTAATTCATATTTGGGTTTTTTTTTTCCATATATCACCCTCTTTGTAGCATTCGTGTTAAAACTTCAACACTGACCGGTGTTATCAATATCTTTTAGGACTTGGTTATTCTCTTGTAACCCTATTTAACGTTGCTCAATGAGAAGAAGTACGTAATCATCTTCCAGCATCACAATATATTCTTGTGTCTTTACATGATATTAGCTTGAATCGATCCTCTCGATCATCATGGCTAATCATACCACCTCTCCCACTCAATTGCTCTTTTCCACTGCCTCCGATGGATCTTCTCCGAACCTCCATCTCCCCAATTCTACACCCTGTGGCGTAGCGCTCAGCCCTCGAGGCTTTCGATTTGGATTCCTTTCTCAATCCAGTCGAGCCTCCCCCGGCGACCCTGCCCACCCCATCCACTGAGTCGTCACCTCTCACGGCCGACGCTGCCCTCGCTGTGTTCGCTGCTGAGGGAACTCCGGCCAATCCTCCTAACCCTGCATACCTGACTTGGGTTCGCAAAGATCGCCTCGTGCTCCTATGAATTCGTTCTACTCTGACGGTTCGCAAAGATCAATCACGTACCCTAAGGCTTAGATCTCAATTCTTCTGACAGCAAGTAATCTAACCCGATTGAGAACATGGACAGTGATCTCATGAGGATAAGAACACATACAATTATTCATTTCTCCTTGACCTCATCCGGCTATCCAAATACTTTCACGTTTATACAGACGTTGTGTTTCTTCATACAAAACACGGACCCTAAGGCTTAGATCTCAATTCTTCTGACAGCAAGTTATCTAATCCGATTGAGATCATGGGCAGTGATCTCATTAGGATAAGAACACAGGCAATTATTTATTTCTCCTTAACCTCATCCGTCAGCATGCTATCCAAGTATTTTCATATATAGACGTTGTATTTCTTCGATCAACGAACGCACGTTGTTAATGACGTTTCACAATTGAACCCACAAATTGTAGACAGATCAATCAGGTACCCTAAGGATTACATCTCAATTCTACTGGCAGCAAGTTATCTAATCCGATTGAGAACATGGACAGTGATCTCATGAGGATAAGAACACAGACAACTATTCATTTCTCCTTGACCTCATCCGGCTATCCAAATATTTTCACGTTTATACAGACGTTGTGTTTCTTCATACAAAACACGGACCCTAAGGCTTAGATCTCAATTCTTCTGACAGCAAGTAATCTAATCCGATTGAGATCATGGGCAGTGATCTCATTAGGATAAGAACACAGGCAATTATTTATTTCTCCTTAACCTCATCCGTCAGCATGCTATCCAAGTATTTTTCACGTTTATAGACGTTGTATTTCTTCGATCAACGAAGGCACGTTGTTAATGACATTTCACAATTGAACCCACAAATTGTAGACAGATCAATCACGTACCCTAAGGATTAAATCTCAATTCTACTAGCAGCAAGTTATCTAATCCGATTGAGAACATGGACAGTGATCTCATGAGGATAAGAACACAGACAACTATTCATTTCTCCTTGACCTCATCCGGCTATCCAAATATTTTCACGTTTATACAGACGTTGTGTTTCTTCATACAAAACACGCACCCTAAGGCTTAGATTTCAATTCTTCTGACAGCAAGTAATCTAATCCGATTGAGATCATGGGCAGTGATCCCATTAGGATAAGAACACAGGCTATCCAAGTATTTTCATTTATAGACGTTGTATTTCTTCGATCAACGAACGCACGTTGTTAATGACGTTTCACAATTGAACCCACAAATTGTAGACAGATCAATCACGTACCCTAAGGATTACATCTCAATTCTACTGGCAGCAAGTTATCTAATCCGATTGAGAACATGGACAGTGATCTCATGAGGATAAGAACACAGACAACTATTCATTTCTCCTTGACCTCATCCGGCTATCCAAATATTTTCACGTTTATTCAGACGTTGTGTTTCTTCATACAAAACACGCACCCTAAGGCTTAGATCTCAATTCTTCTGACAGCAAGTAATCTAATCCGATTGAGATCATGGGCAGTGATCCCATTAGGATAAGAACACAAGCAATTATTTATTTCTCCTTAACCTCATCCGTCAGCATGCTATCCAAGTATTTTTCACGTTTATAGACGTTGTATTTCTTCGATCAACGAAGGCACGTTGTTAATGATGTTTTACAATTGAACCCACAAATTGTAGACAGATCAATCACGTACCCTAAGGATTACATCTCAATTCTACTGGCAGCAAGTTATCTAATCCGATTGAGAATATGGACAGTGATCTCATGAGGATAAGAACACAGACAACTATTCATTTCTCCTTGACCTCATCCGACTATCCAAATATTTTCACGTTTATACAGACGTTGTGTTTCTTCATACAAAACACGCACCCTAAGGCTTAGATCTCAATTCTTCTGACAGCAAGTAATCTAATCCGATTGAGATCATGGGCAGTGATCCCATTAGGATAAGAACACAGGCTATCCAAGTATTTTCATTTATAGACGTTGTATTTCTTCGATCAACGAACGCACGTTGTTAATGACGTTTCACAATTGAACCCACAAATTGTAGACAGATCAATCAGGTACCCTAAGGATTACATCTCAATTCTACTGGCAGCAAGTTATCTAATCCGATTGAGAACATGGACAGTGATCTCATGAGGATAAGAACACAGACAACTATTCATTTCTCCTTGACCTCATCCGGCTATCCAAATATTTTCACGTTTATACAGACGTTGTGTTTCTTCATACAAAACACGGACCCTAAGGCTTAGATCTCAATTCTTCTGACAGCAAGTAATCTAATCCGATTGAGATCATGGGCAGTGATCTCATTAGGATAAGAACACAGGCAATTATTTATTTCTCCTTAACCTCATCCGTCAGCATGCTATCCAAGTATTTTTCACGTTTATAGACGTTGTATTTCTTCGATCAACGAAGGCACGTTGTTAATGACATTTCACAATTGAACCCACAAATTGTAGACAGATCAATCACGTACCCTAAGGATTAAATCTCAATTCTACTAGCAGCAAGTTATCTAATCCGATTGAGAACATGGACAGTGATCTCATGAGGATAAGAACACAGACAACTATTCATTTCTCCTTGACCTCATCCGGCTATCCAAATATTTTCACGTTTATACAGACGTTGTGTTTCTTCATACAAAACACGCACCCTAAGGCTTAGATTTCAATTCTTCTGACAGCAAGTAATCTAATCCGATTGAGATCATGGGCAGTGATCCCATTAGGATAAGAACACAGGCTATCCAAGTATTTTCATTTATAGACGTTGAATTTCTTCGATCAACGAACGCACGTTGTTAATGACGTTTCACAATTGAACCCACAAATTGTAGACAGATCAATCACGTACCCTAAGGATTACATCTCAATTCTACTGGCAGCAAGTTATCTAATCCGATTGAGAACATGGACAGTGATCTCATGAGGATAAGAACACAGACAACTATTCATTTCTCCTTGACCTCATCCGGCTATCCAAATATTTTCACGTTTATTCAGACGTTGTGTTTCTTCATACAAAACACGCACCCTAAGGCTTAGATCTCAATTCTTCTGACAGCAAGTAATCTAATCCGATTGAGATCATGGGCAGTGATCCCATTAGGATAAGAACACAAGCAATTATTTATTTCTCCTTAACCTCATCCGTCAGCATGCTATCCAAGTATTTTTCACGTTTATAGACGTTGTATTTCTTCGATCAACGAAGGCACGTTGTTAATGATGTTTTACAATTGAACCCACAAATTGTAGACAGATCAATCACGTACCCTAAGGATTACATCTCAATTCTACTGGCAGCAAGTTATCTAATCCGATTGAGAATATGGACAGTGATCTCATGAGGATAAGAACACAGACAACTATTCATTTCTCCTTGACCTCATCCGACTATCCAAATATTTTCACGTTTATACAGACGTTGTGTTTCTTCATACAAAACACGCACCCTAAGGCTTAGATCTCAATTCTTCTGACAGCAAGTAATCTAATCCGATTGAGATCATGGGCAGTGATCCCATTAGGATAAGAACACAGGCTATCCAAGTATTTTCATTTATAGACGTTGTATTTCTTCGATCAACGAACGCACGTTGTTAATGACGTTTCACAATTGAACCCACAAATTGTTGACAGATCAATCACGTACCCTAAGGATTACATCTCAATTCTACTGGCAGCAAGTTATCTAATCCGATTGAGAACATGGACCGTGATCTCATGAGGATAAGAACACAGACAACTATTCATTTCTCCTTGACCTCATCCGGCTATCCAAATATTTTCACGTTTATACAGACGTTGTGTTTCTTCAAACAAAACACAGACCCTAAGGCTTAGATCTCAATTCTTCTGACAGCAAGTAATCTAATCCGATTGAGATAATGGGCAGTGATCTCATTAGGATAAGAACACAGGCAATTATTTATTTCTCCTTAACCTCATCCGTCACCATGCTATCCAAGTATTTTTCACGTTTATAGACGTTGTATTTCTTCGATCAACGAAGGCACGTTGTTAATGACGTTTCACAATTGAACCCACAAATTGTAGACAGATCAATCACGTACCCTAAGGATTACATCTCAATTCTACTAGCAGCAAGTTATCTAATCCGATTGAGAACATGGACAGTGATCTCATGAGGATAAGAACACAGACAACTATTCATTTCTCCTTGACCTCATCCGGCTATCCAAATATTTTCACGTTTATACAGACGTTGTGTTTCTTCATACAAAACACGCACCCTAAGGCTTAGATCTCAATTCTTCTGACAACAAGTAATCTAATCCGATTGAGATCATGGGCAGTGATCTCATTAGGATAAGAACACAGGCAATTATTTATTTCTCCTTAACCTCATCCGTCAGCATGCTATACAAGTATTTTTCACGTTTATAGACGTTGTATTTCTTCGATCAACGAAGGCACGTTATTAATGACGTTTCACAATTGAACCCACAAATTGTAGAGAGATCAATCACGTACCCTAAGGATTACATCTCAATTCTACTGGCAGCAAGTTATCTAATCCGATTGAGAACATGGACAGTGATCTCATGAGGATAAGAACACAGACAACTATTCATTTCTCCTTGACCTCATCCGGCTATCCAAATATTTTCACGTTTATACAGACGTTGTGTTTCTTCAAACAAAACACAGACCCTAAGGCTTAGATCTCAATTCTTCTGACAGCAAGTAATCTAATCCGATTGAGATAATGGGCAGTGATCTCATTAGGATAAGAACACAGGCAATTATTTATTTCTCCTTAACCTCATCCGTCACCATGCTATCCAAGTATTTTTCACGTTTATAGACGTCGTATTTCTTCGATCAACGAAGGCACGTTGTTAATGACGTTTCACAATTGAACCCACAAATTGTAGAAAGATCAATCACGTACCCTAAGGATTACATCTCAATTCTACTGGCAGCAAGTTATCTAATCCGATTGAGAACATGGACAGTGATCTCATGAGGATAAGAACACAGACAACTATTCATTTCTCCTTGACCTCATCCGGCTATCCAAATATTTTCACGTTTATACAGACGTTGTGTTTCTTCATACAAAACACGCACCCTAAGGCTTAGATCTCAATTCTTCTGACAACAAGTAATCTAATCCGATTGAGATCATGGGCAGTGATCTCATTAGGATAAGAACACAGGCAATTATTTATTTCTCCTTAACCTCATCCGTCAGCATGCTATCCAAGTATTTTTCACGTTTATAGACGTTGTATTTCTTCGATCAACGAAGGCACGTTATTAATGACGTTTCACAATTGAACCCACAAATTGTAGACAGATCAATCACGTACCCTAAGGATTACATCTCAATTCTACCGGCAGCAAGTTATCTAATCCGATTGAGAACATGGACAGTGATCTCATGAGGATAAGAACACAGACAACTATTCATTTCTCCTTGACCTCATCCGGCTATCCAAATACTTTCACGTTTATACAGACGTTGTGTTTCTTCATACAAAACACGGACCCTAAGGCTTAGATCTCAATTCTTCTGACAGCAAGTTATATAATCCGATTGAGATCATGGGCAGTGATCTCATTAGGATAAGAACACAGGCAATTATTTATTTCTCCTTAACCTCATCCGTCAGCATGCTATCCAAGTATTTTTCACGTTTATAGACGTTGTATTTCTTCGATCAACGAAGGCACGTTGTTAATGACGTTTCACAATTGAACCCACAAATTGTAGACAGATCAATCACGTACCCTAAGGATTACATCTCAATTCTACTGGCAGCAAGTTATCTAATCCGATTGAGAACATGGACCGTGATCTCATGAGGATAAGAACACAGACAACTATTCATTTCTCCTTGACCTCATCCGGCTATCCAAATATTTTCACGTTTATACAGACGTTGTGTTTCTTCAAACAAAACACAGACCCTAAGGCTTAGATCTCAATTCTTCTGACAGCAAGTAATCTAATCCGATTGAGATAATGGGCAGTGATCTCATTAGGATAAGAACACAGGCAATTATTTATTTCTCCTTAACCTCATCCGTCACCATGCTATCCAAGTATTTTTCACGTTTATAGACGTTGTATTTCTTCGATCAACGAAGGCACGTTGTTAATGACGTTTCACAATTGAACCCACAAATTGTAGACAGATCAATCACGTACCCTAAGGATTACATCTCAATTCTACTAGCAGCAAGTTATCTAATCCGATTGAGAACATGGACAGTGATCTCATGAGGATAAGAACACAGACAACTATTCATTTCTCCTTGACCTCATCCGGCTATCCAAATACTTTCACGTTTATACAGACGTTGTGTTTCTTCATACAAAACACGGACCCTAAGGCTTAGATCTCAATTCTTCTGACAGCGAGTTATCTAATCCGATTGAGATCATGGGCAGTGATCTCATTAGGATAAGAACACAGGCAATTATTTATTTCTCCTTGACCTCATCCGTCAGCATGCTATCCAAGTATTTTCATGTATAGACGTTGTATTTCTTCGATCAACGAACGCACATTGTTAATGACGTTTCGCAATTGAACCCACAAATTGTAGAAAGATCAATCACGTACCCAAAGGATTACATCTCAATTCTACTGGCAGCAAGTTATCTAATCCGATTGAGAACATGGACAGTGATCTCATGAGGGTAAGAACACAGACAACTATTCATTTCTCCTTGACCTCATCCGGCTATCCAAATATTTTCACGTTTATACAGACGTTGTGTTTCTTCAAACAAAACACGGACCCTAAGGCTTAGATCTCAATTCTTCTGACAGCAAGTAATCTAATCTGATTGAGATCATGGGCAGTGATCTCATTAGGATAAGAACACAGACAATTATTTATTTCTCCTTAACCTCGTCCGTCAGCATGCTATCCAAGTATTTTTCACGTTTATAGACGTTGTATTTCTTCGATCAACGAAGGCACGTTGTTAATGACGTTTCACAATTGAACCCACAAATTGTAGACAGATCAATCACGTACCCTAAGGATTACATCTCAATTCTACTGGCAGCAAGTTATCTAATCCGATTGAGAACATGGACACTGATCTCATGAGGATAAGAACACAGACAACTATTCATTTCTCCTTGACCTCATCCGGCTATCCAAATATTTTCACGTTTATACAGACGTTGTGTTTCTTCATACAAAACACGCACCCTAAGGCTTAGATCTCAATTCTTCTGACAACAAGTAATCTAATCCGATTGAGATCATGGGCAGTGATCTCATTAGGATAAGAACACAGGCAATTATTTATTTCTCCTTAACCTCATCCGTCAGCATGCTATCCAAGTATTTTTCACGTTTATAGACGTTGTATTTCTTCGATCAACGAAGGCACGTTGTTAATGACGTTTCACAATTGAACCCACAAATTGTAGACAGATCAATCACGTACCCTAAGGATTACATCTCAATTCTACTGGCAGCAAGTTATCTAATCCGATTGAGAACATGGACAGTGATCTCATGAGGATAAGAACACAGACTACTATTCATTTCTCCTTGACCTCATCCGGCTATCCAAATATTTTCACGTTTATACAGACGTTGTGTTTCTTCATACAAAACACGCACCCTAAGGCTTAGATCTCAATTCTTCTGACAGCAAGTAATCTAATCCGATTGAGATCATGGGCAGTGATCTCATTAGGATAAGAACACATGCAATTATTTATTTCTCCTTAACCTCATCCGTCAACATGCTATCCAAGTATTTTTCACGTTTATAGACGTTGTATTTCTTCGATCAACGAAGGCACGTTGTTAATGACGTTTCACAATTGAACCCACAAATTGTAGACAGATCAATCACGTACCCTAAGGATTACATCTCAATTCTACTGGCAGCAAGTTATCTAATCCGATTGAGAACATGGACAGTGATCTCATGAGGATAAGAACACAGACAACTATTCATTTCTCCTTGACCTCATCCGGCTATCCAAATATTTTCACGTTTATACAGACGTTGTGTTTCTTCATACAAAACACGCACCCTAAGGCTTAGATCTAAATTCTTCTGACAACAAGTAATCTAATCCGATTGAGATCATGGGCAGTGATCTCATTAGGATAAGAACACAGGCAATTATTTATTTCTCCTTAACCTCATCCGTCAGCATGCTATCCAAGTATTTTTCACGTTTATAGACGTTGTATTTCTTCGATCAACGAAGGCACGTTATTAATGACGTTTCACAATTGAACCCACAAATTGTAGACAGATCAATCACGTACCCTAAGGATTACATCTCAATTCTACTGGCAGCAAGTTATCTAATCCGATTGAGAACATGGACAGTGATCTCATGAGGATAAGAACACAGACAACTATTCATTTCTCCTTGACCTCATCCGGCTATCCAAATATTTTCACGTTTATACAGACGTTGTGTTTCTTCAAACAAAACACAGACCCTAAGGCTTAGATCTCAATTCGTCTGACAGCAAGTAATCTAATCCGATTGAGATAATGGGCAGTGATCTCATTAGGATAAGAACACAGGCAATAATTTATTTCTCCTTAACCTCATCCGTCACCATGCTATCCAAGTATTTTTCACGTTTATAGACGTTGTATTTCTTCGATCAACGAAGGCACGTTGTTAATGACGTTTCACAATTGAACCCACAAATTGTAGACAGATCAATCACGTACCCTAAGGATTACATCTCAATTCTACTGGCAGCAAGTTATCTAATCCGATTGAGAACATGGACAGTGATCTCATGAGGATAAGAACACAGACAACTATTCATTTCTCCTTGACCTCATCCGGCTATCCAAATATTTTCACGTTTATACAGACGTTGTGTTTCTTCATACAAAACACGCACCCTAAGGCTTAGATCTCAATTCTTCTGACAACAAGTAATCTAATCCGATTGAGATCATGGGCAGTGATCTCATTAGGATAAGAAGACAGGCAATTATTTATTTCTCCTTAACCTCATCCGTCAGCATGCTATCCAAGTATTTTTCACGTTTATAGACGTTGTATTTCTTCGATCAACGAAGGCACGTTATTAATGACGTTTCACAATTGAACCCACAAATTGTAGACAGATCAATCACGTACCCTAAGGATTACATCTCAATTCTACTGGCAGCAAGTTATCTAATCCGATTGAGAACATGGACAGTGATCTCATGAGGATAAGAACACGGACAACTATTCATTTCTCCTTGACCTCATCCGGCTATCCAAATACTTTCACGTTTATACAGACGTTGTGTTTCTTCATACAAAACACGGACCCTAAGGCTTAGATCTCAATTCTTCTGACAGCAAGTTATATAATCCGATTGAGATCATGGGCAGTGATCTCATTAGGATAAGAACACAGGCAATTATTTATTTCTCCTTAACCTCATCCGTCAGCATGCTATCCAAGTATTTTTCACGTTTATAGACGTTGTATTTCTTCGATCAACGAAGGCAAGTTGTTAATGACGTTTCACAATTGAACCCACAAATTGTAGACAAATCAATCACGTACCCTAAGGATTACATCTCAATTCTACTGGCAGCAAGTTATCTAATCTGATTGAGAACATGGACAGTGATCTCATGAGGATAAGAACACAGACAACTATTCATTTCTCCTTGACCTCATCCGGCTATCCAAATACTTTCACGTTTATACAGACGTTGTGTTTCTTCATACAAAACACGGACCCTAAGGCTTAGATCTCAATTCTTCTGACAGCAAGTTATATAATCCGATTGAGATCATGGGCAGTGATCTCATTAGGATAAGAACACAGGCAATTATTTATTTCTCCTTAACCTCATCCGTCAGCATGCTATCCAAGTATTTTTCACGTTTATAGACGTTGTATTTCTTCGATCAACGAAGGCACGTTGTTAATGACGTTTCACAATTGAACCCACAAATTGTAGACAGATCAATCACGTACCCTAAGGATTACATCTCAATTCTACTGGCAGCATGTTATCTAATCTGATTGAGAACATGGACAGTGATCTCATGAGGATAAGAACACAGACAACTATTCATTTCTCCTTGACCTCATCCGGCTATCCAAATATTTTCACGTTTATACAGACGTTGTGTTTCTTCATACAAAACACGCACCCTAAGGCTTAGATCTCAATTCTTCTGACATCAAGTAATCTAATCCGATTGAGATCATGGGCAGTGATCTCATTAGGATAAGAACACAGGCAATTATTTATTTCTCCTTAACCTCATCCGTCAGCATGCTATCCAAGTATTTTTCACGTTTATAGACGTTGTATTTCTTCGATCAACGAAGGCACGTTGTTAATGACGTTTCACAATTGAACCCACAAATTGTAGACAGATCAATCACGTACCCTAAGGATTACATCTCAATTCTACTGGCAGCAAGTTATCTAATCCGATTGAGAACATGGACAATGATCTCATGAGGATAAGAACACAGACAACTATTCATTTCTCCTTGACCTCATCCGGCTATCCAAATACTTTCACGTTTATACAGACGTTGTGTTTCTTCATACAAAACACGGACCCTAAGGCTTAGATCTCAATTCTTCTGACAGCGAGTTATCTAATCCGATTGAGATCATGGGCAGTGATCTCATTAGGATAAGAACACAGGCAATTATTTATTTCTCCTTGACCTCATCCGTCAGCATGCTATCCAAGTATTTTCATGTATAGACGTTGTATTTCTTCGATCAACGAACGCACATTGTTAATGACGTTTCGCAATTGAACCCACAAATTGTAGAAAGATCAATCACGTACCCTAAGGATTACATCTCAATTCTACTGGCAGCAAGTTATCTAATCCGATTGAGAACATGGACAGTGATCTCATGAGGGTAAGAACACAGACAACTATTCATTTCTCCTTGACCTCATCCGGCTATCCAAATATTTTCACGTTTATACAGACGTTGTGTTTCTTCAAACAAAACACGGAACCTAAGGCTTAGATCTCAATTCTTCTGACAGCAAGTAATCTAATCTGATTGAGATCATGGGCAGTGATCTCATTAGGATAAGAACACAGACAATTATTTATTTCTCCTTAACCTCATCCGTCAGCATGCTATCCAAGTATTTTTCACGTTTATAGACGTTGTATTTCTTCGATCAACGAAGGCACGTTGTTAATGACGTTTCACAATTGAACCCACAAATTGTAGACAGATCAATCACGTACCCTAAGGATTACATCTCAATTCTACTGGCAGCAAGTTATCTAATCCGATTGAGAACATGGACAGTGATCTCATGAGGATAAGAACACAGACAACTATTCATTTCTCCTTGACCTCATCCGGCTATCCAAATATTTTCACGTTTATACAGACGTTGTGTTTCTTCATACAAAACACGGACCCTAAGGCTTAGATCTCAATTCTTCTGACAGCAAGTAATCTAATCCGATTGAGATCATGGGCAGTGATCTCATTAGGATAAGAACACATGCAATTATTTATTTCTCCTTAACCTCATCCGTCAGCATGCTATCCAAGTATTTTTCACGTTTATAGACGTTGTATTTCTTCGATCAACGAAGGCACGTTGTTAATGACGTTTCACAATTGAACCCACAAATTATAGACAGATCAATCACGTACCCTAAGGATTACATCTCAATTCTACTGGCAGCAAGTTATCTAATCCGATTGAGAACATGGACAGTGATCTCATGAGGATAAGAACACAGACAACTATTCATTTCTCCTTGACCTCATCCGGCTATCCAAATATTTTCACGTTTATACAGACGTTGTGTTTCTTCATACAAAACACGCACCCTAAGGCTTCGATCTCAATTCTTCTGACAACAAGTAATCTAATCCGATTGAGATCATGGGCAGTGATCTCATTAGGATAAGAACACAGACAATTATTTATTTCTCCTTAACCTCATCCGTCAGCATGTTATCCAAGTATTTTTCACGTTTATAGACGTTGTATTTCTTCGATCAACGAAGGCACGTTGTTAATGACGTTTCACAATTGAACCCACAAATTGTAGATAGATCAATCACGTACCCTAAGGATTACATCTCAATTCTACTGGCAGCAAGTTATCTAATCCGATTGAGAACATGGACAGTGATCTCATGAGGATAAGAACACAGACAACTATTCATTTCTCCTTGACCTCATCCGGCTATCCAAATATTTTCACGTTTATACAGACGTTGTGTTTCTTCATACAAAACACGCACCCTAAGGCTTAGATCTCAATTCTTCTGACATCAAGTAATCTAATCCGATTGAGATCATGGGCAGTGATCTCATTAGGATAAGAACACATGCAATTATTTATTTCTCCTTAACCTCATCCGTCAGCATGCTATCCAAGTATTTTTCACGTTTATAGACGTTGTATTTCTTCGATCAACGAAGGCACGTTGTTAATGACGTTTCACAATTGAACCCACAAATTGTAGACAGATCAATCACGTACCCTAAGGATTACATCTCAATTCTACTGGCAGCAAGTTATCTAATCCGATTGAGAACATGGACACTGATCTCATGAGGATAAGAACACAGACAACTATTCATTTCTCCTTGACCTCATCCGGCTATCCAAATACTTTCACGTTTATACAGACGTTGTGTTTCTTCATACAAAACACGGACCCTAAGGCTTAGATCTCAATTCTTCTGACAGCGAGTTATCTAATCCGATTGAGATCATGGGCAGTGATCTCATTAGGATAAGAACACAGGCAATTATTTATTTCTCCTTGACCTCATCCGTCAGCATGCTATCCAAGTATTTTCATTTATAGACGTTGTATTTCTTCGATCAACGAACGCACGTTGTTAATGACGTTTCACAATTGAACCCACAAATTGTAGACAGATCAATCACGTACCCTAAGGATTACATCTCAATTCTACTGGCAGCAAGTTATCTAATCCGATTGAGAACATGGACAGTGATCTCATGAGGGTAAGAACACAGACAACTATTCATTTCTCCTTGACCTCATCCGGCTATCCAAATATTTTCACGTTTATACAGACGTTGTGTTTCTTCATACAAAACACGGACCCTAAGGCTTAGATCTCAATTCTTCTGACAGCAAGTAATCTAATCCGATTGAGATCATGGGCAGTGATCTCATTAGGATAAGAACACATGCAATTATTTATTTCTCCTTAACCTCATCCGTCAGCATGCTATCCAAGTATTTTTCACGTTTATAGACGTTGTATTTCTTCGATCAACGAAGGCACGTTGTTAATGACGTTTCACAATTGAACCCACAAATTGTAGACAGATCAATCACGTACCCTAAGGATTACATCTCAATTCTACTGGCAGCAAGTTATCTAATCCGATTGAGAACATGGACAGTGATCTCATGAGGATAAGAACACAGACAACTATTCATTTCTCCTTGACCTCATCCGGCTATCCAAATATTTTCACGTTTATACAGACGTTGTGTTTCTTCATACAAAACACGCACCCTAAGGCTTAGATCTCAATTCTTCTGACATAAAGTAATCTAATCCGATTGAGATCATGGGCAGTGCTCTCATTAGGATAAGAACACAGGGAATTATTTATTTCTCCTTAACCTCATCCGTGAGCATGCTATCCCAGTATTTTTCACGTTTATAGACGTTGTATTTCTTCGATCAACGAAGGCACGTTGTTAATGACGTTTCACAATTGAACCCACAAATTGTAGACAGATCAATCACGTACCCTAAGGATTACATCTCAATTCTACTGGCAGCAAGTTATCTAATCCGATTGAGAACATGGACAATGATCTCATGAGGATAAGAACACAGACAACTATTCATTTCTCCTTGACCTCATCCGGCTATCCAAATACTTTCACGTTTATACAGACGTTGTGTTTCTTCATACAAAACACGGACCCTAAGGCTTAGATCTCAATTCTTCTGACAGCGAGTTATCTAATCCGATTGAGATCATGGGCAGTGATCTCATTAGGATAAGAACACAGGCAATTATTTATTTCTCCTTGACCTCATCCGTCAGCATGCTATCCAAGTATTTTCATTTATAGACGTTGTATTTCTTCGATCAACGAACGCACGTTGTTAATGACGTTTCACAATTGAACCCACAAATTGTAGACAGATCAATCACGTACCCAAAGGATTACATCTCAATTCTACTGGCAGCAAGTTATCTAATCCGATTGAGAACATGGACAGTGATCTCATGAGGGTAAGAACACAGACAACTATTGATTTCTCCTTGACCTCATCCGGCTATCCAAATATTTTCACGTTTATACAGACGTTGTGTTTCTCCAAACAAAACACGGACCCTAAGGCTTAGATCTCAATTCTTCTGACAGCAAGTAATCTAATGTGATTGAGATCATGGGCAGTGATCTCATTAGGATAAGAACACAGACAATTATTTATTTCTCCTTAACCTCATCCGTCAGCATGCTATCCAAGTATTTTTCACGTTTATAGACGTTGTATTTCTTCGATCAACGAAGGCACGTTGTTAATGACGTTTCACAATTGAACCCACAAATTGTAGACAGATCAATCACGTACCCTAAGGATTACATCTCAATTCTACTGGCAGCAAGTTATCTAATCCGATTGAGAACATGGACAGTGATCTCATGAGGATAAGAACACAGACAACTATTCATTTCTCCTTGACCTCATCCGGCTATCCAAATATTTTCACGTTTATACAGACGTTGTGTTTCTTCATACAAAACACGCACCCTAAGGCTTCGATCTCAATTCTTCTGACAGCAAGTAATGTAATCCGATTGAGATCATGGGCAGTGATCTCATTAGGATAAGAACACAGACAATTATTTATTTCTCCTTAACCTCATCCGTCAGCATGCTATCCAAGTATTTTTCACGTTTATAGACGTTGTATTTCTTCGATCAACGAAGGCACGTTGTTAATGACGTTTCACAATTGAACCCACAAATTGTAGACAGATCAATCACGTACCCTAAGGATTACATCTCAATTCTACTAGCAGCAAGTTATCTAATCCGATTGAGAACATGGACAGTGATCTCATGAGGATAAGAACACAGACAACTATTCATTTCTCCTTGACCTCATCCGGCTATCCAAATACTTTCACGTTTATACAAACGTTGTGTTTCTTCATACAAAACACGGACCCTAAGGCATAGATCTCAATTCTTCTGACAGCAAGTTATCTAATCCGATTGAGATCATGGGCAATGATCTCATTAGGATAAGAACACAGACAATTATTTATTTCTTCTTGACCTCATCCGTCAGCATGCTATCCAAGTATTTTCATTTATAGACGTTGTATTTCTTCGATCAACGAACGCACGTTGTCAATGACGGATGACGTTTCACAATTGAACCCACAAATTGTAGACAGATCAATCACGTACCCTAAGGATTACATCTCAATTCTACTGGCAGCAAGTTATCTAATCCGATTGAGAACATGGACAGTGATCTCATGAGGATAAGAACACAGACAACTATTCATTTCTCCTTGACCTCATTCGGCTATCCAAATATTTTCACGTTTATACAGACGTTGTGTTTCTTCATACAAAACACGCACCCTAAGGCTTCGATCTCAATTCTTCTGACAGCAAGTAATGTAATCCGATTGAGATCATGGGCAGTGATCTCATTAGGATAAGAACACAGACAATTATTTATTTCTCCTTAACCTCATCCGTCAGCATGCTATCCAAGTATTTTTCACGTTTATAGACGTTGTATTTCTTCGATCAACGAAGGTACGTTGTTAATGACGTTTCACAATTGAACCCACAAATTGTAGATAGATCAATCACGTACCCTAAGGATTACATCTCAATTCTACTGGCAGCAAGTTATCTAATCCGATTGAGAACATGGACAGTGATCTCATGAGGATAAGAACACAGACAACTATTCATTTCTCCTTGACCTCATCCGGCTATCCAAATACTTTCACGTTTATACAGACGTTGTGTTTCTTCATACAAAACACGGACCCTAAGGCATAGATCTCAATTCTTCTGACAGCAAGTTATCTAATCCGATTGAGATCATGGGCAATGATCTCATTAGGATAAGAACACAGACAATTATTTATTTCTCCTTGACCTCATCCGTCAGCATGCTATCCAAGTATTTTCATTTATAGACGTTGTATTTCTTCGATCAACGAACGCACGTTGTTAATGACGCATGACGTTTCACAATTGAACCCACAAATTGTAGACAGATCAATCACGTACCCTAAGGATTACATCTCAATTCTACTGGCAGCAAGTTATCTAATCCGATTGAGAACATGGACAGTGATCTCATGAGGATAAGAACACAGACAACTATTCATTTCTCCTTGACCTCATTCGGCTATCCAAATATTTTCACGTTTATACAGACGTTGTGTTTCTTCATACAAAACACGCACCCTAAGGCTTCGATCTCAATTCTTCTGACAGCAAGTAATGTAATCCGATTGAGATCATGGGCAGTGATCTCATTAGGATAAGAACACAGACAATTATTTATTTCTCCTTAACCTCATCCGTCAGCATGCTATCCAAGTATTTTTCACGTTTATAGACGTTGTATTTCTTCGATCAACGAAGGGACGTTGTTAATGACGTTTCACAATTGAACCCACAAATTGTAGATAGATCAATCACGTACCCTAAGGATTACATCTCAATTCTACTGGCAGCAAGTTATCTAATCCGATTGAGAACATGGACAGTGATCTCATGAGGATAAGAACACAGACAACTATTCATTTCTCCTTGACCTCATCCGGCTATCCAAATATTTTCACGTTTATACAGACGTTGTGTTTCTTCATACAAAACACGCACCCTAAGGCTTAGATCTCAATTCTTCTGACAGCAAGTAATCTAATCCGATTGAGATCATGGGCAATGATCTCATTAGGATAAGAACACAGGCAATTATTTATTTCTCCTTAACCTCATCCGTCAGCATGCTATCCAAGACTCCATGTCCCAGTAACTCAACATTTAGATATGATGGTCTTCAACATTCATGGAGAAGATGCTTGGGTTAAAAAGATTAAACAAGCTTATACACATCAAGCAATAGAGTTTACGCGCACTAAGCGTGGTGAGGAATATATTCTTCCTACACAAAGAGAATTTGCACTCTCTAGTATGTGAGGTAACATTAAAAGATAAAATCCTTAAACAACAAGAAAAAATGTGTAAGGAGTTATATTATGAAAATCCTTTAAAATTTTGGGGAAAAGATAAATCATTTGCTACAATAGAGCTAATAGATCCAAAAACTGTCATTAGAGTAAAACCGATGGTTTACACTTATAAGGATCAACAAGAATTTAAAGAACAGATTGATGAACTCTTAAAAAAGGGTTTAATTCGAGAAAGTAAAAGTCCTCGTTCTAGTCCTGCCTTTATGGTCAGGAATCATGCAGGAGAAAAAAGAGGAAAAGCCACAATGGTTATCAATTACAAAAATCTTAATGATAATACTGTTTTTGATGGATATTATATCCCTAATAAGACAGTTTTATTTAATAGAATACAGGGAGCCACTTGGTTCTCTAAAATGGATCGTAAAAGTGGTTATTGGCAGGTAAGAATGGATGAAAAGAGTATTCCACTTACTGCATTTAGTGCTCCACAAGGACACTATGAATGGGTAGTCATGCCCTTTGGTTTGAAAAATGCACCACAGATATTTCAAAGAAGAATGGATAATGTCTTCAAAGAATTTAAACATTGATGTCTTGTTTACATTGATGATATCTTAATCTTCTCTAAAACTACAGAGCAACATAAGCATGACTTGAAAGCTATAACTAAAAAATGTATTGACCATGGAATCATTTTAGGACAGAAAAAAATGCATTTATGCTGAGCCTGAAATTTAGTTCTTAGGATTAAAGATTAAAGCATGTCAAATTATTTTACAGGAACATATTCTAGAAAAGGTAGAAAAATTTCCCGATGAAATCAAGGATAGGAAACAACTAGAAAGATTTCTAGGTTGTCTTACTTATGCTTCTGATTTTATTAAAGATCTAGCCAAGTTGAGAAAACCTCTATAGGTTAAATTAAAGAAAGATCAAGTTTGGAAAGATAACAAGCTTTGCAGGTATAGCAGTGGCAACTTCAACAGATCTGAGTATAATTACACTGTCATGGAAAAGGAGATTCTTGCAATTTATCGTGGAATCCAGAAGTTTATAATCTTCCTAGCTCCTAAACCTTTTACAGTCAGAACAGATTGTAAAGGAATATTGGGTTTCATAAATAACAATCTTGATAATATGAAAGCACATGGGAGACTCCTGCGTTGGCAATTAGCCATTAATCAATTCACTTTTACCATTGAACATGTGCAGGGATCTAAAAACTCTCTAGCTAGCTGACAGCTTAACAAGGGAGTTAGCTGATGGATCAGAGAAATCAAACGCTGTTGTAGGAGGAAATCGAGTTCAAAAAAATATAAAATATAATTCAAACCGGATTATGCCTACGCAAAATAAATACAAGACCTCCTCCTGATGTAGCAGCGGAAGTCAGGATCGATCCACGAGGAAGCGTGTCAGCGGATCCTAGGCAACAGACGAATCTCACAAACAGAAGTCGACAACAGGGTCCTCGAGCTCGACAAAGGGTTAGTCGACAGAAGCTCGGACAGTCGAACACTGCAGCACTCCTCGGCAAGGTTGGTCGATCTCGACAAGAGTCTACTCGAGGTCGAGTTGGCTCGTCGAAGTCGAGTTGGTCTGGTCGAGAATCTGCACACAGAAGGCTACGAAGACTCTAGGTCGAGAATCAGCGTACTCGGGGTCGACTAAGGTAAGTCGAGATCGAGTAGAGCAGGGAACGAAAACGAACAGAAATAAAGAAAATAAAGAACAAATGCTTTTAGGGTTTCGACTTTAAACTGAATGTAAAAGGACTTCCAAGATTGGGGTTTGCAACGACAATAACCAAGCATGCATAAGGTAGAATCAAACATATTATCATATAATTCGCATTAAAGGACTAAGCTTTCGCCTTTTCCAACAATTAGACAACTCTCTCAAGAAACCCTAATTGTCTCTACCTATTTTATGTTTACAATCCAAGTTGTTAGCATGGATCTCCATTAGATGGGCAATAAACACATCAACAGGTAGGAAAATGCTCAAAACATGATAAAGGTCGGATCTTTACCTCAATTATGCATGGCTATCGTCGGGCTCGCCCCAACCCTAGAAGTGGGTGGACTACTCGCTCTTCATTGCAAACTCAGACATCATCGATTGAAAAGAAATAACTTGCATTAAACTAAATTCAACGATTTTACAATCCTGGCAATCAACTTTCGCAAATTGCCAAAACCCTAAAACCTTCGAACTCCCTAAACTTCTCGTTGTAACTACTTGTCTCTGACTGAAATTGAATCATTAAAACTGAGCCCCATGGGCTTTATTTATAGCCTTCATTCCCTAGCTATTCTAGGAAAGAAGATATCTATCTATATCTAAAATGCTTAAAAGATAAATAAAAGACATAATGGAATTAAATCAACTAGGAAAAGATAAAACTAATTAAGGTAGGTCTTCATGATGTGATAGATCTTGTCTCCTTTGGATAGAACTTGATAGTTTCGGATAGATTTCAGCAACTTCGCACCCAAGGAACTCCAATTCTACTCGGACAAGGCTTGTCGAGAAGATTCTGGAACGCGGTCTAGTCGACCTCGACAAGGCTTCCTCGACCTCGACAAGGATTCGTTGTCGACTGGGCTTGGCTGGCTTCTCTGCTCGATGTGCTTGGACTTGACTCACTGGGCTCTTGTCGATCTCGAGTAAACCTAGTCGACCTCGAGTAGACTGGCTCGCCGACTAGGGTTTCTCGAGTAGCTCTCCTCGATGGGTTCGGACATGCTCGCTGGCGCTCGTCGACCTCGACAAGATCTCCTATATGTCGAGTAGGGTTGATCATCGACAAGGCCTCCTCGGGTTGGTGTGCTCGACTGGCTCGGACAAGGACTCAGGTGCTCGTCAATCTCGACAAGCCCTAGTCGACCTCGAGTAAGGTTTGCCGACTAGGTCTTGTCGATTTGCTCTGTCCGGTGGCAGCGAGTGGCTTGGTCCGCGGCAGCGAGTGTCGCCTGGTCGTCCTCGGCTTCGTCCTCGGCTTCTCGGGCAGCTTCTCCTCGTCGACTCCGGGTGGTCTGTCTTGGCTTCGTCGATCTCGACCAGGCTTCGTCGAGATCGAGTTGGGTCCCGCAGCTGGGTGTCTGGCTCTCTCGACCATGGTCTGTCGACCTGGCCTGCTGGTCTATGTCAAGTAAGCCTACTCGAGATCGAGTAGACTTGACTCTCATACTTGTTCCGCTGCTTTGACCTTGGACTTCTGTAGTGGTTTTCTGAGCTTTTCCGACCTTCTGTAGAATTGCTGTAAAACGCCTCGATTTCTGCGAATTAAACAGAAACTTTGTGTAGATTCCATAATTTGACAAATAAGCCTAAACTACATAGGTTCTGTACTATCTTAGCCCAAATGAAGGCAATGTATACAGAAATCGATATAAAAGTCGCTGTAAAACATGACAGATTCGGCTCACAACAAACACCCCATACTTAAGCTTGCTTGTCCTCAAGCAATACTTTTATTTGTCATTCAGGGGAAGAATTAAAAACTCTCAACATCTTAGATTCATTCTTATATGTCCCTGCAATCAGTTACCATCCTCGAAAAGGTACTAGTGTCACAGATTCATGCATGTGCAAATATGTAAAAGCAACATCTACTCACAAAAGGAGGGTTATGCACAAATAATTCATACGTGACAAAGCATTGATAATCAAGAAGACTTTAATTTAAGCTCAGGTAGGAGTAGATTGGTAAAAGGCTAAAAGGTGGGCAATTTTTGGCAATGTGGTGCTTTTATGATCTGGGGAAATGGAGTATTTCCAAACTGAATTTCATACCACATACTTTCTCATATGATTCATCACCTTTCATAATGCTTTTATCAATAATAATGCTTTTACCTCTCTAACCTCAGCACTGCCTTCTCACGAGTCGCAAACATGGGTGTCATGAATGGCCCCGGATACTTAGTGCTTTGGACTCCTCACAATGTGTCCCATCTCTCCAAACTATTATCTCAGAGAGCAGGGTCAATCTACCTTTATCTCCTGAGGTGATTGGATTTTTTTTCACTCATTAAATTTTCCATATATTTCAAACAATTTCCTTCCAAACTCCAATAATGATAATAATCACAACAACCATATAGCATCTCCATAATGTAACATCATTCTCAACATAATCCCCGGATAAGGTAAAGAATGGCAAATATTTAGATCATGTGGAGCAATATTTGAAATAAGGCATATTATGGCTTTTGTGTAATGCATAAGCACGGGTAAGGCTAGGATTACAACCAATGAGCATTATATGGAAATATAAAGTCCTCCATCCTCTTATCATGCAACATGTCAAAAGCAACATCAAATTTTACCTCCTTTCATGGTTTTCAAGAAAATAATGCATTTTATTGTGACTTCCCTTTACTAGGCAATTTCATGCTATATCTCTAATGAATCCAATTTTGCATCGTCGAGTTCAATATAGCTTCCATGACTTTATTCAAAAATTTCAATGGGGGGGGGGGAGGGTCATTTTTTCTCAAAATTTTGGAAATTCATGCATATAAAGCATATAAATCAAATAATGCTTTCCAAAATATAGCCATGTAGCAATGCATATATGTAAAATATGATCAAATAAATCAAATATGCACGTAGTAAGCCCTTCCCCCACCCCATACTTAAACATTACAGTGTCCCCACTGTATAAAATCAAATAAAAACAAGAGTAAAGGAAGGAACTCACAGAATCATGTCGAGGAGCACAAAACTGCGTAGGTCGAGTTGGTGGCTAGTCGACATCGAGTACAGCCTACTCGATCTCGAGTTGGCTCTGCTCTGCGTCCAATGAAATCAGAAGTCAAGGAGCGTCGGGTGCTTGTCGAGGTAGAGTACGTCTACTCGATGTCGAGTAGCTCTTGGCTTCTCCTCCTCGTCGTCGTCGACTTGGCCTTCGTCGATTCCGACTGATTGTCAGGGACTTCTTTCTCCACTTTTCGCGATCCTTTATGTGCTTGCCGACCTACAAGTGTTAGATTCTATACCACAAACAAGACTATCCATATGAAGTTCTTAAAAAGACATGAATCCTAAAACAAAAAAACAAAAACCAAATAAAAGTCCCAAAAAGTTCATAAAGTCTATATACATGCTCTAGATTTTAGAGTCGCTAGGCCGACTTCTCCGTTTGCTCTCAAGGACCATTTTTGTGGGGCCCGCTCATGCTTGGCCCTTCTCTTGGATCATCTAGGTCCTGATGGTAGTATGCAAGCTCGGCGGACAAGTGGTTGCTTGCATTATCTCCCTTCTCCTTCTTTTTCTTCCTTGTAGCTTTCAGTTTCTACAAATTTTCTCGCCACGGTGTTTTAGCTCCCTTTAAATCATTAAAATTTTTATTTATGGACTAAGGGGGAGTAGAATTCATACCTGCACTTACCTGTTCGGACCCAAAACAGAATTTTTTGGGCTTGGGGCTACTCGATGTCGAGTACTGGTGGTCGAGGTCGAGTACAGGGACCCCATACTTAGGCTCCTAGCAAGTCTCAGGCTTAGCAGTGGTGGTCGAGGTCGACGAGGGCTCCTCGATGTCGAGGAGGGTGCTTGTCGAGGTCGAGTAAGGCTTGTCGACCTCGAGCACAGTTTTGGCTCCCTCCTCTGCTGTTTGCTTAGCCTCGTCGATGCTGATGCTTTTCACCTCCAGCCAAGAAATCTCCTCTTTTGCAGGGCCAAAAGAGAAATCCAAAACCTCATCGCCTATGGTGAAGGTGAGCGATCGATTCTTAACACTAATCCTGGCATCTGCAGTTGCTAAGAATGGTCTACCAAGAATAATAGGACTAGTAGGATCTTCAGCACAATCAATAATAAGGAAATCAGCTGGCACAAAGAATTTACCAACCTGGACTGGGACATTTTCAACTATTCCTGTAGGGATGACTACTGTATTATTAGCCATGTATAATTTAGCATCCACAGGTTCTATACATCCTATTTTAACTTTTCGCCAGATTGATAAAGGCATAATGCTCACACTTGCTCCTAAATCGCATAGAGAATCATATTTATATTGTCCAAAACCCACAGTAACAGAAAACTTACCTGGGTCAGGCCTCTTTTCAGGGAAGTGGAGTACTTTGCATTCGCCTGCGATCTCTGAGATGGATCGCTTCTTGCTCAGGATGTCCTTCAGAAACTTGACATATCCAGGCATCTCTTGCAAGGCTCCTGTAAAATGAATAGAAAAGTTTAGCTCTTGCAACATATTAACAAATCTATTGAATCTCCCTGTAGTGGGATCTTTAAGAGATTTAGAAGGGAAAGGAAGTGGCTTTTTCGAAGCCAGGTTAGCTGTCGGAGGTGCTGCAGAGTCGTCGACGTCGGCCAGATGATCCCTTATCCCACAACTCAACTTATATTTTCAACGCACCCCCCAACTTATATTCTCAACACACCCCCCTCAAGTGCACCTGCCTGGCCACACCGTAATGTCAGTTGCACTTGACGAGTTAAGCCTTAAGGTCCGCCAACCAATTAAGACTAGGAATCAAAACCACACCGCACTTAGCCGAACCTCGGCTATGATAGCATGTTAAATTGCAGTGGGTAATATACAACGTGGGGGGCCATGCACGCCCAAGCGCATCACGCGCACTAACCAAGCCGAGTGGGGTTCCATCCTAAAATCAATTGGTGTTAGGTGGGGTAGTCCACCGGCTTATATGCAAGGCTTAGAGTCAGTTTTTAATCAATGTGGGATCCTTATCACACAACTCAACTTATATTCTCAACACCATGCAACTAAGCAATGTAAAATAGAGTTTGACCTATAATTCAGATGTTGAATCAGTAAGAAATTCAGAATTTTGTTCCCCTTCTAGCAAATTGTGGTCAATTGGCCACTAATCAAGCACAACAAACCTGAATTAATGAACTTGTTGATGATACCCCTTTTTTGAAAAATAAATAGATTATAAAAAGCCTGGAATAAACTGCGAATTGATATACGTATTTCATCCGCGGATTAAACGAGCAAGGGAAAAAGGGAGTGAACTGTCTCACATGCCCCATCTCCATGTGTCGATGATAGACAGACATATGGCATCATCCACACGACATATGTCAAGCAGCTGACATGACATGTCCTAAAGGCCTTTACCAACAGAACTTTGAATTCCAAAAGACTCTCTGAGAAAGGGGCTTTTAGGAGGAATAAAAAGGGGAAATCGAAGAACAAAGGGAAGATATGATCCGTGTCTGAGAAAAACCAAAGATTAAATTAGTATTCAGTAGTCCCGCATCGCCATCTGTTTTCTATGAGCTGAACTATCTAAGGACCACAGGTAAAAATGCTCTAGAATCACCAATTTACCCCACTTCTCAGTGTCTTCGAGCCTTATTTCTTTAAAGGGACCTGATGAAATAGAATAGTGGAAAGAGGAATTGATTTTTGCTTAGTAGAATAGTCTCTGCGTCGCAGGAAAAGAGATCCCCACTTCCACTTTTAGGGTATCTCATGTAAGACCGTTGACTGAAAAACAAGCACTCATGACTGATCCATTCCCACTAATGATGTGGACAGGTCCCGTAATTTCAAGTTTCATCATTGATGCCATCTTTGGAAACCCTCTCACACTAAGGGTTCCCGAGTATAAATGAAAAGTCATTTTTGCTTAAAATTTTGTCACTCATTAAACTGCTATTTGGCGATTCCACAGGGAAAATGAGTGAGTATATGGATGATGTCTCTAATGAAATGAGCCAAAGTTCCGTACATGAATTTGATGAGTATAGCATGCATGACACTTCGGTGCATCCGTCGGAAATACCGGAAGGGCCGTGGCTTCCACCATATATTAGACCGGTATACGGTCAGCATGGTGCGAATTTTGAAGGCTATCCCTAACATCAACCCGTCCAGAGCCATGCTTTCTACTACGGGCATGATGGCTTCTAGGACAACCAACAAGAAGACCCATATTAGGGTTTTCCCCATGATGCACATGGCAACCCTCACTACAACTACCACAATCAAGGAGGCTTCGTGCCACCAAACTAGCTACCCCGTGTTGAAGAGCATCACGTGAACAAGCATCACCGCGGAGAGCGGTCTTTCGATGTTTTCACCTCGATAAAATCCAATTCGGCCCTCATGAGGACCAAGGGCCCGGATTGATACCATCTATTTTTACTAGCGATGTATGCAGAGCACCCTTTCCCAAACGATGGAGAGATGTAAACTTGATGAAGTACAATGACACTACTGATATGGAAGATCATATGTACCACTTTGTGACGGCTTTGGGGATTAATGAATACAATGATGCGACGATGTGTCGCACATTTCCTTCAACACTGAAGAAGATCGCCCTCACTTGGTTCACCAATCTCCCGCATAACTTAATTACTAGCTTCTCACAATTGTCATAAGTTTTCAAGTCACATTTTGGAAGCTCGTAGTCGAGGAAGAAAACAATGATGGACTTGAATTCCATAAGGCAAGGACCGGGCAAATCACTAGGGCACTTCTTCGCCCGGTTAACCAGTGTGGTAGTGCAAATCCCAAATTTTAACCATTAATCTGCCATCATTATCCTTATGGGAAATTTGACGGAAGAGGATTTCAAAACCTACCTCTTCAGGAAGAAATCGGAGAACTATGAAAAGAGTAGGGACATGGTGTCCTAACAAATTGACGCGGGGGAGGTCGCGGCCTCCAGCTCAAGAGAAAATAGCGGACAAAAAGGTGTGCTTGAGAAAGTGACGGGGAAGTTGCGCAAGGACAAGGGACGAGGCTAGCAGTAGAAGTAGTATTCATCAAGTCAGGCCCTTCAGTCGCGCCAAAAGAAACAAGGGTCATGCCAAAAGGAAGAGAACCAAAGATCAAAAGAGCATGTCGGAGGATCGCTCAGTTTCACCATATAGAGGTGATCTTCGTTGTCGCTGACGCGGAAGAACTTCAGATTCGGCACGCGGATCCATTGGTGATCCACACCCGAATTTCCACTAAGACAGTCAAGAGGGTATTTATTGACACTGGGTCCTCGTTGTATATTCTTTCATGGGAAGCTTTCTCTCAGTTGGATGTATCCGTGTTGGCTTTACAGCCATATTTATGAACTTTAGTCATTTTTTTGGAGAGGTGGTGTAGGTGGTAGACATCATTGAGCTGGTAGTAGTCTTTGGTACGGCCCCAAATCGCCGAATAGAGAATATTGTTTTCATTGTGGTAAGGATCCCTACTGTATATAACACCCTTTTGGGTCTGGTGTCCCTTTTTAAGTTTCAGATGGTTGTGTCAATATACCATTTTAAAGCCATGTTCTCGCTACCTGGAGGTGGGACAGGCGAAGTCCGCAGACAACAACTAGAAAGTCGTAGCTGCTATTTAACCTCAATGCAAAAAGGCAAAAAAGTGATGTGTGTGCATGAGGTTGCACAAAACAGAGTAATGAACCAGAAGGAAGAGCTGCTTAAGGAGTCTAAAGTAGGAGACAATCAACCCGCAGGGACAGGGGAAGCAGAGATTGAAGTCAGACGAGCCGAAAGAGAAATACCAGCGGCAGATGAAAGGACGGCTCACCAACCTTTCTCTAACCCTCAAGAGAAAGTGTACCTAGGTCAGGCGCTGGACCAAGAAGAAAAGGAACGAGTCCTGGAGATAATAAAACGCAGCCGAGACATCTTTGCCAAGTCCTCCAAGGACCTCTTGGGGGTACCTGTGGCGGTCGCCATGCATACCCTCACGATCTAACATGATGCACGACCTGTTGCCCAGAAAAAGAAGAAGATGGCACATGAGAGAGCCCTTGTAGCGAAAGAAGAGGTGGAGAAGCTAATGTCCAATGTAGTCCTCATCAGGAAATCCAATGGCAAGTGGAGAATGTGTGTCGAATTCTCTGATCTGAACATGTCCTACCATAAAGATAGCTACCCCATGCCGTCCATAGACGAACTGGTAGATGGGTTTGTAGGGAATGAGGTCCTTAGTTTTTTAGACACCTACTAAGGATACAATCAGATCCAAAGAGCAAGCAAGCAAACAAAAGACCATGCTACCGACCCAGAAGAAACTTTCGATTCTTTGAGACGCAGATCGAGGTTTAAACCTAAATGCGGAGAAGTGTGTTTTCGGGGCGGATTCTGGAAAGTTCTTGGGCTTTATGGCCAGTCAGTGGAAAATAGATGTGAACCCAGGTAAGATCACTGCTATTCAAGGTTTGCGGCCTCCGCACACAATCAAAGAAGTTCAATCCCTAAATGGAGTAGTAAACTACCTCAACTGTTTCTCCTCATGTCTGGCAGATAGGTCACTGCCTTTCTTCGCGTTGCTAAAAAAGAGAGGCCCGATTCAATGGGCTCCTGAGCTACATCAAGCATTTGAAGAGTTAAAGGAATTCCTGCAACATCTGCTGACCCTCATCGACTAGAGAAGCAGGAGACTCTACAACTCTATTTGGCGTCAAAAGTGCAACGATCAGCGCTGCCCTTACTCGATAGAAGAATATTATTAGTTGGATTTTCAAGCAACTAATAATGAAGCAGAATATAAAGCTCTCATAGCAAGCCTCGAGGTTGCGCTCATCCGCGGGGCTCGAGTGATTGCTGCACATGCAAATTTTGAGGTTATGATGCGGTAAGTTGAGGGGGAATATGAAGCAAGAGCAGGATTGCTACCAAGCTATTTGCAAAAGGTCCTAGCACTAAAGAAGGTTTCTTTACGTTTTAGCCTAATGGCAGCCCCTCGGGAGAAAAACCAATATGCAGACACAATGGCCCAAATGAGCGCGGCAATGCCCTCTGAGGTCAGACACAGAGTCGAGTTTGAAAGAAAAGAACAACGGATACTCATTCAGGAAGTGTATTTCGTCCGGACTGAAGGAGACGGGGATTAGAGGACCCCCCTCACGGAATACTTAAGGAAGGGGAAACTCCCACAAGAAGGGAAGCCAAGCAAGTTGTGACCAGAGCTGCTCGTTTCACCATCCGCAGAGAAAAAATGTGTAAGAGATGGTATGACCTCCCAGATTTTCTATGCGTCTCAACTAACGAAGGAAAATTGATTATCGAAGAGCTACACTCAGGAGTGTGTGCGCACCGTCATGGATGGAGATCGCTAAAAACAAAGATCATAAGATTGGGATATTATTGGCCGATCCTAAGAGCTGATGTGCAAGGATACATACGAAGTTGTGACACCTGCCAGAGGCATGGAGATGTCAAGAATCAGCCGGCGAAACCTCTCTAGCATATACGGTGCCTGCCCGTTTGCTTTGTGAGAAATGGACATCCTAGGCCTTTTTCTTATAGCCCTCCGGAAACTGAAGTATGTCTTTGTGGTAGTAGAGTATTTTACAAAGTGGGTTGAAGCGGAAGTGTATGCTATAGAATAACCCTACATGTCATTTTGGTGTCCCTGATGCCATTATTACTGACCATGGCCCTAATTCGATTGTGAGACCATCCAAGATTTTTGCATCGGTTTGAACATAACCCTCAGATTCTCATCAGTAGCACATCCACAGACAAATGGGCAGCCCAAGACAACCAACCGACAAATATTGGATGAAATTTGGAAGAAGCTAGGGAAAGCACCCAAGGGCCGATGGGCCGAGTTAATACCATTGGTTCTTTGGCCTTATCAGACTTTTTCTAAAACATCCATGGGGGAAACCCCATTCGCACTAGTATACGGGATGGATGCAATAATTTCGGTAGAGAGGTTGGTCCTGTCAGCACGCATTTTGGCCTATGAATCATAAACCAATGATGAAGCCCTGAAGATTGAAATGCACCTGCGATAAGATAAAGGAATGATGGCGGCCCTCAAAGTGCAGGAGTATAAGAGGAGGATCGAGAGGTACCGCGACAGACACGTCCGTCTACGACACTTTGAGAAGGGAGACGTTGTGCTCCGATTGGCCCATACGGGAGGGGAGTTCGGTGCTAAATAGGAAGGCCCGTATGTGGTCGCGGCGGGCATCCACGACAAAGCATACAAACTCCACACCCAGGAGGGTGTTGTCCTCAGCAAGACCTCGAACGCAGAGAACCTCAAAAAATATTATGTGTAATAAACAAAGAAGACTTTCGAACCATGTCACCCCCGCAGAGATAAATAAACGATTAGCTGGTGCTTTTTCTAGTAAATATTATTATAGTTTTCTCTTGTATGTAAGATTTACCTTAAGTCCCATGACAAAGGAGCTTGATCCGCATCGGGCCTCCGACCGTAGCACATACCTCCCGGAGCGAATATTTTGTTAAAAACCCATGATGTAGGAGCATGCTCCGCGTCGGGCCTCCGGTCGTAGCACAAACCTCCGGGAGCAAAGATTTGGTTATGTCCAATGACAAAGGAGCTTGATCTGCGTCGGGCCTCCGGTGGTAGCACAAACCTCCCGGAGCGAAGACTTTGTTAAGTCCCATGATGTAGGAGTTTGCCCCGCGTTGGGCCTTAGGTCTTAGCACAAGCCCGTCGGAGCGAAGAGTTTGTTAAGTCCCATGACAGAGGTTCTTGCTCTACGTCGGGCGTCCGATTGTAGCACAAGCCTCCTGAAGCGAAGACTTTGTTAAGTCCCATGACGCAGGATCTTGCTTCGCGTCAGGCATCCGGTCTTAGCATAAGCCTCCGGAAGCGAAGATTTTGTTAAGTCCTATGACGCAATAGCTTGCTCCGCATTAGGCCACCTGTCATAGAACAAGCCTCCCGGAGCGAAGATTTTGTTAACTACCAAGGCGCATGAGCTTGCTCCGCGTCGGGCCTCCGGTCGTAGCACTAGCATCCCGAAGCAAATACTTTGTTAAGTATCATGACACAGAAGCTTGGTCTGCATCGGGCCTCGGTCGTAACACCAGCCTCTGGGAGCGAAGACTTTGTTCAGTCACATGACGCAGGAATTTGATCAGCTTCGGGCCTCCGGTCATAGCTAAAGCCTCTCAGAGCTAAGAGTTTGTTAAGTCCCGTGACGTAGTAGCTTGCTCTGCGTCGAACCTCCAGTCATAGCACCAGCCTCTAAGAGCAAAGACTTTGTTAAGTCCCACGACACAGGAGCTTTCTTTGCGTGGGTGTCTGGTCATAGCTCCAGTCTCCCGGAGCGAAGACTTTGTTAAGTTCCATGACAAAGGAGTTTACTCCGCGTCGGGCCTCCGATCATAGCACAAGCCTCCCGAAGTGAAGAGTTTGTTAAGTCCCATGACGCAGATGCTTGCTCTGCGTTGGCCTCCTGTCGTAGCCCAAGCCTCCAAGAGTGAAGACTTTTTTAAGTCCCATGGCGCAGGAGCTGGCTTTGTATCCAGCCTCCGGTCGTAGCATCAGCCACCCAGAGCGAAGAGTTTATTAAGTCACATGACACAGGAACTTGCTTCGCATCGGGCCTACGATTGTAATACTAGCCTCCCCAGAGTGAAGACTTTGTTAAGTTCCATGATGCATGAGCTTGCTCCGCATCGGGCTTCCGGTCTTAGCACCTGCCTCCCGAAGCAATGACTTTTTTAAGTCCCACAACGCAGGGGGTTACTCCGTGTCGGGCCTCCGGTCATAGCACAACCCTCCGGGAGCAAAGAGTTTATTAAGTCCCATGACGGAGGAACTTGCTTCGCATTAGTCCTCCGATCGTAATACCATCCTCCCCGGAGCGAAGACTTTGTTATGTCCCATGACTCTGGAGCTGGCTCCGCGTTGGACCTCCGGTTCTAGCACCAGCCTCCTAGAGCGAAGACTTTTTTATGACCCATGAGTAAGGTTTTTATGATCGAGATCCTAGTGTGGGATCGAAACAAGGGTCTAGGATCGGATCGTAGGATCCTAGACAAAAAGTGAAAATAAAATATATAATCAAATCGAATCATACTAAACCAATACCTTAATTTTAAAACAAAACAAATCTTCTCCTCCATTAAACAAATTAAGTAACTAAGATAGTCAAAAAATAGACACTTAACATTCATAATTTGTCAAGGATAACGTCTCAAAAGGTAACATACAGACAAAGATAATGTCTTAAATTGTGACAAACGTAAAAGAGATAAATCATACATCCAAATATCCAATGTCATCTCTAGTTTCAAATGTTATCATCGCAATCAACCACATCATGAACAATTTCAGCATCTCTCTCAAGGAAATCATCAACATCATCACCATCGTCATCATCATTTATCTCAATATCTTCAGCTTCATTACCATATAATGTAGATTCACCAATACCACTTCCATGGGTTGAGTCATGGGCTTCACTTTCAACATTATCACCTATATAAATTGAAATAAGGAAAAAAAATATATGAATACTATGTAACTTAAATCAAATAAATGTAAAGGAGGAATAACAAAGAGTATGTAACAAATAGAAATTACATCTAGATAGATATGTACCTTCATCTCTAGTGTTTAAAGCTTTAAACATGACACTTAACAACTCCTCCCTTGTCACAGGAGTTGGATCATCTCCGGAAGCAACTTCGGTTATCCACTCATCATCCGAGGGTATGTCTTCCAAGTCCAAATTACATGATTGTTGAGATGTAATTGTTTTCTGTTGTTGCTTATGCTTCAATTTCAGATTGTGCATCACATAAACTAAATCATTTAGTTTATTTTGATGTAGACGATTTCTCCTTTTGGTGGGCACCTAATAATATATAAGTTACCCAAGTAATTTAGTATGTAGCAATCATATCTTTTAACAATTATAAATTAATATTAATGTATAATGATGAAAATCATGAAATTATTAATGATAAGATAACTTACCATCTTAAATGCACCCCAGTTTCGCTCACAACCAGAAGAGCTACAGGTCAAGCTTAAAATCCTTGTAGCAAGACGCTTTAGCTCCGGACCTTGATCACCAAAAGAATTCCCCTAATCAGCTGCATAAATAGTACAAATTCTTTTATTATTTTACTAATTACACACAATATAATAAGTAAATTTACATAGCCAAGTAATATAAGATATGCCTCACCCGGGGGGTTTTCAGTTCTTGTGTCAACGTCTGTTTCAAAGCCAAAAAGACCCTTTGCATTTTTAAAGCCATCCATTTGTATATCAATCTTCACCCTTTCATTTCTATCAGGAACCATTCTTTGCAAACATTCATACAAACCAACCTTGATTTCTATTTCAGTACTAAAGTCTGAGCGATATTGGAAATGTGGATTCAGAAAGTATGCAGTTGCGTGCAATGGTCTATGTAATTGAGAACCCCACCGCTGATCAATTATGTCCAAAACAGGCTTGTACCTATATAAAGAAAACAAACACACAAGTAAATTTGCTTTTCTCTTATTTAGAAGTAGAAGAGATAAAAAAAATCAGTAGGATTGTTAATCACTTACTTTTTTTCAACATGATCGAAATTTGCTTTGATCTCATTTCTTGCTTGTTCCATTGCATGGTAAATGAAGCCCATCATTGGTTCATCTGAATCCACCTTTCGCAACACCTTGACAAGAGGGGGGGATGCTTTCAAACACGTTCCAACTCCATTCCAAAAGCCACATGCATCTAAAACAAATGACTGCACTATTTTCCCTTCATTTGTTTTAGCAAATTTACTTAATAACCACTTGTTTTAGGAAAACAACAACATCAAATCTCCTCTATGCTCATTGAGGGATCTCAAAGTGAAGTAGGAAGTAGCAAATTGGGTTGCATCTGGCCTAATTATCTCCATTCCTTTGGTAAACTCTTTCAACCAAGTGTGAAGCAATGTTCTAGAGTATAAGAAAGTTGTTATCCTTTTGGCCCTCTCAATTATCGTACTATGAATCTTAATCTTCTTGTCAAAATCCTCCAACATCAAATCAATACAATGAGCCACAAAAGGAGTCCAATACAACCTTTTCCTTTTTTACATCAACATCTCTCCACTGCTTTGTAGTTTGTGGCATTATCGGTTACAACTTGAATTGCATTATCCTCCTCAACCGCTTCCATAACACTATCTAGCATTTCAAAGATTTTATCTGCTGTCTTTGAGATGTCATATGCATGAATGCATCAACAGATGACAAGAAAATAGTTCCCTTGGTGCTATTAACCATAAAATGACATAAAGTGCGTCTTCTCCTATCAGTCCATCCATCTGACATGACAACGCAACCATATTTTTTCCATTCCTTTTTATGCTCATCAACCATGTTTCTAACCTTACTCACTTCCTTCTTCAAAAACTTCTCTCTAACTTCATGAAAACTTGGTGGCTTAAATCCCATCCCAAACTTTGCAATCATATTGACCATAATTGCAAACTAAGGATTGTTCACAACATTAAAAGGAATAGCACTTATATATAAAAACCTAGCAATTTATTGACAAACTTCATCCCTTTCATCCTTTTTATACAACTAATTAATGGTTGTTTGAACCTCTCTATTAGACTTGCTAAAAATTTTATCAATCCTGCCCTTTCTCTTCCTATTTCTTTCCTGCTCAACCGATCTTTCTTCTTCTTCCTCATCAGTTTCACCAACATCAGCAAGTATCTTTTTTTTTTCAGATTCCAAATCATTGGCTATTAAAATTGCTCTAAAATAATCTCTAACATTCGGTGGAACCAATGCACAAGACTCAACATGATGATGGGTACCAGCTAGGTGATTTTTAAGCCTATGAATGCCACCAGAAAATAGCTTGTTGCAATGCTTGCATTTGACTTTCGTCTGCTTACTATCCACATGAATAGCATGCTCCCATCCTGGATCTAATCTAGCACCCTTCATCCTAGACCTCTTTGTTGGTTGTTTAGATGACCCACTACTCGACTTGTTTTTTTTATCAAATTTCTTACACAACCAAGTTATAGGGGGGCTTAAATTGACGAACATCCCAAAGCAACAAACATCAACAAAAACGCACTTAACATAGGACTACTCCTTACATTGAGCACCCTATTAATCACAAAACCAAACAAATAAAAATCCCAATATCACATATTCACATAGCTAAATAAAAGAAACAATTGTCTACAAAATTTGCTAGCAAAGCACTCGAATAATATGAAATTAAAAAAGTAAGACTTACCTCTTTGTTGCTAATGAACCGCTGCTGAGAGGAGCTTCTTGCCGCCAGCCCACTGCCCTAAGATGCTCACCAGAGTCGGCCCCAGTCTGCCACCAAGACCGCCGCCCAAACGTCGCCCGAACGCTGCCCCCAAGTCCCAACTGCATGCTACACTAGCTGCTGCTCTCACCGCTCAGATTTATCGAGAAAGAAGTCGCTTAGGGTTTCAGCCAAGCCAACAACAGTAGTCAGGATGCCCAATTTACAAACAAAAATAACATACATTTGAATTTTGCTAGGATCCCACATAATAGTTAGGATCGATCGATCCCACCGATCCTACCGATACTATACTGATCCTACACGATTCTATCCTAGCATAACCGAGTACATATGACCGATCCGGATCAAAACCTTGCCTAGGATCCTAGCATCGTAGGAGCCGGATCGGGATCCTAATAACCATTGGTGCTTACTCCGTGTCGGGCATCCGGTAATAGCACAAGCCTCCCGGGGCGAAGATTTTGTTAAGTTCCATGACACAGAAGCTTGCTCCTTGTCAGACCTCTGATCGTAGCACAAGCCTTCTGCAGTGAAGATTTTGTTAAGCCCCATGACGTAGGAGCTTGCTCCACGTCAGACCTCTGGTCGTAGCACAAGCCTCCCGGAGCGACTAGTTTAAAGGGATAAATGTGTAACCTTCACGTACATGGGAGATTTCCTCTTCGAGGTGTCTGTCATCGACCCGGATCACCACTACAATAGCGTCGTGGGAAATGTTTGAGAGAGGGCGGTTAGTTTAAAGGGAGCCGTGTAGGCGCAAGGGTTCCCAACAATGTAATTGTCTCTTAAGAGCAGCCAGTTTGTCTGGAACCTGTTTCATTCAAAAACAATAAAGAGTCGCGAGGTCAAACATAATAAAACGTTTTTCGTAAATCAAGTTTTGTGCATCCCATAAAATTTATACTACTACCCACACCAAAATCGAAATCATCTCAACAACAAAAGTTTAAACCCATGCAAAGGGCGTTGCATCTTGAACTTTAAAACGGATACAATAAGAAGACCATCGACAAGTGGAATAATTACATAAGAACGTGGCCACAAGGCTCGTCCACGTAATCGAACAAAACTAATAAAAGCATATGTTTACCGCAAGTGACTTTGAGACAGACCCTCCAAAATGTAACCATGATGAAACAAAATTTAAATAGGACATCGACGGTCACTTTACTAAACAAGTTCGCAATGAACTCAAATGAGACCCCCCCGGGCCTTCTACAAATTTATCACCAGAGAGGAACAACTCCAAAGACCGTGACTCCCTCAGTCTTATGAGCGGCTAGGAAAAGAGGTCCAAAATCTCGTCTATTTATGGTCAAGCTCATGCCAAGAGTTCGAGGTAGTGGTGGAGAAAGGACCAGACGACATGTGCTGGTACACAGAAGGATGGCCTGACTTCGTCACGTCCAATCAAGTCCGCGTAGGTGCAGCCTTACTGCTCGTCTATGAAGGAGATTCTTAATTTGAAGTATAAATAACGGAACCTGACAAGGGACACAATGTTGACGCGGCGGCCGCCCGTGAACGGTTACCCAGAAGTCAGTAAGGCTGCTACGACATCACAATAATCATGACTAGCATAGGCACTTCAAAATCACATAAGCATGTACTACTTTCTCTCAATCTTTGGTATACAAACCCGATGAACCCAAAAGGGGGGGAAAAAGAAATAAAAGAGACAGTAAATGCATGCATCAAGTATGAAATATAAATATAATATAATGCAAACTGACTCCATGTCTTAGCAAATAAATACAAGACTTCCTCCCGTTGTAGTAGAATGCAGTCAGGATCGATCCACGAGGAAGCATGGTAGTGCCCGCCTTTTCAATTCCAAATCTTAGCAGAAACAGTAAAACACAAAAGAAAGCAGAAAAAGAACAAAATCACAGACTTTGGTCGATATCGACCTCTAGTAACTCGATATCGAGTAAGAAAATCGACAGTAACCAACTCAATATCGACTGACAGAAACTTAAAATCCAAAATTTGTGAAATAAATCAATAAAATAAAAGATTTCCAAGATCAGGGTTTCAACACCACAACGATAACCATGTAAAATAACACATAAAGGCATAAAAGATCATGCTTTTCATCAAATAACTTTCGTTATTAACAAATAGCAATATAGAGGCTTTCGCATAAACCCTAATTGTTACTAACTCTTTTACACATAGTTAACTCAAGTTGTATTAAGATCACTTTCGCTTCAATAACACAAACAAGGATCACCTTCAACTTTCGCAAAAGAATCATGCTCATCGGGATAGAAGATGAATTGCATCCAAAGATTGTACCTTTACCGCATCACCTCACATGGCTACCGTCGGGCTCACCCCGACCCTAGAAGTTGGGTGACTACCCGCTCTTCATCATCAAGAAAGACATGAATAATAAAAGGGAACTAAATTGCATTAAATAAACTAAATAAGACTTACAACCGAATAAAGTCAAATCCGCTCTCTCCTCTCTTGCTCCACTCGACCACAACTCTCTCTCTACTCTCTCTATTGGCTTGTAGCTTGGATAAATTGAATGAATAAAATTCAGCCCCTAATGCCTTATTTATAGTGTTCATTCCCTAGATAATTAGGAAAGAAAACTATATCTATATCTAAATCTATCTATCTATATCTAAAGATTAATTTATAGAAATAAAAGAAATAAATCTAAAAGGGAACTATATCTAGAGTAGATAAATGTCTCTTACATCTTGATAGAACTTGATAGAATTTGATCTTGTGGATATCTCCATTGGACTTTGGATAGAACTTTAATTAGAACTCGGACTAGCTCGAAATCGGCCACTATGATTTCTCGTCTTCAGCTTCTTGACTCGATCTCGGCTCTAGGAGACAAATCGACCAATTTTCAACTCGATATCGACTTAGCTATGTCGATATCGACCTTCAACTTTCCTTTGCTCTAGCTTTGGTCGATTTCAGGGTCTTGACACAATTTTGGCCAACTCGATATCGACTTGGGTTATGTCAATATCGACCTCTGCTCTTCTTCTTCCTCGATTCTGGCTCTTTTATGGTGAATATCGAGTGGCTTACTCAATATCGACTATTTGAACTGGATATCGACCTATGTGTTTCGACTTGATTTTCTTGTTCTTTGCTCGATTTGTCCTGGTTCCGCTACTCCTTGACCTCGGACTTTCTGTAGTTGACTTCGAGCTTTTTCTTCTTTCTCTGAACTACTGTAAATTGCCTCAATTTATGCGAAATTAAACAGAAACTGGTGTAGACTCCATAATTTGCAAATAAACATGAACTACATAGATTCTGTACTATTCTAGCCCAAATGCATGAAATGTATGCAAAAAACGATATAAAAACAAGTATAAAACATGGCGAATTAGGCTCACAACACTCTCCCTTCCCGAAACATATAAATCCTTAACCTTTGAAAAAGACAATCCGTTGAGTGATCTCTATCGGAAAGGACCAGGCTACCTCCCTATAAATCTACATCGCCAAGACCAGAAAACCAGATGCGCAGAAAAGAATGTAAGAATGACGTCCGGAAGCGGGCCAAGGGCGTTCTTTGGGATTATAGAGGAAGAATCACAGACAGAAAGGATGGTAAGTCCCCGTCAAATGAGGCACTAAGATTTACTAAGCATTCGATTAACTATTTTCTCAGCCACATCCACTACCATCCCAATATGATGTAGAGTACGTGACCGCGGCCACCGAGCGAGTAGTCCTGATCAGTGAGCACCAACAAGATTTTGACATCAAAGTAACTCGCGACGACGATGAGGTTTCCTGAATCGAGCAAGGATGGAGCGATTTCGTGCTATCCCACAACATCTGGCCAAGGACGGACATGGTTTTCACATACTTAGGGAATTTGTGTTTCCACGTGCGCATCATGGAGCCAGGTGCCAATAAAGGCAATGATTCCTCGTAAAATAAAAATAAAATGTGCAAGCACGGACCCCGGGTCTATGCCTACGATGTAATCTCATCTGGTTCGTTATGAAAAACCATGAAAAGTTGTTTACGGTTATTAAGGCCGTGGTTTTTTTCTCAAAATCATTAACCCTTGGCAAACAACACTTTAATAAGATAATTTTTTAAAACCAGATACAACCACGGTTGGTGCGGTAGTTACAAAGGATTTATAAAAAAGCACTAAATTGTCCAAAAAAAAATCAACCAACAAACAGGCGAAACATCACGCCATATTCGGCAGAAACACAATTCTTAAAACTAAGGACCGTCATCACTAAACTCGGTAGCCTTGTCGTCCATGGGCCCCGAATCTTCCTTTCGCTCACTAGGGGAGAAGGCCTCGAAAGGAACATTTGGATTCTCCGCGGACCTTTTTATGCTCTAGAAGATCCCGGCCCTCAAGCCCACGTGGAAGCACTCATAATACCTTCCTTGGACAAAGTCTTAGCCAATATCCTCATTCAGCCACTCCGGAACATCGCTGGCCATGAATGCAAGACTGTCAAGAGTCTTGATAGAGTATATTATAGTCATGTTTTTAGTGTGGAATTGCATATTAGTTTAGATCATTTTTACATATTTTATAGTTTAATTTATATTATTTTGTTTTCGGAGTCTACACTAGTGTTTTGATATATTTCAGGTATTTTTGGGTTGGATCGTATGAATTCGGAGATCGATCGTAATTTATGAGATTATTATACAAATTGGAAGCAAGATGGGCTGATTGGGCGTTAAAGTTACATTGGAGGTCGAACGAACGTGATGGGCCGTGAACCGCATGAAGTGCTTGCTGCTTGCTTTTGTTTCATTATATTAAGTTACGATAGTTACATTGGATAGTTTAGATTAATTATTAATTTATTAATAATATATATAGATTAGATATATTAGGTTAGTGGATATTATATATACTTCCATTCATACGGCATAAAGTAGGGTTGCTCAGAATGTGGCCTGGCCCGAAAATTGACCCATAACCGAACCGAAATTCACGGTTTCGGGCCGGCCCGGTACATAGCAGTTCGGGCCTCGGTTCCCAAATTTCAGAAAATCGGTTTCGGGCCAATAATCAGATCCGAACCGAAAATTTCAGTTTTGGCCCGAAAAAACCGCTTTTTATAAAAAAAAAAAAGATACCCTAGTTGAGTAGTTTCCTCCTTTGCTTGCCCGTGTTCAGTCCCGTGTCTTACTGTTTTTTTCATTTTCAGAAATCTCTCGCTCCTCTCTCGCAGAGACGCAGACACAGGAGGCTCCTTGCCGCTCCAGCCGCTCCTCTCTCGCAGGCTCGCAGCCTCCGCAGTCCAGCCTCCTCTCTCGAGTCTCGACTCTCGCAGCCTCCCAGTCCCAGTCCGGCACAGCAGTCGGCAACCCCCTTTCCCGCAGCCACCTCTTCTTCTCACTGTCACCACAGGAAGCCGAAGAAGAAAGAAGGTTTGGGCAAAATTTCACATTTTATTTGTGTTAATCTACTTGTATTATCATTAGTTTGTTCTATTATTGTTGTAATTTCAGATTTGCAAATCAATTTGTGATTGTTGTGAGGCTTTTAGAAATTTAGGGTTTATGAGAAATTTAGGTTTTTATAAATCTATTTCAATTTGTAAGCTATGAGAAATTTAGGGTTTATATTTGTAGTCTTTAAGAGAATCATCAAACAAGATTAAATTGAGATTTTTGAAATTGAAGAAATTTAGGGTTTATATTTCGGTTTTTTCGGGCCAAAAACCGAAATAACCGTATCCGAAATTTCGGTTTTCAGTCCAGGCCTCGGGCCAAAATAACCGGCCCGAATGTCTCGGTTCGGTTATGGCCCGATCCGACCCGTTGAGCCACCCTAATTGAATGAGTAGGAAGGGAGGAGGCCGAACAGTGACCACGGCTGACTTTGATTCCACCCTAAATCCTAATTGTCTTTTGTTTTATTTTTATGGAGAGCTAAACTCTCCCGTTTCGTTTGCAATTTGAAGCTTTATTTGGATTGGTTGTGAGTTTCTAATTCTTGTTCCTTAATTCCTATATTTGAATGTTTCGACTTCTTTGTGCTTGATTGTCTATTGTTTTATTCTATCTAGACCGCGCAACTAGTTAGAATCAATTCAATTGCTAGGGTTTTGTAGATTCCTGGTTGTGAACCTTAATCCAAGTGGCAAACTTGTTCCTTTAGGGCTGGTTGAACTAATTGAATGAGTAGGAAGTTGGATGTGTTGTTAAATCCCTCTTTAGGGACTGCAAATATCTTGGCTAATCTCTGAATTTAAAGCTATCAATTGGGTTAAATCCTTCTTTAAGGACTGTTCGATTGATAAGGGTTGCTAGGACTGGTTGGACTAGTAACTATATTAGGTCGGGACAAGGGCATTCATAGGAAACCTAAAAGGATGAGAAGAAGTTACAAGGATCGTTTCAACCAACTAAAGTGGATATTTGTAGATGAAACTATGTTATTATTCGTTATCTTCATTAATTTGTTTATAGCTTATTTTGTTTTATTTCTTATTTCAATCACTCAAAAACCCCCGTTTCATACTAATTGGTAAATAAACTTAACTTAGGAATAACTTGATTCTCTGTGGGATAGACTCGTGCTTACCACACTACATTAGTTAGGTAGATTCAAATTTATTTTGATACGGTTTAAGCGACTAAAAACCGTCCATCAAATTGGCGCCGTTGCCGGGGAGTCAAGTTTCTTTCTTTGTTTTGTGTATTTATTGATTTTTGTGCATATATCTAACTCATTGTGAGCCTATCTTACGGTTCACGACACCCTTTCTACTAACCTTTCAAGATGTTGAGATTAGCGCAATTTGAAGGTGAGAACTTTCACCAATACTTCACTAGATTGCATGAGTATGTTGACGACCTTGGTTCATGGGGTTATCAATTCAGTATCCGAGATATGATTATTTGCATAATTGATGGGATGACTATTGAGACGCGAGCGCTTGCTGAGTACATGAGTAACGGAGGCCTGAAACGGTTAGGAGCATTGTCGGGGTTGTGAGATTTTTTCTGTTATATGGATTACCATGTTTCACAAGAAGTCTTGCTTGCTACGTCTTCTCCGCCGATGAAGGACTCTGTCACACACCTAGAGGATCCATTGCACACTCTTACTCAAGTGGTGCAACAACTAGAGGAAGAAAAAATGAGCCGAATCAGAAAATTGGAGAATCAGATGAGCCAACTCATTCAAATTTTAAGTGCAAAAGGTGAGAAAGAAAGGAGCTTCGAAGAAGAAGAAGAATTGGTTGCAGACAACGATAGTGTCTTCGACGATGGAGGAAGGGGTCTAGTGCTTCATGACTTGAGATCTCATGAGTCGACGCATGAGGTTATATGTGATGTGTCTCCTACTCTATCTGCACCATCCATTCTGAGTTCGCCCATAGATGAACCAGGTCTAGAGCCATCAGCTGAGGCTCAAGAGGTAATAAAAGTAAACTTTTACAAATTTGAAGGTAATGGTGATTATGTTGATCCTTTTGATTGCTATTTTGAAAAGCCACCAGCGAAACTGTGCTGGTGGTATCATATTCCTTCTGTAAAGAGTCATAGATTCAAAGGGTTTTTGAGTTACACATTTTATGCTTTCAATTTATTGTGCTATGATGTTCTTTGTAAGATGTGTGCACAAGAATGTGATAGGCTACTGAGGGCTTTAACGATGTCTGAATTGATCGATCTTAGAGAGAATGTGAGCCAACCAAGGTATGTTTTTTTATTTTATTTTATTTTATTTTATTTTATTTAGTTAGGATTAATTTTCAGATTTTTTTTTAATTTTCGTTAAAAAAAAAACAACTGTCTCCCTCGTTCTCTCTTTTCCCTTGACCTATCTCAAATCGATTGAGCGCCGCCCTCCATCACCGCCTCTCCTCCTCTCTTTCCCTGTTCACCTCAACCGCCGGCAGCCACGACCGCTGTCTCCATCGCCACCTCTCTCTCGGCCCCTGTCTCCACCGCTCGCCACCACTCCACCGGCGCAGCCCATCGGTCCCTCTCGGATCTACTGTTGCTCTCGCTCCGGCCGCCACCACCGTCCCCGTCGCCCTTGTCCCGACGGAGCCCTAACCCAAGGGCTGCCTGATTCCCTCTCCTAGTCGCATCTTCGACCGCCAGCAGTCACGCCAGCGTCAATCCACATCGCAGCGTCTCTTTCTCAGCCCCTGTTCTTCTCGACCCTTTCTGCTGCTGCTGCCAGGGGCACCTTTCCCAATTTCCGAGCGCAGCTGATCCAAATTTCCGCCAATTCCGCAACTGGTAAGTGCAGGTATGTGAGTATGTCCTCCTTTTTCACCCTTTCTTTGAGCTTCTCGAGATTTATGGAAGAGGATGATGAATTGATTTTGTTGAAATTGATCATGTCTTATTATCAATTCTGGTTGCCTTCATATTCACGGACGGGCTGATCTGAATTTTCCATTCATTGTCAAGAATCTTAAGATTGAGTGAAATCTACTGGCAATTGTGATTTATTGTTCATGTTGGGTTGATTGAGATCTTCTTAAATTAATAGATTGGTTTTGCTTTGTTTTTCTGGTTGCACAGTAGCTAAGGAGTTCAGTTCTGGATGTGCTATATGTTTTTGATCAATCTGCTGGACTTGAATGTGTGTTTCCTGTGATACTTTCATTGTGAGTCTGGTTGATCATCAACACCTTTGTGCTACTGTGTTGGTCCTGTTTTTTTTGTCCATTTTTATGCTTTGGTTGTCCCATGTAGTTTTGATTTCATGCCTTAGTTAGCCTTCGCTTTATGTTTAACCATGTGTGTAGAATTAACTAAAATCTATAGCTGAATTTGGTCACCTTAGCTGATGATTTTGGTTGTTTTCTTCATGATTATTTGTAGTGTCGGCTACTACTGTTGGCTCACTTAATTCTTCAGATACGACGATGTCCGTCCTTTATTTATTTTGCTTGTCTCTTGCTCCCTGTGTCCATCGATTCTTGAGATAAGTGATTGAGCATGACTTGTAGGGGCTGAATTTTTTTTTTTTTTTTTTTTGGTTTGGATGGTTTTTGTTGTTCTTCATTCTTGGATGGTATATTTTTCTTGGTGGTTGGAATGTGTTTGTTTGTAGTGCATTCTTTTTTGTTTTGTGCCATGGCCAAGCGTTTTGCAAAGAGGATAGCCCTATATTTGTCCAACTCCAAGAAGGTTCACGACTGACAATTACATCCAAGAGTTGTTGAAAGTTTCTGCTGAACACCCAGGGTGATTTGAACCGAATGATTTGTCTCGAATGCCTGATTACTTTGTGAGTTTCCTCTACCTTTCTTTCATTCTTGTTATTTACTTTGAGGACAAAGTAAGATTTTAAGCATGGGGTGGGGAATTCAAGTGTAGCTCCGTCTTTATATTTATGTTAGTTTTTTTTTCAATTTTTGTTATGCATTTCATTGCATTTAGGTATTATTAATGATACCCATTTTGGTTTAGTTTGTCTTCTAATTTATTTTTATGATATCAGTGCATAAATCCCATGATTTGATTGAATTGCTTGAAAATGATTTTTTTTTTGAGCATGATTTGAGAATATAATTGAGCAAGTATGGTTCATAGTTGAGGTTTAATTGAAATCTAGCAAAAACATAACCCTTGTGAGTTTGTTTTGGCCTTATAGGGACTTTACATATTATTCCCTTTTGCTTTTATCGTGTGATTATACTCTTCATATGCTTGTTATTTCAATACCGTATTGCACATGTTTGTTGCTTGTGAATTTCAAATGATTGAGGCATGTTTTCTTTAGCCATATTATACCTTATCTCCATTTATATTATCCTTTGCTTGAAGCCCATCTGAGCCGTAAAGCCTATTCTTTTTTATAGCTCCACATAAATATATCATAGCCAATGATTGGCCTGACCCTATCCGGGAATTAGGAGGAGAAATGGTGAATAATCTTTATGTTGGAGTTGCTTTGAGTGGAGATGATGTATGTATGGTTGTGCATTGCGAGAGGCATAGCCAAAATAAGGTAACCCTTTTTGCATAATAGTGATGACTTGTTACTAGGGGCCTAAGGAGGATAAAATTCACTTAGGAGTAAAAGTCTAGTAAGCTTGGACCTAGGGAGGATAAAATTCACCTAGGGGCAAAAGTAAGCATAAAAGAAAAGAAGTCATCATCCAAATGAAAAAAATGCATGAATTGTATGGTTATTGAAATCGAAAAGTGCTTATTGATGTGTATTGGAGTTTATGTTATTGGAATGGTTTGTGAAGTGTGGAAGTTTTGGTGTTGTTCTGGTTGGTTGTTGTTCTTTTTTCCCGGATTTTTAGCACCACAAGCCTAAATATTTCCCATACCTTATGTTCCTACCAAAGCCCCATTACAACCTTATAAAAGTCTTCATGATGTTGTTTGCAAGTAATGACATTCACGGTGTATAAAGCATTTTGGATTGAGTTGAGAGATTGACTTTAAAGCCTAAACATATCAGTGCAATGTGCCTGACAATGTGCTCAAATTCAGGAGTTTCAGAAGGATAAGATTCAATTGGAGGATCTGGTCAGAGAGGATCGAATGAGTTGGGGATTTGGGGGCTTGGGTCTAAAGAGAGTAGAAGTGTAGAACGTGTTTAGAGGGAGAGAGGAGTGAGAGAATGCTCTAATTGTTTTTGAAGTGTACCTTCAAATTTGGAAGCTCGGACTACAAAAAATTTCTAAGTGTTTGAATCTCGCCCTTTCCCGCTTTTTTGCCTTTTTTCGAATTAACAATTTCAAATCTGTCCATAAATTTTACCATTGTGTAATCTGTTTTAAACATCACAAAAAAAATTATTGATGTCATAAATTAATTTAACATCTGTTGATTTGATGACAGACTTAAATCATATGATGTCTAATTGCAGTATTCTAGTAGTGTGCATTGCATTCATGTATTATTCAAATACCCATCTTGCCTTAATTTTCCTCTATTTAATTTGAGTTTTTGAGCCTAACCTATAAATCCCATGACATGTTTGAATTGGCTAATCTTGTCACATACTTGTGTTAATTTTCATTAGAGCATGACTTGTTAGTTTAATTGAGCAAGTATGATTCTTTTTGGCATTATTAAAACCCGACAAAACTTGTTCTAGTGAGAAATTTTGGCCTAATAAGGGATTTTCATATATTTATTCCCTTTTGCTTTCTTGTGTGACATTATACTCTCCTTATGCACTTACCTCTTGAGATTGACATTGTTATCTATATTTGAGGCCGAATTTATATGTTTTGTTGCTTATGAGTTTCAAATGATAGAGGCATTATTTTCTTAGCCATATTAATATCCATATCCACCCTACATATTTGTCCTTTGCTTGTGGCAAATTTGAGCTTTAGCAATTTCTTTGAAGCTCCACAAAATTTATCCTAGCCGATGATGATCCTTACCCTATCCGGGAATTAGGATTAGAATTGGTGAATGATTGATTTGGTTGAGTGGAAAAGAGATTATTGTTGAGAAAGTTACAAGTTTGGATGAGTATGTAATTTTAGTTTTATTCCTCACATTGTGCATTATTGTTTTGGATCTAAAGGAAGAAAAAAAAATGAATGAATGAAAAAAAAAGAAGAAAAGAAAAAAAAAAAAGAGCATGAGTTTGACCCTTTTATTTTCATTATGAATGTGAGAGTTGGAAATAATCATTGGTTGAGAAATGAATGTCTTTTGTAAAGATGTTGTGAGAGCTTGAGTTTAAGATGACGTTTTTGAGAGAATGGATGGTTGATGTTTGATTGTCTAGGAGCTTGATTCCCGGATTTTGAGCACCACATGACCATAAATCCTCCTTGCCCTTAATTCCTTACCAAGCCCCATTACAACCTTGATAAAAGACCTCTTGATGTTGCTTGTGAGTGATGGCATCCGCGGTGGAGAATATGTGATATATGTGTCAATTTTTATGTAGCTTTTGTCCATTTTGGATTGAGTTGAGATGTATATTATTAAGCCTAAACATAATGAGAGTGAGAGCAAACACATGATCTCGGTAAGGTTGGACTAGATGTGCCTTATTTTGAATCGTTCATATACTTGTTAGGATGTTAACATTCATGTTCATGGCTCCTCCACTTTGATGTTGCTTTTGACAAAGTTACTGCTTGAAGATTATATGTGTGGGATGATGGTTTTGCTCTTCTTTATTTTGCATTGCTTGAGGACAAGCAAATGGTTAAGTGTGGGGGAGTTTGATAATGCACATTTCTAATGGGAATTATAGGGTAGTTTAGTTGCATTTACATTGTAGAATATGCATGTTTTAGTGTTAAATTAGATTAAACCCTTTTTGTGGCAAAGTTCAGAATCTACGCTATTTCGGTTGAATTATGCAGAATCGTAGATCCGACATGGTGGAAAGCAAGGAAAAGCTGTTAAACATGGACAATTGAAGTCAAGAAATCAAGCTAAGAAGAGAAAGAAAGAAGGAAAGAAAGAACGAGGGAAGAACGATGAAGAATCAAGTTTCTGGGCATCAGTCGCCGCCAACGAATGCTCCAGTCGCTGCCAGCAAGTGGAACCAGAAGCCTGGATCCCAGCGAGAAAGAAAAGGAGAGCCAGCGAGGGAGCCAGTGAGAGAAGAAGAGGCCAGCGAGAGAGGAAGACGCCCGACAAGCGAGCAAGCCAACACTGTCCGCTGCTAGCGACTGTTCTCGCTGCAGTGAGACGTTCGCTGCCGCGGAAATCTTTGCTCCAGTGAGAGGCACTAGAGCGACGGAGGCCCGAACACTCGCAATTGCGGGAGGAAGGACTCGCGGCAGCGGGAGGAGCAGATCGCGGCAGCGGGATCAGCGACTCGCGGAAGCGGAAGGAAGGGTCCGAGGAGGATGGAAAAATTCAAAGTTATCGAACTTTCGCTGTCAGGGAGGGTGGTAGCGAAAATCCAACAGGAGCTCAATCAAGACCATTCGCTGCCAGCGGAATGTGACGCTGAATTAAATTAGAAAAGTTCTATCTTTTATATAGTTTGTTTAGGAAGTTTTTATCTAGTTTATCTATCTTTTACCTTGTTTATGGAATACATTAGGCTTCTAAATAGGATGTTTTAGGACGTTCTAGGGTTAGTTTTTCTAATTAATTTTCAAGTCGAGCAATCACCATAGAAGAAAAGAAAGCCTAGGTAAGCCATGAGCGGCTAATTTTCCTAGTGTCTCGCCTACGTTTTCGAAGATTTGGTTGGTGAATTGTGAGTTTTTAGTTCAAGTTATCTTTCCTCTATTATCATTCCTTCAACTTCCTTGTGCTTATTGTTATGTTATTAATGTTATCTTGCTTGGCCGACTTGATAATATTGATTTCGTGCTAAGATTTAATGCTTTCGTATTTGCGTTATTTCTATAGTAGCATGCATAAGATTGTGGATTCCGTGTTTGAAACATGATTATGTAGGAAGTTGACATATATCTTAATCATCGATTTACCGTGTTTAATTGGTGTTATTTATGTGCTCAAATTCTTGGGATGTTGCGCTTAACCGTGTTATGACTGCATTGAGGTGTAAGGGATTAATTGGACTCGTAGGACTTTTAATCAATATAAACCAAGACGAGAGGAATTTGTAGGAAAGTTAATAGCTTGAAAAGAATTCAATGATCGATAAGCCCACCAATGTCAAAGAATTCGTAGGTGGAACCGTTCTCTACTCTTGATTTTACAACAAAATTTCGTCATTACTTTACTTTACTTGTTCTTATTTAAAAGTTGCATCTTTTCCCACTTTTGTTACTTGTTGGTGATCAAATTGCATTGTAAAATCTTAAATCTCCTGAGAATTCGACCCCTTTCTTGTCAATTATACTAATTTGTGAGATTGGGAACTACTTGATTGGGAATCAACGATTTTCATCATGTCATCTATATAGATGTGAAAGTTAATTGGACATGCTCGATTGTTTTCATGTTGGGCTCTTGTGAAACCACAGTGAAATGCCTATAAAATTAAATTCCTTGGAGAATGTGAACATATCTTCAGTTCACAATGATCTGTAACGATAGAATGTGAGATATTATTCTAGCCAAAGGCCAGAGACTACCTAGATAAAGCAGCAATATTGTAAGCAAGAGAAGGAACCTGAATCACTGTCTTTGAACCAACAAAGTCTTCAATTTTCTTCCAATCACGGTCAAACCTAAATGTTTAAAAAAAAAGTGTTATAGAGATTTGTCATATCAGGAGAAACTAAAACCAACAAACTTGATTAGAATTGATGCAACCACATACTACAAACGAGCAAATGGATATTTGGATCATTTGGAAACACGTTACATTCATTTCCTGATAGTACTATGACATGCCTTTTTGAAATAACTTTGGACCCCTACAATAAAGGCCAACCGCTTTTGGATCTTTATCACAAAAGAATTTGACTAGAAAAACCAAAGTGAACCTACATTTTATATCCAAACCACACCTAAATCAGCATAGCCATGCTGTGCATTTGACTAATGTTGTATCACTGTAGTCATTAGTATGTAGTGAATATACTTATATACCGTTTTTAACACAAATAGTTGCTTCTAAGAATCAAACACTCATATTTAAAGGCATCAAAGCACCTTCACCTAATTGTCATTTCTGTTAACAGTGTAAGAAGAAAATATTAAACATTTCCATGATAGGTAACGCATGTTGATCAAATACATTATTTGAAAGTCAAGATAATAATTTCATTATTTTCTTATATTTATAATAAGATAATAAAGTGGGATTAATTTTCACATTGTTTCAACTCCTGTGTAGTAAGCATAATTGACTCTTCCTATGGATTAGCTTATTCCATCATTGAGATAGAAAAATAGGAAAGAATTCATTATTTTATGAATTGATAAACCAACAACTAGTATAGCGATGAAGTACTACAATAAGCATAATTGGCCCGAGGCTCAAACACTTTAGGTCTTTTGGTGCGGGGCAAACGTCAAAGGCAATTTCTCCCTTTGGCAAATAGTAATATCCTAACTCAAAGCTCAAATCAATAGATTAGTAAATCAATGAATTGATAAACCAGCAACTAGTATAGCGATGAAGTCCGACGTCAAACCCACATAGAAGAATGGTTGCTATGCAATGTTTCTAACAATGATTCTTATGACAAAAGCAATGATTTCTAGCAAATTGAAAACAAAGTAAAGTAAAGAGAAACATGATTGCAAAGTGTTGATAATAAGATAGATGAAACATTTCACCTGTAATTATCTGACAATGGTTGATGTTCATGGTTCTAGGATTAATTCAATAGTTATTTTTAAGCATATGTAGACTTGACTAAAGATGAAGGATCCTCAGGGATTCGATCTCCTTATTCAATATAATTAAATAATAGCATTAAACACCCAATGTTCTAAGACCAATTGACATATCGATTCAATGCAATGAAGACACAATCGGACAACCCCTAATCGACATCTAACAACATAGATCAATCGAAATCATCCACTACAAAGACACATAAATATCACTACTTCAATACTTTTGTTTGCTATAAGAAAACAACAATGAATTCATAGCTTAGATGCAATTCCTAACATGCTGATCAATCATAGAAAGGAACACACATATATAATCAATAAGAACAAGATGATAAATATACTCATAAATAACTAATAGAAATCAAATCCTCACAATTCATTTAACCATGTCTTCGAATCACATGCGAAACTATATATGAGTTTAGCAACGATCATAGGCCAAAAACCTCTCTTCTCCCTAAAAGCGTTCATTGTCTAACCCTAATTGCAATTACCACCCTTATGGCTTATTATGAAAGAATATAACCTAAATGGAACGTGCAAACCCTAGAAAATATAATAATAACATAATAATAAATAAGTATCTTCTGATGAAAATCGCTCTCGCTAAACACGGGGTAGCGGCGGGCGTGATACATTTGGGATACCCGATCCTTTGCCTGTGGGTGCAGGATCAACAACCACGCCATATATTTTCCCGATCTTGCAATGCTCTTTCGATATCTCCTGATTGACAAATTAATTAAACTAATTAAGAAACTAATTAAAGCGACGGATTAACACTTAGAATAATTCAACTAAATAAAGCGACGGAAGAGATGGAAGCGGGGTGATCAAGTGTGCGCACGGAGCCATTGGTGTGCGGGTGCGCAAGGTCTGGGTTGCGCTCGCTAGGGCCGAGAGCGAAGGCGAGGAAGCGGAGCGAGGGCACGCGGGAGCGAGCGACGGGGGACGAGGAGCAAAAGTCCTCAAGGGGCGGCGTCGAGGGCGTGAGCGAGAGCGATGGAGCGCGCGAGCGCGAAGGCTCCCAACCACCAAGGAGTGCGCAACCTGTGCTCGGTCTTCTTCCAGCGATGACTTCTCCTTCATCTTGTGACGAAACAGGTTTAGGGTTGTGTTTGGTTTTGCCGATTGCAAAGGGGTGTGTTGTGTTTGTGTAAGAACCGATGGTTGCCAAGAACATGTGAGACTTGAGAGCTTTGGGATTGAAATCGAAGAACTCTTTAATCCTTAAAGCAGTTCCCCAATTCTATTCAATCTGATTAATTTAAAGGAAACTACATACTTTAAATATAAATTGCCTAACCATTCTATCATGCAAGATAGAGTTTGGTTTGATAAAAGATATAATTTAAATACCTAAAGATAAAGTAAACCTAGAAGATTAAACTTAGTGGACAAGAATTAAATCTAGAAGAGATATAATTAATTCCACCTTATTAATCTAAGTTGCATAAAATAATGAACTAATTAAATAAATAAACCGGCCCACACATTTAGAGTACTCGACATGGGCTTCTTGTACACGACATGAAGTTGGACCGAGTTCCCTACGTTAGCCGAGCGTAGTATGGTCATGGTGGATGTTGACGAGTCCTCATGAGCTCCGTTTTTGGACACAAGCTCATCTTCTGTGCAGGTGGTGTAATCCTAAGCAAAGTGATCCAGGGTGACCTGAACCCTTGCTCCATTGTTCCTTGGTAACGGACAAGAAGGGTTTTGGTTGCATCTTGAATTCTCTTGGCCCTTGCACGAGTGATAGGACCATCGAATGGAACCCTCATGTTGTCCTCAATGTCACCAAGAGTCATCGAAAATTGCAATGCATCATTCTCCTCCACTTGATTTCGATTTGTCCTCAAATCGTCGTCAGAGTCATCGTCAGGCACAAACAAAGAGAGATCAACGACGTTGAAGGTAGAATGAACATTGTACTTGTCGGCAGGGAGATCCAGTTTGTAAGCATTAGGACCTATCTTTAGATTTCCGTTGTTGCGGAAACTTTTCCTTCCTGAGATGCAGCCACACAAGATCACCAACGTTAAACTGCACATCCTTGCGATGCTTGTCCTTCGCTGGTTTGTACTATGCAATTTTTCTTTCCAGCTGCGCCTTGCTTCGCTCATGCAAGCGCTTGATGAAGTCCACTTGGTTAGCTGCATTCATGCTCTCTTTCTCGTTGAGGGGCCGTGGCATCATATCCACAGGTGTAAGAGGATTTTGGCCATAAACCACCTCAAAGGGAGTCTGCTTGGTTGCTAAGTGCCTAGACCTGCTATAAGCAAACTCAACAAATGGTAGGCATTCTTCCCACCTCCAGAGGTTAGTTCGCAACATGACTCTATAGAGAGCCCAAAGAGTTCTATTTGTAACCTCAGTTTGGCCATCAGTTTGAGGGTGATGAGAAGTAGAAAATAATAGCTTTGTACCCAACTTAGACCATAATGTTTTCCAAAGATAGCTTAAAAACATAGAATCACGACCAGACACAATAGACAAAGGCAATCCATGTAAGCGGACAATATCTTTAAAGAATAAATGTGCAACATAAATAGCATCATCAGTTTTGTTACATGGTATAAAATGAGCCATTTTGGAGAACATATCCACTACTACAAAAATAGAATCATGACCCTTAGAAGTTATAGGCAAGCCAACAATGAAATACATAGATACATCTTCCCAGGGTGCATTCGAAATAGGTAATGGTTGGTATAGGCCATTCGAATCAACCTTTGATTTAGCCTTAGCACATGTGACACAACTTTTGACAAATCTGAGCACATAATAAGACATTTTAGGCCTAAAGTAATGTTCCTTTAATCCAACTAAGGTCTTTTCGAAACCACCATATCCCCTAGATTCGTGTATTTCTTGAGTTAACAATCGTCTAATAGAAGAAAATGGGATACAAAGCTTGCCCATCTTAAACAAATAACCATTATCAATAAAATAGGAATCAACTTCATCTTTGGACACACATTGAGCATAAATAGTTTTAAAGAAACCAATAGAAGCATACAATTCTTTTATCAAAGCAAAACCCAAAACATGTGCATCCATATGGTTTAGGAGGACATACCGGCCTGCGTGATAGCGCGTCGGCTACCACATAGCAAAACCCAAAACATGTGCATCCATATGGTTTACTGAGCACTAACTGACCTTTGAGGTACTTTAGAGCTTCATGATCCGAATGAATCATAAAATCCTTAGGCCAAAGGTAGTGCTGTCATGTCTATAGGCATCGAATAAGTGCGAAGAGCTCCTTATCATAGGTAGAATAGTTGAGCTCAGTGGGGCCCAACATCTCGCTGAAATAGGCAATGGGCCACCTATGTTAAAGCAGAACTCCACAAATGCTAGTGCTAGAAGCATCACACTTGAGTTCAAAGGGCTGTTGGAAGTCGGGTAGCTGCAGCACTGGGCATGGGTGAGGCAATCCTTGAGAGCGTCGAATGCCCTCTCATGTGTGTCTGTCCAGTGAAACGTCACATCCTTCTTGGTCAGCTCATAAAGGGGGGCGAAAATAGTGTTGATGTCCTTGACGAAGCGTCGATAGAAGCCAACAAGGCCCAAGAATAAGCGAACATGAGTGGGTGTGTGCGGCTGGGCCCACTCTTGTATAGCACGAACCTACTCATCTACCTTCAGTCCAGATGGAGAAACTGCAAAACCAAGGAAAATGGTAGACTCGAATGCAAAAGAACACTTCTTTAAATTGGCATATATTTTCTCCTTTCATAAACAGTCAAATACAAATTTTAAGTGACTAAGATGATCATGCAGGTTCTTACTATATAGATTAAGATATCGTCAAAATAAACAACGACCAACTTTCCTAAGTATCTTCTAAGCACATGGTTCATAAGCTTCATAAAAGTAGAAGGAGCATTAGTCAAACCAAAAGGCATTACTAACCATTAGACCTGTCAAACGGGTCATTCGGGTCGGGTCACTTCGGGTCTCGGGGAAAACGGGTCCCGGGTATTTCCGGGTTGACTAGAACTCGGGTTTGACCGGGTTTCGGGTCATTTCAGGTCGATTTCAGGTTTGTCAATTTTTTCCTTTTTAAATTAAAAAAATCATGATTTGATAATTTTGCAATAAATTTTAATTATATATAAAAAAAATTAATTATATTTAATTAAAAATCAACCGGGTCAATCGGGTCAAAATTACCGGGTCAATCGGGTCACCGGGTCAAACCCCAGATGACCCGGAAAATTTCCGGTTTTTCGGGTTCGGGTCGAAAAAAATTTCCGGGTCAAAATTTCCGGGTTCGGGTGGAAAATTTTCTTGGCGGTCGGGTCGGGTCGAACGGGTCGGGTTGTGTTTTGACAGGTCTACTAACCATGCATATAATCCATACTTAGTTTTAAAAGTCATTTTCCATTCATCTCCCTGTTTCATCCTAATTTTATGATAGCCACTTCTAAGATCAATTTTAGAGAAAATGCATGCACCTTATAATTGATCAAGCATATCATCTAAACGAGAAATAGGGCGACGATACTTAACCGTTATTTGGTTGAATACCTGGTAATCAACACACAAGCACCAAGAGCCATCCTTCTTTGGAATCAAGATGAAAGTTAGTCAGTCGAGTTGCTCTCTTCTCTCTCCTCGTTTTAGGTTATTTCCGGCCAGCTTCATGTCCTTCTTCCGACACCTTCTCCGACAAGGTTAGTCCTCACGACTACCTTGTGCTTGCCCGACCCCTATCCTCACGAGGGGGTCGTCACTCGGAGTGGTGGCTAGCCTGTTGTCCCTCGCCGAAGCTCCCTACAACCACCTTTCTCTCCTTAACCGTTCAATAACTACCCTGAAACCTCCCGTAACCGCTTCCAACCACCGAATAACCGCTCTGAACTTCCTCCTTGCTTTGCTTTCGGGATCGGCTGGCCTCTTGGCTGGTGTTGCTTAGGTTCTTGGCCATGGCGAGGAAGCCTAAGGCCCATTCCGATGATGATTCTACCAATTCTCTTAAGGAGAATGATGATGCTACCTCCCTTGAGCAACCTCCCAAGGTTCCCGGCGGTACTAAGGGCAGCAAGAAGACGGCTTCTAAGGCCAAGACGAGTTCTTCTAAGACGAGTGGTAAGTCACCGAGCTCTAAGGCTAATGGTGATGGTGGTGTGTCACAAGGTACTAGCGAGGGCGATGCATCACGGGTGCATACTCGAGCTGTTTTTTCCGACGTCGATAAAGTCGAGGATGAGTTTCCACCATTGTCTTCGGTAAGAACTGTTGGGCTTGATGTTGTCGGTACCCATGTTGATGACAACTTTGCTTCTGAGTCCCTTGATAAGTCGTCCGAGTTTGAGCCTTTGGATCAAGCACAACCGGATGCCACTAAGGCAAGTGTTCGTGTGAATGCGACTAATGGCATGATCAATGGTGGTAGTAATCTCGACGCCACTCAAGACTTCTGAACTCGTGACGACTCTGCCTCAGTCGCCTTGCTTTCGAGATACTTGGCAATTTCCGTCTTGAATTGCCACAAATCTTTTTCCTTTTCCCAAGTCGCATCGGTAGAAGGAGACCCATCCCACTGGATGAGATACTCGTTGACCCTCGGAACGCCCTTCTTCTTGACGATCCGATCAGCTAGGATCTCCTGAACGCCTTTGGAGAAAGACTCAAAGACTAAGGGCGGAGCCCTCATGGACTCACCGCGCTCAGGCTCCTCGTTGTCCGCATGGAAAGGTTTCAGCTGGCTAACATGGACAACGGGATAGATCTTGATGTTGGGTGGCAAGGCGAGCTTGTAGGCGGCCTTCCCAACTTTGGCTAAGACTTCAAACGGACCCTCGAAGCGTCTCAAGAGCCCTTTGTTCACTTGTCGAAGCGATTTCAGTTGTTGAGGGAGCATTTTCATCATGACGAGCTCCCCAACTTGATACTCCACAGGGCGTCTTCGAGTATCAGCCCATTTCTTCATGCGCCTCTGCGCCTTTAGAAGATGAGCCCGAGCTAACTCAATTTGCTCGGCCCAAGACCCTGCTAGTGCCCCTGCAGCTGGACTTAACCCCTCCGAAGCAAGCGGAAGGGAAGCCGGAGTATGAGGTTGCCGACCAGTCGTTATCTCGAACGGACTCTTGCCAAGCGACTCGGACAACTGAAGGTTGTAGGAGAACTGAGCGATGTCGACAAGCTTTGCCCAGTCTTGGTGATTGGCACCTACATAATGCCTCAGATATCCCTCAAGTAAAGCGTTAATACGCTCCGTTTGCCCATCAGTTTGAGGATGAAAGGCCGTCGAAAAATGCAAGTCAGTACCGAGAAGCTTAAACAATTCAGTCCACAACTTACTTGTGAAGCGTGAATCCCGGTCGCTGACGATGCTTTTAGGGAGCCCCCAGTGCTTGACCACGTGCTTGAAGAAAAGCCGCGCCGTCTCAGCTGTAGTGCAAGCGGCTAGTGTCGGGATGAAGACCGCATACTTTGAGAAGCGATCCACGACCACCATTAGGCAACCCATCCCATCGCTCTTTGGAAGTCCGACGATGAAGTCCATTGAGATGTGTTCCCAGGGTCCCTTCGGAATCGGCAAGGGCTCCAACAGCCCGGCCGGAAGCTTGGTCTCATGCTTGTCTTGTTGACAAACCAAGCAAGTACGAACGTATTGTTCGACGTCGTCCCTCATGTGTGGCCAGAAATAACCGGCCTCAAGGAGTGCTCTTGTGCGCCGCTGACCCGGGTGCCCAGCCCAAGGAGAGTCGTGGTTTTCGCGGATCAAGGCTTTGCGTAGACCACCGACTCTCGGCACAAAGACTCGCTGTCCCTTGGTGTATAAGAGTCCATCATGGACCCAGAACTCCCGGTTGCTTCCTTCTTCGGCTAGCTTCAACAAGCTCTTTGCCGTTGGGTCTTGGTCAAGCCCAACACGGATGGTCTCCAGAAGATCTGTCCTCGCAGAAGTCATAGCCGCAAGCTCGGCCTTACGGCTGAGAGCATCGGCTACAACGTTGGCTCTTCCGGGTTTGTGTTTCATGGTGAAGTCGTACTCGGCAAGGAAGTCTTGCCAACGAGCTTGCTTTGGACTTAGCTTTTTCTGCCCTTGGAAATAGCTAGTCGCCACATTGTCGGTGAAGATCACGAACTTCGACCCAAGCAAATAATGCCTCCAGGTCCTAAGGCAATGAACCACATCGGTCATTTCCTTTTCTTGAACAGTGTACCGTCGCTCGGCGTCGTTCAACTTTCGACTCTCGAAAGTAATGGGGTGTCTATCCTGCATTAAAACACCGCCAATAGCAAAATCAGAGGCATCAGTATGGATCTCAAAGTCTTTGGTGAAGTCTGGCAACACCAATGTTGGCTCGCTTATCACAGCGGCCTTCAAGGACTCGAACGCGGCTTGGCACTTGTCCGACCAAAGCCAGGCATTGGCCTTCTTCAAAAGATCCGTCAAGGGAGCCGCTCTAGCCGAATAGCCCTTTATGAACCTCCGATAATAATTCACAAGGCCAAGGAAAGATCTCAGCTCCGGCACTTTAGTCGGTGCCGTCCAGTCTTTGATGGCACGAACCTTGGCAAGGTCCATGCTAAGCCGTCCTCGACGGATTGTGTGCCCAAGGAAGTGGACTTGCTCTTGAGCAAAGGAGCATTTCTCCTCTTTGACGAAGAGCTGATTGTCTCGGAGAACCTTGAATGCAGCCTTCAAGTGTTCGACATGGTCCTGAAGTGTATTATTAAAGACCACAATGTCATCTAGATAAACCACAATAAATTTATCTAAGTATGGATGGAATAGCTGGTTCATCAAAGTACAAAAGGTTGCCGGAGCGTTCGTAAGACCGAATGGCATCACCATCCATTCGAACGCCCCATACCTGGTGACGCAAGTCGTCTTGGGCTCGTCCCCGTCGGCGATGCGGACCTGATGGTACCCGGATCTCAGGTCCATTTTCGTGAACCATTGTGCTTGTCCCAGCTTGTCGAACAAGTCATCGATCAGAGGGATCGGATACTAGTTTTTGACGGTGATCTTGTTTAGAGCACGGTAGTCGATGCAGAGCCGCATAGACCCATCGCCCTTGCGCTGAAACAAAACAGGTGCCCCATAAGGCGCCTTGGAGGGCCGGATGCTGCCGGCGCTCAGCAACTCATCTAGTTGCTTTCGGAGTTCCTCGAGCTCCGGAGGGGCCATACGGTATGGGGCCTTGGCAGGCGGTATGGACCCTGGCTCAAGCTCAATCCGATGATCAATTGCCCGTCGAGGTGGGAGCTCATACGGCAATTTGGGTGGCATGACATCGACGTTCTCCTCGAGAACTCGAACAATCACCGGAGGGACTTCAGCTTGACCACCATATTCACTTGAACTCATGGTGGCGATGAAGGTCGGATCCCCCTTCTTGAATCCTTTGGCTAGTTGCATGGCGGAAAGCGTCGGAGCCTTCACGCTCCTCTGCTTGGTGGGCACCATGCAAGGTGATTTCGACTCCAAGACACAAATGGAGTCAAGATGTGGCATGGGCACCAGCTTCGACGTCTTCATTCCTTCCAGCCCAAGGACGATGGCGAAATCATCCATGGGAGCAACGGAGAAGTCGAGCTTTCCTGACCAGGTTCCGACCTGCACGGAGACGCCTCGAGCAACCTGCGAGACGGCCTTGGCATCGCAGTTCACGGTCTTCACAAGACCACCGCCCTTCTCAAGGGTGACACCAAGCCTCCGGGCTTCATCAAGTCGGATAAAGTTGTGCGTTGCCCCGGTGTCCACCAAAATCTCGGTTGGACGCCCATTGACCTTGATCTGCATGAACATAAGGCCAGATGTTGGGGAACTAACCTTTGGAACCTCCTTTTGGACTGCGGCTAGCAATTGCAAGCACCCAAGGTGTCCAGACTCGTCTTCCGGACCAGCCTCGGTCTCGTCGGTGGCAGCTATGGCAGCTAGCTTGCCAAATCGGGGGCACTCGCGCATACGGTGAGGACCCTTGCATATGAAGCAGCCAGTCACTGGAGCTTTGGCTTGCTTCTTCGGATCGTAACGCGGACGATCCGGTGCTTGCCCCTCTGGCCTCTTGTCGAGGGGCTTTGGTGGATATTTCTTCGGAGGGTTGCCGTCGCTGCGGTTCGGAGGATTTTCCTTCTTCTTGGGAGTGTCTCCGCCCTTGAAATAGTCCGTCATTTGCTCGACGTATAGAATTGCCTCGTCCACAGACTTAGCGCCCATACGTTGGAGCTCGGTGCGCGCCCAATTTTGCAGCCCGTCCATGAAGTAAAATAGGAGCTTTTCCGGGGACATATCGGGGATCTGCAGCATAATTGAAGTAAAATCACGAATGTAATCACGCACCGAACCTGTGTGCTTTAGCTCACGGAGTCTCTTTCGAGCTTCGTAGATGACGTTGTCGGGGTAGAATTGCTTCTTGAGCTCAACTTTGAAGTTGTCCCAAGTGTCGATGACGATGTCGCCCCTTTGCATCTCACCATGCTTGCGTCTCCACCAAAGCATGGCCATGTTGGTGAGATACATAGTCGCTAGGTGCACCTTTTCAGTGTCGATGGTGACCTTGACCGCATCAAAATATCGTTCGAACTGCCATAAGAAATTCTCAACTTCTTTGGCGTCCCTTACCCCACGAAACTCTTTCGGCTTCGGGGTCTCGATGCGTGGTGCGAGGGCTATTGCAGGGCCTGCGCCTCCAGCGCCTAGTCCCGCTTGACGAGCCCTTTCCAAGTCGGCTTGGAGTTGAGCGAGTTGGGCTGTCAGCTTTCGGATGGTGGATTCGAAGGCGTCCATGCGTTGGACCTCTTCAAGCGCTGCCCCATCAAGAGCGCCACGGATCTGCTCCATTTTCTCGAACGTGTGGGACTCTAGAGCGCTGACGTTGCCGCTGGTTGTCTCCACCTGGTTGCCCATGGTTTCGATGTAGTCGGCGAGCTCTAGTTGTTTTTCCTCGAGGATGGTCACCCGACGCTCGAGCGCAGAGAATGGCTCTCGCGACTCGTCAACGGGCCTAGACGATCCTCCCTTGTTCTTCTTGCGCTCAGCGGGGCGTCCTCTCGGACCCTCGGTCTCTTCCTGCACCTCGGCCATTGAATGACGATGGAAGCTTTCAACAAAGCTCTGATACCACTTGTAACAGACTTAGCGATGCCTAAGTCCTGTCCGGCCTTGAACTCGGATATTCGCCTCGCAAACGACCGAGTACAAGCAGCCTTGATCGATGTCTTCGCAAGACAGAGCGAGCGGTGCTCCTAGATCAAATCCTCCTCTGAATGCTTGAAATACCCGGTCTAAGATGACCTTCATGAATTCTGGATTAGGTTGGAAGCTAGTCTACACCAAACCAGTTGATAAGTTTATTCTTACCAAGGAAGAGGAATTACCCAAGGAGGTTGTGTGGGGATGGTCACTTCTAGGCCATTATGTTTGCTACTATCCGGGTAATTTCTTGATCAATGAGCTAAAAAAGTCATGGGGTGTGAATTGTCATTTTCGGATTGAAGCCGGATGGATGATCTTTACCTTTGATTCAGAGCATGCTTGCAATGGGGTGTTGAAAGGGGTCCTTATGTTATTCGTGGTAAGCCACTTAATTTGAAGCCTATTTCGAATAGGTTTGCTTTTAATCAGAAGGATATTGCATCCATTTCCCTTTGGGTGCGTTTTCATGGATTACCGAAGACGTATTGGACCTCGGAGGCTCTCGGTAGACTTGATTCGTTTGTCAGCAACCCTCTCTTCTTGGATAAGGTCACGGAGGAGCGGTCTAGGTCCACTTATGCGAGGTTGTTTGTAGAAATTGACTTTGCGCATGACATTGTGCGAGAGATCCCCATTCATTTCCATGATGGCGACGTGTTGACAAAGGAAATCGAGATTGCAAATAAAATATGAATAAAATAAAGCAAACCGATTAAGTTCCCAACAAATAATGTTCAAGACTGCCTCCTGATGTAGCAAAAGGAAGTCAGGTTCGATCCTCGAGGAAGCTGGTCAGCGGATCTCATGTAGCGGAGGGATCTCACGGGCAGAAATCGACTTCAGGGGTACTCGATCTCGACTAAGGTTAGTCGACAGGGGCATGGGCACAGTCAAATTCAAGCAAGTAGAAGACATTGGCGTTTGGTCGATCTCGAGGAATTGGTCGTAGTCGAAGAAGCCTGGTCGAAATCGAGTAACTTCCAAAGACAGAAACAACAGCGATCTTTTCTCGATCGAGAGTCAGTAGTCGACGTCGACCAGAGTTGGTCGAAATCGAGCACTAACAGTACGTAATTAATTTTAAATTTTCAAATCTAAACAATGTATGAAAGAGAACTTCCCAGATTGGGGTTTGCAACAACGATGACCATGAAAGCGGAATTATAAATCATAAAAGATGGTGACTTTATCGATAAAGGAGAAGGCTTTCACCCAATCCGACAAGTAGGAATATAAATCTCGCGATAAATAACCCTAATTGTGTCTATTCCTTTTCATAATTAGAATTTATTATCTTCCGAATAAAAATCCTAATTACTACCCAAGTTTTACTACATCAATTCTTCAATTTCTCAATCAAAGGTTAAGCACAAGGAATAGAATAAGATAAACTACCTTATTTTGCAATCGCTAATCCACCCACATGGCTTTCGTTGGGCTCACCCCAACCCTAGAAGTAGGTGGACTACTCGCGCCTCATCATAGCAATCGACATCATTGATGTAAAATAAACTTGCATAAACTATATTCAAAGTCTTTACAATCCCGGCACTCACACTTTCGTAGAATGCCGAAACCATAAAACCTTTGAACTCCTAAACTATGTATTGAGCTACTTCTCTAGAATCGAATGATTAAAAATCAGCCCCATGGGCTTTATTTATAGGGTTTAATCCTTTCTAATCAAAGAAAGAAAACTATATCTACTTTCTAAAGATAAAACTTAATTAAGATAAAACATTAATCTAAAAGGGAAATAACTAAATATCTTCAAATTAGTGAATAATCTTCTCTCAATGGATAGATCTTGATAGAAACTAGATAGACTCAGACTTCCTTCGTTTCGAAGCAATCAACTCGAGTTTGGATTGGCCCACTGGACTCACGGTCCAAGGACATTTTGGTCGACTTCGACCAATTTGGTTGACGTCGAGTAACTTCGTCGATCTCGTCTTCGCTTCGCAAATTCGAGCAGCTTCTCTCTTCTTCTCGAACTCGGGCAGCTTTGGGTTTGGTCGATGTGGAGCAGGTTTGTCGACATCGAGTAAAGTTGAGCTCGAGTTGTCTTTGTCGTCTTGTCCTTTACCATTTCTCTTCCTCCTGGTAGTCGATGTCGAGGAAGCTTGTCGACATCGAGTAAATCTCAGCTTTCATCTTCTCTTCTTGGTTTCGTCACGGAATGGCTCCAAATTTTGCAAAATTCACTCAAAACTTGTGTAGACCTCTATTTCTGACAAATATGCACATACTACACAAATTCAACATATTCCCATCCCGAAATATGCAAAGTATATAGAATAAGGAGCTAAAATGTGCATAAAAACATGGTAACTTTAGTGGACATCAAATCACCCCATACTTAAGCTTGCTTCTCCCCAAGCAATAACTTGGATGGTCATTCAGGGAAAACCTGCAAAGACTCTCAACATAATTGATTCATTGTTATATTACCCAACACTCAATTGCCATCCTTGAAAAAGTACTTGGTGCCTACAAATCTGTGCCTGTGAATGACAAGTAATTTCTGCACACAAAAGGAGGTTTATACAAAACAATTTTATGTGACAAAGCAACAATAATCAGGAGGATTTTATTTAAGCTCAAAAAGGAGTAGATAGGTAAAAGGCTAAAGGTAGTCAATTTTTGGCCATGTGGTGTTAAATCCGGGGAAATGGATTATTTCCAAACTTTCTTTACCACATTCCTTCTTCATAAGATTTTTCACCTTTCATAATGTTTTCATCAATAATAATGCTTTTACCTCTCTAACCTCAGCACTGCCTTCTCGCGAGTCGCAAACATGGGTGTCATGAATGGCCCCGGATACTTAGTGCTTTGGACTCCTCACATGTGTGTCCCATCTCACTGAACTATTATCTCAGCAAGCAGGGTCGATCTACCTTTATCTCCTGAGGGGATCGGATTTTTTTTCACTCATTAAATTTTCCATAAAATTGAATTTTTTTCTTGCCAAACTCCATTAATGACATAACAACACAACAAACCATATAATGTATCCATAAAATAATTTCCATTTTCAACATAATCCCTGGATAGGGTATAAGGTAAAAATGGGCAATAAAAGGCGTATGTGGAGCAATAATGATATAAAGGCAAATAAGGATCATAATATAGCTTTTGTGATGCAATTGGGTAAAGGTATGGCTTAGAAGTATGAAAATGAGCATATATGGAAATTGATGCATTTGTTGTCCTTGATTGTCCTTTCTTGGAATGTGAGGGGGCTTAATCATTCCCCGAAACAAAGTGATGTTCGGAAGTTCATCTTTGATAATAAAGTCAAGGTATGTGGCTTGCTTGACACTAAGTTAAAGAGAAATATGAATCTTGATGCGTTTGTTGAGAGGTTGCTTCCCGGGTGGAGGTTCACTACGAATTTCCATCTCCATGAAAAGGCTCGCATCTTGGTGTGTTGGGATTCTATTGAACATGTGAAGGAGGGAAAACCTATTGTTGATTCCGCCAAAGAAAACTCAAACCTATAGCAAGTATATCAATAAGCAAGAGGTCGTTCCACAGGGAAATTTGTAATTCAAGTATGATTCAAGTGTCAATTAAAGTAACCAAAGGGGGGGGGGTTTGTGTGTGAAAGTTCCGCCTTTTATCAAAGCGGAGTAAGCAAGCAAAGTAAATGGATTTGTTTTAGACAATTAGGAGAAGTAATTCTACCTACAATTTTCCACTTTATCGGATTGAAGCGATCCTTGTAACTTTTTCTCGTCCTATTAAGTTTCCTATGAATTCCCTTGTCCCGACCTAATATAGTTACTAGTCCAATCAGTCATAGAAACCCTTATCAATCGAACAGTCCCTAAAGAAGGATTTAACCCAATTGATAGCTTTAAGTTCAGAGATTAGCCAAGGTATTTGCAGTCCCTAAAGAAGGATTTAACAACACATTCAACTTCCTACTCATTCAATTAGTTCAATCAACCCTAAAGGAACAAGTTTGCCACTTAAGTTAAGGTTCACAATCAGGAATCTACAAAACCTTAGCAATTGAATTGATTCTAACTAGTTGCGCAGGCTAGATAGAATGAAACAATAGACAATCAAGTACACAGAAGTTCAAGCATTCAAATATAGGAAACAAGAACGAGAATTAGACACTCACAATAATTCCAAATAAAGCATCAAATTGCAGGCATAATAGAGGAGTTTAGTTCCTCATGGAAGACATCGCTCAAAATCTCCAAAGTGTCTGCCGAATGAATAAAAATAAAAGTAATGGAAAAATAACTAAAAGTGGCCTTAAATATCATCCAAAATCGGCCACAAAACAACTAAGAATAAAAACTAGGGTTTCATTTAACGAAACGCAACGTATACGCGTTGACGGCAGATGCGGCGGCCGCCGCATGTATGATGCGGCCGCAGCATCAGAATTTCCTCTGCATCGGCCCTGGCGGCGGCCGCTGCACACCATGCGGCAGCCGCTGCATTCCTGTTTGCGGTTCTTCTCGTCTTCTCCGAGAGTAGCTTCAAGTGATTTGCTCTTTGCATTCCTTGCTTCTCTCCAATGTCTTTTATACTCCTCTTCAAGATACTGCATCTCCCACATGTGTTCCTATTCGATCTGCAAGATAACCACAAATTTGCGCAGAATTCGAACACTTCTAGAATAATAATAAGACGCAATTTAGTAACAAAGAATGCAAGAAATGCAACCTATCTAAGCTAAAAATGCCTATAATGCCTATCTAAGATATGCATTATCAAATTCCCCCACACTTAACCTTTGCTTGTCCTCAAGCAATGATAGAATGAACATGAATCAATGTGTCCCACAGGAACTCCCTTCAAGTTTCAATCCTTATCAAAAAAGCAACATCATAGCAGGTGAACACATAAATCAAGCAAACAAACGTCATAGCATGTATTTTAGTGATCAAAGCTTAGAAGTAGACATTATCCAACCTCACCGGAAATGTGTGTTTCACTCATGTGTTTAGGCTTTAAGATACAACTCTCAACTCAAACCAATCATGCACTAAGCTCATAGACATTGACCACCATATCACCAATTCTCTACCGAAATGTCATTACTTGCGGGACACATTAAAGAAAATAAAATGCGACACTTTTTTTTTTCTTTTTTCTTATGTTTTTTTTTTCTTTTTTCTTATGTTTTTTTTTCTTTTTTTTTTCTTTTTCCTTTTCTTGTCTTGGTGCTTTCCTTCCGCGAAGCGCAAACATGGGTGTCATGAATGGCCCCGGTCTATCAACACCTCAACCTACTAATATGAAGTCCACTTGCACATCTTTTGACGCAAATTGCAAACATGGGTGTCATGAATGAACCTGGTTACTCAATGATCAAGCTTTCTTTCCTAGTGGATAGTTTTCAACACCTTTTTGCGCGAATCATACCCATGGGTGTCATGCATAGATCCGGTTACTATGTGCATCAACCATTGCCACCTTATTCACTAAATATTCACAAATTCAACAAAAGACTCAAAATATAAACATAAACTCCGCAAGCAATCAAACATGTGCATCGGTTTTTAAAAATAGATACTGCAGTCAATGCCAAGAAGTAGAAACACTAGGCGAGTAATTCACACAACTGAGCAAAAGAATTCAAATAAGGCCAAACATTCTCACAAGGTCATGTGTTTAGGACTTCAATCATACTTTAGCTCAATCATACATGCTCAATTATATTTGCTAGCTCATGTTCCACAAAAATCAAATAAAGACAATAATCAAAACATCCAGAACTCCATGGGATTTTTATGAATCATGCTTGAAATTTAAAATAGAGGACAAACTAAGTCAGATGGGTATTTGAATAACACATATGTATGCAATGCATGCTCTATTTATGGATTTTCGATTTATATATATATATATATATATATTCCGAAAATGTAGAAAAATAAATAAATAATAGACAAAAATTAAACTTAACAAAAATTAAATAAACTAACTATTACAGAACTTAACATGTTGTGCAGAAATTTAAACATGGTCCTAGAAATGACAGAATTGACATAAAGTTTTCAGTGTCCTCACTGAAAACTAAAATAAACATAAAGTTTTCAGTTTTCAGTGTCCTCCCCCACACTTAAAGTTTTCAGTGTCCTCACTGAAACAATACAGACAACTAAAATAAACATAAAAATTCAGAGTGAAGGAGGTAAGACTAACCACTCACTGAGGCGGCGGCTAGTATGGTGGTCACTGGTACATCGGGATATGAGGGTACTGCTGACGGAAGTAGTAAGCCTGCTCTCTTCGCAAATCCTCCATATGATAATTTGTCTCTCGTGTGTTGCGATCGATATCTTGGAGAGTGAACTCGAAGGAGTCCTGGCGCAAGGACATACGGTGGAACTTGGTAAGCATGTGGTCCCGCCAGGGGTCATCTTCAGCAGAAGCGGAGCGAGGTCCCGCAGATGATCCAGCAGCATGCTGTGCATCCCCCATATGGTAATCTGTCTGTGCCGGGGCATCATCCTCAGCCCCGTCCTCATCATCCTCCTCCTCAACCACATTCTGATCAGGTGCTATGTAGAGGGAGTCGTTGGTAGGCCCATAAGGTAAGGCCGTAGGCAAAGTCAGGCGGTGGTCTCCATGCTTCCCCGCCTTCCAAATGAAACCCGGCCCATCAGGTACCTCAATCAAGCATGCACAGTGCGGTGTACCCACCGGACATGGGTACACCGCACTGTGCATGCTCTAGAATGTGGTGGGCTATCAAGCTAATCATTCCACCCAAACCAATTCTCCCCTTCTTCTTCTTCGTGTGGATCTTCAGGCAGTTGTCTATAAAGATCTCAACCCAGTCCGGCGTACCACGGGACTGGGGAGCCAGGCTCCATAGCCAGGACAGATCGCCCGCGGGTACCTTGTTCACGTCGCCCTGGCCGCTGAAAGACATGGCCAGGACCTTGTGAACCAGACATAAGCATGGATGGACAAATTTGTAGTTGTATTCGCCCTGATGTCCATCAAATCTGGTGCTAGTAGCTGCGTACCAAACATCATGGCGTTGTTGCTCTGATGCTAGGGAATGCCAATCCAGCGAGGGTGCCCGAGTAATCCCAAAAGCCTGTCTTAGCTGGTCGTGCGTGCAAGTATGGCTTTGGTCCAACAAGTTGAACCGAATCCTCGAGGCGTCCACACGCTCAAATGTAACCAGAAATTCTGCTGCCAGCTCTGGGTATGTGGGGGCGTTGCACTCTATGAATGCCCCTAACCCGCCATGAGTGAGCATTCGACGGGTGACATCAAACATACCTAGTTTTTGAAGGGTAGGAACATCAAAGAACTTTGTTTGTATAAATCTCTTAAGATCGAAGTTCTCGAATGCCTTCTTTTGTTCTTTAGACACGTTCTTCAACCGGCGCACCATTGTTAACAAATCTCAGCAGCAGATATCAACAACCCAAACAGATCTAGAATTCAACAATAAACCGTGAACACAACTCAAGCCAATCAACAAAACACCCAAAACAAACACATCTCAAGTAACTCATTACTCAAATTACCACAAATATCTTTCAATTAAACTACCTTAAAACCAAATCCGTCAATCATCCTCCCAAACTCAAGAATACTTAACAATTATAAACAATCACACCCCAAATTACTCAAATTACCATTTTCAAACCAAAGTTCCAACTTTGAACTTCACAACTCAAAAATCAGCCCCATATATACCGGTTATAACGACCCTTAAAGAACAACAAAAATACCCCGCACAAATTTCAACCCTTAAGCAATGAATAAGCAACTCAATATCAAATCTATACCTAGTTCTCAAGTATATTAAAATCTGAAATTGAGAGAGAATAAGGGAGAAATCATACCAGGAGAGTTGTAAAAAAAGGATTGAACTGAAAATATAGCAATTTAAGGGGCTCTCGGTGGTAGACCTAGCGCGCAAGACTGGCAGTGGGCAGCGGCGGCGGCCGCAGCAGCTCTGTGACGCAGATCCAGATCCGGGGAGAGAGTGGGTGCGAGAGGTTGCCTCCGGGGTGGCCCGTGCTTGGTGGAAGGTCGGATCCGGCAAGGAGGAGGTGGGTTAGGGGGAAAGAGAGAATTGGGTGCTAGATCTAAATGATTGTGGCTTAGTTAGGAGGAAGAAGGTGAGGAAGGTTGAATAACAATGGAGGTTTTTGGGGGCTTTGAAAGTGGTGGTGGTGATGAAAAGAGACAATGGGTAGGGTTTGAAGAAGGGCTCGTCCCGTGATCTATCTATCTGTTTTTCATTTTTGTTGTTTTCTTTTTCTTTTTTTTTCTTTTTTTTTTTAATCTGGAAAATCCTGGGATTGATGTGCGGCGGGCGCAGCATATGCTGCGGTCGTCGCATCTGCCCCCCTCGTAGCATATTGATATGCCGCGGCCGCCGCTAGTGAAGTGGTTGCGGGTTTTTGTTTCCGTCTTTTTTTTTTTTCTTTTTTTTTACCACTACCTATGTTAACTAAGCCTAAAAAAAATTAACTAATGAAACTACCTAAAAAAAATTAATAAAGATGAGAAAGAAAAGAGAACTTACCTCGGGTTGCCTCCCGAGAAGCGCCTTTGTTTCAAGTCGTTCGCTTGACGTCATGGCTCTTGAGTGGCCTAGTCGGTTGGTTCAGCCAGCACCAACTCCTCTTCTTCATTATGTGAGATGTTTTCAAGATACGGCTTAACCCTATGACCATTGACCTTGAAGAGCTCATTAGACTTAGGGTCATAAAGTTCAATTGCTCTATGAGGGAATATTCTTGAGATGGTGTAGGGTCCTTCCCACCTTGATCTAAGCTTTCCTGGAAAGAGTTTCAAACGTGATTGGTATTGGAGAACCTTGTCTCCTACATTGAGTTCCTTCCGCAAGATATGTTTGTCATCCCAAGCTCTTGTCTTCTCCTTGTAGATCATTGCATTATCATAGGCATCCAAACGCAATTCCTCCAGCTCTTGCATTTGAAGTTTCCTGAATTCTCCCACTTCATTCATTCTCATATTATAGTTGTTGACAGCCCAGTATGCCTTATGCTAAAGTTCCACCGGAAGATGACAAGCCTTCCCAAACACAATGCTATAGGGAGACATACCAATGGGAGTTTTATAGGCCATCCGATAAGCCCAAAGAGCATTATTCAGCCTTAGACTCCAATCCTTCCTATTAGGAGCCACTGTTTTCTCCAGAATGCTCTTAATCTCCTATTCGATACTTCCGCTTGACCATTGGTCTGAGGATGATAAGCAGTGAACACTCTATGCGTGACATGATACCTCTTTAGCAGGGCAGTGATGGTCATATTGCAAAAATGTGTCCCCCTGTCACTGACTAGAGATTTAGGTACCCCAAATCTTGCGAAAATCGTGTCTTTTAAGAATTCTGCAACTACTTTGGAATCATCAGTTCTGGTGGCCTTTGCCTCCATCCACTTGGAGACATAGTCCACCGCAAGCAAAATATAGACATTCCCAAAAGAAGTAGGAAAGAGACCCATAGAATCAATACCCCAAACATAAAAAATCTCACAGAATATGATCTTAGTTTGTGGCATTTCATTTCGAGCTGATTTGTTCCCAATCCTTTGGCATCTATCACAAGATTTACAGAAAGCATTAGCATCCCTAAACAAGTGAGGCCAAAAGAAACTTGCTTCTAAAACTTTCCTAGCAGTCTTTTGAGGACCAAAGTGGCCTCCAGATTCATGAGCATGACAAAAAGTAAGGACAGATTGTACCTCATTGTCCGACAGACACCTCCTAATTACCTTATCAGCACAATGTTTCCAAAGGTAGGGGTCATCCCAAACGTAGAAGCGAGAGTCATGTCGAATCTTGTCCTTCTGAGCTTTTGTAAAGTTTGGTGGAAATTCTCCGGTGACCAAGAAATTCACCATATTGGCAAACCAAGGTCGAGGAGTATGGACACCCATCAAAAGTTCAGGAATATCAGAACCTACCTCGTAAGATGGGAGGGAAAAAGGTGAAACGGGGGCTTGAACAGCGTGCGGCGGGCGCAGCACGATCGATATGTGGCGGGCGCAGCACGATCGATATGCGGCGGGTGCCGCAAGGTTGCTGCGGCCGCCACATATTCCGTCGTCGTTTTTCCCTGCGGCTGCAAACAAGAAGTGTGAGTTAGGTAAAACAATGTATCGTCGGGAAACTCACCGTGAATGGGTCTTTGATCTTCTGGCTTGTCCTCTCCTTGGACAAGTCTGCTGAGGTCATCCGCTACTAAGTTTTCTGCACCTTTCTTATCTTTGATTTCAATGTCAAATTCACTCAAAAGTATATCCAATGAATCAATCTTGGTTTCGCTTCTTTCTTAGTCAATAAATAGCGAAGAGCAGTGTGATCAGTGAAGACAATTACCTTAGCTCCTAGGATATAGGAGCGAAACTTCTCCAGTGCAAAGACCACAGCCAGGAGCTCTTTCTCAGTGGTTGAGTAGTTTCTTTGCGCTCCATTCAGAGTCATGGAGGCATAGTAGATGACATGAGAGCTCCTTCCTTCCTTTTGTCCCAACATAGCCCCCACAACATAGTCGTTAGCATCGCACATAATCTCAAAAGGTTGAGACCATATGGGTGCTTGAATTATAGGAGCGCTAGTCAGGCGACCTTTAAGCTCATCATAGGATGCTCTACACCTGTCATCAAACTCAACAGCTACTTCCTTTTTCAGTAAATCACAAAGAGGTGCAGAGATCTTAGAATAATCCTTAATAAATCTGCGATAGAACCATATCCACCTCAAGACCCCTGCTAGACACAATATGACCCAAAACAATGCATTGCTCAATCATAAAATGACACTTTTCAGAATTAAGGACTAAGTTGGTGTCTACACACCGCCTAAGCACAAGTGACAAATGATGCAAGCAAGTATCAAAATCATCTCCATGCACAGTCAAGTCATCCATAAATACTTCAATAAAGCGCTCTACATACTCAGAAAATATGCTTACCATACACCGTTGGAAAGTCCCAGGTGCGTTACATAGCCCAAAAGGCCTTCTGCGATATGCAAATATAAAGCTGAAGCATTCAAATATAGGAAACAAGAACGAGAATTAGAAACTCACAACCAATCCAAATAAAGCTTCAAATTGCAGCCAGAATAGATGAGTTTAGTTCCTCATGGAAGACATCGCTCAAAATCTCCAAAGTGTCTACCGAATGAATAAAAATAGAAGTAATGGAAAAATAACTAAAAGTGGCCTTAAATATCATCCAAAGTCGGCCACAAAAAAACTAAGAATAAAAACTAGGGTTTCATTAAACGAAACGCAGCGTATACGCGCTGACAGCAGATGCGGCGGCCGCCGCATGTATGCTGCGGCCGCAACATCAGAATTTCCTCTCCATCGGCCCTGGCGGCGGCCGCTGCATACCATGCGGTAGCCGCTGCATTCCTGTTTGCAGTTCTTCTTGTCTTCTCCGAGAGTAGCTTCATGTGATCTGCCATGTTTTACATCAACTTTTAGATAGTACAGAATCTACACCAGTTTCTGAGCGATGTCTTCCATGAGGAATCTATGTAGTTTATGTTTATTTGCCAAATTATGGAATCTACACCAGTTTCTGTTTAATTCGCAGAAATCGAGGCGTTTACAGCAATTCTACAAAGGTCGGAAAAGCTCGGAAAAACACTACAGAAGTCCAAGGTCAAAGCAGCGGAACAAGTGTAAGAGACGAGGCTACTCGATCTCGAGTAGGCCCTACTCGACATAGACCACCATGTCCGAGCACCAGCTTGGTCGACCAGGCCTGATCGAGAGCCAGACAACCCGAGCTCCGGACCCTACTCGACCTCGAGGAGCACTTGTCGAGGTTGACGAAGCCCAGCACCACCACCCGGAGTCGACGAGGAGAGAAGCTGTCCGAGGACGAAGCCGAGGACGACCAGGAGACTCGCTGCAGCGGAAGTGACCACTCGCTGCCGCGGACCAAGCCACTCGCTGCCAGCGGAAGAGCCAACTCGCGGAACCGGAAGAAGACCCAACTCGATCTCGACGAACTCTTGTCGAGATCGACGAAGACCTTGAGACATGTTTGAGCATGTCCGAGCCAGTCGAGCACACCCACCCGAGGAGGCTAGTCGACAGAGCCACCCTTGTCGAGGTCGACGAGGCCAACTCGAGATCGACGAGCACCAGTGAGCCAACTCCGAGCCACATCGAGCAGAGTCAAGCCAAGTCGAGCCATCTTACTCGAGGTCGACGAGGCCAACTCGAGGTCGAGTAGAAGCCGTGTCCAGAAGCTTCTCGACGTGGCCTCTCCGAGTAGAATTGGCTTTGCTTGGGCGCGAAGGCGGAAGATTCTATCCAAATACATCAAGTTCTATCAAAGGAGACAAGATCTATCAACATGAAGACATACTACCCTATTTAGAATTATCTTTTTCCTAGTTGATTTAATTCCATTATGTCATTTATTTATCTTTTAAGCCTTTTAGATATAGATAGATATCTTCTTTCCTAGATTAGCTAGGGAATGAAGGCTATAAATAAGGCCCTAGGGGGCTCAGTTTTAATCATTCCAGTTTAGATATCATTCAAGACACAATTAGTTAGTTCCATTCAGAGATACAGTTTAGGAGTTCTAAGGTTTTTAGGGTTTTGGCTTTCTGCGAAAGTTGATTGCCGGAATTGTAAAGGCTTTTGAATATAGTTAATGCAACTTATTTCTTTTCATTCAATGTCTGCAATTGCAATGAGGCGTGAGTAGTCCACCCACTTCTGGGGCTGGGGTGAGCCCGACGGTGGCCATGTGAGGCGATGCGATAAAGGTCAGATCTTTTGTGCGATTCATCTTCTATCCCTATGAGCATGATTCTTTTGCGAGAGTTGAAGGTGATCCTTGTTTGTATTATTGAAGCGAAAGTGATCTTAATACAACTTGGGTTAATTATGTGAAAAAGGGTTAGTAACAATTAGGGTTTATGCGAAAGCCTCTATATGCCTATTTGTTAATGACGAAAGTTATTTGATGGAAAGCATGATCTTTTATGCCTTTATGTGTTGTTTTGCATGGTTATCGTTGTGGTGTTGAAACCCTGGCCTTGGAGGTCTTTTAATATATTGATTTATTTCACCGAAATTCTGAGTTCTGTGTTTGAATTTGCAAAGTTTAAATTTCTGTTCTTGTCGACCTAGACGAAGCTTCGTCGAGATCGAGTACCATCTTTGTCGATCTCGAGTTGTGTTTGTCTTAGTCGAGTTGGTTTTCTGCTTTCTGTAATCGATTTTCAAATTTTTTGTCTTTGCTGTCTGTGGTCGATCTCGAGGAGGGGGTAGTCGAGATCGAGTACGCCCTTGTCTGTTGAGTTGCTTTGTTTTCAATTCTGAGCTTCTGTTGTTCACTGTCTTTGTCGATCTCGAGTACTCTTTGTCGAGATCGACGAGAGCCTTTGCCTTTGCTTTTATTTGCTGCGTTGTTGTTTGTTTGTTTGCTTTGCTTTATTCCTTGCTTTACTTTGTTCTTTTCTTTTGTTTTAGTTGCCCTTGCCGGGTTATTAGTTTCTTTCTTTTTGTTTCTGCGATTCTGTCTGTTCTGCTCTGCTGCTGTGAGAATCTGCAGCTACCTGAGAACTGCTGACGTGCTTCCTCGAGGATTCGATCCTGACTATTCTCTTACTACAACGGGAGGAAGTCTTGTATTATTTGCTGAGATAGGGATGTCAGTCTGAACTATATTCTATACTTATTTCATACTTGACCATCCTCCTGCAACAACAAATTGGCGCCGTTGCCGGGGAAGCAATCAATCGCGCCTTAGGTAGTCAGTTCTCACTGTTTCTTTGAGTTAGTTTGCAGGTGTATGCGTCGTTCTGGTCAAACACCTGAGTTTGACAGCTTAGACGAACCGGAGCGCTACCTACACATCCACTCCAAACTCAAAAGGATCATGGCGGCTGCTGAAACACAGGAACAGCTGATCGCTAGGCTTACCAGGGAACTAGCCGCAAGGGATGTTGTTATCAACGCTAAAGATGCTGCTATCGCCGCTGAGAGAGCAGCAAGGGAACAAGCACAAGCTGAGCTTGCCTAGTATCCAACCACGGCAGAGGACTACATGCACCCAACTCTCGTCGTGCCTGAATCGGCGATTCTAATCCCTGAAAACTCTTTTGAAATTCGCACTCAGTTTCTTATAGAGCTTAAAAATAATGCCTTTTATGGTAGATTTAATGAGTGTCCTCTTGAACATATTACTAATTTTCATGATATGTGCCGTACTCTTGCAGAAGGTACAACTCTGGAATATGTCAAGATGAAAGCTTTCCGTTGGTCACTCGCTGGACCTGCACTGAAATGGCTGGAAGGGCTGAAAGCAAAATCACTCACAACCTGGGCCCAAGTAGAGCAAGAGTTTCTGAACAAATTCTTCCCACCTGCCAAAACAGCACATCTCCGCCAGAAAATCACCGCCTTTAAACAGCAGAAAGGGGAACCGCTGGCAAGGGCATGGGAACGCTACAAAGAACTACTTCGATCTTGCCCTACTCATGGACAGCCACCCTACATCATTCAGGAGATCTTCTTCAACTCTCTTGATCAAGTCACTAAGGACATAATCAACAATTATACTCGCTACGAGTATCTGACAATGCCACCAAGTGACGCATGGGGAGTGCTGGAGAAGCTCACTACTTACGACAACAAGTATGGGTCTACTGCAACTTATGAAGAGAACCCATACGCCAGGCCAGCACCATCCATGCCACTCTGTGAGCCATCAAAGGAGATTGATCCAGATGTCAGGGAGCAATACTACAGAGATCAGAACAGGAAGCTCATCAAGCAAGTCAAATACCTCTCTGTCAACCAGCCCTACATAGAATGCGGATCGCAAAGGCACACCACTCCTGAGTGCCCACACACAGAGCAAGTCAGGCTGGCAGAGCACCATGAGGATGCAGCTTACGCAGGGGGACCCAATCGCTACATGGGGGACCAAAGGTTTCAGCAACCACAATGGAACCAAGGAGTCCCTAGGAATCCCCCGCCCTACAGAGCTCCAGGACATCCAGAAAGGGACCAAAAAAAGGATGATATACAGCTGGTCTTGGAGGAAATACGGAGAAACCACACAGAAACTAGGCAGTCCTTCAACTCCGTCTATACTCAGATGCAAGGTGTCAACTCTAGGCTTGGGGAAATGGATATATGGCGGAAAATAGTTGATACACAGATTGGTCAGCTAGCCGCTGGAATCCCCAGACAGTCAGGCGCACTCCCTAGACCTTCAGAACCAAATCCTAAGGGAAAAACTGGACACATCGCCGCTGTGAAACTCAGAAGCGGCCATCAACTGCAAGAGCCAGAGGTCGGAAAGCAGCAAGACAGCGAGGAACAGCAAGTCGAGGTCGACAAATCTCTAGTCGATCTCGACCAGATCCCAGTCGATCTCGAGGAAAGCTTACTCGACCACGACAAGAATCTTCAGAAACCTTCGTCTGCGCCGAAAAGCAACTCGACTGGGCCCAATCTGGTCGACCTCGACAAAGGTCTTGTCGATGTCGAGGAGCCCCTGGTCGAGAAATCTGCAGCAACTCCGACGTCTGTTCTGGCTCCGAATCAGAAAAAGAAGCTGCCTTTCCCCACAAAATCTCTAAAGGATCCAGCGGAGAAAAAGTTTCAGCGCTTCATCAAGATGCTTCAGAAGCTGAACGTCGCCATCCCCTTCACAGGAGCTCTCAATGAAATGCCGTCCTACGTCAAGTTCCTGAAGGAGATTCTGAGCAAAAAGCGATCGATGGCAGAAATCACAGAGGAGTGCAGCCATCTGGACTTATTGGAGAAGAGGCCGGATCCAGGTAAGTTTGCTATAACTATTGGATTTGGTCCATACAAAATTAATGCCCTATGTGATCTTGGAGCTAGTGTTAGTATTATGCCTTTAACGATTTGGTCCAAGATTAAGATAGGTGCCCTAGAGCATGTGGATGCTAGACTTTACATGGCCAACAACACGGTGGTCATTCCAACAGGCATGGTGGAAAATGTACCAGTACAAGTAGGTAAATTCTTCGTCCCTGCTGATTTCTTAATTGTTGATATGCAAGAAGATCCTGCTTGTCCCATTATTTTAGGGAGACCATTCTTGGCGACGGTGGATGCCAACATAAGCGTAAGGAAAGGAGTGCTCACCTTCAACATCAGTGATGAGGTCATTGAGTATTCCTTTAACAAAACTGAAAGGCATACGGGTCCAATGGAAGAGGTCAAATCTATCTCAGCTGGCTACATCACCTGCGATGAACCCAAGGTCAGGAATATGACCCCTGAGGAGCTGGAAAAAAGGGATATGGAGGCCCAGGTGGAGGAGATCATGGCAATCCTCAAGGAGAACAAAGGGACTAAGTATGGGGTTAAGATCGACCAGGCCATAGTCGATCTCGACCAGACCAAGGAGACTCCAACAGAGCCAGCATCATCGAGCAGCGAACCAAAGGAGCCAGGCTCGTCGATCTCAACCACCCTACTCGAGGTCGACCAGCACTCGGAGAGCACAACCCCTGCTTCCTCGACACTGGCAAGTCCAGGACCAGAGCCTCACTCGAGATCGAGTACGCTACTCGATCTCGACTACGACCAGGCATCCCCAGACTCGGCTTCCTCGAGTACACCAATGCCGGAGCCAGCACCCTCGTCGATCTCGACCAGCCTCGTCGAGGTCGACCACCACTCGGCACCACCAGATCCGCCTTCGTCGATGAGCAGGCCACCAGGAGCAGAGTCCTTGTCGATGTCGAGTAGTCTACTCGATGTCGACGAGCCGCCTTCTTCATCGACTTCTGCCTCTTCGACCAGACATCCACCAGAGCCAGCAGCCTCATCGATCTCGAGGAGCCCTAGTCGAGATCGACCAAACACCGTTGTCCCCGATTCTGTTTCTGCGAAGGTAAGTCAAGGTATGGATCTTTCTTCTCCTATTTCCATTAAGGATTTATCTATACATGGGAGAGGTCTGCCTTGGTATGTGCGATTATGCAGGATTTCCAATGATGAGCCTAAGGAATATGAAGTTGGAGATAAGCTCTATATCTCTAAATCGAAGGATCATTGGTTTCCCAACAAATTCAACAAGAAGCGGATGGGACCGTTTGTGGTGAACAAGATCCATTCTGGAGGATTACAGCTGATGGACAAGAATGGAGTCCTATTTGAGGCCCAAGCTACATGGGCCCTGCAGATGCCACCTTGAGCTAAATGGAAAGTCGGCCTAGCGACTATAAAATCTAGAGCATGTACATAGACTTTTTAGGACATTTGAGACATTGTTTTTGCTTGTTTTTGGTTTTGAACATATTTTTGGTATATGTCTTCTACTTTTCAGGTCAATGGATAGAACCAGGTCTTAATCAGCCCAGGAGGTGCTCCATTCGAAATTCTGCAGCTCTGCACTCATGTCTTGTGAGTTTCTTTCTTTACCCTTTACATTGTTTTTTATACAGTGAGGACACTGTAATGTTTAAGTATGGGGTGGGGGAAGGGCTTACTTTCTGCATAATTGATCATATTTGACATTATTTGTGCATATTTAAAATTTATTTCTTTGAATTGCTACATGGCTATTTTGGAATGCATTATTTATTTATGTGCTTATATGCATGTTTTCCAAAAGTTTGAAAAAATGACCCCCATTGAAATTTTGAAATAATGTCATGGAAGCTTATATTGAACTCGACGATGCAAAATTGGATTCATTAGAGATATAGCATGAAATTGCCTAGTAAAGGGAAGTCACAATGAAGTGCATTATTTTATTGAAAACCATGAAAGGAGGTAAAATTTGAAGTTGCTTTTGACATATTGCATGATAAGAGGATGGAGGACTTTATATTTCCATATAATGTGCTCATTGTTATATCCTAGCCTTACCTATGCTTATGCATCACAAAAACCATAATATACAAATATTGCTCCACATGATCAAAAATTGCCATTCTTTACCTTATCCGGGGATTATGTTGAGAATGATGTTACATTATGGAGATTATCATATGGTTTTTGTGTTGTTATTATCATATTTGGAGTTTGGAAGGAAATTGTTTGAAATATATGGAAAATTTAATGAGTGAAAGAAAATCCAATCACCTCAGGAGATAAAGGTAGATTGACCCTGCTCTCTGAGATAATAGTTTGGAGAGATGGGACACGTTGTGAGGAGTCCAAAGCACTAAGTATCCGGGGCCATTCATGACACCCATGTTTGTGACTCGCGAGAAGGCAGTGCTGAGGTCAGAGAGGTAAAAGCATTATTATTGAAAAAAGCAATATGAAAGGTGATGAATCAAAGAAAGAAAGAATGTGGTATGAAACTCAATGTTTGGAAAGTACTCCATTTCCCCGGATCATAAAAGCACCACATTGCCAGAAATTGCCCAGTTTCTGTTTAATTCGCAGAAATCGAGGCGTTTACAGCAATTCTACAGAAGGTCGGAAAAGCTCGGAAAAACACTACAGAAGTCCAAGGTCAAAGCAGCGGAACAAGTCTAAGAGACGAGGCTACTCGATCTCGAGTAGGCCTTACTCGACATAGACCACCATGTCCGAGCACCAGCTTGGTCGACCAGGCCTGATCGAGAGCCAGACAACCCGAGCTCCGGACCCTACTCGACCTCGAGGAGCACTTGTCGAGGTCGACGAATCCCAGCACCACCACCCGGAGTCGACGAGGAGAGAAGCTGTCTGAGGACGAAGCCGAGGACGACCAGGAGACTCGCTGCAGCGGAAGTGACCACTCGCTGCCGCGGACCAAGCCACTCCCTGCCAGCGGAAGAGCCAGCTCGCGGAAGCGGAAGAAGACCCAACTCGATCTCGACGAACTCTTGTCGAGATCGACGAAGACCTTGAGACATGTCCGAGCATGTCCGAGCCAGTCGAGCACAGCCACCCGAGGAGGCTAGTCGACAGAGCCACCCTTGTCGAGGTCGACGAGGCCAACTCGAGATCGACGAGCACCAGTGAGCCAACTCCGAGCCACATCGAGCAGAGTCAAGCCAAGTCGAGCCATCTTACTCGAGGTTGACGAGGCCAACTCGAGGTCGAGTAGAAGCCGTGTCCAGAAGCGTCTCGACGTGGCCTGTCCGAGTATAATTGGCTTTCCTTGGGCGCGAAGGCGGAAGATTCTATCCAAATACATCAAGTTCTATCAAAGGAGACAAGTTCTATCAAAGGAGACAAGATCTATCAACATGAAGACATACTACCCTATTTAGAATTATCTTTTTCCTAGTTGATTTAATTCCATTATGTCATTTATTTATCTTTTAAGCCTTTTAGATATAGATAGATATCTTCTTTCCTAGATTAGCTAGGGAATGAAGGCTATAAATAAGGCCCTAGGGGGCTCAGTTTTAATCATTCCAGTTTAGATATCATTCAAGACACAATTAGTTAGTTCCATTCAGAGATACAATTTAGGAGTTCTAAGGTTTTTACAGTTTTGGCTTTCTGCGAAAGTTGATTGCCGGAATTGTAAAGGCTTTTGAATATAGTTAATGCAAGTTATTTCTTTTCATTCAATGTCTGCAATTGCAATGAGGCGTGAGTAGTCCACCCACTTCTGGGGCTGGGGTGAGCCCGACGGTGGCCATGTGAGGCGATGCGATAAAGGTCAGATCTTTTGTGCGATTCATCTTCTATCCCTATGAGCATGATTCTTTTGCGAGAGTTGAAGGTGATCCTTGTTTGTATTATTGAAGCGAAGGTGATCTTAATACAACTTGGGTTAATTATGTGAAAAAGGGTTAGTAACAATTAGGGTTTATGCGAAAGCCTCTATATGCCTATTTGTTAATGACGAAAGTTATTTGATGGAAAGCATGATCTTTTATGCCTTTATGTGTTGTTTTGCATGGTTATCGTTGTGGTGTTGAAACCCTGGCCTTGGAGGTCTTTTAATATATTGATTTATTTCACCGAAATTCTGAGTTCTGTGTTTGAATTTGCAAAGTTTAAATTTCTGTTCTTGTCGACCTAGACGAAGCTTCGTCTAGATCGAGTACCATCTTTGTCGATCTCGAGTTGGGTTTGTCTTAGTCGAGTTGGTTTTCTGCTTTCTGTAATCGATTTTCAAATTTTCTGTCTTTGCTGTCTGTGGTCGATCTCGAGGAGGGGGTAGTCGAGATCGAGTACGCCCTTGTCTGTCGAGTTGCTTTGTTTTCGATTCTGAGCTTCTGTTGTTCACTGTCTTTGTCGATCTCGAGTACTCTTTGTCGAGATCGACGAGAGCCTTTGCCTTTGCTTTTATTTGCTGCGTTGTTCTTTGTTTGTTTGCTTTGCTTTATTCCTTGCTTTACTTTGTTCTTTTCTTTTGTTTTAGTTGCCCTTGCCGGGTTATTAGTTTCTTTCTTTTTGTTTCTGCGATTCTGTCTGTTCTGCTCTGCTGCTGTGAGAATCTGCAGCTACCTGAGAACTGCTGACGTGCTTCCTCGAGGATTCGATCCTGACTTTCTCTTACTGCATTGGGGGAGTCTTGTATTTATTTGCTGAGGCCTGAGTCCGGTTTGATCTATTTCGTTATATTTCATACTCGATTACTCCTCCTTTACAACATGACATCAATCTTAGCCTTATCCACCTCAAGACCCCTGCTAGACACAATATGACCCAAAACAATGCATTGCTCAATCATAAAATGACACTTTTCAGAATTAAGGACTAAGTTGGTGTCTACACACCGCCTAAGCACAAGTGACAAATGATGCAAGCAAGTATCAAAATCATCTCCATGCACAGTAAAGTTATCCATAAATACTTCAATAAAGCGCTCTACATACTCAGAAAATATGCTTACCATACACCGTTGGAAAGTCCCAGGTGCGTTACATAGCCCAAAAGGCCTTCTGCGATATGCAAATATAAAGCTGAAGCATTCAAATATAGGAAACAAGAACGAGAATTAGAAACTCACAACCAATCCAAATAAAGCTTCAAATTGCAGCCAGAATAGATGAGTTTAGTTCCTCATGGAAGACATCGCTCAAAATCTCCAAAGTGTCTACCGAATGAATAAAAATAGAAGTAATGGAAAAATAACTAAAAGTGGCCTTAAATATCATCCAAAGTCGGCCACAAAAAAACTAAGAATAAAAACTAGGGTTTCATTAAACGAAACGCAGCGTATACGCGCTGACAGCAGATGCGGCGGCCGCCGCATGTATGCTGCGGCCGCAACATCAGAATTTCCTCTCCATCGGCCCTGGCGGCGGCCGCCGCATACCATGCGGCAGCAGCTGCATTCCTGTTTGCGGTTCTTCTTGTCTTCTCCGAGAGTAGCTTCAAGTGATTTGCTCTTTTCATTCCTTGCTTCTCTCCAATGTCTTTTATACTCCTCTTCAAGATACTGCATCTCCCACATGTGTTCCGATTCGATCTGCAAGATAACCACAAATTTGCGCAGAATCCGAACTCTTCTAGAATAATCATAAGACGCAATTTAGTAACAAAGAATGCAAGAAATGCAACCTATCTAAGATAAAAATGACTATAATGCCTATCTAAGATATGCATTATCAACATGATGTGGAGCTTTTTCGGTTTTCGGCACAACACCTAGCTTGCGTGGTGAAATGTCGAGCCTCGGGTTTCAGATTTGGGCTCTGTTATGTCTATGGGCTGCACTCGGTTGTTGATAGGCGAGGCTTGTGGGCGTCGGTCTCTTCGGAGTTAGGAGCGGTCTCTCTTCCATGGACGGTGCTTGGTGACTTTAATAATGCCATGGCATCGGATCAGCAAATCAATGGGGAGGTCGTCAATATGTATGAATGCAAAGATATGATTGATGCTTGTCATGATTTTGGTCTTGTTGATCCTCCGTCTATTGATGATTCTATCTTCACTTGGACTGATCGGAGAGTTTTTAGCTGGCTGGATAGAGTATAATTGAATAATGATTGGGTACATTGTGACACGTCTTGCTCGGCTCATTTCGCGGTTATGTGACATTCGTTTGATCACAAGCCGGCTTTGGTGGCTATGCGTAGTGAGTCGTCGGCGGTGAGATCTTATTTTAAGTTTCAAAATATGTGGGTGGACTATACCAACTTCAAACGCATTGTGTGGGAGAGTTGGGTCACTCATGCTCGTGGAACATATCAATTCCGATTATCCAGGTTGCTTAATGGAATGAAGAACCCTCTCAAGTTGCTTGATCGACGAGAGTTTAGTCACATCTCCTCTCGGGCGTCTAGGGCAGTCTCGGATTATGCTTCGGCCCTTGATCTCATGCGTGATAGCCCAGATTCGGTCGATTGCCGGGATAGTGCCGAGAGAGCTCGGGTATATGCATAACGCATGACTAGGGCGGAGCGGGTCTTCTTTGCTCAAATGGCAAAGGCCAAGTATGATCTTCATTTTGATCAGGGGAGCAAGTACTTTCATGCACTCATGAAGACCAATGGTAGGCGTCGATTTGTGTCTTCTATTACTCGGTTAGATGGGAGTCATACTTTGAACGAGGCTGAGGTTGCTCAAGAGTTCATCGATTATTTCTCTTCACTCTTTGGCATGGATGTTGATGTCGTTGAGGATCCGAGTTGGAGATTTTCTCTCGGGGCTGTTATCACGCATGAGGATGGGTTGATGTTACATCAGCCGATCTCCAATGCTGAAATCAAATCTGCTATGTGGTCTCTAGGAGATGAGAAACCTCTTGGTCCGGACGGGTTTTCCGCTATGTTCTTCAAAGCTTTGTGGAATATTATTGGCCTGGAAGTATGTGCGGAGGTTAAGGAGTTTTTTGTCAACGGTAAGCTCCTTCGACAACTCAATCATACTATTATTGCTCTTATTCGAAGGTGGACAACCCTTGTCGTGTTGAGCACTTTTGTCTGATTGGTTGTTGTAATGTCGTCTATAAGCACATTACGAAAATCATGACGGAGAGTCTTGGGAGCTGTTTGGGTGGCGTGATTGATCAGGCTCAAAGGGCTTTTGTGGGTGGTCAGTTCTTTCAGACAACGTTTTCTTGGTGCAAGAATTGCTTCGCCGCTATAATGTGCACCGGGACACTAGAAGATGCTTCTTAAATATGGACTTACCTAAGGCGTATGACTCCATTTCTTGGAGGTTCCGTCGCTTTGCTATGGAGGGGATAGGGATGCCTCCGAAATTCATTGCATGGTTTTTGGAATGCGTCACTACCGCTACTTATTCCATCAAGGTTAATATGGGTATCCATGGCTTCTTTCAGGGCAAACGGGGGCTCCGGCAAGGTGATCCCCTTTCACCATTGCTCTTTGTGATATGTATGGAGTTTTTGTCACGGTTGATCAAGAAAGAGACCACCCATTTGGGTTTCCATTTCCACTAGAATTGTTAAAAGATCCGCTTGTCTCACCATATATATGCCGATGACATTGTTATGTTTTACCGAGGTGACCTTGGGTCTGTTAAGATCCTAAAATACTGCTGAAGGTCCTTTGAGGAGGTCTCCGGATTGAAAGTTAACGTGGCTAAGTCTTCGGTAATCACATCGCCAATGTCGGATGTGGACACGGCCTGTATCGTTGCTGCTACCGGCTTTGTTGAGGGTCGGTTTGCTTTCCGATACTTGGGGATTCCTATTACACCGCATGAGCTCCGGGTAATGCACTATCAACCCCTCCTTGATTGTATTTCGGCTTCTATTGGTGTTTGGGCTAAGAAGTCGCTCTCATTTGCGGGACGAAAAGAGCTCCTCACTTCAGTTTTGCAAGGTAACGAAGCCTTCTGGCTTCCTATTTTACCTATCCCAACAACTATTCTTTCAAAGTTCGAATCGCTTTGTCGGAATTTTCTTTGGAAGAATCCCAAGGTTCGATGGGCAAGGGTATGCGTACCTAAAGCTGAGGGCGCCCTTGGGTTGAGGGACCTTCGAACATGGAACACCGGTTTTATGCTTAAGCATTATTGGCATATACTTATGTGCCGAGAGTCATTGTGGGTTCGGTGGATTCATCACTGCTATTTAGAGGTTATTGATGCTCCGGATTGGGTTCCCCATAGGCATGACTCTCCGCTTGTTAAGACGATCTTACATGCTCGGGATATGGTTGATAACCTTGAGACGAGAGACCGGCCGACGGGGGACTTGCTGGCCTCATGGTGCTTTGATGGGAGATTTTGTGTCTCTAAAGCTTATCATGCGCTGCGTGATCGATCCCCAACTATTTCATGGGTCAAAGAGGTTTTGGTGAAGCGAAATACACAAAGCACATGTTTGTATTGTGGCTTGCGGTGCTTGGAAGACTAGCGACGTTTGAAAGACTTTTTTACTTGGACATAGACCATTCTTGTCGATTCAGCAACATTGAGTTGGAGACGCATGGCCATGTTTTCTTTGATTGTCCTTATGCCAAGGAAGTTTAGACCATTGTATGTTGCCGACTTGAGATTTTGGTGGTTGTCACCTCCATGAGAGATGCTTGACATGGTTGAGGTGATGCTCCAAGGGGACGGGTCCAAGAGCTATGGCGCACAGATTTGCATTCTCCGCCTCGGTCTATCATATTTGGTTAGCACGAAATGATAAGGTTTTCGATGACAACTTGATTCCTCCGGATGTGTTAGCCCGTTTGATATTGACAAATGTTTTTCGTTTGATGCATGAGTCCTTTCCATTGTGTATTGTTGAGACAATTTAGCTTTTACGCTTTTTTTTTTATGTTTTTGCTTTCGTACTGCCGGATTGCTTGTATGTTCTCCGGGGTATGTATGATACTTTAAGTATTGCCTAGGGCCTCTGCGCTTATAGGAATACTTTGGTCTAGATATTGTTTTATGTCCGGATTGTACAAGCCAGTTATCGCTTTATATATTTTTCTATGAATTTACCCCCCATTCCCTTTTGGGGTTTGGATTCTCAAAAAAAGATGACATGCATGGCACTAGGGCTCAGGCTCTCTCTGACGAAGCTTTTGTCCATCAACTCTGTGACTTGGCGTTGCAGCTCCTTTGTTTCCTCAGGGCTAGCTCTATAGGCGGTGCGATTAGACAAGGATGTGACAGGGACGAAGTCAATCTGATGTTCAATGCCTCAAATAGGCGACAATCCTTGTGGTAGATCAGCATTCCAAATAATCCTACAAAAGGGCAACAATAGGGGCAGGAATATGACTTAAATTTACAATATTAAGTAATACCTCTTTCATTACCAATAGGATGTGAGGTCGATGAGCATTCCAGGTGACGGTCTCTTTCTGAGGTTGAGCAACCAAATATGCATACTCATACTCATCATGTCTGCATATATCCCAACAGTTAATCATCACAATCATAAAGCATATTTTGTTTTATAATATCCTAATAACTCGTCACAATTATATAACCTTTTAACCTCTTATAATAAATCACCACAAGTCATGCTATTAGTCGCACATATCATGCCGTTAGTCAACTGATCATATCATCCTGCTAGTTAGTCATGGAATAATTCATATCCCCAAGTTAGTCCCAAGCCGTTTCAAAATCCGAGTCAAACGGTTAGAAATCTCAATTCTTAAAAATGTTAGCAAATTTTTTTTTTAATTATTTAATAAATCATTTCCTAGGATGAAATTCATTTTTCCAACTTCCCTTTTTAAATCGACATATCCAAATATTTTATTTAAATCCCCAAATATTATATAATAATTTAAATACCGCTAATTAATTAAATAATAAACGGACCATCCCAAACCAAACCGAACCCGTACTTATATATTCCCAACTGTAAACAAAGAGGCTGACTGGACAAGGGCCCACACGAGCTGATTGGGCAAGCGGGAGGGCCCATGCTAGCTTCTTCTTCTTCAAATCAAAAGAGTCGCTCCCGCCCGCTGCTCGCCGGTGCTGCTCAACGTCGTGCCAGCGTCCACACCTCGCCGCTGCCAGGGTCCACGCCTCGCCCAGCTCGCGTCATGCTCGCCTGAATTCATCGCCCCAGCTCGCGCGGCTCGCTTGCGCCCTCACTCGCCTCGTCCTTGCTCTGCTCGCAATCGCTCGGCATCGCCTCGCTCTCTTGCTCGTCGACACTCGTTGCGCCAATTCGAGCTCTTTGGATACCTCGCTGGAGCTTCCGAGCTCACCCAACGCCCCGCACTCAGCTCACGCGAACTCGACACTTGCCCACAGCCCGACCCAAGTGAGAATCGAATCAAAACAGAGGGAGGAAAGATAGAAGCTCACTGAGGGAGTTCTCGACTTTGGAGCTCTCGATCGGAGGTATGGGCATCGTCGGAGGCTCGCGATGGCTCGTCAGACCTGCGTGGGACATGGGTGAGGAGGATGGTGAAGTCCGAGGGTGGTTTGGATCGAAAACGAAGGAGAACGACTCACCGAAAGTTTGGTTCGCGATCGACTCAGGCGGCGATCTTGGATGTGGAAACAGAGGAAAAGGGAGATCGTCGGAGATGCGCTGGCTTGTGTGATAGCTTGTGGTGGCTCCGCTGCTGCTGGAGGTGTCGAGAGAGGTGATCGAAGCTGCTGCTGCTGTGGTCTTGAAAAGGAACGTCGAAGAAGCAAGGGTGGCCGGTTCTTGGTGTCTCCAGGCTCAAGGCAAGGCTGGGGAAAGAGGACTGGCGCTGCTGCTGCGCTCACAAGGACGGAGGAGGACAGTTTAGCGGTTGATTCCCATCAGAACGAAAAGGTAGGAGGACGAAGAGAGATTGGTGATGGAGAGCGGAGTGGTGATGGTGAAACTAAAGCGGGAATGGCGACAGAGTTGGTGAAAGTGATGGTGAGTGATGAATGACGGGGAGAGGGGTGTGGATGTGAAGAGGTATGGTGAGGGTGGAGTGTTAATTTGGTTAAAATCTTAGTCAAATAAATATCCAAAAGTATTCCCGAATACGCGAATTTTGAATCACGAAATTAGTTTCCGAATGTTAGTTTTTCCAACTCTCGCTTCCTCGGTCAATTAGATTTTTAAAATCGAAAAGAATATCGCCATCCGATAATTATTTTGAATTTTCGGGATAAAAGGACGAAAATTGTTCGTTAAATTTATATTCCGGTCGGAATCCGCTAAACGAGTTTTAAAACAGATTTAATTTCACTTTTAATTCTCTTTTTCCGGAAAATTAGGATTTGAAAATCTGAGCCTTTACAACGGTTACGTTTCTCTTCCATTTTCTTCATTCGTTGAAGGCGGCGCTCCCTCCCCGCGGTTGTGTTTCACCCTCGGCACCGTTCTCTGTGGGAGGAAGGCAGGAGGGCGAAGAGGAGGACCAGAGTGGCTGAGAGATGAGAGAGTATATAGATATGTAGAGTGTGCAATTGAAACGGGAGAGGCGACATGGATCCTGGGAAAGGCGAGTTGATTCCGTAAAGAGGGAGAGGTAAAACGGATTTGTGAAGAGGGAGAGGTAACATTAGGGTTAGAACGTGAAAAGTTCCATTGTATACCGCTTATCCAAAATTTTCATTCCACCGCCTAAAATTCCAAAGTGCGGGAATATTATCGCTCAAAAATATATTTTACCGCTTAAAATATTTTGTATTCATTCCCTAAAACATCGACAAAAAAAATTTCCATTATATATTGGATTTTTCTATTTTGAAACTTATGAGTAAAATATAAAACATTACTATTATAAAATATTGTAAAATTTAAAGATATCTTTTCTTCAAAGCATACCTTTACAATATTGTAATAAAAATTTATTAGTTAATATAAGACTTTATTAAACTTTTATTAGTAGATTATATCAAATTTCCTGAAAACATACTTTTATAGTATTCTAATAATAATTTATTGCTTAATTTAAGGTTTTATTAAAAATTTATTCGTTACTTATATGACTTTTCCTAAAAATATACTCTCATAATATTCTAATAAGAATTTATAAGTCAATATAAGGTTTTGTTAAACATTTAATCGTTACATATATGAGTTTTCCTCAAGACATACTCTTATAATATTCTAATAAGAATTTATTAGTTAATATAAGGTTTTTATTAAACATTTATTCGTTATTGATATGATTTTTCCTCAAAACATACCCTTATAGTATTCCGATGAGAAATTATTAGTGAATATAAGGATTTATTCGAAATTTGTTAGTTACTTATTTGAGTTTTCCTCAAAACATTCCTTTATAGTATTCTAATAAGAATTTATTAGTTATTAATATAAGGTTTTATTAACAATTTATTCATTACTTATATGACTTTTCCTCAAAATATACGCTTGGTAATCTAATAAGAATTTATTAGCTAATATAAAGTTCTATTGAACATTTATTTGACACTTATATGAGTTTTTCCTCAAAATATACCCTTATATTATTCTAATAGAAATTTATTGGTTATTATAATGTGTTATGAAACATTTATTAGTCACTTATATCAATTTTCCTCATAACAAACTCTTATAGTATTCTAATAAGAATTTATTGCTTAATATAAGGTTTTATTAAAATTTTATTCGTTACTTATATCACTTTTCCTAAAAAATATACTCTCATAATATTCTAATAAGAATTTATAAGTCAATATAAGATTTTATTAAACATTTATTCGTCAACTATATGAGTTTTCCTCAAAACGTACTCTTATAGTATTCTAATAAGAATTTAGTAGTTAATATAAGGTATTATTAAATATTTATTCGTTACATATATGAATTTTCGTCAAAACATACTCCTATAGTATTCTAATAAGAATTTAGTAGTAAATAGAAGGTATTATTAAACATTTATTTTTTAATTATACGAGTTTCCCTCAAAACATACTCTTATAGTATTCTAATAAGAACTTATTAGTTAATATAAGGTTTTATTAAACATTTGTTAGTTACTTATATGAGTTTTCTCCAAAACATACTCTTATAGTATTCTAATAAGAATTTATTAGTTAATATAAGGTTTTATTAAACATTTGTTAGTTACTTATATGAGTTTTCCTCTATAGATACTCTTATAGTATTTTAATAAGAATTTAGTAGTTAATATAAGGTTTTATTCATTACTTATATTCCTCAAAAGATACTCTTATAATATTCTAATAAGAATTTATTAGTTAATATAAGGTTTTATTAAACATTTGTTAGTTACTTATATGAGTTTTCCTCAAAACATACTCTTATAGTATTTTAATAAGAATTTAGTAGTTAATATAATGTTTTATTCAACATTTATTCATTACTTATATGAGTTTTCCTCAAAACATACTCTTTTAGTATTCTAATAAGATTTTAGTAGTTAAAATAAGGTTTTATTAAACATTTATTTGTTACTTACATGGGTTTTCCTCAAAACACACACTTATAATATTCTTATAACAACTTATTAGTTAATATTTGGATTTATTTGAAAATTTAGGTACTTATATGACTTTCCCTCGAAACACACACTTATAGTATTCTTATAACAATTTATTAGATAATATAAGGTTTTATTCTACAATCATTATCTACTTATATTATTTTCCCTCAAAACGCACAGTTATAGTATTCTTATAACATTTTATTGAATAATATGTAGTTTTATTCCACAATAATTAGCTACTTGTTGTAGAGAGGAAATCGAGTATGAAATATAACAAAATAAATCAAACCAGATTCTGCCCACGCAAATAATTACAAGACCTCCTCCTGATGTAGCAGCGGGAAGTGAGGATCGATCCTCGAGGAAGCGTGTCGGCGGATCCTAGGTAGCGGATGAATCTCACAGAAGTCGACCACAAGTGTCCTCGATCTCGAGTACAGCAACTCGACAGAAGATCGGGCTAGTCGAACACAGCAGCAGCAACTCGGCAAGGGTGGTCGATCTCGACAAGGCCCTACTCGATATCGAGTAGCCTTCGTCTAGGTCGAGTGGGTCTGGTCGAGTTCCTGCACAAGTAAGCTACGGCGACTATGGGTTGAAGATCAGTAGTCGAGGTCGACCAGGGTTTGGTCGAGATCGACGAGGGCAGGGAGTAAAAATGAAATAAAAGAAAGTAAAAACAATTGCTTTGGGGTTTCGACTAAACTTAATGTAAAAGGACTTCCAAGATTGGGGTTTGCAACGACAATAACCAAGCATGCATAAGGTAGAATCAAACAGATAATCATGTGAATCGCATTAAAGGATTAAGCTTTCGCCTTTTCCAACAATTAGACAACTCTTTCAAGAAACCCTAATTGTCTCTACCGATTTTATGTTTACAATCCAAGTTGTTAGCATGGATCTCCATTAGATGGGCAATAAACACATCAACAAGTAGGAAAATGCTCAAAACATGATAAAGGTCGGATCTTTACCTCAAGCACGCATGGCTATCGTTGGGCTCGCCCCAACCCTAGAAGTGGGTGGACTACTCGTGCTTCATCGCAAAGTTAGACATCATCGATTGAAAAGAAACAACTTGCATAAATATAAACCAAAGTTTACAACCGCTTGAAGCCAACTCCGCTCTCGCTTCAAAACTCCAATCGGTTGCTCACTCTCTTTTTCTCTCTCTACTACTACTTCTCCTCTTGAAAATTGAATGAATAAAACTGAGCCCCATGGACCTTATTTATAGGCTTCTAATCCTTGCTACTCAATGATAGAAATATCTATCTATATCTAAAATTATATCTAAAAGGCTAAAAGATAAATAAAATGTTTTAAGGAAATAAATCAACAAGGAAAAGATAATTCTAAAGTGGGTAAGTCTTCATGTCTTGATAGATCTTGCTTCCTTGGATAGAATTGATCAACTTTGGATAGATCCCAGCCAAATCGACTTCCTTCACGCCCAAGGAATCTCAAGTCGAGTAGGACTCGTCACGTCGACGCGTTTCTGGAAACTGGGCTACTCGACATCGATAAGGGTCTGGTCGACCTCGAGTAGGATTCATCGTCGACTGGACTTCTCGGCTAGATCTGCTCGACAGGCTCGGACTTGGTTCACGGTGCTCGTCGATGTCGACACGGGATCGTCGAGGTCGAGTAGACTGGCTATGTCGACTGGGTCTTCTCGGGTGGCTCTACTCGACAGGCTCGGATCTGGACTGGGAGCTCGTCGATCTCGATAAGGGCTCGTCGAGGTCGACTAGGGTGTGGCCTTCTCTGGTCGAGCAGCTTCTCCTCGGCATGGACTCGGACTGGCGCTGTGGGGCTCGTCGATCTCGACTAGAAGCTTGTCGAGATCGAGTAGGATTATCCTCGGCGTCCTTGTCCTCGGCTTCTCGATCAGTTCTCTCCTCGACTCCAGGTGTGGCGCTGGGCTTCGTCGATCTCGACCAGGTCTCGTCGAGATCGAGTAGACTTCCGGAGCTGGGTGGTCTGGCTCTCGACGTTGCTTCTGGTCGACAAGGCTGTGCTCGGACATACTTGTCGAAATCGAGTAAGGGCTACTCGAGGTCGAGTAGTCTGGTTTCTCGACTCGATTCGACTGATTCCGTTGCTGCTTTGACCTTGGACTTCTGTAGCTGTTTTCCGAGCTTTTCCGACCTTCCTTAGAATTACTGCAAAATGCCTCGAATTCTGCGAATTAAACAGAAACTGGTGTAGATTCCATAATTTGGAAAATAAACATAAACTACATAGATTATGTACTATCTTAGCCCAAATGAATGCAATGTATGCAGAAATCGATATAAAAGTAAATGTAAAACATGGCAGATTCAGCTCACAACACTACTTATATGATTTTCCCTCAAAACACACACTTATAGAGTTCTTATAACATTTTATTAGATAATACAAGGTTTTATTCCACAATTATTAGCTACTTATATGATTTTTCTTCAAAATGCACACTTATAGTATTCTTATAACATAGTTGTAACGGCCTAGAATTATGATTCCCGGGTTACGTTTCAAGTGATGAAACCCCTTGTTCGGATCTTGCAATTCAGGTATGGGTCGAGGTTTCAAACTCATTTTAAGATTAGTAGAAAGAAGGATTTCAAACCCTGAAAACCACGAAGGGCCGTTGGGTACTCTTAATCTGTCCTACAACTATGTCGCGAAATTCCACTCAAATGAAAGCAAAGCGGAAGCAAAGTTAAGATACAAAGTACCACCGTAAAGCCGGGTCAAAATCAAAACATAAGCGAATGATTACCATTTATACCAAGTTAGAGAATTAGCCAGGTTCTTCGATTCGCCAAAGGGTTTCCCATCACAGAGGCATGGAGCAAACAAGAGCGGTACCTAACACTATGCATGAAGTCAGGCACGGTAATCGCCCGCGGGTCCTTTGACCGCGCTGAGGCCATATAACATGCATATACCTAAATAAAAGGATGACTAATGCAGTACAAGATTTAAATCACATAAGCATGCTTTGACAGTTATAATATGCAGAAAAACTGTAAAGGGCCCAAGGCAATGCCAAAGCAATCCAAAAGAAATACACACCTATCATCAAGCCATTTCCATAAGCTACCGGTCCATCATTCATACACACGAACTCCAAGTTCTCAACATGCTCAAAACCAACCGATAGTAAAACCGTTTTCCAAAACCTTTCCGATGCGATCAACATCAACCAAATTCATTCTTCAAATCAAACCCCATTGATAAAATCGTACCAACCATATTTTCCAAATTCTTAAAGCCCAAATCAAGTCAACTCATTTTCCAGACAATTTCTCAAATCATACTTGGTCAAATTCCGACATTAATCATTAATTCATTAACCAATTTCCCAAAATCATATTATTAAAATGATTCCGGCATGTTTATTTTCAAAATCATTTATAAATAAATTCTGACATTTTGAAATATATTAACTACTTAAACAAGTCAACTAACCATGTAAATACCAATCTTAACAACAATTATTCACATAAAATATTATCAAGCAATTCATATCAAATAGCTAAATAAATAATTTTCAAAATTAATTATGTACTAAATAAACCAGAATGAGCTCGATAATTATCAAAGAAATAATTTTATAACATTTTATATAATCACATAAGGAAATAACATAGACAAAACCAAACCTCACACACAAACAAGGAAAAGCCCAAGATACTCAACCCCGGATCCAATTCCCATATCTAACCCATCAAACCCGTACTGAAAGAGAAGACCCGCCCAAGGAAACCTAAACTCGATCCCACATCCCTTCCCAACTGAAGACCCGTCAGGAAATGTTATAGCCCGAAAATGAGACTTGGACCCGGCCCAACCCAGGAAAGAAAGAACGAAGAATAGAATACGGGGCCCACCCCCATCTCTTTCCCAGCATTCTTCTTCCCCGAAACAAACGAGCAGGGACGCTGCACAATCGACGGAATAGAAGGAAGAAAGGAAACAAAAACCAGACCTCTGGCGGACTCCTTTCCATCCTAAACCTCGCCCCACTACACCGACACGAAATTCCGATCCCAACCCACACGAAAGAACACAAGCGCGGAAAGAAAAGGGGGAAATGAGGGCTCACCGCGGGGCCGAGTTTTTCACCGGAGACGCCCGATGTACCTCGTCGGAGTCAGATTGCTGACGGGAGATGACCTAGGAAGGAAGAGAGATGAAAATGAGGAGGAATTGTACACAAACACAACGAACCTCAACATTGGAAACTGGGGTGGAAGCGACTCGCTTTTGGGGATCTTCTGCTCCGACGACGTCAAACAGTGGCGGATCCGGAAATTTTTGTAGGGCGGCTGAAATTTTTTTCTAAGAAATGACTGTTTAAAATGCGCGAGTCTAAAAGTTGTTCTTATATACACCGTTGACACCTTCGGTACTGCTTATTTGTTGAATGGCGCTAAAAACGACACTATATTGTTTTGCGGATTCAGGAACCTACATCACCAACTATAATGTAATTATACCCGAGCAAACGACACTATGTTGTATCTACTTCGATCCCAAAAAAATAGTTGTTGGGGTAATGAACAAACTGCTTGATGTTGTCTACTTAGAAGAAAAAAACGACATTTGTTGAATTTTAATTAATACTACCTCCGTTCGGCAAAACACGTCGTTTGCTATTCACGTACGCTTTTTTAGAATGATAAAAACTATAAAAAGTATTAATTTTTAAAATTTTTTTTTAACAATTTCGTACATTTTTTTAACAATTTTGTACTTATTAATAATAACTACGAAATTGTTTAAAAAAATTTTTAAAAAATGAATATTTTATATAGTTTTTATTATTCTAAAAATGCGTACCTGAATAGTAAACGACAAGTTTTGCCAAACGGATGTTGTATTGTATTAGTTATTATAAGTATTGATTATAAGGAAAAAAGAGGTTGGTGTTTTAAAAAAAAAAGATGCAACATTTAAAAAAAACAGATGCAACATAGGGGTTACTGTTTTAAAAAAAAAAACAAATGCAACGTGTTTTTTAAAAAAAGGATGCAACACAGGAAAAGGGGGGAATCAGTAGGATTCGAACCGGCGATCTCATGCTCCCCACATTAACTTGTCTGATGTCCTTTCCGCTGAGCCAACATGTCTTTGTGAAAATATTTGACTTCAATTCAATATATTACTAAATTAACAGATATATAAAAATATACATATACCCCTATTTTGGCCAGCGGGGGGCTTCAGCCATCCCGAGCCCCCCCCCCCCCCCCCCCCCCCCCCCCACAGATCCGCCCCTGACGCCGAGGGACTCCTGCTCCGGCTTCTGGGCTTCGTTGAGGCTCGTGGATGTTGCTGTTATTGCTCGGGCTCACTCAGATGACAGAGAAGCGCTGGGAGGCGCTCAAGAGGTGCGCTCGGGAGATCTCGGGAAGCGCCTGGGTTGCTCAGTCGGGGTTGGGTTACCGAAAGCGGAGGTGGGCTGATTTGGTGGTGGTGCTTGTTTGTTCTTCTTCGGGAAGCAGAGGACATGATGCTCTCGGAAAACAGAGCTCGGAGCTCTCAGTAGTGTAGTCGGCGGCTCAAGGAGGAGAAAGGAAGGAGGTGGTGATGTCCTTCTTGTGGGTTTTCTGGAGGTTCTGCAAGGGAGGAAAATGAGAGAGAGAGAGAGAGAGAGAGAGAGAGAGAGAGAGAGAGAGAGAGAGAGAGAGAGAGGAATGGTTTTGGTGGGTTTATACAGTGGATGCAAGGTGAGGAGTGTGTGCACATAAGGAGAAGAGGTACAGAGGATTGGTGCTCCTTTGTGGGTTTACAAGGCGAAATTGTACATAAGAAGACAAATCTGTAGCTGGAAATTGTAAGGCAAGGCAAGAGGTGAAATGGGAATCGTTCCCCAACGGCAGACGAGAGAGAGAAGAAAGAGAGAGAAGAAAGAAAAGGAAAAGAAGGGATATATATGTGGTCCCAAATATATATTTTAAATACCCGAATAAATATCTCGATATTCACTCTCGGACCTTATCCGACCCAACTCAAAATGATTTTCAAATTTTCAAATCCGAGATTAATAATGAACTCCGAATACTATCCTCAATTGTCGCATAAACAAGCGGGATAACATATTTTAAACTTTCAACTAAATAATGCCGGAACTCGTTGCGAGATATTTACAATAAAACCAATAGTCCGGGGACGGAATTTCCCAACCTTCCAAATCTTAGAAGTCGAAATGATTTTAAATCACTATTTTAATAATTTTAATATGGGCAAATTGCATAAAATAGCACGAACTTTAGGGGTAGTTGCACTCAGTGGCACGAACTTAAACAACTACAAAAATAATCACCAACTTTGGTGTTTAGTTGCGGTCAGTGGCACGTATACCCCCTATCTCGCTAATGTGGACTAGTAGGGGTGCTTACATGGAATTTTTTTAATTAAAAAGACATATAACGAGATATGAATTAATGAGAATGCTTATATGTTTTTTTTTAAATTAAAAGACATAAAAGATGTGCCAAAATTATGAAACTAGCTAGGTTCCAATTTTATTTTTTATTTCATGTAATTCCAAATCAAAGATAATTGTGACAAATATAGCATTTGCAAATTAAAATAACTAGCTAGTTTGCAAATGTTATATTTGTCACAATTATCTTTGATTTGGAATTACATGAAATAAAAAATAAAATTGGAACCTAGCTAGTTTCATAATTTTGGCACATCTTTTATGTCTTTTAATTTAAAAAAAAACATATAAGCATTCTCATTAATTCATATCTCGCTATATGTGTTTTTAATTAAAAAAATTCCATGTAAGCCCCCCTACTAGTCCACATTAGCGAGATAGGGGGTATACGTGCCACTGACCGCAACTAAACACCAAAGTTGGTGATTATTTTTGTATTTGTTTAAGTTCGTGCCACTGAGTGCAACCACCCATAAAGTTCGTGCTATTTTATGCAATTTGCCCTTTTAATATTATAAAATTTCCCGGTCTATACAACAGTTATTAGGTAAATATATGGTTTTCCCTCAAAACACTCATTTATATTATTCTAATAAGAATTTATTGCATAATATAAAGTTCTATTCCACAATCATTAGCTACTTATATGCGTTTTTTCTCAAAATAAACTCTCCTAATATTCTTATATGAATTTATTAGCTAATAAAAGGTTTTATTCAACGATTATTAGTTACTTATATGCGTTTTCCTCAAAACATACTCTTATAGTATTTTCGTGAGAATTTATTAGTTACTATATGATTCTGTTCAACACTTATTGGTTACTTATATGAGTTTTTTCTCAAAACTTACTCTTATAGTATTCTCATAAGAATTTATTAGTTAATTTAAGGTTTTATGAAACATTTATTCGTTACTTATATGAGTTTTCATCAAAACATACCCTCATGTAGTATTCTAACAAGAATTTATTAGTTAATATAAGGTCTTATTAAACATTTACTAGTTATTAATATGAGTTTTCCTCAAAACATAGCCTTATAGTATTCGAATAAGAATTTATTAGTTACTATATGACTCTATTCAACACTTATTAGTTACTTATATAAGTTTTTACTCAAAACATACTCTTTTAGTATTCTCATAAGAATTAGTTAGTTAATTTAAGATTTTATTAAATACTTATTAGTTACTTATATGAGTTTTCATCAAAACACACCCTTATAGTATATTATAATAAGAATTTATTAGTTAATATAAAGTCTTATTATACATTTATTAGTTAGTCATATGAGTTTTTCTCAAAACATACCCTTATAGTATTCCAATAAGAGTTTATCACTTAATATAATGTTTTCTTAAATATTTATTAGACACTTATGTGTGTTTTCCTCAAAACATACCATTATGATATTCTAATAAGAATTTATTACTTAATATAGGGTTTCAACACTTATTAGTTACTTATATGAGTTTTCCTCAAAACATACTCTTTTTGTATTCTCATATGAATTTATTAGTCAATTTAAGGTTTTATTAAACATTTATTCGTTACTTATATGAGCTTTCATCAAAACAAAACCTTTTAGCATTCTAATAAGAATTTATTAGTTAATATAAGGTCTTATTAAACATTTGTTAGTTACTTATATGAGTTTTCCTCAAAACATATCCTTATAGTATTCGAATAAGAATTTATTACTTAATATAATGTTTTACTAAATGTTTTTTAGACACTTGCATGTGTTTCCCTCAAAACACAACCTTATAATATTCTAATAAGAATTTATTACATACATTATATTGAATAAAATTGTAATAACTAAACATACAAGTATCAATTACAACCAATTTTTAAATTACATTACATTTACATATAAACATTTACAAATTCTGCAAATTAAATACTAATTTAAAACCTCTTCCTCGTTGGTATATATAAATACGCATATTTAAATCTTAATTACATTACCTATTCATATAATTAAATTACAAATGAACAATATATATATATTATGTAAATAAGTTAAACAAATTAACCTTACCATCCCACCCAAAAGAAAAGATAAAAAAATTAACGTTTCCTCGTACAGGCCGATCTCCACAACACTGATCGAACACCATAGTGGATTGTGGAGAGTGAGCTAGCTAGAAGACAATAATCACGTGGGTCGGCCTCATTAATGCCCTCAACCATAAAATCGAAGGGAACAGATGCGTGTCTGCCCCATCCGTAGGTAGAGTACAAAGCGCATTAACGTTTGACCTCATCTGTAATAGCCACGGATGTAGCCACGGATACAATCGTTGCTAACTAAGTTCATTAATACCCTTTCATTCTATGAGCTAATTGGGCTTTCACTTCTGATGGGCTATTGGACTTTAAGATGAGCTCGCCTCCGGTTTCACTCTATACCCTATTAATGGACTATATTCAATCTCTATAAAATTTGGGAGAGATAGTAATCTTTTCCGGCCCGCCTATACCATTTGCGACCAAGCCTACTCAACAAATGTTCAACGATTTTCGATACTGAATAGCCACGGCCGGATTCTGCTACGAATAGTATGTTGTGGCCAAATCAACTTTGAATATAGCCACGAAACAAACGATTGTGGCTATGTTCGTGGCTATTTACCAGCACAATCCACCTTCCAACCCACGAAATCAGCTATGGACAGCAGGCTCGTTGCTATTAGCCATGACTTTGATGAGGTGGCATATCAGAATGCCTATCAGCCACGAATATAGCCACAGTTGTTAACAATCGTCGCTAATGTCATTGCTATTGGCCACAAAGATAGCATCGCCTAATATTCGTGGCTAACAATCCGTTGCTATTGGCCACAAAGATAGCATCGCCTAATATTAGTAGTGAGCCTTAAATATCTAGGGTATAAAGCTCTTTTTGTAGTAGTGATTCAAGTTTAAAAGATGCGCAAATATTGTGCTTGTAGCTTAAATTTGATTTTATGCTCAAGCTGGAAGAAATAATGGGGAGGTGTTAATTACAAGAGAGAATCCATACATGGTGCATTGTATCGTTTTTCCAGATACATATATATTTCCCCTTTGCGGGGGTATGATTTTGAATTCATCACTATTTTACATGGTTTTTCTTTTTACTTATAAAGCTGCGGATTTATAAAAAAACCCAAATGTCTCCAATAGAACGCGCCCCACACGCCAAATGTGAAAACCATCGTCGCCCCAAAGAAAGAGATTGTTGATTAAAAATCTATGTCGCTTCTCCTTTAAACCTGCAATTCCATACAAATCGATTGCAGATCCCGCACTCTTACAACTGATTTTGGATGATAATTCTATCCTAAACCTACTCTGGATATCTCTTGTTCATCATCATCCTTGTGCTGGCTTCGTGCTATTGGCGTATTTTGTTTCCCCAATTTCTCATTTTGCGTATGTGGGTGCTCTAAACCTAATCCCCTCAAAATCGCCCGTTGTTAGTATGGATTTTGGCTCAAAAATTAGGTTTTTGTTGGGGTTTGGTCTAATCGACCCCCCCCCGGCCTAATCGGAGGTGTACGATCCCAAAGGGTATGTTGGTCTGTCTGATTCGGATTGGCTCCAGTGCCTGCAATTTGGAGCAGTTTGTTCAAGTTCACAAGATATTGGGGATGGGGGTGTGAGAGGTGCTTGATTGGAAGGTGTTGACCTGTGCGTTTCCCTTCCGAAAGGGGACTGATCGCTCCCTCTATATAAACGGTGGGCGACGGGGTGTCACCTCATCCTATCTCTTCTTTCCTTCTTTCTCTTCTCTTCTCAACAATCTAATTACTTTTTCTTTGTGTTTGTTCTGAGCATGGCTCCAACTGAAGCCGACAAGGGTAAGCACCCTCTGGTGGTAGATGATCCTACCCTAGTAATGGAGAAAACCAAAACGCCGGCGGGCGATAATCTCAAAGAGCAGATCCCGCGAAAGAAAGAAGGGGGTGAATCCAGTAGAAATGGAAAGCTGGAAAGGAAGTTCAAGAGAAGAACGTTCAATAGGGAAAGGCTCCAGGCGCTGCAGGGGCGTGTTCAAGAGAACATCTCAGCCCTAAACCACTCCTCCCTTTTTGCCACTATCATCGGGGAACCTCTTGAAGCAAAAGAGGTACGGAGAAGGGTCAGGTATGTGTGGAAATTTCTTACTGGGGGATTTCAACTCATTCCAATTGCCAACAATTGGTTTGAGTTGCGATTCGATGTTGCTTCTGATCGAGATTTGGTTTGGGGCAATCGCCCTTACCGGGTTTCTGGCCAACTCATCCTGCTAAGGCCTTGATGCCTTGATTTCGACCCATGGTTGGAATCGGTTACAAACTGGATCTTTGGATCCGGTTTCCGGGTTTGCCGTCCAAGTATGTGCATGATGACATCCTTCGGGATATCATCCAGGAGAACGGTTTGGTTCAGATTATTCGTATTGCTGCTTTTCATGTTAAGGGTGCGCGCTTTCGCTACCCTCGAGTGTGTGTTTCACTGGATGTCACAATGATTGAAGGTTGGTCTGTATGTGTGATCAATGAGGATGGGTTGGTGGAAACTTATCTAATCTGGTTTGACGATTTTCCCCAAGTCTGTGGAAGCTGTGGCTCTGACGACCATGTGTTCGAAGCATGCCCCCTGAGGCACCATGTGTTCGAAGCATGTCAATGCTGTCAATCCGGCTGAAATTCATGTGGAGGTTGATGTGCCTGTTGAAGGGTAAAATTTCACGAATTTTGTTATTCGTGACTTTATATTCAAATTACCAAGTTTAATTATTTATTTAATGATCAAATTTGGTGCCAAACAATTTGGTGAAAATTGTGTTAATGGGCACAAAAATAAGAAGTAAAGGGACCCAAACCCAATTTAATGCAATTGAACAAAATTAAAATGCAGTCCGGCCGACCCAAGTGAAAAGAGGCCAGTTAATGCTGAAAAATTCAGCAACTGCTCTCTCCTACAGTTAATTAAAAAAAACTGTACATGAAAGAAACTAGGGGAGTGGGCATGTTAAGTAACTGCTCCTATTTTCTCCCTATAAAAGACAGGAAATGAAGCAGTTGGGGCTTCCTCTACTGCCGAACAGTAGATAAATAGCAAACAATCTTTTTTTCTCCGTCTTCCTTCTCCAGCTGGTTTTCTTCTGCCTCTTGGAGAAACCTGCAACAGCAAACACAAGCAAGAAAAAAAAACACATTAGCAAACCTGGTTCCTGCTGCAGAAAAGAAGAAGATTCAAGGTAGTTTTCATGGTTCCTAAGATCCTCCTATGCAAAACGATATAGCTTTGTACAGTTATATTTGTTTTAAGCTGGTCTGGATTTTGGAATCTCAAAACTGCCTAAAATCATGGCGAAACTCTGGCGAAATTTTCATTCAAAGGGACTGCTAAAAGGCTCCTAATCAGCCAGGCAAATTGAAACCTAATATCTCCAAACAAAAAAAAATAAGCAGGGAGGCATTAAGTTTTCAAGGTATCCACTCAAAATAGCCACAAAGGCAAACAATATCAAATTGGAATCCATCAAAACATCAGGAAAAAAAGCGCAGGCATGAATTGGGTTTACAAAAAATCAATCAGAATCTACAAAGGACAAACTGATGATTTCAAATTTCTACCTAAATTAAATTCAGCCTATGTCCACTGCAAACTGATGTTTCCCGTTTTTTCAATTCGGTGAAATCAAAGAAAAGAGGTGAAATTGACATACCTAAGCCAAGGAACCGAGACAGGCCCGAGCTTGCTGCGCTCCTCCTCCTCCAATGGCTCAAATTCGTAGGAGCTTGGCTCTTATCAGATTTCTGAAAGCCTTGGATTCACTTGCCCTTGTATCAATTGCTGGGAACAAAAATCCCCAAATCAGCCCTAATTTTCTCATCACCCAAATTAGACAAAATTAGAGGGAAATTGCAGGGAAAAGTAAGAAAACAAACCTATGCTTCTTCTCTTTGCAAAAGCTTTCAGGGTTTCCGAGTGACATCGAATGGATCCGGATCCTCGTGCTTCGAAGGCCCTCCCGTTCTTCTATTGTCCTTCGAGACTAGCTCACTCTTCCTGAGATCACTCGATTCCAGGTCCCCTCGATTTGATTCAGAAATCGGCTTCGTCGTCCAAGCGAACTACAAGCGGCTATGGCGGTGTGCCTTTTCTGTGTTGGAGCCGCTGAGGTCAGGAAAAAAGCGTTAAATTGTTAACACAAGATAGAGCTGGAGGATGAAAGCTATTGTTAACTCATCAGCTAAATTATTTTGGGCTGGACTTGCCCTCCTAAAAAAAACAGTAAAAAAGAATGAAATGGGCTGAGTTTGGAGTTGTTTGGGCTTTGACCATCAAATTAGTTATTTTTGTTAAACATAAAAACATTTGATGCACATCAGCGCCTGTTTCGGCAATGATGAGGAAAAATGTGTTTAATCACGAAACTAACCCACTAAAATATACGAATTATAATTGGCGCAAATTAAGAATTCGAGTTTAATTAAAACATAAAATTAAACTCGTCAAATATTTTTTGCCAGTTAATTCTAGTGGGTAAATTTCAAAGTGATTCCTAAACAAAAACGGGGTCAAAACCTCAAATCAAGTTTCACCAAATATAAACTTGCTTTTAGGTAGAACTACGTAAAGACTTGACGCCATAAAAACGGCTACGTAGGTAACCCGATATTAAATCCTAAAAAATATATCGGGTATAGTCGTCCACCTATAAATTCACTTTTAAATGAATATGAGGTTAAAACCAAACAAATTAAATTGGTCTTTTTAAAAAAGAACTACATAAGATTTGATCCCGTTCAAACGGGTATGTAGAAAGCTTGACATAAAGCAACGAGCTCGTCAAGTTCAATCACGATCCTCAAACGATCAGGCTTCTAAAACAAAATCAAACTTGGTTTCTAAACGAACTACGAGTGATTTGATTCTCTTCCAAGAGATACGTAGGAAACCCGATATAAAGCTATAGCTCATCGGGTTCAATCACACGGTCCTCAAACGATCAAATTTGTTCTCAATTAGAACTACGTAAAGACTTGACGCCGTAAAAACGGCTACGTAGGTAACCCGATATTAAATCTCAAAATATGTCGGGTACAGTCGTTAATCCCTAAATTCACTTTTAAAATGAAAATGGGGTTAAAATTAAATCTAAATTAAATACACATGATTTTCCGTGTAAGTGATAGCCGTTGAGTTGGGAAACCCTTCCGAGAAGGTGTGCTCAATTTATTCGGGTGATACACGAGAAAATTTCATGCATATGATAGTGTGATTTATGTTAGGGTTACCCTTCCGAGAAGGTGGGTCCTAATACGATCCAATGATGCATGAAAACCTTAAAGGTGATAAAACACACAAAACTCAAACACTCTGAACTACGTGAGGCTTGATTCTCTTCCAAGAGATACGTAGGCAACCCGTAAAATTAGGGTGCAGCCCAAATCACCCAAACCACCCAAGTCTTGGTATCAATACGACTTCGAATCAAGAGGATAACCAAAAGGGGTCGAACTCAAATATTTAAAATCAAATAAAATGTGTTGTACGATTATTGCGCATTTTTGTCCAACAGTGCCGGTAGGTGAGGCACCTGGAGATGATGGCCAGGGAGCTTGGTCTACTGTCGCAGGCAGAAGGCATGTGGTGATCCCTCCACCGTCCTTCGGTCAACCTAAAACTGATATTCTATCTAGCTTTGGTAAGAATGTTACCCTCTCATCTGATTCCCCCTCTTCTAAGTCTCCAATTGGATTCTCTGGGGGCTCTAAGAACAATCCTAGGATAGCTCAATTGGTTATTGATGCTCCTCTTCCTCTTGCTGCCATGATCCCAAGTGATGAGATCCTCTTCCTCTTGCTGCCATGATCCCAAGTGATGAGATCCTTCCTCCGAAAGCAGAAGCGCAACCGGATCTTTACTTTTGGGTTGCTGACGATGAAGAGATTCTGGATTTCGACGAAGACGAATTCATGGAGGAGATTCTGGTGGAGGATGGCTTGGCTGATCCTGGTTTCTCTCAGGCTGATCTTGATGCTATCCTTTCTAACGTTCCACCATCGACGAAATTTGTTCTGCCTGATCTGAGCAACCGCGCCAGACTTGTTGATTCACTGCAGGAGCACTTTGTGACTCCAAATGCCTCTCCCTCGGTGATTCGTGATGTTGAGCAGATGGAGCTGTCAGTTGGATCCCTCTATGAGTCGGCTAAGCGCAAAGTAAAGATTGAGGAAGGCGATTCTGCTTGCTCTACCATAACTCTGATGGGTATCAGCAAGAAGAAGGGTAAGCATGTGTAGAAAAATTAAGTGTTGGAGGTTGGAGGTACTCATTGATGGTTGTGAGCTACCTCAAGCCATGATAACTTTGAAATCATCTCTATCTATCTGCAAATCTGAGTTTGCAAGTACCTATGGTGGTTTTATTTTGATCATGTCTGGGAGAGCTCAATTGGTTAGTTTTTGTTCATTTAGTCCAGGCCCTAGATATATTAGCCTTGATCAGTTGGTATTATCTAAGCTTTATTATGATCAGTTTGAACAATGTAAGAAACAATGGGTGACCTTTGCTTGTATTATACCGGTTGCCTTTTATCAATGGAAATGGGTAATTATGTATGTAAATGTTTCTTGTCTTGAAAATCTGAACTGGATACTCTCTCCAAGAAAGTGATGACTGATCTTGGACAGGGGTATAGAGTGAGCAGTTTCGATTATAAATCTCTTACACACTTATTCACAGGCCATTTCTTCCATGGCTTTTTTAGCTTGCTTGGTGTATCCTGTATGTTCATAGGACTGAATTCTAGTCACCGTAAGCTTAAATATAAGTCATCTGGATACAACAATCAGCAATTAGTTAAAAATTGGTTAAATTCGTTCAGGGATCTAATTTTTTACTTGCATTTAAGCACTCTTATGGTCTACAAAAACTGTTGTGGGACTGATGGTCAGCTTCTTCATATAGGAATTTGTATGATAGATGTAAATTGGTCTCGGTTGTCTAATGAATTTCTAGTTATGAGCAATATCACTAGGATGGTTTGGATTTTCTTTCCATGCATTAAATTGGTCATCTTGTATTGGCTATAGTTAACTTTAAGTGCTTATTTGTGGTATGTATATTGTATCTCCATTATATTTAATTACGAAATCTTGGTGGGGAACTATGGCTGCCAGCAATAGATTAGCTCTAAGAACTACTGTCACAAACTAATTAACAATAACAATGCCTACCCTTCCCCTAGTTTTCAGCATACTATAGAACCATCTAAAAAGGTTTTAAGAGTCGGTATGCAAGGTGCTAACGGTGTTATGAGGGACCTAATGGTTCTGTCTTTCACCTCCATGCCTTGTTTTGATTCTTGCCTAGACAAACCCACATACTTAGACATAGGTGGCTTGACTCAATGGCATGAGAAATGGGCTGGAAAAACTAAAGTGATTATACAACTAGGACCTATTATATGTGTAAATATATTTTTGCTATTAGAAGTTCCACACCCCCGACTTCTAATGGTGTGAACAATTATTAAATGAAAGTCGGATTTTGGAACATTAGAGGCATTGGAAGGGGAAATGTATGGTTAGATCTAAAGGCAATGAGGATAAACGACCACATTAATCTAATGGCAATTGCAGAGACCAGGACAAACACAATTCCACAGGACAAAACATGAAAAGCTACGGGGTTAAGTGATGACATCTCGTCGATTGGACAGGATAGAACGGGAGACATCAGACTATTATGGAATGAGAACGCCTTTACTAACGAGACAATAGAAGTAGGGGTGGTTCTTCCGAGAGTGATCCGTGTAAAATATGAATGCAGGGACACATTTTTTTTGGGAATGCTCTTCTTTGTTTATGCCCCACCGCATGAAAGTGACGAAGACACCTTCTGGTCAGAATTGTCAAACATAATCATTAATGAGCCTCTACCATGTCTAGTCATTGGGGATATGAACGAAATAAGCGGCAACAACGAGAAGGTTGGTGGAGTGTCAAATAACATATCCAGGTACGCTAGATTGAACCATTTCAAAGACCAGTGTGCTTTATCTGAAATTCTGTCTTCAGGAAATCAATTCACCTAGCGGAAAAAAAAGGAAGGGGAAGACAATATATGGGAAAAACTCGATCGAGTCCTTGTTCAGCATAAATTTCTTAGCACCTTTAGCTACCTTTAATGGGGCTTTTTTCGGGTTCAGATCACTGCCCCATTTCCATCTGCCTAGATTATGGGCGACAATTTACTCCACCAACGTTTAAATTTGAGAATATGTGGTTACATAGGATGGATTTTAGGAATGTTGTAAAGCAAGCTTGGAGAGTGAAGTGCTCAGGGTCAGGAATGTATAGATTAATCTATAAAACAAGATTTCTGAAAAATAAGGCCAAATCTTGGAACAAAAACTCATTTGGGAATGTTTTCCGTCAAATACAATTAGTTGAGAAAGAACTGATCGTCCTACAATCTGAAATCTCTCCAAATATAGGCAAGGAAATTATGATGGAAAAATAACTGATTAGGAAAAAAGAACAATTATTAAAATTTCAAAAAGAGTATTGGGCACAAAGGGCAAAATCTAAGCATATCAAGTTAACAGACTCCAACACGGGCTATTTTCATAGATGAAGGTTCGATAATATAAAACAATGTAATAAAGAGATACTCTAGAAGGGGGGTTGAATAGAGTATGCCCGTTTTTCACAGAAAGTCTCAAGACCTTTGGAGCTCATACCAAAACCTTTGAGATTAACCTGAATCACAAAGTTAGACAATCGAACCAAGTGCGGAAATAAGGTAAAGAAATAAGTAAAGGACACGAGTAATTGTTTACGAGGTTCAGCACAACTTGGCCTACGTCCCCGCCTAGGGTTCTTCCACAACCCTAGGATTCAAAGGCTTTATTGATTCGCTTAGCTTAGGATCCTAATAGCTCACCGAGAAGCCTCTCTCCTATACAATTGCAATCTAGTCAACTCACGTTCCCTTGGAGTCCTAGACCAATCTAGAAGAGCCCCACCTCTCTCAGCTATCTAGTACAATCCTCTTACTCTCACAAATCAACAGCCTAGTGCAACTTCCCGAGTTATAAACTCTCGAGTAACACTTTAAATGAATATATCCTATAAGCTCACAGTGACTCTCAAAGGCTTTGAAATAGACAACAAACTCTTGAGCGCTTATCAGAGAGACACTTGGAAGACGGATCACTTGAATGAATGAAACTCGTGTAGCACTTGTGTATCTTCTGTCTTCTCCTTCCTTTCCTTTATAAAAGAGCATGGAGCGTGAGGATCTTCACCACCGGATCTCCAACGGCTCCTTCGAATCAGTTTGATCTTCAATCTTCTATTTATGGACACTTTGAATCGCCATGATCTATTTTGAACCGATCTCCTCAATATGTATTAAGGAAGGATATAATCTCGAATATACTTCCTGAAATGGTTAGGCATATATATATATATATATATATATATGTATATATATATATATATATATATATATATATATATATATATATATATATATAATATAATGGAAGTATATAATAAGATGAAATAATATACGAATAATTAAGATAGGTTTTGTATTTCATCAACTGTTAATGCTCCAAGGCCTTTCATCAACTGTTAATGCTCCAATGCTCCAAGGCCTTTGAAACATCTATTCCGATTTTCATTAAGGGAGGGAGTTATCAATCTCCCCCTTGATGAAAGACAAAACCTGTGCATCCCTGCAACTTAGTCAAAAATAGATAATACAATGGAATTCGGACTAAGTACCTGCAATGGTTAGACAAATGTTGGATCAAAAAATTTTAAAGTAAGAAAACATCCAACCGAAAACCATAAATCAAAAACCAAGGTCTTCCAAGACCTTTAAGCAGAGGTTTTCAAAGTCTAACGATCATCTCCCCCTTTTTGTCTTTCAACAAAGGGCGGAGGAAAAATAGTCACCAAAAAGTCACCAAAAGTTTTGAAAACGTTTCCAACAAACCAGCAAAGTAACAAGTTTCAGGGGTGGGATAGGGTGGGTTAAGGTTTAGGCTTAGTCATCCGGAGCATCATCAGTGAGCCTCGTCCACAGTCCTTCCAGCATCTTTGAAATCCCGCTCATCTCCGTCATCATCTCCTTATGCAACTCCTTAATATCCAGGCGAACCTCCTCCAAGCCCAACTCTAGGTTCTCCATGCGTTCATCGAAAGCTGGAGCAGTGGGAAAGGCTTTTGAAGGAGTGGCAAGACTCAAGATCCCTTGGGGAGACCGAGTGATGCCAATCTTTTCAAGGCCTTTAGAGTCGAACTTACCCGTATGACGCAGCTGTTCTTCAATTTTGACATCAATTCCAGAAGCTTTGAAGATAGGGGTCAAAAGGGTAGCAAAGGGGAGGGGAGAGCCTTTTCTGGCTTTTCTGGCATGAGCCATGGTTCCAAGGATAGTGTTGGCCAGATCAGGATCAAGGCCATTTAAGATGCGGTAGAGCAGGTCCATAGCATTGTCGGTAAGGCGTGAGCCAGAGTTAAGACGGGGTAAGAGGCATCTAACAATGATGTTAAAAATTATTTTTGCCTCAAGGGTTAGGGATGAGTGGGTGAGTTGTTTTGAGGTGCTGTTGGATGCTTCGGGTAGGAGATATTTGGCTCGGGCTAGGATGATGCAATTTTCTTTTGAGGGGTGGATTTCAGCGGGTGGAACTGGGGTAGGTAGGCCAAGGAAGTCTGCAAAATCATTGGAGTTGAGAGAGATTCTAACCCCTTTGACAATAGACTCCAAAGACCAACCATCGGTGTCGTTTTTAGCTTTTAGGTTAATGTAGAAGAGTCGGGTAAGCTGGGGGTAGTAGACAGTCTCAAGGTTAAGAAGAGTCCAGGCTGGGGATTTTTTGAGGAGCTCAATGCAAGGTAACTTCAAAGCTTCAAAGAACTAAACATCTAAAAAATCAGAACAACTAATCTTACGAGTTCGAAACTCGTCTACCCACTTACCAGCAGTCTCAGCATCTTGAAACCAAGAGGAGGGCAAGGATTGATTTACCTGGATATAGGCCGGGGGGTCTGCATTCTTTCTGCGCGCAACTGTTGGAGCAGCTCTCTTGACAGGCGCTACAAGACTCTTGACGCGTTTGTTCCTTACATAGCAATGATCCTGTCTGGCTCCTGAAGTGCCTCATCTACCTTCTTTGGCTGAATAAGAGAAACAAACGCGTGAAAATCACAAAGATCTTTAAGTTTAGAACGAGTTTCAACACTAGAAGTAGGGTAAGAAATGATATCCTTTAATGAGTGTGATGAGGAGTATTTGAATTTCCTTTTGCCAGTCTCAGCTCCTTGATTCGTCACACTGGTAGGATTGACTTGTAGTGCGTCTGACTCCGTGGTCTTCAACACCTTGGGCCAATTCTTCACAAACGCGTGAAAAGCACAAACGCGTGAAAAGCACAAAGGGCTTTGGACGCATCTTCAACACCTTGGGCCAATTCTTCAGTGTTGAGAATCGGTTCCTGCATGTTCCTCTTCTCTGTGTTCTTGGTAGCAGCAACATCACCTTCCTCGTTCTCTTCATGGATGTTAAGATCTATATCTGCAACACTTTCACTCAAAGCACCGTCATTGCATTCATAAAAAATAACATGTATACTTTCTTCAACTACCTGGGTCCTTTTATTGGAGATTCTATAAGCTTTGCTACTCGTGGAATAGCCAAGAAATATACCTTCATCACTACGCGCATCAAATTTCCCAAGGTTATCTTTTCCATTGTTATGAACAAAACAAGTACAGCCAAAGGGTTTAAAATAAGATATAAGTGGTTTGCGGCCTTTGAAAAGTTCATAAGGAGTTTTCTTTAAGATGGAACGAATAAGACAACGATTCAAAATATAGTTAGCTGTGTTAACAGCTTCAGCCCAATAGGTTTTAGGTAATGCATTTTCTAAAAGCATAGTCCTGGCCATACCCTCTAAGGTGCGGTTCTTGCGTTCCACAACCCCGTTTTGTTGAGGTGTCCTAGGAGCAGAAAAGTTATGGGAGATGCCATATTTAGCACAAAACAAATCAAATTGAAGTTGATCAAACTCCCTACCATGATCACTCCGAATAGACACAATGGGCTCATTTCTTAAAGTTTGCAACTCCTTACAAAGTTTTGAAAACTCAAATAAGGCCTCTGATTTTTCTTTCAAAAATGCAACCCAAGTATATCTAGAAAAATCATCAACGACAACTAGCATGTACTTTTTACCATTGGGAGATTTGACTCGCATAGGACCACATAAATCCAAATGTAAAAGTTCAAGGGGTCTAGAAGAACTTACAACCTTTTTGGGTTTGAAGGAGCTACGTGTTTGTTTACCTCGTGTGCATGCATTGCACATGTCAATACCTTTGAAGTCCATCTCAGGTAGCCCTCTTACAACCCCTTTGGACACAAGCTTCTGTAGCGTATGTGGACTCACATGACCAAGTCTCCTGTGCCAGAGCTTTGGATCGTCCGTCAAAGCCTTTAGACAGGTTAAGCTTCCTTGTGCCACTTGATCAGCATTTACGGCGTATATATTGTTGTAACGATATGCAGTCAGAATAACTTCACCTGTATCTTCTCTGCACACTATACATCTTTTCTTGTTAAATCTGACATTGTTACCACTATCACATAATTGAGAAACGCTAAGCAGATTATACTTTAAACCATTAAGAAGATAGACATTTTTAATACTATGGCTGGAATTACTTCCAATACTACCAATACCAACGATGTCGCATTTCCCTTTGTCACCAAGAGTGATTGTTCCCGTGGATTGCTCCTTTAGATCATGAAAGAGAGAACTCTTCCCACTCATATGCCTCGAACATCCACTATCAATAATCCATTTGTGTTCTTTCACCTTGGTGATCTCCTGCAAGACAAGCATCAACCTTTGTGGCTAGACCAATAAGCAAATTTGGATCCATTGTTGGGGTAAACCATATTTGGTAAAATAGTGCCTTTTGGGACCCAAACTTGTGTTATCCGTTCTTTTCTCAAATGAACAGGAAATGTATTGCGAATAATATATGGATCCTTTCTTCTATAAGGGCATGTCTCTTTTACATGTCCCTTTCTAGCACAATGGTGACATATAGGAGAGGTTCTGCTTCCTTTTGCCTTTACAAAAGTGGTAGTGTGTTGCTTCTTTAAAAACTTTGGATTGTAACCAATACCACTTTTGTTTAGAGAGCTTTGTTGCTCACCCAACATCTTATCGAGAGTGCCTTTGGATTTGGTAAAACTTTTGAGGGCTGTCTGTTGGTCTAGAATCTTATTATTCAGGGAGATCTTCTCGTTCTCTAAGTCATGATGCTCATTTCTTAGAGAGAAGAGATCTTGCTTGAGTTCAGATTTCTCCGAGTCAAGCGTCTTGACTTTAATGTCAAGACCTGAATAAGAAGCTTCAAGACCTTTGACCCTCATAGACAGATCCTCAATAGTTCTTTCCTGGTCCACAGTTCTCTTAATAAGAATGTTAGTTTGGGCAATAAGCTTTTCTTCATTGGCAATCATATTGGAAAGGAATTCCGATAATACCTCTTTTGGACTTTCCATAAGTTCTCTTACAGTAGCTTCAAGCTTTTCATCGTGGGATTCATCTTCTGAGGCCATAAGACAAATGTTGGCCTTCTCATCGTCGGAGTCAGAGTCGGAATCACTCCAAGTAGCCACCATGGCTTTCTTCTTCCATTTGTCACCTTTCTTGGTCTGGCTCTTTGTCTTTTGAGAGCAGTCCTTCACAAGATGATCTGTTTCACTACATTGAAAACAAGACAACGGTTTAGTCTTCTTTTTCATACTTGTTGTATTGAGGCTTACCTCGAAATTTTGAAGACTCTGATCCATCCTTGTTGTTGAATTGCTTCTTCATTTTCAGAATTCTAGCAAGGCCTCTTGTGATAAGAGCAAAAGGATCATCCTCATCGTCATCTTCATCTTCGGAATCAGATCCATCATTGGGCTCATCCTTCTTAGACTTGAGTGCCAAGTTCTTAGTGCTAGTTGGAAGTTCTTCATCATCTTCATTAAGGATCATCGCATGCGTGATCAGCTTTCCAAGAAGATCATCAAGGGGTAGAGTGGTAAGGTCCTGGGCTTCCTCTATAGCTGTTACTTTTGGACCCCATTTCTTCTTTGGAAGGCACCTCAGTATCTTCCTTACTTTCTCAACGTTGGTAAAGCTCTGGCCGAGAGAGTCAAGGTTGTTGGTGATTTCTGTGAATCGTGTGAACATGGCCTTGATTGACTCATCAGACTTCATCTTAAAGAGCTCATACTTTCGAAGGAAGATGCTGATCTTGGTGTCTTTTACTTGGCTCGTTCCTTCATAGGTGACGACCAACTTGTCCCAAATCTCTTTAGCTGACCTACAAGATAAAATACGGTTAAACTCATCAGTGCTAAGACCACAATAAAGTAAGTTAATAGCCCTGTAGTTTTTGGAGATGGTTTCAAGATCTGCTTGGTTGTATTCAGACTCCTTCTTTGCAACTTTGGTGTCATTTGGTCCATCTTTTTCTGGAATCTTCGGACCATTCTCTATAATGTTCCAAAGCTCTAGATCTTGGTCTATAATAAACATCTACATCAAAGATTTCCAGTGGACAAAGTTGTTTCCTACAAAGAGTGGCGGTCTGCTTATGGACCTTCCCTGTGCAAATCCTCCGCTTGCTTCACCAGACATGATCGAAAACTCACAAGATTGTTAGATCAAAAACAGTGAGTAAAGCTCTGATACCAATTGAAGGTTCGATAATAGAAAACAATGTAATAAAGAGATACTCTAGAAGGGGGGTTGAATAGAGTATGCCCGTTTTTCGCAGAAAGTCTCAAGACCTTTGGAGCTCGTACCAAAACCTTTGAGATTAACCGGAATCACAAAGTTAGACAATCGAACCAAGTGCGGAAACAAGGTAAAGCAATAAGTAAAGGACACGAGTAATTGTTTACAAGGTTCAGCACAACTTGGCCTACGTCCCCGCCTAGGGTTCTTCTACAACCCTAGGATTGAAAGGCTTTATTGATTCGCTTAGCTTAGGATCCTAATAGCTCACCGAGAAGCCTCTCTCCTATACAATTGCAATCTAGTCAACTCACGTTCCCTTGGAGTCCTAGACCAATCTAGAAGAGCCCCACCTCTCTCAGCTATCTAGTACAATCCTCTTACTCTCACAAATCAACAGCCTAGTGCAACTTCCCGAGTTATAAACTCTCGAGTAACACTTTAAATGAATATATCCTATAAGCTCACAGTGACTCTCAAAGGCTTTGAAATAGACAACAAACTCTTGAGCGCTTAGGAGAGAGACACTTGGAAGACGGATCACTTGAATGAATGAAACTCGTGTAGCACTTGTGTATCTTCTGTCTTCTCCTTCCTTTCCTTTATAAAAGAGCATGGAGCGTGAGGATCTTCACCACCGGATCTCCAACGGCTCCTTCGAATCAGTTTGATCTTCAATCTTCTATTTATGGACACTTTGAATCGCCATGATCTATTTTGAACCGATCTCCTCAATATGTATTAAGGAAGGATATAATCTCGAATATACTTCCTGAAATGGTTAGGCATACATATATATATAATATAATGGAAGTATATAATAAGATGAAATAATATACGAATAATTAAGATAGGTTTTGTATTTCATCAACTGTTAATGCTCCAAGGCCTTTGACACAAATATCCTGTCAAAGCCTTTGAAACATCTATTCCGATTTTCATCAAGGGAGGGAGTTATCAATAGAATATCGTCTAGAAGATGAAACAGAAAGATAATCCGAAGCATCACATCGACTTCAGGGACACAGATTATGGGTGAAGATAATATCAAGGAGGAGGTGAAAAATGACTTTGGTAGGCGGTTTTCCAAAGAGCAGATAAATATGAACTTACTAAATGAGTACCTTGAATTAATACCTACGTCTGTCACAGAAGAGGAAAACAATAGCCTCAGTCAGCAACCGACAAACTGCGAAATAAAGAATGATGTATGGGCTTTAGGTAGGAACAAATCCCTTGGCCCGGATGGTATGACAACTGAATTGTACAAAGAATACTGGGATATAGTCGGTTATGATGTTATTAAAGCTGTCAAAGCGTTTTTTCATTCTGGAAAAATGCTTAAACAAATCAACCACACATTTACAACGTTACTACCAAAGTCTGACAACCCCTCAAAGACGGCAGATTATAGACCCATTAGCCTATGCTCGACAATTTATAAGATAATCTAAAAAATTCTTAACGAGAGACTTAAAAGAGTAATAGGGAAACTTATTCACCCATTTCAGGGTGCCTTTGTGTCGGATTGATCCATACAGGATAATATTCTAATTGCACATGAGATTTTCCACTCTTTCAAAACACGAAAAGGGACAGAGGGCTGACTAGCAATTAAACTTGATATGGAAAAAGCATATGACAGGGTTGACTGGACGTTTACAGAGGCAGTTTTGAGGAAATTCGGGTTTAGTGACCAAGTTCTCAGGTTAATCATGGAATGTGTTACAACTGTGTCTTTCTCAGTTCTTGTCAACAATGGTACCACAGAAGTGTTCAAACCTTCACGTGGACTGAGACAAGGCGACCCCTTGTCCCCATTTCTGTTTATTATTGGTGCAGAAATCCTGGCAAGGAAACTCAATATGGAATCCAACCTTAGCAATTCAGGTCTCGGATTCAGGTTTGGCCAATCAGGTCCAAAAATCCCATTTCTTGCTTTTGATGATGATATCATTATCTTCTCTAAAGGCAACCAAACAAGTTGCGAAACGGTAACCAAAATCATCGACGACTACTGTAGACTCTCTGGTAAAAAAGTGAACTATAATAAATCTGCTTTCCAGGCTTCCCCGGGGATACCTTCTACGCGAATTACTACCATTGAAGGATGTCTTAATATTGCGAAACAAGTCAAACATGACAAATATCTTGGATGTCCGATTGTCAATGGTAGAGTGAATAAAGACACATTCGAAGAATTAATTGGAAAAGCTACATGTCAACTATCAAAATGGAAGGCAGACTCTCTCTCACAACATGGTAGGTCAGTGCTAATAAACTCAAACTTAGCTGCTAAGCCACTTTTTGCAATGCAAAGCTTCATGCTTCCAGTGTCAATACTTTCAACGCTAGATAAGGTTAATAGAACTTTTTTCTGGAACAAAGATCTGCAGTACAAGCCACTAATAGGATGGGACAGAGTGTGCAGACCTAAAGAGAAAGGAGGAATGGGGCTACGCAACACAAAAGAAATGAATGAGGCACTCCAGATGAAACTCATTTGGAAAATCCTGGCGGAACCGAAAAACGTCTAGGTGAGAATCATTAATCATAAATACTTAAAATCTAAATTGATTATGAATTATGATAAGAGAAGAAATGCCTCATGGCAATGGACACAACTTAGGAAAATCATCGAGCCATTCAAGGAAGGTTTAACATGGTCAGTGGGGGATGGAAAAACAATTAAATTCTGGCAAGATAAATGGGCACCCATTAAGGATATTAAGTCAGCTTGCCTTGATCTGACAAGTATTAATAAAGATGAAACAGTGGAACAATATATCACAAATGGTGTTTGGAACAGGACAAAGTTAGAATCAACTCTGGAATATGAGGTGGCGCAACAAATTGCAGACATCCCACTACCGGTAAGCCAAATTCAAGATAGAATGTATTGGTGGCCAGACAAAAAAGGGTGGTTCAGAACGTCAAGTGCTTATAAACTAAATACAAAATCAATAGAGATGACAAATGACATCAACGCATGGATCTGGAAACTTAATGTCCCACCAAAAATTAAGAATTTTATGTGGAAAGTCTGCCACGATGGTCTACCCACAGCCGCCCGACTATCTAGAAGAGATGATGTGATCGTAGTCGCCTATGAGCTCGATTCTTTACTCCTACAAAGGTTTGACTTCGGAGCTGAACATCAACTTTCATTTCTAAAACCTGTTTGGCGACATCTCGGTATTTTGGCTCGTTCTGGATGTATAAAATTCCGATTGAAGCCGATGAGCACTTGTTGGAAAGATATTTTAAGTGGATACAACTTTATTGAAGGATGTAATCGTCAATTCAGCTTGGAAGATGGCAAAAATCGGGGATCTTCGCAGCAGTCCGAAATTCTGGCAGCTCGTTGGAAATGCAATAAATAAAGGCGGAATGGATTCAATAAGGTCGGATTAAATGACGGCGCTTTACGGATTTCCGACCTTCCATCTCTTTGATGGTAACCAATGTAAAGGCTCGGATTTTCAAATCCTAATTATTCAGAAAAAGAGAATTAAAAATGAAATTTAATCGGTTTAAAACTCGTTCAGCAGATTCTGACCGGAATATAAAATTTGGCGAACGATTTCCGTCATTTTACCTCGAAAATTCAAAATAATTATCTGGTGGCGATATCCTTCTTGATTAAAAATAAATCTAATTTATCGAGGAAGCGAGAGTCGGGAAAACTAACACTTGAGAACTAATTTCGGGATTCGAAATTCGCATAGTCGGGAAAACTAACATTTCCGTCATTTTCACCAATTCAACACTCTATCCTTACCTACCCTCTTCCCCTGCCATACCCACCCCTCTCCTATATTGATGCAACACACGTCTCCTTCACCATCTCTCCATCTCCACTCCATCACCTCACCTCACGCCACCATTGACATCACCATTTTCATCACCATCTCCCTCATCGATCATTACCACCATCATCGGCTCCCTTCCTCCTTCACCACTATCATCGTGGCCACCATCTTCATCACCTTCCACCATCGCCGGCTCCATCTTCAACGTCACCACCATTCCGTACCTTTTCGAGAGCATAACAATGACCTTCGACACCCCTTGGAGCCACTAGAAGAAGGTCCTACGCCTCCTCGACACCTCGAGCAACAGCAGCGCCGCCCCGAAGAGCCCAAAGGTCGAGAGCGCAGCCCCGACGTCCTCTCCCTTCCCCTACGAATTCGGTGAGTTCGATCTCTTATTCGGTTCAAAATCCCATGGAATTCCCCCCCTTTAACTATCCTTTATTCGTCCTAGGCTGACCCCGAGGTTCCTCCCCCTCCGACGCAGTGAATCGAGCGTCTGATAAGCTCCGATGAAGCTCCGAAGTCGCGAACTTCCTTGGTAAGTTTCCATCTTCCCTTCTCTGTTTCTAGTCGATTCTGTCTTGGGTCGGGCTGTAGACGAGTGTCGAGTGTACGAGAGCTGAGTCCGGGGCATCGGGTGAATTCGAGAGCTCCGGCGAGCTCAAGAGTGGCGGTGAGCGAGCGAGCGTCGAGCGTGGCTGCGAGGGAGAACTCGAGAGCATGAGCGGGTGCGAGCTGTGGTCGCGGGCAAGTGTAGCTGTGACTGTGAAGGAGCTAGGCGAGGCTGAGGAGCGCGACAACCGGCGTCGACCAGACGCAGCGGCGGGAGCTTCACGCGAAGAAGAAGATAGCGCCCGCGGGATGTTTTTAATCGGGAGGGAGATGGCTAGTGCCCCCCCCCCTCTTTTTTAGTTTATATTAACTGTTTTAAGTTAACCGGGTTGGGGATTAATAACGGGTTTGGTTTGGTTCGGTTGGGTTTAAATGGATTTGGTTCGGATCGAATTTATCCGTTAATTTATTTAACTATTTAACGGTAATTAAAATATACAATAATATTATTTGCGGATTTAAAAGATAAAATATTATTTTGGGGAGATTCATAAATGGTTGGTTTTAGTAAAAATGGTTTGGATTTCAGGAGTTTCGGAAATATTTTATAAAGGGGCTCTATTAAAACGGGGTTAAAATACTATATATTATGGAGATTTAAAATAAATTATTAAGACTTGTCGGTTTAGAAGAGAATTTGAAAAATGAATTTCAATGTCATAAATGATTAATAAATAATTGAAAAAGGGAGTCGCTAAGATTTTCAAGGGTCGGGATTCTAACGCTGATTTTAAACGGTTTTGGAACTAACCTGGGAATTATACTTGTTCGGTGACTAACTAGCGTGATGATGTGATCGTTTGACTAACAGTATGATATGTGTGACTAATAGCATGACGTACATGTGGTGAATTATTATGAGAAATTAAATGTTAGATATTATGAAGTTGATGATATATATATCTATATGCCAAGTGTGAGTATGAAACGGTAATATGTGAAATTAGCTAAGTAAGATATGACGGTTGCCATGAGCTGGTGAGGATGATTTATGGTCGAATTGAGAAATATGTTAACTTCTGAGAAATGAAGATGAGATGATAATGTTAATAATGACGAGATGGTTGAGTTATCATATGTGTGTGTATCTTATATGTTTCATATGTGACTTGTGTGCTTTGTGTAAATTAGACTTAGACTTATTACGTTACTTATGGGATTACTAGGTGATCTCTGATCTGTTGGATTGCTAGCCATTGATGATCATTGTTTGGATTTCCACGCTTCTCCAAGTAAGTACCTCCGGGGCTTACTCGGTAACCAGTACCTCCTGCCTGATGTGTCATATATTATGTAGGTATTTCATATACATAAGAGCATTCCATGTAGTATCATGCTTAGGAATTGCACTTACGAATGAGCATTCTTATTCTATATGCGTTTGAATACAGAACGGTCGTTATCTGTGAGTCCTAGAGTCCTTTCTAGGGTCATAGGGCAGCCCAGTTTCATCAGGTGTTGCCCTCCTTGAGTTATATATATATCACGAGATACGAGATGAGCATGAGATACGAGATGATCATGAGATGTGATATGATGATGAGATTTGATATGCTATAGTATCGAACTGGCCAGTCTCCACCCTAGCTGGAAGGGGGGTGGTGGTAGAAGAGGGATATACCACTTGGTATTCTTTGTTAAGGCCTTACTTAATATTCTACATATGTGAATTAGGATCATGATAGTGTGGTTAAGATTTCAGTACTGCATGAAGGCATCCTTTATTCTAGGTATAGGCGTATTATATGTCCTTAGCGCGGTCAGAGTACCCGCGGGCGGACTCTTGGCCTGACTTGGTGGTATAGTTTCAGGTACCCGATACACTCCTGGATTTTATGCTCTTATGACGGGGTCTATTCTTATGGCGGAGAGTGAGTGTTTTAAACCTGACTTCACCAGATTCATGCTTTTGGGATTTCTCCCTAATTGTACTCTATTTTGACCCGGCTCTGACCTGGCACTGGTTGTATCATTTTCAGAACTTATACTCGGAGCGCAAGATCCTAACGAGGGGTTTTATCCCTCAAAACGTAACTCGGGAATCATAATCCCGGGCCGTTACAAAGGTGGTATCAGAGCCAGGTTTTGCAATCCGAGTACAATAGGTTGAAGATGGTTTTGAAAAGGCGCCCAATGTTTTCAAAGGGTTTTGAAAAAATATTTTCAAAAGGGCAAAATGAATTTAATTGGACTTTAACCTAAAATGAATAAAGGGGAAACAATCTCGTGGGTAAAGACTAAAGCGATAGACATCCCTTTTGGATGTAGAACTCGGGGAACGGTAGGCAAAATACTAGCTTTTATTTACAGATGGGCCTAGAAGACTCTAAGGAACACCACGGAGGTTGGAGTGTTGAGTTAGGAGGCCGTGAGGTTTTTGCCCCTCTGGTTAGCCGTCCCTCGAAGGACGGCATAGATCGTCTCTATGCTTATGTTTTTTATATATATATATATATATGCAATTGGGCCCGAGGGCAATCCTCCTCGAAGGGGATCATATTAATCTTGTTGATTGTTTCCGTGTTGAGTGCTATTGTGCTTAGGATAACGAACTAATCAGAATGCCTTAATTTGAACATGTAAATGACTGTATGTTTAAACGGGATAGCGAGAGGAAACCTTGTTCTTATGTAATCAGATTTTCTGTCATGTCAGAATAGTTCTTCCATAGTACAACCCCTTTGATAATCCCGATTCCGTCGTCTGTCCCACCAAAGCACTTGGATGTGTTAGTAAGGGTCGAGAGTTTCCGTTCCTCTTGACTTGAGTCCTATTTGTATTCCAACCATAGATGTTCATCGAGTCTCATACCTAATGTCAACATTCTCTACGGGAAATTTGGGTCGGTCAACTAACTACCTTCGGGGATTGTGTATAATGTGAGGGTTACCTGAGGTTGATTATCGACATTCTTCCGAGTTAGGAGTGCTTTGTCTCATGGAGTCATCCCTCTTGAGCCTCGTAATGGTCAACCGTGTCGCCTTGCCAAAAGAGTCTAAACATGAATTCTACCATCTTCTCTCGGAAACAGTGCGAATGTCCTTCTGTCCAGCGTGTCAATCTAGCGGCCCACGGGAAAACGGGGTGGTGAGTCGGTGATTGTCCTTAGAGAATTCTTCCAAGTTATAATGATAGCTTCCTTGTGATTTCATGACATGCTATATTGCTATAATTCAGCATGACTTGCCTAGTACTCTACATGGTTGCACTTATGAGTAGATGTATATGTCGTACGTATTGAACCGTCGACTAAGTCTGAAATCAAGGAAATAATCATCTATCTCTATATCTAAATCTATATCTAATTTGCTAAAAGATAAATAAAATGCATAATGGAAATAAATCAATAAGGAAAAAGATAAATCTAACTAAGGTAAGTCTTCATGTCTTGATAGATCTCCTTCCATAGATAGACTTTGATCAACTTTGGATAGATCTTCGGCCATTCTCGGATTCCTTCATGCCCAAGTAAAGCTAAACCGAGTAGGACTCGTCATGACGACGCGTTTCTGGAAACTGGGTCTACTCGACCTCGACAAAGGCTTGTCGATCTCGAGTAGAGTTCGTCGTCTCGGCTAACTGGTGCTCGATGTGGCTCGGTCTTGACCCCTGACACTCGTCGACCTCGAGTAGCCCTAGTCGACCTCGAGTAGGCTTGATCCGTCGACTAAGTCTTCTCGGGTAGGTGTACTCGACAAGCTCGGACCTGGGCTCTGGCCTTCGTCGATCTCGACAAGGGTTCGTCGAGATCGAGTAGAGTGGGTCGAGGATGGTTCTCTAATGGTGTCGACTAGAGCTCATCGGCATGGACTTGGACAGCATCTGGGTGGCTTCGTCGATCTCGACAAGGCTTTGTCAAGATCGAGTAGAGGTGTGCTCGGCTTCTCGTCCTCGGCTTCTCTCCTCGTCGACTCCGGGTGTGGCACTGGGCTTCGTCGATCTCGACTAGGGTCTTGTCGAGATCGAGTTGGGTCCGGAAGTCGGGTTGGTCTGGCTTTCTCGATCAGGCACTGTCGACCAGGGCTGCTCGGACATGCTCGTCGAGATCGAGTAAGGTCTACTCGAGATCGAGTAACCTTGACTCTCAGATTGATTCGACTGGTTCCGCTGCTTCTTGGACTTGGACTTCTGTAGCCGATTTCCGAGCTTTTCTGACCTTCTGTAGAATTGCTGTAAAATGCCTCGAATTCTGCGATTTAAACAGAAACTGGTGTAGATTCCATAATTTGGTAAATAAACATAAACTACATAGGTTCTGTACTATCTTAGCCCAAATGAACGAAATGTATGCAGAAATCGATATAAAAGTTACTGTAAAACATGGCAGATTCAGCTCACAACAAACACCCCATACTTAAGCTTGCTTGTCCTCAAGCAATACTTTTAATTGTTATTCAGGGGATGAATTCAATCTCTCAACATATTAGATTCATTCTTATATAACCCTGCAATCAATTTCCATCATCGAAAAGGTACTAGTGTCACAGATTCATGCATGTGCAAATATATATAAAAGCAACATCTACTCATAAAAGGAGGGTTATGCAAAACATAATTCATTCGTGACAAATCATTGATAATCAAGAAGACTTTAATTTAAGCTCAAATAAGGAGTAGATTGGTAAAAGGCTAAAGGTGGGCAATTTCTGGCAATGTGGTGCTAATAATCCGGGGAAATGGAGTATTTCCAAACTTGTATTTCCACATTCCTTCTCCATAACATTCATCACATTTCATATTGCTTTTCTCAATAATAATGCTTTTACCTCTCTAACCTCAGCACTGCCTTCTCGCGAGTCGCAAACATGAGTGTCATGAATGGCCCCGGATACTTAGTGCTTTGGACTCCTCACAATGCGTCCCATCTCTCCAAACTATTATCTCAGAGAGCAGGGTAAATCTACCTTTATCTCCTGAGGTGATTGGATTTTCTTTCACTCATTAAATTTTCCATATAATTCAAACAATTTCCTTCCAAACTCCAATAATGATAAACACAACAACCATATAACAATCTCCATAATGTAACATCATTCTCAACATAATCCCCGGATAAGGTAAAGAATGGCAATATTTAGATCATGTGGAGCAATAATTGAAATAAGGCATATTATGGCTTTTGTGTAATGCATAAGCATAGGTAAGGATAGGATTATAACAATGAGCATTATATGGAAATATAAAGTCCTCCATCATTTTATCATGCAACATGTCAAAAGCAACTTTAAATTTTACCTCCTTTCATGGTTTTCAAGAAAATATGCATTTTATTGTGACTTCCCTTTACTAGGCAATTTCATGCTATATCTCTAATGAATCTAATTTTGTATCGTCGAGTTCAATAAAGATTCCATGACATTATTTCAAAATTTTCAATGGGGGTCATTTTTTTAAACTTTGGAAAACATGCATATAAGCACATAAATCAAAAAATGCATTCCAAAATAGCCATGTAGCAATTCAAAGAAATAATGCACCAATACTGTCAAATATAATCAAATATGCATAATGTAAGCCCTTCCCCCACCCCATACTTAAACATTACAGTGTCCTCACTGTATAAAAACAAGGGTAAAGAAAGAAACTCACAAGACAGGTGTGCAGGGCCTCTTAATATCGAATGGAAGCACCTCCTGGCCGAGTTTGAATATAGCTTATCCATGGACCTGAAAAGTAGAAGAAATATACCCACAATAGAAAAAGTAAAAATGTTCAAAACCAAAACAAAGTCTTAAAAAGTTCTAAAAAGTCTATGTACATGCTCTAGATTTTATAGTCGCTAGGCCGACTTTTCCATTTAGCTCAAGGTGGCATTTGCAGGGCCCATGTAGCTTGGGCCTCAAATATGACTCCATTCTTGTCCATCAGCTGTAATCCTCCAGAATGGATCTTGTTCACCACAAAAGGTCCCATCCGCTTCTTGTTGAATTTGTTGGGGAACCAATGATCCTTTGATTTAGAGACATAGAGCTTGTCTCCAACTTCATACTCCTTGGGTTCATCATTGGATATCCTACATAAGCGCACATACCAAGGCAAACCTCTCCCATGTATAGATAGATCTTTAATGGAAATAGGAGAAGAAAGATCCATACCTTGGCTTACCTTCGTAGAGACGGAATCGGGAACCACTGTGTTTGTTCTATCTCGACTAGGGTTAGTCGATCTCGGCAAGTCTGCAGTTTATGGTGGTGGTCTGCTCGAAGATGCAGAAGTCGACGAAGAAGATGGCTTGTCGATCTCGACAAGGCTGGTCGACCTCGAGTTGTTTTCTGCTCCTGGTGGCTGCAGCGTCGAGGAAGAAGGATCTGGTGGAGTCGAGTGGTGGTCGACCTCGACAAGGGTGGTCGAGATCGAGGACAATCCTGGCTCTGGTGGTCTCAGCGTCGAGGAAGCAGGAGTCGAGTTAGCAGAGGGCTGGTCGATCTCGACAAGGGTGGTCGATGTCGACGAAGGTCCTAGCTCTGGTGTCGTCAGCGTCGAGGAAAGGTGAGTCGACGTAGGGCTCTGGTGGTCGATCTCGACGAGCCTACTCGAGATCGAGTAGGGTTCTGCTTCCGTCTGGCTGCTCGACGAGGCTGGTACTGGTGGAGACTCCTTGGTCTGGTCGAGATCGACTAGGGTCCGGTCGATCTTGACCCCATAATTAGCTCCTGTCAAGGCCTCCGAAAAATAATTAATCCACAACGACTTACCTTGGTCCGTGTCGATTGGATTTTCTGTGTTCTCTTTGAGGATTGCCATGATCTCCTCCACCTGGGCCTCCATGTCCCTATTTTCTATCTCCTCAGGGCTCATATTTCTGACCTTGGGTTCCCCGCAGGTGATGTAGCCAGCTGAGATAGATTTGACCTCTTCCATTGGACCTGTATGCCTTTCAGTTTTATTAAAGGAATACTCAATTACCTCATCGTTGATGTTGAAGGTGAGCACTCCTTTCCTTACGCTTATGTTGGCATCCACCGTCGCCAAGAATGGTCTTCCTAAGATAATTGGACAAGCAGGATCTTCTTGCATATCAACAACTAAGAAATCAGCAGGGACGAAGAATTTACCTACTTGTATTGGCACATTATCCACCATGCCTGTTGGAATGACCACCGTGTTGTTGGCCATGTAAAGTCTAGCATCCACAGGCTCCAGGGCACCTATCTTAATCTTGGACCAAATCGTTAAAGGCATTATACTCACACTAGCTCCAAGATCACATAAGGCATTAATTTTGTATGGACCAAACCCAATAGTGATAGCAAACTTACTTGGATCCGACCTCTTCTCCATTATGTCCAGATGGCTGCACTCCTCTGTGATTTCAGCCATTGACCGCTTTTTGCTCAGAATCTCCTTCAGGAACTTGACATAGGATGGCATTTCATTGAGAGCTTCTGTGAAGGGGATGGTGACGTTGAGTTTCTGAAGCATCTTGATGAAGCGCTGAAACTTTTTCTCTGCCGGGTCCTTTAGAGATTTTGTGGGGAAAGGCAGCTTCTTTTTCTGATTCGGAGCCAGAACAAACGTCGGAGATGCTGCAGGTTGCTCTATGTCGACCACGGGCTCCTCGACATCGACTACAGTCTTGTCGACATCGACCAGGTTGGGCGTAGTCGAGTTGTTGTGCGGTGCAGACGAAGATTTTTGCGGGTTCTCCTCGAGGTCGAGTAGGCCTTTGTCGAGATCGACTAGAGGTTTGTCGACATCGACTAGCTGTTCCTCACTGTTCTGCTGCTTTCCGACCTCTGGCTCTTGTAATTGATGGCCGATTTTGAGTTTTACAGCAGCGATATGTCCAGTCTTTCCCTTAGGATTTGGTTCTGAAGATCCAGGGAGCGAACCTGACTGTCTGGGTATTCCTGCTGCTAGCTGACCAATCTGTGTATCAACTGATTTCCGCCAGATATCAATTTCCCCAAGTCTAGAGTTGACACCTTGCATCTGAGTGTAGACGGAGTTGAAGGATTGCCTTGTTTCTGAGTGGTTCCTCCGTATTTCCTCCAGGACTGTCTGTATATCATCCTTTTTCTGGTTCCTTTCCGGATGTCTTGGAGCTCGGTAGGGCGTGGGGTTCCTAGGGACACCTTGGTTCCATTGTGGTTGCTGAAACCTTTGGTCCCCCATGTAGCGATTGTGACCCCCTGCGTAAGCTGCATCCTCATGGTGCTCTGCTAGCTTGACTTGTTCTGTGTGTGGGCACTCAGGAGTGGTCTGCCTTTGCGATCCGCATTCAATACAAGGCTGGTTGACAGGGAGATACTACACTTGCTTGATGAGCTTCTTATTCTGGTCTCTGTAGTACCGCTCCCTAACATCAGGATCAATCTCCTTAGGTGGCTCATAGAGGGGCATGGATGGTGCTGACCTGGCATATGGGTTCTCTTCATAGGTTGCAGTAGACCCATACTTGTTGTCGTAGTTAGTGAGCTTCTCTAGAACACCCCATGCGTCACTTGGCGGCACTGTCAGATACTCATAGCGAGTATAATGGTTGATTCTGTCCTTAGTGACTTGATCAAGAGAGTTGAAGAAGATCTCCTGAATGACGTAGGGTGGCTGTCCATGAGTAGGGCAAGATCGTAGAAGTTCCTTGTAGCGCTCCCATGCCTTTGCCAGCGGTCCCCCTTGCTTCTGTTTGAAGGCGGTGATTCTCTGGCGGAGATGTGCTGTTTTGGCGGGTGGGAAGAATTTGTTCAGAAACTCTTGCTCTACTTGGGCCCAGGTTGTGAGTGATCTTGCTTTCAGCCCTTCCAGCCATTTCAGTGCAGGCCCAACGAGAGACCAGCGAAAATATTTCATCTTGACATATTCCAGAGTTGTACCTTCAACAATAGTACGGCACATGTCAGAAAAGTTTGTAATATATTCAAGAGGACACTCATTAAATCTACCATAAAAGGCATTATTTTTAAGCTCTATAAGAAATTGAGTGCGAATTTCAAAAGAGTAATCAGGGATTAGAATCGCCGATTCAGGAACGACGAGAGTTGGGTGCATGTAGTCCTCTATCGGGGTTGGATATTGGGCAAGCTCAGCCTGTGCTTGTTCCCTTGCTGCTTTCTCAGCGGTGATAGCAGCATCCTTAGCGGCTAATTCCCTGGTAAGCCTAGCGATCAGCTATTCTTGTGTCTCCGCAGCTGCCATGGCTCTTTGTAGTTTAGCTCTGATGTGAAATAGGCGTTCCGGTTCGTCTAAGGCATCAAACTCAGGTGTTTGACCAGAACGGCGCATACACCTGAAAAGTAACTCAAAGAAACAGTGAGAACTGACTACCTAAGGCGCGATTGATTGTCTCCCCGGCAACGGCGCCAATTTGTTATTGCAGGAGGATGGTCAAGTATGAAATAAATATAAAATAAAGTTCAGACTGACTTCCCTGTCTCAGCAAATAAATACAAGACTTCCTCCCGTTGTAGTAAGAGAATAGTCAGGATCGAATCCACGAGGAAGCACGTCAGCAGTTCTTAGGTAGCTGTAAATTCTCACAGACAAGCAGCAGAAAAGCAGAAACAAGGAAAGAAATAGAAATAAAAGCAGAAAATAACAAACAAAAGCAATGAACTAAACGAAGACAGAAACGACAAAGCAAAGCAGCAAATAAAACCAAAGGCAGAGGCTCGTCGATCTCGACCAACAGCTACTCGAGATCGACAAAGGCAGGTAAAGACAGAAACTTCAGAAATTGACAAAAGACAGAAACTTTACTCGACCTAGACCAAGCGTACTCGAGATCGAGTACAACCAACTCGAGATCGACTAACTCTACTCTATATCGACAAGAATTGACAGAAAACTCAGAAATTTAAATTGCAAATTTTCGAAACCAAAACTCAGATCTTTGACGAAATAAATTCAATATGCTAAAAGACTTCCAAAGCCAGGGTATCAACACCACAACGATAACCATGCAAAGTAAAACGTAAAGGCATAAAAGATCATGCTTTCCATCAAATAGCTTTCGTCATTAACAAATAGGCACATAGAGGCTTTCGTATAAACCCTAATTTTACTAACCCTTTTCACATAATTAACCCAAGTTGTATTAAGATCACTTTCGCTTCAATAACACAAACAAGGATCACCTTCAACTCTCGCAAAAGAATCATGCTCATAGGGATAGAAGATGAATTGCACAAAAAGATCTGACCTTTATCGCATCGCCTCACATGGCCACCGTCGGGCTCACCCCAGCCCCAGAAGTGGGTGGACTACTCACGCCTCATTGCAATCGCAGACATTGATTGATGAAAAGAACTAACTTGCATTAAAACTAAATTCAAAGCCTTTACAATTCCGGCAATCAACTTTCGCATAAAGCCAAAACCCTAAAAACCTTAGAACTCCTAAACTACTCTGTGGAACTACTTGTTTCTCCCTGAAATTGAATGAATGAAAAACCAGCCCCTAGGGCCTTACTTATAGTGATCAAACCTCGCTAATCAAGGAAATAATCATCTATCTCTATATCTAAATCTATATCTAATTTGCTAAAAGATAAATAAAATGCATAATGGAAATAAATCAATAAGGAAAAAGATAAATCTAACTAAGGTAAGTCTTCATGTCTTGATAGATCTCCTTCCATAGATAGACTTTGATCAACTTTGGATAGATCTTCGGCCATTCTCGGATTCCTTCATGCCCATGTAAAGCTAAACCGAGTAGGACTCGTCATGACGACGCGTTTCTGGAAACTGGGTCTACTCGACCTCGACAAAGGCTTGTCGATCTCGAGTAGAGTTCGTCGTCTTGGCGAACTGGTGCTCGATGTGGCTCGGTCTTGGCCCCTCACGCTCGTCGACCTTGAGTAGCCCTAGTCGACCTCGAGTAGGCTTGATCCGTCGACTAAGTCTTCTCGGGTAGGTGTACTCGACAAGCTCGGACCTGGGCTCTGGCCTTCGTCGATCTCGACAAGGGTTCGTCGAGATCGAGTAGAGTGGGTCGAGGATGGTTCTCTGATGGTGTCGACTAGAGCTCCTCGGCATGGACTCACACAACATCTGGGTGGCTTCGTCGATCTCGACAAGGCTTTGTCGAGATCGAGTAGAGGTGTGCTCGGCTTCTCGTCCTCGGCTTCTCTCCTCGTCGACTCCGGGTGTGGCACTAGGCTTCGTCGATCTCGACTAGGGTCTTGTCGAGATCGAGTTGGGTCCGGAAGTCGGGTTGGTCTGGCTTTCTCGATCAGGCACTGTCGACCAGGGCTGCTCGGACATGCTCGTCGAGATCGAGTAACCTTGACTCTCAGATTGATTCGACTGGTTCCACTGCTTCTTAGACTTGGACTTCTGTAGCCGATTTCCGAGCTTTTCTGACCTTCTGTAGAATTGCTGTAAAATGCCTCGAATTCTGCGATTTAAACAGAAACTGGTGTAGATTCCATAATTTGGTAAATAAACATAAACTACATAGGTTCTGTACTATCTTAGCCCAAATGAATGAAATGTATCTAGAAATCGATATAAAAGTTACTGTAAAACATGGCAGATTCAACTCAAAAAAATGGTCAACCGTGTCGCCTTGCCAAAAGAGTCTAAACACGAATTCTACCATCTTCTCTCGGAAACAGTGCGAATGTCCTTCTGTCCAGCGTGTCAATCTAGCTTCCCACGGGAAAACGGGGTGGTGAGTCGGTGATTGTCCTTAGAGAATTCTTCCATGTTATAATGATAGCTTCCTTGTGATTTCATGACATGCTATATTGCTATAATTCAGCATGACTTGTCTGGTACTCTGCATGGTTGCACTTATGAGTAGATGTATGTGTCGTATGTATTGAACCCCCATGATTACCGTCTCCCTATGAACTAGGTCCATGATAGTGTGCTCAACTCTCGTTGTATGTTAAAACGTGAATTGGATGACTTAGCATGCGAGATGAACCTCATTGGACCTCATGACTGTGTACATGTTTAATAAGTATTGCTAGTATCATGTAGGATATATACCTCCCAGTTATAAGCCCTTGTATGATTGTGTGACGTCCTAGTCTTACTATGCGAATATGGATGTATGTGATGAGATAGTTGCTATACCAACCATGCATGAATTGACCATACCCTTAGCACGATTTTTAGGGTACATCTTAGCATGCTTCCCGTAATATTATGACTTGCTTAATTGTGTATCTAAATGAGTGATAAGTCGTGCATATGATATCCTGGGATGTTTGCTAGATCTTGCATAACTTATGCCATATATGTTCCATGTCAGTCTGTGCATACATATTCTTAGTCTGTCAAGCATGATTGGTGAATGAAATGATTGGTTGCTAGCTTGTTCTGCGCACATATAAAGATGATTATATGAACATGTTATGAATGCATAAATCGATATTCCTTGAGATTGGTGCATACTAGTGTGAAATAATGTGATGATATCTCTTGATTTTTATGTAATTGCGTGCCACAATTATAAGGGCATCGTTGTAACTCTCGGGTTGGGATCTTCTCCTTGGTCTCGTCGTCCCTAGTCCTTGTCCATGTCTGAATTCTTAAGGAAGCTGTGTTGCCCGCCCTTGTCTCTCCCCTATCTCCGTAACTTCTAACCCTTATGATCTTTCGATGAGCGCCGACATGCAAGAAAGAACCGACGACCAAGTGGCACCGGAGTGGCGCAACAGAAGTGTGATGGGTCCATGACCCCTAGGCCCCAGGAACAACGTCACCGATGACAAAAAGGACGAATATGCTTCAAAGATGGTAATCGTGAACAGTTTCCTCCCAGTTGGCACGAGGAAGAACATTCTTAATTCAAATCGTGGATTCTTCTATACTAATCGGAGTTGATATTGTGTGATAGGCCTAGAACTGACATAATTGAATGTGTGATGACGGATGTGCTGAACTGGTAGCAATGAATGCCTAACTTATTTCTATGATGGTATGCCTCAATGCTTGATGTACTAATTTCCTGGTAAATAGATTATGGGTTATATATATGGTAGTGTTTTCTTCTTGAGCTTGAGTCGTTAGATTCTGCGGTGAGACAGGTCGAAAAGTGCGTAGGTGGATTAAGGTCTTCGGATTGGGTCTTTGGTTGTGTGAGATGGGGTGCACGAATGATGCGTTAGTTTGAGTAGAGCCGAGTGAATTGGTACTTGTTGAAGATAGTGGTCCGTGTGTATAGATGAGCTTCCAGGTAGGTCTTAGGTGGGGAGTGAGGCTAGTATGTTGAGATTTTGAAGGAGATGTCCTAGCTAGGAGTGTCTGTAAGTAGTGGGTGCGCGGTGTGAGCGTTTAGGATAGGAGGGTAGCGGTTGAGGTCTAGAACAGTTGCATGAGGGTGACCTTAAGAGTGGATGTGAGTATAGGTAGTTGGCGTAGTTCTAGAGGTGGATGGGAGAGCTATGAGTTGACCGGGGGATTCTTGAGGGGAGGTATTGTGAGACGGATTGGTGTACCAAGGAAGGTGTCTAGATAGTCTATGAGCGGATCGTGGACGATGTCGAGGATGATCGATTAAGGAACGTCTGAGGAATCATAGAATTTGGGACTAGGTGATGTGTGCTGTGAGTGGGAGCGATTTCAGTACGGGATGAGGTTGAGGAATTGCCAAGGAAGAGTAGTATGAGGTCGCTTGGGAAATTATCGATCGGGGATATTAAGTTGTTCATATCAGGGTTGTTCGTGTGATGGGTATTTGGGGGTTGTTCAGATAGGATTGGTAATGCTTGGGGAATTTATGAGTGAAGGACCTCTAGATGCATTGTTGGAGGATTTTGAGATAGGGAATGAATCAGGATTTTTGAGTGGAGGTCATTGTGGCTATTGGGGTAATTGAGGATGTGTGATGAATCTTCGAGGAAAGGCTGGTAGCTAGGCAAGGATGTAGTTGAGATTCCTAGTAAGACTGTGGGCTTAAGGTTGAGATAGAGAGATTATGAGCAGGGATTTGGGAACTAGGCAAAGCAGAAGTTATTGAGGACGCTAGAGGAGAAGAGATTTTTTTTAAGTTTGGTAAAGTTGCGGTGCTTAGGAAATTCGGACGAGGATGCCATAGGAATTCGGTGAAAATGTTGATCGGTATATAAGGGTTTAAGTGGTAGAGATTTCAAAGTTTAAGGAAGCATGATCTGAGGCAATTTGGGAAAACATGCGGAGTTGAGGGAACTAGTCCAAGTAGAGTATGCTAGGAAGAGGGTCTAGAATTGGTCGGCTTGAGGTTCATGGTGATTCGTGGTTGGGAGTACCACTAGTTGGGTTCTGCGTTAGAATTGGCCGGGAGTGTCAGGTGTGAGAAGGTCAGCATGAGTTGGGTCCTTAGAGGTGGATGGTTCGTGAGAGTGGTTCATTTGAGGACTCGGAATTTTCTATTTGAGGGTAAAGATGGGGTTGATAGACGAACCCCAGGGGAAGGATGTGTTATATATGGAGTCTTGGTAGTAGATCGAGTTGTTCAGCTTGTCGAAACGAGGGAATTTTGTGATTCGGGAACTCTGAGAGATAGTTTTAAATAGTCGAGTGGAAGGTAGGACTTGAGATCGGGATGTCAAAGTGGATTGGCCCTTAGATGGCTTAATGGCATAGGAGTTGGGATACCTTGTAGTTGGTTTGGGTATTTGACCTTGATTGCGAATAGTTATGAGGCTAGAAAGGTTGTATGTGATCAGGATACAATGGTGCCTAGAACTGGTAGTGGATTGAGTTGGTAGACCTCGGTGAAGTTGATCTTAGTGCAAGGGATGGTTAGCAGTGGTCGTGTCTCGTCATGATTGGTAGTGTAAGGCAGAATGCCTTGAGATAGTGATCTTGTGTATACTTTACTTGGGGCCGAATGTTGTGCGAATTCTATGCTATAGACGATGTTGATTCTCTGATGAGTTGTCATTGACAATAGGGAACTGTAGTACTAACATAGTTATCCCTGAACTCGATGGAATGCTACTGTACGGAAGCATTTGTTTGCCTCTAATGCGATGACGCTTTGTAGTTAGAATGAGTATGATGTACTTATCTGATTAATATAACGTGCTTATATGATTGATATGGTGTGTAACTTCTGTGAGATGATGTGATAAATTCTACCATATATACGATGCTAGATATGCTATGCTATGTGGCTATTCTTGAGGTGATTATGTTATGCTATTCGACGTGAGGTACTATTGTTATTCGATATATATACATGATGCTTGGTGATGGAAATGATAGAAATTGAACTGTTGAACCTTGATTATGTCTTAGAACTTAGGAAGAGAATATGGGATTAGCCTTTAGAAGTGGATGGTAGGATGAATGGAGAGGTTAGCAATGCTTTTGACCAATGCCGAACTTGAAGTTTTGAACGGTGTTTTAAAGAGTACGTTGTGATGTTTTGAGTTATGATATGACCGAGGAGTCGGAGTAAGAATGTGGTAGGGGCCCATATCACATTCCTGCTACGGTCTATTGGAGATATTATCATCACGACAACGGCACTGTGAGGATCTCATAGGGACACTTATGAGATACTTACGGGGTCAATGACATGATCCTTGGACTCACCAATTTCAAACTTCATCCCCTGTTTTAAAATGATTTTAGTCTCGGGGACGAGACTTGTTTTTAGAGGTGGATGATGTAAAGGCTCGGATTTTCAAATCCTAATTATTCGAAAAAAGAGAATTAAAAATGAAATTTAATCGGTTTAAAACTCGTTTAGCAGATTCTGACCGGAATATAAATTTTGGCGAACGATTTCCGTCATTTTACCTCGAAAATTCAAAATAATTATCGGGTGGCGATATCCTTCTTGATTAAAAATAAATCTAATTGATCGAGGAAGCGAGAGTCGGGAAAACTAACACTTGAGAACTAATTTCGGGATTCGAAATTCGCATATTCGGGATTTATTTCGGCGTATTGGTTTTCACCAATTCAACACTCTATCCTTACCTACCCTCTTCCCCTGCCATACCCACCCCTCTCCTATATTGATGCAACACACGTCTCCTTCACCATCTCTCCATCTCCACTCCATCACCTCACCTCACGCCACCATCGACATCACCATTTTCATCACCATCTCCCTCATCGATCATCACCACCATCATCGGCTCCCTTCCTCCTTCACCACTATCATCGTGGCCACCATCTTCATCACCTTCCACCATCGCCGGCTCCATCTTCAACGTCACCACCATTCCGTACCTTTTCGAGAGCATAACAATGACCTTCGACACCCCTTGGAGCCACTAGCAGAAGGTCCTACGCCTCCTCGACACCTCGAGCAGCAGCAGCGCCGCCCCGAAGAGCCCGAAGGTCGAGAGCGCAGCCCCGACGTCCTCTCCCTTCCCCTACGAATTTGGTGAGTTCGATCTCTTATTCGGTTCAAAATCCCATGGAATTTCCCCCCTTTAACTATCCTTTATTCGTCCTAGGCTGACCCCGAGGTTCCTCCCCCTCCGACGCAGTGAATCGAGCGTCTGATAAGCTCCGATGAAGCTCCGAAGTCGCGAACTTCCTTGGTAAGTTTCCGTCTTCCCTTCTCTGTTTCTAGTCGATTCTGTCTTGGGTCGGGCTGTAGACGAGTGTCGAGTGTACGAGAGCTGAGTCCGGGGCATCGGGTGAATTCGAGAGCTCCGGCGAGCTCAAGAGTGGCGGTGAGCGAGCGAGCGTCGAGCGTGGCTGGGAGGGAGAACTCGAGAGCATGAGCGGGTGCGAGCTGTGGTCGCGGGCAAGTGTAGTTGTGACTGTGAAGGAGCTGGGCGAGGCTGAGGAGCGCGACAACCGGCGTCGACCAGGCGCAGCGGCGGGAGCTTCACGCGAGGAAGAAGATAGCGCCTGCGGGATGTTTTTAATCGGGAGGGATATGGCTAATGGCCCCCCCTCTTTGTTAGTTTATATTAATTGTTTTAAGTTAACCGGGTTGGGGATTAATAACGGGTTTGGTTTGGTTCGGTTGGGTTTAAATGGATTTGGTTCGGATCGAATTTATCCGTTAATTTATTTAACTATTTAACGGTAATTAAAATATATAATAATATTATTTGCGGATTTAAAAGATAAAATATTATTTTGGGGAGATCCATAAATGGTTGGTTTTAGTAAAAATGGTTTGGTTTTCTGGAGTTTCGGAAATATTTTATAAAGGGGCTCTATTAAAACGGGGTTAAAATACTATATATTATGGAGATTTAAAATAAATTATTAAGACTTGTCGGTTTAGAAGAGAATTTGAAAAATGAATTTCAATGTGATAAATGATTAATAAATAATTTAAAAAGGGAGTCGCTAAGATTTTCAAGGGTCGGGATTCTAACGCGGATTTTAAACGGTTTTGGAACTAACCTGGGAATTATACTTGTTCGGTGACTAACTAGCGTGATGATGTGATCGTTTGACTAACAGTATGATATGTGTGACTAATAGCATGACGTAGATGTGGTGAATTATTATGAGAGATTAAATGTTAGATATTATGAAGTTGATGATATATATATCTATATGCCAAGTGTGAGTATGAAACGGTAATATGTGAAATTAGCTAAGTTCAATGACGGTTGTCATGAGCTGGTGAGGATGATTTATGGTCGAATTGAGAAATATGTTAACTTCTGAGAAATGAAGATGAGATGATAATGTTAATAATGACGAGATGGTTGAGTTATCATATGTGTGTGTATCTTATATGTTTCATATGTGACTTGTGTGCTTTGTGTAAATTAGACTTAGACTTATTACGTTACTTATGGGATTACTAGGTGATCTCTGATCTGTTGGATTGCTAGCCATTGATGATCATTGTTTGGATTTCCACGCTTCTCCAGGTAAGTACCTCCGGGGCTTACTCAGTAACCAGTACCTCCTGCCTGATGTGTCATATAGTATGTAGGTGTTTCATATGCATAAGAGCATGCCATGTAGTATCATGTTTAGGAATTGCACTTACGAATGAGCATTCTTATTCTGTATGCGTTTGAATACAGAACGGCCGTTATCTGTGAGTCCTAGAGTCTTTTCTAGGGTCATAGGGCAGCCCAGTTTCATCAGGTGTTGCCCTCCTTGAGTTATATATATATATATATATATATATATATATATATATATATATATATATATATATATATATATATATATATATCACGAGATACGAGATGAGCATGAGATGTGATATGATGATGAGATTTGATATGCTATAGTATCGAACTGGCCAGTCTCCACCCTAGCTGGAAGGGGGGTGGTGGTAGAAGAGGGATATACCACTTGGTATTCTTTGTTAAGGCCTTACTTAATATTCTACATATGTGAATTAGGATCATGATAGTGTGGTTAAGATTTCAGTACTGCATGAAGGCATCCTTTATTCTAGGTATAGGCGTATTATATGTCCTCAGCGCGGTCAGAGGACCCGCGGGCGGACTCTTGGCCTGACTTGGTGGTATAGTTTCAGGTACCCGATACACTCCTGGATTTTATGCTGTTATGACGGGGTCTATTCTTATGGCGGAGAGTGAGTGTTTTAAACCTGACTTCACCAGATTCATGCTTTTGGGATTTCTCCCTAATTGTACTCTATTTTGACCCGGCTCTGCCGTGACACTAGTTGTATCATTTTCAGAACTTATGCCCTTTGCATGATAACGGCTTTCCTGCGTTGTAGACTTAGGACAGGTACAGGGGTTTACCCCGGGGTCCCCAACGGACCTTCCGGATTTGGGTGCGAAATCCCGCTTTAAACTACAAATCTTCGGTTTCAAACCTTCAACATGTACTCGGAGCGCAAGATCCTAACGAGGGGTTTTATCCCTTGAAACGTAACTCGGGAATCATAATCCCGGGCCGTTACAACCAAGACCATTTGTTTTCCCCCATTACGGTTGTCCATCTCTCCGTCATAAATCTCGGAAACCCTTTCGTATTATCCGTCATTAGTTTATCAATTTCTTTTAATTTCTTTTATTTTTGATAGATTCAATATTTTTCCTATATAAAGTGATGTAAGAACTGATTTGAAGAAAAGTTGAATTTGAGAAAACTAAGCTTGTGCTTCCTTCGTTTCGGGTTAAGAAACACAAATCTATCTTGGTGAGATGTCGGATAAACCCTCTTGGTGAGATGCTCATAGCGATTCCTTAGTGAGATACAACGGAATCAAATGGTCGGAAACACTCGGAGTGCGAGGCCGAGAGTGCGGAAGATCGAGTGGTGGAGAGAGCTCGGAGTGCGAGGCCGAGAGCTATCTTGCATCACATATCCCTCAACCCTCATTCCCTTCTTTACTACCATTTTAAGGCCTTCCACAGCCCCATTATCACCCTCAATCATCCACAAAACGTCACCCAAAAGTAGCCCTTCAATCCCTCTCAAACAAGCCCCGTTTGGACTCGCCTCTGCACTAGCGACATCTCGGTAAAACGCGATTTTCCGCTTCGTCTGACCTCCGATTGACAAGATCTGCCCCAATCCGCGACCGCGACTTCAAGATCTACAAAAGTAGTACTTGCACGTACCCATAAGCCAAGCCAATCGACGGGAAATAGGAAATCATTGAAGACTGACCTGCTGCTCCAGAAACTGTCCAATTTTTCCCGACTTATCAGAACTCTCGTCGCCGGTCCTTTTGCTCGAGCCCGGGTCCGATCACGTCAAGTGGTATCAGAGCAACGAAAAGGGTTCCTCGAGCCCGGGTCCGAGCACCGCTTGACTCTCTCCACCACTCGATCTTCCGCACTCTCGGCCTCGCACTCCGAGTGTTTCCAACCCTTTGATTCCGTCGTCTCTCACTAAGGAATCTCCTTCAGCTTCTCACCGAAGGTTTTGTTCCCGGCCTCTCACCTAAGAACGAGATTCTTAACCCGAATCACAGGAAGCTAAAAGGCTCACTTTTTTCTCAAATTTCAACTTTTCTTCAAATCAGTTCTTACATCACTTTATATAGGAAAAATATTTAATCTATCAAAAATGAAAGAAATTAAAAGAAATTGATAAACTAATGACGGATAATACGAAAGGGTTTCCGATATTTATGACGGAGAGATGGACAACCATAATGGGGGAAAACAAATCGTCTTGGTTGCCATCAAAGAGATGGAAGGTCGGAAATCTCTAAAGCGCCATCATTTAATCCGACCTTATTGAATCCATTCCGCCTTTATTTATTGCATTTCCAACGTGCTGCCAGAATTTCGGACTGCTGCGAAGATCCCCGATTACTTCCATCTTCCAAGCTTAATTGACGATTGCATCCTTCAATAAAGTTGTAGCCACTTAAAATATCTTTCCAACACGGAATTTTATACATCCAGAACGAGCCAAAATACCGAGATGTTGCCAAACAGTTTTCAGAAATGAAAGTTAATGTTCAGCTCCGAAGACAAACCTTTGTAGGAGTAAAAAATCGAGCTCATAGGCGACTACGATCACATCAAGAGGAATCTCCATCCCGCCTTACTGTGTAGTCTGCGACCATCATGAAGAAGACACTGCTCATTTTCTTTTCGAATGCAAGTACTCACTATGTTGCCCAAATCTGCCCAATATAGTAAAAGCAAAAATTTGTGAAATGATCAGAGGATCAAGGAACATGGAATCATTAATGGCCTTCACCGCAGGACTACTTGACGGCCAGCAAAGAACGTGGTTGGCGTTTCACTGGTGGACTACCTGGTTATGTCGAAATAAATTAATCTTCCAACAACAAAAGCTTCCAAGTACGGATGGACTACTACAAATGCTTAACTCGTTTTAGAAAGAATGGGAAAAGGCTAATAGATTTACAGAAAGCGAGAATACTATTATCAGAAACAAAGTAAATAGGACCCTAAACATTACAAAGACAAAGCACAAAAGCAGATGGAGAAGGCCACCCCTAGGTAGATGGAAACTAAATTTCGATGGTTCAGCATCTGGCCACAGACAAAGTTCTGTAGGGTATATTATCCGGGACGATAAGGGTGAGGACTCTGCCCTAGGAGGAAGAATAATTGGGCTACACAAACCATTAATGTCCGAGGCACTAGCTTTGAGAGAGGGAATCCTCAGGGCCCGTGAAATGAGAATACCTAGCCTTGTCATTGAAGGCGACTCGCTAATAATAATAGACCATTTAAGATCGAAAACAAAATGTCCATGGGAAATTGAGTTAATTATGTCTGATATTAGCTCTCTCATCTATGGGTTTTACGAAGTATCGTTCTCTCACGTCCTTCGTAGCGGCAACGCTGTAGCAGATAAGGTTGCACACCTTGCTCTTGTTGCCCCCTCCAACACTTTTCACAATGATCCAGGTCTTCCTGACCTCATCTGCAAGGATTCTATCGGGTAGTTTTTTACTCCCGAATTCTTACCCAATAAAAAAAAGCTACGGATTTATTAAAAATATGTAAATCACCTCAAATGATTTCCCACTTGCTTCCTTTCAAATTGAAATGCCATCCTGTAAAAAATGATTCGTAACCCTAGCGAGGTACGCGCACCCATGCGTCCCTCCTTTTCCCCCTTCATGCCAATCGGCCGCCAAATCCTAATCCTAGCAACCACCGCTCCTCTCACCTGCAACCACCGAAGGACCATCCCTCTGCAACCCCCAGTTGTTCTGCCCGCCGCCCAACCTGTCCCTTTGCGTTGGTGTTTCTTGAGCCCACTTGCTCCATCCCCATTCATGGTGGGATTTACCTGAGGAAGGTGTCTCGATGGGAAGTGTCAAGTCTTGTATTCTTCCATTCTCGGCGATATCCGTCTTCCGGGTGGGCTAATCGGCCTATTGAATGGGATTTTTTGTGGTATGGGACTGTCTGGTGGTGGCCGGACGAGCGACGTCGTTTCAGGCTCTGGTGCGGCTGGGTTCTTGGTCCCTCTCTCTACTTCTCGGTCTCCTCGCTGTCTCTTCTGGCTTCATTGCTCTCTAGTATATGTTAGGTCTAGTGGTTGTTTAGGTGGTAGGAGCATGTGGCTTTGATTCCCTCGGTCCACAGCTGCTCAAAGGTGCCCTCTCCGCTTGTTCTGCCTTTAATGCGCTCTGTAAGTCTTCTTTTTCTCCCTTACATACACTCGATTATTCTCGTTGCTTACCAGCAAATCACGTACTTAAGCCTCGAACAAGGTCTGTGGGAATATTCTTCCCTTTAAACAAATTTTCAGTTTACAATATATTACTCCCTGCTCTTCGGTTTTTTGTTCTGTTCACAGGTGGCTTCCTCCCGTTACCTATCGATTCTGATATTTGTAATTCCCCTCCCTATTTCGACTACTCACTAGCCTCTTGTCAGGCCCTACCAATATCGTACTAATATAATTTATTCTAAAGGATACAATTGGGATCACAATCCAACCTTTATTTTGGCTAATTTCCCCAATCATCTGGTTTACTCTTGTTTCGCCAAACAACGTGGTTCTTACGGGTTTGCTTTATTTGGTGGGTTCTGTGTTGGCCGTGCATTTTGTATCAGTCTCTGTTGTGGGTGCAACACCACAATTTGGTTCTTGCTGCAGTCGTGCTTTATGTTCTGTTTTACAGGTTGCTCTTTGCTTGCGAGTGTGTGCCTCAGCTCAGGTTTCACTCCGTAGCCTCGTCGTTTGATCGCCCTTATCATCAATTTCAACAATCAGTTACAACTACTTGCCTTTACAAGGACTACCAGTTTACCCAAAACAATTGCTACACGTTTTCTATTTCGGTAACACCGACGGGTCCTTATCATGTCTTGATGTATACAACACACCTTATACTTGTCTATTTTGTTCATTCAATAGTTACTCTACCGAGTGTATTAACTTTCCTTGTGTGTTTAGAATTGACTTTATATTTTACATGTTCTTGGTTTGATGTTTAGTCTTGGGATTCTGAAGCTATCCTAGCTTGTATCTTGACCAACCTTCAACTTATATATGTTGATGGTTTTGTTTGGGTTTCTTTTTTGCCTATTCTCCATATTCCTTTTATATCTTGTTACTTGGTCAATGGTCCTAGGTACACACGTGGATCTTCATTTTTCTTGATCAATTGTGTAGCTTTTATTAAGCTTCTACTATTGGTTCACCAATCCTTTAAAATAACTCTACTGCTATCTCAACCTTTTCTTCGGACATGTTCACGCATTGGCCTATCATTGTTTATCTCATACTTGATTTGTTTCCAACCTGCAAGTAGTGTTTCTTGTCTAAAAACTCACGGACTTAACCATCTATCGTCCTTATAGGACCTCTTGATCCTTCGAAGGTGGTTTGTCGTCATGAAGATGCCCTTGGGTTTACGGTTTCACGATCCGAGGACTGTTGTTTGGTGTCTTCCTGTTCGACTTCTGCTTCTGCAACTCTCTGGTATGATCTTCACGCTCGAGCTGTTGGGGTTTGTTTCAGCTATGGTGAACTCATTCTGCTGCGTCGTTCTTGTGCGCTTTGTAATTTCCTGTCGTGGCTCTGCTCGGAGCTCGTTGTTGGCGTATGCAGGCTCGCTGAGGAGGCACTTCTTGCTCCTGTCACTTGCCCCGATACTGTCAGATTTCTCTCCAGTCTCTACGTCTTTCATATTTACTTACTTGTTTTGTTCGGCTTGTGAGCAATCCAGTAGGTCTTCTTTAGTCATCTACAAATGTAATCTTAGCCTTGGTTGGGTGTTTTGTGTGTTGTATGTCCCAACTTTTGTAACCATCTATGCGTGTATCCTCACACTAATTGCATTAACTTTGTTTAACTCTAACTGCTTTGGGGTCCCCCCTGGATTAACTAACCTATATATGTGGGTCTTACCAGACCAAACCACTCTTACTCAGAGTTTCCTACCAACACAACTGAGCCTTCTTATTCAATGTCCACTTCATTTCACATTTGCATTCGTGCAAAACCTTCACCTTATTTGGATTTTATGCCCATTGTTTCGAATCACAATTGAATTTATACAAAACAATTTCTTCAATCGAATCTCTTTTATGTTTCTTTTCTTTAAGACTGAGCAAGTCGTTCCTAGATTAGTACAAACAGTTCGCCTTCGAAGGTTTTTATGAATATATGCACTTGGAACTCCCTCGGCATCCGAAGCCGTAATTTCTGGACAAATATAGACATTTTCTGCCAAAATAATAATATCAACATCCTGACCCTTTTAGAAACTAAGATTGATAAGGTGCCTACAGAATGCACACTGCGTAAGTGTTGTTTCTCTAATATTGCGTTTGATCCGGCAATCGGATTTTATGGGTGCATTTGCCTTTTGTGGAAAGGTATCCCAGCCTCACAAGGATCCATTGAACTAATTTCGGTTCATCACCGAAAACTTTCGAAAACCTGGCATAAGAATACTATACGCAATATTCATAACCAAATTCTAGTAACAAATCAGAAGCTCATGCTTTTACAGACCTCTCTTATCTCAAACTATAACAATAAAGATGTTCAAATCCTAAAACAATTACTAAACAAGAGAGAACGGATGCTCGATTTTCACCGTCGCTATTAGAGCCAACGGGATAAAGTAAAACATAACAAACTTAATGGCTCCAACTCAGGCTATTTCCATAAGATCGCGACTGCAAAACGAGGCAGAAAGACGATCGAGTCTATGCTACTTCCCAGTGGGGAGTCCACAACTGATTTTCATACAATCTAACAAGAATTTGTCCTTGATTTCAAAGCTCGTTTCAGAGCCTCTTCGGCACCTGTTTCGGATATGTCTTTGTACTTAACGGTCATTCCACCCTTAGTTTCACAAGCAGACAACGACATGTTCTATGCTCCTGTAACCAACAATGAGATCAAAGCGGTTGTGTTTTCTATGAGTCCGGATAAGGCTCCGGGCCCTTAAGGTTTCCCAGCTGGTTTCTACCAAAATTTCTAGCCTACAGTCTGCCCTTCTCTAATAAAATTCGTCAAAGCTTTTTTCACTAGTGGCAGGCTTCTGCGTGAGACAAATCATACATTCATTACTCTACTACTGAAATGTGGTGACCCGACTGCAGTAAACCACTACAAACCTATCAGTTTATGCTCCACAATCTATAAAATCATAGCTAATGTAATTTCAGCATGGTTAACCAAAATTTTCGACAAACTAATGCACCCTCTCCAGGGAGCTTTCACGAAAGAGAGATCTATCCAGGATAATATTCTGATTACTCATGAAGCTTTGCATTCGTTTCGGCTGAAGAAAGGCAAAGTGGGCATGGTTGCCCTTAAGTTAGATATGGAAAAGGCTTATGATCGCATCGACTGGCCTTTTCTGTTCCAAGTATTATCAAAGTTTGGTTTCAACGATCTTTTTATTAACAGAATAAAGGAATGTGTTTCAACTGTATCCTACTCGGTCCTCGTAAATGATGAACCAACCATAGTATTTCAACCCACTAGAGGATTAAGACAAGGGGACCCCCTCTCCCCTTTTCTCTTTATTTTAGCTTCTGAGGTATTAGCACGTACACTGCATAACCAAGGGTTGGTACGTAAGGACCTTGGTATCACTTTCGGTCGTCCGGGTATCAAGGTTCCCTTTCTAGCGTTTGCTGATAATATTCTTATTTTCTGTAAAGCTTCACATTCGGTATGCACCTCTGTACTGTCCATTTTAGACAAATATTGTTTAATTTCGGGACAAAAGGTGAATCTCCACAAATCCAGCTTCCAAGCATCTCCTAACAAGACTACTACCTCCATTGCGTCTACTATTGCAGTTCTCGGCATTCCTCGGGCAAACAATTTCGACAAATATTTGGGCTCGAATCGCTGATGTGGTAAGAACGGTAAGAACAATAGGGACACATTCGCTGATGTGGTTCTCAAGACGAAAAGCCAACTCATGAAATGGAAAGCCTCGAATCTATCTGCCAAACGGCGACGAGTGCTTATCAGAGCAAATCTTAGTGCAAAACCGATTTTTCTTATGCAAGCTTTTCTGTTACCTTCTCATATTCTTCATGAGCTTGACAAAGTGTATAGACAATTTTTTAGGACCAAAACCTCTAAAGTATCACCGCTGATTAGTTGGGACAAAATCTGTTCGGACACAATGAAAGGTGGTTTGGGGATTCATAAGGCATAGTCTATGAATATTGCTCTTTCGATGAAACTTCTTTGGAAAATAATTTCTGAACCAGACAACATCTGGGTTCATGTTATCTCATAAAAATACCTCAAAGGCCATGATCTTCCCAGTTATAACAAAAAAGGTCACACTTCGTGGCAATGGTCCCGCCTTATGTCCATCAGGCCTCAGTTCCTCCTGGCTCTACAATGGAGGGTCGGAAACGGGGAAACTATTGATTTATGGTCCCATAACTAGGCCTTCCATGAGCCATTGAGTTCCATAACTTTGACAACCATCCCGGATAATCTCAAGGGTGTTTCGGTGGCTTATTTCATCACCAACCGCCCGTGGAACAAAACTTTTATGAACGACTCATTAAGAAATGTACTTGATAACTCCCTCCCTTGATGGAATAAATGTTTCAAGGGCTTTGACAGGATGTTTGCGTCAAAGGCCTTGGAGCGTTAACAGTTGATGAAATACAAAACCTATCTTATTTGTCCGAATATTATTTTATCTTATTATATACTTCCGTTATATTTTATATATATATATATGCATGCCTAACCTTTTTTAGGAAGTATTTTCGAGATTATATCTTTCCTTTGGTGCATATGAGGAAATCCTATTCAAAACGGATCATGGCTTCGAAATGTCCATATATAGAAGATTGAAGATCAAGCCTGATTCATAGAGCCGTTGGTGAAGATCCTCAGGCGTCATTCCACTCTTATATAAAGGAAAGAAAGAAGAAGACAAAGACACACAAGTGCTACACGAGCTTTCATTCATTTAAGCGAAATCTGTCTTCCAAAGTGTCTCTCTGCTAAGCGCTCAAGAGTTTGTTGTTTATTTCAAAGCCTTTGAGAGTCACTGTGAGCTTATAGAATATCTTCATTTATAGTGTTACTCGAGAGTTTATAACTCGGGAAGTTGCACTAGGCTATTGATTTGTGAGAGTAAGAGGATTGTACTAGATAGCTGAGAGATGTGGGGCTTTTCTAGATTGGTCTAGGACTCCAAGGGAATGTGAGTTGACTAGATTGCAATTGTATAGGAGAGAGGCTTCTCGGTGAGCTATTAGGATCCTAAGCTAAGCGAATCAATAAAGCCTTTGAATCCTAGGGTTGTGGAAGAACCCTAGGCGGTGACGTAGGCCAAGTTGTGCTGAACTTCGTAAACAATTACTCGTGTTCTTTACTTATTTGCTTTACCTTATTTCCGCACTAGGTTCGATTGTCTAACTTTGTGATTCAGGTTTAATCTCAAAGGTTTTGGTACAAGCTCCAAAAGTCTTGAGACTTTCTGCGAAAAACGGGCATACTCTATTCAACCCATCCTTCTAGAGTATTTCTTATTACATTGTTTTTATATTATCGAACCTTCAATTGGTATCAGAGCTTTACTCACTGTTTTTGATCTAACAATCTTATGAGTTTTTGATCATGTCTGGTGAAGCAAGCGGAGGATTTGCACAGGGAAGGTCCACAATCAGACCACCACTCTTTGTAGGAAACAACTTTGTCCACTGAAGATCTTTGATGAAGATGTTCATCATAGACCAAGATCTAGAGCTTTGGAATATTATAGAGAATGGTCCGAAGATTCCAGAAAAAGATGGACCAAATGACACCAAAGTTGCAAAAAAGGAGTCTGAATACAACCAAACAGATCATGAAACCATCTCCAAAAACTACAGGGCTATTAACTTACTTTATTGTGGTCTTAGCACTGATGAGTTTAACCGTATTTCATCTTGTAGGTCAACTAAAGAGATTTGGGACAAGTTGGTCGTCACCTATGAAGGAACAAGCCAAGTGAAAGACACCAAGATCAGCATCTTCCTTCGAAAGTAGAGCTCTTTAAAATGAAGTCTGATGAGTCAATCAAGGACATGTTCACACGATTCACAGAAATCACCAACAACCTTGACTCTCTCGGCAAGAGCTTTACCAACGTGGAGAAAGTAAGGAAGATACTGAGGTGCCTTCCAAAGGAGAAATGGGGTCCAAAAGTAACAACTATAGAGGAAGCCCAGGACCTCACCACTCTACCCCTTGATGACCTTCTTGGAAAGCTGATCACGCATGAGATAATCCTTAACGAAGACGACGGAGAACTTCCTGCTAGCACTAAGAACTTGGCACTCAAGTCTAAGAAGGATGAGCCCAAGGATGGATCTGATTCCGAAGATGAGGATGATCCTTTTGCTCTTATCACAAGAGGCCTTGCTAGAATTCTCAAAATGAAGAAGCAATTCAACAACAAGGATGGATCAGAGTCTTCAAAATTTCGAGGTAAGCCTCAATACAACAAGTATGAAAAGAAGACTAAACCGTTGTCTTGTTTTGAATGTGGTGAAACAGATCATCTTGTGAAGGACTGCCCTCAAAAGACAAAGAGACAACCCAAGAAAGGTGACAAATGGAAGAAGAAAGCCATGGTGGCTACTTGGAGTGATTCCGACTCTGACTCCGACGATGAGAAGGCCAACATTTGTCTTATGGCCTCAGAAGATGTATCCCACAATGAAAAGCTTGAAGCTACTGTAAGAGAACTTATGGAAAGTCCAAAAGAGGTATTATCGGAATTCATTTCCAATATGATTGCCAATGAAGAAAAGCGTATTGCCCAAACTAACATTCTTATTAAGAGAACTGTGGACTAGGAAAGAACTATTGAGGATCTGTCTATGAGGGTCAAAGGTCTTGAAGCTTCTTATTCAGGTCTTGACATTAAAGTCAAGACGCTTGACTCGGAGAAATCAGAACTCAAGCAAGATCTCTCCTCTCTAAGAAATGAGCATCATGACTTAGAGAACGAGAAGATCTCCCTGAATAATAAGATTCTAGACCAACAGACACTCTCGATAAGATGTTGGGTGAGCAACAAAGGTCTCTAAACAAAAGTGGTATTGGTTACAATCCAAAGTTTTTAAAGAAGCAACACATTACCACTTTTGTAAAGGCAAAAGGAAGCAGAACCTCTCCTATATGTCACCATTGTGCTAGAAAGGGACATGTAAAAGAGACCTGCCCTTATAGAAGAAAGGATCCATATATTATTCATAATACATTTCCTGTTCATTTGAGAAAAGAACGGATAACACAAGTTTGGGTCCCAAAAGGCACTATTTTACCAAATATGATTTACCCCAACAATGGATCCAAATTTGCTTATTGGTCTAGCCACAAAGGTTGATGTTTGTCTTGCAGGAGATCACCAAGGTGAAAGAACACAAGTGGATTATTGATAGTGGATGTTCGAGGCATATGAGTGGGAAGAGTTCTCTCTTTCATGATCTAAAAGAGCAATCCACGGGAACAATCACTCTTGGTGACAAAGGGAAATGCGACATCGTTGGTATTGGTAGTGTTGGAAGTGATTCCAGCCATAGCATTAAAAATGTCTATCTTGTTAATGGTTTAAAGTATAATCTGCTTAGTGTTTCTAAATTATGTGATAGTGGTAACAATGTCAGATTTAACAAGAAAAGATGTATAGTGTGCAGAGAAGATACAGGTGACGTTATTCTAACTACATATCGCTACAACAATATATACGGCGTAAATGCTGATCAAGTGGCACAAGGAAGCTTAACCTGTCTAAAGGTTTTGACGGACGATCCAAAGCTCTGGCACAGGAGACTTGGTCATGTGAGTCCACATACACTACAGAAGCTTGTGTCCAAAGGGCTTGTAAGAGGACTACCTGAGATGGACTTCAAAGGTATTGACATGTGCAATGCATGCACACGAGATATAGATCTTAACATCCATGAAGAGAACGAGGAAGGTGATGATGTTGCTACCAAGAACACAGAGAAGAGGAACATGCAGGAACCGATTCTCAACACTGAAGAATTAGCCCAAGGTGTTGAAGATTCGTCCAAAGCCCTTGGTGTCCAATCCAACGGTGTTGAGACGTCAGAAACTGCTGTAATTGAATCTAACAGGACCACGGAGTCAGATGTACCACAAGTCAATCCTACTGGTGTGACGGATCAAGGAGCTGAGACTAGCAAAAGGAAATTCAAATACTCCTCATCACACTCATTAAAGGATATCATTTCTGACCCTACTTCTAGTGTTCAAACTCATTCTAAACCTAAAGATCTTTGTGCTTTTCACGCGTTTGTTTCTCTTATTGAGCCAAAGAAGGTAGATGAGGCACTGATAGGGTCTATTTTAGTTATATATTTGCATATTATATTATGTCATATTCATACATATTTTACATATTTTATAGTTAATTTCTATTACTTGATTTTCGGAGTCTACACTGGCATTTTCATGTATTTCAGGTATTTACGGGATTGATCGTATGAAATTGGAGGTTGATCATAGCTTATGGGATCATTTTCATAGCTTACGGGATTGATCGTATGAATTAGGCCGGCTCGGATCGAAACTTTGGCTGATGAATTGGAGGAGATGCGGCGACCGGACGTGTCTCACGAACTTGCCAAAGTTGTTTTATTATATTAATTTAGCTAGATAGACTTACCATTTACATGTAGATAGAATTAGATAGCAATATAATATATTACATTATAAATTAGGAAAGATTAGATAGATAGATTAGGATAGAAGATTAGATAGATGCATTACATTATATATTTCAATTCATACGGAGCATAATCGAGAGGGGCAAGAGAGACGAGAAGAAGCTGTGTATACGGTGACTTTAGTTTAATTTTCCTCTAATTGTTTTGGTTTATGTTTATGGAGTGCTAAAGTATTTAGTTTTCGCCTATACTTTCGAGACTTGGTTGGTGGTTTGTGAGTTTTTAATTCAAGTTATTTTTCCTCTTTAATTCTTTCAACTTCTTTGTGTGATATTAATTATGTTATTGATGTTATCTTGATTCGCGACCTTGATAATATTGAGTTCATGCTAGGATTTAATACTTTCGTATTTGTGTTATTTCCGTAGTAGCACGCATAAGATTGTGGATTCCGTGTTTGAAGCATGATTATGTAGGAAGTTGACATATATCTTAAACATTGATTTAACGTGTTTATTTGGTGTTATTTATATGCTCAAGTTCTTGGGACTATTTGCTATCTCTTTGTTAAATCTTGACGGTGTGAAGGTTGCATTGAGGTGTAAGGGATTAATTGGACTCGTAGGACTTTTAATCTATTTAAAGCAAGACGGGAGGAATTCGTAGGAAAAGATAATAACTTGAAAAGGATTCGATGATCAATAAAGCCAACCAAAGTCGAGAACTTGTAGGTGGAAACGCTCTTCTTCTATCATTTACTTGTTTTGTCAATATTATTTTCTTTTATTTTCATTCATAAAAATATTTTCTTTTTATATTGATAAATACACAATATTTAGAAATACTTGATTCTCTTGGGTTCGACCCCTTACTTGCATACTATACTAGTTTGTTTGTTTGGGATTTATTTTTGACGAGGTGAATCAACGACTTTCACTCCGTCAAATTGGCGCCGTTGTCGGGGAATCAAGTTTATTTCTTTGTTTTGTGTATTTATTAATATTTGTATATATATCTATCCCCGTCGTGGACCTATCTTACGGTTCGCGACACCTCGTTACTAATTCTTTGCAATGGAGTTGGAGTTGTGGCAATATAAGGGAGAATACTTTCACCATTACCTCGCAAGAGTGCAAGATTTAGTTGACGATCGTGCTTCACAGGGTATTCAAGATGATTTGATTGAACAAATAGTTTGTGTTTTAGATGGCATGCTTCCCGAAATACGAGAATTCGCCAAATCTTTGAAAAAGGAAGGCTTTTGTGGTTTGGATTGGCCGAAATTGTGGGATCTTTTCCTTTGTGTGGGTGCCATGGCAAAGGTGGAAGAAGACTACAAGCTGACATTCATACCCTTACCTTTCAAACCGATGTCGGGCGAGATACATGAAGGAAGCCAAGACACAAGCACCAATGATTCAATCGACGATGGAGAAGAGGGTCCCATGATTCTTGACATTGAACCTCATGAGTCGACGCATGAGGTTTCATGTGTTTTGTCACCTACACCATCCGATGCATTCATTATGAGCTCACCCGTTAATGAACCATGTCTAGAGCAACCTGTTGAGACTCGAGAGGTAATAAAGGTAAACTCTTGCAATTTGGAAGGTAATGATGATTATATTGATTCTTTTAATTGCTATTTTAAAAAGTCACCAATGGAATTGAATTGGTGGTATTATATACCCTCTGCAAAGAGTCACGCTCGCTTGTGTGATAAGTTGAAACGATTCTTATTTGTAATATTATTTAGTTTCAAATTATCATTATATTATATATACTTACTTAATATGTGTGCACAAGAGTTTGACATGTTACTGAGGGTGTTAACAATGTCTGATCTTAGAGAGGTGGGGAAGAACCCAAGATATGTTTTTTTTCTTATTCCTTTTATTTTTAATTAGGATTAATTTTTATTTTTTTGCTTATTTTCTCGTTAAATTTTTTTTTTTTAAATAAAAAATAAAACCAAAAAACCCTTTCAAGTTTCCCGTCTCGGCCCTTGTTCCCCACCGCTCGCCTCCGCCTTCGATGCACGCGAGACCGTCGTCGGGCCAGCCACTATCTCCGGTAGCTAGAAACCACCATTCCATCCGCCTGCTTCTCTCTCTCCGACCTTCCTCACCACGCCGCCATCCGCCTCTGGTCACCGGATTCCCCTCGCCTGGATGCCCCCTCCTTCGCACCGCCGTCCTCCTTCCCTCGCCCTTCGCCCCCGCCGGCCTCCTCTTCCCTCGCCTCCGCCGGCGAAACCATCCGCCACCAATGCAATCCACCACTGCTTCTCTCTCGCCGGTACCGGCCCACCAGCAGCCACAACCCCTTCTTCCGCCTCTTCTCAGCACAGTAGGAAGATCCGGCTCTCAGCCACTACCAATTGCCGACCGCCAGCATTGCCCCAGCACCAGACCACCGGTCTCTGGGAATTTCTACTGTTAGTCGCTTGCTGCCTCCAATTGCCGTTGATTCACCTTCATCTAGGCGGCTCTGAATTTTCCACGACCGTGATTTCACACTGGTAAGTGCAGGTATGTCATCCTCTTCATCCTTTCATCAATTAGCTGATTCTCTTGATTTATCGAAGAGGATGATGAGTTGATTATGTTGAAATTGCTCATATCTTATTCCTGAGCTAGTTGTTGATGAATTTCGATTTTGGGTTTTGTTTGGACTGATTTTGTGCTTAATTGTTGTTGAACTGATTGAGTGGTCGATTGGTTCTGCTCAAGCTCGATTGTTGTGGTTTGGTTGAATTCCTGTTTGGATTTAATTAGAAGTGAAACTTGACTCAATTTTCATGCTAAACTTGATCACTTTAGCTCCTGATTTTGGTCTATGGAAGTTTTCATTTATTAGAAGTGGTGGCTACTGAACTGTTTGATTTTCTCTGCTTGGCCAAGAAATTTTTGATTTTAGTTCACTTCTAATCTTCTGCCTATTAAGTGCTCCCTGGAATCACTTGGATATCATGTCTTTCATTTGAAATTGTGATTGAGCATTAGTTGTAGGGCCAGGATTACCTGTTGGAGAGGGTGTTGTTTCGGGATGATAATCTGAGTTGTTGTCGTTGTGGCTTGTAATAGAAGGGTCAGCAGCTGAATTTTTCAGGTCATATGCTTGCCATTAAGTTATTGCTAAACGAGACTTGTTTCATGTATGTTTGCTTGTTGACTCTGGGTTTGACTATGAAATATTGAGGCCTTGACACACAAACACTCGTTGTTGAGCTGAACTGTACTCATATTTGTTTCTGGTTTTCGACTTAGGAGAGGAGGTGTTTATGCGTCCATTTGGGTTTGAATTTTGTTTTAGTACTCTTTGATCTTGTTATTCATTTTTTTTCTCTCTCTTGGATGCTACTTATGCTTGGATAGTTGGCCTGCATTTGCTTTTTATGTTGTCTTTGTGGTGTGTGTGTTGGCCAAGCATTCCTACCGAGAGATTGCATATGTTTTTCTAAATCCAAGACGGTTCAGAAGTCCAAAATACATCCAAGAGTTGTTTGCTGAATTTTTTTAGTGTGAGCTCTATGTTCTGCCGAGGCCAATGAAATGCAGCTCTTGTGCTGAATGGACATGGGTTGACTCAGATCTCTTGGTTTGCCCATAATGCCTGATTACTTTGTGAGTTTCCTCTACCTCTTTTATTCATTTTCTTTACTTTGAGGACAAAGTAAACTTTTAAGCATGGGGTGGGGGAATTCAAGTGTAGCTCCGAATTTATATGTGTTAGTTTTTATTTTTCTTTTTTCAATTTTTGTTATTCATTGCATTTTAGGTTGCATTATAGGGTGTTTGATAATTATCCCATGGTCTAGTATAAGTTATTGAGTCTTTGTTTTTTATTTGCTAGTTTGTTTTAGTTGTGTTAAAGAGTTGTTTCTATGATTGATATGGCCTCGATGATGATCTATGGTTTTTCATGGCTTAAGAGTTAATAAATTTGAATTTGAATTGAATAATGACACTTGTGAGATTCTCATAGATAATCTGGATTATGAGCTTTAGTTATAACTTGATTATTGGTTGGATGTTAAGTTTAGAGCAATTTTTGAAAAAATATTATGATTTCTATTGTATATGTCTAAACCCCTATTGAAAAGCAATAGTAAATTCGGTTATTTGTTTGATGTGATTTGATATATGTGCTGGGTTGATGAGTGTAAGGAGGATAAAATTCACTTACACCGCTCGAGGAGGATAAAATTCACTCGAGTGAAAAGAATCATCAATAAACCAAGCAAAGACTTACATAATGACATGCTCGAGGAGGATAAAATTCACTCGAGAATTGAAAATCATAAGAATTGAGAAAAAAAAACGGTTAGTAACCGATCCTGTTTGTGGAGGATAAGATTCACACAAGGAGGAAGAAAGAGTAATTAGAATATACTTGAAAAGAGAAAGAAAAATAAGAGTTTTATTGAAAATCCGAAATAGAAAAGGCCTAGTAATCTATGGGTGTTTATGACTATTTTTAAGTGTGCTTAATGATTTTGATTGCTCAATACATTCTGAATGCAAGCATCCACTGAACCTAATCGGAGTTTAAAGCAATGAGTATGAAGGGTTTGATGTGGGTCTCATAGTGTCATAACTATTTTGAGCTTTAACATAATAAATATTCCTTTAGCCATGAGAACCATATTGATGAGTGATCATTCGTAGAAATCTCTTTGAGTCTCTCGTCTTTCTTTTGAGTTCGTTTTTGTTTTGTGGTTAGTTTGCTCGAGGACGAGCAAAAGTCTAAGCATGGAGTGGTTTGATAGGGTCTATTTTAGTTATATATTTGCATATTATATTATGTCATATTCATACATATTTTACATATTTTATAGTTAATTTCTATTACTTGGTTTTCGGAGTCTACACTCGCATTTTCATGTATTTCAGGTATTTACGGGATTGATCGTATGAAATTGGAGGTTGATCATAGCTTATGGGATCATTTTCATAGCTTACGGGATTGATCGTATGAATTGGGCCGGCTCGGATCGACACTTTGGCTGATGAATTGGAGGAGATGCGGCGACCGGACGTGTCTCACGAACTTGCCACAGTTGTTTTATTATATTAATTTAGCTAGATAGACTTACCATTTACATGTAGATAGAATTAGATAGCAATATAATATATTACATTATAAATTAGGAAAGATTAGATAGATAGATTAGGATAGAAGATTAGATAGATGCATTACATTATATATTTCAATTCATACGGAGCATAATCGAGAGGGGCAAGAGAGACGAGAAGAAGCCGTGTATACGGTGACTTTAGTTTAATTTTCCTCTAATTGTTTTGGTTTATGTTAATGGAGTGCTAAAGTATTTAGTTTTCGCCTATACTTTCGAGACTTGGTTGGTGGTTTGTGAGTTTCTAATTCAAATTATTTTTCCTCTTTAATTCTTTCAACTTCTTTGTGTGATATTAATCATGTTATTGATGTTATCTTGATTCGCGACCTTGATAATATTGATTTCATGCTAGGATTTAATACTTTCGTATTTGTGTTATTTCCGTAGTAGCACGCATAAGATTGTGGATTCCGTGTTTGAAGCATGATTATGTAGGAAGTTGACATATATCTTAAAAATTGATTTACCGTGTTTAATTGGTGTTATTTATATGCTCAAGTTCTTGGGACTATTTTCTATCTCTTTGTTAAATCTTGACCGTGTTAAGGTTGCATTGAGGTGTAAGGGATTAATTGGACTCGTAGGACTTTTAATCTATTTAAAGCAAGACGGGAGGAATTCGTAGGAAAAGATAATAACTTGAAAATGATTCGATGATCAATAAAGTCAACCAAAGTCGAGAACTTGTAGGTGGAAACGCTCTTCTTCTATCATTTACTTGTTTTGTCAATATTATTTTCTTTTATTTTCATTCATAAAAATCTTTTCTTTTTATATTGATAAATACACAATATTTAGAAATACTTGATTCTCTTGGGTTCGACCCCTTAATTGCATACTATACTAGTTTGTTTGTTTGGGATTTATTTTTGACGAGGTGAATCAACGACTTTCACTCTGTCAGGCACTTAAGGCCAGACTGGATCATTGCCATGCAAAGTGAACTTAACGAATTTGAAAGGAACAAAGTCTGGACTTTGAAGCCTAGGCCAAAGCATCAATCCGTCATTGGCACTCCATGGGTATTTCGAAACAAGCTAGATGAGAATGGTAAGGTTGTGAGGAACAAGGCAAGGCTTGTTGCTCAAGGCTACAATCAAGAGGAAGGTATTGACTACGAGGATACCTTTGCTTCCGTAGCCAGGCTTGAAACCATTCACATTTTATTAGCATTTGCATCTTTTATGAGCATAAAGTTATATCAAATGGATGTTAAATGTGCTTTTCTTAATGGTTTCTTAGAGGAAGAAGTTTATGTGGCTCAACCCCCAGGTTTTGAAAGCTCAGAATTTCCCAATCATGTTTATAAACTTGACAAAGCGCTGTATGGTTTGAAACAAGCCCCAAGAGTTTGGTACGAGCACTTGTCTAAATATCTTTTAGAAAATGATTTTAAAAGGGGGTTGATCGACAAGACTCTTTTTAACAAGACCAAAGGAAAGGACATTTTGGTTATTCAAATTTATGTTGATGATATATTATTTGGTGCTACTAACACATCTTTGTGCAAGGAATTTTCTGACATCATGTGCAGTGAATTTTCTTTTTGGGATTACAAGTTCATCAATCCAAGAAAGGGATTTTGAATTTGAATCATTTCAAATTGGCAATGTAATGATTTCTTTCCTTGGAACCCTAAACCCGTCCCATCACTCCCTCTACTTAAACCCAATACTGTACCCGATTTCTTCACACTCAGAACTAATCCAAACCCCTCACCTTCTCCTTCTTCAACCTCTCAATCTGTTCTAAGAAAACCCTAGCCGATTTCCTCCATGGCACCCAAAACCAAGAAAGCTGTCACACCCAAAAGACTTGGCGCCACCCTCAAGGGACGTCAGGCCACTGCTACCTCTCCCACACCTGAACCCGCTCCTCAAGCTATCGTCCCAACTGTCGTCCAGAGCACCATCGCCGAGAGCTCGGCCATTGCTCCCAAGGGCTCTCAAAAGCGCTCTGCTAAGAAGCCGATCAGTGCTAAACAGAAAGGAAAGAGGAAGATTCTGGCTGAGGAAGTGGACGAGGAAGAAGAGGAAGATGACCTAGACGTCCTCCTAGAAAGAGATGCTGCCAAGGAAGCCGAGGGGGAGGCCTTAAGAAAGAAAAAGGCCGATGAGGAGGCCGAGCTTCCTAAGAAACTGGCCGAGGAAGAAGCTGAGCGGATTCGGAAGGAAGTCGAAGCTGAGGAGGTTCCATCCGAGGAGGAGCCTGAGGAAGAAGAGCAAGAGGGATCTGGACAGGACGAGGAACCTGAAGGAGATGAAGCGGGGTCCGGTGAGGACTCGGGGTCTGAGGAAGAGGAGGAAGAATCTCCCTCTCCTTCTCCTCCTCCTCCCCCGTCTCCGAAGAAGCGGAAAGCCCCTGCTTCTGTCAAGCCTCCATCCCCCAAACGCACCAGGAAGGGCACTGTCAAGAGTCTTGTAGCGCCTGTCAAAAGAGCTGCTCCAACAGTTGCGCGCAGAAAGAATGCAGACCCCCCGGCCTATATCCAGGTAAATCAATCCTTGCCCTCCTCTTGGTTTCAAGATGCTGAGACTGTTGGTAAGTGGGTAGACGAGTTTCGAACTCGTAGGATTAGTTGTTATGATTTTTTAGATTTTGAGTTCCTTGAAGCTTTGAAGTTACCTTGCATTGAGCTCCTAAAAAAATCCCCAGCCTGGACCCTTCTTAACCTTGAGCCTGTCTACTACCCCCAGCTTACTCGACTTTTCTATATTAACCTAAAAGCCAAAAACGACACCGATGGTTGGTCTTTGGAGTCTGTTGTCAAAGGGGTTAGAATCTCTCTCAACTCCAATGATTTTGCAGATTTCCTAGGCTTACCTACCCCAGTTCCACCCTCTGAAATCCACCCCTCAAAAGAGAACTGCATCATCCTTGCCCGAGCCAAGTATCTCCTACCCGAAGCATCCAACAGCTCCTTAAAGCAACTAGCCCAGTCATCCCTAACCCTTGAGGCAAAAATAATTTTTAACATCATTGTTCGATGCCTCTTACCCCGTCTTAACTCTGGCTCACTCCTTACCGACAATGCTATGGTCCTGCTCTATCGCATCTTAAATGGCCTTGATCTTGATCTGGCCAACACTATCCTTGGAACCATGGCTCATGCCAGAAAAGCTAGAAAAGGCTCTCCCCTGCCCTTTGCTACCCTTTTGACCCCTATCTTCAAAGCTTCTGGAATTGATGTCAAAAATGAAGAACAGCTGCGTCATACGGGTAAGTTCGACTCTAAAGGCCTTGAAAAGATTGGCATCACTCGGTCTCCCCAAGGGACCTTGAGTCTTGCCACTCCTTCAAAAGCCTTTCCCACTGCTCCAGCTTTCGATGAACGCATGGACAACCTAGAGATGGGCTTGGAGGAGGTTCGCCTGGATATTAAGGAGATGCAGAAGGAGATTATGACGGAGATGAGCGGGATTTCCAAGATGCTGGAAGGACTGTGGACGAGGCTCACTGATGATGCTCCGGATGACTAAGCCTAAACCCTAACCCACCCTATCCCACCCCTGAAACTTGTTACATTTCTGGTTTTTGGAAACGTTTTCAAAACTCTTGGTAACTGTTTTGGTGACAATTTTACCTCCGCCCTTTGTTGAAAGACAAAAAGGGGGAGATGATCTGTTTTGATTTATGGTTTTCGGTTGGATGGTTTTTACATGCTTTAAAAAATTTTGATCCAACATTTGTCTAACCCTTGCAGGTACTTAGTCTGATTTCTATTTTTTTTATCTATGTTCGACTAAGTTGCAGGGATGCACAGGTTTTTTGTTTCATCAAGGGGGAGATTGATAACTCCATCCCTTGATGGAATAAATGTTTCAAGGGCTTTGACAGGATGTTTGTGTCAAAGGCCTTGGAGCGTTAACAGTTGATGAAATACAAAACCTATCTTATTTGTCCGAATATTATTTTATCTTATTATATACTTCCGTTATATTATATATATATATATATATATATATATATATGCATGCCTAACCTTTTTCAGGAAGTATTTTCGAGATTATATCTTTCCTTTGGTGCATATGAGGAAATCCTATTCAAAACGGATCATGGCTTCGAAGGGTCCATATATAGAAGATTGAAGATCAATCCTGATTCATAGAGCCGTTGGTGAAGATCCTCAGGAGTCATTCCACTCTTATATAAAGGAAAGAAAGAAGAAGACAGAGACACACAAGTGCTACACGAGCTTTCATTCATTTAAGCAAAATCTGTCTTCCAAAGTGTCTCTCTGCTAAGCGCTCAAGAGTTTGTTGTTTATTTCAAAGCCTTTGAGAGTCACTGTGAGCTTATAGGATATATTCATTTATAGTGTTACTCGAGAGTTTATAACTCGGGAAGTTGCACTAGGCTATTGATTTGTGAGAGTAAGAGGATTGTACTAGATAGCTGAGAGAGGTGGGGCTCTTCTAGATTGGTCTAGGACTCCAAGGGAACGTGAGTTAACTAGATTGCAATTGTATAGGAGAGAGGCTTCTCGGTGAGCTATTAGGATCCTAAGCTAAGCGAATCAATAAAGCCTTTGAATCCTAGGGTTGTGGAAGAACCCTAGGCGGGGACGTATGCCAAGTTGTGCTGAACCTCGTAAACAATTACTCGTGTTCTTTACTTATTTGCTTTACCTTATTTCCGCACTTGGTTCGATTGTCTAACTTTGTGATTCAGGTTTAATCTCAAAGTTTTTGGTACAAGCTCCAAAAGTCTTGAGACTTTCTGCGAAAAACGGGCATACTCTATTCAACCCCCCCTTCTAGAGTATTTCTTATTACATTGTTTTTATATTATCGAACCTTCAGTACTAAAACAAGATGATATCGACCACATCATAGGTTTAACTTCGCCAATCAATCCAATCACGGAACGTCTATATTGGGGCCCCAACAAAAATGGTTGGTTCTCAACTGCCTCTGCCAACTTCTTTTTATCTCAAAACGTTGGGTTGCCAGATTTCGATTACAGTTGGATCTGGTGTCTCGATGTGCCCCCTAAGGTACGACACTTCCTCTGGAAAATCTCTCGTGGTGGTCTTCCAACCAAAATCAGATTACTGAAATCGCACGTGGATGTTCCTGTTGGATGCGTGTTCTGTGGCAACACAAATGAATCGGGTGATCACCTTCTTTTTCATTGCCACATGGAAACATATTTGCTTTAAGCTATACGCATCTACATTCCGGGGTATATCACTGCTTCTATCAGCATGGGCAATGTGATTCCACTTACTGCGATTAAATTTGCGATTGGGACCAACAAGTTTTCCGTTTTAGCCTCAGCATGGTGGGCCTTGTGGTTCTTTAGGAACCAAGTCGTTTTTTATCAAAGTAACAAGGTAACTATCAATGAAATATTGTTTTTCCATAGCACAAATACACATTACTAGAAACAATCAAAGCTTTTAGACGACGATCCGACTAAACCGCTGATCCCAAACCGTCTTTTTCAAAGCACTATAAATAACCAGGGTATTAAGGGTAGTGCTACGGCTGCCAGGGTTCATAACCAGTCTGGGAAGTGGGATAAACCACCCCCAAATTGCTATAAGCTCAATTTTGATGGCTTGGTACTCCCGAGTGGCAAATCGTCTTATGGTTTTGTCATCCGTGACTCTGCTGGTTTAGTTGTCTCTGTTGGTAGGTTAGTTTGCACAAATATCTTGGTGATCTATGCCAAAAATCTCAGACTCAGAATGAGTTTCCTACGAGCAAAGGAGATACAGCTATCTACACTTTTGATCGAAAGAGATAACTTACTAGTGATAAAAGCTCTACTAGGGGATTGGAAATGCCCCTGGACAATAGATATGCTACAAGCTGATATTCTGTCTGATATCCCGTCCTTTACTTATGTTGTTATTCGTCATATTTTCAAGGAATCTAATGCGGTGGCTGACTACCTTGCTCGTAGTGTCCATGCATCCCCTGCCGACGACTGGTGTGAGGATGATCCAGAACTGCTTGTTCTCGTCCGGAAGGATGCGCTAGGAAGGGCCTTTGTTGCGGCCGACCCAACCTAATTCTTATCTTGCTTCAAAAAAAAAATGGCATCTTGTGGTTGTGCTCGCACATCATTTTTAATCACAGTGTAAATCCTCGAATTTTTTTCTAAATATTCACACGAAATTAAATAATTAAATAAATATTCACGGTTTTAAACCTTTTTCAAAAATATTCATTTTTGAAAAAAATTCGTAACAAACGAATTGTAATTTTTTTTCAAAATATATATTAAAACAACATCTTTTTAAAACTTTAAAAAATCTTTCTATCTCTTTTGAATTATTATAATTTTTATAAGTTGTTTTTTCTAAGATTTTTTTTCCAAATATGTTATAATAAGTAGGTAGAAACTAAATATTTTCTTAAATTTTTTTAAATATTAATTTAATGATATAATAATTTTGTGGGGCGAGGTTGTGGGGCGGGAAGTTAGGGCAGAGGATTTACACTGTTTTAATCATGCTTTGGATTAGCCAGTTGGCATTCCGGGCTTTTGACTTTGAAGGGTAGGCAATTCTAGGATTTTTTTCCACCATGTTAAAATGTAACTAAGACCTTTTTAGTTTATTGTTAAACGGAGGAAATAAAGTCTAATAAATATAAAATATAGATCAAACCGAATCTTTAGTCCACACAAATAAAATTACAAGACTTCCTCCAGCTGTAGTGGAAGAAGTCGGTATCGATCCATGAGGAAACGTCTCAACGCTCACCAATCTAGTCTCGTAAAACAACCCTCTTTGTCAAGTAGTCATATCCTAGTGCGGATCTTGCAAAAAACAACAAAGACAAACTCGGCATCCATAGGAGACTCGATGTCGACTCAGTACACTCGATATCGTCTGAAAGGGGTCGATCTCGAGTCAATATGAAGAAACTTAAAAACGTAACCTTGTGTCGGAAAAGAACGTCCGAAGAATAATAGGATGGATAAGAATAGTGCACATAAATAAGCATAATGTTGGTGTTGATATCAATCAACTAAAGAACTTCCAAAGCCGAGGAATTTACCACAATGATAACCATGCAAGTAATATGCTCGAATTATGAATGAAACATGCTTTTTATCAAATAGGAATACAGAGGCTCTCGCACAAACCCTACGTGTTACTATCCCTTTTTCATAATTAATCCAAATTCATAATAAGATCGCTTTCGCTTCAATATTATACATATGGAGTTGTCTACTACTCTCGTAGAAGAATTATAGATATAGGATAAAAGATGAAAATCACATAAAAACATAACTTTAAAATATACTTACATGATTATCGTCGGGCTCACCCCGAGCCTAGAAATGGGACGACTACTCGCAATTCATCATCGCAAACATCATCAGAATTGACATAAAATAACTAAATATAATTGAAATAAAAGAGAACTTACGTCCGAACAAAGCCAAACCGTCTCTCAGTCTCTCTCTACTATGATCGGCCTCCCTTCTCTCTCTCTCTCTCTACTCTATGTGTGCACAATTGCTTGTGTTGTGGAATTATATGATTAAAAACTAGCCCCCAAGGACTTTATTTATAGGGTTCAATCCTTGCTAACCAAGGAAAGAAAATATCTATCTATTTTCTAAGATAAAATATTCATAATAAAATAAATGAAAGAATAAAAATCCCTAGGGTAAAATAGAGTTGAACCTATAAGGATAAATGTTCATCAAGGAGATATAAAAGATCTTCAACTTCATGATTAGGCAACTCTTCTCAGAACGTGTCATAGGGATTCAATGGTTCACTCGATATCAACTGAAGTCACTCGATATCGAGCGGTCTTGTATGTCTCGAGTGCCCTTCACTCGACATCGAGTTAGGCATGTGGTGTCGAGTTGTCTCATTCGATCTCGACTCTATATGTTGTTGTGTGGGACTCGACATCGAGTCATCTTCAGTAGGTGTCGAGTGGATTTTCAGTAGCTTTCTTTGCTCCAAAACATAGCCAAATTCTTGATTCACTCCAATAGATCTCGAGTCAGTTCGGTAGACATCGAGTGAAAATCCAGCTTGGTTCCTTCTTCTCCGAATTGCTCGAAAATGATTCCGATTTCTGCGAAATTAAACAGAAACTTGTGTAGACCTCCGTAACTCACAAATAAATATAAACTACACAAATTCCATAATTTCCTAACCCAAAAGTATAAAATATGGACAGAAATCGGAATAAAAGTAGATATAAAACATGGTAAAATAGGCGAAAACATCCACATATGATCATGCATATCGGGTATAGGGGGTACCTGAATCTAAAAACAAGAAAGATAATGGGGTCAATCATTGATTACTCATACACGTATGCACCAGCATACTCTACGAGTACGTAAAAAGGCATATAAACGTGATGCGATAAAACTGTAAATACACTATCATGCTCCTAAGGCATAATCTGAATATATAAATAAGTGCGGTAATGGGTACCCAAATGATAACAATCAACCATATAATCCCTTTCCAAATGCTTGGAGTTTACACAATCCTTTATCCCCAATTTCTTGGAGGATGTGCCAACCTTTATCGAAAGCTCAAAGGTTCGGCTACGCCGCAGCCTTTAGGGAATCTCGATAATCACCACACAACAACATAGAATAGGATCGCCACCTATTATAACAAAGACAAAGAGAAGACAAGGGGTCATTTCATTCCCTATGTTCCGTTCTATGTTATAATTCCGGTTTATACCCTACAACAATTCTATGTCGTAAAATATGCATGAATCTATCTCATTACGACACTCATGTATCATGAGTAACCTCATGAGTAAGTGCAGATGACTTACCTGACATCCGAAGTTAAGCATGGAAACCTACAAGCACCAAGTGTAAACACGAATCAAGCGCCTAACAATTGTAATTATTTCACATTAGCTTCTTCTTATTAATGCATCACATAAACCCATACCGCAAGATAATCACACAGATTCACACAAGGTTAATGGCTTAAGGACTTATAAGCTTGGTTAAGTATCCACACTTAACAAGTTATAATCCGGGTCATATCATCACGTAATCCTAACCGTTTCATCCTTCTTATTGGCCAAGTTATGGGTATACTTCATTCCCGTATTTTATATGCTCTATGTTTCAGTTATGCCATCATATATTTAACCATATTCTTAGCATTCCCTTAACCAAGTTTTTAATCGAGTCATTATAAACATTGTTTACTAAAATTATAATAACTCTTGATCCAACCGTTGGATCGTCCTGATTTATGGAGGGCAGTTAGAAAACATTGCAATGATCATCATATTATTATTTCAGCCGGATGAGATCGTTAGATTGGAATGAAAGTCCAAATTACAGAGGCACATATATCCATTTTGTTTTTTGACATTTTTGCTACAAAACGCAACCAAAACACATAGAGGCTCCACTTTCTAAGCCTTTTCCACACAAAAACACATCTACCCTAGAGAGGGGAAGGCGGATGAGAGATTACCTTCTAAAAGTCCCACACAAACGACTCAAGAACACCCTCGAGAGTCCTTCAGAACACCTTCCAAATACCTTGCCATTTTGTCACCAAAAATCCCAAAACATGATTTAGATTCTTACTCAAAGTTGAAGAGAAGGATTAATAAAACATGTTGGAACTGAGTTTTGAAAGGAACCAAGAGGTCTTACCAAAGATGAAGTTGAAAAACCCAAGGTCCTCTCTAGAACACATCACTAAAGGCACAAAGATCCGTTAGTTTGGAGGGTTAAATCACCTTGTATTTTTATGTTTGATATATGTATTGAAATATGGTTCAAAGACGGAGCTAAGGGCTTAAGAATCACTCCATTTGGATCAATATTAAGGGAGTTATGGTTTTTTGAATGGAAGGCAGTAAAAAAGGACTAGCAATGGGGATAGGCTTATTTTCTCCCCCTTTCCTCTCAAGTGACGGCTTGTTCTTTGTGAATGAGTGAGGCTGAGCCTTGATGATCAGATTTAAAGAATGGGAGACGGCTCCTTTGGTCAAAGCATGGGAGGGGTGATGGGAAAGAGAGTGGGTGAGATGAATAGGATCCTAGCTTGTCATATGATCAAACAAAAGGGAGTGGGTGAGATCTGTGCAAGGAAAGGATGGGGCGGCTTCCCTTATTAGCAAAACGTAAAAACTGAGTTCGTGACGCATTAAAATCCGTTACGTTTACAAGATACGAGAAAAGTGGCTCGGGTATATATTTCTTTCATAAAATCCATAATTAAACCAATGTAAAGCCATCCATAAATTTTAAATTTTCCTAGTTTTCATAATCATAAGAGAGGATAATATTCGGATTATCCTATGAATATTTTATAAATATTAATTAAATTCTGGTTTTTACAATCATCCACCTCTAAAACAAGTCTCGTCCCCGAGACCAAAAAGATTTAAACCAGTGGAGAAGGTTTTATAATTTGAGTCCTTGAATCGGGCCGAAGGGCACACAATCATCCTGGATGAATCGTCCAAGAATCTCATGCCACCTTTGCCACGATCGTAATAGCCCCAAACGGTTTTTCCAAGCATGTGATGGGCGCCCCCATGACATCTTGCCTCGACCCCCGAAAATATCACAACTCGAGAGGGTTCATCATACTACCGCTAGGTCTTAGCGAATGTTTCACGAGTGCCCCCGTGAAAAGCTCGTATCCACTTCGTGAAGCATAACTGGTCTACCTGGATAATGGAACCTTAAACTCGCTTATTTTTTAATCAATCTCATAATTCAAGGTGTTTGGTGTCCCGACACGATCTTAGACCTAGACACTCCTAGTCTCAACTCAACTTGACCCTCGAGAGGTCGGCATCCACCTCTAAGGTCAAAACCCATACTTATCACAAGATCTATTCTCCCAACGGGAGGGTGGATTATCATCCACCTCTAAGGATCAAACCTATGATCTTACCAAAGATATCTCATCTACACGTTTCTCCTTCCCAATTTCTCATACGGTAGGGGTGACTCATCCACCTCTAAGGTCCATCCATAAGGTTTCACTATAACCTATTCCTCGAACGAGAGGGTGGACTTCATCCACCTCTAAGGGTTACTCCCATATTCCATCCTTCTAGGTTCAGATTCCTCTATTAAGATACTCTCCTACAAGGCAACTCCTCCGTGGAGTCAGGGTCATCATCTACAAACTGAGGAGCATATTAGGGCGTTCCCTAATACCGCTCTCATCTATACGCCATCTAATCATCCCGTCGTAAAATATCACTAAACAGTGATATCACATCATATCAAGGCATAACATAGCATATCATAGTGGCCACTCATGGGCCCACCACGCATATAAATCACATAAGTGCACACTCATCACTAAAGTAAACACAGAATCATCAAGAATGCAACTAAAGGATAAACATCCTAAGAGACACTCATCGGCCTTCTCACGAGGTAAGGACTATATCCTCACGTGGCTTTACATATGAGGCTAATAGCTCGTCTAACACTCCCCCATAATTGGCCCATATAATATCCTTTTTCTCCCATGTAGCCTCCTAAGGACTCCTCCTAGCCCACTGAATCAAGACCAAAGGCACCTCTCTACGTCTCAGCTTCTTGACCCGACGGTCAAGAACAGCTATCGGGCGTTCCAAGAAGGTGTGGTCGGGCTCTAACTCGAGACCAAAGTGATCAAGAACATGGTTCGGATCGGGCTCGTACTTCTAAAGCAGTGAGATGTGGAACACGTCATGGATGCTAGCTAATGTAGTTGGTAGAGCCAATCTGTAGGCTACCTCTCCTACTCCCTCCAGGATCTCGAATGGTCCTACATATCTAGGGCTCAACTTTCCCTTTATACCAAAACGCCGGATCTCTCTCATCGGCAATACTCGCAACAAAACATGGTCGCTGACGGAGGAAAAACATGTCGTTGATCCGTCAAATAAACTCAAACCTAGAACTAGTATAACAATAAGTAAGAGGTCGATCCAAAGGGAAAGTTATAATTCAAGTTTGATTTAAGTGTCTATCAAAGTAACCAAATTGCGGGTTTTTTAATGTGAAAGTTCCGCCTTTTATCAAAGATGATTGAAGCAAACAAAAGTAAATGATTTTGATTTAGACAATTATGAGAAGCAATTCTACCAACAATTTTCCACTTTATTTGGTTGAAGCGATCCTTGTAACTTCTTCTCGTCTTATTAAGTTTCCTATGAATGACCTTGTCCCGACCTAATATAGTTACTAGTCCAACCAGTCCTAGCAACCCTTATCAATCGAACAGTCCCTAAAGAAGGATTTAATTCAATTGATAGCATTAAGTTCAGAGACTAGCCAAGGTATTTGCAGTCCTTAAAGAGGGATTTAACAACACATTCAACTTCCTACTCATTCAATTAGTTCAACCAGCCCTAAAGGAACAAGTTTGCCACTTAGGTAAAGGTTCACAACCAGGAATCTACAAAACCTTAGCGATTGAATTGATCTAACAAGTTGGCCAGACAAGATAGAACAAAGCAATAAACAATCAAGCACAAATAAGTTGAAGCATTCAAATATAGGAAACAAGGAACGCGAATTAGAAACTCACAATCAATCCAAATAAAGCTTCAAATTGCAGGCATAATAGATGAGTTTAGTTCCTCATGAAAGACATCGCTCAAATCTCTAAATTGTCTGATGAACGTAAGAATAGAATAGAAGTAGTGAGAAATAACATAATATTCGGCCTTAAAAGAAGTTTAAGTCGGCCAAAAAAACCAAACAAAGAAAACTAGGGTTTTCTTAAACAAAACGCTACGCAGACGACCAGTGACGCGACCGCTGCATATGAATTCTTTTCCACTCCCGCGACGTCTCACTGTATGCGGCCACTGCATTGGTCTTTCACGGAAAATTAGTCTCGGATAGGATCTTGTTGTCAACAAGAAAGTTGTAGCTCTCTGAAAGAGATTTTCAACGCATGGTCATAATAGTCAATTGGACAACCGAGGCCTCCAAAAAGAACAAAACAAGTTCAGCATGTCTAGCGACAACTTCTGCAGACTTGTTCTTCGTTTAGATTCGCTTCTTCTTGTCAGGACCTGTTGAGATATTCATGTAAGCTTCTTCGATAAACTAGATATTCTCATCTAATGCGTTATCAACCCATGTCTCCTCCACGGATCCACAGTTATCTGAAATAATCAATAAAAGCATGTAGATTCCGACTCCAACCACACAGAGAACAAATATGCAAATTATACTTAAACCATGCATGATATGCATCATAAGTAAGCTAAATGCAATCTATTATGACCCTCTAAATGCATGCTATCAAACTCCCCCACACTTAAGCTTCACTAGTCCTCGAGCGAACAATATCAAAGCAACATATACCTACGCTTTCCTCCTTCATGCATTAGCCCCACTACTAGAAAACTTCAATTAGACATCTGTTGTCAACAGATGTCTTTCAAAAAAAATTCCGATCTCTTTGTGCGTGTAGTAAAAGATCCAAACTTTCCACATCGGTTTTAAGCAGATGTCTTATCTTAATTAGAACCCCTAAATTTTGGTTATGACATATTCACTTGTTGATGAATATTCATAATTTGTCATTTGGAAACATGTGAAGATGTCCTCCTAAATAAAAAAAGGGACATTCACATCTTTATTTATAAAATAAGGGATGTCTTAAGACAAAATAGACAACAGTTTTTGTTTTAGTGATCACGTTTATAATCATGTTCGATATATAACTTATGATTTTATATTTTTATAATTTAACCGGCCACATGAAATATAAACATAACTGATGTATTTCCATATTATCGACATCGCATTAAGAGTATTCATTCTCTGTATATTAATTTCATGTTCATTATATGTGATATTATATCATTCTAAAATAATGCACTATTGTGGTTGTATACACAGAAGATGTCGTTTACCATATTTATATCAGTTTTTTCAAAATAAAATGATGTTGTTGCTGCATTGACACATCGATTTATTTGGTAGATAACGATGTTACTTTGACAAATATATATGAGTTCATATATCATTTTAATGTTCAAACTGGTGTTGCACAGTGATTTAAATGAATGAATTGATGTGTATAAGTATACTGGCATCTGTTTCCATAGACTAATATGATGTTAAAGGTATGAATACACTTCTATTTTCATATATAATCCGATGTTTTTTAATATGGATACACAACACGCTTTTGCCGATAGAACATCTCATTTTAGTTATTCGAAATGATATGATGTTTAATGAAAACATGTACATAAATACTAGCATCATATTGTAACATTTACAAAATACGCTGCCGCCATCCGTGGCCACAAAATTGGCTAGCCACAACATCTAAAAAAAAAGGTAAATTCAAACATAGATACATCTAGAACAACAGAGTTGCCAAGTTAATTGAATTGATCAATTCGATTAGCTTCGATCAACAGGCATCCCCAACAATTCAAGCAACTTGAGCCGGCTTTGTACCTCCAAGCAACCCCAATAATTCAAGCAACTTGAGCTCAGCTTCGATCAACTATGCAATTTAATTGGAGCTTAAAATGGGGATCTAATGATGCTAAAGTAGGTTGCCATTCCGTAGAGATTTGGTGTAAGTATCAAACAAAGACATTAAGACACTATAGGGCAAATAATTAGGAGTGCATGAAATCAGTGTATATGTGAATACAACATTTTTAATGCATGGCAAAATCACTGTTATATTTGATTAATAAACCTCATTGGAATAGTTAAGAGAAAAAAAGGCTATCTAACTACAGTGCCTCATCACATAATTCATAAATAGCTCACCTATATAAACTAGCAAATGTACACATTTCAAATAAGGTGTTCGTTCCTTAATTACTTATAGTTACAAAGTTGAGTAAGTTGACAGAGACTCATAAGCTAACAACTTTTATCACAATAACTGAAAAAATCAACCTTAATGACCTAAACAGCTACCGACATTCATTTAAAAAAAAACAGAAACAATGAAGTAAATTCCTTCTAATCATTTTAGTACAATAACTGAAGCTTTGATAGTTTGTGTTTTTTTTCATAGCTAAGCTGCAAGAAAATTTCTTCTAATCATTTCATACTTTCAGTACACTAAAGAAAATATGCCATGCGAAGCAAAGAAAATAAATCACAAAAGGATCAGAAAAGTGCAGGACGAGTATCAGGTCCTCTTAACTTTGAAGGCATTCACAAGTCAAAAAAGGTAAAGCTAGATGGACATGAACATTGCCCCATGCTAAATCGAACTAATAATCATACAAATTTATATGAGCTAACCTCTAATCGTAGTAGTATCAGTTAAAACAAATCAAATCATCTAAATTCATATCAGTAAAACTTGCAGCTTATCATGTTGGCCTTTGGTTCGTCTAAAGCCATCTGGACTTGTATCCTATACTTAAAAGTGAAAAAAATACCTTCACCGATCACATAGGTACACAACCTGTCATATATTCCTTAATGTGCTGTTTTAGCTCTTATGGGAATGTTACATACTGTATTTTCCATCTTTAAAGTTCAAGCAAACAAAATCTTTCCCTTTTTCAGAAATACCAGTGAAACTGAGACATGATAACAAACCCTATTTGAACTACTGAAATTGATACAAGATAAGGTAAAATGAGCACCATTTATATCTAACGTGATTATGTCAAGTAGCATATTGGGCAATCAAACCACACCCAGATTCCATGAGACCCCACCAAACTAGTGCAACTGTAAAAGTAAAAGAATCAAACATTTTTTGAACACATTAACAAAAACACAGAAATCAAGCAAGTATATAAGAGTAGTTTCCCAATGGGCAATCAAGTCACCTAACCCTGACACGAAATCCCAACTATATTTTTGTTTTCTTGCAACTCCCAACTTGGTTGAAGGTACCTAGTTGTAGCTTGCCCTAATTGATTCATGCTGCTAAAGGTGAACCTTAGATCACACTTTTTTTTTCCAACATAAAATCACTAGAGCTTATATAGGGTCCTCTTTTTCCTGCAATATGCGCACTAAGTATTCTTTTTCCTGCAATTTGCATCTCCTAGCTATAAGTATTCGCCTCCCCCCTATATGAAGATTATTTCACAAGGCAAAGCCTGACATATCAAAAATGGGAAAATATAGACTGAATTCCCAAATAAAATCAAACAAATTCATACTATTGGCAAGTACAGTGAAACAACGAGAATCAATCTGAGCATGATCATTTCAGGACAAAACTACTTTTAACATTTATTTCCGTCCCTTATCGCTTCTAAATCTGGCTTCCCTTTCTTGTTTTCCCCCAATTTTTGTTTGTAGGTTGCTTCGTTATACTAAGTTACTAACAGAAAAAAGTGTTGTCAAGAATCTAAAACTAACAAATCAGTATCTTCAGAAAGCTTGTAGTTGGCTAGCATAAGCCCTAAGTAGATATGGTTACAAGTTTACAACATACAACAAAGTAGGTACCTGGTAGTAGAAGCTGTTATTAACACAGTATACCTGCATGAAATGAGACTCAGGCTTAACCACGGAGCTCAAAATACACATCTTGAATTTCAAAAGATCAGTTACTAGTAATCCACAGGAGCAATGCAACTTCCAAGCAGCAACTGCATGGTCATAAAAGTCTCAATAAGTACACATCTAGACCCAGACTCTCAAAGTAAAGGATTTCACTAAGTAAAGGAAAAAACGATGGTTTCAAAGTGCATATGGAAACTTTAACGTGATGAAGAATATAGAATTTACAAAAACAATATTCTCCATCTATGCACTTGTTACCCATTTCCCTCTATAATACCAATGGTTCAATACACTTCAATCCTTTATATCATAGTTTAACCATACAACACATTTTTAATTGGAGTTAACTTTTTAGATAACAACCAATTGATTCTCGTTCATAGCTTGAAGAATTGACAGAAAAGCAATGCAAAACGGAGATGGGATATAGGACTTTGTTTACACAACACTGCACTCTTTCTTTTCAAGGAGAAACTCTCTCTAGTTTCCACATAGATTTCCATCTAATTTGCCTTTAAACTATAAATCAAAACCGTTAATTAGTTTCAGTAAATATTTCACTTTTAATCATTCCCCTTCTTGGTTTCATCTAAGAGGCCTACCTAAACCAAATCACAAAGATTCATTCATATTCTCAATTACTCCTCGCCTCTCACCAAGAATTTAAAACACACACATTGCAATTCAAATATCCACATTCGTTATACACATTCAAATAATCACATTTAAAACACACACAATAGTGAGGAGCTTCGCCTCCTCGTATATTTTGTGGTACTTTTGATCCTACCCACTAACAGAAAAATGCTTAAAGCTAAGAAATAGGGGAAGAAAAAGAATGGGATAAATTACCCTATAAAATAAGTATTTATTCCATGAAATACAGGGTAACAGGCTAAATTAATTAACAAGATAATAAACTAGTTTAATTATTAATATCTGAAGTTCATATTTTACATGTTTCACAAGCTTCCAACCAGAAAGCTTTTAGCTCCTATCAGCACAAGGCTCTATTTGTTTGGCAGGATCAAACCCATTTTGTTTTTTCTGAAATATGCTAAACATGAAAAGGTACTACAACAGATAAATATACAGTTGTTCTGGGAATATCAAGAGTTATTCCACCAACATCCCTGACCAACCACAATTCATCACATGGTCTCTATCCAACTATATAGAACCCAAATGTAATACTGAAACAATGAAATTCAAGGATAACATTCATTTAAACATTCAAACTATACCATACCTTGTATGTTTCTTAAAAAAACAGGCAGATATCTCAGCTCCTCCGAGGACTTCCCTCAAGATACAATCAACATGAGAACCTGACAAAAATGATCGAAAAGCCATGATATACTAATACCTAATAAAAATGATCGATAAGAACTCGTTGGTATAATTTTAAAGTCTTATTTAATGAAGTGGAAATGGCTTTGAGAACAAAAAAAAAAGTAGTTCGGAAGATGCCAAGAACTCACATTTTTCTAATATTTGGTTCCAAGACAAAACTAACAATCATATTTATAAGATAAACATCTCAAAATCTGATCCTAGGAATGTGATAACTGCTAATAATGTCTTTGATGCGGATGAGCGAAGATAAAATCATTACCAAAACAGCCTTTGTTGAGAAGAGAGCTTTATGTTGCAGCCCATTAGACCACCTAAAGAATAACTAGGAAAACCTGACACGTGCAAAGAAAATTGAACATCAGGTGCAATGTGAACTAAATCAAGGTGGTTATTAAATTCGATTAATTACAATATCAACCTAAAACTTAAGCATTAAGGCAATTCAATCATTAGATATATAAGCCACTTCAATCTTTATGATTTAACACTTAATTTTAAGGATGGGTTTGTGCAATGTGCACTAAATTAAGGTGGTTTTGATTAGTTTACCCTAATAAAAGAACATTCAAAAAATCAATAAGGGATTCAGATGAGCCAAGGTGACCTGACTTGATCATGAAAGAGGTGGAATACGAATTAGCCAACCTTGTGTTCGTGATAGAACTGCACACATAGCAGATCAGACGGTCAAGAAAATGCAAACATATAGTTGAGATTAAGAATACTGAAAGAAGAGCTGTTACCTTGCAACTGAAAGCACAAAACTTCATGACCTTCGTCTTCGTGAGAGGTAACACAGGAGGTACAAAGGATGCCATTGTTGCAATCTGTGCAATACAGATTGCATATGCTTTTCTCAATATCAGACTTTTTCAATTGGACCTCTCTAGGGTTTTCGCCATCTTCTACGACCGCTAAAGAAGAAAACGAAAACAACCATCGGACTCCGGACCTGGCTAGGGTTTCAATTGGAGGCAAAATTTCAAATTGACATTGCTAGAAGAGGTAAAGAAGAAGCGGATGAAGAAACCCTCTAAGATTTGGGGGGAAAGTGAGGGATTTCGGAGGCGGTGCAGGGGAGGCTTGGTTTTGAGATCTGGAGAGAGGAAGAACAAGGATGAAGGCGGTGACCCGGGGAAGAGGCTGTAGCAAAGAAGAGAGAATGAGGAGGAGATGGAGGAAGGTTGCTGGAGCCGTGGAAGGTCTGCCGGAGATGGATCGAAGATGGTGGAGGCTGGAACTCCTGGAAGAAGGTGATTGAGATAATAGAGCAAGGTCGGGTCTAAGTGAAATGGGGGGAGAGAGAAAATTTTCTAAGTGATAATTTTTCCCCAAAATTTGAAAGCCCTCCAATTTTAGTCCTGGAGAGATGAAATTTTTTTACTAAGTGTTATAGTTTTTCCTCTAATTTTGAAAGCCCTCCAATTTTTTGTCTTGTTATTTCAATCCCGCTCATTTTTACTCAGAAATTTTAAACCTGCGCGTTTTAATTTTTTTTAGAAAAAACAATTTTACATCTGTCAGAAAATTTGACAGATGTCTAAATATTTTTCAACATCATAAAAAAAATTATTGATATAATAGATGAATTTAACATATGTTGGTTTTTTGACAGACTTAAATCACATTATGTCTAATTGCAGTATTCTAATAGTGCCCAAATCAAAAGCAACATCAAATTTAAATGAACACAAGACCAAGTGAATAAACATCCTTGCATATATTTATCGATTAAAGCATAGAATTAGAAATCATCCAACCTCACCAGGAATATGTATTTCACTCATGCTCTCATGTGTTTAGGCTTGATGGTTCAACTTTCAACTCAATCCAAAATGCACTAAGCTCATAGACATTGACCAACATATCACCAAATCTCCACCGAAATATCATTACTTGCGCGACACAATAAAGAAAATAACCAAAATTGACTCTAGTAATTCTTTTTTTTTTCTTTTCATTTTCGATTTTTTTTCTTTTTTTCCTTTTTATTTTCTTGTCTTGGTGCTTTCCTTATGCGAGGCGCAAACATGGGTGTCATGAATGGCCCCGGTCTATCAACACCTCAACCTACTAAAACCAAGTCCACTTGAACACTTTTGACGCAAGTTGCAAACATGAGTGTCATGAATGAACCTGGTTACTCATTGATCAAGCTTTCTTTCCTAGAGGATAGTTTTCAACACTGTTTTACGTGAATCATACCCATGGGAGTCATGCGTACACCCGGTTACTAAGTGCATCAACCATTGCAACCTTATTTCACTATATATGCACAAATTCAAACGAAAGACTCCCACTATAAATAGAAACTCCGCAACCAACAAACATGTGAGTAGGTCTTGAAAAATAGATACTGCAGTCAATGCAAAGAGGTAGCAACACAAGGAGAGTAATTCACACAATTGAGCAAAAGAATTATAAATGATTCTAATAAGGCTAAAACATTCTCGCAATGGTCATGTTCACAGGATTTCAATCATACTTTAGCTCAATCATACATGCTCAATTACATTAGAAAATCATGCTTCATAAGAAAACATTTCAAGGCGATTAGGCTAAGCAATTCAAATTTATTGTAGGATTTACAAGTTCATGCCATAAGAATGTAGAGTTTCGCTAACTAAGGTTGGTGTTTGAAATCTATGTATATGCCTGATATATATTTGGGTTTTTTTTTCAAGTGCAATATAAGTATAAAAATAAATATGAAGACATAAATAAACACGATAACATAAATGAACATGGTATGCAAACTCTATCTATATGCAATGCAATCCCTCGCCCACACTTAAACTTTTCATTGTCCTCAATGAAACATAAAAGAAAAAAAAATAAAATAAAACATAGAGGAAGAAAGGAATGAAATACTCACAATGTGGTGGATGGGTCTCTATAGGTCGGATCTGAGCATTGCAGTGGCCTTTCTTGAGAGGTTAGTCTATCCCAAACCAAAACAACTATCCATTATCTAATGAAAAACCTAATTTATTGAAAAACAAACTAACTAATGAGGAATAGAAATAACTAAATTAGAAAACTTACCTCGGGTTGCCTCCCGAGAAGCACTTTGTTTCATGTCGTTGGCTCGACGTAATGTTGAAGCCCAAGACACTAATCAGACATAGTCAAAGCCCTCATCAACCTGTCAAACTCTTGTGAACAACTAACAAACAATCATGCACTACATACAAATAAATTGAAACTAAATATTAATACATTTAAGAACCGTTTCAACTTATTGTGTTCATGAACTTAACAACCCACAGAGGGTATTTACTACCACCAATTTAGGTCTATTGGTTGCTTGTCAAAGGAGCAGTCAAATGGATCAACGTATCTACTAATATTCTCTCTAGTGCAGGAGACAACCTTTACTTGCTCTGTAGCCTCAACAGTAGGCTCTAGATTAGATTCATCAATGCGGGAGCTAGGGATGATCTCGTCAAATGGAGTGTGGTCTTCCTCTACCTTCTCAATGTGATTTTCCACCATGACCTTAAGAGTCCCATATCTAATAAACCTCCATCACTCATGCGCTCAGCAAGATTCTGTGTCTCAGAAGTCATGCCATAAAAGATGTATAAAAGCACTTCCCCCTAGCTTGATATCCCCATGAATAAACATCGTTAATGTACTCCTGCAGTCTGATGAAGTATTGATGAAAACTCTCTCCTTCTAACTGCAATAATCTCACCTTCAACATATGTTAGTAGCATGAGTGCGGACCATGTAAGTGGTCCAAACCAAAAATCAGCACCAAAAACACACAAGAATCAATAAATTTTTCCCGGCAACAGCGCCAAATTTGACGGAGGGAAAACCTGTCGTTGATCCGTCAAAGAAACTCAAACATATAACTAGTATAGCAATAAATAAGAGGTCGATCCATAGGGAAATTTATGATTCAAGTGTGATTCGGATGTCGATTAAAGTAACCAAATTGGGGGGGGGGGTTAAATGTGAAAGTTCCGCCTTTTATCAAAGCGGATTGAAGCAAACAAAAGTAAATGATTTTGATTTAGACAATTATGAGAAGCAATTCTACCTACAATTTTTCACTTTATTTGGTTGAAGCGATCCTTATAACTTCTGCTCATCTTATTAAGTGTCCTATGAATGATCTTGTCCCGACCTAATATAGTTACTAGTCCAACCAGTCCTAGCATCCCTTATCACTCGAACAGTCCCTAAAGAAGGATTTAATTCAATTGATAGCTTTAAGTTCAGAGATTAGCCAAGGTATTTGCAGTCCTTAAAGAGGGATTTAACAACACATTCAACTTCCTACTATTTCAATTAGTTCAACCAGCCCTAAAGGAACAAGTTTCCCACTTATGTAAAGGTTCACAACCAGGAATCTACAAAACCTTAGCGATTGAATTGATCTAACAAGTTGGCCGACAAGATAGAACAAAGCAATAAACATTCAAGCACAAATAAGTTGAAGCATTCAAATATAGGAAACAAGGAACGCGAATTAGAAACTCACAATCAATCCAAATAAAGCTTCAAATTGCAGGCATAATAGATGAGTTTAGTTCCTCACAAAAGACATCGCTCAAATCTCTAAATTGTCCGATGAACGTAAGAATAGAATAGAAGTAGTGAGAAATAACATAATATTCGGCCTTAAAAGAAGTTTAAGTCGGCCAAAAAAACCAAACAAAGAAAACTAGGGTTTTCTTAAACAAAACGCTACGCAGACGACCAGTGACGCGGCCGCTGCATATGAATTCTTTTCCACTCCCGCGACGTCTCACTGTATGCGGCCACTGCATTGGTCTTTCACGGAAAATAAGTCTCGAATAGGATCTTGTTGTCAACAAGAAAGTTGTAGCTATCTGAAAGAGCTTTTCAACGCATGGTCATAATAGTCAATTGGACAACCGAGGCCTCCAAAAAGAACAAAACAATTTCAGCATGTCTAGCGACAACTTCTGCAGACTTGTTCTTCGTTTAGATTTGCTTCTTCTTCTCAGGACCTCTTGAGATATTCATGTAAGCTTCTTCGATCAACTAGATATTCTCATCTAATGCGTTATCAACCCATGTCTCCTCCACGGATCCACAGTTATCTGAAATAATCAATAAAAGCATGTAGATTCCGACTCCAACCACACAGAGAACAAATATGCAAATTATACTTAAACCATGCATGATGTGCATCATAAGTAAGCTAAATGCAATCTATTATGACCCTCTAAATGCATGCTATCAAACTCCCCCACACTTAAGCTTCACTAGTCCTCGAACGAACAATATCAAAGCAACATATACCTACGCTTTCCTCCTTCATGCATTAGCCCAAATCAAAAGCAACATCAAATTTAAATGAACACAAGACCAAGTGAATAAACTTCCTAGCATGTATTTATCGATTAAAGCATAGAAGTAGAAATCATCCAACCTCACCAGGAATATGTATTTCACTCATGCTCTCATGTGTTTAGGCTTGATGGTTCAACTTTCAACTCAATCCAAAATGCACTAAGCTCATAGACATTGACCAACATATCACCAAATCTCCATCGAAATGTCATTACTTGCGCGACACAATAAAGAAAATAACCAAAATTGACTCTAGTAATTCTTTTTTTTTTCTTTTCATTTTCGTTTTTTTTCTTTTTTTCCTTTTTATTTTCTTGTCTCGGTGCTTTCCTTACGCGAGGCGCAAACATGGGTGTCATGAATGGCCCCGGTCTATCAACACCTCAACCTACTAAAATGAAGTCCACTTGAACACTTTTGACGCAAGTTGCAAACATGAGTGTCATGAATGAACCTGGTTACTCATTGATCAAACTTTCTTTCCTAGAGGATAGTTTTCAACACTGTTTTACGCGAATCATACCCATGGGTATCATGCGTAGACCCGGTTACTAAGTGCATCAACCATTGCAACCTTATTTCACTATATATGCACAAATTCAAACGAAAGACTCCAACTATAAATAGAAACTCCGCAACCAACAAACATGTGAGTAGGTCTTGAAAAATATATACTGCAGTCAATGCCAAGAGGTAGCAACACAAGGAGAGTAATTCACACAATTGAGCAAAAGAATTATAAATGATTCTAATAAGGCTAAAACATTCTCGCAATGGTCATGTTCACAGGATTTCAATCACACTTTAGCTCAATCATACATGCTCAATTACATCAGAAAATCATGCTTCATAAGAAAACATTTCAAGGAGATTAGGCTAAGCAATTCAAATTTATCGTAGGATTTACAAGTTCATGCCATAAGAATGTAGCGTTTCGGTAACTAAGGTTGGTGTTTGAAATCTATGTATATGCATGATATATATATATATATTTTGGGTTTTTTTTTCAAGTGCAATATAAGTATAAAAGTAAATATGAAGACATAAATAAACACGATAACATAAATGAACATGGTATGCAAACTCTATCTATATGCAATGCAATCCCTCGCCCACACTTAAACTTTTCATTGTCCTCAATGAAACATAAAAGAAAACAAAATAAAATAAAACATAGAGGAAGAAAGGAATGAAATACTCACAATGTGGTGGATGGGTCTCTATAGGTCGTATCTGAGCATTGCAGTGGCCTTTCTTGAGAGGTTAGTCTATCCCAAACCAAAACAACTATCCATTATCTAATGAAAAACCTAATTTATTGAAAAACAAACTAACTAATGAGGAATCGAAATAACTAAATTAGAAAACTTACCTCGGGTTGCCTCCCGAGAAGCGCTTTGTTTCATGTCGTTGGCTCGACGTAATGTTGAAGCTCAAGACACTAATCAGACATAGTCAAAGCCCTCATCAACCTGTCAAACTCTTGTGCACAACTAACAAACAATCATGCACTACATACAAATAAATTGAAACTAAATATTAATACATTTAAGAACCGTTTCAACTTATTGTGTTCATGAACTTAACAACCCACAGAGGGTATTTACTACCACCAATTTAGTTCTATTGGTTGCTTGTCAAAGGAGCAATCAAATGGATCAACGTATCTACTAATATTCTCTCTAGTGCAGGAGACAACCTTTACTTGCTCTGTAGCCTCAGCAGTAGGCTCTAGATTAGATTCATCAATGAGGGAGCTAGGGATGATCTCGTCAAATGGAATGTGGTCTTCCTCTACCTTCTCAATGTGGTTTTCCACCATGACCTTAAGAGTCCCATATCTAATAAACCTCCATCACTCATGCGCTCAGCAAGATTCTGTGTCTCAGAAGTCATGCCATCAAAGATGTATAAAAGCACTTCCCCCTAGCTTGATATCCCCATGAATAAACATCGTTAATGTACTCCTGCGGACCATGTAAGTGGTCCTTCTAACTGCAATAATCTCCTTCTAACTGCAATAATCCCCATGAATAAAAGCACTTCCCCCTAGCAAGATTCTGTGTCTCTCCTTCTAACTGCAATAATCTCACCTTCAACATATGTTAGTAGCATGAGTGCGGACCATGTAAGTGGTCCAAACCAAAAATCAGCACCAAAAACACACAAGAATCAATAAATTTTCCCCGGCAACAGCGCCAAATTTGACGGAGGGAAAACCTGTCGTTGATCCGTCAAAGAAACTCAAACATATAACTAGTATATCAATAAATAAGAGATCGATCCATAGGGAAATTTATGATTCAAGTGTGATTCGGATGTCGATTAAAGTAACCAAATTGGGGGGGGGGGTTAAATGTGAAAGTTCCGCCTTTTATCAAAGCGGATTGAAGCAAACAAAAGTAAAGGATTTTGATTTAGACAATTATGAGAAGCAATTCTACCTACAATTTTTCACTTTATTTGGTTGAAGCGATCCTTGTAACTTCTTCTCGTCTTATTAAGTTTCCTATGAATGACCTTGTCCCGACCTAATATAGTTACTAGTCCAACCAGTCCTAGCAATCCTTATCAATCGAACAGTCCCTAAAGAAGGATTTAATTCAATTGATAGCTTTATGTTCAGAGATTAGCCAAGGTATTTGCAGTCCTTAAAGAGGGATTTAACAACACATTCAACTTCCTACTCGTTCAATTAGTTCAACCAGCCTTAAAGGAACAAGTTTGCCACTTAGGTAAAGGTTCACAACCAGGAATCTACAAAACCTTAGCGATTGAATTGATCTAACATGTTGGCCAAACAAGATAGAACAAAGCAATAAACAATCAAGCACAAATAAGTTGAAGCATTCAAATATAGGAAACAAGGAACGCGAATTAGAAACTCACAATCAATCCAAATAAAGCTTCAAATTGCAGGCATAATAGATGAGTTTAGTTCCTCATGAAAGACTTCGCTCAAATCTCTAAATTGTCTGATGAACGTAAGAATAGAATAGAAGTAGTGAGAAATAACATAATATTCGGCCTTAAAAGAAGTTTAAGTCGGCCAAAAAGTTCGTAGCATGACTCTAAGGAGAGCCCCAAGAGTTCTATTTGTAACCTCAGTTTGGGGGTGACAACAAGTAGAGAATAACAGTTTTGTACCCAACTCAGACCATAAAGTTTTCCAAAAACAACTTAAGAATTTATAGTCACGATCAGAAACGATAGATAAAGGCAATCCATGTAAGCGAACAACATCTTTAAAGAATAAGTGTGCAACATGAATAACATCATCAGTTTTGTGATATGGAATGAAATGAGCCATTTTTGAAAATATGTATACAACCACAAAAATAAAATCATGACCCTTAGAAGTTCTAGGCAATCCTACAATGAAACTCATAGATACATCTTCCCAGGGTGCATTTGCAATAGGTAAAGGTTGATATAGACCATTATCGTTAGATTTCGATATAGCCTTAGCATATGTGACATAACTTTTGACAAATCTAAGTACATAATTAGACATTTTAGGCCAAAAGTAATGTTCCTTAAGTCCAGCTAGTGTTTTTTCGAAACCTCCATGTCCCCTACACTCATGAATTTCTTGAGTTCACAATCGTCGAATAGAAGAAGATGGGATACAAAGCTTGCCCATCTTAAACAAATAACCATTATCAAGAAAATATGAATCAACTTCACCTTTGGACGAACATTGAGCATATATAGTTTTAAAGAAACCATTAGAAGCATACAATTCCTTTATCAATGCAAAACCCAACACATGTGCATCCATATGGTTTAGGAGGACATACATGAGTGACACCGCGTCAGCTACCACATTATCCTAGAAAGGTCTCTAGAAACTCCACCCATCGAGCAAGTCGTCTGTTGAGCACTGCTTGTCCCTTGAGGTACTTCAGAGCTTCATGATCCGAATGAATCACAAACTGTTTAGGCCAGAGATAGTGTTGTCAAGTCTGTAAGCAGCGAACCAGCGCGAATAGCTCCTTGACGTTGGTAGAATAGTTGAGCTCTACGTCGCCCAACTTCTCGTTGAAATACGCAATGGGGCGCCTATTTTGAAGAAGAACTCCACCAATTCACGTGCCAGAAGCATTACACTCGAGCTCGAACGGTTGTTGGAAGTCGATAGTTACAGCACTAGGGCATGGGTCAGGCGATTCTTGAGAGCGTCGAATGCCCTCTTATATGCGTCAATCTAGTGAAACGTCACATCTTTCTTGGCCAGCTCATGCAGGGGGGGCGGAAATGGTGCTGAAATCCTTGACGAAGCGTCGATAGAAGCCAACAAGTCCCAAGAATGAGCGGACATGTGTAGGAGTCTGAGGCTGCGACCACTCCTGTATAGTGTGAACCATCTCCTCATCTACCTTCAGTCCATATGCAGACACTAAAAAACCAAGGAAAATGGTAGACTCAGATGCAAAAGAACATTTCTTTAAATTGTCATATAATTTCTCTTTTCTAAGACAATCAAATACCAATTTTAAATGACTAAGGTGATCATGCAGGTCCTTAATATATATCGCCAAAATATACAACGATAAATTTTCCTAAGTATCTTCTAAGCACATGGTTCATAAGCCTCATAAAAGTAGACGGCGCATTTGTTAAACCAAAAGGAATAAATAACCATTCATATAATCCATACTTAGTTTTAAAAGCCGTTTTCCATTCATCACCCTCTTTCATCCTAATTTTATGATATCCACTTCTAAGGTCAATTTTAGAAAAGATACAAGCACCATGAAGTTCATCAAGCATATCATCTAAACGAAGAATAGGGTGACGATACTTAACCATTATTTGGTTAAGTATCGTCACAAGATGAGAGGCTTTCGGTAGGAACCCTCCTTCTTTGGAACCAAGATGACAGGCATGGCACAAGATGAGAGGCTTTCGTGAACAAAGCGCTTATCCATCAACTCCGTGAGTTGGCATTGCATCTCCTTTATTTCCTTACGACTAGCTCTATAGGCGGCGCGATTATGCAAGGCTGAGCCAGGGACGAAGTCAATCTGATGCTCAATCCCTCGAATGGGCGGCAATCCTTGTGGTAGATCAGCTAGAAGGACATCTAGATAATCCTGCAACAGAGTAGAAATAGGTGCAGGAATATGAATCAAATCCACAACATTGAGCAATACCTCTTTCATTACCAATAGGATGTGAGGTCGATGTGCATTCCATCTGACGTTCCCTTTCTGTGGTTGAGAGACCAATGAGCGGCGTTCAACAGAGCCCTTGAGCGAGGAATGAGAGGGTTGTGTCGATTCGGAAAGAGGGGTGAGGCATCGGAGATGCCGCGGGTGCGGGCTTGGAAGCCAGGGGCGTGGTGGTGATGGTTGCAGGGGCGGTATGTGACGCCGAGCTCCGTAGTTGCTTCTCCTTCCGTCGGGCCTCCTTTTGAGCATCCTGCTGTTGTTTCTTGCGAACATGTTCCTTCAAAATAGCTTGAGGCAAAAGGGGTAGGAGAGTAACTCTCCTACCATCAAAGGTGAAGGCATATGTATTCGCACGACCATCATGAATAACAGAACGATCATATAACCAAGGACGGCCTAGCAAGATATGACTACAATCCATTCTAGCAACATCACATAACACCTTATCATGATATCATCCAATAGAAAATGAAACTAAATATTGTTTGGTAACCATAATATCAGATCCATCATCATTTATGCCACTTAAAACACAGTGAGTAGCTTTAGGAGTAGTAGTCAAATGGAGGAAATCAACTACCTTTTAATTGATGAGATTGCAGTAACTCCCACTGTCGATGATGACCCTTAAGGTACCCTCGTGAACCACACACATGGTGTAGAATATGTTCTCCCTTCGATCAGCCATGGGAGACTCCTGAATGTGTAGGACCCGATGATTGGCAAGGCAGAGAACGTCATCGAAGTCGTTGGTGTCGATCTCGCCGTTAGGCTCAAGCGGCTGGTCCTCCTCCACTTTACTCGAAATCACATGGTCCTCGACAGTCTTCTCCTAATAGTAATGGTCTCCCAAATCATTGAGAAGGACCTTTCTTTTTTGAGGGCATTCGCAAGAGACATGCTTAGAACCACCACAAGTGAAGCAGCGGATGTCTTTGGTGCGTTCCTTAGATGGTACAGCAACTCGTGTAGTTTCAACCTGATAAACCTGTTGAGGTGAGCTGGAAACTATCTTTTGCTACATAGAAAGTTTAGTAGTAGATCTAGATTGACCAGAAGAGTTAAAAGGGAAAAACCTGCGACCTTGGGAGGTTTGTTCAAAGTGTGTCCTTTGTCGTTCCTGCTGCTGTTGTTGCTCATACAGAAGATGTGCCTTATGAGATAAAGTGTTAATATCTCGAATAGAATGAATAGCCAAAGGATTTTTAATAGAGATATTAAGACCAGCAAGAAATTAGGTACATAAAGCACGTTCAGTAAGATAAGCATTAGCCTGATGAGCGAGGCGTTCAAGCCCGTCTCTGTATTCCATGAGTGAACGAGCTCCTTGGCAGCAAGAAGCTAGGTGCACCTTCATGGTCTCCGTGTATTCCCTAGGAAAATGTCATTTCTTCACAAGATAGCGAAGTTGGGGCCAAGTCTCAACATGTTGCTTACCTTGACGATGGCGCATCTCACGAGTGCGGAACCACCAAAGGTGAGTCATACCTTTCAGATTTAATATAACAACTTCCAAATCCTCTGTTTCCTCATAGCGCAGATGTTCAAGCAAATAGTCAATATGATTTTCCTAAACAAGATAAGATTCAGGGTCATTTGTACAATCAAAAGTTTCTAACTTAGTTTTAACATTGCGCCTTTGGTCCGCCTATGCATTATCAAACCTAGGACGACCAAAATTAGGGGGAGGCAAATCATCAAAGTTAGGATCTACCTCTTGGTATGCGTCCTCCAAGTGGGGTATGTTGTTCACATCAGCGTTGCTGCGATAGTCATCCCAGTTAGATCGGATGAACAACGGATCTGTGTGCTGCTGATGCTAATGATGTGGTCGGCCCTACTGGTGATGCCGAGGGGGTGTGTGATCTTGGCGGTCTTGGTTACCAACTAAAGCCCGCTAGATGATCGTTATCATTATCTCCACCAAAAGAGTTAGGAGTGGCAGACTTAAGCTTAAAATGTAATTGACCAGAAGGGGGTGGATTATCCGAACGTTGGGTATTACCTCATGGAGGGGTATTACCTGTAGGGGGTATTACTTGATGGAGGGGTATTACCTATAGGGGGAGTATTACCTAAAGGAGGCGGCTTACCACCTGAGGGAGGTGTAGGTCCAGATCAGCCTCTTTCTGTTTCAACTCCGAGACTTCTCGAGCAACCGCCTGGCCGATTTGAGCAGAGAAATCAACACGGTCCTGCATCCTTTCAATGACCCAGCGATTGTTCAATTGGGTTATTTCAGTTGCAATGATGGACCGAACGTCGGCTGCAGTAAGTGGCGTAGGAGGGGTAGGGGAAGGGTTGGGGTTATTTTCGTTCGACATGTTCCTACAATATCAGAAGAGAAACAAGTAAACGGAACAAAGACCATAAACCAAGTAATGCAAGCCCTATTGATTCCTAAGAGTGATTCAGTTTTAGAAATCAAAGAGGAAAGAAAAACAAGGCACTATATTCAAGCAATTCCCTTAGACACGGAATTTTGCAATATTGAAGACAGCAAGTAAAGATCAAAATTGCAATTTAAATCAGCCACAAGTCGGATATCAAAGATAGCAAGTATAAACAAGCGGCTAATGTGTACAGAATAAAATATACAATGTGTTGCTCAAAATATATGAATATGTAGAAATATACACGAAGAAATCACAAGGGTAAGCAAGTGCACACACTCAGTCAACTATTATCTTACGGTTGCAACACGGTTCAGGGAAAAAGCTGTGTGACCAAGGCTCCTGTGTCGGCACAACATAAAATCACACAAAGTAGGGTTCTTTTGTAATGCTTGAAAGCAATCAGATCATCTAACATGTAGCTAAAAAAGGAATAATATGCAATGAGTTACTAACTCAACAATGTAAGGTAAGATGAATGCTTTTTTTTGAAGCTCTCGCTTCACTCTTTTTATTTTTTTTTACTACGAAATTGTTGCTGGAATGTTGCTGTAATGCGACAGAAATCCCAAGAAAAGACGAAAATAAAAAATAAAAAATTAAGCTACGATGATCTAAAAGTAAGCAAAAATAAAGAAATAAGGGAAAAAGGTTAGAAACTAGAAAAATATATTAGGGTTCTTTAGTGGTGCAAGTTCATATAATGCTTTAATCCAAAAATCATATTCATAGGCATGATATGTAGCAACAATGAATAAAAGATCAAAACTTGCAATCAAGAACTCAATATTTTCCAAATTAAAGATACAAACAAGAAAGAACTAAAATAAAGTGTTGATTTTACAGGGTGAATAATAAAGATTCAAAATTTATACAGCGGAATGGTGAAAAATAAGGCACAAAAATAAATCACTCAATTAAAGAATCAAGAGAGTAAAGAAGTTGCATACACCTTTGGTCAAAGCACGGAAGGGGTGATGGGAAAGATAGTGGGTGAAATGAATAGGATCCTAGCTTGTCATACGATCAAATCAAAGGGAGTGGGTGAGATGTGTGCAAGGAATGGATGGGGCAGCTGTCCTTATATTAGCAATACGTAAATCCCGAGTTCGTGACGCGTTAAAATCCATTACGTTTACAAGATACGAGAAAAGTGGCTCGGGTATATATTTCTTTCATAAAATCCATAATTAAACCAATGTAAAGCCATCCATAAATTTTAAATTTTCCGGGTTTTCATAATCATAAGGGAGGATAATATTCGGATCATCGTACTGATATTTTATAAATATTAATTAAATTCCGGTCTTTACAGCTTTAATATGCTTTCTCTCTTCATATCATATTTCCACATCCCTCATCCTCACATAATTCACTCTTTCCTTTTTTTTTTCACTAATATGCTTTTACCTCTCTAACCTCAGCATTGCCTTCTCGCGAGTCGCAAACATGGGTGCCATGAATGGCCCTGGATATTTAGTGCTTTGGACTCCTCACCTTGGTTTCCCATCTCGCTGAACTAACATCTCAACGGGCAGGGTCAATCTACCCTTATCTCCTAGGTGACCAGATTTTCTTTCACTCATTAAATTTTCCACAAAATATCCTCCTTCCAAATTCCAAATATAATAACACAACAACCATATAATACTCCAAAATATGACATCAATTTCTCAACAAACTCTCCGGATGGATCATAAAGTAAAGAAATAGGCACTATATAGAACATGTGGAGCGAATATGAAATAAGGCTCAATATGGCTTGGTGTAATGTATATAAGCATAGTTAGGGCTAGGAATAAGGTAAGAATATATGGAAAATAATGTCCTCCATCCTTTTATCATGCATATGTCAAAAGCAACTTCAAATTTACATCCTTTCATGGTTTTCTCAAAAATAATGCACTTCACTTTGACTTCCTTTCACTAGGCAATTTCATGTTATATCTCTAATGAATCTAGTTTTGTGTCGTCGAGTTATATTTAACCTTCCATGACACTAATAAAAAAAATTCAATAGAGGTAATAAAAATAAACTTTTGATAAAAATATGAAGCATATAGATAAATGATCATATCCAAAGTATCATGTAAAGAGCAATTAGAGAAATAATCATAAATGTCATATAAGAAAGCCTTTCCCCCACCCCATACTTAAATATTACAGTGTCCTCAATGTATAAAAACAAGGCTAAAGGAAGAGACTTACTAGACATGTGCGTAGAATCTTGAAATAAGTGTTGTAAATGGCTGCTAGAAGTCGACATCGAGTCACTTTCAGTCGATATCGAATGCAACCTTTGGTTCCAAGGGCATCGAGTGAAAAGAATGGATATGACTTGATATGCTCACTCGACATCGACTAGATGAGTCGATATCGAGTGACTCTCCAGAGTCCTTGGTTCCGTCGTGTATTGTCTGGGCACCTACATGTGTTAGAATATAAAAACAAAAAGCAAAGAAAAACAGAAAAGTTCAACACCAAGTTCAAAAAAATATCCAAAACACCAAAAACTAATTGTCTTGGTACAAGCTCTAGATTTTAGAATCGCTAGGCCAACTTCTTCATTAATGCATCAAGGGGGCATCTTCAGGGCCCACGTACCTCAGGCCTCAAATAGGACTTCATTCTTGTCCTTCAGCTGCATTCCTCCAGGGTTGATCTTATGGACTTCTAATGGTCCCACCTTCTTTTCCTTGAATTTGTTCGGGTACCAATGACTCTTAAACTTGGAGACATACACCTTGTCTCCGACTTCGTACTCCTTCGGATCATCATTGAAAACCCTGGAAAGTCTCACATACCAAGGCAAACATCTTCCATTCGTAATAGATAAATCATGAATTGAAATAGAAGAAGAAATATTCGTACCTTGGCTTACCTTCGCTGCTTATTTCTCCTTCTGTAAGTCCGCTAGACATCGATTAGGGTCAGTCCGCGTCGAGTAAGTATTGGCTGCTGGAGTGTTAGTCGAGGGAGGTGATGTCGAGTCAATGGGGTTGACTCGATGTCGAGTCACTTGACTTGATATAGAGTGGATCGAGTCGACCCCATACTTAGCTTATCGCACTAGCTTTAGATCTTCATTTTCAGTCGATGTCGAGTCAGATGCGTCGATGTCGACTGGATTCTCAGTGTGTTTGTTCCAGATTGCCATGATCTCCTCTAGCTTTCTATCGTTCCATTTTGTAGATCTTGGCATTCTCATATGCCTTTAATTGCAACTCCTCAAGTTCCTGCAAGTGAATGAAACGTTTCTTACCGGCCTCGTCGAGATCCACGTTGAGCTCCTTAAGAGCCCACATCGCCTTGTGCTCCAATTTGACGGGCAAATGACATGACTTGCCATAAACCAAGTTGTAAAGAGTTATCCTCGGTGGTGTCTTATAGGTCGTTCAATTAGGCTCAAAGCGTGTCATCAAGCTTAAACGACCAAGCCTTCCGCAAGCGGCAGACTATTTTCTCCAAGATGGCCTTGATTTGACGATTGGAAACCTTCACTTGGCCACTTGGCCGCAAGCGGGAGACTTGTTGCGACCCAAAGTTTTACAATAGTTAACAAGTCTTTTTTCGAAAAGGCCAATTCATTTGGGACCCTGGAGATCTACTTTTTCCATATTTAACAATGAGCTCTCTGTCTATATTAGCGTTTTTTATTTGCTGCATTTATCATAAATTTTTGTTGAAAAAACAATGGACTAACCCGAAATTGACCCGAATGGACCCAAATCCGACTCAAACCCGGGTTCGAGTCAACCTAGTTTTACTCGGAATCCGTTTTACCCGAACCCGAAGTGACCTGACCCAAAACCAACCCGAATCACCCGACTGACAGGTCTACCCTTAATCCTTCTAAATGAAGTTATGGTTTTACATTTTTATTCGATCATTTGAAATTATTCGATTGAATATATATTCATTAGTTAATACTTTGGTGTATAATATTATATAATTATTAACTTATACAAATGCATACACTTGTTAACAAGAATAATTGGTGTTTGATGTGATAAAAGTAAAATCATAAGCTTGGGTGAAAATAAAAAAAAACAATGAACATTAAGCATTAAAATATTGATGTTGAACAAGCATTTCAAGTCGGATAGGGTCGGGTTGGTTTTGTCTATCTTCAGATCTATTACAAGTCGGGTCACGTTCGGGTCGGTTTGGTCTCGGGTTCGGGTTATGGATGACTCCAGAATTTCTTATTTTGGTCGGGCCTAGATTCGAGTGAGTCGGTCGGGTTTCTCGAGTCGGGATAGATTTTATCATCTCTACATATATTGGATCTATTTGTTTGGAAATAAGAACAAAATATTACATCCTCGATTTCTCTCATAGTCGTGACATATAAGGGGTTCTTAGCACATGTGTGAAAAAAATACTTTGTGGTTGATTTTATGTATGCATTATATCATTATGAATCTAAGGATGGAAAGAGTTTGGATGTTTTATATAATAAAATCATAAAGTTTGCTCATCTTATGTAATTTTTCTTTATAATGGTAATTTTAAATACACTACAATAAATTTTGGGCGATTTTTTTACAATTATTTCTGACAATTTTATTTAAAAATAGAGACTAAAATGGAAAAAAAATGTAAGGTTCAAGATTGATTTGCAACGTTTGAAATGATAGGGACTAAAATGAAATGAGAGAAAAATGTTAAAGATTGCTTTAATACGATTCGAAGGTTAGGCACTAAAATAACATAAGAATGAATGGTTAGATGACCCATCTCCCATCCGTGAAACTTAATATTAAAGACTAGAAAGCTTACATTAATAGACGGACATAAAGTATATACATCATAAACTAGGAAAAGAGGAGGATAGAAAATCATGATTATGAATATCCAATAGAGACAGAATTAATTGTAAGCACGTCCGCAATTTTAGGTTTTGCATACAAATCCCAATTTTATCCACCACCACTGAAAATTCCCTTCTTTTCAAAAAGTTTTCTCTCTCTCTCTCTCTCTCTTTTCCATTTCCCCCTTCTTGATCGATCACCTCCTAGCTTCCTCTTCCCTTTTCACCCTCTTTCATTATATTTATTCACATTTCAAAATCGAGAGGGAGATCTTTACCTTAATGTGATTTGAACGAGCCATTCTATCAATTGGCGTTGCTAGCTTCATGCGTACAAATGTTGATGACTCTTTAGTTCGAATGAGACCAATTTGGCTGGAATTGTTGATGTTTAATTTGTTTCCTCAAGGAATTTCACCATGGTAAACTACAATTGTTTTTTCTTTTAAATAAAAAATAATAATTTTCTTTAATTAATTAGTTTTTTATATCTCTCTATGAAATATGTGTTTTTCATTGCAAAGCCTTGATTGAAAGGATTATTTATTTTAGTTAATACATGGATGGATAAGAGGAATATATTTTTTTAATTCTCAAATCAATGCACTTCAATTTTTAGGTCACTGCTGCGAAAATCACCACGGGCTCTCATGTTTGGGCTGAGCATCCTACTGAATGTTGGATTGATGGAGAGATCATAAAGATCACTGGTAATGAGGTTGAAGTCCAAACATCTGATGGGAAAAAGGTATATATGCTAGTTTATGTTGAAATTAGGAATTGTAAAGCTAGAAAATCTTTAATTTTGACTTGTTTCTTTTTCAATATATCCGATTGGAAGATTAAAGCTAAGCTATCGAAAATATATCCAAAAGATATTGAAGCCCCCGATGGAGGTGTAGATGACATGACCAAGTTGTCTTATCTCCATGAGCCAGGAGTCCTACAAAACTTGTCAACTCGATACGCCCTTAATGAAGTCTATGTAAGTTCCATCGAAATTCCTTTCATTATAAACCTAAGTGACATTTGGAAGTTATATGTTTCATATATTTAAGCTAGTTACATGTAAGACCCAAACTCTTATGAGCCACTAGCTCATGTCGATAAAGCTTTTTCAAATTGGTTTTCCTAACTTGATCCATAAAATAGAGAAATCTATGTGCGATGTGGGAAGGTGTTACATTATATATCTCATTCTTGAGCTTTGGAATGTTTGCAGACTTATACTGGAAACATCCTTATTGCGGTTAACCCATTTCAAAGGCTTCCGCATCTATATGATTCTCAAATGATGGCTATTTACAAAGGGGCGGCACTTGGGGAGTTAAGCCCTCATGTGTTTGCGATTGCTGATGTTGCATATAGGTGAACCTTAATCGACACACACACACACACACACACACACACACACACACACACACACACACACACACGCACATACACACACACATATGTAGAGGATAGATTATATGTAAGCATCTCATATTGTGTAATTTGTAAGCAAATCTGGAGCGTCGGATTAAGAAAATCAAACGGTTGAGATTACAAGTAACTTGTGAACAATGGAATTATTTGTAGGTACCAAGTGATTATTTGTATGTACATACATATGAATAATCCTTTGTTAAATACAAATAATTACACTTATTTTATACATATGAATAATTACATTATTATGCCCTAATAATCACTTTGTACCTACGAATAATTTCACTGCTTACAAATTACATCGTAAGAGGGTTGCTTACACGAGATCCAACCTCTTTATATGTATGTGTATATGTACGTTATCATTATATTCTAGCTCAGAGGACAATTCATGAATTAATGTTTCGCACGCGTGAATGTAGGGCAATGATCAATGAGGGGCAAAGTAACTCCATTTTGGTGAGTGGTGAAAGTGGTGCAGGTAAGACTGAGACGACCAAGATGCTTATGCGCTATCTTGCTTACTTGGGAGGTCGTTCTGCCACTGAAGGAAGAACTGTTGAACAACAAGTTTTGGAGGTCAGATGATATATGTATTGACTTTCATATTTGATTTCTATCAAAAGATATTACAATCCATTAAATCAGCAAGCATTGCGTTGCTCAACTAATTGAAATAATTTTCCCCAAATATTTTTATATTAAAAGTAAATAAAAGATCGATAATTAAATGAGTCATTTTCTCTCTTTTATTCAATCTCCCTTTGATCATAAATTGTATGTTATGTTTTAGGATGGATTAGAGTTCGATACATTGGTGTAAAAGATTGAAATATTTATAACCTTTCCTAGTCATCTTCCTTTATTTTATTAATCTTTCCTCCTACTTTACTAAAAAAAATTCATATTTACTAAAGATTACTTGCTGGATAAACAAAGAAGTGGATTGAGTTGATAGATATTAATAAATGGGTACTTAAGGATGGTTTTATATTAAAATCATGTTGAAAAGTAGTTAGTAAAACAAACCAAAATAAGGGGTAGTGTCTTTAACTTATCATCAACACTATGAACAAATTTATTTGAATTATTATGTACGTCCATTAGTTAGCATAATTCTGAAGATTACAAATTTTTTTTTAAAAAAAAGTGCTTTATTTATAAAAAAATAAAACTAAAAGTCTAAATGCTAAAATTCAAACCAAATGAGTCATTAATGGTGTCATACATTTTTATATGATTGGTATATATATGTTATATTTCACTTGGAGAAAAACTTTCCACGCATTTCTCATTGAAGTGGTTGCCAAAATTCAAATTGCAGTCAAATCCAGTTTTGGAAGCTTTTGGCAATGCAAAAACAATTAGAAACAACAACTCAAGGTGCGTCATCACTATATGTATAATCATTCCAAATCTTATGTTTATGAATCTAATCTATTTTAGAAGAGTGTTAGATGCATTCTTAGAAATCCATTACTCTAAGATAACTCTTTTTTTTCCATCGCTATGTATATGTTTGCCTATTCTTGTTGCTAAGTTTATACACCTACCATTGTAGTCGATTCGGAAAATTTGTTGAGATACAATTTGATAAACGTGGAAGGATATCAGGGGCAGCTGTCCGGACATATCTTCTAGAGAGATCTCGTGTTTGTCAGGTTTCCGACCCTGAACGAAACTATCACTGCTTTTACCTACTTTGTGCAGCACCACACGAGGTTACAATATAAGTCACTTTCATTGTTGCATTCTTGAATCTTCATATGTACTACATTTAATAACTTTACTTCATTATATATATAATGATTCTTTTTTTTTTCCAGGAAGTTGAAAAGTATAAGCTTGGGCATCCTAAAACCTTCCATTATCTTAATCAATCAAGCTGCTACGAATTGGTTGGAGTAAGTGATGCTAAAGAATACCTCGCCACGAGGAGAGCCATGGATGTTGTTGGAATGACAAAGCAAGAACAAGTATTGTGTACCTTTTTTTAATTCATTGAAATTAGGTGCCCTCTTTACAACCCAAATGTGTCACATTATTAAGATACTTTCTCAATCTTGTTTGATATCTGCCTATGTAGGATGCGATATTCAGCGTGGTAGCTGCCATTCTGCATCTTGGTAATATAGAGTTTGTGAAGGGTAAGGACGCTGATTCATCAGCTCCAAAAGATGCCAAATCGAAGTTTCATCTCGAAACAGCAGCGGAACTTCTTAAGTATGAATCATGTGATTTTATCTCTTTATTGATTCCAAATATGATTATGTTTTTAAGTTATTGTAACTATGAAATAGATAATTGATATGTATTATATTTTTTTAGGTGTGACGCTAAAGGTTTAGAAGATGCTCTTTGCAAGCGTGTTATGATCACTCCCGAAGAAGTTATCAAGAGGAGTCTTGATCCTGTTGGTGCAACGATAAGTAGGGATGGTCTAGCGAGGACATTATATTCTCGCTTGTTTGATTGGTAAAGGAAAAATTCAGAAGTTTTCAATTTTGTTGTTGTGCAATTAACTATTTAGTTTAGCTTATTTTTGTAAATTTATTATTGATTTTGGGTGACATGTAGGTTGGTGGAAAAGATTAATATTTCAATAGGGCAAGATCCAAACTCAACATGTTTGATTGGAGTGCTTGATATTTATGGTTTTGAAAGCTTCAAAGTCAATAGGTAAAGCTTCTCGGTTTCATTATCTTTAATTAAAAACCATGATCTTTTACCTTCATGAGAAATTCATGGTTTCCACTTTAATATGTTTTTGTAGTTTTGAACAATTTTGTATCAATTACACCAATGAAAAGTTGCAACAACATTTTAATCAGGTAACTTGTGATTTGTTAGTGAGTCTTAACGTTATTTTTTAAGATTATCAAGAATTAATATTCTCTTCTTGACTCATTTTCAGCATGTATTCAAGATGGAACAAGAGGAGTATACAAAAGAACAAATTAATTGGAGTTATATTGAATTTGTGGATAATCAAGATGTCTTAGAACTGATTGAAAAGGTTATTTTCTTTGCTTATATTAGAGGTTTAGTGTCTTATTTGTATTTCTTTTAAATTGTCAATTTTGTTTTTCTCTTAGAATTTATAGTTTCTCTATCACTATCCATAACTATTTCCATCATAAAGATGACTACTATTATAAAGTTATTTAGTTGTAGTAAAAGTCTTCACAAAACCATTTCCATAATCTTTGAAACAAGAAAATTTTAAGAATGAAATCATACAACTGTATAATGAGGGGAAAAAAAAAGATAAGATCTTATTGATGAATAAGTTTATAACATACGTACTATATGTTCTTCTAAAACACATATAATTTTATGAAATTTCATGGTTTTCTCAAGTAAGGACTTATATTTTGTTTAATTGTAGAAACCAGGAGGTATTGTTGCATTGCTTGATGAAGCTTGGTAAGTGTATTTATGAAATTCTTTCTCTACTTTGTAGTTAATTTTTCTTTCTAGCTATGAATAGTTAGGGATGTGTATTCATTTTGGAAAGATATTAATCTTCTTATGTTGTTGATTTGTTCTCTTTTCCTTTTGCATTACTTTCAGTATGTTCCCAAAATCGACTCATGAGACCTTTTCAAATAAGTTATACCAAACATTCGTAAAACACAAACGCTTCATCAAGCCAAAATTATCACGTACGGATTTCACAATTGCTCATTACGCTGGAGAGGTGAGCCATTTTCCTTTTCTCATGTTGATGCAATTTCATATGAGGCTTTATTTTTTTCTTGAAAAATCTCACTTTGCATCTAATTTTTTCATTTAGGTTCTTTATCAATCAGATCTATTTTTAGACAAAAATAAAGACTATGTTGTTCCAGAATATCAAGATTTGTTGGGTGCTTCACTTTGTTCTTTCGTAGCTGGTCTTTTTCCTCCAATTCCCGAGGAGACATCTAAGTCCTCTAAATTCTCATCTATTGGTTCTCGCTTTAAGGTAACTTTATTCATGTCTTCTTTCTTGCATCAAATATTAGCTTAGTGAGAATAGGTCTTTCTTATTTTTAAAAATCTTTGTAGTTTTTATAGTTGTGATTTAAGACTGTCTCTTGTAACTATATTTGTAGCTACAATTGCAACAATTGATGGAGACATTGAATTCTACCGAGCCTCACTACATAAGATGTGTTAAGCCAAATAATAAACTTAAGCCGTCCATCTTTGAGAATCTTAATGTCATGCAACAACTACGATGTGGTGTGAGTGTATTGAAAGTTATATATTATCATTTTTGTCAACTAAAAAACTTTCACCTCATAAATTTATTTTTCTTTTTCTTCTAGGGTGTTCTAGAGGCAATCAGAATTAGTTGTGCAGGGTACCCGACAAGGCGAACATTTTTTGAATTTATCAAACGATTTAAAATTGTTGTGCCTGAGGCAATTAAAGGGAGGCATGTATCACTTCAAATATTTTCTTCTTATTTTTCACAATGTCCAATATATATGGAAAACCTATTTGTTCTTGATTTAATACTTTTTGATACAGTTATGAAGAGAAGGATGCTTGTGCAATAATTTTAGAGAAGATGGGCCTAGAAGGTTATCAGGTTAGCAATTCGAGTAGGGAAGAAAAATGTCTTCTCATACATCTAAATTGTGCAGTGAGAACCAAACAATACATTTTAATTGAATGTTCATAAATACCTTAGTAAAATGCACTTTTGTGAGTGTTCGAGTGAGTAAATTCCTATATCTCTACAATACTAAAATCAATAACATATGCAAAAAATGAACACAAAATTACTAGACAGTATCAATTTCAACTAACATCAGCTTATCAATCCACTGCTATATTTGTTTACACTTTCTCATATAAATTATATCATATATATCAAATTTAGCTTGTAATCATGATACATATTTCCTCATAAATTTACCACATGTTTTTTATTTTACAAATATATAAGAGGGTTGAATTTTTTTTCTTAGATGACATACATTTCTTGAAGCTGTTATTAGAAAAAAAAAACAAATACATTATCTATAATAGTTTATTAACACGCACATAAGTGAATATGCTTGAGTATGCTAATACTTGTAGATAGGGAAAACCAAAATTTTCCTTAGAGCTGGCCAAATGGCAGAGTTAGACTCACGAAGAGCAGAGAAACTTGCTAATGCGGCCAAGACTATTCAAAGGAAGATGAAAACATACATTTCTCATAAGAAATTGGTTGTAGTGAGAAAGGCTACTATTAATCTGCAAGCATTGTGTCGAGGTACTCCTATAAACTCACATTTCTTACTTCAATTTCAAATGCTTTCTTTAAGAATATTATTTAATATTTATACATTAATTATGTAAACTTGTAGCACGACTTGCTTGGAATTTATATCAAGGATTAAGAAGGGAAGCAAGTGTTGTGAAAATTCAGAAAAACTTGCGCAGACACATTTCTAGAAAATCATTCAAGAATGTTTATTTAGCAACACTTGTCCTACAGAGTAGTGCGAGGGCAGTGGTTGCTCGTGATCAGTTTAGATCTAAAAAACAAATAAAAGCATCAACAATCATTCAGGTATTGTCTCCAAGTGATCCAAATTTTACCAGTCGATCAACATGTGTCAAAGGAACATCTAACTTGAATATGGTATAGGCATATTGGAGACGCCATCGAGATTATACATATTGGAAGAAGCTTAAGCGATCAACACTTATATCACAATGTAGATGGAGAGGGAGGTTAGCTAGAAATGAGCTTAAGAAGTTAAAAATGGTCAGTATCTTAATTTGCATGCATTACACCAAATTAATAATGCCATTGTTTATAATATGTCAAAATATATGTTTCTTTCAAGTGATATCCCTATTATAAGTGTGAATTTACAGCATATAAGATATTGGTTGTAATCATCTTTATATAAATTATTTTCATTTATCTAGAATTTGGTTTACAACTTTCAATTTAAACGTGTTAGTTTGTAGATTTCCTATTCTACATATGTGTGTGTACATATACAAATTTTCCTTTACTTTTATACTAAAATCATATATTATTTTCCTAAAAAATTATAGGCTGCTAGAGAAACGGGTGCTCTAAAAGAAGCAAAAGATAAACTTGAAAAGAAGGTAGAAGAACTGACTTGGCGTTTGCAGCTTGAAAAACGGCTAAGGGTATGAGATTCATAAATATTATCTTAAGAAATTGTGTACAAATGGCAATATATGATTCATGCATGAAACTTGTGTTTTAAAATTTGGGTATTCAATACTTTGCAGACGGATTTGGAAGAGGCAAAAGAACAAGAGATATTGAAGCTACAACAATCACTAAAAGAAACACAAATTAAAGCCAATGAAGCAAATTCTTTAGCGGTCGAGGAGCGTGATAAAGCAAAGAAAGCAATTGAGGAAGCATCAGTTAATGCTACCAAAGAAGTTCAAATCTCAGTCATAGATAATGAGAAGTTCGAATATTTAACTAATGAAGTAGATACTTTAAAGGTAATTTAAATTTGATAAAATCACAATTGTTAGAAAGATTGCATAATACTAAGAAACTCAGAGATACATCACTATTTCAATACATTTTATTATATAATTGTTTATATTTATTTTTTCATTAAGCTTACATTTTGATCGTTTGATGTGTTCCTTGTGTCTTATTTTCTTTATTTTATAATATACAGGCATCACTAGAAATAGAAAGAGAACGTGCAGGGGAGTGGGAACATAAGTACTTAGAATCCCAAGAATCATGTGAAGAAAAGACTAAGAAGTTGGAAGAAACTAAAAGAAGAGTTTATCAACTCCAAGAATCTTTGAACAAGTAAAGATTACTTAATTGTTTTACATGCAATATTTCTCATTGCACACTTTATGCATTCATCAATTTATGGTACATTTAATTTAAACCGGGTCCAATATGTTAATTTTCTCACACTTAATCCCTATATTTATTCTACATTCTCATGCATCAAAGATACTATTATAAATGGAAAGTATAAAGAATATGTTGAAACATGTACACTTTTTGATGACTCTTAACAAATTTATTTATTCTTGTTTATAGGCTTGATGATAGGCTTAACAACATGGACTCCGAGAACAAAATTCTTCGTCAACAAGTTTTGACTATGACTCAAAATAATAAGATATTAATGTTACGCTCAAGATCAATTATTCAGGTGAGAATAACTTATTTATGTATTCCATCTATTTATAAGTATATTTAAGTAGCTAAATCATATGGATTTATGGATTTTCCTTTTTCTCCCTTTTTTGGAAAATATAGAGGACTGAGAGTTCTAGAAGAGCGGTACGTTTGAATATCTTCTACTGAATAGTACAATTTATTCATAATTTATACTTTTACTTTCATTTGTTGCAAAAGCTAACTAGAATAATGTAATAGGAACTACAAAGTACATCTTTAAATGCAAGGGATTCTGCTGAAGTAGAGGGTAAGCCACAAAAGGCACTTAATGAGAAGCAACAAGAGCACCAAGATTTGCTCATTCAGTGCATTGCACAACCACTGGGCTTCTCGAAAGGGCGACCTATTGCTGCAACTATAATATTCAAATGTCTTCGACAATGGAGGTCTTTTGAAGTGGAGAAAACGAGCATTTTTGACCGTATAATTCAAACTATAGGTCGTGCTATAGAGGTAAAAATATCACTAACAACTGATGATTTATTGATAAGTGATTTACATATGAGGGTTTAATTTGATGTTGCAAAATTAATTTTATGAAATTAGGCTCAAGATAACAATGAGACTCTAGCTTATTGGTTGACAAACGCATCATCCTTATTGTTGTTGTTGCAACGCACACTAAAAACAAGTGGTGCAACTGGTGCTCCACAAAGACGGAGATCATCATCAGCAAGTTTGTTTGGTAGGATGACACAGGTATTATTGTACAATGATTTAAATAAAGGACCAATTATTGTAAAAGGTCAATTCTTATTTAGGTCATGTCCGTAGCCACTAAATGATTATTATGAATTAATTTTAAATTCATAATAAGTGAGTAATGTCAAACCTTATTTCAATATTTCTTCCTTGCAGAGTTTCCGAGGGCTGCCTCGTGTTGATCTTTCTTCAATTGAAGACGAAGTGCCTAGTCCGCTAAGTGGGAGTGATAGTACATTAAGTCCAATAGAAGCCAAATATCCTGCTTTGCTTTTTAAGCAACAATTAACTGCATATGTAGAGAAGATATATGGAATGATCCGTGACAACTTGAAGAAAGAAATTTCTCCACAATTAGGTTTATGCATTCAGGTATTGTACTTACTCAAATTTTCTTCTATTTAATTTATTGAATCTTATGTTTGCATGCTTTACACTTCCTTTTTTTCTTAAACTATGGCTATGTGTATTCTATAGGCACCAAGATCCAAAGTAAGTTCACATTCAAACAATGGAGGTGGTGATAAACTAACATTATATTCTCATTGGATTGAGATTAAAAACAGCTTTGGAAACTACCTTCAACTTATGACATCAAATTATGTACGTACAAATTTAGTTATATAAATACAGTTTCTTTTCAGCAAATTTTGAATTTGCAATAACATCCAACATTATCAAATGTAAGTGCTTTGCCATAGAAAAAATTTCATTGAATAGCTTGAAAAGCTCACTTTGTCATGGATATTAAACCCCCATAACTCCATTACTTGTGTTCAAGTGGATCTAGTGGGTCTAACACAATCTACATTTTACAAGTTGCCATCATAATTGACATTTGCTACATTATCATTGTATAGAATTTAGAATTAGTTTTACAAAAAAATAATTGCTACAATATCTTCTTGTTGATGTTTTTTATGCATGTTTATATTCTTGAGTTGGAATGACTTATTCAAAAACAAATATAAACAGGTCCCATCATTTCTCATCCGCAAACTTTATACTCAAGTTTTCTCGTTCGTCAACGTTCAGTTGTTTAACAGGTTTGAATACAAAAAAAAGTTATGTTCTTGTGCTTATTTCCTTAACTTGCTCATGACTCATATCTATTTGTCTTATTCTACATGCTCATTGATTCAGCCTTTTATTGAGAAGAGAGTGTTGCTCCTTCACTAATGCTGAATATGTTAAAGCTGGATTGAATGAACTTGAACTTTGGTGTGATGATGCAACCTCAGAGGTAATTTGTATTAAGAACATGCTTCCACCTACTAGTGCAATTTATATTCATTCAATATTGGTTTCCATTAGTTCTTAGCCAAATGCCTTGTGACAGTATACAGGTGTAGCTTGGGATGAGTTGAAACATATAAGACAAGCTATAGGTTTTCTGGTACATTTTTAAACTACTCTCCATTTTATAAATATATCTTAGAAAATGCCTCAAACTGAAGCATCATGTGTAAAGATCCTTTCTTATGTGATGGGATGAGAAAATGTTACAAAAATAAGTTTTTCATTATATATCACAAACTACTCCCTAACTGTAGTTTTTTTATATATAGGTTATCCATCAAAAGCCACAAAAGACACTAGAAAAAGTTAGCCACGATCTATGTCCAGTAAGTGATGGGCTTAAAATGTGTTTATGTGGTGTAAATTAGCTCTATTTCTAAATTAAAATTAGGTTAATTTAAATTTTTTCCCCCTTATAGGTGCTTAGTATACAACAACTGTATAGAATAAGTACTATGTATTGGGATGACAAGTACGGGACTCATAGCCTGTCCCCGGAAGTAAGATCTCGATATACTTTAAGCTCTTTGTTTTACCTATATAACAATCTGTTCAATTTAGTGGTATTTTTCATCTACTAGTCCCTTGAGTATATATTTCCTTCTAATTTTGTTCTTGCTCAATAGGTGATAGCTAGCATGAAAAAATCAATGACCGAAGATTCAAGCAATACTGTTAATAGTTCATTTCTCCTTGATGACGATTCAAGGTTAGGAACTTGACAAAAAAAGCAAGATTATAGTTTTCTCAAATAATCTTTCTTTCTTATTATTTCAATGATTTATAGTTCTTGATCAGTATGCCTTTTTCATGCGCAGTATACCATTTTCGGTAGATGAACTTGCCAAGTCCACAGAGCATGTTACCATCTCAGACATCGAGCCTCCCCCTCTCATACGTGAGCATGTAGGCTTCAGTTTTTTGCAAACACTTTCCGAGTAGATGCAATTTTTTCAATTTCAAATCGAAAGAGGAATACAAAGCCTTTCTTGTCCATCCCGGGTGTGCTTAAATTTAGGAGGTTTTACAAACTCATTAGCACAAGAAAATGGATGACAAATCAACTTTCATGTATATTAAAATGGTTAGCTCTTGTAAGTATAGGTCTACAACATGGTAAATAGGTAGTCCATGGCGTTACTATGGATGTAATCTCATCAAGATACTTGTTCCTGTATATTTTGTTGTTGTTTAAATTCTTTTAGAGTTTCTTTTATTGTATTTTTGCCCAATAGTCTTGTTAATATCTGATTAAATGAAACATACACACTTTAACCTAAAAATGTATTTTCAAGTTGAATAACGTGTCTTTTTTCCTTTTGGAGATGATATATTATATTTTAGCTAATAAGCATTTTTTTTTTATAAATATTTTTAAACTAATGAATCCCCACTTTAACTAATCAATTGCATGATCTAAATTTTTTTTAAACATTCATATTATGTATCATATTGTCACCTCTCCGGGATAGGAAACGTTGCATTTGCATCGGAAATGATGGCATCGGATGTTGGTCTATCAATGCCTAACCACATCAATTGGATGTTATGGAAATATCAAATTTCTCAATTGCCAAATTTCACTAAAATTAAATAATTTGTTAGAAGAAATAATCTCATAGAATTATTACTTACAAATTAATATATTAACTTGTAAATTCATATAGCCATGTAAAACAATTGGACAGCCATGAAGTCAAGCTAATATTGAAAAATAATAAAAGCGAACAAAAGCGATAGGGTCCTGAAACAAACAAAGTGCACCCAATTAGTCCACCACTAAAGCAAACAAGGTACGGGTTCTAAAACCAACAAAAGTCATAGGGTCAAAGCCCAAAGACAACAAGGTGCAGTCCTAAAACCAACAAAAGCAAGCAAAATCCACGACGAAATCCAACAAAGTCCATGGCTTTCAAAAAATCTACGACGAAATCCAACTATGTCCAACAGAAGGTAGATAGTTTGGCCTTCAGGATGAGACAATAGAGGGCGGGGATTTTCATGCAGTGCACGTGCAACGGCTGAATATGTGGACAACAAACATAAAGCAAAAGGCACCGATGAATGCGTCGTCGATGTCGTTAAATTCCTGGCGCCCTCGCAACGTTGTTGGATGAACCGTAACATGTATGCACTATAGTCTCCCTTGCATACAAAAAATCAATGCATACATATGACGACAAGAGGAAGATGATAAGGGATTCTTTATGAGAAGGGGGAGGTGCTGACGACTGCTTATTGGCGGGTACTCTCAACATGCTTTGCAAGGTGAACAGGTTGACCAGCTTGTCCATAAACCTCTTTGACAACTGAGGGTAGGCTTTCATGATGGGGGAGCGTGTCTATGATGTACCAAAATAGTTCATCGGGCAGCTGATGATTGCGAACGATGTGCACCTCAGATTCGTACAGTTTCATCGTCCGTTCATCAAGACAGATTTCCATTGTGACCCACTGCTTCTTTCGGAAGTTGACTGGGGCTAGGATTGCCTACGCTTCTGCCCATGACTTCCCCATTAGCACAGAGGATGCACCATGGATTGATCGAATGTGTATGCCATGGGCTTAGCCTGGTGAATGACTCATTCCTTCTCTAGCAAGCAGGGTCAGAAACTATCCATGACGATGATACGGTTGAATTGTTCAGTGTCGGCATGAACGTTCACCCGTATAAGAACAAAGCTCTGCTCCAAATGTTGTGTTAACGGATAAATAGGTTACAATACTCACCACAACGAGAAATGGAGCACTCGAAGGGTGTACGAATGGAACATAACTTAGTGCCTAGCCAATGGGTAGACGTCATCAACTCCATGAAGAATGCATTTTCAAGCTCTACCCCTTCGACCCTTTGCAATGTCGAAGCCCCGCCAAGGCAAGAATAAAAACGAAGAACGAGTTAGCGACATGTGAGTGGGAATTAATATGATACAGATAAATAAGTTACCTTATAACTGATTTCATGCTGGAAAGTGGATACTTAGATTCTGTCCATTAACCATTCTGCCACATTTTCGTTGTCCCTTGTCTTTAGAGATCATTTTTTATCCCGTTATTGTGGCTTCTGGCCAGACATTCGAGAGGGCTTGCATCCAGTAATGGATTGATCGTGGTTTGAACACTTTCCCTAAGGTGGGCGAACCTCTTTCGCACAGCAGTGTCATACCAAATCACACAATGCAAGCAATAATATGGGGCCCGACCTGAGGCGAGGCCCAACAGACTCTCACTTCGGGCCCAATTAGCCCAGGGGTCCAAAGATTTGTGTATATTTGTGTGTGTGTGTGTGTGTGTGTGTGTGTGTGTGTGTGTGTGTGTGTGTGTGTGTGTGTGTGTGTGTATTTGTGTGTGTGTACACATACATATACATTTTAAAAATATAAAAGGGAAGAACGAAGGGGAATAACGTAAAATGTAAAAGGCAAGAACGGAGGGGAAGAACAGCAACGTATACAGAGAACCCCATAATGGAAAGCCATAATCCCGTAATTGGATGGGAGAGTTAGGGAGAGAATCAAGGAACCGGTGGCGCGATTATCTTTATTAAGAATAGAATGAATATCGTTAAAGATTTTGTTCTTCCAAAGGAAAGATCTAGGAAGGGTTATCCGGTGAAGGGCCCGAACTCAGGGGGTAAAACTGGAAAGACAAGCAACAGCCCGTACATGAAGTACACGATGACTAAACCAACGACCCCATATACCCAACCAAACAACCATAGATCCAACCTAAAGACCAAGATTACCTACAATACCCAAAACTCAACCCAAAAGCAACCACAGGACAAGTCTCTGACAATCGAAAACATAAACCCTAACATCAAGATCTTCTCGGCCGATACCTCAAAGTCTAAAGCTTTTTTTACCCCTATGGTTAACCAAGCCAAAGGGGTCGATGGAACCAATACCGAGAGGGATGGAGTTGCACGTGGACAATTCAGCAAGCTTCCTCCTGTCTAACCTCCGGATGGATCCCGTCCATACCATACCGCCTAGGATAGCGAACAAGGTGTTGTTCGAGTTCCTCCCGATGGTAGCGGAGACGAAGCCAATGTTATGCAGGGTATCTCTACCCCCTGCAATGGATGATTCTCTCACAAGGTTTGAAGATGCAATCATTACTTTTCTATCAGTTAGACCAGAAATTGATCAGGTTATGAGCAGGAATTTCAACAACTTTATTTTTCCCATGGTTAAGCTCAATATACTAGTCTGGAATGTGTGTGGAGCGGTGAGCAGAGGATTTCTTAATGCCTTACGAGAACTCATCTGCATCTTTGACCCTAAGGTGGCCGCACTAGTGGAGCCTCGAATCAGCGGGGAGGCAGCAGAACGGGTGTGCACCCAAACTGGGTTTGACGGTTGTAGAAGAGTTGAAGCTCGAGGTTTCGCCGGGGGTATATGGTTGCTATGGAGCACGACTGAGGTGGAAGTGGACCCGATCAAACTAAACGAGAAACATATTACAGTGGAGGTAAAATGAGTTGGGGAGGAGCCATGGATTCTATCTGCAGTCTACGCTTCCCCAACTCCTGTCCAAAGGCTTGAATTATGGCAATCCTTATCGGAATTTGCAGCCCTTAACGGGAAGTCGTGGCTTCTAGCCAGAGATTTCAATGCAACCTTGGGGCCACACGAAAGGTCCGGATCCTCGGTGGGCTCGAGACCAAATTGATAAGCTACATTTGATAGATTTGAGATTTACAAGAGTGACGTATACGTGGAGCCATAGGAGATCGGCAGATAATCGTAAGATGACAAGGCTCGATAGGGTCATGAGTAATGCTGATTGGAGATATTTATTCCCGGATTAGAGCGTTCGACACTTAACGGCTCCTCATTCGAACCATGCTCCGATTTTGATCTGTGTGGACCAGCATAACCCGGAAGTTGGGAACAACACACCCTTCCGATTCCAAGCAGCTTGGTTGTTACATGAGGACTTCCATAGCTTCATGAATTCCGCTTGGGGATCGGAGTGAAGAGACCAACTTTGCCCTGCACAAACTTTCATCTGATCTAGCAGAGTGGAATAGGGAGGTCTTTGGAAACATCTTATGACGGAAGCGCCTTTTGTGGAGTCGGCTTGAGGGACTAAAGCGACAGCTAACGACCCAGGTTTCCTACCATTACATTAGTTTGGAGTAAGAAGTCAATGAGAAACTCCAGGAGGTCTTTACGCAGGAGCAAGCCTTATGGTTCCAAAAATCAAGGGCTAGTTTCTTAATTGAGAGTGATAGAAATACTAAATTTTGTCATCTCTCGACGGTGATTAGGCAGAAGGCAAACCGCACAACAGCACTCATGGAAGAGGATGGGAAGTGGATCACAGAACCTGCTGCGGTGCAAATGAAAATGGTGGAGTTCTTCAAAGCCCTATACTCGGCCGAGCAGGATGTGAGCAATCAACAACTCTAGGGGCTAACGACTGAGTTCTCAGCAATCAGTTTGGAGAGGTGGGAAGATCTCGATCGGGCTTTTGAGGCCAAGGAGGTCTGGGATGCAATTAAACATATGGGCACGTACAAAGCTCCCGGCCCGGACGGCTTCTTGGCAATCTTCTATCAACATAACTGGGACATCGTAAGTCCACAAGTCAGTGACACGGTGCTAACGATTCTCAACGACGCCGAGTTTCCGGCAGAGGTGTGTGACATTTTGATGGTTCTTATTCCGAAGGTCCCTACACCCTCCAAGTCGGCTCAATTTATTTGTTGAACGTGCTTCTCAAGATAGCTTCCAAAGCTATTGTTATCCGGTTGAAAGTTATTCTCCCTAAGCTAATTGCGCCGATGCAAGCGAGTTTCATTCTGGGTAGGCAGATCATCGACAATGTGGTGATAATATTGGAAGTCCTCCACTCGATGGCTGACCGTCGGCGTCGGAGATGGATGATGGTCAAAATCGACCTAAAAAAAGCGTACGACAGGATCCGATGGAGCTTTTTGCGAGAGGTACTTGTGAAAGTGGGATTTCCGGATAAACTCATCGAAGTCATCATGAAAAGCCAAATGATCGGGAGAGTTGAATTGCTTTAGAACGGAGACAAGAAAGGGGGCTTCACTCCTTCACGAGGGATTCGGTAAGGGGAACCCCTCTCCCCTTACTTGTTCGTGCTCTGTATGGAGAAGCTCACGCACATAATTGATGGCGTTGTCCGTGATGGCAAGTGGAAGCCTATATGGGTGGGTGGGGTTACCTTGTCCCACATCTTCTTTGCGGACGATTTGGTGTTGATGGCCAAAGCATCCAAGGACCAGGGGCGTCAGCGTATGATGCGTCAATCCTTGGACCAATTTTGTAATCTTTCAGGGGAAAAGGTGAATTATAACAAAAGCAGCGTCCTATTTTCAAGGTGTGTGAGTGCTCCAGCTGGGCATTCCGGTCTCGAATGACTTTGGGAACTATCTAGGAATACCTACTTCATGTGGTAGAATGACGAGGGAACGATACAACTTTCTATTGGAGAAAGTGCAATTGAGACTTCAAGGCTGTAAGGCGAAGACACTCTCCTTTGCGGGTAGAGTCACCCTCGCCAATTCGGTTCTAACTAGCCTTTCACTCTATGTTATGCAATCTTCCAATGTTCTGAGGGATATCTGCGACGCCATTGATTGAAAAAAATGGGGTTTTATTTAGGGATCAACGGACGATAGTAGGAAAATTCACCTCTTGCATAAAGAGGTGATCACGAAGCCAAAAACCTAGGGTGGGCTTGGGATTAGAGTTATGAGGGCCACAAACCAGGCAATGTTGGGAAAACTCAGTTGGAGATTGTTGCAAAATCCTACATCTCTATGGAGCCGAGTTGTCCGAGGTAAGTACTGCAGTGGTCGACTTGATGTTGACATGTTCGGAACGAAGCTGGGAGATTCGAGGACATGGAGAGCAATCGTTCATGGAGCTGAGCTGCTCACACCGAATCTACGGACAGCGATTGGTAATGGCAGGTCAACGATGTTCTGGTTGCATCCTTAGATGAGCGAGACTCCCTTGATAGACTGCGCAATGGCTGAAATACCCGAGGAATTGAGTGGTGCAACCGTGGAGGAGGTCTGGGCTGATGATGATTGGAACCGGGCAGCACTCTCCCAGTTTCTCCCATTGGATCTGCTTGTTAGGCTCCAATCCATTCGAGTCAAGAAGGATGAGGATGCCAGGGACATCCTCTATTGGGGATTAATGAAGTCGGATGACTTCTCTACTTTTACAAGTCTTACGAAGAGGTGCGATTGATGGTGGGACAAATGGAGAGTGGAAGTGGGTGTGGATGTTATCAGTACAGCAGCGGGTGCGCTCTTTCATCTATGTAGCTGCGTACGATGCGTTCTTGTCCAATAGCACTCGAGTAAAACGCCATCTAGCCCAATCGAACAAGTTTATGAGATGCCAAGCTGAGGAGACCGACATTCACCTCCTTAGAGACTACCAGACCATATGAGCTAAATAGGGGAAGCTTCTTGGGACAAGAAGTGGGGATCCATCCTTTGTTGGGCATCACATTAAGAACTGGATTTTACACCACATCAAGAAGGGTGATTAGGGAGGCGGCCAAGTTTGCGAATATGATCTGGCTTGTGTGGACATGTAGAAACAGCTGGTTCATGAGTCAAGGGACGAGGTGGATGGGTTAGCGAGCAGGGATATTTCCGCCACAAGGAACTATTTTGCGGCTAGGCACAAGTCAGAGCTACCGATGGGTCCTCCCAAATTGCGGATACCACCACATGAGAGCTGGTTGGGACAAGAAGTGGGGATCCATCCGAGCTAAATGGGGGAAGCTTCTTGGAACAAGAAGTGGGGATCCATCTGATGTGATCATATTACCATATGAGCATGAGTCACACGAAAACTCAATTGAGAAAACAGCTTGGCGATACATCGGTATTTTGGATCCACCAGACTGTATAAAATTCCGATTGAAGTGTATGAGCACTTGTTGGAAAGCTATTTTAAGTGGCTACAACTTCCATCAAGACTACATTTTCCAAATCAGCCTCGAAGATGATCGAAATTTCTGTTCTCTAAAACAGTATGAAATCTGGCAGCTTGTCGGAAATGCAATAAATGAAGCCGGAATGCATTCAGTAAAGTCGGATTAAATGACGGGGCTTTAGGGATTTCCGACCTTCCATCTCTTTGATGGACACAATTAACTCAAGACCATTCCTTTCTCCTTCCCTAGGAACCGGCCACCCTTTTCCCTTCCCTCTTTACATTTTCCTTGTGTTTTTCCTATATATATTGTAAGAACAAGGCTATATGAAAGAAGTAGAAGTTGAATTTGAATGAAAAAACCCTCTTTGTGTTTCCACAAATCAGATTTAGTGCGATTCTAAATCGATCTCTCTTAGGCGCGATACCTACGAGAAAGTTGTCCTAGGCGCGATACCGGCGACGACAAGGATCGACAACACCCGAAGTGCGATTCGGAGGGTGTCTTTGGTCGAGTGTTGGAGACTCTAAGGGCGCGATACCCTCGGGATCTTGCATCACATATCCTTCAACCCCCATCCCCTACTTTACCACCATTCTAAGGCCTTCCACAGCCCCATCCTCACCCTCAAACCACCCCCAAAACGTCACTCCAAAGCAGCTCTAAAGTCCTCTCAAACAAGGCCCCGTTGGAATCGTTCTACACAGGCGACATCCCGGTAAAACGCGATTTCCCACCTCGTCTGACCTCCGATTGCCAAGATCCGCCCCAATCCACGACCACGACTTCAAGATCTACAAATCTAGTACTCCAGAAACTGACCAAACTTTCTTTGTCGACTGATCTGCTACTCCAGAAACTGACCAAACTTTCCAACCTTCTTGGAACTCTCGTCGCCGATCCTCTTGCTCGAGCCCGGGCCCGACCACACCACCATCCTTTGTTGGGCATCACATTAAGAACTGGATTTTACACCACATCAAGAAGGGTGATTAGGGAGGCGGCCAAGTTTGCGAATATGATCTGGCTTGTGTGGACATGTAGAAACAGCTGGTTCATGAGTCAAGGGACGAGGTGGATGGGTTAGCGAGCAGGGATATTTCCGCCACAAGGAACTATTTTGCGGCTAGGCACAAGTCAGAGCTACCGATGGGTCCTCCCAAACTGCGGATACCACCACATGAGAGCTGGTCAGAACCTCCGATCGACTGGGTAAAACTCAATTCCGACGGGGCTTCAAAAGGAAACTCGGGCCTCGCCGGGGGGGGGGGGGAAGGTTTGATGCGTGATCATAACGGCACTTTCCTCAGAGCCTACACTTTTTTATGTGGCTCATGCTCAGCTACGAAGCCTGAAATTCTAGGCATTTTACTTGGCTTGAAAATTGGACGCTTCATGGGGATCTCAAGACTTATTGCTGAAACTGATTCCATGAGCGTTTGCAATCTACTCAATGGGAAGGACACTGCAATCCATCCGGATACTTACTTTATGAAGGAATGTCGTCAGATGATAGGTGATGGGAGCTGGGAAGTCAAGGTTTGTCATGTTCGCCGTCAAGCGAACAAGGCGGCGGATGCGCTGGAGTAGTGGGCTGTGGGATTAGGGACTCAGCTTGTGGATTATCTTGAAACACCTATATGTATTTTACCTTTCTAGGGGCCTCACCATGATGTCGAACTTAATTAGCTATCATATATATACAAATAAAGGGCACTAGCCCTCTTTAGGAACAAAAAAAAAAGAATGGAACTTACGACTTCCAAAAAATAATTGAAAAGCGGATTGAACATAGGGGGGAGAACAACATCAATCATGTTAACATATGTCAACTAGTTTGGCTTGGGAGCGTTTTGGTCCTAAGTCCTAACCTAGGTTATTGTCGCCACCATACCTCTTTTTGCTCTCACCGACAATTCACAACCCCCCTTTAGGCTAGCCCTCCTATGGTGGCTCGAGTGTTTTTCGGTCTCGACCGCAACCTCCAACCCACCCATCTTCCTGCTTCCGTCGATAAGCCGTCACCAATTTGGTTCGTCTTGTCGCCGCCACACTTGTTTCCGGCCACCTGCACCTCCTACGCTCTAGCAATCCCGCCTCCTAGCTTGGCCCTGCCTCCGACGCCAATTACCATGGCCTCCGTCACCAATCGTCGCCTGCCTCCTCCCCTCGCCTAGTTAGTTCTCCGGCGGTCCGTCTTTTGCTCCGCTCTTGTTTCCGGCCACCGAAGGGACACCCTCGGCTCCGCCCTCCCGCCAACCTTCCGCTCCACGAGTTCTACTGCCTGGTGGTGTGCTTTGCCTCTCTGTGACTACGTCGCGTAGTCCGTCGCGGTTTTCACTCTTGTCGGCCTTCACCACGTGTTGCCGACTTCCAATTAGCACAACGCTTCTGTATTTTATTTTTTTTTAAGAATGATCCATTTAAGCCATAACTCTTTGTGTAACTACGCCTTTATCTGGGTTCTCCTTTCCATTCCTTCATTTTTCCCTTTGCCTTTGGATTATTGTTCAATTTCTTTGCTTTGTCCCGTCTCTGTCGCCTTTTATTTGACTACTTGTAATCTCTTACGATCTCGTTATCGTCCTTGAGGTTTGAGACGGGTTAGGGTTTGTTTATTGAGCAATGGTTTGTCTTACGTTTGGATTGGCGGTATAGTGTGTTATGTACGTTGTTCTTGTTGTGATGTATGCCTCATGTGAACGATCTTGTGATTTGCTGTATCCGAAGACGACGTGGATTTGCGATCGATATCTGATGGCTCTTCCGAGTCCATAATCTGATATGCCCGCTAGTGTCCCCAGGTTTCTCTGTGTGCGTCCTCCGTTGGCTAATTGTTTCATTTGTCGTGTTGGCTTTGTTTTACGGTGTAGGATAGCTAGCCCGTTTTTTTATTTTCGCATTTTCATTTCTGTCATTTGCTTCGTGTAATTTCCTTTCTGTCATTTGTTTTTGTTATTTGATTTGGTTGTACATGATGATTAGTCCATCTATCGGCTTGTCCGGTCTCTCAGTTTCTCTAGACTTGTCTAAAGAACTGAATTTTTATCTTGATTAAAAAAAAAAAAAACTTCCAAAACAAAAAACTCCTTGAATTGGTAAATAGAGAGCGGTCATTCCGGAGTTCGAACCGGGATCTATGGGTACTACCCACAAGTCCTTTCCGGTGAGCCATTCCAAAACAGAAAACTCCTCCTAAAGGAAGAAGAGAGCAAACCCTAGATCCTCAAGTCGCCACAAACCCCAAACCCCGGATCGCCGCCCCCAATCCTAATCGAAAGATCGTGGTCCCCAACACCGAACCCTAGAATGCCGTTCCCAACCCCAAATACCCGATCCGTATAATCCCATCAATGGTAGAGCGATCGACATCAAAACCCAACCTTAGATTCCCCACCTCCGCCTCCTAAACCTCTGAAAGTGATTATAGAGCGAGATCGAGTTAAATTCAAAGTTGTTAAGACCACCATCCTCCAAAATCTGAGTTTGCTTCGAAATTTCCATCAAAGAGGGAGAATAAAGGAGAATGATAAGCATAAAATTAAACGTGGCAAGATCAAGTGAAATGCAACATGAAGAAGATAGAAGGTCGGTTGAATCCGCGGCTCGTTCTTGGGCATGGGCGATTGGGCAGTGCTCCTTACATCTGTTAGAACTATTGATGAATATTACTTGAATCTTATCTTTGATCTCTATGCTCCTCTCTGTTTACCTTGTCATGACATCTTGTTGGTTAAGGAAAACTTTAGGTTCAAAGAAAACATGTACCCAATGAAAAAAAGGAACATTGAATACAAAAAACGACTCGGAAAAGAAAGTACAAAGATCACTTTATATGAAGAACCCTCAACTAGTGCTTCTGCAAACTTGACCACAGGAAAAGAACGAAAAGAGTTGGTGAAAATAGACAAGACCAAAGGTAGAAAAGAAAGATGAAACTTGTTAGTTTAATTTACTCTGTTTGTCATGCTTTGAAATATTTGATTCCGAGGAACAGAATGATAGTAAATTGTTGGAATTGCCCTCTAAATAGACTACCGAAAGGACCAAGGAAAAAGATGAAAAATAACTGGACTTAGTGCTCTACTGATTTGGTTTGTATTGATATGCCATATGATCTATCTATTTGATTATCTACTTGAAAAGGGAACCCATCCCTTACTGCAGATCAAAGGGTGTCATGCTGCTGAACCGAAGAAAATGGGAGAAGAACCGAACAAGACAAAGGAATTGGAACCAAACAACAAAGAAGTGAACCTGGATCTTTATCTATCAAAACCATGTAACCTGGATCTTTATTGATTTGTACATCCAGACTTTAACAGGCCATTTCATGACATCTGCGGCGAGAATAATCTTTTAAAAAACTGTAATCTATGTTATTATCCCCTCGAAGGCTCGAACCCCTTGTTGCATTTCGTTTGATGAGTAGTGCATCACATATCACTTTGTGCCTTATTGTCCTCACCAAGCTTAATGAAAAAACCAAATGTATGATTGAGAATGCCCCTTGTGCAAACGATAAGAGGAACGAAACAATCATGAAGGATCATGATGAAATTTCTGAATCCACGACAAACCAAGATTTCGACCCTATGAACAAGGATCCAAAATAGGAGAAAATCAACACTAGAACCCGAAAATGGAAGGTGCAAAAGCTGTAAATCAGGAATCAAGCAAGTGATCTTGACATCATAATCAAGCAAAAGGATATCCGAGGATGGAGAAGGAGTCTCGATTTCGTATATGAAGCAAGACTCAAGCACCAAAAAGATGAAGCTCGAAAGAGGTATCTAATGCTATCTTTTTTTCTTGGCTTCTTCTATTGTCCTATGAACTCTAGTAAACTAAGATCGATGCAACTTTGTATCCCTAGATCCCCAATGATGATCCTTCTACCCCATGTTGGTAGTTTGGTTGATCTCCTCTTTTTTAAGGTGTGTCTGCACTAATGTATTTGCTCCGTGTCTACCCTCTCTGTAATTGCTCCGTGTCTGCTCTCCGTCTCGGTCTTTTTTTTGGACTCCAGGAAGATAAGAAGAGGGGTTTCTCCCGGATCGAGGTGGAGGGAAATTGTTTGATGCTGATCAACATCATGAAGGGGATCTGGTGGTGTCCTTGGGAGATTAAGATGTCGGTCTCGGATGCCCTCAGCTTTGGTCGCGCTTTGGAGAGGGTCGCCTTTTTGCATACCCTCCGTGAGGGTAATCATGTTGCTGATAGGCTGGCGCATATCGGTCTCTCTTCGTCGTTTGTTGCTGAGCGAGTTCCTACTGAGATTGTTGACGTCATTCGTCTCGACGCTCTTGGGCGAGGGGTCAACCGCAGTTGACCTTCCCTAAATCCCCGCCTTGTATAAAAAAAAACTCCTCCTTCTAGCGGCGTTGAGATGGAGGCCCAAACCGCAAGTGGCGGCGCGGTGACGGCGAACAGGTGCAGCACAGCCGGTAGTGGTGCCGGGGCGGCACGCAGGCAGGAGCAGTGCTGCTGTCCGGTGGCACCAGGTGTAGCGGCAACGGCGAACATGTACATATTATTTGGATTTTATTGGTAAGAATTAATTAGTAATTAAGTTTTTGGAATTAGGAATGGTGTTTGAGTATTTGTTAAGAATTGGAATTTGGAATTGAATAGGTAGGATTTATGATTTGAATTTGTTTTGGAATTAGGTTGATGTTTGGTGAAATAGGAGTTGGAATTGGAATTGGAATTTGCCTCCCCTGATTTGGAATTGGAATTTGGCTCGCTGTTTAATAATTATAATGGCTAATAATTCAGTGAGAGGTAAATCACTAGTACAATGATCACCTAAAACAACTTAGTTATAGATATTGAACTATTTGCTTAACACTCCTTGGTAGTCTATTGATCTACGGGGTACAAAGCCAAATGGATTGAAATTTTCGTGACATCAAAAGGACAATTTGCGTGTATAATTTATAAATTATATACGAGAAATCAATTGTGCAAGGATTTAAATAGAGAAAGTTGAAGGAGCAGGAGAAGTCAAGGGCCCACTTTTCTTATCTCGTCTCGGACATTCGAAATCTCAGGTCCGGCCCTACGATGATATAAGTGGATTTGAGGTATGCTCAAGATGTTATCCACACTGGTAGTTTCCATGGTTCACATTATCACAATAATTCCAGTTCAAGGTCTTCTATTGAGTGCAGAGATTTCTGTATGAAGCAAATGGCTAAGGACCCTACTGGATTAAGCCAGGAAGGATCCAATCCGTATTCCGTATCATGCCAGGGATATCAAGAATGCTGGATCCCCACAGCATTCAAATTCACACAGCCGGACCCAGTCAGCTTCAAGTGTTGTCTCAACTCTGAAGCTATATATGGTTTTCCTCCAGCAGAAACTGAGATGTCGAGGGTATCAAACCCGCATGAAAGGGTTCAAATCATCGATGAAATATATTCAGAGTGGTGCAGCCGATGTAGTACTCGTGCCTCCTACAATTCAAAATCAGGTGCGCGGGCGCAAGAAGACTGTTTTGCAACATCTGATATGGGGGGATCCTATTTTCATACATTGAGAAACTAGTTGAGCTTCTCCTCCTTGCAAAGCATAGCTTCAAAAATCATGACATCATAGGACAGTGTGATGCCATTTGCCTGGTGGTCGCATTGATGTATTCTGAGCTGAAAAATCATGACATCATAGGACAGGAGCATGCAGTTACAGCCTTCTTGAATTTATCCATCAACGACGAGACAAAGCCATGATTGTAGAGGCCGGGCTGCTAGAACCATTTATACACGAACGCTGGATCCACCACTTTTGTCCTTGGATTGATCCGCAGGCCACCAGTTTGAAATGCGATTAGGTTAGCTGTTAAATGGGCATGTATGACTGATTTGCTAGAAGCGAATTTGTTGAGATTTGTACCAAAAAGCCATTAATGGATTGAATTTGAAATACAATCTTATTTTCAGAAGTTGAAATGAGTCATTCTATGGAGGGAGCACCTGCAGAAGCTGCTGAGTGCGGCCAAGTTTATTGAGACCAACGAACTGAATGCTGTGGGGCTAATAGGTTTTGGTGCACTAGTTTGCAGGCACACCAACTGCACACCCACGGCAGGATAAAACCATCAATAAGTGACAGTAACTAATATAACTTCTTAGCTGCTATTTACCCGAATGTCATTTTTATTCTCTTTCGTTTGATCTATTGCTGTAAACTCGCTGTGGTTGTCAATATAAAACTTTGGTCTTTTTGGAGTTGAACTAAAATTTTCGTTTGATCTATCAACCGGTCTGGATTCAATATACACACAAAATCTAGAAGAGAGAGACATTACATGTACTTTTTCTCTTAAAAAAATGGATGAGAAGAGGGAACAATAGAGAAATTCCCCTACATTGAACCCTCCCGCATTCCCATCTATTGCTAGAAAGAAAGATATACATCCAAAGGAAACTGCGAATCGGGCACGTCTAACCAGCTGATCAGATCATTGTGAAGGGCAATTGGTTAAACGGTACTTCAAACAGCTTATCTTGTTCGCAAGGTGGTGTATGAACCTGTACATATGAACTGGATACACTCGAGTATATCTGCATCTGTACCTGTGAGCAGTGTCTCAATCTCAATATGCACTTGGAAGATAGACACGCTTTCACAAGGCCTATTTAAATTTATCATTTAAGAATGTGTACGCTTTTGCAAGTGTTTCACCTGACTTGCTCACACCTTCAGATGGATGGCATCGGCAAATAATAGGGCCTGCCCTCAGTCTTCATCATCACTGCTGAGGCAGATAATAGTTTCCGGCTTGAAAGATGAGTTTGTCTCTTGTTTCTCATGAACAATTTTTGAACTACCCACAGCTTTGCCATTGGAAGTACTATGAGATGCTTCCAATGCAGGCAAGGGTTTCTTTCCCTTTGCTGGAAGAGATCCCTCATTGTCAGATGCTAACGAGGAATCATCAGAGGAATCATAAAGAGTTGACTTCCATGATTCAATGTATTTGAAATGCGAAGCAACAACCGGTGAAGCTTTCCATATACGAGCCATTGATTCTGATAGCAACTGTTTAGGAGCATCTTTTACATTAGTACCACCAATAGATGAGCTACTCACTTCACCATTGCACAGTAACAGCGTGCCATTAGACGATGCATCCTCAGGAATGACATGAACATTTGGTTTCTCTCGATCATCCTCCAGTGTACTGGAAAAGTTCTGCTTCACCCATATGTAAACTGCATCGATACTGCCTTCTGTAGCCTCAGCAAGAAGGTTCAAAGCACTGATGTCGAGTCGGTAAAGGAAGACCCTTTTAGTCCAACCACAATAGCATAGATATTTTGTGTGCTTGAGACAAGCATATTTGCTAGGATTGCACGGGCAGAAAGAAGCAGACAAGTACATATTGAAATTGCAATGCCAGCATGTTTTCTTTGCCCCCTTGTTGAAGTATTTGTCCATTTTCCTCTACTTAGAACCAGTGCAAAGATATTTACTTTGTTGTGTCTCGGATTTAACACGGACCTGGTTTGAGCAGAAACAAGATCAATCGCATCATAAGAAAGATAACAGAAACACCTGGTTTGAGCAGAAACAAGATCAATCGCATCATAAGAAAGATAACAGAAACGACAAATCGAAAACATTTGTTGATGCAAAGGAAATACAGCCATTAGACTGTTAGCAAACGAGGCACATTTAATTGATAATAATGGCACATCATTATATGAAAATTAATGAGGTTCACCTTTAATATTTTTGCAAAGGCAACTTCCCAGCTCGCCTTTACAGCTTCATGAGCAGCCCTTAGTAGCTTATCATCAGATATCAGTGACATCATCTGCTTATCATGGTTTAGTTCTATACCACTCAGTCCATGTTGGCATATGCTTTCAATATACTTGAGTGTGTCTTCTAACTCCTGGAGAAAATGGAAAGCATTGAGGCTTTGTAATACAGAATTCAGCAGCATAATCAAATAAAAATATGAACTTGTAAGGGGTACTTTGTCAGTAGGCTGGAATACAGGAGCTTCCTCAAGCGAACCAGTGCATGCACCTTCTGGATTTGACTGAGCTGACACCTACCAGAGCAGTTTAACAGTCAGAAGAAGTGAGATGAAGTACGGTAATAACAGTGAAATGAAAAGCAAATTTCCTCCAACGCCAACCAATTTATTCTAACATGTAGATAATGCTTTATAGAACCGGACTCAATCATTTAGCATAAATAAAGGAATACCGAGGACAAGGGTGGAACAGGGTTGCCAAATTCGCTCCCCCCCCCTTCTCAAATTCCGAACTAGTCCGCAGTTTGTTCGCGAACTAGTTCGCCAGAATTCGTTGGGAATTCGTCAGATAGGGCGGATTCATGTTGTGTAGAGAGAGGAGCTAGATTTTCGAGTGATTCTTAAACCTCGAGGCAGGGAGGTGGAGTGGGGATGAGATATGGCCATCAAATCTGTTACAAGGGAGGAGAGGTCGGGAGGAAGGAGGCAGATGAAGAAGATGAGGGTATATCGAGTAGGGCTAGGTTTAAAAAAAAAAAAATTACAGAACTTACCCCTAATTTATAAAAAAAAAAAAATATGAAAAATCACCTATACTTTTAATTACAAAGCATCACCCTTTTTGATATCTGGGAGATGGAAGGGAAAAAGAACGAGAACTGAATTCAAATTCGCGAATTCCACTTGTGGGATTCCCCAACGAATTGAATTCTCTCCGAGGAGCGAATTTTGAATTCGTACAACGTTTGTGAATTCAACGAACTACGAATTCGGCAACCATGGATGGAGATGATAGAAACAACACCATAAGCAGTATTACTGAGAATCATAAAGGGCAATCAGAAAAGAGATATGGAAGAGGGAAAACAAAGATGTTCATTTACATATACGCATAGCAAGTATAATAACTCATGACATTACTCGTGACGTTACTAAAGGTAAAGTATATGGCTACACATAGCAAGTACCATAACAGTGGAATGAGTCTGCAGGTCCTGTTAAAAAGTGACCTGCAAAATGACGTGAGCCCAATGAATCTGCAAATTTTCACATCAGATGAACCTCCTAGATGATAACACTTAATTTTATACACATTTTAGATGCGCACGTGCGTTTTAGTTAGGTTATTTCAAGCATATGTCATTAGTTTCATAGTTGGCTTTGCACTATTTTAGTTTAGGAAGTCTACACTAAAGATTATGTGATTTCGTGTCATTTGGAAGAAGTTCGAGATGTTTTGATGGAGGATGCAAGTTCAAGGTGCCAACAGACCACTCGAGGATCAAGAGTATCGAGCCCAAGAACATACAAGCTAGTTTGGAAAGAGAGTTGAAGACCAAAAGATAGAAAATGAAAGCTTAATGCCAGACTACATGCAAAATGTGTTGAATATTGACATCTCTGAAGCTTAACTTGCCTAATCCAAACCAACCCACATGCATAAATAGAACATTATTAGGTTTTCAGGATAACTATTGAAGGGATCTAACTCCATTAATAGAACAATTTGGATTTTTTTACTTAAGCTATCATAGAAAAACCCCAACCGTTGATTCCAACCCCATTACTCCATCCAAGTAGGAAATCAGTTCATCTCAGAGAAGGACATAAGAATAGAGGTACTGCATTGAACACAAAACAAGAAAACACAGTCAATACATTTGAGGTGAAATTCAACCTATAGGGTTTGCATAGTCGAATTATCAAGTAGAAGCTAATGGCACAATATGCTAAAGTTGGCAAGTCATGCAGTCCCAAAAAATAGGTATCATATTTTGGAAAAATTACTTTAAATAATAGAAAGTATAACTTTCAACTAAAAATAATACGAACTTTAGAAATTGTAAACTCATATAGAAACTATGTTCATACTAACTAAAATAATATGGTAGACTTTTGGTCAAAATACTGACACAGCAACGAGAAATCACATTAGGCTCAAAATTTGGCCAAAATTTGAATTGATTGAGGCTTGGATTTCCTTGTGTGTATAGCCTTGATTATTCTATTGTCCTTTTTATAGATAGAAAATATCATACTAAAATGCAAAAGACTCCTAAATACACAAGAGGTAATAACATACAAAGAGTCAAAGACTCCTAAATGAATTGTACCAGTGTATAAACAGGCAAAAGGCGCACCAAGGTGATGGGGTCCCCATTACCTAGGCGCAAGGCGAGAGGCGCACACCTTTCGGATCAAGGCGCTTAATTATAGAATTTTCCCTTCTACATTGATATAATGATGAAACAATTTGTATATATAATATATAATTTTAAACAATAAGCTATATAACATAATATCATACGGAATAAATAGGTGGCAAGCATAGCCATATACACAAAAGCTAATATATTAGTCAAATCATCAAATGACAGAGTATATGACATCAAAGAGCATCATTATAATATTTTCACTACTAGAACTGCATATGTTACTACTAAGAGCATTATTCCAATATTTTCACCACTAGAACTGCATAGGGGCTTCCCCCTTCACCATTGACCTATTCGAATATGGGGCTCACTAGCTTTGTCCACCACTATCCATATCAAAATGCCATCTTCAAATACAAAATCATAGTCATCTTCTCATTCCATTCTTCCAACTAACCATTCATTAGATTCATCAATGTCATTCATCATAATTGGATCAAAGTGTGGACAATTGGGTGAGAGAAAAGGTGAAGTCATCAAGGTTTATAGCTTTTTTTACAAGTTACTTTTGGAGTAAATTCTATATTTTACAGATTTAGAGCTAAAAGGCTCTCTATATTTTACAGGTTTATAGCTTCTATACTTTCGGACTCCCCTCGTCTTGACCCCTATGAGGCGCCAGGACCATCGCCTCAACGCCTAGGCGCAAGGCGCGCGCCTAGGTGTCGCCTTTTTATACACTGAATTGTACTCCTATTTGACAATCGATAGTAAATGATTTTACCTCATGGCTTAGTTCAGGATATGATTCCTCCCCATGATGCTCTAACTGATCATGGACAATCAATGCTTTTTGTTTGATATACGAATTAAAATTCAGCACGCCTCCTAGGCTAGAAGTTTCTTGTGTTGAGAATGGTGTTGTATCAGTGCATGCCATCCTCTTCAGGATAAAAGCGGCGTGTGAGACAAATCCGGGAGGAGCTGTTAGCTCCACCTGGCTTCTTGCCCCACCTGTCTTCATCTGTTCTGTAAAGCAATACAATCCTGAAATCAGTTGAATATGGTTCTATTAATTTCCATTTTTCAGACAATGAACCAAAGACAAATTACATACGTAGTATAAATAAACATCTCGATCAACTCTATCAACACCAAACTATGATTGTAGTCTTATTCATAGAAAATTGATATGATACCGGGTAAAAGGAAGATAGTGATCAAAGGTAGATAAAAGGATGTAGCATATTGAAATAACAACGGCAGATCATTCAGCGCAACATGAATCTGATCAGAGAAGAACCTGGTTTCAAATGCATCGTAGCTTAAAGTGACTCAAGAATAGCATTGTTCAAAAGCGAAATTATAAACCAACAATCACATTCATAGTTCAATGCAGATAAAGTGGGAATTTGGGCACAGAATTATACACCGAAAACCCTAGATCTGATTATTAGAGTATCAGTCGAGGTCTCGAGGACCCAAGGGAGACTGAGAGAGACGGGGGACTTTGAGTGCTTACCATAGAAGGTGACTGGCGACGGAGGGAGGAGGAGGAATGATAGGCGAAGAAGGATTTCGACACCGGGCTGAGGCCGTTGGGAGCTCTCTCTCTCGATTCCGGAGAAATAACGAACAGAGAAAGGTCGTGACTCGGCCACTCAGGAGAAAGGAGAGAGCCAGAGAGGAAGATTGTAGGATGCTGTTTTTTTTTTTTTGTTTTTTTTTTTTTACAAAGGGTCAATTACATTGTTAGTCCCTAAACTTTGCTTATGTTTTCTTTTTAGTCCCCAAACTTTAAATTGTTCTATTAAGATTAGGGCTGGGCACAAATCCCGCAAATCCCGGACCCGTCCCGGTCCCGTCCCGTAAAAATGATGCGGGACGGGACGCGGGACGACCCGGCGGGATCCCGCAAATCCCGTCCCGCACACACATATAATAATAATAATTATTATTATTAATAGTATTAGTATTATTATCATTATAATATTATTAATAGTATTAGTATTATTATAATAATAATTATTATTATTATTATTATTATTAGTATTATATTATTATTATTATTATTATTATTATTATTATTATTATTATTAGTATTAGTATTATTATTATTATAATATTAGGATATAATAATAATAATAATAATGTAATACTATATATATAATTATTATTATTATTATAATATAATAATAATAATAATAATAATGTAATACTATATATATAATTATTATTATTATTATAATATAATAATAATAATAATATAATAATAATAATAATAATAATAATAATGCGTATATATAATAATAATAATATAATAATATTATAATAATAATAATAATAATAATATAATACGATATATATAATATTAGGATATAGAGTATGTATTATAGTATATATATATATATAGTTTGTATATATATTACATACGTACACACTGTAATATATATATATATACCACATACTGTAATTTAGCCATATACAGATACACACTACATCCTCCACAGTAAGGCCTACACACTGCATCGGTGTTTATATACATGTACACAAGTATATATGCGTACGCATATATGGGAACCTGTAAAATATAAAAAATTATACGTATATATGTATTACGCCTTTGAGAATCGCAATATATTTATGAAAAAATTAAGTTTTTTTAATAATTTTTTTATTTGAGGGACAAGGCCCGTCCCGTCCCGGTCCCGTCCCGGTCCCGGTCCTGTCCCGCAAAAATTACACGGGACGACCTCCGTCCCGTCCCGGTCCCGTCCCGCGCCCACCCCTAATTAAGATCCCTAAACTATTATAGTTGTTGTGTTTGTGGTCCTTCCGTCAAAGAAACGTCAAACCATCGTTAAATCCCCTATGTAGCAGGTGACGTGGCATGTTTTAATCACATGAATTAACTTATTGTATTTTGTGCAATTTTTATTTGTTTATTCATTGAATAAAAAATTATACTCCCTCCATTAATTAAAACTTGACGTTTTACTATTCACGCACGCATTTTTAGGTGTTAAAAACTATATAAAATATTAACTTTTGAAATAATTTTTTTAAATAATATCATACTTATTACTATTAAGTATGAATTTATAAAAACAAATTTAAAAAAAAGTTAATATTTTATATAGTTTTTATCGTTCTAAAAAAGCGTGCATGAATAGTAAACGACAAGTTTTAATTAACAGAGGGAGTATAAAATATTCTATTTCTATCTAGGTTATGCTGAAAACTTGTACAATATATAGGGGCTTGAAGAAATTTTTTGTTTGGATTTGAAGGTTTGGCAAGATTTTTACTATTCATAGTTTTTTTTTTGTTATAGAATACTTTATTATTTTGGAGATTAATTTTATTATAATTTATTTTTAATTTTATATTTATACTTTATATAGTTATATTGACATTTTTATAAACTTTTATGATTAAAATATTTTAGAAAATTTATTTTAAAAAATAATCCCTTTTTTTATTGTCAATAATTTTTAAAGCATAATTTTTCATTATAGAAGTTTATAAACAAATCAATACAAGTGTATAAAAGTTTTTAAAAATATTTTCAAAAATAATCCATTTTTTTAAATATCAATAATTTTTAGAGCATAAATTTTCATTACAAAATTTTCTAAACATTTTAGAAAAATTATGATTATATTGATATGTTTTAAAAATTATTGATAATTAAATAAAATAGCGAAAATAATTTTTCTAAATTTTATACACCTCTATTGATTTGTTTATAAACTTCTATAATGAAAAATTACACTTTAAAAATTATTGACAATTAAAAAATGGATTATTTTTTAAAATAATTTTTCTAAAATATTTTCATGATGAAAGTTTATAAGCATGTCAATATAACTATATAAAGTATAACTACAAAATTAAAAATAAATTTATCACCAAAATAATAAAGTATTCCATAAAAAAAAACTATATGAATAGTAAAAATTTGCCTAGTAACTTTTCTTCAAGCCCAATTGTACAAGTCTTCAGCTTAACCTAGATAGAAATAGAATATTTTATTTAAATTTTATTCTATGAATAAACAAAAAAAAAGCACAAAATACAATTAGCTAATTACCAACTGATTAAATCATGCCACATCACTGCTACATAGGGTAATTAACAAGGGGTTGCCGTTTCTTTGACGGAAGGACCACAAACACAACAACTATAATAGTTTAGGGATCTTAACAGAACAATTTAAAGTTTAGGGACTAAGAAGAAAACATAAACAAAGTTTAGGGACTAACAATGTAATTGACCCTTTTTACAACGGACTATTAGGTAAAAAAATTGAGATACGCGACAACACAGGTCTTGTAACTCATTAGGCAACAATTGTAGACGGATTAGCTATCAACGTACAGAACACTAAATAACACAAATCAATAAGAAAAATCCAAACAACTCGCAAAAGTCTTAGGTCAGCAGATGAGTCAATAAAGATCCAATGTAACGGCCCGGGATTATGATTCCCGCGTTACGTTTCGAGGGATGTAACCCCTCGTTAGGATCTTGAAATCGAAGATGTGCAGTTTAAAGTGGGATTTCGCACCCAAATCCGGAAGGTCCGTTGGGGACCCCGGGATAAACCCATGTACCTGTCCTAAGTCTACAACGCAGGAAATCCGTTATCATGCAAAGGGCATACGTTCTGAAAATGATACAACCAGTGCCACGGCAAAGCCGAGTCAAAACAGAGTACAATTAGGGAGAAATCCCAAAAGCATGAATCTGGTGAAGTCAGGTTTCAAACACTCACTCTCCGCCATAAGAATAGACCCCGTCATAACAGCACAAAATCAAGCAGTGTATCGGGTACCTGAAACTATACCACCAAGTCAGGCCAAGAGTCCGCCCGCGGGTCCTCTGACCGCGCTGAGGACATATAATACGCCTATACCTAGAATAAAGGATGCCTTCATGCAGTACTGAAATCTTAACCACACTATCATGCTCCTAATTCATATATGTAGAATATTAAGTAAGGCCTTAACAAAGAATACCAAGTGGTATATTCCTCTTCTACCACCACCCCTCTTCCAGATAGGGTGGAGACTGGCCAGTTCGATACTATAGCATATCAAATCTCATCATATCGCATCTCATGCTCATCTCGTATCTCGTGATATATATATATATAAGAAGATCAACGGATGAGATTAAAAGTAACTTTTGATTATTCGATGGTATTGAGAGATTATTCGGTAGAATGAAATTATACAGTGGTATTGGGCGATTATTCAGTAGAATAAAATTTACATTTTTTACAGATGAATAATTACTTGAAAACAGATGAATAATCATGAACAAATAGATGAATAATTTCTGAGTACATGATACACGTTAAGGGTTGAGTACACCGGAACCAACCCCTATATATATATATATATATATATATATATAACTCAAGGAGGACAACACCCGATGAAACTGGGCTGCCCTATGACCCTAGCAAGGACTCTAGGACTCACAAATAACGGCCGTTGTGTATCCAAACGCATACAGAATAAGAATGCTCATTCGTAAGTGCAATTCCTAAGCATGATACTACATGGCATGCTCTTATGCATATGAAACACCTACATACTATATGACACATCAGGCATGAGGTATTGGTTACTGAGTAAGCCCCGGAGGTACTTACCTGGAGAAGCACGGGATCCAAACAATGATTAGCAATGGCAAGCAATCCAACAGATCAGAGATCACCTAGTAATCCCATAAATAACATAATAAGTCTAACTCTAATTTACACAAAGCACACAAGTCACATATGAAACATATAAGATACACACATATGATAATTCAACCATCTCGTCATTATTAACATTATCATCTCATCTTCAATTCTCATCTTGTCTCATCATATATCATAAATTAACATCTGTCTCATTTCGATCATAACATCATCCTCATCAGCTCCTAACAACCTCCATCCCATACTTAGCCAATTTCACATATTACCGTTTCATACTCACACATGGCATACAAATGTATCTATCATCAACATCATAATATCTAACATTTAATCTCTTATAGTAATTCACCGCAAGTCATGCTATTAGTCACACATATCATGTCGTTAGTCAATTGCTCAGATTATCATGCTAGTTAGTCATCGAATAAGTCTTATTCCCGAGTTAGTTTCAAAACCGTTTCAAATTCAAATTAAACAGCTATGAATTCCGACCCTTGAAAATACTCGCTAAATTCCTCTTTTAATTTATTATTATAGATATAATATTTTAAAACGCCATTTAACAAAACACTCTTAGAGAGTATTTCTAAATCCTTTATGAAATAATTCCAACTCATTTGTATTCGATTAAACCAACCCTTTATAAAATTTTCGAAATAATATTTTATCTTTTAAATCCTCAAATAATAATATATTTTAATTGCCGTTAAATAGTTAAATAAATTAACGGATAAACCCAACCCGAACCCGCAAAAACAAATCTCAACCGGTACACAACGTCATAGGAATGAAGGACCCATATGCTGACTGGGAAAGGAGAGGGCCCACGCCCTCCTTCTCTTTCCTTTGAAATCAGAAGGCTCCCGCCTGAGCTCGCAACCCGCTCAGCGCCTTCGTCTGGCTTGCCCGCAGCGCTCCTCAGCTCCGTCCAGCTAGTCCGGCCAGCTCCTCGCGCTCTCGCCTCCTCGCTCTGCTTCTCTCTGCTTCGCTGCTCCCGGAGTCCCTCGCAGCCAGCTCGCGGTCCCGCGCTCACTCTCGCAGCTCAAGCTCGCCTCGCCGCCTTCGAGCTCGCCAGAGCTCTCGAGCTCGCCTCTTCTCTCCTACCCATCCCCGACTCTCTCTCTCTCTCTCTCTCTCTCTCTCTCTCTCTCTCTCTCTCTCGACCACTCGAGGACAAGAATGAACCGAAACGAACCAAGGAAAGGAGGAAGGTTCGAAAGCTCACCAAGGGAGTTCACGACTTCGGAGCTCTCGATCGTAGTTCTGGGCGTCGTCGGAGGCTCACGATGGCTCGTCGGACCTGCGTCGGACATGGGTGAGCATGTTGGTAGGGCTCGAGGGTGGTTTGGCTCGGAAACGAAGGAGAACGGCTTACCGGAACGTTATACGCGCTCTAACCGGGGAGGCGATGATTTGGTGGCTCGTCGACGGCGCTGGTGGCTCCTGGCAGCGTTGGGCGGCTCCGGAGGCTGTTGGTGAGCCCGAGGAGGTGTCGAGGGCTGCCGATGGTCCTTGGGAAAGAGGATTTAAGGGGAAAAGGAAGGGCGATGTGGTGTGGTGATGCCCGGATCTCCTCTCGAAGGCAGAGGAGGCGGCGATGGTGATGACGGTGGTGGTGACGTTGAGTGGTGAAGGAGAGAGTGGTGATGGAGATGGTGAGCTGAAGAGAGTGGAGTGGTGATGGTGTGGGAGGGTGAATCGGAATGGTAAGGGTGACGGGGTCCGGTAATGGTGGTGACGTGAAGGAGGGAGTGTCGGGGTAAGGTGATGGTGAATGGAATGACGGGGTGAGGGTGGGTTTGGAAGATATGATGAGTGATGGGAGTGGTTGGAGATGGAGTGTGAAAGTGGTTAAACCAATACCCGAAAACAAATCTCGAATATGTGAATTACGAACCCTGAAATTAGTTCTCGAATGTTAGTTTCCCCGAATTTTGCTTACTCGATCAGTTAGATTTTTAAACTCAAAAGGATATCACCATCCGATAATTATTTTGAATTTTTTTGAGGTAAAACGACGGAAATTATTCGCCAAATTTTATATTTCGGTCGGAATCCACTAAATGAGGTTTTAATTCGATTTAAATTCATTTTTAATTTCCTTTTTCCGAAAAATAAGGATTTGAAAATTCAAACCTTTACATCCAAGGCGAGGCACGAATGCTGAGAATACAGGAGAGTACGTGTGACGACTCACGCGACATCTCGACGCCGAGAAGGCGGAGAATAATAACCCATCATCGGAAAGGGCAAATCATGGAGAAGTAGAGATCACCGACGTTGCCTCCACCTAAATGAGAGATCTTCTAAGGCCACGAATATAACCACGATCCACTCGATCATAACACCCGATATTGCAACCCAACTCGGAACTAAACGCAACCACACCAAACCAACGACTCGACGCCAAAAGAGGGACCAAGCTTAACGTCCGGAGATGAATTATTATTAATATTATTAGGATTATTTTTCACGCACTTTCAGGATTTGAGGACAAGCCCTTTCGGAATTTTTGTCAAACCCTTTTGAGATTATATATGTGGGTGTGTTTATATTTTTAATTATTGGTCTTAAGACTTGGCGTGCAACCCCCGTGTTGCAACTTGCACGCCAAGGAAAAAAAAGAAACGTATAACTGACTAAGACATCGCCAACGACAGCACTAGAGGCCAACTCGGTGCCGCCGAGAACAGCTAGAAGAAGCCCACTACAGTCGAGACCATCCCACCACAGGGAGATAAATCTCAGCCGACATATATGAAGGATGATGTCGGTCCATAGGAGGAACTAGCACGTCAGATGAGGAGACAACACACCACCGTCCAAAATCGGAGGAGAATGACCGGAGAAATCCCAAAGAGCCAAAAGCCCCAGGATTCAGACAATCGGGGCACAATTGGGCAAGGAGGCGAAAAAAAACCCCAAGGGTCAAAACGAAAGCAGAGACAACAACTTGAGGGACGCTGAACGCAGGGCCGGAGAACCAATTGGACATGGAGTATGAGGAATTTGGGGACAAGAACTAGAAATCAACAAAAGCCCCATCTTGATTTTGAATTTGAACGAATTCCAACAATGCGGATTCAGAATGGGTTTTACCACATTTACATTCTTCACCCCACCCGGACAAGGGCTAAGTGGCGTGACAATGGGTTGGAGTCGGCCAGAGCCGCGATCGAAGATGAGCGGAGTCGAGGTAATCGGTTGTCAAAGCCGGGGTAGGGGGGTCAAAGCCGGGGTAGGGCGACCGAAGCCGAGATTAGGGCTCCCTCTCTTTAGAAAATCTAGAGAGAGGAGAGAGTATACGAGGTCCTTTCACAACTAAAATAATTCGGAGCTTCGTAGCTTTGGCTGATTTGATAAATGGTGGGGTTAATATAAATATGAGTGAGACTCGAACCCGGTTTATTCGAAAAAGTACTGGGCAACTCGGGTTCAGGTAAAAAAATCACGGGTCAAAAAATCCAGGTCTTGACCATAAATTTACCAGGTCTACGAGTCTGATTTTCCAGATCGGTTTGTGTTTTGACATGACTAATCATAAGCAATTTTCACTAAAAAAATATTAAGCCCAATTATCTTAGTTGCGGTAACAATGGCAAAATGAAGCCAACTTTGATCAACTTTGGCCTCTGCTCTCCAAACACCAACTCTCTCACACTCAAAAACACAGTTGTACTCATCGATCGACCACCATCACACACGCGCTGCCATTATACTCCCCCACATTACCCCCCCTCCAAAAAGTGGTTTGTCATCGACCTCGATGTTGCGGAATCAGTACTGGTCTCCCACAAGGGCCACCACCATTCCTTTCCCAACCGACAGACCTTGAAATTAAAATTTCTTGCAAATTCGCCTCGGTCTCAAAATGTCTTGTTACTCGCTACCTTCTTGTTGCCGGAAAAATCCCCAATTGCATTTGCATCACTTTTTCAATGACAATGAGATGAACATATATATCTACGTTGATTAACTTCAACAACTTCACTTCAAGCTCCCTCAGACGCAGAACAATCCACAAAGATTGAACATATAGATCTTCGACAATTTCAAAGTATTTAACAATTAATTTGGGCATTTTGTTTATAAGAGCTCTAGTCTTCCAAAATTATTTGTGTGTAGCATTGAAGGAAGAACAATGGTTTGAAATAAGAATTAATTAATTTAATTATTAATTAATAATAGTGACTAATCTCAACATTGATTTAATTCAACGATATAGATTTGTTTATTATGACAATATATATTAGATCGAAAACCTCTATTTGGAGAGTATCCTCATTTATGAAATGGAATAATTTTTTTTGGCCATATCATTTATAATAATAATAATAATAATAATAATAATAATAATATCGCTAAGGGAGTGGATGCCCAGATAGTATCTCGGTTGCCCACTAATTTCTTGTAACTCTATTTTTAACAACAACAACAACAACAACAACAACAACAACAACAACAACAACAACAACAACAACAACAACAACAACAACTTATAGGGTATTATGATACAATAATTCAATTTTGCAATCCGATACGCAAACCCCATTATTGGCTCATAAAATATCATATACATTAATAATATTAGTAATTAGAAGAGATGGTAAATAAAATAGAATGGTTGTAACTTGTAGAATATTTAATTTAGAATTACAACTTGACAAGTTCAATTTTGTTTCCCCCATATCCCTTGTTGTTTTCTCTCTCTACCATTAACCCTTTAAAATTCTAAGAATTCTCTAGATGCCCGATCTAGTCGGTAAATTGTTTTTATTAATGTCTTTTTTTTAAGAATTCACCACCTCATCAAATCCAAATATAATCTCTCTTCATTTTCTTTGATATTTTCGTTTGCGTTTTTAAATATATATCTTGATCGATGTGGTGGAATTTTTATTGACACCCCTTCTTCGGACTCCCATTTTTTATGGTCATAATCAAGATTAACTGCATGGTTATTGTTGCTTGTTCATGATCGATCCTATTAAAATTTCTTCTCTCAACTCTTATCCCTTGGAAACCTAAAGGTATACGAAAATCTTAATTTCTTCCCTTATTTTTGGTTTTATATTACAAAATTTTGTTGAAATTTCTTAATATTTCATTGCTCTCTTTCATTGTTTGATAAGAATGAGATTCATGAAAAGTGCATTTTACTACCTCTGAATTACATTATAGGTTTCTCATTCTTCTTTTGATTTGTTTTAAATTTTGCAACAAGAAAATATTTGGTTTTATGTGTATGTGTATTTTAGATGATAATCTTGGATTGGCTTAGGATAAACATTTTCGATTTAGGTACCAGTGTGGGAGTTGAACCGAAGATTAGAAAAAATGTCAAATCTTTTCAGCGTATGAGGTGTAGGAATGCCGGAATTGTACTTCGTGGACTTGGTACAACATGCAGTACCGATAAAAGAATGACAAGGTAACTAGATAAAGGTTTGAATCCCATCGGTACTTTTTTAAATCTGTATTTCACCCCTTTCTTTGAGCCAAAGGAATTTACGAAATAAGAAGTGAGATAAAACAAACCAACCAATTTCAACCTTTGTTTAGAATAGAAATCAAACTCCAGATAATATATATTTGGAGATATGACATGTTCAATCATGAAAATGAATTGAAACGTATTCGTACCAACATCCTTGAATCCAACATGTAGGAGATGGGAACTTTCATGTAGTTGCAAGTTGCAACTGTTACAAGGAAGTTTTATATCAGGTAAAAGAGGTTAAAATCAGTTAAAACTAATTTGGCAATCGTGGAAATCTGCAACCATATCATGTTTATCTAGTATGTATTATCGCATTGCTCCTATTTACCACTAGAATTTGAAACCATTTAATTAGGAGTCTACTCTACACCCCAAACCCGCATGATAGTTGTCTGCATTGTCATTGGTACTTGTGAATCCTCATTTACACCAAAAGACCAAATAGCTTGCTAAAACAACCAATATTAGGGCAAAGTAGACATCTTGAAAGGATGTGCAAAAGAAAAACGAGTATAGCCAGAGTTGTGGACAAGACTTAATAACGACATTTTATTTTACCCCAAGCTTTCATTGATAGAGTATACCATATTTTTAGAAAATTGAGCATCGTGATGTTTCATATTGTAGACTCTTGTAACCAAAATTGTAGGTTGTTTTATACATCAAAGGATTCATTATGTACATTTCAAGTCCAAAACATAAATATACATTGTCAAAACATTATTAAAATATTTAAACTATTCGAGATAATGTTATTAACAAGTCTCCAATATTAATATTGTTTGCTTAGCGGTAAGTTAATTTTTCACTCCAACAAAAAGAGAGTATGCTACAAATGGGAGGGTATTAAAGTATTGTTTTTCATTTCCTAAGTTCAAATAGTGATAAATTAAGTAGTTTATAATGACCTTATGTTGACCAGCTATCCCATTTTAATATTAATAAAGTGCATTAGATGTGTGAAGAGCAACACCTCTCCTTTATTAAAAGAAGAAGAAGATTTTTTGATGCCTTCTCACATTGCAACGTACATTGTCGAAAACATGGAAAATGACGAGTCAATTTTGAAGGACTTCTTACTTACTCTAGATTATATCCATTAGTGTAATTTGGTTGATGATTGAATTTTGGCATAAAATATTATAGCCTAGCTAGCATTTTGAATGATATAATGCTTGCGCCTACAAGTGAACTGTCTTTCTTTTATATTCACATGCATTTATGTTTATTTTTCATTTTTTAAGTTGAATTATCCACAGTGAGTTAGTCATGAAGATGGCTTGCTTTGGGTGTTTTGGAGGAGGTCATGCATACAAAGATGTAGATAATGGAGGTCCTTATGTGATGAAACCTGTACCAGGTATATCATTTTTGTTAAATTTTGCGATGGAAAGATAACTCATGTAGTTGATACATGCGATAATCTATTGAATGGTTTAGACTTTTGAGAGAATTTGTGTATGAAATGCATGTGAAGATGGAAAAAAACTTTATCTTAGGGTTAGATATGCATAACAATTTAGTCTCTACTTTTCACCAATCATTGTTGATAATCATTTCATGACGGGGGTCTTTTGTGTTGTTGTTTCATAGGATGTTACTTTCCGTTTCTCTTATAAATTATACTATTGGTGGTTGTGCATTTTGCTTAATGAATCGTTACCAAGATTGAAAACATTACGTCTATCTTTTCTTGAAATTTTATTTCCTTGCGTAGGTAGAGAAGGGAATCATCATTCTCCACGCAATGCACCTATCAAATCTCAAGTTTCTAAAGTGCAACCTATTTCTATCCCTCCCCTTTCTATTGACGAACTTGAGGAAGTTACAAATGACTTTGGAGCAGATGCTTTGATAGGAGAAGGATCATACGGAAGAGTATATCATGGAGTACTAAGAAATGGGCGTGCTGCAGCTATTAAGAAGCTAGATCCCAATAAACAACATGATGATGAATTTCTAGCTCAGGTTAATTTTGAAGTTTAATAAGCTAACAAGTTTAACCCATTTTGTATGAAATGTTGAGTAGTTGTTACTTTTTTTTTAATTACAGGTGTCCACAGTTTCACGCATAAAACATGAAAATTTTGTCGAAATGCTAGGGTATTGTATAGACGGAAATGTTCGTATGCTTGCTTATGAGTTTGCACCTAAGGGGTCTCTTCATGATATTCTCCATGGTATGCTTCATTTCTCTAAATTTTGATTTGGTACATAAAACCTTTTATTCTCTTTTGCTTGAGTGCATTTAAGAAGTCTTATCTTTGCTCAATTTAGTGAAAGGTGTGCTTATATATGGGTGGTTAAATGTAATAAATTATTTAATTCATTAAAAACAAGACCTTAACATAAGGACGACCAATATCATTCATTATCGAGGGGCAAGGCTTGTGATAGTTTAATCATTTCTTTATTGTATATGTTCTCTAGGGAAAAAAGGCGTTAAAGGTGCTCACCCTGGACCTATTTTATCTTGGTCTCAACGTGTTAAAATTGCAGTAGGGGCAGCAAAAGGACTCGAGTACTTACATGAGAAAGTAGATCCATATATAACTCATCGTGATATTAAGTCGACCAATATAATGCTCTTTGATGATGATGTGTCGAAGATTGGTGATTTTGATTTGTCTAATCAAGCACCTGATATGGCATCACGTCTCCATTCAACTCGTGTTCTAGGAACTTTTGGTTATCATGCACCAGAGTGAGTTGTGTGGAATTCCTTTATCTCTCCTTGTTCTTATTGTTAATATATTTGTTCTAATTAATAACTAACAACTCATATATGATATGCTGATTAATAATATATTATTTTGAGTCAAATGTTGTAAGTTATAGTTTCAGTTCCATAAAACATATTTCATAAAACAAACAGTGAAGTTTTATGCACATCGATTACTTCAAAAAGACTAAAATGTTTATTGACGTTAAATTGGGAAACAGGTATGCAATGACTGGACAATTGAATGCAAAGAGTGATGTATATAGTTTTGGGGTAGTGTTGTTGGAGATCCTCACTGGACGAAAACCTGTTGATCATACCCTGCCTCGTGGGCAACAAAGTCTCGTAACTTGGGTACATTACTTTGTTTAAGGCTCTTTCCTTTTACATATACATAAGATTTCTTTTAGATTTTCTCTGGATGGATGTTTAAATCATGCATCAGGCAACACCAAGACTTAGTGAGGATAAGGTGAAACAGTGTGTTGATCCAAAACTTAATGGAGATTATGATCCAAAAGCCATCGCAAAAGTAAGTATAAGACTTCATTGACTAGCCTTATGTAACTAAAAAACCATATATACAAAGTCGTGCTTTTGAGAGAGTGATATGACATATTGATTTATTATGTAGATGGCAGCCGTGGCTGCACTTTGCGTTCAATATGAAGCTGATTTCCGACCAAACATGAGCATCGTGGTCAAGGCTTTACAACCTCTTTTGAAAATACGAGCTGGGCCTGGGCCTAGTACCGGGTCATAAAACATCTTAATCCCCATTTTTCTAGTGGAACTACCTTTGTATTTCAAAATTCTAGTCACCTTTGATGGACAAGGTTTATGATCTTGAATAATTGACTGAATTCTATGCATCTCAATCATTGATAAACAATAGTATCAATCCTTCTACTATGTGTGTTACCAAAGTTTAGTCTTGTACTGTGTAATATACAATTGTATGTGATAAAATGCAATGCCAAAACAAGATGAACTATAATTGAAGAAGGATTGATACTTGTTTTTTTCTTTATATTTGATCAAGGAAATGAATAGATCGATTGTTCTTTGTTAAGAGTGTGATGATATAACTAGGGGTGGAAACAGGTCGGGTGATGGATAGGTGGGGCTATTTTTTCACATGACCCGTCTCAAAAAAATTTCACCCAACTCATCACCCATCCATCAAATGTTTCACCCAACCCATCAGGTGATCGGGTGGATTGGGTTGTTAATCGGGTGAAGCCCAACACGTTAAAGACAAAATAAGATGGAAAAATGACTCAAAATAATCCCACCTATTACCCTCAACCAAAAATAATCCCACCTTTAAAAATAACCAATAAGTAGCCCATTTATCTCCATATATAATGAAAATGATATGCTCCAGTTTTCCGGCAATAATTCTGGGAACTTTTTGTCGGAAAACTAAATTAAAGAAATTAGAACACAAACTGGATTATTTCGTGTTTCCTTTCAAGGATTATGTTCCTTGTTTCCAATCTACAAGTCCAGGAAATGCAAGAACGCCCCTATGCAAAGAAAGGAGGAGGAGTCGATCGGTTTCAACCGATTTCAATTTCTTCTCGTTTGCAACCTCTTATTCGAGATCAAGCCAAAGAATCTCCAAAAAATCACAACGAGATGGGTATTGACTGTTGAGAGCTTTGGAAATTTATGGAAGATTTGTCCATGTATACGAAGAGGCAGCCATATAGAAGGGGGAAATTTCAGAAGGGGTTAAAGATACGATTTAGGGTTTGGTATATAAGTAGACGAAAAGGTTTACTTAGACATTTGAAGTTTCAAACTCAATTCGATCGAAATTGCGCTCGAACGCACACCGCAGGAGGCAATCAAAGCTTTGCTTTACTGGATCTGGGGATTGTCCCATGCTTTTCGGTTGTTTCATCAACCTTTTGTTTCGGTCGGCAATCATTAAAAGGTTGAAGATGGGGATGAAGTAGGCGCTTCTAGAGATTGGATTGGATCTAGATTCAGAGATTCATATCAATTTGGGGGATACGGGGGTTTTTTGGATTTGGGATGTTGGTAGGATCAACGGAGTTGATTTTTTCTTTAATTTCTTTAATTTAATTTTTTAATGGGGTTTAGTTTATGAGGAGCCTAGTCACATTTGCGATGAAGAGTTGTCAGAATTCTTGCCGGAAATCCGAGCATATCATTTTCGTTAAATAGGGGGATAGGTGGGCTATTAATTGGTTATTTTTAAAGGTGGGATTATTTTTGGTTGAGGGGTAATAGGTGGGATTATTTTGGGTTATTTTTCCAAATAAGATTATATAAACCGAAATAAGATTATATAATCCAAGACTCATACGTTGAAGCCAAAATAAGATTACATAAACCAAAATAACATAAGTCATAAGCCAACTTCCATTATCCATAATCAAAACGAACTACAAATGGAAATCCATACAGAGCTACTAGTGGAAAGTGAAAATCCATATTAAAGCTTCAAATCATAAGTCAAAATAAATAGATGGAGCTAGAAGGAAGCATTCGTTATCCAAAAGAAGTTCTTCAATTGTTACTTGTTAGTCAATTACTTCTACTACCTACTGAGTTCATAAAAAAATATTACATACTGAATATGTATTTATTTATTTTTAAGGTGTTACTTATTTATTTATATGTTGATTTATTAGTTTTTATAATAAATGGTGAAGCGGGTGATTTGGTGGTTTGGATGATGGGTCGGGTATCATCCATCACCCGACCCGTCACCTATTTAACCCGACCCATCACTCATCCGACACCCATTTTTTAAGGTTTTCACCCAGATATACAGGTCGGGTGGGTCGGGTGATCGGTCACTCCTGAGTGATTTTCACCCCTATGTATAACACTCTATCAAAGAGGACAAATGCTTCTCGACATTAGAGACAAGCTAGATTCATTAACCATATGTGTTGACATGCATATATGAATCTTTAAATTTAGGCGGAAATAATATTTATAATTAAAAAGCATATAATTTAGAAGTCCAAATCACGGAATAAGTGAAACCACTCTATATTTTCAATCTAAGAAAATGCAAGTAGTGCATGTAAAAAAGTTAGCAAAACGACACAAGTATAAAAAACAAGTAACTAATCAAACAACTAATCATTTATCATTCCATTTGCTTGCCAGTTATATTTTTTCAACATCTAATGTTATTGAGCTTCTCAACATGGTATAAATGGTCGTGTATAGTACTATTATGACCTCTAGATTTATAGATGTGGTTTTAAAAGAATCAAGTTTGCTATTTGAAAGGAATTGACAACTTAGTTTGTTGGCCACTTACACTCTTTTTATATTAAGTAAAGATTCGAGATCAGACATGATTCTCGAGAGGCCGGTGAATTGACATGCGGAGACTGCCTAAACGGAAAATAGGTGCAACGAAACAAGCGAAAAAAAACTCCACAACAAAACGACATAAGTAGAACTACTCCCAAAAAGTTGAGGACACTAGTGAAGAACGAAGCCAAGAACTACCGAAACAGTAGCACTGCGGGCCAACGGTACTGCAGGAAAATATGCTTTATTCTTTTATCTTTGATTCACTCTTGGTAATGTCTTTATCTTAGTTTATTTGCATTGTCTATTTTCATTCGTATTCCTATTCTATCGTTAGTGTCATAATTGTTAAATACACATTGCATTGAAGTACTTGTTTCTTTGTGGGTTCGACCCCTTACTTATCCGCTATACTAGGTTGCTAGTTAGTTTGTTAGTTTGGGTTATTTATTTGGCGAGGTGAAATCTAACCGCGTTTTTCCTCCGCTAGGAACCAAACAAACACCTTGCAAACTTTTCTAGTGTCTGCAATAGACTTAGATCCCAAGGCCTAACCGATGACCAATTAATTCTTAGAGTGTCCCCTTTTACCCTAAAAAATCCGGCTAGCGATTGGCTATATTACCTTACCCCAAAAGCATTACTACTTGGGTTGAATTAAAGAAAGCTTTCCTTCAAAAGTATTTTCCTGCTGCTCGCCTCAGCAAACTCAAAAAGGAAATGTCTAGTATTGAGCAATCACCTACGGAGAGTCTTTATGAGTATGTTGAGAGATTCAAGAGGCTTAAGGGTAGTTTTCCACAACATGGTATACCGGAGGACGATTTATTGATATATCTATATGAAGGCTTGCTTGATAGAGATATGAGTGTTATCAATGCTACTAGTGGAGGAGATGTTTTGGATAAAACACCTCAGGAAGCAATGCAAATTTTCAAAGGTTTAACCAATGCTTCACAACAATATGGGAAACACCAAGGAGTAAGAGGAGTACATAAGTTGGATAATTTTGGAGACAATCGTAGACATGATTTAGATAGGCTTAATGAGATCGTCAATAAGATGGTTATGCAATTGAATCAATCACAACAACCTAGACCCTGCGGAGTCTGCAGAGATCCAAATCATTATAATGATAAGTGCCCATTGATTCAAGAAGCAGTTGTTGATATCAATTATATGGATTATGGAATGTAACGACCCGAAATTTAAATACCCGAATTAACCTCCATAAACCTACTTAGAAGGTAAATAAGGTTCGGAATACTAGATTATCGGGGAACGTTATAGAAGAAGTTTGATCTTCTTCCGTGAGCTTTGGATCTTACGACCGAGTACGAGTTATTATTAGGTTCATTTAAGCGGAAGATTTAGTTGTCAAAAGATGGGGATTGCGAACCCCGAAAAGATCGTAAGCCCGTTGGAGGCTTCACCTGTCCTAGACTATCGCGAAAACGTTTCGAATAGAAATAAAAGCGGAAATCATAAATACAACAAAACGCCACGGCCACGCTGGGTCAAAACGATAAAAGTATGAGCAAAAGAGTACGATTGTCAAGCGCCTCCCTCACTTTAATCGTCCAAAAGGTCTGTTCCGAAAACCATCCACATAAGCAAGTCATATCGGGTAAGGGGTACCTGAATCTAAAAAACAAGAAATATATCGGGGTCAATCATCGGAAATATGCACACTCCGTGCCATATAAAGAGGCATACTTAAACTACATGAATGTTAAAATGCAACACATAAGCAAGTGTATAGATATATATAAATGCGAAATAAACACACAAGGGCCCGTATCATCATCATAATCATCATCATCATCATCATCATCATCCTTCTCAAACGTACTCATCCTTCTCAAACATACTCATTCTTTCTCATCATAAGCCTTTCATTATTTCATTCGTGTTCCATCGAATATAAGTCATTCATTTAGATTTTGACGGCCGTCCTACCATAGACACATAGCATACATATGAATTATTGGATTTACCAAGTTCATCCTACGTCATATTACCAGTTTATATTCCTAAACATGTTACTAGGTCGCGTGATGCATGAAGACTCTCGATAAGACAAAGAGTATCACATAAATCCATCATGAGTAAGTCCAGGGGACTTACCTGGAGTCCGGAGAATAAGCAAGCAATAAAGTGCACAACCAAGGATCCAATCAACAAGAGCCTATTAATTTCATTAAGCTTTCATTAGGTGGTATTCTAATGCAATGCACCCAACCTAATAATCAACATACATCCACATAAGGTTCACGATTCTATAGATTAAGCACTTTGGTTAAGTGATCCGGACTTAACCAGTTATAATCTATATCGTATTATCACATAATCGATTTTCTTCTTATCGGATCATAAGCCAAGTTATGGGTATACTTCATTTCTGTATTTTATATGCTCTAAGTTTCGGTTATGCCATCACATATTTAACCATATTCTTAGCATTCCCTTAGCCAAGTTTTCTAACCGAGTCATTATAAACACTGGTTACTAAAATTATAATAACTCTTGATCCAGCCGTTGGATCGCCCTAATTTTTTAAGGACAGTTATATAACATTCCCATGAACATCATATTACGATTTCAGTCGAATAAGACCGTTGGATTGGAAATAAAGTCCAAATTACAGAGGCATATATATCCATTTTGTTGTTGTGACATTTGCTACAAAACGCAACCAAAAACACATAGAGGCTCCACTTCCTAAGCCCTAATTTACACATAAGTATCCCAACCTACAGAGGGGAAGGTGGATGAGAGATTACCCTCGAAGCCTCTCTCGAAAAAGACCAAATTACCCCTCCAAGCTTCCCGGGACCTTGCGCCAAACACCTAGCATTTTTGACAAATCCAAACCAAAACATAAAAGGAATTATTAGACAAAAACCTTCAAAATTAGTTGTAAAACAAGTATAAAATCAGATTTGAAGGGGAGGAAACCAAGACTCACCCAAACACACTTGAAAACCTCAAGAACACAAAGGGCTCAGCACAGCTGGCTCGGAAACGGGGCTCAACGGGTGGCTTAATGGGACTGGATTTTTGTGAACTCACTATGGTTGGAAAGGCCTCTCTTTTGTGGATATTTGGGTTCAAGAATCAGCCAAAAAGCTTGAGTGAGGAGGGAGTTATGGTGGTTTGAAGTTGGCAAGGTTGCTAGGGCAACTTGCTCTCTCTTTCTTTCTCTCTTTCTTTTTCTTTCTTTCCTTCTTCTTTTCTCTGATTTTTGGCGTGTGGAATGGCTAAATGAGGCCATAAATGTGTCCTTAAGAGATCCAAAAGGGTGGGCAAGGGTGGTCAAGGAGTTGGTGTGTATTAGGTAGCATAGTGAATGGAATAGGACTTGGTCATTCAAAGGTGTCAATCCATGGGGGGGGGGGGGGGGGGGTTTATTCTTTAATCAACAAAATGATGGCTCATATTTGATCATATAAAGGGCTGAAATGGGGTGGTTTGGGCAGCAATTTAATGTTAAAACAACGTCCCGAAATGTCGCGACAAGTTACGAAAATTACCGAAATAAACGGATGACAAGGCTTTTGCCTCACTAATATTTCTTGGAATTTTATCATACGAATTCCAATAGATTGGAATTGTAATCCTCTTTCCATATAAAATATGTCATCCATAAATTTTAAATTTTTCCGGGTTTTCAAAATCGTCAAAAGAAGGATAATTGATCGAATTATCCCTCGGAAATTAATTAAATCTTAATTAATCATAATTAAAATTTTCGGTCTTTACATGGAACTCGCCGCAACTTTGGTAACAACTTCTATAATCAGAGCTACAACTCAAACTATCAAAGTGGATTCAACGGTATGGGCCAGCAGCAACAAGTACCATATCAAGAAAGGGGCCAATATGAAAATCGTTCAAGAAACACTCAACAAGAGGACAAAGAAGAGACTCTACAGTTATTGTTGGACAAGATGAGTGTCCAGGATAAATTGTTGAGTCAAATGGCTAAGGAGATTGGAGAATTGAAAGCTAAGGATTCAGGCAAATTGTCATCACAAGTGTTAGTTAATCCAAATGAAAATGTAAGTGTCATAATCCTTAGAGGAGGAAAAGAAGTGAAATTACCCACTAAAAGTTTAGAAGAAAGGCCTAAGGAGGTGAATGACGTGGGTGAACAAGGAGAAAACAACTCTGAAAACACAGCATCGTCAACCGGCGCTCGCCGCCCCTTTGAGTGAGTGATATGATTTTTGACGTTGATCCATCCATGAAGAAATTGTTGAAGGAGTGGTCTTCTAAGGTTCCTAGACCTACACCACCCTTTCCCCATGCCTTAAAACTTGATCATAAGTGGGAAGATGAACAAATTCTATACGATACCTTTGCTTATTGTGAGGCAAATATCCCGCTTTTGGATTTAATTAAAACTGTGCCTCACTATGCTAAGTTTTTAAAAGAATTGTGCACTATGAAAAGAAAGCAAATGATGATAAAAAATGAAAAGGTAAGTTTGAATGAAAATGTTTCCGCTATTTTACAGAAAAGATTGCCTGAAAAATGTGGTAACTCAGATATGTTTACTATTTCAGGTGCAATTGGTAATACTAAATTCACTAAAGCTATGCTGGATTTAGGAGCTTCAATTAATGTCATATCATACAACTTGTACATGTTTTTGGGTCTAAATGCTTTGTCGGAAACTGGTGTTACTATACAACTTGCTGATCGTTCTAGTACTAAACCTAGAGGAGTTGTTGAAGATGTTTTAGTTAAAGTGAATGAATTGATATTTTCTGCTGATTTCTTTATATTAGATATGAAACAGGGTACGCTTGAAACCCCAATTATCTTGGGAAGGCCATTCTTGCGAATGATTAAGACTTAGATTGATTGCTTCGAAGATTCACTAACCATGGAGTTTGACGGTAGAAAGATTGAATTTTCTATTTTTGAGCCTATTACTCTTTCTATAAATGATTTTTTGGATGTTCTTGATGCTAATAATGTTGATTGCAGGGATAAATTGAATGATTTGTTAGATGCTTCTAATGATAAAGTATTATTGAATAATGAGTTTTCTAGCAATGTGAAATTTGAATTAGGGAAAGATGAAATTGATATGAAAATTGACAGTTTGTTTGATCCACATGAAAATGTGTCTAATCCAAATGAACCTATTATTCTTCTCTATGAGAAGTTAATTCCTAACAATGTTGAGGTTTTTACAATTTCAGGGCAACCTCTAGGAGAAATTCATATTAAGGATAATGGATTAATTGATGAAAAGGATGAATGCATTGGAGAAATTCCTAAGGTTCCCTCTCTTGTCAAGAAAAGGAAGAGTGTGAAGGATCTTGATGGAGTAACTTGATCAAGAAGAGCTACACGTCGAGCCAAAGACGTGAAACAAAGGCGCTTCTTGGGATGCAACCTAAGGTAAAGTAGGTAATATTATTTAATTTTCGCATTAGTTTTTCAATTCAATAAAGTAGGACTAGTCTATTTCTTGCACATTGGTATGGCTTTGTGTGAGAACTTACTGGTAGGCAAATTTGATAGATAAAAAATGACGGATTAGAATTCTGCAGTACCGGCGCTCGCCGCCCTACAACCGGCGCCCGCCGTTATTGCTAGTGATGCGTTTTTTTTATTTTCGGTGACTTGGAATGGGAGGTTATATCTATCCTTACATATATATTTACATGGGTGATTTTGGTAGAGGGCCATTTTTGAATGTTCAATTTGGTGCTAAGACCCCAAACTAATTTAATTAGTTTTATGTAGACCCCTTCCCAATAGAGTGAAATGGTCAATGGTGAACCGGTTGACCATTGACCGGTCAACGATTGATCATTGACCGGTCAACGTTGACCAACCCATTTGGATTTTTTTTATGCCGTATTTTACCGTTTTGATGCCAAAATTTTATTATATTTTATTTTCACTTTGATGCCATTTTTCTAATGAAATGATTGGATGACACTTTTTTAATGCCACTTTTTTTAAACATTGATGACATTTTTTGTGTACTGTAATGTCACGTTGACTATTGATGCCATTTTTTTTACTGGTACCGACTGATGCCACTTTTTTTTATGTCAATTTTTTGATGATATTTTTTTTTACCGTGATGCCATATTTTTGATGATATTTTTTCAAAGTAGTATTTTGATGATATTTTTTCAAAGTAGTATTTTGATGATATTTTTTCAAAATAGTATTTTGATGTCATTTTTTCCTTTAATGTGATACAACTTTTTCAAAATGGTGTTTTGATGTCATTTTTATAATGTAATTATTTGATGCCATTTTTTTAATCAAATCGATTGATGCCACATGTTTTTAATTTACTCAATTGTATATCGATTTATTTTCATCGATTATACTTTCATTCACTGATGACACGTTTGTGATTACACTTCATTAATGCAATCACTTGTGGTGACATGTTCATTAAATTTTTAATTCATGGATGGCATTTGTTATTACGCTTTATTAATCACACTTGTGGTGACATGTTCATTAAATTTGTATTCATCGATATATTTTCATTCATTCTACTTTTATTCACTGATGAGTGATGACACACTTGTGATGACATTCTTTGTTGATGATATTTTTATACAATTGATGACATGTGCGCTAAATACGTAATTACACTTCATTGATGACATCTTTTTATTGATGACAATTTCATTGATGACTTTTATTCATTGATGACATATTTGTAAGTACAATTAATTGATCTCAATCATTTGTGATGATATTTTTATAAAATTGGTGACATTGAAGTATGAAATGTGGAATCCAAATAGTGTCACCAAACAAAGGCAATACAATCTCTTACAATCAAAAGTAGTGTTTTGATAAAATCATTTTCTATAATGCGATGACATTTTTCTAAAGCAATAGAGAAACGAGGCCACATGTACAACCTAAGATTAAAAAGCAACAGATTAAAGCACACAGATTTATGCATATATTGTTTTTTTTTCCTTCCTTAAAGCTCACCCAAATTGGGCATGAGAGCTACTGATCTATCCCACGATTATGCACAACCATCGCAACCGGCACCATCCAAAGGGAGCAGACAACACCGACGACGAACGAAGGGGAGCCGGAGATGAAGGATGGGCGCGCAGGAAAGGAGAAGGCGCCGAGGAGAACAGTCGACCCACCACGAGCGGATGCATCCAGGCGCGGCAACAGAGCAACCGGACACCCAATCGACAATGAAACACTTCGGAATCGAACGAAAATCACCCAAACCCACCCAGAACCAGGCTGATTGGGTGCGAGGAAGCCGAAAACGAGACCTAGGGTTTGAACAACGACTTTTACACAGGAGGATGGAGAGGGACAGAAATTGAAAACCACCCAATAGGAGCATAACACGGTTGGGAAGCCTGATGATGAAGGGTACCTAGTCCCCGTCCATCTTTGCCACCATTGATGACCCTACTCCTCTCCAAATCACCACCAGTGTCCTCACCGGTCGACGTCACCTCCATCTTCCTCTTCCGCTCTGTTCGCCGCCACATTAAACGACCGAAAGAATTGGTACCGCTATGTTCATAGGTGAGCGGAGGGGACGAGAGATGAGGGAGCGGAGCGATGAGTGAGAGAGCGATTCGAGGTAGATCTGAAATGGAGGAGAAAGGGAGAACGAGAGAGTGAGAGGATGTGACAAGAGATAGGAAAAAGGGTCTAGACACCTAATGGAAATTTAACGGGGTCTAGAGCGGCTCAAAAAATAATTAAAGGGGCTAATCACTCAATCAAATCTTCCTAGGGGTATAAATCACCAAATTCCCTCTATTTACATCCATCTATAATTTAGGTCATTTATATTTCTATCTATCTATCTATATAAATAATATATCTATCTATAGTTAGGTCTATTTATCTTATTCATATTTAGATCTATCTATATTTTATCTATAATTATATCTATACAATATATCTATCTATATATTTATTTATTTATCAATAAAGAATATATATCTATTTAAATATATTATATCTATCTATTATATTGTTCATTTTTATCTAATTTATTTATTTTCTATTTTATAGATGATCATATTGTTGGACAAAAATGCGCAAATAATCGTACAACACATTTTATTTGATTTTTAATATTTGAGTTCGACCCCTTTTGGTTATCCTCTTGATTCAAAGCCGTATCGATACCAAGATTTGAGTGGTTTTGGTGATTTGGGCTGCACCCGAAATTTAACGGGTTGCCTACGTATCTCTTGGAAGAGAATCAAGCCTCACGTAGTTCCGAGTGTTTTGGATTTGGTGTTTGCTTTGATTTGGTTTGGATTTGATTTCGTTTTCTTGCATGCATCAGAGGATGAAGTTCAAACCCATCTTCTAAGAAGGGTAGCTCGAACAACACTCCACCCGAGTAACCTGAGCCCATCTTCTCGAAAGGGTAACTCAAGTAACCCGCCTATCATTTGCATAGAAAACGATTTGATTTTGATGGTGGAGTTTGATTTGATTTGATTTGAGATTTGACTGAAAAGTCAATTTGGGGGCTGTGATTGAACTCGTTTGTGAGTTTCCTACGTACCCTTTTGGAAGGGATCAAATCGCACGTAGTTCTTGAAAATGACAAATTTGAATTTGGTATTTAGGTTTTTGAAGTTTTGGTCGTGACCGGACTCGACGAGCGGAAGTTTTGTGTCGAGTCGGATGAGACACTTTTGATTTGACGGAAATTTAATTTTTGGGATGACTTAGAGTCGAAAAGTGAATTTGAGGAGATTTGATTTAAAAATTTGGATGTGACTGGACTCGGTGAGAATTTGATTTACACCGGGTTTCCTACGTATCCACTTGTTTGGTGGAATCAAGTCACCGTAGTTCGGGACAAAGATGACTTTTGTATTTGGATTTGATCATGAGATCATTTGAGGGTGTTGATCGAACTCGACAAGCCAAAGCTTTGTATCGAGTCGGAATGGACAATTTGAATTTGCTTTTTGGCGATTGAACTCGACGAGCCTAGGCTTTATATCGAGTGTCCTACGTATCTTTTAGAAGAGAATCAAATCACCCGTAGTTCTAAAAGGAACCAATTTAATTTTGTGGTTTTGCCCTTTTGGTCGTTTGAGGACCGTGTGATTGAACCCGATGAGCTATAGCTTTGTATCGAGTTTCCTACGTATCTCTTGGAAGAGAATCAAATCACTCGTAGTTCGTTATAAAAATGACTTTTGTAACCGGTGACTGAATTCGGCGTATTTAAAATTTTGTACCGAATTTCCTACGTAACTCGTAAAAGAGTATCAAGTATATACGTCGTTCTGAAAAGACCGATTTAATTTGTTTGGTTTTGACCTCATATTCATTTAAAGAGAATTTAGAGGCGGACGACTGTACCCGATATATTTTTAGGATTTAATATCGGGTTACCTACGTAGCCGTTTTTACGACGTCAAGTCTTTACGTAGTTCTATCTAAGAACAAATTTGATTTGTTGGATTGAAGATTGTACTCGACGAGCATAAGCTTTATGTCGAGCTACCTACGTATCCGTTTGGACGGGATCAAATCATCCGTAGTTCTCAAAAGAATCAAGTTTATATTTGAGTGAAACTTGATTTGAGATCTTGACTCCGTTTTTTTCGGAGCCGATTTGAGATTGACCCACTCGAATTAATTGGTAAAGAATTTTTGACGAGTTTAATTATATATATATTTTTTATTAAACTCGAATTCTTGATTTATGCCAATTATAATTCTTATATTTTAGTGGGTTAATTTTGCAATTAAATAAATTTATTTCGAATATGCCTAAGCATATATGTATATGTATGTATAATTTGGCTGATATGAAATTGCTTCCTCGCTTGTTTGTTTTTCTTTTCAAAGCAAATCGAATCCCAATCTCTTTGGGTCAACCGAGCCCAATTGTGTTTTTATTTTGGTCAATACCGAGCCCTAATTGTGGTTGCTGTTGCTCGAAATTTTCATTTTCATTTTGTTTAGCAGCATCTTCAACTTTGAACGAAGGGAGCAAGCGAAGAACGAACGCTCGGAGATCGCCGACAGCTTTGTGCTTTACTGCCTGGGCGATTGAAAGAGAAGGCGAACGAGCCCGCGACACCATGAGAAGCGAAGCAGCCAGGACTCATCCACACCCTCAGGCGCGCCCCTGCGACATCCGGCAATGGCTCCGACCTCGACTATTTCAATTAGGTCTTGTTCAGCTCTTGTTTAATTTATGCCCTTAGTGTCGAATTTCTTCATTCACTCACCATCAATTGGGTGATTCAACTCCCAATTTGACTGATTTCTCCCTTGCAACCGACAATTTTGGAGTTTTTGGTTTGATAGGTAGCACCCCAGGCTCGGTTAAGTCCGACTAGGGACCAGAGCAACTAGTCGATGACGGCGGAAAATAAAAGGAGACATAGACCAAGGCGTTCTTTGGAGAGGCGACAAAGGCCGGATCTCAAGTAGAAGAAACTTCCCCAAGTTTTACCTCCCCCTTTTTCCTTGAGGGGACTCAGGTTTGTTTGCTGACTTTGCTCTCCTCTTTTATTTCCTGATTTCCCATAGGATCCTAGTTAGTATAGGTCCTTGTTTAATTTTGTTTTGTGATTGTTCACCTCATGGACTGATTTCAGTCTCTGGCTCTTCATTTGGTGTCAATCCGTTGACTGCCGAATTTTGCAGTGTTTAGGGATTCGCAAGCTAGTTGTAATCTGGTAGCAACTAGTAAAATTTCTGAGATCTGTTTTCATCATTTTGATTGAGGGCTAGGACATCAGAGGCGACTCAATTTTGTTTAAGCAACCCCATTTGATTAGTTATGTCCTGTAGGTAGTCCTCTTTTTGATATAGGAAACCAGTTGCAAATTCAAAACCCTCTTGGAAAAATCCAGCAGCACTTCGGCGCTATGAATCGATCCACGCCGGGATCGGGGTAGCGACGAGAGACTAAACTCTCGATCCGCTAATGCTCCTGGTGAAATTTCTACAGCATTTCGGTGTTGTGGGTTGATCCACGCCGGGATCGGGGTAGCGACGAGAGACTAAACTCTCGAGCCGCTAGGATCCATTTGCCACCATTTCTTTCTTTGATGTTTTCTTCTCCTGCAAAACAAATAAAAAGGAAGGGGGTAGAGTCTACCTTTGTCTGAACAGTAGTCTTGAACAACAATCACACACACAACACTGTTTCTTGCTTGGTGTTTGCTTTCTTTTACTGTTGTTTTCTCTGCAATCCTTCTCTTTTGCTGATTGTATTTTGTTTGGCTTGTTTTTGGTTGCAGGTGAACCTTGGACGGAGAAGATAACTGTTGGCTTTTGTTTTGTAGTTGAATAGCACCCAAGGAAGAAGAGGCCAGCCGGAGCCAACCTTTTGGGTTGAGCAGTAGCTTTTATAGGATTATCTTAAGGCAGTTACTTGTGTAAACTACCACGTTTTGCCAGTTACAACCCCACCCTTTTTATTTATTTATTTATTTTTCCTCTTAACTGCTTTTTGGTGCATTTTTTTTAACTGCAATCAAAAGCCAATTTGGCATGCTTGTAACTTCCGATCAGCCTTGTTTGGCATGCTTGGGCCTTAAGGGTTTGGCCTTGTAATGGAATTTTTGAAGCCCAATTTTGGATTTGTAAATCCTATCTTTAATTTAAAGAAAATTCATCACATTCTTTGATATACAATGAATATGATGATTTGAAATCATGAATCTTTTTGGAAACAAATTCATGAAATTTTACCCTCCAACACATATACTTGCCATTCCTTATTTTATGATCAATCAAAGCCTTTGTTTTCAAGCAAACACAAGAACCCTAATTTTCCTAATTGAATCTAAATTCCAAAACCTAAGCCTTGTGTTTCAATCAAAAACCTTTCTTTCAATCACCCATCAAATACATTCATCACTACCCTTTATCCATCAAAATTCGATTCTTTTCACACCATCACTATCCCTACCACAAAAGAAAAACCTTGAAACCAAGTTTGGATCATCAATTAGCAATTTAGAGGGAGTTTGGACATCGAGTCCTCGACGCCTTCACTCGGATTCTCGACTCTACATCACCGGCGCCCGCCACCCCCAAAACCAGCGCCCGCCGTCTTTGCAGTGAGGAGGGTTGCGTCATTTCTTGTTAGTTATTTCACGTTCTTCGTTGGTTTCGTGCATCATGTCTACCGTTCCCGCGATGGATTTGCTGAAGTATTTATCTGGAGTTGAGAAGGAGTGTTGGTATCAAATAGGGAATTTGAGTTATCAATCAACTCGATTATTTCGTTTGGAAACGTTGCAAAGGCTTGGTCTTCTTGCCATGTATCTGCTCTATATTAGAAAATGGAGGTCCAGACAAATTCGTGTCGTTGAGCACACCAACCTACCCTGCTTTGGTGTGCGAGTTCCTTGCTTTTGATAGAGAAATCCGCTTCCGAATGTTGGGTATCGAATGTTCGATTTAAAAGCGCTTCATGGCTCTTGCCTTTGAAATGAGTAAACCTTGGTCTTCAACTTGGCGTCACAACATGTGTTTGACCACTCCTGCTGAAACTTGGGCGACAGTGGCAGGAATCCCTAAAGGAGATGGAGATTGTCACGACTATTTGATCACACATCCTGCCCTCCGTCTGTGTGACACAATTTTGAGCCCTGCATTTTATGGATCGGTGGATGTGGTTGTATTGCTTAACGCTAAAAGCTGCGTGTACGCCAGATTGGGTGCAGTTATTTTTAGTTACTTGTGCGGAGACACTCAGACGGAGGGGTGGGAAACATGCCCACTTCGTCACTATTGGTGGGATGATCAGTCTCATAGCATATTACCTGGGTATTGATTTGAGTTCGCAACAACCCCTACATTCGCCTTACTACTTTGATATGTCTACATTGTTGAGCACTCGCATGGTTGAAAGAGTATTCTTCCCGGACAGCAGTGAGTGTTTCCGTTGGTTATTTGGAATGAGGGGTGAGCATCACCAGTATCTCCCTGCGATAGGTCCTACTCTGGTTGCCTTCTGCATTAGTCATGTTCTACCGTCTGCTGGGATGGTCTTGGATACTTCGTCAGCAAACAGATTCTTTTTGGGGGATTAGGTTGAGGACGATAATTTTGACATTCCCATTAAGAATGATCACTTGCTTGAGCTTATTGAGGGCCTTCACATTGAGCTTATTGAACATGAGGTTGAGGACGATAATTTTATGTAGTTTAGTTCATTTAGTTTAGTTCATGTTCAATTTCTATGTTTCATGTTTATTTTTAAAGTTATTTATTTAGAGTTTAAGTTATTTATTTTAAATTCATGCATCATGTTTAAGTTTATGTGTGTGTGTGTGTTATTAAAGTTACCCATCTAGTTTGAGGTTTTACTCTCTACTATATTCTAGCCTAATCTTATATATCCCTTGGATTCTGGATGATTTGACATTGTCTTAAAATTATTTTTATATGAAATATGAGTTGGCATAGGTAATTGAACATGTATGATCTAAGTTCTTAAGCATGTTTGATATCCAACAAAACTTGTCCTAGTGAGAATTTTGTCCTTATAAGGGACTACATCTATACTCCCTTTTGCTTTTGTTGTGTGATTTACTCTTCCTATGCATTTATCTTTGAGTATTGACATGGTTATCTATTTTCGAGGCTGATCATATACATGATCATTGCTTGATAAGTTCAAATGATAGAGGCACCTTTTAGCCACATCTTATCCATGTCTACCTTATGTTATATCTTGTTTTGAAGCCAATTTGAACCAATAGCCTATTTTATTTGTAAGCCCCACAAAATTTATTGTTCCTAGCCTATGATAAGCCTTAACTCTTCCGAGAATTAAGATTTAGAGTTTGTTATGGAAATTCATTTGGAGTTATGGGAAAGAAGCTAAAGTGTGAGATTGTCATGGTTTATGGTTTTTGAGAAGATGTAATGTTATGTGCTTATAGTTTCCCTCATATCATATTGTGTTGCATTTTATTTGGCTTATAAAAAAAAACAGTATCATTCGGAAAAAAAAAAAGAAAAAAGAAAGAAAAAAAGAGTCATTTTATCTATTTTTGCGTATGAGGAGTTGGATGGATGTTTGGTTGAGAGTTATATGAGATGGGTGTTGTATAGGCATCTTTGAGCATATTTTGAAATATTTGAGACTATGAGAGTTTATGTTATTTTGAGAGTTTATGGGCATATTGCTATATTTTGAGAGTTGTGTTACATTGTGAGCTTGATGTACTTTTGAGTTGGTTTGTGTTATGTTGGGAGTTTTTTTGAATCTTATTTTCCCGGAATTAATAGCACTACATGACCAAATACAATTCCTTGCTTTTATGGTTTTACCAAGCCCCATTACAACCCCGCCGAATGGAATCTTCTATGAAGGTTTCCATTGAGGGAAAATCCTCTTGATGTTCTTATTTCTACTTTGATGTATATAGTGGATTTTATGATATAAGTGTCAATATTTGATTTAATTTTGTATATGGAATTGAGGTGAGTGTATGCTTAAAAGCCTAAACAGATGAGAGTGAGAGAAACACATATTTTTGCCTTGTGAGGTTGTATTGATAAGCATGCAAGCTACTTGATCGCATATATACATGTTATGACGTTTTTATGCCTTGTTCATATTTTCACTATGGATCGAAGTTACTTTTAACGAGTAAAAATTGTGAAGGAATCTCTTGTGGAATGCATTGATTATGTTTATGTTTCATGGTTACTTGAGGACAAGCAAGAGCTTAAGTGTGGGGGGATTTGATAATGCATATTTTAGATAGGCATTATAGGTAGTCCTTATTGCATTTAGATAGTGGTATTGCACATTGTTGTGGAGGGAAACTAGTTATCAAAATAAATATCAAATATATAAACAAAACCAACTCCCTGTCCAAGCAAATAAAATACAAGTATCCCTCCCGCTATAGTGGTAGGGTATTCAGGATCGTATCCATAAGGAAGCGTGTCAGCGCTCGCCTTTCAAGTTCCAGAATCCTCTCAAAATCGACTAGAAGCCAAAACAGTCAAGTTCTTGCAGACTGCACAACAGAAGACAAAACAGAGCCGATGTCAAGTGGAAAGTACTCGATGTCGATTAGGTTACAGTCGATGTCGAGTGTCAGTGCAGTGAAAAATTGTAACTTTGTAATGAAAATAAAAGCAGAAATAAACACGAAATTGATGGATTTAATTCAATAATATAAAAGCTCCTAAGATTGGGGTATCAATTCCACAACGATAACCATGTAAGAATCATGCCCAAGATATAAAAGTTCATGCCTTTTCATCAAATAACTTTCGTCATTAACAATTAAGAATATAGAGGCTTTCGCATAAACCCTAATTGTTACTACCCTTTTCACATAATTAATCTAAGTTTGCATTAAGATCACTTTCGCTTCAATAATACAAATAAGGATCACCTGCTACTGTCGTAGAACAATCATGTATTTAGGGATAGAAGATGAAATCGCAATAAATAATATAAAAGAAACTCGCTCTTCATCATAGAAACACACATCAATAATATAAAAGAAACTACTTGCATTAAATTAAAATAGAGAGCTTACAACCGAATAACGCCAAAACGTCTTGTCTCCGCTCTAACCTCACTCGGCCTCAACTCTCTCTAACTCTATGGAAACACAATTTCTTGTGGCTTGTATTCTTCTAAACTCAGCCCCCTAGGGCTTTATTTATAGTGCTCAATCCTCGCTATTCAAGGAAAGAACAATCTATCTCTATCTAAATTGATCTATATATAACCTTAATAATAAATATTTAACAATTAAGTAAAATAACATAATTAAAATTCCCCTAAGTAAATATTGGAATTACTAATGTGGATAAGTCTTCAAAGCTGATAGAAGATTCGTGCCTTCATGCCCAAGCAAGTAATCAACACTCGGACTTTCACTCGATCTAGACTCGGATTGCTCCTGGGTTGTGTTGTTGCAGGAGTAAGTCAAGTATGAAATAGAATATGGTTTAGAACGACTCCCCTGTCTCAGCAAATAATACAAGACTTCCTCCCGTTGTAGTAAGAGAAAATCAGGATCGAATCCACGAGGAAGCATGTCAGCAGTTCTCAGGTAGCTATCAGATTCTCACAACAGCGGCAGAACAGCACAGAAACACAAGCAGAAGCAGAAATAAAATAGAAACAAATAATCCCGGCAAGGGCAACTAAAATAAAAGCAAAGAACAAACTAAAGACAGAAAGTAAAGCAGCAAATAAAAGCAAGGCAACACACTGGTCGATCTCGACGACAACAACTCGAGATAGACAAAGACAGTCGACAACAGTAACTCAGAATCGAAAACGAAGCAACTCGACAAAACAAGCCAACTCGATCTCGACCACTACTACTCGACTTCGACAAAGGAAAGCAAAGACAGAAACTTTAAATCGACAAAAGCAGAAGAAAAGACAACTCGACTAAGACAACCCCTCCTCGACCTCGACAAGATGCTACTCGAGATCGACAAAGGCTGGTCTATGTCGACTAAGAACAGAAACTTAAAACTTTGCAGAATTGAAGACAGAATGCAGAAATTTGACAGAAATAAACTTCAATATATTAAAAGACCTCCAAGGCCAGGGTTTGAACACCACAACGATAACCATGCAAAACAACACATAAAGGCATAAAAGATCATGCTTTCCATCAAATAACTTTCGTCATTAACAAATAGGCATATAGAGGCTCTCGCATAAACCCTAATTGTTACTAACGCTTTTCACATAATTAATCCAAGTTGCTTTAAGATCACTTTCGCTTCAATAATACAAACAAGGATCACCTTCAACTCTCGCAAAAGAATCATGCTCATAGGGATAGAAGATGAATTGCACAAAAAGATCTGACCTTTATCGCATCACCTCACATGGCCACCGTCGGGCTCACCCCAGCCCCAAAAGTGGGTGGACTACTCACGCCTCATCGCAATCGCAGACATTGATTGATGAAAAAGAACTAAATTGCATAAACTATATTCAAAAGCCTTTACAATCCTGGCAATCAACTTTCGCTGTAAGCCAAAACCCTAAAAACCTTAGAACTCCTAAACTGTATCTCTGAATGGAACTAACTACTTGTGTCTTCGATGATCTCTGAAATTGAATGCATAAAACTGAGCCCCCTAGGCTTTATTTATAGCCTTCATTCCCTAGCTATTCTAGGAAAGAAGATATCTATCTATATCTAAATTGCTTAAAAGATAAATAAAATGCTTAATGGAAATAAATCAACTAGGAAAAAGATAATTCTAAATAGGGTAGTATGTCTTCATGTTGATAGATCTTGCTTTTTGATGGATAGACTTGATAGATCGGATAGATCTTCGATGGATTTGGATAGAATTTTCCGCCTTCGGCATCAAGGAACTCCAATCCTACTCGGACAAGCCAAGTCGAGAAGATTCTGGAAGCGGCTCTACTCGACCTCGACAAGGTTTTGTCGACCTCGAGTAGGATTAGTCATCTCGGCTCGCTGGTGCTCGATGTGCTCGGACCTGGGCTCCTGGGTGCTTGTCGACCTCGACCACGCCTAGTCGATCTCGAGTAAGGTTGGTCTTGTCGACTGGCTCTGCTCGGGTAAGTCTATTCGACTGGCTCGGACAAGGAGTCAAGCTCTCGTCGACCTCGACAAGGGCTCCTCGAGGTCGAGTTGGGTGTTGCTTCCGCTTCCGCGAGCTGGCTCTTCCGCTGGCAGCGAGTGGCTTGATCCGCGGCAGCGACTGGTCCTTTCCGCTGCAGCGAGTCTCCTGGTCGTCTTCGGCTTCGTCCTCGGACAGCTTCTCCTTGTCGACTCCGGACGTGGGCGTCTGGGCTTCGTCGACCTAGACTAGTGCTTGTCTAGGTCGAGTAGGGTCCGGAGTCTGGGTGTCTGGCTTTGCTCGATCAGGGTGTGCTCGACCAAGGCTGCTCGGCCATGGCTCGTCTATGTCGACCGGGCCTACTCGAGATCGAGTAGCCTTGGCTCTCAGACTTGTTCCGCTGCTTTGACCTTGGACTTCTGTAGTGGTTTTCCGAGCATTTCCGACCTTCTGTAGAATTGCTGTAAATGCCTCGATTTCTGCAATTTAAACAGAAACTGGTGTAGATTCCATAATTTGGCAAATAAACATAAACTACACAGATTCTGTACTATCTTAACCCAAATGCATGCAATGTATACAGAAATCGATATAAAAGTTACTGTAAAACATGGCAGATTCCGCTCACACCAGGTTGTACTCGACATCGACCAGAGTAGTCGACGTCGACTAGGTCTCATGCTCGATCTCGGCTCCAGGAGGTGGCATTGACCGGTCTTTTACTCGACATCGAGTAGTGTACTCGACGTCGACTAGGTCTGTCGAGTGACTTTATTTTTATCTTATTGTGGAGATGTTCATGTTGGGTTTTGTCGTGAGAAATAGAGAGACGTTTGAGAAAGATGAGCGTTCTTTTGGCTATGAGTTGCTAAACTCATAGTTTCGCTTGTGATTCGAAGACATGGTTGGATGAATTGTGAGGATTTGATTTCAATTAGTTATTTATGAGTATATTTATCGTCTTGTTCTTATTGGTTTGTATTTGTGTTCCTTTCTATGCTTGATCATTATGCTAGGAATTGCATCTATGCTCTGAATCCGTTGTTGGTTTCTAGATAGCAAACGAAGTCATTGATTTAGTGATATTTCTATGCCTTTGTAGTGTATGATAACAATTGATCTATGTCGAGTAGATGTGTTAGGGCTGAGTGGGTTGTTCCCTCGCTTTCTAATTGCATTGAATTGATGTGCCACTTGGTATTAAGTACTTGAATCGTTAATGCTATTCTTGAGTGATGCCACCTTGAATAAGAGATTATATGTTTGCTCAACAATCAACATTAGGATAGTCGACATAAACTCTATAAATGATATTGAAATCAATCCTAGGATCTTAAACCTCAACCATTGTCGAGAATTACAAGTGAGACGTCTATCTTATTATCAATAGTTTGCAATCATTAGTCTATTTACTTCACTTTGCTATTTCATTAATTTTCCATAATTTATTTGCTATTGTCATAAGAAGTCATCAATAGGATTATAAAAGTGAAACATTTTCTCTCCGTGGGTTCGACATCCGGACTTTATTGCTATGCTAATCTTTTGGTTTACTACAATAAATGCGGTTACAATATATGTTAATAGAGATGATCGCCCACTTCCATTAAAAAACTAGCGTCTTGAGTCCTCCTCATCTTGAGTTTACTTGCTGATATTAGTGATTCTGAGAAATAAATTGTATAACATTAGTTTTCATAGATTCCTAAAAAATTCTTCATCATATCCTAATACATATTACTCGACCTAGGGTACGTGGCTTGAGTATGGCATGACATGTGTTTTATAGAATACACTGACTGAGCTCCTCTATTTTTAGTACACAAACAAAACCCTCACAAACAAGTAACCGTTATTGTGGTTCCTCATTAAATCTCTCTAAGATTTCGGCCACCTAGTCAATGTTGTGAAGATTTTCCCCTTAGGAGTCTTCATACTTAATGCATTATAGATGAGAATTCGGTGGGTTGGTTCGGATTCGGGAATACCTATTCGGGTTCGGGCAATGTCGGGTCGTGTCATTTATTTAGTGCATTGTGTGTTCGGGTCGATTAGGTCAATTTCAAGTCGGGTAAGATTGGGTCGAGTAAGTTTGGGTCAAAATGGATTTCGAGTTAGTGGGGTCGGGTTCGGGTCAGGTCACTGTTTGTTGTACTATAAAATGACGACTATTTTTTTTATTAATCTTAATTCTTGAATATTAAACTTCATTTATTTAGTTATACTATGTCCCATTATATATAATTCACATTATTAGTATGTTTAAAAATGAGAAATCGATATAAAAGTTAAAAATGAGAAATCGATATAATTCACATAAACTACACAGATTCTGTACTATCTTAACCCAAATGCATGCAATGTATACAGAAATCGATATAAAAGTTACTGTAAAACATGGCAGATTCCGCTCACAACAGGTTGTACTCGACATCGACCAGAGTGGTCGACGTCGACTAGGTCTCATGCTCGATCTCGGCTCCAGGAGGTGGCATTGACCGGTCTTTTACTCGACATCGAGTAGTGTACTCGACGTCGACTAGGTCTGTCGAGTGACTTTATTTTTATCTTATTGTGGAGATGTTCATGTTGGGTTTTGTCGTGAGAAATAGAGAGACGTTTGAGAAAGATGAGCGTTCTTTTGGCTATGAGTTGCTAAACTCATAGTTTCGCTTGTGATTCGAAGACATGGTTGGATGAATTGTGAGGATTTGATTTCAATTAGTTATTTATGAGTATATTTATCGTCTTGTTCTTATTGGTTTGTATTTGTGTTCCTTTCTATGCTTGATCATTATGCTAGGAATTGCATCTATGCTCTGAATCCGTTGTTGGTTTCTAGATAGCAAACGAAGTCATTGATTTAGTGATATTTCTATGCCTTTGTAGTGTATGATAACAATTGATCTATGTCGAGTAGATGTGTTAGGGCTGAGTGGGTTGTTCCCTCGCTTTCTAATTGCATTGAATTGATGTGCCACTTGGTATTAAGTACTTGAATCGTTAATGCTATTCTTGAGTGATGCCACCTTGAATAAGAGATTATATGTTTGCTCAACAATCAACATTAGGATAGTCGACATAAACTCTATAAATGATATTGAAATCAATCCTAGGATCTTAAACCTCAACCATTGTCGAGAATTACAAGTGAGACGTCTATCTTATTATCAATAGTTTGCAATCATTAGTCTATTTACTTCACTTTGCTATTTCATTAATTTTCCATAATTTATTTGCTATTGTCATAAGAAGTCATCAATAGGATTATAAAAGTGAAACATTTTCTCTCCGTGGGTTCGACATCCGGACTTTATTGCTATGCTAATCTTTTGGTTTACTACAATAAATGCGGTTACAATATATGTTAATAGAGATGATCGCCCACTTCCATTAAAAAACTAGCGTCTTGAGTCCTCCTCATCTTGAGTTTACTTGCTGATATTAGTGATTCTGAGAAATAAATTGTATAACATTAGTTTTCATAGATTCCTAAAAAATTCTTCATCATATCCTAATACATATTACTCGACCTAGGGTACGTGGCTTGAGTATGGCATGACATGTGTTTTATAGAATACACTGACTGAGCTCCTCTATTTTTAGTACACAAACAAAACCCTCACAAACAAGTAACCGTTATTGTGGTTCCTCATTAAATCTCTCTAAGATTTCGGCCACCTAGTCAATGTTGTGAAGATTTTCCCCTTAGGAGTCTTCATACTTAATGCATTATAGATGAGAATTCGGTGGGTTGGTTCGGATTCGGGAATACCTATTCGGGTTCGGGCAATGTCGGGTCGTGTCATTTATTTAGTGCATTGTGTGTTCGGGTCGATTAGGTCAATTTCAAGTCGGGTAAGATTGGGTCGAGTAAGTTTGGGTCAAAATGGATTTCGAGTTAGTGGGGTCGGGTTCGGGTCAGGTCACTGTTTGTTGTACTATAAAATGACGACTATTTTTTTTATTAATCTTAATTCTTGAATATTAAACTTCATTTATTTAGTTATACTATGTCCCATTATATATAATTCACATTATTAGTATGTTTAAAAATGAGAAAATTAGAGTATTTACAAGGATGAGTCGGGTCTTGTTCGGGTCATGTTTGTCTTTTTTTGTGTCCATTCGGGTGTCGGGTCAAAAGGGGTCGGGCTCGGGTTTGCGTTCGTGTTGCACATTATGCAAGATTTTCGAGTTCGGTCAAGTCTGGGTTCAGGTGGGTCTGGTCGGGTTCTTGGGTCTTATCAAATTTTACTAGCTCTAGTTAAATGTATACTCAACCTCAAGTTCATAATCCTTGATGATCCCCAAACCATTTCCTTTCCGTCTTACTAAGTTGTTGTTGAGTTAAAGTTGATCAGAAACTCTCGTGATTAGAGATGATCCTCTAAGACGTTTTGTAAAAGTAATGGATGTAAATCTTCAATATGTGAACTAATGCTGCTATCTTCAAATCATGTGGTAGATAGTTTATGTAGAGGAGAATTGATTTTAAAATAATATGAAATAAAATAAAGAAATCAACCCTAGCCCATCATATAAATACAAGACTCCCCCGCTGTAGTGAAAGAGAATCAGGTTCGATCCACGAGCAAGTGCGTCAGCGGATCCGAAGTAGCCTCAAAATCACATTCTGTTATCAACCAGAAGTCCTTCACATCGACTTAATGCAGTCAATGTCGACCAAGGGCTGTCGATCTCGAGTGGAATTCTTGCAAAGATGGAACCAGCAGTCGATGTTGACTAGGGGTAGTCGATGTCGAGCCAGTAATAACAGCTATTGATACATAAAACCGTCGATCGATATGAAGCACTCGATGTCGACCTGAGCAGTTCATATCGAGCACTAAAAAATAAACCGAAAGTGTCGGCAAAGATGGCCGAAGAATATAAAAATGGAAAGGAAGCAATGGAAAGAAAATCTCAAGGTGTTGGGTTTTTGGTAACTCAACGAACGACACAATAGACGAATGTAAACACATATGGAAAAGATCTCTCAAGGCTAGGGTTTACCACAACGTTAACTATGCGAGAAACAAGATAGAATAAGATAGATAAAACCTGCTTTTTCATCAAGGAACAAGTTTTCACAAATTCCAGCAAATAAATATATTGGCGTTAGCAAATATACCTAATTTGTCTGTACCGATTTATTGATTATGATCCAAGTTGTTAACATGAATTCCTTGCACTTTCGTTCAAGGGCTAAACACAAAAATGTAGGAGATGATCAAGACAAGATAAAGATATCAAATTTGCATAAAACAAGCATGACTAACGGCGGGCTCATCCCGACTCTCAGAGAAAGGGCGACTACTCGCTCATGGTGGAGAAAAACATGATTAAACAAATAAAGAAACTAACTTGCATTGAAAACTAAACCTTCGAAGTCTTTACAATTGTAACGCTCCAACTTTCGCAAGGACGCCGGAACCCTAAAGCTCAAAAAACTCCTACTTGTTGCGGTTCTTCTTCTCTAAAATTGGATGATTGAAAGCATTGCCTTAAGGATTTATTTATAGTAGATTAATCCTTGCTAGCCAAGGAAAGTAATTCTAATCCTAAGATAAAACGAATAATTAAATTCTATCTAATAATAAAACTCCCTAGGATAAATAGAGAATTAACCATAAAGAAATAGTCTATCTAAATAAGATAAAAGATATGTAACTTCATGGCTGAGAAACTCTTCTCCAACTCAGACTCTCAAAAGCGCGTCCGCGACAACTAGGATTTCAGTCGATGTCAAGCAGAGAAGTCGACATCGACCTCTTCATCAATGTAGTCGACCTCGGGCATCATGGTTAATCTCGGGCAATCCTCTCGATCAGCAGGTCCTAAACGTTGTCCATGTTCAGTCAATGTCGAGTTCCTTCCTCGATGTCGAGCACTCTCCTGGAATGGTCGATGCCGAGTAGTGGTCGATATCAAGGCTGAATTTCAACCACTCAGAGCTCGATTACAGTAGGTTCCTCTTCCAACACTTAGAATATTTCAGCATCCCTTCAGGTCGACGTCGAGTAAGGGCGGTCGACGTCGAGTGCTTTTCTGCAGTCGATTCCTCTTCTTGGCTTTGCTCTCGAATGGCTCCAAATTCTGCAAAAGTAAACCAAAACTTGTGTAGACCTCTATTTCTTGTAAATAAACACAAACTACACAAATTCTCTATATTCCCAACCTAGAATATATAAAATAGACTAGATTTGAAGCGAAAATAAGCACAAAAACATGGTAAAAAATATACACATCAAATCACCCCATACTTAAGCTTGTTTAACCCCAAGCAACAACTTGGATGGTCACACAGCGGAAACCAACTAAACTCTCAACATTGTGGATCCATTCTCATATTACTACTAACAATAAGTTTCCATCCCCGCAGAGGTACTAATGCCATCAAATCCATGCTTGTGAATAAAAGCAACATCCCACACAAAAGGAGGGTTATGTAAATATTATTTTCTGCAACAATAATCAAGTGGACTTTATGCAAGCTCATAGAGAAGTAGAAAGGTAAAAGGCTTAAGGCGAGATATGTTTGGCCATGTGGTGCTAATAATCCGAGGAAATGGAGTACTTTCCAATAATTCATACCACAATCCTTCTTTTTTTGATTTTCTCACCTTTCTCTCATCACTCATTCCTCTTTTCACTATAATGCTTTTACCTCTCTAACCTTAGCACTGCATTCTCACGAGTCACAAACCTAGGTGTCATGAATGGTCATGGATACTTAGTGCTTCAGACTCCTCACCATGGTGTCCCATCTCGTTCGAACTAACATCTCAAGCAAGCAGGGTCGATCACTGATAGAGCATGATTAGAAAGTTGAATACATGTTGAATATCGACTCGTAGCTTGATATTATGTGTACCTTGGTTAATTCATACTCTTAATGCTATCTCTAGGTTGAATATTAACCGTGTTAGGGTTATTTAGAGATAAGGGTTGCTAGGGATCGTAGGACTAGTAATCTACCTAAGATCTGGACAAGGACATTGATAGGAAAAGACAAGAACTAGAGGCTGAAACAAGGATTGAATTCATCAATCGAAGTGATAAATTGTAGGTGAACCTATTTCTCGCCACTGCATTCTACAATCAAATTACTTTGTTTACTTGCTTCCGCTTTGATAAAAGGCGGATCTTTTTCACACCAAAAACCCCCATATTCTCTATTAGCGATTATATTTATACTTGAATTGAATAGATTTCCCTGTGGATCGACCTCTTGCTTACAGACTATAGTAGTTGTGAGTGTGAGTATTCTTTGGCAAGAACAACGACAGGTTTTCCTCTTGTCAAATTTTGCGCCGTTGCCGGGGAATTCTTATCAATTTCTTGTGTTTTTTAATCGCTAACTTTTGTATATATTTGCATCTAACCCCGTCGTGGACCTATCTTACGGTTCACGACACCTTATTGCTAATATTTTTAGATGTTGAAGTTATGGCAGTTTCAGGGGGAGTATTTTAACAATTACCTCACAAGGGTGCAAAATTTATTTGACATCCGTTATTCACGGGGTTTTCCGAGATAGTTTACGAGATATGGTGGTTTGCGTTTTAGAGGGCATGACTCCTGAGACCCGAGAACTTGCCAGGTCCATAAATAATGGAAGCTTTGCTGGTTTAGGAGTATCGAGACTATGGGATCTTTTCTGCTACATGGGTGACCAATCGGTAGAGGAAGAATCCTACGCTTCGATGTTTCAACAAATGGAGTACTCCGACCCATCCATGGAGGATTCAACCATTGTCTTGATGGAGCAAATAGGGCAATTACGTGAGATAGTGAATCAAAATGGGGAAGCAATTATCCAACTCTCTCAAACATTGAAGTAGTTGGCAGTTAAGCAATGTTCTATTCCTTAAATTGATGAAAGCCAAGATGCAAGCAACGATGAATTCTCTGATAATGAAGAAGAGCATCTAGTGGTTAGCGACACGAAATCTCAGGAGACGTCCCTAGATATTGAGTATGTTTCGATGCTCCCTCCATTCGTAGAGATCATCCCCAACTCGCCTATCAAGTAGCCAAGTCTGGAACCAATTTATGTGGTTCCCGAACAAGAAACTGGTACTTTTTGTAAATTGGGAGATTTTGGTGAATATGTCGATCCATGGAGCCACTACTTCAACAAACCACCAGCGTAACTGTGTTAGTGGTCCTACATACCCTAGAGGGAGAATCAAGCTCGAATGAAGGGTAAGTTGGTATTGGTTCTCATTGCTATATTTTTAATTACCAATTGTTTCATCTTTAGTGTGCATTCGAATATCGGTTGGGCACGAGAGTTTGATTTGCTTTTGAGGGCGCTGACGAGCCAATGACAATTGCTTTTAATTACCAATTGTTTCATCTTGAGTCTTGAATAAGTGGATGAATAAACTATCGAGCCAATGACAGTAAACAAAGGCGCTACTTGGGAGGCAACCCAAGGTAAGTTTTATATTTTCCTCTGTGTCTTTTGTTTTATCAAACTAGTTTTGGTTCTGTTGGGTTGTAGGAAGCTAACATCGCATGGAGAAAAGGTGTTGAAGAGCTAAATTTCCCAGGCCGCCCCACGACTATCTTTTGTTGTCTTTGAATTTATGTCATTGAGGAAAATGCCTGATTTAAGTGTGGGGGGAAGAATCGCATGGTATGATAGGATTGCATGTTTATTTTTAGTTTGCACTTTTATTTTTGTTTTTAGTTTATATTGCATATAAGCCTGTTAGTTTTTAAAAAAATCCCCCTAAAAAATCAGTTATTTACAAATTGCATTGTTAGGATTAGGTCTTATTTCCCCATATGGATGTCGTTTGTCCTCTATTCTATCTATTCAGATTTATGCCCCATGATGTGCTTGGATTGTCGAAACCTTCGATATATGTTTTTTATACCATTTGGTGAACATGATTGGTTAATGATTGAGCACATAAGATCTTGGAATTTTGGGTGATCTTGAAGTTCTAGACATGACCTGGTGAGCTTATTTTGGCCTATTCAGGACTGTACTTTATTTAGTCATCTTGCTTGTTGAGTGTACTCTCTTTAATTGCTTCCTCTTTGGCTTGCATTTAGATATCTTTTTCAAGGCTGCATATTATGATTTCTGCACATGACTTAAACATGATTGAGGCACCTTTATTATCCCTATTTGACTCTATTCCCACCTTACATATTATCCTCTACTTGAAGCCAATTTGAGCCTAATTGCCTATACTTTTGTAGCTCCACAAAATGTTTCCATAGCCAATGATAGCCTGTCCCCATCCGGGAATTTAGGAATAGTTGGTGAATATCTATATTGTGGATGGTGATTTTTAGTGGTGGATTGTATGTTTGAGGTACCTTTATGAGATGTTTGATTCTTGCTAGTACATTCATTACTTGGGACCTAAAGAGAATAAAATTCACTTAGGGGCAAAAGTCAAAGAAAATCATTTGATATAGCATGAATGAAAAAAAAAAGAAAAAAAAAGAAAAAGAAAAAGAAAAGAATAAAGGAATGAGTTGAGTATGGTTTGTAAAGTTATATGCTTGAGATTGGTGTTGTTTGGCATTATAGAGATATGGTATGAGAGGTTTATGAGTGGTTTTATAATTTGGTTGCTTCCTTAGTTCCCGGATTATGAGCACCAAAAGGCCTAAATTGTTTCATACCTTATATGTTCTACCTTGGCCCCATTACAACCCAATTGAAAGACCTCATGATTTTTGTTGTGTGTAGAGTCACCAGTGGCGGAGAGCTAGAACACTGGTGCAAGACTATTGTAGCTAAGCTTTTGAAGATTGAGTTTTGAGCGTAAACATTTAACCTAAACACTTGAGCGAGAGTGAAACACATATTCCTTGTGAGGTCTACAATGGATATGGTTGCCTGATTTCATTGATTATTTCAATTATGTGCTATGATGTTGTTAATATATTGTGTTTGCTAGTTTTTCATGCACTTAAAGATTATTGAGGTGTGGATACATGAATTGCTATTCTGTGGGGCTGCAGAGTTGAGTTTTCTATTGCTTGACGACAAGCAAAGGTTCAAGTGTGGAGGAATTGGATATATCATGATTAGTATTGTATAATGGATTACATTTAGAATAGTTTAGTTGTTAATAGTGCATATTTTAGTTATAATTACATGTTTACCTATGGTGTTGGAAGAGTCAGAATCTATGCAATTTTATGGTTAACTTCAGGTAAATGTGGATCCAACGAGGAATGAGGAGACTCTTGGATAAGGAAGATTCAAGTTGAGGAAGAAAAGTGAAGAACAAGTCAGCAGAAGTTGTCGCCAGACAAGCAAAACTTGTTTCGCACTTTCTGGAGGCCTCGGTGGTCCGATTGACTATTATACCCATGCATTGGAAAGCTCTCTTCGAGATCTACAACTTTCGTGTCGACATCGAGACCAAATTCGAAACGGAAAAATTGCTGTGAACAGTAAGGCCGCCCCGCGGCCCGAACATCTGACGAGCGACTTCGCAATCGCCAGGCAGCCCCGCGGCCCTCGCAGAAACACACCGTTTAGACTTAGACTTTAGTTAGGGTTTATGTTATTTTCTTGGCCAACTTTCTAAAGCCTTTTAAGAGACTTTTTAGGTTATTATTTGACAGACCTTATGCACTTTATTCAATTATTGAGAGCGTTGTTGAGCATGAGCAATTAAACTCTCAAAGTTTTGCCTACAGTTTGGATCTTTAATTGTTGAATTGTGAGTTTCTTAATCTAGTTCTTATTCCTATTCCATTGTTTTGACTTCTTTGTGCTCAATTCCTTTAATGTATTTTATTCTCTCTGGCATGATTAACTAGTTAGAGTAGATTCATTCAATTGCTAGGGTTTTGTAGATTCCTCGTAGCGAACCTTAACCCAAGTGACAATCATGTCCGTTTAGGACTCGTAGGACTAATTGGATGTGTAGGAAGTTGAATACATGTTGAATATCGACTCGTAGCTTGATATTATGTGTACCTTGGTTAATTCATACTCTTAATGCTATCTCTAGCTAGGTTGAATCTTAACCGTGTTAGGGTTATTTAGAGATAAGGGTTGCTAGGACTCGTAGGACTAGTAATCTACCTAAGATCTGGACAAGGACATTGATAGGAAAAGACAAGAACTAGAGGCTGAAACAAGGATCGAATTCATCAATCGAAGTGATAAATTGTATGTGAGCCTATTTCTCTCCACTGCATTCTACAATCAAATTACTTTGTTTGCTTGCTTCCGCTTTGATAAAAGGCGGATCTTTTTCACACCAAAAACCCACATATTCTCTATTAGCGATTAGATTTATACTTGAATTGAATAGATTTCCCTGTGGATCGACCTCTTGCTTACACACTATACTAGTTGTGAGTTTTAGTATTCTTTGGCAAGAACAACGACATGTTTTCCTCTTGTCAATCACCCTTAACTCCTAGGTGACCGGATTTTCTTTCACTCATTAAATTTTCCATAATTTTCCACATCCTGCCATCAAACTCCAAAAATAATACCAACACAAGGCAACCATATAACATCTCCAAATATGACTTCCATTCTCAACATAATCCCTGGATAGGTAATAAGGTATAAGAATGGGCAATATGTAATATATGTGTAGCAAATATGAGATAATGTATGTAAGGCTCATATATGGCCTTTTGTTATGCAAATAAGCATAGGTATGGATAGGATGCATAAAATAAGCTCATACAGAAATATAAAGTCATCCATCCTCTTATTGTGCATATGTCAAAAACAACATCAATTTACCTCCATTTGTGGTTTTCTTAATAGAAAAATATGCACTTCCATGAGACTTCTCTTTACTAGGCAATCTCATATAATATCTCTAATGAATCCACTTTTGCATCGTTGAGTCATGTCAAAGCTTCCATGACTCTTTTCTTTGAACATCTAGCAAGCGGGGTGTAGTCCTAACTCTCAAAAACTTCTTTAGACATAGACATTAAGCACAAAAGAACAAAATATCCAAACATATATACAAAGACAATATCTAGAAGCATATAAGAGAGTAACCATATCAAGAGCAATGCAAGAAAATATCTTAAATAAATAGCAAGCAAGTTCTTCCCCCACCCCATACTTAAACAACACAGTGTCCTCAGTGTATAAATAAAATCCAAAGATGGGTAAAAGAAGAAACTTACTAGACATAAGCACAGAAACTCGAAATATGTGCTTGTGACATGTTGCTAAGTGGTCGACATCGACAGGTACTGGTCGATATCGACATCAACTATCCTCCAAGTTTGAAGTCGATGTGGTTGGCTTTCCATGTGCGGTCTACATCAATGGGGTCTCATCGACGTTGAATGCTTCATTTGTATCTGCAGCTCCATAGGGTGATCGATATCGATCAGTACTGCTCGGTATTGTCTAGGCATGGTCGACATCGATGGGGTCTCGTCGACGTCGACTGCCTTTAGAGTTCTGACTTCATCCTTGGTTTATCCTTTTTCATGTTTGCACCTACAACTCTTTAGACCATAAAACCAAAACCTCCACAACAACGTCTATCAAGATAAAAACAAAAATCCAAAACCGAAAATATAAAATCCTATCTAATCAAAATCCTTATGTACATGCTCTAGATTTTTAAGTCGCTAGGCCAACTTCTTTTTATCTCATAGGAAGTAGAAATATGCCCAAGTGACGTTGGGCTCTTCTCCTAGATCATCTAGGTCTTCATCGTAATTTGTCACCCTAGCTATTGCGGCACCTTCCTCTTTTAGCACTTCGCTTGGATGACTCTCGTATGGTTCGCTTTCTCTCGCCTTCCTTTTCTTCTTCCTTGACCTTACCTTGCATAGGTTAGTATACCACGGGGCTTTGTCCCTCTTCCTATCATTAATATGAAGAACTGAGTGGGATAAGGAACCATACCTGAGCTTACCTTTTTGGACCCAAAACATTGATCTTCGGGCTGAGGGTCAGCCGACATCGACTGGATGTAGTTGACATCGAGTGCTCCTGGTGAGGGAACCCGATACTTAGTCACTTTCCAGCTCTGGTGATCAATAGTGGTGGTCGATATCGAGCAATGGGGGTCGATGTCGACTGTAGTTTCTAGCTTTTTGGTACCTAGCTTCTTGGCAGTCGATATCGACCTGTCTTTCTGTCTTCATCTCTGCCATTACAAAGTTCCTCAACAAACCCTCTTCATATGTCAGCCCATCTTCATGCATTTCGAGGGTAAGAGCTTGTTGAGTTTTTTCTTCGCAAGGAATATATACCTTGTCTATGCCAATGCTCTTTACCTGCAAATGGTGAGTTTCTTGCATCGTCGGGTTAAAGCAAAACTCAATGACCTCATTGCCAATGGTGAATGAAATAATGCCCTTCCTCACATTAATGTTGGCATCAACAGTGGCTAAGAAAGGCCTACCAAGAATGATAGGCACTACAGGATCATCCGTCCTGTCAAGTACAATGAAGTCTTTGGGTATAAAGAACTTACCCACTTGAACTGGGACATCATCAACAATCCTTGTAGGCCTCACAAAGGTGTTGTCGGCCATATAAAGCTTCACATCCATAAGCTACTAGGCTCCAATGTTTACCTTTGACCAGATTGACAAAGGCATGAGGCTCACACTAGCCCCTAGATCGCAAAGAGCCTTTTAGCGATGTTGGCCTAGCCCAATGGTGATGGCAAAATTTCCTGGGTCACTCTTCTTCTCTAGGAATTCCATCTTGCTGCACTCCTCAGCGGTCTCAGCCATCGATCGCTTGTTGCCAATATGTCCTTGAGAAATCTCATGTATGCAGGTATTTCGTCGAGAGCTTCTGTAAGGGGAATTGTAATATTCAAGCCCTAGAGCATATTCAAGAAACGCCTGAATTTCCCTTTGGTAGGTTCCTTCAATGCCTTGGAGGGAAAGGGGAGTGCCTTCTTGTGTTTTGGAACCAAAACACCCTTCGGAGGTGCAGTTGAGTGGTCGACGTCGACAGTAGGGTGGTCAAAATCTACCTGGCTAGTGAGTGTTTGGGGGTCTCTGCGTGTGATCGACATCGAACAAGGTGGGGTTGACGTCGATTGTAGGTTGTTCGAGATTGACTATAGGGTGGCCGACGTTGACTGCCTCTCTAGTTTCTTTGTTCTTCTACTCTTTTCCGATCTTTGATTCTTGCAATTCACGTCCACTCCTCAATTGAACAACAACAATATGTCCAGATTGCCCCTTGGGATTTGTTTGTGTTTGCTTAGGGAGCGTTTCGGAAGGCCTTGGGATTTATGCCGCTAGTTGACCCAGTAGGGTCTCCATGCTTGGCTAATTCTCTGTTATTTTCATCTACACTTTCGAGACTTGTTGGTTGGATGTGCGTTTCTAATAAATTAATATTTCTCTCTTTAATATCTTTCGATTTCCCTTTTGTTTATTGTTGATATTATTGTGATTAGCTACAATGATAGTATCTTGTTAGGTTTTTATTCTATCGAATTTGAATGAATTCCATAGTAGCATGCTTATGATTTTGAGAACCTTGTTTGATCATGACTAAGTAGGGATTTTGACATATGTCTTAAACATCGGTTACCTTGTTTGATCATGACTAAGTAGGGATTTTGACATATGTCTTAAACATCGGTTACCTTGTTTACTTGGTGTTATTCATATCCCTAGATTCTTAGGAACTTGTGCTATGTTTAAGTTAAATCTCTATCGTGCTTTGGTTACATAAAGGTGTAAGGGGTTAAATTCACTCATTGTGGTTTAATCTATATAAACTTTGATGGGAGGAATTTGTAGAAAACAACTTTAATTGGATTCGACGACCAATAAAGCCAACCAATGTCGAGAATTTATGGGTGGAAACATCTCTTTTATCTATCTCTTGCGTTTGTTTATATTGTCTTCATTTACATTCTTTTATGTTCTATTTCATCTCTTTGCTTTCAATTGATAAATATACATTATATCGAAATACTTGTTTCTTTGTGGGATCGACCCTTTACTTGCATACTATACTAGTTTGTTTGTTTGTGAATTATTTTGATAAGGGAAATCAATGACTTTTCGTCCGTCAAATTGGCCCCATTGCTGGGGATTCAAGTTTATTTCCTTGTTTTTTGTGTTCATTGATTTGTATATATATAGGGGTGCGTGCTCAAGTGAAAACACAAATTGTGGTAAAAACCTGTGAGGACAGGCTTATTAGCCTGGTTTACTTGCTTTATAGCCTGGTTCTGAATAGAACCGATCTATAAAGTCACAAATTTTAGCCCGGTTCTGAATAAAACCGACCTATAATGTCACTGTGTAATTTTAAACCATGAGTTTTTAGCACGATATTTAGGCTTGACCGAACTATAAAGTTATGTGTTATTTTAAAATTGGAGCTTGTAGCATGATTTTTAGGTTGAACCGAATTGTAAAGTCACCATGTGATTGAGGGTTTTACCATGGGTTTCAAATAAACCAACCTATAAAATAGTGCTCACGGTTTTTTACCACGATTTGAGGTTTTCACCGGAGTCAATCCTTATATATATATATATATATATATATATATATATATATATATATATATATATATATATATATATATATATATATATATATATATATGGGAGAGTTCAAGTGAGAAATATTTGGTCTGGTGAGGAGGAAAAAAGGCATGTGATTAATTGATACAGATCTAAATTAAAAAATATAAAAAAGAAGCTCACGTGCTTCATTCCAACGCCGCTCAGATCTGAACGCCTTCTCTCCTTCCTTCCTCCATGGCTTTTCTGTCTCTCCATCTTCAATACACTTGTTCAACCTTCATCTTCTCTCCGTTCGATCTGCCTCCTCGACCACCTCCATCATCGCCGCCGAGCTCGCGACCTCCTCTCCGTCCTCACCGCCGAGCTCCCTCTCACCTTTGTTTTGTGCTCCCCGATTTGGACTTCTAATTTTCCTCTTCCAGATCGATCATATCGCTGCCGCCATCGGCTTTGAGGCCGACTTGACCGTCGCCGCCGTGCACCGCTTCTCTACCGCTGCATCCATCTCCTGCCACACCCACACGGCCACACCACCGGCTCCATCTACTGTTTCCGGTTGCCCATGGCTGCCGCCTGTGTTCATCGTTGTCGGGGGTCCTCGCCACCGCCCCCTTCATCTCCGGCCACACCCCCACCGCCGCCTCCATTTCCGGCCACACCTACACCGTTGTCGGTTGCTCTGTTACTAAATTTGATCCCAGAACCTCAAGTTCACCCCTTTGTTACTATTTCTTTCTAATTATTTAATTTTTTAATACTCTAGTGCTCTATTATTCGAACAAATTATATATATCGATTATATTTGTCCTTTTAAAATCAATATTGATTTGAAATCGATTTATGACTGAACCACTACGAGTAAAATGAGTTTTATACCAAGTGTTTCAGAGTTTTTATACCAAGTGATTCAGGGTTTTAATACCAAGTGGGTCAGGGTTTTACACCAAGTGGCTCACGAGTTTTATAACAAGTGGTTTAGGGTTTTAGTACTAAGTGGTTCAGGGGTTTTATACCAATTGATTCAGGGTTTTAATACCAAGTGGTCCAGGGGTTTATACCAAGTGGTTCAGGATTTTAAACCAAGTGGTTTAGAGTTTTAAATCAAGTGGTTCAACACATATAAATAGAATTTGTTCACGAAGTAAATACTATTGGTTCATGAACAATTTTATTTAAAAAAATAAACAAATAAATGATTAAAAATTAAGCATTAAGAGAAAATAAAATACGAATGAAAACTTCATGAACCACTTCTTTATAACTTAATGAACCACTTCTTCATAACTTCATTAACCAATTCTTGATAACTTAATGAACCACTTCTTGATAGATTTATCAACCACTTCTTAAAGCTTCATGAACCACTTATTTATAGCTTGATGAATAACTTCTTTATAGGTTCATGAAACACTTCTTTATATGTTCATTAACTACTTCTTTATAGGTCCATGAATCACTTCTTAATAGAGGTTGGTTTAGTGACTAAATATGTTGGTTCAATGACTAAATAGATGTTGGTTCAGTGACTAAATAGAAGTTGGTTCGGTGATTAAATAAAGGTTGGTTCGGTGACTAAATAGAGGTTGATTCAGTGACTAAATAGGTTGGTTCAGTGTCTAAATAGAGATTGGTTCAGTTACTAAATAGGTTGGTTCATTGACTAAATAGAGGTTGGTTCATTGACTAAATAGAGGTTGGTTAAATTGCTGAACCACTGGAATAAAATTGATGAACCATTGTGAATAACATTGCTTAACCACTGTGAAGAAAATTGCTGAACCACTGTGAATAAAATTGTTGCACCACTATGAATAAAATTGCTGAACCACTGTGAATAAAATTGTCGAACCACTGTGAATAAAATTGCTGAACCACTGCGAATAAAATTGATGAACCGTTGTGAATAAAATTGTTGAACCACTGTGAATAAAATTGTCGAACCACTGTGAATAAAATTGTTGAACCACTGTGAATAAAATTGCTGAACCACTGTGAATAAAATTATTGAACCACTAAGAGTAAGCGGGCTGAACTGCTAAGTACTTGTGAACATTATGAACCACTTATTGTTAATTTTTTTTTCATCAAAACATATACAAAGTGGGTGTCTATGGGTAGATAAAATTAAATTACACCCAAAAATATATTTTTTATATTTTTTTAATAAGTGGAAATGCCAAAAAAGAATTTTTAAAAGTCCATGTCAAACATTTTTATATGTGTACATACTTTTTCCAATTAATTAGCAAGTTGGGTGGATATGCGCGTGCAGTTAATTAGTTTTGTGGGTTAATTAGCGCGTGTCCAACTGAGAGTGTGGGTGTTACTAATTAATTTACACGGGTGTTGCTAATTAATTTGGAGAGGCGTGTCTCAGCTGATTTGACAGTAACTTTTGGACACGTGGACCAATCAACACGCTTCATTCCTTCTCACTTTTAGAGGGTTGTGTACCTGAACCCGGCCCTATACATACATATATATATATATATATATATATATATATATATATATATCCCCGTCGTGATCCTATCTTAAGGTTCACGACACCTCATTACAAATCGTTTGCAATGGAGTTGGAGTTATTGCAATACCAAGGAGAACACTTTCACCATTACCTTGAAAGATAGAAAGCACTATTGGACGAATGTACCTCACGGGGTATCGATCCCAGATGAGTTGACAGAAATAGTACTGTGCATTCTAAGTGGCATGACTCCTAAGACGTTAGTGATAACTCCCTCCCTTGATGAAAATCGGAAAAGATGTTCAAAAGGCTTTGACAGGATATTTGTGTCAAAGGCCTTGGAGCGTTAACAGTTGATGAAATACAAAACCTATCTTATAATTCGTATATTATTTATCTTATTATATACTTTCTTTATATTATATATATATTCGTTGGACTAACTGTTTCAGGAAGTATTTTCGAGATTATAACCTTCCTTTATAGAGTTATTGAGGAGATCTATTTCAAAATGGATCATGGCTTCAAAGTGTCCATATATAGAAGATTGAAGAATCAAGCCTGATTCATGGAGCGTTGGTGAAGATCCTCAGGCGCCATTCCACTCTTATATAAAGGAAAGAAAGAAGAAGACAGAGAAAACAAGAACATACAAGTGCTACACACGAGCTTCATTCATTCAAGCGATCTGTCTTCCAAGTGTCTCTCTGCAAAGCGCTCAAATAGTTTGTTGTTTATTTCAAAGCCTTTGAGAGTCATTGTGAGCTTATAGGATATATTTATTTCAAGTGTTACTCGAGAGTTTATAACTCGGGAAGTTGCACTAGGCTATTGATTTGCGAGAGTTAGAGGATTGTACTAGATAGTTGAGAAAGGTGGGGCTCTTCTAGATTGGTCTAGGACTCCTAGGGAACGTGAGTTGACTAGATTGCAATTGTATAGGAGAGAGGCTTCTCGGTGAGCTATTAGGATCCTAAGCTAAGCATTCAATAAAGTCTTTGAATCCTAGGGTTGTGGAAGAACCCTAGGCAGGGACGTAGGCCAGTTGTGCTGAACCTCGTAAACAATTACTCGTGTCCTTTACTTATTTGCTTTACCTTATTTCCGCACTTGGTTCGATTGTCTAACTTTGTGATTCAGGTTTAATCTCAAAGGTTTTGGTTCCAGCTCCAAAAGTCTTGAGACTTTCTGCGAAAAACGGGCATACTCTATTCAACCCCCCTTCTAGAGTATTTCTTATTACATTGTTTTTATATTATCGAACCTTCAATTGGTATCAGAGCTTTACTCACTGTTTTTGATTTAACAATCTTGTGAGTTTTCGATCATGTCTGGTGAAGCAAGCGGAGGATTTGCACAGGGAAGGTCCACAAGCAGACCGCCACTCTTTGTAGGAAACAACTTTGTCAGTGGCAAAGAAAGAGTCTGATTACAACCAAGCAGATCTTGACACCATCTCCAAAAACTACAGGGCTATCAAATTACTTTATTGTGGTCTTAGCACTGATGAGTTTAACCGTATTTCCTCTTGTAGGTCAGCTAAAGAGATTTGGGACAAGTTGGTCGTCACCTATGAAGGAACGAGCCAAGTGAAAGACACCAAGATCAGCATCTTCCTTCGAAAGTATGAGCTCTTCAAGATGAAGTCTGATGAGTCAATCAAAGCCATGTTCACACGATTCACAGAAATCACCAACAACCTTGACTCTCTCGGCAAGAGCTTTACCAACGTTGAGAAAGTGAGGAAGATACTGATGTGCCTTCCAAAGGAGAAATGGGGTCCAAAAGTAACAGCTATAGAGGAAGCCCAGGACCTCAGCACTCTACCCCTTGACGACCTCCTTGGAAAGCTGATCACGCATGAGATGATCCTTAATGAAGACGATGGAGAACTTCCAGCTAGCACCAAGAATTTGGCACTCAAGTCTAAGAAGGATGAACCCAAGGATGGATCTGAATCCGAAGATGAAGATGACGATGAGGATGATCCTTTTGCTCTTATCACAAGAGGCCTTGCTCGAATTCTCAAAATGAAGAAGCAATTCAACAACAAGGATGGATCAGAGTCTTCAAAATTTCGAGGTAAGCCTCAATACAACAAATATGAAAAGAAGACTAAACCGTTGTCTTGTTTTGAATGTGGTGAAACAGATCATCTTGTGAAGGACTGCCCTCAAAAGACTAAGAGCCAGCCCAAGATAGGTGACAAATGGAAGAAGAAAGCTATGGTGGCTACTTGGAGTGATTCCGACTCTGACTGCGACGATGAGAAGGCCAACATCTGTCTTATGGCCTCAGAAAATGAATCCCACGATGAAAAGCTTGAAGCTACTGTAAGAGAACTAATGGAAAGTCCAAAAGAGGTATTATCGGAATTCCTTTCAAATATGATTGCCAATGAAGAGAAGCTTATTGCCCAAACTAACATTCTTATTAAGAGAACTGTGGATCAGGAGAAAACTATTGAGGATCTGTCTATGAGGGTCAAAGGTCTTGAAGCTTCTTATTCAGGTCTTGACATTAAAGTCAAGACGCTTGACTCGGAGAAATCTGAACTCAAGCAAGATCTCTCCTCTCTAAGAAATGTGCATCATGACTTAGAGAACGAGAAGATCTCCCTGAATAATAAGATTCTAGACCAACAGACAGCCCTCATAAGTTTTACCAAGTCCAAAGGCACTCTCGATAAGATTTTGGGTGAGCAACAAAGCTCTCTAAACAAAAGTGGTATTGGTTACAATCCAAAGTTTTTAAAGAAGCAACACATTACCACTTTTGTAAAGGCTAAAGGAAGCAGAACCTCTCCTATATGTCACCACTGTGCTAGAAAGGGACATGTAAAAGAGACCTGCCCTTATAGAAGAAAGGATCCTTATATTATTCGCAATACATTTCCTGTTCATTTGAGAAAAGAACGGATAACACAAGTTTGGGTCCCAAAAGGCACTATTTTACCAAATATGGTTTACTCCAACAATGGATCCAAATTTGCTTATTGGTCTAGCCACAAAGGTTGATGTTTGTTTTGCAGGAGATCACCAAAGTGAAAGAACACAAATGGATTATTGATAGTGGTTGCTCGAGGCATACGAGTGGGAAGAGTTCTCTCTTTCATGATCTAAAGGAGCAATCCACGGGAACAATCACTCTTGGTGACAAAGGGAAATGCGACATTGTTGGTATTGGTAGTGTTGGAAGTGATTCCAGCCATAGTATTAAAAATGTCTATCTTGTTAATGGTTTAAAGTATAATTTGCTTAGCGTTTCTCAATTATGTGATAGTGGTAACAATGTCAGATTTAACAAGAAAAGATGTATAGTGTGCAGAGATGATACAGGTGAAGTTATTCTGACTGCATACCGTTACAACAACATATACGTTGTAAATGCTGATCAAGTGGCACAAGGAAGCTTAACCTGTTTAAAGGCCTTGACGAACGATCCAAAGCTTTGGCACAAGAGACTCGGTCATGTGAGTCCACATACACTATAGAAGCTTGTGTCCAAAGGGCTTGTAAGAGGACTAACTGAGATGGACTTCAAAGGTATTGACATGTGCAATGCATGCACACGAGGTAAACAAACACGTAGCTCCTTCAAACCCAAAAAGGTTGTAAGTTCTTCTAGACCTCTTGAACTTTTACATATGGATTTATGTGGTCCTATGCGAGTCAAATCTCCCAATGGTAAAAAGTGCATGCTAGTTGTTGTCGATGATTTTTCAAGATATACTTGGGTTGCATTTTTGAAAGAAAAATCAGAGGCCTTATTTGAGTTTTCAAAACTTTGTAAGGAGTTGTAAACATTAAGAAATGAGCCCATAGTGTCTATTCGGAGTGATCATGGTAGGGAGTTTGATCAACTTCAATTTGATTTGTTTTGTGCTAAATATGGCATCTCCCATAACTTTTCTGCTCCTAGGACACCTCAACAAAACGGGGTTGTGGAACGCAAGAACCGCACCTTAGAGGACATGGCCAGGACTATGCTTTTAGAAAATGCATTACCTAAAACCTATTGGGCTGAAGCTGTTAACACAGCTAACTACATTTTAAATCGTTGTCTTATACGTTCTATCTTAAAGAAAACTCCTTATGAACTTTTCAAAGGCCGCAAACCTCTTATATCTTATTTTAAACCCTTTGGCTGTACTTGTTTTGTTCATAACAATGGAAAAGATAACCTTGGGAAATTTGATGCGCGTAGTGATGAAGGTATATTTCTTGGCTATTCCACAAGCAGCAAAGCTTATAGAATCTTCAATAAAAGGACCCAGGTAGTTGAAGAAAGTATACATGTTATTTTTTATGAATGCAATGATGGTGCTTTGAGTGAAAGTGTTGCAGATATAGATCTTAATATCCATGAAGAGAACGAGGAAGGTGATGTTACCAAGAACACAGAGAAGAAGAACATGCAGGAACCGATTCTTAACACTGAAGAATTGGCCCAAGGTGTTGAAGATGCGTCCAAAGCCCTTGGTGTCCAATCCAACAGTGTTGAGACGTCTGAAACTGCTGTATTAGAACCTAACAGGACAACGGAGTCAGATGTATCACAAATCAATCCTGATGGTGTGACGAATCAAGGAGCTGAGACTAGCAAAAGGAAATTCAAATACTCCTCATCACACTCATTAAAGGATATCATTTCTGACCCTACTTCTAGTGTTCAAACTCGTTCTAAACTTAAAGATCTTTGTGCTTTTAACGCGTTTGTTTCTCTTATTGAGCCAAAGAAGGTAAATGAGGCACTTCAGGAGCCAGACTGGATTATAGCTATGTAAAGTGAACTGAATGAATTTGAGAGGAACAAAGTCTGGACTTTGAAGCCTAGACCAAAGCATCAATCAGTTATTGGCACTCGATGGGTGTTTCGAAACAAGCTAGATGAGAATGGCAAGATTGTGAGGAACAAGGCACGGCTTGTTGCTCAAGGCTACAATCAAGAGGAAGGTATTGACTACGAGGAGACCTTTGCTCCCGTAGCCAGGCTTGAAGCCATTCGCATTTTATTAGCATTTGCATCTTTTATGAGCATAAAGTTATATCAAATGGATGTCAAGTGTGCTTTTCTTAATGGTTTCTTAGAAGAAGAAGTTTATGTGGCTCAACCCCCAGGTTTTGAAAGTTCAGAATTTCCCAATCATGTTTATAAACTTGACAAGGCCCTTTATGGTTTGAAACAAGCCCCAAGAGCTTGGTACGAGCGCTTGTCAAAATATCTTTTAGAAAATGATTTTAAAAGAGGGTTGATCGACAAGACTCTTTTTATCAAGACCAAAGGAAAGGACATTTTGGTTATTCAAATTTATGTTGATGATATATTATTTGGTGCTACTAACACATCTTTGTGCAAGGAATTTTCTGACATTATGTGCAGTGAATTTGAGATGAGCTTAATGGGTGAACTAAACTTTTTTTTGGGGTTACAAGTTCAACAATCCAAGAAAGGAATCTTCGTCAACCAAAGCAAGTACACTAAGGATCTCTTGAAGAAGTTCAAGATGGATCAATCCAAAGCAGCCAAGACTCCCATGAGCTCAACATTGTCTCTAGATCAAGACAAGACTGGAACAAGTGTCAATCAAAAGGAGTATCGAGGAATGATTGGATCTTTATTATATCTCACGGCTAGTAGACCTGACATTATGTTTAGTGTTTGCATGTGTGCTAGGTTTCAAGCTGATCCCAAAGAATCTCACCTCGTGGCTGTGAAGAGGATCTTTCGATATCTCAATGGCACTAAGGAACTTGGACTATGGTACCCAAAGCAAAAGGATTTCACTTTAATTGGATATTCTGATGCAGATTTTGCAGGCTACAAGGTGGATAGAAAGAGCACATCAGGATGTTGCCAATTCTTAGGAGCATCCTTGATCAGTTGGCACTCAAAGAAGCAAAATTCAGTCGCTCTATCCACTGCAGAAGCCGAATACATTGCAGCTGGAGCTTGTTGCTCCCAAATCCTTTGGGTAGCTCAACAAATGCGAGATCTTGGCATCAACCTCAAGGGTATCCCAATTAAGTGTGACAATACAAGTGCCATATCCATCACTAAGAATCCTGTTCAACATTCAAGGACCAAGCATATTGATGTGAGACATCATTTCATTAGAGATCATGTTGAAAAAGGTGATGTGTCCATATCTTTTATTTCTACTGATTATCAATGGGCTGACATTTTTACTAAGCCTTTGGTAGAGGACAGGTTCACCTTCATTAGACGAGAGATTGGGATGCTTGACAAGGATGCACTTTCGTAGGGGGAGCTTTCCCTTTACGAAAGATAAACTCCACTCAGTGTCAAGACCTTTGAGAGTTATGTCAAGGTCTGCAAACTGATCAGTGGAGTACATATATCGGATCACATATTTTTGGTTAATATCTTTTTAGATATTTAATCAATTATATTTATTTTAATCGGATTTCAAAAATTGCCTATTTCTATGGTTTCCTTAACCGTTAAGATCTTTTATTTTTGGAATTAATTTGGTTTGTGTTTAGTCCGATTTTTAGGGTAATTTGAATTTGAATTTGAAAATCCTTCAACTTGGCAAGGTAATGATTTCTTTCCTTGGAACCCTAAACCCATCCCATCAATCCGTCACCCTCTCTCTCTACTTAAACCAATTCTGTACCCAAGTACAACCCACACTCAGACCAATTCTGTACCCAAGTACAACCCACACTCAGATCTTTCCAAACCCTTTCCACTCCTTCATCTTCAACCTCTCAAAGAAACCCTAACCGACTACCTCCATGGCACCCAAAACCAAGAAAGCCGTCACTCCCAAAAGACTTGGCGCCACCCCCAAGGGACGCCAGGCCACTGCTACCTCTCCCACACCCGAACCTGCTACTCAAGCCATCATCCCAGCAGTTATCCAGAGCACCGTTAAGACGAGATCGGCCACGGCTCCCAAAGGCTCTCAGAAACGTGCTGCTAAGAAACCCTTGAGTGCTAAACAAAAGGGGAAGAGAAAGATCCTGGCTGAGGAAGAGGATGAGGAAGAAGAGGAAGACGACCTTGATGCCGCCCTGGAAAGAGATGCTGCCAGGGAAGCCGAGGAGGAGGCCTTGGGACAGAAAAAGGCCGATGAGGAGGCCGAGCGTGCTAAGAGACTGGCCGAGGAGGAAGCTGAGCGAATTCGGAAGGAAACCGAAGTCGAAGAGGTTCCATCTGAGGTGGAGCCTGAGGAAGAAGAAGAGGAAGAGGAAGAGCACGAGGGATCCGGAGAGGACGAGGAACCTGAAGGTGATGAAGCGGGGTCCGGTGAGGACTCGCGGTCTGAGGAAGAGGAGGAAGAATCCCCTTCTCCCTCTCCTCCTCCTCCCCCGTCTCCGAAGAAGCGGAAAGCCCCTGCTCCAATTAAGCCTCCATCTCCTAAGCGTACCAGGAAAGGCCCTGTCAAGAGTCTTGTAGCGCCTGCCAAGAAAGCTGCTCCAACTGTTGCACGCAGGAAGAACGCTGAACCCCCGGCCTACATCCAGGTAAATCAATCCTTGCCCTCCTCTTGGTTTCAAGATGCTGAGACTGCTGGTGAGTGGGTAGACGAGTTTAGAACTCGTAAGATTAGTTGTTCTGATTTTTTAGATATCGAGTTCTTTGAAGCTTTGAAGTTACCTTGCATTGAGCTCCTCAAAAAATCCCATGCCTGGAACCTTATTAATCTTGAGACTGTTTACTACCCCGAGCTTACCCGACTTTTCTACATAAACCTAAAAGCCAAAAGTGATCCTGATGGTTGGTCTTTGGAATCTGTCGTCAAAGGGGTTAGAATCTCTCTCAACTCCAATGACTTTGCAGACTCTCTAGGCTTACCTACCCCTGTTCCACCTGCTCAAGTAAACCCCTCAAAAGAAAACTGCATCATCCTAGCCCGAGCCAAATATCTCCTACCCGAAGCGTCCAACAGCACCTCAAAACAACTCACCCACTCATCCCTAACACTTGAGGCAAAAATTATTTTTAACATCATTGTTAGATGCCTCTTACCCCGTCTCAACTCCGGCTTACTCCTAACCGACAATGCCATGGTCCTGCTCTACCGCATTCTAAATGGCCTTGATCCTGATCTGGCCAACACTATCCTTGGAACCATGGCCCATGCCAGAAAAGCTCGAAAAGGCTCTCCCCTCCCCTTTGCTACCCTTTTGACCCCTATCTTCAAAGCTTCTGGAATTGATGTCAAAAATGAAGAGCAGCTGCGTCATACGGGTATGTTCGACTCTAAAGGCCTTGAAAAGATTGGCATCACTCGGTCTCCCCAAGGGACCTTGAGTCTTGCCACTCCTTCAAAAGCCTTTCCCACTGCTCCAGCTTTCGATGAACGCATGGACAACCTAGAGTTGGGCTTGGAGGAAGTTCGCCTGGATATTAAGGAGCTGCAGACGGAGGTGATGACAAAGATGAGCGGGATTTCAACGTTGCTGGAAGGACTGTGGACGAGGCTCACTGATGATGCTCTGGATTGACCAAGTCTAAACCTTAACCCACCCTATCCCACCCTGAAACTTATTACTTTGCTGGTTTTTGGAAACATTTTCAAAACTTTTGGTAACTTTTGGTGACTGTTTTACCTCCGCCCTTTGTTGAAAGACAAAAAGGGGGAGATGATCGTTAGACTTTGAAAACCTCTGTTTAAAGGTCTTGGAAGACCTTGGTTCTTGATTTATGGTTTTCGGTTGGATGTCCTCTTTCTTGAAAATTATTTGATCCAACATTTGTCTAACCCTTGCAGGCACTTAGTCCGATTTTACTTATGATTTATCTGTTTGACTAAGCTGCAGGGATGCACAGGTTTTGTCTTTCATCAAGGGGGAGATTGATAACTCCCTCCCTTGATGAAAATCGGAAAAGATGTTCAAAAGGCTTTGACAGGATATTTGTGTCAAAGGCCTTGGAGCGTTAACAGTTGATGAAATACAAAACCTATCTTATAATTCGTATATTATTTATCTTATTATATACTTTCTTTATATTATATATATATTCGTTGGACTAACTGTTTCAGGAAGTATTTTCGAGATTATAACCTTCCTTTATAGAGTTATTGAGGAGATCTATTTCAAAATGGATCATGGCTTCAAAGTGTCCATATATAGAAGATTGAAGAATCAAGCCTGATTCATGGAGCGTTGGTGAAGATCCTCAGGTGCCATTCCACTCTTATATAAAGGAAAGAAAGAAGAAGACAGAGAAAACAAGAACGTACAAGTGCTACACACGAGCTTCATTCATTCAAGCGATCTGTCTTCCAAGTGTCTCTCTGCAAAGCGCTCAAATAGTTTGTTGTTTATTTCAAAGCCTTTGAGAGTCACTGTGAGCTTATAGGATATATTTATTTCAAGTGTTACTCGAGAGTTTATAACTCGGGAAGTTGCACTAGGCTATTGATTTGCGAGAGTTAGAGGATTGTACTAGATAGCTGAGAGAGGTGGGGCTCTTCTAGATTGGTCTAGGACTCCAAGGGAACGTGAGTTGACTAGATTGCAATTGTATAGGAGAGAGGCTTCTCGGTGAGCTATTAGGATCCTAAGCTAAGCATTCAATAAAGCCTTTGAATCCTAGGGTTGTGGAAGAACCCTAGGCGGGGACGTAGGCCAGTTGTGCTGAACCTCGTAAACAATTACTCGTGTCCTTTACTTATTTGCTTTACCTTATTTCCGCACTTGGTTCGATTGTCTAACTTTGTGATTCAGGTTTAATCTCAAAGGTTTTGGTTCCAGCTCCAAAAGTCTTGAGACTTTCTGCGAAAAACGGGCATACTCTATTCAACCCCCCTTCCAGAGTATTTCTTATTACATTGTCTTTATATTATCGAACCTTCAGTTAGCATATGCCAAATCTTGGAGGGATGATGGCCTTGTTGGTATGCATTGGCTGGAATTGTGGAGTCAATTCCTTTATATGGGTCGACACTTGTCAAAGATGGTAGAATCTTGTAAGCAAGCAACTCAACCAGAGGAAAGCCAAGACCAAAGCACCGACAAGTTGACCCAAGATGGAGGAGAGAAGCCAAACGATGATTCTGCAGAAGAGTGGCGCCCGTCGTACTCAATAGCGGCGCCCACCCTTACTTTTGTAGACAGCTCAGACGACAATAGAGATGGAGAAGGAAGCCCAATGCCGATTGACATGGAGTATCATGAGTCGATGCATGATGAACTATGTGTTTTGGCCCCTACCCCACCCGAAGAAATCATCCCCAGCTCACTTATCAACGAACTAAGACGCCCACAAGCATGTCCAATTGAAAATAAAGAAGCAAGTCCTATGGATGCAGGGGTGGAAGAGCCTATCAAATTTATTTCGTCTAATTTATTCACTCCTACGTGCTTTCCACGTCGCTTTATGCCAACTAAGGAGAAGTATTTCAATAAGAATGGCTTCTCTAACAAAAACTGGGATGAAGAAGAAGAGCTAGTGTTTCTTCAAGTGGAATCTCATGAGTGCACGCATGAGGATCCCTGTGTTTTGATTTCTAGGTTATCCGAAGAGCTCATCTCCACCAGAATCCATCGAGGAACCAAGTCCAGAGCTGATCTTTGTAGATCATGAGCAAGGTAATGATGCTTCTTAAATGATGGGCGGTTTTTAGTCGCGTCAACCGTATCAAAAGTAAACTCAAACCTACAAACTAGTATAGCAAGTAAGTAAAAGGTCGATCCCACAGAGAATCAAGTATTCCTTTGCAATGTGTATTTACCAATTAGTGAAAGGAGGGTTTTTGGGTGATTGAAATAAGAAAGAAAACAAAATAAACTATAAACAAGTTGATGCAAAAGAATTTAGAGAAGATCGCTCTACCTAAAACTATACACTTTATTTGGTTGAATTGATATTGTAACTTCCTCATGTTCTTTTAGTCTTCCTATGAATGCCCTTGTCCCGACCTAATATAGTTACTAGTCCAGTCAATCCTAGAAACTCTTATCAATCGAATAGTCCCTAAAAAAGGATTTAATTCAATTGATAGCTTGAAGTTCAGAGATTAGCCAAGGTATTTGCAGTCCCTAAAGATGGATTTAACAGCACATCCAACTTCCTACTTATCCAATTAGTTCAATCAGCCCTAAAGGGACAAGTTAGCTACTTGGGTTAAGGTTCGCAATCCGGAATCTACAAAACCCTAGCAATTGAATTGATTTAACTAGTTGGCCTGACAAGATAGAACAAAACAATAAACAATCAAGCACAAAGAAGTCGAAACATTCAGTATAGGAAATAAGGAACAAAATTCAACCATGCATGATATGCATCGTAACTAAAGAGAAAATATGTGTCATCAACCCATGTCTCATCCTCGGATCCACAGTTACATGAAATAATCAATAAAAGTGTGCAGATTCCGATTCCACCAACATAAAGAGAAAATATGCAAATTGTACTTAAACCATGCATGATATGCATCGTAACTAAACTAAATGCAACCTATTATGACCATCTAAATGCATGCTATCAAACTCCCCCACACTTAAGCTTTTGCTTGTCCTCAAGCAATGAAAAACAAATATATAATTAATCATCCCAAAAATAAGATCTTCATGCGATAGTTTTAGAAAAGCAATATCAAGCAATAAGAGCCATGAATAAGAGAACAAATATCCTAGCAAATATATGAGCGATCCAATAGTAAAGGCAAATCTAATCCAACCTCACCGGGATAATGTGTTTCACTCAAGCTCTCATGTGTTTAGGCTTTAAAGTCCAACTCTTAACTCAATCCAAAATGCTCTATACACCGTGAAAGTCATCACTTGCAAACAATATCATGAGGACTTTTATAGGGTTGTAATAGGGCTTTGGTAGGAACATAAGGCATGGGAAATATTTAGGCTTGTGGTGCTAAAAATCCGGGAAAAAGGAACAACAACCAACCAGAACAACACCAAAACTTCCATACTTCGCAAACCATTCCAATAACATAAACTCCAATACACATCAATAAGAACCCTTCGATTTCAATAGCCACAGAACTTATGCATTTTTTTTCATTTGGATGATGACTTCTTTTCTTTTCTTTTATGCTTACTTGTGCCCCTAGGTGAATTTTATCCTCCCTAGGTCCAAGCTTACTAGACTTTTACTCCTAAGTAAATTTTATCCTCCTTAGGCCCCTAGTAACAAGTCATCTCTATTATGCAAGAAGGATTACCTTATTTTGGCTATGCCTCTCGCAATGCACAACCATACATACATCTTCTCCACTCAAAGTAACTCCAACATAAAGATTTTTCACCAATTCTCCTCATAATTCCTGGATAGGGTCAGGCTAATAATTGGCTATGATATATTTTTGTGGAGCTATAAAAAAGAATAGGCTTTACGACTCAACTGGGCTTCAAGCAAAAGATAATGCAAAGGGTAGATAATGTATAATACATGCATACGGCTAAAGAAAACATGCCTCAATCATTTGAAATTCACAAGCAACAAACATGTGCAATACGATATTGAAATAAGAAGCATATGGAGAGTATAATCACACAATAAAAGCAAAATGGAGTAATATGTAAAGTCCCTATAAGGCCAAAACAAACTCACAAGGGTTATATTTTTGTAGATTTCAATTTAACCTCAACTATGAACCATACTTGCTCAATTATATTCTCAAATAATGTTCGAAAAATCATTTTCAAGCAATTCAATTAAATCATGGGATTTATGCAATAAGATCATAAAAATAAATTAGAGGACAAACTAAACCAAGATGGGTATCGTTAATAACACCTAAATGCAATGCATAATATTTTTGTGATTTTTTTTTTCAAATGTGATTTTTTTTCAAAAGTGATATATGAGTAAAAATACATATAAAGACATAAATAAATATGATATGCAAAATCTATCTATATGCAATGCAATCCCTCTCTCACACTTAAACCTTTCATTGTCCTCAATGAATATAAAAGAAAACAAAAACATAAAAACATAGAGGAAGAGATGAATGAAATACTAACAATGTGGTGGATGGGTCTCTATAGGTCGGATCTGAGCATTGCGACGGGTTAAAGGCGGCTTTTCCTGAAAGCTTAGTCTATCCCAAACCAAAAACAATGATCTAATGCCTAATGGGAAATCTAATTTATTTTAAACAAAACTAGCTAACTAGGAATGGAAATAACTAAATTAGAAAACTTACCTCGGGCTGCCTCCCGAGAAGCGCCTTTCTTTAATGTCATTGCCTTGACTTATTCTCAATCTCAAGATCTTACCTATCAGACATCGTCAATGCCCTCAGTAGCCTATCATATCATGTGCACAAATCTTACAAAGAACATCATAGCACAATAAATTGAAAGCATAAAATACGGAACTTAAGAACCCTTTCAATCCATCAAATAGTCTAGCATGACTCTCTACTGAAGGAATATGATACCACCAGCACAGTTCCGCTAGTGGCTTCTCAAAATAGCAATCAAAAGGATCAACATAATCACCATTACCTTCAAAATTACAAAAGTTTACATTTGTTACCTCTTGAGCCTCATCTGATGGCTCTAAACCTGGTTCATCAATGGATGAGGGTAGAATGGATGATGCAGATGGAATAGGAGACACATCACATGTAACCTCATGCGTCGACTCATGAGATTCCAAGTCAGGAAGCACTAGAACCTTTTCTCCATCATCGAAGAAACTATCGTTGTCATCAAATAATTCATCCTCCAAATGGGATCTCCAGCTCCGACATATCTTCCGCGAGGCCAGTGGTCTAGCCGATGGTTTAGCTAGCTTTGCCTTTTCTTTCTCGATTGGGTTTTCTGCTTTGAATCTTTGTCCTTCTGTATTGTTAACTTGTGCGAAGGAGGATGCTAGAAGAGTTTCTACCCTCCGATGGCAGACTACTGAGCCGATGTTTCTTTGCTGCTTTTTTAATTTAAAAACTCCCTTACGGAGTAGGGCTTAGCCCCACCTGTTTACCTAAAAAAAAAATCCTCCTCCTTTTGATCATCCTTATTATGTTGAAACCACCTAGGAGGGAATGAATGCAACACCCTTTTCTCCTTTAATTCTTCAATGGGTGGTGGTGGGGGGTTCTCAAAATCAAGAGAAGAAGATGTTTGGGGCTCGTCAGCAACAGCGCGGCGGTCGCCGCTCATAAGATTTTTCACCATCCGTCGTATTTTCATCTTCTTCTCCAAAGCTCCTTTATTTCTCACCTTTTGCACTTAATATTTGAATGAGTTGGTTCATCTGCTCCTCCAGGTTTTTAAAGCGGCTCATTTGTTCCTCCAATTTTCCGATTCGACTCATTTTTCCTTCCTCTAACTGCTGCACCACTTGAGTAAGAGTGTGCAATGGTACCAACTGTTTGTTTAACTTGAAAGCAAGCTCATTTATCATCCATGGTTGGTCTTCTCTATGTTGGAATCAATTTTTTAAAGGTTTCAACAATTGTTTGCTTCAGACCACTTTGTGCAACTCAGCAACTATGGTTCAATTTTGGGTTGTGCGTTGAACGATCTCTTTGTTGGATTTGTTGTGTGTTTCTTGTTGTTTGAACTTCAATTTGTTCTTGTGATTTGAACTATCTTTTTGTTTCTTGTGTGATTTGATTTGAACTATCTATTGTTTTGGTCATCTTGTGAAGCTCTACTGCTTCTTTACTTCCTTCCATGTATATTTCTTGTTTTTTATATATATAGTATTCTTGGTATATCTTTACACCTCTATTTTGTTTTATGATGTAACTTGTTGTATATTTTTTTCTATGCAATAGCTTTTGGCCTACTTTTACTTCCTCAGCCCCTTCAGTTAGTTTCTCGTTTCTTCTTACCTTTCTAAATCAAGGTGGTTTATAGTTGAGTCCTTTTCCTTGGTGAAAACTTATTATTGTAACAATGATTTTTAAATCTTACAACTGTCATGGGGAGCGAATTCCAGAGACACTTTTTGCTCCAATTGGTAATGTTTTTGTATGAAATTTAAACTATATAATTTTACAAATGTATGTTTACATCAATGCTTATTGAGTGGGTCATGATTCATTAACTATCGATTTGATGATACCTAAAATATCAGTTGGTATATTTGGTCACTGGGGATTTTCAGTTGTTTGAAAGTCTTATTCCTACTTGTTTACTAGTATATGTCTTAGTATGCCACTAACATAATGAGAATAGTGTAAAGCTTCTTGTTATGTCGATTTAAGATTCTTTCTACCTGTTGTTTTTCTTTACACATCACTGTTTTTTCATTCGGTGTTCAGATAAAGTAGTAAATGGTCATGTGTTGTTTCTATGAACGTACCTTCCTTTTTCTTTTAAAAAATATATTTCTTCTTGGAAAGGGGGTTCTTAACTGTCATAACTGAATGAATCTGAACAAGTGGGATATCACGGCCATTTCTGTTGGACTTGCAGCAACAAGATAGTTTGCCCAAAATGAAGGGTGGGTTGTTGGAGGTGCTTTGGTGAAAGGTATGATTTTCATAATCTGTAACATTGCTTTCATATATAACAATTGCTTTCTTTGTATCTTTGTGTAAAACAGTATATTGATATGGTTGCTTTGGATTTGTCTTCTCTATGTTCTTATGTGACACATTGATTGGCCAAGCTGTTGTGGTATCACTATCTTTGATATTTGGTAAAAGTTTATGTTAGGTATGCATATGTTAGTATATATATTATTTCATTTATTGCCTAAAGATTAGTACTCTTTTTGGAATCATTGCCACAACTAGTTTAATGTAGTAGGTTTGATCATTAATCTGGTGAGTCAACTTCCTATTTATGAAGTACCCTTGCACATTGAAATAAATGCATTTCTAGTTGCCTTTAATAAATAGATTAAGCCAATTCCAAAATAGTTTAATGAGTAGGTTTGATCATGAATCTGACCATTCATCTTCCTATTTTGTTTTTTTGGGGCAATTGCATCAGTTTTCTAGGGTCAATAAATGTTGTCAAGAATGAAACACTCAAATAAGATGTTAATAGTTTAATAAAAAATCAAATCAATTTATCCTATTCATGGTTAGTTTTTCAATGAACCCGCAAAAAGTTATTTAAGCTGCTATAAAAAGCTTGAATGAGTTTCTGGGTATAGTCTTCTCAACATATGAAATTAACTTTGTTTATTGTGTAGGAAATAGATCTCTGGATTGAGGCTTTTTTCACCGGATTCTAGACTATGCTACTCAGAGATGCTTTCAATTTTGATTTTAATACGAAAGACAGAAATCTTATTCTAAGTTATGGTCCTTGTCAGGTATGGCATGGTAGCCGTTGGTCTACACATTTCTAGTGATGCACATTTTAATATCTTGATTAACTAGCTAGATTACTGAAAATTGCAGTTCCTAACCCTTGGGTTTGTTGTTCAGAGGTATTGGGAAAGAGAATCGCATGAGCCAGAGGAGTTTTGGACTATCAACTGTTCTCACAACTTAGATGAAGGAGTAGCAAATTTTAGTTGGTTGTAAGTTCTGCAAAATTTTGGCAGGATTTGGTTATCTTATTTAGTTTTTTATTTAGGAGTTGCCTTTTTTTTTTGTATCTCGCTTTTCTCAGCAACCATGGACATATTTTTTATTATTCTTGTGCCAGAATAGTGTACGAAATGTGCATTGAGGAACCAACTGCCATGGTGAGTGAAGATAGTTTATTTTATGAAGATTTTGACTGCAAATTACCTATTGATAAAATACCCTTATCTTAGGTGATAAAATTTGGACGAGAAGAGAAGTGCAATTATCCCCCGCACCTTTAAGTTAGTACTCTTGAGCTTGAAAAGTATCCATCACACTATTTCAGGATGAGTGCTGCAGAAACTCTGAAGGTTAGTCTCTGGTAGTTGACACACCTCTTTTAGAATAAACTTGTTTGTAATTTTGAGTTTTATTACTGTATAATTCCTTAAAGAGATTAATAGCATCACCTAAGTTCATGGTAATTTGCACTTTCTCTATTTGCGCGCTTTTATTATTTTCTCATATGCTTCACCGCATACATTTTTCTTCATTTGTCTTGCAGGTTTTTCAGCTACAACATATTTGTCCCCTTCTCTCGATCTCTCAGGATATCCAGTCCAAACTGTAGAGAGACAAGAGGTGTCAGCGCATTAGAGAGACATTGTATAACCCATTGAATTCATAGCTAAAAATTAGGTTGAGCGGGCTGAGTGATTCGATATATTGAATATGGTGAATATACACTGGTGTACAATATATTAAATATGGTGAATGCATGTTGGTTGATTATATTTTGGTTGTAATTAGCATGCGTGTTTTAACATATGACATATATACAGCTAATAATCGAAAGACAACGGATATTCGAATAAAAAAGCGATATCTATTTTTGTACATAAGTCGACCGTAAAGACGCAAAATGATTTCGGAAGCCTCGAATATATCAAAAATACAATGCGAACCGATTTCAATAAGAAGTACTTACATCATGTAAACCAGTATAAATCGATATTTTATAGCATAAAAACATCGCTTTCCAACTGGAAAATGATTTCAAAATATACTAATGACATCAACTTCAAAATATTCAATATGATACATTATATTTATATAAATTAATATCATAAACTTATAAATGAATAAAAAGTGCACCCAAAATGAATAAAAAATAACCGATGTGTATATCAATTTAAAAATCTCTTATTAAAAATATAGTGATGTTAATGTCAATTTTTTTATTGCCCTACATTGTCTCAAACATCTAGAAATGCACGGCGAATTTATCGCCCTTTACACGGTTTGCGATCGCGGACTGGGAGTTTGCAAAATCCGCAAACTCACAGTCCACGATTGCAATTTTTTTTTTTAAATTTCCGCAACCGCACATTGCGAGTTTGTGGATTCCATAAACTCGCAATGCGCGATTGCCAATGTTTATTTAAAAAAAACAATTCGGGATAGATATCTTGTGGGGTATGTTAAATGCAATTATTTCCTAAATCAAGATTCCGGTAGATATATTTGGATCGATAATGATATTTGACGAAATCCCGTAGATATCAATTTTGGATCGATAATGATATTTGAAGATATCGCGTTTCAAAGATATTTAAAGATAGATATATTTGGATATAAATATATTTTATTTCCTAGAATATTCGTCAACGATCGATGTATATACCCTCCCCGTATTTAGAGCACATGTATCTCCACACTTTAAGGGTTCTTACGAAGCTAATATTTCCAACATCCTAAATTTCTCGCTATGTCGTCGTCAGATGAAGATGATATACCGTTCGATATAAACGGGATATCGTCAAATATCGTTAAAATTTATCCGTAATCTGATTTAGGATTGGGATTAACGTAGTACTCCCTCCGATTTTGAATATAAGACATTTGACTTTTGAACACGTACTTTAAGGAGCTAAAAACTAAATAAAATATTAATTTTTCCAATTAATTTTTTTTACATAATAAGTATTATAATATAAAAAATTTAATTGAAAAAAATCAATATTTAATATAATTTTTAGCTCCTTAAAATATATGCTCTAAAGTCAAATGTTGTATATTAATAATCGGAGGTAGTGTATGGTAAATTGAATTTTATTTTTTTTAAAAAAAATCGCAACCGCGGATTGCGAGTTTGCGGATTCCGCAAACTCGCAATCCGCGGTTGCAGAAATATAAAAATAAAAATAAAATTGCAACCGCAAACTCGCAATCCGCGGTTGCGGAATTTTTTTTAAAAAAAATTACAACCGCGCATTCAGCCTACGCGATTGCGAAGCCAATCCATGTATCCGACGAGATTTTCACCGTGCATATAGTAAAACCGGTGAATCAACCAAAATGTAATCATATCAATGTATTTAAATCGTTCTCAAACATAAAAACAATTTTATAAATTATTATAGACATCGGTTAAAAATTGATGTGGTAAAGTTGCGATCTTTAACACCACCCACTAACACATCGAATTTTTTTTTTGTTTTACATCGGTTTTTAACCGACGTCTATGAACACAATTCTAGTAGTGGCAACCGGATTTATGCATGAGACCCATGGGTATGATTCGCGTCAAACGGTGTTGAAACTATCTGCTAAGAAAGGAAGCTTGATATTTAGTAATCGGGTTCATTCATGACACCCATATTTGCAACTCGTGTCAAAAGATGTTCAAGTGGACTTTATTCAAGTAAGTTGAGTTGTTGATAGACCGGGGCCATTCATGACACCCATGTTTGCGACTCGCGTCAGGAATATACCAAAGTCGAAAGAAAATAAAGAAAAGAGAAGAAAAGAAAACAAGAAGAAAAAAAAAGAAAAAAAAGAAAGAAAAAGAGAGATGTCTAGAGCCAAATTATTCATTGTTTCTATTGTTTTTTCGCAAGTGATGACATTTTGGTGGAGATTTGGTGATATTGTTGTCAATGTCTATGAGCTTAGTGCATTTTGGATTGAGTAGAGAGTTGAACTTCAATGTCTATGAGCATGAGTTGAACTTTGATGCCAAAGCTTGCTTCTTCGTGAGTGTCCGCTAGTTGCAGTTGTTTCGCATGTGGGCACTTTGTGGTGATGTGTCTTTGTGATCCGCATTCAATACAAGCTTGGTTCACTGAAAGAAACCTTACTTGCTTTTGAAGGTTCTTGAATTGATCCCTTTGGAATTGCTCATTAATGTCCGGATCGATCTCCTTGGAGGGCTCACATAACGGCAAGAATGAGGCTAGCCTAGCGCCAGAGACCACAAGATTCTCATATGTATTTCAAACTCCACCAACCTCTCAATGGTATTCCAACCATCTTGTGGTGCAAGATCAAGGTAAGCATAAGAGGTGTAGGTGTTGATCCTCTCCTTAATTTCCCTATCAAAAGCATTGTAGATGATCTCCTTAATGACATATGGTGGTTGCCCATGAGTAGGGCATGATCGTAGTAGGTCCGTTAACCTATCTCATACTTGAGCAAGAGTCTCATTAGGCTTTTATTTGAAAGCCATGATGTTTTGCCTAACCATTTCCGTCTTGGACGGAGGAAAGAACTTGTTGAGAAACATGTCCTTAACCTCATTCCACGTGTGGAGTGATCGTGGGGTTAAGCTCTCCAACCATTGCAATTATTTTCCTGCAAGAGACCAACAAAATGTAGTAATATGTGCACAAATATAAGAATGTAGTTTCAAATATTCCAAATTAGGCCCATCAGCAATACTATCGCACAAATATAAGAATGTAGTAATATGTGCCATAGGGCACTCATGGGGTTTCCCCTCAAAAGAATGTCTCATAATTTCAACAAGGAAACTAGTTTTAATATCAAAATTAGAGGCAGTGATAAGAATAGTGGATTCTGGCACTGTCAATGTAGGGTGCATGTATTGCTTAGCCGTTTGAGGATATTAATTGAGATGAGCCTCAAATTGTCTTCGAGCTTGTTCCTCTCGATCGGCGCGTACTCTTTCCTCCATGATAGTTCTAGCATTCGCGACTGCTCTTGTGACATGATCCTCAACTTGCTTCTTAAGCCTCTCAATCTCCTGAGCATGAGTCTCTTGATTAGACATAGCTGTTTGTAACCTAGAGTGTAGACAAAGACAACGTTCTAGCTCGCCTAATCCTTCGAACTCTAGTGTGTGATCAACGCGTCACATACACCTATAAAACAACACTAAAGTAGAACTTGAGATAAACTACTAAGGGGGCGAATGATCGCTTCCCCGACAACGACGCCAAAATTTGATGTAGGGGAGAATTGATTATAAAATAATACGAAATAAAACAAAGCAATCAACCCTAGCCTATCAAATAAATACAAGACTCCCATGTTGTAGTGGAAGAGAATCAGGTTCGATCCACGAGAAAGCATGTCAGCTGATCCGAAGTAGCCTCAAAATCACGTTCTGTAATCGACCAAAAGTACTCGACGTCGACTAGGGGCAATCGATGTCAGTCTCAAGTGGAATTCCTACAAAGACACAAACAAGCAGTCGACGTCAGCTATGGGTAATCGATGTCAAGTCAGTATGCTTTAATCACTAAATATATGCTATGATGTTTATTCACTTGATCTTGTGATTTTTTCAAATTGATGTTGCTCTTGATTGAGGCTGTTGCATGAAGGATGAATTCGTAGGTATAGGCTGTTTTTTATTATTTTGCTTGAGGACAAGCAAGAACTTAAGTGTGGGGGAGTTTCATAATGCATATTCCATATAGACATTCTAGGTGGTTTTAATGTAGTTTTAGGGTGCATTAAAGAAGGTTTTATATCTAATTTGCATTCATGATCATTTGGCATTCGAAGTTCGGAATCTATTGTTTTTAATGCTTATTTTTAGATCATAAGATACGAGCTTGGAAAATGGAGCTAAAGAGAGCTAAGGGATCAGCCATAAAAGAGCCAAGACAAGCCAAGAGGCATCATCTAAATCATACAATTCATCTTCTGCATTAATGTTTCATGAGCTCTCTTTCAGTTTTTCTTGCAAGTTCTAGACATAGTTGGATTGTGAGAATTACTTTCTATGTTATTTCTATTTCATTATTTCAATATTCTTTGTTCTGAATTGTTATGTTGCTGATTGTATCTAGCATGATCATCTTGATACAGTCACATCACGCTAGGGCTATGGATTTATCCGCTTGCAGGCTTTAATATGAAGTAGCAAACACATCCCGCAGGAACGGTTCTGGAATCTGGATTGTGTGTGAAGATTGACATTGGTGATGCTAGAATGTCGTGTGTTCTAACAACCTAAATAGTAATATCTCTACCTTCAACCAATAACTAGTATTAGCAGCAAGTAAAGGTCGATCACACAGAGAGTATGTGTGACTTTTCTTAAGTGTAGTTTGTAAGCAAAGAATCGTAACAATAACAGGTGAGAGATAAGAGTACTAGTATAAATGACTATAATAAGAGATAATAATGGTGAGAATATAGCTTGACTTATAATCGCAACATTGGTAACTCCTTAAACTCTTGCTTGAGGTTCGAGAAGCAATACATCCAATAATCTAAGCATGTAACTCATTTAATTTCTGCATATTTTGATGTGATCACCTGGTTGTCAACCTAGATATCGCTTCCGCTAAGAATAACACTTAATTATTTGTCATTACTCTCACATATGCATGATTTCCAACCTATTCCTCAAGATATGTTTGCTAGTTTATCTGTCCTAATGGTCAGTCAAGACGAATAAACAACATAAACATGTGGAGAATAAGAGCAATGAATAACCAAATATGCATAAACCATATATTAACTATAGAATAGTATATAAATAACCCTCACATGTACTAAACCAATGCATTGAATATAAGCAAAACTATAGAAAAGGATTAGCCGATCATGGCTTACCGAAAAGCTAAAAATGATGAAAGGAAATAGAGAGATGTGAGAGGTGATATGATGTGAGATGATGTGTGAAATGGCTGAGGAGAGGCCTCTATTTATAGTGCTTAGAAACCCTAGTAGTCGGCAATCTTGGTGTAGAAGCAAAGCCTAATGGACCGGATTCGGGCGCGTGAAGAATCTGTGAAGATACAGGATAGGTGGTCACCGACTTAGCAGGTGCTCATGATCTTCCATGTGTGTTGTAGAGTCGGCGGGTGTAACGATCGGATTTTGGGAATTTCTAAAAAGGGAAAGCTTCGGAAAAACCCGTCCTCAAGCGATTTCTATTTTCGGAAAGTCCTTGGAAAATATCCTGACATGCTTTTAAAAATTCAATTTGACAGATTCTAAATCTTATTTATTGGATTTCGATTTTGGAGGAATTCGAGAGTCGTTTGAAATAAATTTGGAATCCCGGTTTGATTTTTAAAACGTCGGATTTCGGGATGTCGAGTCTCGGGATGGGATGTCGGGATTTAAAGTCGGGAGAGCGAAATTACTCTCACCCCCACTCTCACTCTCACCATCTCCACACGTCACCCTCCTCTCTCTCTCTCTCTCTCTCTCTCTCTCTCTCTCTCTCTCTCTCTCTCTCTCTCTCTCTCTCTCTCTCTCCTCCTTAAGTATTTTATCTTGTAGTTCATGAAACCCTAGGGAGCCATTTTTGGCCAATATATATAAGGGAAGCATCAATCACTAAGAGGATTCCATCTCAAAAATCTGAGCCAAAACCCTAGCCTCCTCCTTCGATCAAAACCTCCTCCAAGAATCCAAAAACCCAAAAACCAAAAGTTCCACCTTTCACTTCCTTGAATCCAAAAAGCCTCCTTTCTCCCATCTCATTTGTGTTTCTCCACACATAAAACTCCTCAAATCACCTCTAAAAATTTCTATATATTCCCACAAAAAGAACCCAAAAATCAAGATCGGAAGGCCAAATCCAAGCAAAGTGCTCGGCTCTACAGCAACTCACGGTTGTGACATCGACCAAAGATTGACTCGAAATTCCTGACAGAGCCAACATCGAGTAAGCAAAAGCCAAATCTGAGAAGACAACTCGATATCGACCAACCATCCAGTGTCGAGTACGAGCCGATTCCGAGTCCTATGATGATTCCGAGTGAAGATATTCCGAGTGGAAATTACTTGCACATGAAGACTTGAGAGATATTTTATCTTTTTACCTTTCTATTTATCCTAAGGGTGAAACATTTAATTACCCTTTAGGATTTATCTAGTATTACCATATTAGATTTATTTCCTTCCAATTAGAATTCTATCTTTTAGTGAGATAGAGATAGAGATAGAGATAGAGATAGAGATAGATTCCTACCTTGGATAGCAAGGACTTGGGTCTATAAATAAAGTCCTAGGGGCTAGCTTTTATCCATTCAATTTGACAGTTCAATTTAATTTTAGAGATTCAATTCTAGAGATACTTATTCATATACATTTTTAGGAGTTTAATGCTTTTAGGGTTTTGACGCTTTTGTGAAAGTTGGAGTGCCGGGATTGTAAGTTTAATGCAAAGTTTATTTCTTTCAATGATGTCTTCCATTGCGATGAGCGAGTAGTTGCCCTACTTCTAGGGTCGGGGTGAGCCCGACGATAGCCATGCATGCCTGAGGTAACATTCGATATTCGTTATGTTTTGATCATCCACTATCTTTATTATGTTTATTTCCTACTCAGAAGAATAGAAATTCATGTTAACAACTTGGATTATAAACATAAAATTGATAGATACAATTAGGATTATTTGAAAGGGTTATCTAATTGTTGGAAAAGGCAAAAGCTTGCTCAGTTGATGTGATTACATAACTATTTTATCTTATCTTTTGCGTGTTTGGTTATTGTTGCGGTGATCCCTAACCTTAGAAGTTTGCAATTTATTTGTTTTATTTCCTTATTTTTATTTTGCACAGATTCTACTCGACACCAACCACCATTCTCTCTCCATCCCCCGACATCGACCAACTCTTAGTCAACGTCGATAGCAACCCTTACCACCGTTTCCTGGTATTCCCGACCCCGAAACCAACTAAACCTAGAACCGTTGACTTCTCTCTTAAGGACGAACCTGACTCCAGTATCCTATAGCGGGGTCTTGACTACAAATTTATTTGGTCGAGAAACCCTCTCGTCACATGCTTCTATGATGAGGAATCTTCTTGGGGCGTAATGGAAGAACCGGCCTAATCCGCTAATTTGGCTAAGTGTTATTTAATTATGCTCATGGTTTTGGTTTTGACCCGGCTCCGTCGTGGCAAGTTCTACTTTACTTTTGTTTTCCATTCTGCTTCCTTAAACAAATTTCCACAACTTAGTCTTTAGGACAGGTTAAGGGTACCCAACGACCCCACAATGGTTTTGGGGTTCGAAATCCCCGCTTTAATACTAATGTTTAAAGAGGTTTAAAACCTCGACTCGTACCTGGATTGCAAGATCCGAACAAAGGTATCTGACCTTCGAAATAAAACCCGGGTATTTATATCTGTGCCAATACATCGGGCGTCATTAGTAGGCCACGAGCGTTGCGTCGCCTCTACGGAACTCTTCTTCTTCATTTCTTCATATCTTGACTTCTTCCGCTTCTTCTCTTATCTTATTCCTTGACTCCTATTAGGTTTCCAAAGGTCGAGAGTGTACTTTGCTCCTCTCCTTATGCCTTGTTCCAAGAATCTGCATAAATAGGCATAAAACGCGTAGATTCCGAACTTTGCAACTTAAGAGAAAATTAATGCACTTTATGCTAAAAACATGTCTGAATTCAACATAAATTACTTAATAAATACCTAAAATTCCTATACAAGTCATGCATTATCAGACATCTAAGGAATAACACTTTTAGTGAAGGTGATAGCTAGGTTGACAACTAGGTGACACGTTGCTGAGACGGGAGTAGTATTGCTTAAGTACTAGAGTAAGGAGCATGATAGCTTGTCATGTCTGTATAAACCAATAGCTAAAATAACTAATAGAGTCAAAGTAACTAGAGAATAATTCAAGTGTCAATATACCAACCACTGTTTAGAGAATTTGTATGGAGGAAAATGCTAGAAATAAGATGGTGGTGACATGTTAGTATTTATGCTTTTGAATTAAGTTTATATATAAAATATAAATATAAATATATAGATAGTAAAAAAATCAAATATTTTCGATCGGAGGTAGTATATAAAAATCACGAATAATATTAAAATTTTGAATTCAATCTAATATAATTAGGGAAAACTAATCAAAATACCCCCACCTTTGGGGGTATGGTAAAAATATATCCTCAACTTTCAAATGTAATAAAAATATCCCGACCTTTGAGGGTGGTGATAATATATTACCCTGTGTTTTCTTACGGGTCAAAAATGTTGACAAGACAGCCTACGTGGACTTTTTTTTACTAGATAACATACGTGGAAGCCTTTTTTTACAAATTAGCACTAAAATTGGGTTTTATTGATCGGTTTCCTTAGAAAGAAAATAAAACGATAACAAATTAAACTCGAAAAATGAAATTAATTCAACCAAGCAACTAATCTGGTCGAAATTGCCTCAAATTAACACAGCACGGCTATTCCTAACACCAAACCGACAACAAAACTAAACCAACAACGTACAACAACAACGAAGAGGGAAAAACAAAACTTACCCACCTAAATCCGTGAACTAATCAAAGGGGTTGATAATGCATATATTAGATAGGCATTATAGGCATTTTTAGCTTAGATAGGTTGCATTTCTTTCGTTCTTTGTTACTAAATCGCATCTTATGATTATTCTAGAAGAGTTCGGATTCTGCGCAAATTTGTGGTTATCTTGCAGATCGAATCGGAACCTGTTGAAGAAGTTCGGAAGCAGCTGGAAGGCTGGTGAGTCTGGCATGCCCGCGCTGCACTTGACGCGGCCGCGCTGCTACTGGCACGCCCACGTTGCTAGGAGGAAGTGGCCGCGTCGATGAACTAGATGGAAGAAGCAAGTCGAAGTCTGGCGCGCCCGCGCTGCTATCTGGCGCGCCCGCGTCGGTCCTGAAGACGGATTCTTATCCGAGTTTCCCTTATCTTATTAGTTTTAATATTATATTTTTACGGGATGTTAAACCCGATTTTATTAGGTTATATAGGCCGAGAAAGTAAGAGAGAGAAGGAGGTTATTTTCCAGAGAGACGTATTTTCCCTTTTGTTCATCTCACAAACCCTATGGAGAACTAACTCTCCTTTGTTACACTTGGTTCTTTGAAGCCTTCAATTGATTTGGTTGTGAGTATTCTACTCTTGTTCGTCCTTTGTTAATTGTTTCGATCTCCTGAGCTTATTGCTTGATTGCTTATTATTGATTTATCTGGATTGATCACCTAGGTTTATCGATACTAGTCATATTGCTAGGGTTTCCAATTCCAGGTTTGGGGTTGTAGATTCATTGTAGCAAACACAATCTCCATACGCGGGTTGCTTGTGGTAGATTGTGAGGGAGATTCGATTATAGGCTATTTTAACGGGTTGTTAGAATCGCTTGTATCTCATTATAATTCATGCTTGAATGCTATCGCTTTATTATTCGGTGAAGGTTTTCCCTTGTAATTTGGTGATAAGTGCTTTTAGGACTGGTAGGACTAAAAGCTATTACACGATCTGAATTGAGAGCAATTACTGGACATTAGAACTTGAGATTCATAGAATGCGATGATGAACCATCTCAATTGTTGTGCGGATAATTACCTGGTGTGATACTTTCCCATCATATATTCGCAACCTTTTTGCAACTTGTTTTGTCACCATTGCTTACACACAAAACTCCCCCTTGAATCGGTTACTTTTGGGTAATAATACTTGCTCTTACAATTGATTCTGTTTCCCTGTGGGTTCGACCCTAACTTACCTACTATACTTGTTATAGTTTGCATCTTAGGAATTTACTTTGATTTGGCATAACGACTTTAGGCCTATCAAATTTGGCGCCGTTGCCGGGGAAACGGTTTATCTTTGTTCTTGTTTGTCTTATTACCTGTTTGGGTGCGAACCTCTTGCATGGTTCGCACTCGTGCTACTGATCCCCATCTTGTTGATTTTGATTGGGAAATTGACGGGACATACCACCGCCGCCTTAGAGAACAACACCAACATTCCCAACAACTCGATCCAATGGCTGATAATGTAAATCAGACGCTGCGACAGCTGACAACATCAAACATCACACAGCAGGCACCTGCTGTGACAATCCCTACTATAGGGGATGACAACCATTTTGAGCTAAAGTCTGGGCTGATTCATCAACTGCCCAAATTCCATGGATTGGCTGGAGAAGACCCCATCAAGCACATGGGGAAGTTTCATAATGTGTGCATGAGCATGAAACCAGCCAATATATCCGAAGCACAGATAAAAATGAGAGCTTTTGGGTTCACGCTGCTCGATGCTGCGGATGACTGGTACTACAGTCTTCCTACAGGGAGCATCGATACTTGGCCTAAGCTCCACAAAGCCTTCCTGGAGAAATTCTTCCCTGCTAAGAAGGAGAACACCTTGAAGAAGGCAATCAGCAATATAGAGCAGGAAGATGATGAAACCCTCTATGATTACAATGAAAGGTTCAAGAAGCTTTGTGCGAATTGCCCTTTCCATGGCTACAGCACGAAGGACCTAGTCTTATACATCTATGGGGGATTGCTGGAATCTGATAGAAGGATGATTGATGCCGCCTGCGGAGGAAATATTCTGAATGCCACGCCAGAGGGAGCTATGGAGAAGATTCAGGAAATGGCTGATGGGACTAGAAATTTTGGGAAGTCCACCAGAAAGAAAGGGGTCAACTCGGTAGACTCTAACCAAGCCAAGGATATTGCTGAATTAAAGGATATGGTTAGGAGGCTCACTCTGCAAGGGACTCCTCAACAACTCAAGGCTTGTGGAATCTGCGGTGATAACTTCCACCCAACTGATGCGTGTCCTACACTCCAGGAAGACACCGCTGAAGTAAGTGTTTTAGGTGGAAATGGACCTCAGAGACCCAGACATGACCCCTACTCAAACTCCTACAACCCAGGGTGGCGAGATCACCCAAATTTCAGATGGAGGGATCCACCAAACCAATCACAACAGCAGCAGCCACCTCCCTACAATCAGAGGTAGCAGGGTAACGCTCCCTCTACTGAGTCCATGCTCAATAACCTGACACAGCACTTTACTGCGCATGTTCAGGCAACTGAATCGAGCATAAAAGATATACAGAAACAAATAGGGCAAATGGCTGAAGCAATCACGAGAATAGAGGCGAAGACATCAGTAGGTCTACCATCTCAAACGGTGGTCAATCCAAGGGAAAACGTCAGTGCTATAACTCTTCGGAATGGAAAAGAGCTGAAAAGTCAGGAAGAAGAGGAGAAAAGCACGCAGGTCTCCGACGTGGCCACGCCCAACACTGAAGTGGCCACGCCCAACACTGGCGCGCCCGCGCCACAGTCTGACGCGCCCGCGTCGAGTCCTGACGCGCCCGCGCTGAGTTCTGGCGCGCCCACGGCGAGTCCGATCTCGCCTGAATCCGAGCCCTATGTCGATACATATGTCCGACCGAATTTTCCCCCTCTCGGGTCGGAGAAACCAAAACCTCCATTCCCTGATGCACTCAAAGAGAGGAGGATAATCAATGATTCAGAGCTTTTCGAAACATTTAGCAAGTGTCAGGTGAACATTCCTCTGCTGAAAATGTTAAAAACTGTGCCCAAGTACGCCAAGTTCTTGAAGGAGCTTTGCACGGTGAAGAGAAATCATAAGCTGAAAGGAAAAAAGAAAGTGAAAGTAAGTGAGCAAGTCTCCGCTGTGTTTCAGAGGAGAATGCCGAAAAAGTGCGCTGATCCAGGTATGGTTACTATCCCTTGTGTCATTGGAGATGTAAAATTTGATAGAGCTATGCTTGATTTGGGTGCTTCCATAAATGTGCTTCCTTACTCACTTTACAAATCGCTAGATTTAGGACCTTTGCATGAAACTGGAGTAATTGTGCAACTAGCTGACAGGTCTAATAAATACCCTAAATGAGTAGTAGAAGACGTTTTGGTTATGATCGATAAACTGATTTTTCCTGCAGATTTCTTTGTCCTGGATATGGAACATGATAAGCATGATGCGCCTATTCTGTTAGGTAGACCTTTTATTAAAACAGCTAGGACAAAAATTGATTGTGTTTCTGAGACACTAACAATGGAATTTGATGGAAAAAAGGTTGAATTCGATTTATACAAGGCTATGAAACATCCTGTTGATGACCATTCTTTGTGCTCTATTGATGTGATTGAACCATTAGCTCAAGATCTATTTGATATGTCTAGGGAAGATGAGTTACAGTCAATTATTGAGAATGATATTGACGAGGCCTATATAGATTTTTCAATTTCATCTAACATGCAGGAATTAGCAGCCCAGATGGATGTAGAAGGTAAGTCCCCTACTCTTTTGGGCATTGGCCCCAATCTACTGACTCCAAGCGAAGCGCTTGTTCCATCTGTTGTGCAGGCACCTGAAATTGAACTCAAACAACGCCCTAGTCATTTTTGCACTCTTGATGTGGAGATTAAGGACAAGAAAGGAGCGGAGAATTTGGTGGCTGACCACTTAAGCAGATTGGTGAATGAGGAGGACAAGCCGGAGTCACAGAAACCCATCTTAGGAACGTTTCCGGATGACACATTATGCAGAATCGAGCACAAAAGCACGCCGGAGTCTGGCGTGCCCACGTCAACAGCTGACGCGCCCACGCTGCTCCATGGCGCGCCCGCGCTGACCTCTGACGCACCCGCGTCGTCCCCTGACGCACCCCCGCCATTACTTCTCAGCCCATCTCAGTCCGTTCTAGGACTTCATTCTGTAAACCCTTGGTACCGGGACATTGTAAACTACTTAGTTTGTAGGGAATCTCCTCCGGATCATACCAATGCTCAAACGGAGAAGATTCGAAGAGAAGCGAACCACTATGTTTGGGATGACAGCTTGGACAGAAAGTTACACCTTTCAAGGGTTCCCGCATTTGTCAATGAGATGACTGGTGTTGGTGACCCTGGTGGAGGAACCTAGGCCAATCAAGGGCCAGTTAGTCGAGCCAGCGACTTGAAACAAAGGCGCTTCTCGGGAGGCAACCCGAGGTAAGTTTTTCTTTCTTTTCCCTTTTTCTTTTCGTTCACCCTGATTGTATTTGGTTTACTTTTGTTGTCTTTATTGTTTCATTGAGGACAATGAAAACTTTAAGTGTGGGGGGGAGAAATTCTATATATAGATGCATATAGGAGATCATATTTAAATTTTTGCATCATGTCTAATTTCTGTAATCATTTTTATTAATTTTTGAAAAAAATCAAAAAAATCCAAAAATAGAGCATGCATTTCGTACATATGTGTTATTCAAATACCCATCTGGCTTAGTTTGTCCTCTATTTTAAATTTCAAGCATGATTCATAAAAATCCCATGGAGTTCTGGATGTTTTGATTATTATTTCTATTTGATTTTTGTGGAACATGAGCTAGCAAATATAATTGAGCATGTATGATTGAGCTAAAGTATGAGTGAAGTCCTAAAAACATGACCATGTGAGAATGTTTGGCCTTATTTGAATTTTTGCTCAGTTGTGTGAATTACTCGCCTAGTATCGCTACCTCTTGACATTGACTGCAATATCTATTTTTAAAGACCGACTCACATGTTTGTTGCTTGCGGAGTTTATGTTTACATTTTGAGTCTTTTTTATTTAATTTTATGCATATTTAGTGAATAAGGTGGCAATGGTTGATGTACCGAGTAACCGGGTCTACGCATGACACCCATGAGTATGATTCGCGCAAAAAGGTGTTGAAAACTATCCACTAGGAAAGAAGCTTGATCATTGAGTAACCAGGTTCATTCATGACACCCATGTTTGCAACTTGCGTCAAAAGGTGTTCAAGTGGACTTCATTTTAATAGGTTGAGGTGTTGATAGACCGGGGCCATTCATGACACCCATGTTTGCGCTTCGCGTAAGGAAAGCACCAAGACAAGAAAAAGAAAAAAAAAAAGAAAAGAAAAGAAAGAAAAAATAATTGTTGCATTTTATTTTCCTTATTGTGTCCCGCAAGTAATGACATCTCGGTAGAGAATTGGTGATATGGTGGTCAATGTCTATGAGTTTAGTGCATGAATGGTTTGAGTTGAGAGTTGTACTTAAAAGCCTAAACACATGAGTGAAACACATTTCTAGTGAGGTTTGATAATGTCTACTTCTAAGCTTTGATCACTAAAATACATGCTATGACGTTTGTTTGCTTGGTTTATATTTTCACCTGCTATGATGTTGCTTTTTGATAATGTTGAAACTTGAAGGGATTTTCTGTGGGATACATTGATTCATGTTCATTTTATCATTGCTTGAGGACAAGCAAAAGGTTAAGTGTGGGGGAATTTGATAATGCATATATTAGATAGGCATTATAGGCATTTTTAGCTTAGATAGGTTGCATTTCTTTCGTTCTTTGTTACTAAATCGCATCTTATGATTATTCTAGAAGAGTTCGGATTCTGCGCAAATTTGTGGTTATCTTGCAGATCGAGTCGGAACCTGTTGAAGAAGTTCGGAAGCAGCTGGAAGGCTGGTGAGTCTGGCGTGCCCGCGCTGCACTTGACGCGGCCGCGCTGCTACTGGCGCGCCCACGCTGCTAGGAGGAAGTGGCCGCGTCGATGAACCAGATGGAAGAAGCAAGTCGAAGTCTGGCGCGCCCGCGCTGCTATCTGGCGCGCCCGCGTCGGTCCTGAAGACGGATTCTTATCCGAGTTTCCCTTATCTTATTAGTTTTAATATTATATTTTTACGGGATGTTAAACCCGATTTTATTAGGTTATATAGGCCGAGAAAGTAAGAGAGAGAATGAGGTTATTTTCCAGAGAGACGTATTTTCCCTTTTGTTCATCTCACAAACCCTATGGAGAACTAACTCTCCTTTGTTACACTTGGTTCTTTGAAGCCTTCAATTGATTTGGTTGTGAGTATTCTACTCTTGTTCGTCCTTTGTTAATTGTTTCGATCTCCTGAGCTTATTGCTTGATTGCTTATTATTGATTTATCTGGATTGGTCACCTAGGTTTATCGATACTAGTCATATTGCTAGGGTTTCCAATTCCAGGTTTGGGGTTGTAGATTCATTGTAGCAAACACAATCTCCATACGCGGGTTGCTTGTGGTAGATTGTGAGGGAGATTCGATTACAGGCTATTTTAACGGGTTGTTAGAATCGCTTGTATCTCATTATAATTCATGCTTGAATGCTATCGCTTTATTATTCGGTGAAGGTTTTCCCTTGTAATTTGGTGATAAGTGCTTTTAGGACTGGTAGGACTAAAAGCTATTACACGATCTGAATTGAGAACAATTACTGGACATTAGAACTTGAGATTCATAGAATGCGATGATGAACCATCTCAATTGTTGTGCGGATAATTACCTGGTGTGATACTTTCCCATCATATATTCGCAACCTTTTTGCAACTTGTTTTGTCACCATTGCTTACACACAAAACTCCCCCTTGAATCGGTTACTTTTAGGTAATAATACTTGCTCTTACAATTGATTCTGTTTCCCTGTGGGTTCGACCCTAACTTACCTACTATACTTGTTATAGTTTGCATCTTAGGAATTTACTTTGATTTGGCATAACGACTTTAGGCCTGTCAGGGGTAGAAGATGTGAGAGAGACGGCTCAAGATAGTCGACCAAGAGGGAGAAAGACTGACATTGAAGAGGAACCATGAGCTACCTGGAAGACAATTCAAGAGGCGACCACGGTCCACAGAAGAAGATATGAGGGAGGAAAAGACGTTGGGTATGAACTCGATCCAACTCTTTATTTTTTTCCTAAGGAAATTGTTCAAGAAAACCCTTGTAAAAAATCCGCGTAGGCTGCCTTGTCAGCATTTTTTACTCGTGAAAAAACTTGTAGTAATATATTACCACTACCCTCAAAGGTCGGGATATTTTTATTACATTTAAAAGTTGAGGATATATTTTTACCATACCCCCAAAGGTAGGGGTATTTTAATTAGTTTTCCCATATAACTATTGGGCTTAATCAAATTTATTTACTAACTATTGGGCTTAATTCAAAACATTGAATATAACTATTGATTATTACATATCACATTTAAACAATGATGTAATGATATTGGTATTATTATTATTGAGTAATTTAAAATATCTATATTTATGTATTATACTTTACATAAGGTTTTTTAAAAATAATTTTCTAAGATAATTATAAGATAAATTTATTGTTTTTTTTATGATTTTATCTTAACATTTATTAGTATTTTATAATATTTTTATATATAATATTTTAGTTTTAAAAAACGCGTCATGGCGCGAGAATCCTTCTCGTACTAGTTTAACTGAAACACAATAAAAACCCAAACCTGCTTTAAATAAAACCCCAAATAATCCAAACTTAACCTACAGTACATCCTAGTAAAATTAATGTTTAAAAAAGTCAAAACTGAAAAATAGCATAAAAACGGCCCAATTCAACCGACCAAACTAATCAAATTACTGGTATTTGAAATTAGCCAGAACCCAAATGATTCACAAGCGTACAACCCATATGATATGACCGAACTCAAATCCCGAATCGCAGATTACCACTGACACAGGAGACATGCATAGAATAGAACAGTCACATTCTTTATAAGTAATACTCCCTCGTCGCAATACTTGTTGTTTTAGCTTTATGCACACTTATTAATAAAACCTATTTTTTTTTTTTTTTAACTCAAACAGCCGCATCGTCTATTAAGGTTTGACATCAATATGAATTGCATCTTAGCTTATAGTCAAATGAATAAGGAGGACCATGGTTAGGTCACCCACACACAGTTACAGTCTCAGAGAATAACTAAGCTGAAGAAAACATTGCAAGAGTTCAAAGAGATTTGTTTACTTGCACTCAGCTTTGGGGCATTGCAGTCATGTCAGAACCATATCTCTGCAATAAAACCTATCTTTATTTTACTTTTAGAGCATGTTCAATGGTGAGCCCCAACCTCGGACCCTTAACTTACTTTTCTTATGTCACATCAGCTTAAGAGCCTCATTCTAACTTTTTAATTTTTCACCTCCATTCGTGAGTCCAAGTCTTGGGCCCTTAAATGACCTTTTTATTATTTTTCATTTTTATTTACTCAATTCTTTTATTATTATTAATAATAAAAATATTAAGTAATTAATTTATAATAACATAGCATAAAAAAATAATTTTTTTAATGTTTAAAAAGGAAAATATGGGTATTATTCAAATGAATTTTTTTTCAACAAACATATGCAAGAGGGGTGTCTATGTGTAGATAAAAATAAATTAAATTCAAAAATAAATTTTTTATTTTTTTTAAACAAATGAAAAACAATCAAAAATAATTTAAAAGTAAATAAAACATAAGTTCTGTCATGTGGCAGTTATGAGCCCTACTTTTTGGGTCTCATATATAAGAGTCTCAAACAATGGGCCCTTATATTAAAATTTTATTTTCCCCTATTTTTTTTCCTATGTGGCAACTATAAGAGTCCCAAGACTCACCATTGCACATGCTCTTATAGCTTAAAATACCTAAAATGAGTAATTATTGCCTATAAAAAGAGCAATCATTACCTATAAAGGCAATAATTATAGCTAAAACAATAAGTTTTTTGATACAACTTTACCACTCTAAAACAACAAGTATTGCGATAGGGAGGGAGTAGTAATTAATTTGATTCGGGTTTGAAAAATCTTGATTCGGAGTATATATGACATGATGAGTTTAAACATTTGGTTGGTTGCTTTTCACTTTGATACATGTGCCTTTCATTTGCTTACTCTTTTTATGTATACTTCTGGCTTCTCTTTCTTTTCCACATACTCCATCGATCTCCCCCATTTGCATTTGAAAAATGCCAATTTCAAGGCTGTCATCCATCCAAGAAAGCAAATTTAAAGTAGCTTCTTCCTTAATACACAAGTCTCTCTCTCTCTCTCTCTGTTTTCTCACAATTTTAAACCTCTAGCTGGAAGGAATCCATCAGATACACACAAAGCCAATGTAGCTGCCTCTGGAATCGGTAAAGATGTTTAGACCACTTTGTAATATATATATATATACACACACACAAAATGAAGAGATTTTTAGCTTTCACTGTCAAGAACATACCAAAAACATGAGATGTTTAAACCAAGTCTTCAAATATATATATACTACTGTACTAAAAGCTTCATTTATGATAATTAATTAATGGGATTGGGCCTGTTGAGTGTTTCCTTCCTCTCAAGATTGGAGATCAACGGAGAATCTAGCAGGGAAGGATCAAACCTTGTTTGGATACTAAAGAATTGAAGTACCTGCATCTGATCCTGGTTGATATTGGTTTTAGAGGAATCACTGAGCTAGTCTGGTGAATGCATTTGAGTACCCGATCGAAACCGAAATGGCGACACAAGAGCTACTAGATGATGAAGAGCAAAGTGAGCAGCAGTCAAAGAAGATGATGATCAAACAGTTGACTGGGAAGCGCGACCACACGCCCTTGCATTCGGCAGCAAGAGCAGGGAGATTGGATCAAGTGATGGATATACTTGGTGGCGCCACCCAGGAGGAAGCTAAAGCATTGTTGTCAAAGCAAAACCAGTCTGGGGAAACACCTCTTTATGCTGCAGCTGACAATGCTAAACTGGATGTCATTACGGAACTCATCAAGCACTATCACCCTGTTGATGCTGCCGTCAAGGCTCGCAATGGGTACGACGCCTTCCTCATCGCCACCAAGAGAGGGGACCTTGGTATGTTAAGTTTCCTCTATACATCTCAAATACTATGCTTATTGTTTGTTTTTTTGGATGATGTTTTTCTTAACAAGACAAAACTGTCTGTGAATCGGGATGATGCAGAGATATTGAAGGTGCTAATGGATTTTGATCCGAACCTTGCAATGACCTATGATTCGTCAAATACCACAGCCCTCCAGGTGGCCGCAACACAAGGACATATAGAGGTGGTGAGTTTCCTGCTAGAATCAGGAGCCGATCTAGCCACCATATGCCGGAGCAATGGGAAGAGTGTGTTGCATTCAGCTGCGAGGAACGGTCACTTGGAGGTTGTGAAGGCGCTCATAGAGAAACAGCCAGACCTTGCAGTGAGGGTTGATAGGAAGGGGCAGGCTGCTCTTCACATGGCAGTGAAAGGCCAGAATGTGGAGATTGTGGATCACCTCATTAAGGCTAATCCTTCATCAGTTAACCTCGAGGACAACAAGGGCAACACCGCCCTACACGTTGCTGCCCGAAAGGGCCGCTCTCAGGTATTTGATCCTCTCGTCTGGATCAGCTGTAGCACCTTTAAAACGATTCGTATGTAATGGCTCGCTTTGCAGATTGTAAGAAGATTGCTACAAGAGAACAAATTGGACAAATACGTAGTCAACAGGGTCGGAGAAACTGCAGTCGACACAGCAGAGAAAATGCATCATCCGGACATAGCGGTGATCCTTGAGGATAATGGAGTGCAGAGTGCCAGAGTTCTGAGACCACAGCCAACCAACCCAGCCAGACAACTGAAGCAAACAGTGAGCGACATAAAGCACGAACTCCACCACCAGCTAGAGCACTCTTGCCAGACCCGGAAAAGGGTCCACAGAATCGCAAAACGCCTCAACAAGATGCACGCGGAAGGCCTGAACAATGCAATCAACTCGACAACAGTGGTTGCCGTCCTCATTGCAACCATAGCCTTTGCAGCCATCTTCACAGTCCCTGGGCAGTATGTCGATGACCCATCAAAAATACCTCATGGGGACTCGTTGGGAGAGGCCAACATAGCTCCCAACGCTGCCTTCTTGGTCTTCTTTGTGTTTGACTCGGTGGCGCTCTTCATCTCCCTAGCCGTTGTGGTGGTTCAGACATCTGTGGTGGTCATCCAGAGCAAGGCAAAGAAGAAGATGATGGCGATCATAAACAAGCTAATGTGGCTGGCCTGCGTACTCATCTCAGTCGCCTTCTTGGCACTCTCGTTTGTGGTGGTTGGAAAGAACGGGACTTGGCTGGCCATTGGTGTCGCAATCATAGGTACAACCATAATGGTAACCACCTTAGGGCTAATGTGCTATTGGATCATTCAACACCAGATGGAGGCCAACAATAGGAGAACCACCATTCAGAGGTCATCCATGGGTAGCCGATCCTTTTCTTGGTCGGTGTCAGTCATTTCAGACACGGAGATACTAAGCAATGATAAGTACAGTACCAAAATGTATGCAATATAACTTGATCGATCTATAAATACAACGGTATGCCATGGCCTTGTATTTTATTTCAACCTAGGCATACCCCAAAACCATACATGCTGCATTGCTACTGTTAGTGCAAATTGATGGTATAAATAAAGTCAAATTTTATAACTAAAAAACGGGGGACTTTATAACCCTGATATAAAGATCCGGGCTATAAAGTCCCACTTAAATTTTAAAAAAAAAATAGAAATTTCTAAATTTAATTTAAGCCCATGCAAATGAATAGAACATATTTTTATTCACTAAATAACCAAAAATACACCAGTAGAGCCTAAGAAAACACAAGAAATTCATATAAACTATCCTCTTTTTTTACAACTCAACCAACTAATGGAACTCCGAACAAAGTATTATGGAAGCATCTTCACATGAAGGAAGTCTCTATAACTAATGCATTTGTACCATAACAACTTCTCCAACGGAATCTGAAATAGCACAAGAGAATGACAAAAATAGTTGTCAAAAACACTTGCAAAATTCATTAAATAGACGAGCTTGAGTTGCAAACCTTGTGGTTGGCATGTGACGGGAGGGAGGCAATCACCAACTAAGAAAAGCAAGATGATATTTCCGTCCTCCCAGAAATCCTGCAGGACGAGTGTACCTGCCACTGCCAAATAACCAAACATAGGTTTGTAAAGTTGTATTGCCTTAACATACACAACACAACGACCATATGAGCAAGTGAAGCACTCAAAACCGAACTAGATTTACCTTCAATTACAATAAGAATGTTGAGATGAAGAGTAATATTTGTTACAACTGCAACACCTTTTGATGAGAACTGGACAAATTCCAGCAGCTCTAGAGGCCACAGTCAACCACCTACATGAGAAACGAAAGGCTTAGAAACAGTCCACAAAAGATGCAAAACATTCAACATAACTTCAAATTTTCTCTTTTATGTGTCGGTTAAGAGTATTTATTTTTATTAAATGTTTTAAAACATAAATAATAAGAATGTTATCTATGAAGTTTTCTTGCAAATATAAACAAAGATAATTAAATTTTTACAAGTGATTTATTTATATGTTATATAACTTAAATACAAATATGATTTTAAAAACAGAACATATACAAACTAGGTAATAAATAGGGACTAAATTTTATCAGGCACAGGGCCTTGTAAATGAATGGGACGGCCCTGATGCCAATAGAGACTATATCTTCTGTTGATTCCAAAAGGTGAACATAGAAGTAAATTGTCAAGTGAAACTAAATTGAAATAAGAAGATCAGAGTTTGATGATCCAATCTATTACCATTAAAGTCTAAAGCACCCATCCACCAGACACCCTTACCAATCTTATCAAGACAATGAAAAACAAATTTCCTATTGGATAACATTATAGATTTAGCCATAGAATTTCCTATTGGATGAATTACACAACAATCATTAAAAGGCGAAAGGAATATAACAGTCTTCACATATTTCATAATATTTGCATAAATAATCCAATCCATCTATCACCTGGATCTGGATGGAACCCAATCAACAATCTGATAACAAACTTCGACCATATGAAAAATGTACATTCCATTTTGGAAACAATCCAATTAATCGTTACTGTAGAATAGCGGAATTGATGTAAAGTCCTCCTTGAGGGTTTCCATTCATTGATATAACATATATATATAGGTTACACAGGTATTGGGCCTTAACGGGCTTTTAGCCCACTATACAATATGAAACCTATGTAATCTATCAAACCCCCGCAGTTGAAACGGGAGGTGTCCGTACAGTGAGACTGGAACGAAAATCATTGAACAACTGTCTAGGTAAACCCTTTGTGAATATATCAGCGTACTGATAAGAGGACGGGACATGTAGAACGCGGACATGTCCAATGGCAACCTTGTCCCTGACGAAGTGTAGATCAAGCTCAATGTGCTTCGTGCGTTGATGCTGGACTGGGTTGCTAGCCAGGTAGACGGCGGAGACGTTATCAGTGTAGACCAGAGTGGCCTTCTGCAAGGGGCATCGTAGCTCAAGCAGGAGATTGCGGAGCCAAGAGCACTCGGAGACAACGTTGGCAACGCCCCTGTACTCGGCTTCAACGCTGGAGCGAGACACGACGGACTGACGCTTAGCTGACCAGGACACAAGAGTGTCATTGAGGAAGACACAGTAACCAGACGTGGAGCGACGTGTGTCTGGACAACCACCCCAATCCGCATCAGTGTAAGCCACAAGGTCAAGCTTAGAGGAAGGAGTGATGGTGGTGCCGAGCTCAAGGGTGCCGCTGATGTACCGAATGATCCGCTTCAAAGCCTGAAAGTGAGGTTCCCTAGGGGCATGCATGAACAAGCAGATCTGCTGAACGGCATAACTGATATCAGGCCTGGTGAAAGTGAGATACTGAAGAGCACCAGCGAGGCTCCTATACAATGTCGGATCGTCAACCAAAGGACCAGAATGAGCACTGAGCTTGTTGGATGTATCGACTGGGGTGGCGACGGGATTACAGTTGACCATCTTAGCCCGATCAACAATCTCAGCAGCATACTTACTCTGTGAGAGAAAGAGACCAGACGCATGCCGCTGAACAGCAACTCCCAAGAAGTAAGACAGCGGACCCAGATCAGACATGGCGAATTCCGCACTCAACCTCGAGATGATGGACGTTCGAAGAGCATCAGAAGAGGCGGTGAGAATGATGTCGTCCACGGAGTCTGAGTCGCCTTTCCCTCACTTCATTCTTCCCCAGAGCTCTCCCGGTGCTCCTGCGTCTCCCCCTCCCCCACCTCCCCCGCCACCATCCATCACCAGACCTCACACCTGCAGCGTCTCCGGTGTCTTTAGGCCCCGACATATCGTCTCCATGACCGCCGACCATCACCCCGCTATACACCCCACCTCCCCTCCACCTATATCAGCGCCTCCCCTACGCACGGCGCCCGCCGCAACCCACTTTGCAGCACCCGCGCCCCTGGCGGCGCTCAGTACACGGCTCCCGGTTGGCGCGCCCGCGCCCCATGCTGGCGCGCCCGCGTCCCCTGCTGGCACGCCCGCGTCCTTCGCCTCTCCTGCCCCCATCTTTCCCGACTCCCCTTCACCCTCTGCCTCCGCCCAGACCTCCCTCTCCCCCGTTCCCACCTCCCACAAAACAGCCCTCCTAGACCCGAATTGGCAGGCGGCTATGCTCGACGAATACAGGGCCCTTACGAAGAATGGTACTTGGGTTCTTGTGCCTCGCCCCCCTGAGGCGAACGTTATTCGCTGTATGTGGCTCTTCCGTTACAAGTTCCGCTCTGATGGGACATTGGAGCGCTACAAGGCCCGTCTGGTGGTTAACGGTAGATCTCAACAGGCAGGTATTGATTGTGATGAGACCTTCAACCCTGTGGTCAAGCCTGCCACTATCCGAGTGGTCCTGAGTCTGGCGCTGTCGCGCAACTGGGGCATCCATCAGCTAGATGTCAAGAACGCCTTCCTGCATGGTCATCTGAATGAGACGGTTTACATGTTTCAACCTCCGGGGTTTGCTGATGCTGAGCGTCCAAAGCATGTCTGTCTCCTCAAGCGCTCTCTGTATGGTCTGAAACAGGCCCCACGGGCATGGTTTCAGCGGTTTGCCTCTCATCTGCTTCGCTTGGGTTTCACTGGCAGCCGATCGGATACGTCTCTGTTTATCTATCACAGAGGCTCGGACTTGGCTTTCCTGCTTCTCTATGTCGACGACATCATTCTCACCGCCTCTTCTGATGCTCTACGAACGTCCATCATCTCAAGGTTGAGTGCGGAATTCGCCATGTCTGATCTGGGTCCGCTGTCTTACTTCTTGGGAGTTGCTGTTCAGCGGCATGCGTCTGGTCTCTTTCTCTCACAGAGTAAGTATGCTGTTGAGATTGTTGCTCGAGCTAAGATGGTCAACTGTAATCCCGTCGCCACCCCAGTCGATACATCCAACAAGCTCAGTGCTAATTCTGGTCCTCTGGTTGACGATCCAACATTATATAGGAGCCTCGCTGGTGCTCTTCAGTATCTCACTTTCACCAGGCCTGATATCAGTTATGCCGTTCAGCAGATCTGCTTGTTCATGCATGCCCCTAGGGAACCTCACTTTCAGGCTTTGAAGCGGATCATTCGGTACATCAGCGGCACCCTCGAGCTCGGCACTACCATCACTCCTTCCTCTAAGCTTGATCTTGTGGCATACACTGATGCAGATTGGGGTGGTTGTCCAGACACACGTCGCTCCACGTCTGGTTACTGTGTCTTCCTCAATGACACTCTTGTGTCTTGGTCAGCCAAACGTCAGTCCGTCGTGTCTCGCTCCAGCGCTGAAGCCGAATACAGGGGTGTTGCCAACGTTGTCTCTGAGTGCTCTTGGCTCCGCAATCTCCTGCTTGAGCTACGATGCCCCTTACAGAAGGCCACTCTGGTCTACACTGACAACGTCTCCGCCGTCTACCTGGCTAGCAACCCAGTCCAACATCAACGCACGAAGCACATTGAGCTTGATCTCCACTTCGTCAGGGACAAGGTTGCCATTGGACATGTCCGCGTTCTACATGTCCCGTCCTCTTATCAGTGCGCTGATATATTCACCAAGGGTTTACCTAGACAGTTATTCATTGATTTTCGTTCCAGTCTCACTGTACGGACCCCTCCCGTTTCGACTGCGGGGGTTTGACAGATTACATAGGTCTCCTATTGTATAGTGGGCTGAAAGCCCGTTAAGGCCCAATACCTTGTAACCTATATATATGTTATATCAATGAATGGAAACCCTCGAGGAGGACTTTACATCAATTCCGCTATTCTACAGGAAGGACGCCAATTTGTTCATTTAGGTAATCACAAATGAGCTCATTATCTCTTGGGTGGAATCTGAAACCAGGTGGTAGCTTAGCTTCCACCATGCTTAAGCTGCTAATCTTTCTACCTTTCTCGTTACCACTCCCTTTTACTGCATATATGTGTAGAAATCATAGGAAGAGAGAAAGAAAGAGAGCTAGGATAATTAATAGCCAAATTTTAAGTGTGAAAAAAAACAAAAAAAAAAACTATAAGATCTCTTATGTGAAGAGGGCTAGCTATAAATAAAGACTATAAAATACTCCGTATATTACTATGAAATTATTTCAAATAGTATTAGATATATAAAACAAACCCCGATTTTATACAATAAAGAAACTAGAGCAAGTTCACAACTATCCTGTAACTTCTGTACATGAATTGACTTGTATTTTTGGAAGAAAGAATCAAAGGTGAAAGGTCTAACTATGCTAAAGCTATATACCATCTGTTAACATTTTATGATAATGGAACATAGAGATTGAAGAACATAGCAACATCATCATACAAAAAAAAGCAACAGATCATCAGAAAAAATTCACACGCATGCACCACCATCAAAATCAAAAGTTTTTCCCCTAATCTTGAATTGGCCAAGCCAATTGCCTATTTAGCTTCCAAATTAAAACAAAAATTAACCATCGAGCAAATAAATTCCTAACAGGCTGGAAACCCTAGAATAAGAATCAAACACAAGAAGAAAAAATAGCACACAGGTGATTTTAAAATAGATGTTAAATTTTTGATTTAATCCGACATTAAAGACAACCAACATGAACAGTACATCACACTCAATGTACCAAATTTCCAGGCTTTGCTACGAATTCGCCAAAGAATAAAAGACAGAAACCTCATTCTCTTTCAGATCTAAAGCAACAGAAAGGGGAAAAATGCTAAGCCTAAATCCAGCACCACCTGGCTCAAAGCCCTCCTCTTCGCCCTTGTCAACCGCCACCGCCATCCAGTCAATGACAGTTGCCACCATTTAACCACCCAAAACCCTCATCAAGTTGTTCCATATATTCCTAGAGCTCAAACTATACTTGGACAACAAAGTCCCCGACCTCTCCACCTTGCCTTCTCCGAGGCTCTTTTCTTCCCACCTTTCGGTTCCTTCCCTACCAGGCTCTGTTCGAGACTCTGACTGTAAGATTGTGTACTTGTGTAGGGACCCAAGGGATGTATTCATCTCCCATTGGCACTTCACCAACAAGCTCAAACACCCAAAAGAGTAAGACGGGGTTGTTTTACCCTTGGAGGTAGCTCGCCCCTATGGGCCTTTCTGGGATCATGTTTTAGGATACTGGAATGAGAGTAGCCAGAGACATTCTAGGGTTTTGTTCTTGAAGTACGAGGACGTAAAAGGGGACACGACATTGTGTGTCAGGAGGCTTGCAGAGTTTTTAGAGTGCCCGTTTTCACCCGATGAAGAGAAGGGTGGGATCGTGGATATGATCCTTAAGTTGTGTAGCTTTGATAACTTGAGCAACTTGGAGGTGAATACGAATGGGAAGCTGGATTCCGGGCTGGAGAGCAAAGTGTTCTTTCGAAGAGGTGAGGTTGGAGATTGGGTGAACTATCTCACTCCGAAGATGATTGAGAGGTTTAAGAAGATCAATGAAGATAAAAGGGTTGGAATTTTAATTATCTTACTACGCGCTTTTCTTGCACATTGTTTCTTCCTCCTTTCCTTATTGCATCCTTGTAGTTCGCCATGAACGGCAACTAGATTTGGACAACGATGGAGATCGAAGTGTTTAAGCTCTGAATTAATGCGGGCTAAGAGTTTAAGCTATGAGTGTGTGTAGAGACTAGAGAGGAAGCCACGGACCGAAATGTCACAAGCCGCCCGCCCCTTATAATCACAAATAACAAAGGTGGCGGTAGTTTCATCCGATGGGATTTACTAAGTTTATGTTATGTAGGATCTGTTTGGTTAAGCATACATTATACACATTATAATAGGAAAAATAATCGAAAATAATACCAACTATCCACCATGAACCAAAAATAATACTAACTTTATAATTGACAATATCATGTATAAACTATTCCCATATATATTAACCAAAAATAATACGGACCAAAAACCCGACAAGGGTTTTGGTGATAGTTGCCACGTGTACACCGAAGAAGCCGTGTGGATGTCATGCCACTTGTGGTATGTGGACCCATTGTCCACCTCATTAATTAAAAAAAATGAAAATAAAAACAGAAATTAAACTTAGTTCTCATTTTAGGAGGAGGAGACGTTCGAAAGGTGTTCTTCGATCGCTCAGGATTCGCAGAGGAGGACCACCCGCCCGAAACGCTCCCGAAACCTCTAAACGATTTGTTTAAGGGTTTTTCCTACACCTAAGAATCATTGATTTCGCCCCCTAATTGTGCCCACCCCTCCAAAATTCCTGCCCCCGCTAGTGATGGGCGCGCGATGTTGGTCCTTCGAATCCCCTTGTTATCCTATCGTATCTAAAAGGGTTAAATGGATCGAATGATATGTAGAGGGACAGCACCAATTTCATGCAAGGTTCATTTCATCAATATATTGGGTCCATATGTAATTTTGTGGATTCATCCTTTTATTCATTAGCAGATTCATCTCAACCTGCAGCATAGTTGTTAGAATACAAAACGATCTGTGTTTGTCTTAATTTGGTCCATGTGTTCCGTTACAGTGGCTTACAAGACGTACTTCTTTGAGGCTATAACTTTTGTTTATGAGGTCATAAATTTGTAATGTCATTAATCATATAATTAAATAAAAATATATTAATACCCGGAAGTCGATCAAAAGAACTTCTTTAATCGTCCAAACACACCCTTAAGCGCCGACCTCTTAAGCAACGGATTGTCCCCGGCGTGGCCGGCTATATCCTTTTGTTCTTCTATCTTACTTTTTATTCTTTTTATTCTATAACTAAGGATATAAATTTTTTTTTTTTTTTTGAGAAAAAGCTAATCCAATTAATTAACTCAGATCGTTTGACAAAAAAGCATCCAAACCCAAAGGAAAACTAACAGCAGAACTAGAAATAAAGCAAGAACTAGGCCTTAATTTGGCAAGAAAGTGAGCTACTTGGTTTGCCCCCCTCCTAACATAGTGCCATTCACAGCTGTTGAAGTCCATATCTGTCTCAGCAATAACCTGCAGTAATCGGCCAAGAGTCGCACTTGGCCAATGCCCACCTCTCAGCTTGTTCACCAGCGCTTGACAATCGGACTCGACCATCACATCGTCGATTCCATGAGCTGCGCAAGATTGCAACGCCCACCACATCGCCTCCGCTTCAACCATCTCAACATCAGTAGCGGCCTGCACCCTTTTCGCCCCGAACAACATCACTGTGCCCTCTTCATCTCGCACCACAAAGCCGATTCCACATCCCTTCTCGGTGTCTACCGCAGCATCGCAATTAATCTTCCACACTCCCGCTCTCGGCTTTGCCCATCTCTCCTTTGTCCGTGGTTCAATGACCCCTCCTGTACCCCGCTCTTCCCTGTCTTTGTGGTCCTTCCACCTATGCAGAGCCTTTTCAGCAACCATGTCAGGATCGATGGGTCTGTTTTCAAAGATTCGATCGTTCCTAGCCCTCCAAATCTCGTCCAGGGTAAAAACCCACAACTGCAGCATGTCCTCCTTCTGATTCTGTCGAACTCGCTCGAAGAAATCAAGTACAGAGAAGTAACCTTTACCCCACCTTCCTATTCCACCTACTCTTCTCCAAACCAAGTCTGCAAGTTTGCACCCATATAGTGCGTGCAATCCGTCTTCCTTCCTCTTGCAACTCTCGCAGTCATCCTCAACGAGCACCTTCCTCTTTACCAAATTCGCTTTGCAGGGAAGGATCTCCCTACAAGCTCGCCAGACAAAAGATCTCACTCTTGGCGGAACCCCGAGCTTCCAGATCTTTTTCCACAAGCTTGCAACTCGAGCCTCGTCGGACTGCCCACACATGCTCTCACTCCGCCCCCTCTCCATGGCTAGCCAGTAAGCCGACTTGACAGAGAATTGGCCATCCCGGGTATAGTGCCAGACTCTCTCATCCTGCACATCAGGCTTAATGAGCCTCATCTGCAAGACTAATTCGGCGTCTGGGGGCCAAAGGACCTGTCGGACCACTTGTTCGCGCCACTCCTTTCTTTCCCAATCAATCATGTCCATCACACGAAGATCTTCCAGCCCATCAGCTGCCCTGTTCAATACCTTGAAGCTCACCGGCCTCGGGATCCATTGATAGCCCCAAACCTTAATATCACTCCCATTACCCACATTCCATCTAATCCCTGCTTCAAGGACCTCCCTTCCTTTCAAAATGCTCCTCCAAGTGTAGCTGGGATTGAAACCTAGAGACGCCCCAATAAAGTCCGTTCTTGGATAATACTTAGCCGAGAGCAACCGAGCTAGCAAGGAAGATGGATTCTGCAACAAACGCCACCCTTGCTTGGCTAGGATGGCAAGATTGAACGCTTGCAGGTCCCTGAACCCCATACCTCCTTCCTCCTTCGGCCTACACATCCGTTTCCAACTGAGCCAATGGACTCTTCTTTTCTCCTCACCGCTGCCCCACCAGAACTTGCACATTAACTGCTCAATCTCGCTGCAAAGCTCGTTTGGCATTAAGAAGCAAGACATGGTGTACATCGGAATCGCTTGAGCCACCGATTTAAGGAGAACCTCTTTACCTCCACTCGATAATGTCTTCTCCTTCCATCCGCGAAGCTTCTTCCACACTCTCTCCTTGACATTGCTAAATATAGCCTTCTTTGACCTTCCCACCATAGTCGGAAGGCCAAGATACTTTTCATGCTTGTCAACTTCCTTAACCCCAATGATGCTCTGAATCTCGGCCCTACGAATCACATCAACATTCCTACTAAAGGATAATTCTGATTTTGCGAAGTTTACATGTTGTCCCGACGCTTCTCCATAAACCTGGAGGATTTTATTAGATAGGATATTGTGGTTAGGATCTCGTAAGGTTGTTTATGAATATATGTTTATCTTGTAAAGATACTCTTGGTGTATTTTGTCAATATATATTTACATCCTCTCGTTGAGAATTAACTCAACTGAGATTACAGTCAATTACGTAATCTTTCATGGTATCCAGAGCAGGTTCTCAAAAACCCTAGAATTTTTTTTTTCCGATCCTAGCCATGGCCACCGATGAGTCTTCCTCCACCGGCCCAACCAACACCAACACCAACACTTCCGCCAACCTCTTATCTGCCGCCGTCGGTTCCAACCCTTCGGTAGGACTTCAATTTCCCCAATTCTCCTTCAAATTGGAACGATCAAACTACTCTGTGTGGCGTTCGAATGTTCTTGATGCCCTCGACGCCTTTGGTTTGAAGGAATTCGTCGTCTCACCCTCTCCCCCACCGAAGACCTTGCTGGTTGCTGCTACCGACACCACCCCTGCTACCACTGCACCGAATCCAGATTTTGACGTCTGGAATCGGAAGGACAAATTCATCCTCATCTGGTTGAGGACAACAGTGTCGCCTGCCGTCGTCGGCTACCTCACCAAATCGCACACCTCTCATCACGCCTGGGACTCCCTTGAACGTATGTTCCAGTCCCAGTCGCGTGCTAGAGCGATGCACATCAAGCAACAACTCCAAACTCTCCAGAAGGGCGCCACTTCCATGGTCGAGTACTTCGAAAAGAAGCAGGCTTTAGCTGATTCTCTGACCGACTGTATGCAGGAGATTTCCGATGATGATCTCGTCGCCTGCATACTTCAGGGCCTGGACTCCTCCTATGGCCCCTTTAGGGCTGCTGTCAATATGCGTTCTGAGGCTATCAAACCTCCGGATCTGCTCGGCTTCCTTCTTCAGGAGGAGGAGCGCCTCCTGAACGAAAGCCGACTTCTCGCAGCTGCTACTCATCCGCCGGCACCAATCGTTCATCTGATCGCAACAGTGGCCGCCCCAATCAAACCAGGACCTCCGACCGCTCTCCGACAGATCGCACAGACGCCTCTGCTCAAGGCTCTCGTTCTCGTCCTCGCATCCCCTGTCAAATCTGTGATCGCACCGGTCACGCCGCCAAGGACTGTTTCAATCGGCTCGATGTGCAAGCCTTTCCCTCTCGTCATCCGCCTGAGAAGTTCGACAAGCCGGGGCAATCCGCTCCTGCTGCCTACATGGCCTCTCCATCGGCTATCACTGACCCGTCGTGGTACTTCGACTCCGGAGCCACGGACCACATCACCGGTGACCTCAACAAGGTGAACCTCGACTCGGAATATAGTGGCGGAGACCAGCTGTCCCTCGGCAATGGTAAGACCCTTCCAATCTCCCACCTTGGCCACACTGCGTTCCCTTCCTATACACGTCCAGTTAGTCTTTCAAATATTCTAATTGTCCCCCAAATGAAGAAAAATCTAATTAGCATCACACGTCTCACAAAAGACAACAATGCCTTTCTTGAATTACATGCTACTCACTGCTTGTTGAAGGATATGCAGGGAAGGGTCATGCTCAAAGGAATCGTTGACAATGGGCTCTATCGGCTCCCCTCCGCTCAGTCCACCTATCCCTCCGTCGCTCTAGTCGGGGAACGCACCTCCCCTCTTCATTGGCATCATCGTCTAGGTCACCCGAGTCCGTCCGTGTTCCGTCAACTTTGCAGTCAATTTAAATTACCTTTGTCATCTCAAACAGTTCTGTCTGATTGTATGTCCTGTTCTTTGGGCAAGAGTCGTCGTCTTCCTATTTTCAGTTCACATATGTCAAAAACTACTCCTTTCGAGCTTGTCTATTCTGACGTTTGGGGCCCTGCCCCCGAATTATCAATAAATGGGTGTCGTTATTTTGTGTTATTTGTGGATGATTGCACTCGATACACATGGATATATTTTATGTCCCACAAATCTCAGGTATTTCAGTATTTTAAACTTTTCCAAGCTATGGTTCAAACACAATTCGACACCTCCATTAAAGCACTCCAAACGGACTGGGGTGGGGAATATCGAAATCTCTCCACATATCTGCAAACACAGGGCATCAATCACCGAGTCTCATGTCCATACACTCCTACTCAGAATGGGATGGTCGAACGTCGGAATAGAACCATTCAAGAAAAAGGTCTCACTTTACTCGCCCACTCTAAACTACCACCTGAGTTTTGGGAACATGCTTTCCATACGGCCATCTATCTCCACAATCGCTCTCCCACTCCTATTCTACACAACGACTCTCCGTTCTATCGTCTCTACAAGCGATCGCCTGACTACTCAATCCTTCGCTCTTTTGGTTGTCTATGTTTCCCCTTCCTCGGCCCTTATCGGTCGAACAAGTTAGAATTCAAGACTTTGAGCTGTATATTCTTGGGCTACAGTTCATCTCATCGGGGATACATATGTTATGAGCCTGCCTCTCGCAGAACATACGTCAGCCGACATGTAGTATTTCATGAGTCCGTCTTTCCGTCTATCATCACTTCTCAGTCACCGTCTCCTCCTCCCACTGTGTCTCCCTTGTCCTCGGCTGATCTGCTCACCACGGCAGCCCAGTTTCAGTCCTCTCCTCCTGTGTCTCCGGAAGCAACAGGGTCCTCAGAGCCGTCCTTGGAGCCTGCTGTCAACGCCTCCGACGCATCCCCTGCCCAGACTTCACAAGCCGCCAGCTCCTCGCCTCTATCCTCCTCTTCGGAGTCAACCCCTACATCGCCTGCCTCTAGCTCGCAACCCATCCAGCCTCTCCCAATTCATCCTCACCTAAGACCCTCGGATACCTCCGTTCACCCTATGCAGACTCGAGCTCGCACGGGTGACTTAAAACCTCGTGCTCTCATAACCTCTAAACACCCTCTCTCTCCGGATCCATTGCCTGACCATGATCCAAAAACCTTCCGCCAAGCCTCCAAACACCCTCACTGGCTCTCCGCCATGAAGTCCGAGTTCGATGCTCTCACTCGTACAGGTACGTGGTCTCTGGTTCCTCGTCATACTTCTCACAATGTTGTAGGGTGCAAATGGGTCTACAGGACCAAAAGAAAGGCAGATGGTTCTGTTGATCGCTTTAAGGCACGACTTGTTGCAAAAGGCTACAATCAAGAGGAAGGAGTCGACTATTTTGACACATTCAGTCCTGTCATTCGCCCCACCACCATCCGTCTGGTCCTTGCCATTGCAGTGTCTCGTGCTTGGCCAATCCGCCAGCTTGATATCAACAATGCATTTCTCAATGGTGACCTCAATGAAGAGGTCTTTATGGAACAGCCACCGGGTTTTATTGACTCTCAACGCCCGTCTCATGTTTGCCGTCTTCACAAGGCACTCTATGGCCTAAAACAAGCCCCTCGGGCGTGGTTCAGCAAACTCAAGGCCTTCCTCATCCGATCCAACTTCAGAGCCTGTCAGTCAGATTGCTCTCTATTTGTTTACATGTCGTCGGGTTGCATCATCTACTTATTGGTGTATGTTGACGATATCATAGTCACCGGGAACTCGCCTGAGGCCATCCGCCACTTCACCGCCAGCCTCGACAAGGTCTTTTCGCTCAAGGGCCTTGGATCGCTTCATTATTTCTTAGGCATCGAAGTGCAGCGAACTCCTGACAGGTTGCTACTGTGCCAACAAAAATACATTCGAGAGCTTCTTCACCGGTCTAAAATGGATGACGCCAAGCCTATTGTTAGTCCCGCCGAGCCTCACTCTCGTCTGTCTTGCTCCGGTGAGCCAATGTCGGATCCCTCACTATATCGAAGTATTGTGGGAGCCCTCCAGTATGTAGTCATCACTCGTCCCGAAATCTCGTATGCAGTTAACAGGGTCTGTCAGTATATGCATCGCCCAACCATCGCTCATTGGGGTGCCGTTAAACGCATCCTTCGATATCTCAAGGGCACTCTTCACCACGCCTTCCATCTTCGGGCTTCAACCAACTTTGCCATCACCGCATTCACGGATGCAGGTTGGATCTCCGACTCAGATGACTGCAGATCTCAGTATGGGTTTGCAGTGTATTTCGGCAACTCTCTGATCAGCTGGACTTCGCGCAAGCAGAAAGTTGTCGCTCGATCAAGTACGGAGGCGGAATACCGAGCTATTGCCACCACTGTCGCTGAGCTTGCGTGGATTCAGCAGCTACTTCATGACCATCGGCAGCGCTTGTGTGCCATTCCGGTTGTCCTTTGTGACAATCTTAGTGCCACTTTCTTAACCAGAAATCCGGTCCTCACCAGCAAGTCCAAGCACATTCCGGTTGATTTTCACTTTGTTCGGGAGAAGGTGGAGGCTAACGAGCTCTCTGTTCGACACATCGGCTCGACAGATCAAACAGCCGACATCTTCACCAAGGCGTTAAGTAATCAGCGGTTCGAGACTCTTCGGTCCAAGCTTCATGTCCTCGCCCCTCCATGAGCTTGCGGGGGGGTATTAGATAGGATATTGTGGTTAGGATCTCGTAAGGTTGTTTATGAATATATGTTTATCTTGTAAAGATACTCTTGGTGTATTTTGTCAATATATATTTACATCCTCTCGTTGAGAATTAACTCAACTTAGATTACAGTCAATTACGTAATCTTTCAGATTTTGACTATTTCATTGCTCTGTTGATAGGTTGCATTCGCAAAGATCACACTATCATCAGCAAAAAAGAGATGCGTGATTCTGGGTGCATTCCTTGCAATCGATATTCCTTTTAGCCGGCCAGCCTCCTCACTTGTTCTAATCAGTCCCGAAAGCCCCTCGGCACAAAGCAGAAAGAGATAAGGAGATAATGGGTCACCCTGTCTCAATCCTCTCCTCGAAATGAAAGGCAAAGTCGGCTGGCCATCCAATAGAACCGAGAAAGATACCGAGGACACACACCTCATGACCAGATTGACCCATCTATCCTCGAATCCCAGTTTCCGCATACAATGCTCCAGAAAGCTCCACTCAACCCGATCATACGCCTTGGCCATGTCCAGCTTTAAAGCCATATAACCCTTCTTACCTCCCTTCCTAGTCTTCATGTAATGGAACACTTCAAAAGCTGCTAGCACATTATCTGTGATGAGTCTTCCAGGTACGAACGCACTCTGACTCTTCGACACCAGTTTCCCTAGGCACCCTTTCAACCTGTTGACTAAAACCTTGGAAATGATTTTATAAATAACATTGCATAAACTAATAGGTCTGAGATCAGTCATTCTGCAAGGGTTACAGACTTTTGGTATGAGAGTAATAAATGTATAGTTGAGATCACTAGGGAAACCACCCCCATTCAGAATGTTAAGGACAAAATTACTCACTTCAGGCCCAACGATATGCCAGAACTTTTGATAGAAAAGCGCTGACATTCCGTCCGGCCCTGGTGATTTTGTGGGATGCATGGAGAAAAGGGCATTTTTTACCTCCTCGACCGTATATGGATGCAGCAGCTCAGAGTTGTCATCAGCCGACACTAAAGGCTCGATCCCTTGAGAAGCCGACTCTGGCGGAGCTTTCACGCTAGACTCAAATAGGGTTTTAAAGTACTCGACTGCCACCCTCTCCATCCCATCTCTACTTCTCCACTCCATTCCATTTCCATCAACTAATTTTGTGACTTTGTTTCGCTTCTGCCTTCCCGTAGCTTTCTTGTGAAAAAAGCTAGTGTTTCTATCCCCCCATCGAAACTCATTTGCCCTCGCCCGTTGGTACCACATGATCTCTTCCCTTCTCATCAATTCCCTTTCCTTACTCTCAAGCTCCTTCCTGCGACCTACCATTAGACCCGTCATCCCTCTAGCCTGCATCTCACCCAGCTCCCTCCGAATGTCCTCTAACATCTTTGTGACATTTCCAAAGCTCTCTGCATTCCACTCTCGGAGATCACCCGCACACCTAGAAATTTTCCCCATAACTCCATCGTGTGCCCAACTAGAGCCTGGATTCAGCCAACCATTACGAATCACTTCCTCGCACTACTAAGGATATAAATCATATAAGGTATAAGGATAAAATTGTTTGAAGTAAAACAAATTATCTTACTTTTTTTAATTTTTTTCTATAACTAACGATATAAGATATAAGATAGAAGAATAGGTTAAGTTTTACGTCAAACAATTTTATCGCCTCGGAAATAAAAAAACTGATTATTTTAATATAAAATTATCAACAACAAAGTATTATCAGATCTTAAGAAACAAATACTATACTTAGCTACTTGATAAGACAAATAAGCACTTGATAAGTAGAATTGAATTCCACAATTTTATCTCCTCAGAAGAAAAAAAAACTGATTATTTTAATATAAAATTATCAACAACAAAGCATAATAAGATCTTATGAAACAAATTCTATACTTAGATACCTGATAAGAGAAATAAACACTTGATAAGTAGAATTGAATCCCGAAATTTAATTAAAAATTATGTTCTGCAAGTAGATTTTCAAAAATTGAATTACAAAATTTAAATAAAAAATTGGATAACTCTCTTTAACACTATCTAAATCAAAGAACCCATCTATAAAAACAACAGCTCAACCTCACAATCTCCCATCGAATTCATCAAATCCCATATTCACATCCCATCGATACTCAACTCTTTCCCTTACTTCTGATCCTCGATCCGATCCTACAATGGCAAGGATCCTACAATGGCGATTGGTAGCATGGCTAATCCAGCCGGTGGTCAGTACCATCCGAGAAAGCTTACTGGCCATGCTATCTTCAGTTGCATAGCCGGAGCTACTGGCGGGCTGATTTTTGGTTACGATCTCGGCATCACTGGCGGAGTCACGTCCATGACTCCGTTCCTGAGGGATTACTTTCCGTCGATTTACAATAAGCAAGGGACGGCGGCGGAGCGAGACACCAGCCAGTCCTGCAAGTACGACAGTCAAACCCTCACGCTGTTCACCTCATCCCTCTATCTTGCTGCGCTGCTCTCGTCATTGGTGGCCGGCCCTATTACCAGGCGGTGGGGCCGTCGGAGGTCCATGTTCATCGGAGGAGCGATATTTTGCATCGGTGCCATCGTCAACGCAGCTGCGGTGAAGGCGTCGGGGCCTGGTCTCGCGATGCTTATCATCGGAAGGGTGTTGCTTGGCTTTGGGGTCGGCTTCGCTAATCAGGTATTTTTCCTTTTTAATTAATCGATATAAATCTCGTTTTTCATGGTATATATTGAATTTATTAGAGTATAATGTTTGTTTTCGAATCAAAAAAGATTTATAATGTTTGTTTTCGAATCAAAAAAGATTATAATGTTGGTTTATTTTATAAATATGAAAATTGCGATTCAAGGAAATTATTTTATAATATACAGTAATAAATTAATATTATAAAATTTAATATTAATATTAATAAAAATTAGCATATTGCAGTAGGTTTACTTTTATTTAATTGTGTCTACTTTTATTCATCTGAATATTTCAGTAGGTTTTTTTTCAAAACGAAAATAGCATTAAATTATCTTAACGAACCTTTAGTTATTGTCGGTTAAGATAAAATCTTTAGTTATTGTCGGTTAAGATAAAATCTTTAGTTATTTTCTTTTAAGTTAAAAGATACGGAGTTTTAATGTTTGTTTTATAAATATGAAAATTGCAATTCAAGGAAACTGTTTTATAATATAATAAATTAATTTTATAATATAATAAATTAATATTATAAAACTAAATTAAATATTAATATTAATATTAATATTAATAAAAATTAGCATATTGCAGTAGGTTTACTTTTATTTAATTGTGTTTAGTTATATTGATATGAAATATGAATATTGCAGTAGGTTATTTAATTATGATCCTTTGTTTTCTGTGAACTTATATGAATTACTTTTATTTAATTGTGTTTACTTATATTCATATGAATATTGCTGTAGGTTATTTAATTATTATCCTTTGTTTTCTGTGAACTTATTATATGAAGGTTTACTTTTATTTAATTGTGTTTACTTATATTCTTATGAACATTGCTATAGGCTATTTAATTATGAGAACTTATATATGAGATAAGTATTTGTTACTATCAGGGTGTGGATCGATCATCTTTGATATATTTAATTATTTTATTTAGATATATATAATATTTACTAATTATTAATTCTAATTAAAATTGTTTTGTTGTAATTAAGTTTTTTTTTTTGGTGTAATTTTGTTGTTGTTGTAATTAAGTAGTCTTTTTAAAAGATACGGAGTACAGTAATTATTAGATTTTTTTTTACCTGCAATTTAAGGAAACGGTTTAAAAGTACCCGGAATAGTCGAATAGAAAGTTAACCAACGAATAGAAAGTTCACCAAAAACAAATTCATAGGAAAAGAATTAAAAATAAATATTTTTTATGCTTTTTAAAATAAATTTACAATATAATACATTTAAGAAATATATGTATCTAAGATTATGATTTAATGTATATTTTGCAGTCAGTGCCACTCTATGTGTCGGAGATGGCGTCGCCGAAACACCGAGGGAAATTCAACAACCTCTTCCAACTGTCCATCACCCTCGGCATCTTCATCGCCAACATCATCAACTTCGGCACCGCCAAGCTCCACGGCAGTGCAGGCTGGCGTATCAGCCTTGGTCTTGCTGCGGTCCCCGCCCTGCTCATGATGTTCTTCGCTTGCATGCTTCCGGACACCCCTAGCTCCCTCCTAGAGCGCGGCCACGTCGATGAGGCCCGCCGCACCCTCATGCGTGTTCACGGCATCACCGATGACGCCGAGATCGAGGCCGAGTTCTCCGACATGGTTGCCGTCAGCGAAGCCTCTAAGAGTGTGGAGTCGCCCTGGAGAAACCTTGGCATGAGGAAGTACCGCCCCCACCTCATAATGGCCATCTTCATCCCCTTTTTCCAACAAATGACCGGTATGAACATCGTTTTCTTCTACGCCCCCGAGCTTTTCAGCTCCATCGGCATCGGAAACAATGCTGCCTTGGCGTCGGCTCTCATTACCGGCGGAGTTAATATGGTGTCCACTTTTCTTGCCATCTATCTCGTTGATAAGAAGGGTAGGAGGTTCTTGTTCTTGTGGGGAGGTCTTCTAATGCTCATCTTACCGGTATGCTTTTTGTTTTTCACTTTTTTCTTTTTCTTTTAATATATATATATAATTAGTATAATCCACTTTTAATGTAACTACCCTAACTTGTGTTATATATATAGGGAGTGGTTGCGGCCCTAATAGGGAGCGAGTTCGGGACGACAGGACAAGCGAAGGACATTTCAAGTGGCTTTGCCATATTTGTGGTGTTGGTTATATGCTGCTTTGTGTCGTGTTTCGCATGGTCATGGGGCCCTCTAGGTTGGCTCGTGCCAAGTGAGATCTTCCCGTTGGAGATTCGATCAGCGGCTCAGTCTGTGGTGGTGGCAGTCAACATGCTCATGACGTTTGTGCTTGGGCAGATATTCCTGTTTTTGTTGTGTCACCTCAAGTTCGGACTCTTCATCTTCTTTGCGTGCTTCATCGCGGCCATGACGCTCTTCATCTATAAGTTGTTGCCGGAGACTAAGGGGATTCCGATCGAGGACGTGCAAAAGGTGTTTGAGGATCACCCTACTTGGAGCAAGTATGTTGAAGTGCGTGATCGCGCTTTGGAGATCGTCCAGAAGGCCACCTGATAACTTATTGAACGAGTTTTTTTTAATTAGGATAACTTGCAATTCCTTTTATTTTTTGTTAGTTAAAACTTTCTATTGCTGCTTTATTGGGTCGCTGGTTATGATCGATCTACAAAAAAAACACAAGATTTGACTCACAACCGGTCAAAATATGTGGACTAACCTCTGAAACATTGTACAGTACTGTGAAAATTCACCAAACGCCACTAGCTAGATTCAGTGAGTATTTGGTTTGAATTTGAACAAATTTAGGATTCTTTATTGATTTGACATTCCTTTGCATTCGGAAGAAATTACTTAACATTTGGTTTAGTTCATTTTCACTAACTAGGCAATAACCGCGCGCGACGCGGTTACATACCGAAGGCATGATAAATAATGCAAAAGCGACATATACATAACGTTGATTGTACATTGTTATAGTCTACTCGGTTCAGTATATATGGATAACACACTCCAAAGGCAGCCACCCTTATGCATTAGATGAAAGGGCTTCACTGATCTCATCAAGTGTTACTTAAATGCGATTTGTTCATCACCCAAGAGCTAGAGCTTATGAGCTACAACAATACATATATTCATACAACATAGATTATGAGATAACACATGAATTCAAATTATTCTGTGACGGTTTAAGCAAAAGATCTCTTATTACCTTCAATAAGCTAACGTAAAATATGTCATATTTGTTAATGAGCAGACAAAAACAAAAAGCACTTCCAAACAAATATTTAGAAAAGGACCTGGAAAATCAAACATAGCAGTACAACACTGATAGGCGAGAGAGTTAGCATAAAAGATCCATCTATGCTAAAATAAGTTCCAACTCAAGAACAAAAATCCCCATTCGAAAGATTCATATACAGCAAAGCAGAACAGTCTGAAGATCCACTGCAAAACCGAAGCGGCGAAGCTAAATCTGAATCCTTAAAAATACACCAAATTGACCAGTTCACCAATAGTCTAGGTAGAATAGAGCAAAGTGTCTGAATAAAGCATCACTGGAAACTAAACTCAAAAAGGAAAACAAAACAAAAATGCAACATAACTTGCCTTGTGAGGTTGAATCCTCAAGAAAGTAGGCTGAGTTTTCAAAATAAGCTTCTAACTTGTTGCTCCACCTAGAAAAATCTTCATCCTAAATCACACCCGTTCTGTCCAGCAATGCAACATCCACCTACCACAAACAAAGAAAACCAATTTAATCTAGAATACAAAATGGACAAATAAATCTGTGTGATGCTCAAATTTGAATGGTTTACCCCCAACACTTGCTCACAAAACAAGTACAAGCAATATATGACTATAGATGTGATGCTCTTATTGAATGCTGAATTTTGCAGATGTAAAAATAGAAAAATCATTCATGGGAAATAATAAAAAAGGCTTCATAACACAACACACAAATATGATATGATCAAACAACAAAATAAGGAGTGATTTCAATTAAGCATTTTATCAAACATCTAATGTGCATGATGATTAGGTATCTATGAAACTAAAACATTAACATCTATCACCTCATAAATTTAAAATTCAATCAACCAAGCATTAGAATATCATCACAATATCACAAAATTAATTAGTAAACCCTACATTATTTTGAATCTTCGATTATCATTCCTTAAGATTCATTCCCTTCCCAATATGAGATTCAATACTCCAAGTTAGTCTTTGGCTTGATGTAGATTTCTAATGATATATAAATCCTCATCTAAAAATTAAACCATCTCTTTCCCCTTTCCCCTTACTCATAAACCTTAATCGACTCATCAAGGAACCATTTCAAATAAGAAACAAAAGAAAATCATTCTCACGCAGAGTCTTCAATAGAAATGAGATAGGCTACTCCAAGGACCAAAATAATTCCCCCACACATATGTTTGTTCATTCAGGAACAATAAACAAATCTCGTTGCAGTTTACACGGTAAGTGATGCTACTGCAAACATTTTAGTCTCAAGAAATTCTAAATCCCTGTGCAAAAATCATCATCATTTTGATTGATTGGTGCAACTACGCCAATCTAAACCATCCGCGGACTCAATTAGCACAAAGCGGCTCAAATACTACCATGAGGTAATCGCAATCCCAAAACCCTAGACAACGAAATGTTCCGAAACAAACAGAAATGGGAGGAGTTCAGGGGGATGAAGAGAAGTACCATGGTGATGATACCTCTCTTGGGACGAGAGTTCGGCGCCGGGTTGAGAACCTGAGGGCGGAATCTGAGGCTGGAGAAATTCCCGGAGACGCTTCTGCCGATGAAAGCGGGGAGGAAGTTGGTGCAAAGGGGAGATGCTTTGAGAGGCGGTGAGTTAATACACCTGCAACAAAAAAAAACCTCCACAAATTGGTGCTTAAACTTGGAGAATTTCATGAGGTGAAGGCGCCGGGGACGGAGAGGTGGATGGATTTCTGGGCCATGGCGATTCAGAGGGCACCGGGGACTGGTGGCGGAGGGAGAGGCGGCAGAGGCGGAGGACAGAAAGATGCCTCAGAGCAGAGACGTCGGAGCAAGAGAGAGGCGGCAGAGGTGAAGAGAGAGCGGCGGGGGAGGAGAGAGCTGAAGAGAGCAGGCGTAGCACCAGGGAGATGAAGTCTTAGAGCTTCTCCAACAGCTTCCCCAAATGTTTTTCTAAAATGGGGAATCAATGCCAAGTTTCTCCAAATTATTTTAGACTAAACTCCAAAAGCTTCCCTATAATAGAGAATTTCACCTTCATTTTAATTTTTTTAAAATAATTTATTTAAAATTACTGTACACCATTTTAATTTCACCTTCATTTTACAGAAAACAGCAACACATAATCTGCTGTAAACTCACAGCAAATCAACAAGTGCAACAGCTATAGCATGAAAAAAAATTCTGCAGGAAAAAAAAATCAAATTGTCAAAAGATTGGTTAGTTTAACTTGTGATAACCATAAGAATCTTGCCATGGCATGGAATACATGTTTTTTTTTTACAGAAAACAGCAACACAGAAACACATAAACTGTTGTACATTAACAGCAACTCAGCAAGTGCAGCAGCTAGAGGAAAAAAAATTCTGCAGGAAAAAAAATCAGATTGTCAAAAGATTGGTTAGTTTAACTTGTGATAACCATAAGAATCTTGTCATGGCATGGAATAAATGTTTTGTTTACAGAAAACAGCAACACAGAAACACAGAAACTGTTGTACATTCACAGCAACTCAGCAAGTGCACCTAAAAATCAATACACAGCTGCTGTAAATTCAACAGCAATACAGCACACCTAAAAATCAGATTGTCATTCTCTAAAATTGAGATTTATATGATCGTATAAATCCAACAGCAATACTGCAGAGCTGCTGTAAATTCATCAGCATCAGTACACCTAACAATCAGTTCCATATTCTCAAAAAAATCAGATTGTCATTCTCTAAAAAATCAAATTGTCATTCTCTAAAATTGAGATTTATATGATTGTTTAAAAAATCAGATTGTCATTCTCTAACAAATCAGAACAATATAACCATTAACCACCATTTTCCATTCTTTTTGTGTTGATTGAGATTCGTTGCTTGGTTGATGGTGTACTCTTTCAAGGCTGAAATATTTCCATCAGTTCCGATTTTTTTATGATGATGTGATGTGAAATCTTTTATCCTTTGAAATTTGCTGCCAGCATTACCAATAGCTGTTAGATTGTAACGTTTGCCAAGTTTCTACGGAACAAAACACGAGCAACGCAAGATACTAGCCGGAAGGTGCAGCATCTATAGTAGATGTTGCTCACGAGGAAGAATGAAATATTGTCACAACATCAGTCATCAGATGCCAATAACTATGTCTGGACTTTAAACTTCAGAATAGAGATTGTCTCGGGTTTAAACTGAAACATAATCCATTATACTGACGCAGGCATGCAGCTACCTAATACCCTTAATCCCTTATGATTTAACAGAGACAGAATATGCGAGATGGGAAAAATGATTACTCTGGACTTCTTTGAGTTCTTTCATCTTTCCTTGCCATTTTTAATAATTCATTTTAAAATATCACAGTTAGGAAGAGGGTGTTCCATTTCAGAGAGAATTGGTAGCTAGTTCTTATTGAGCAAAAAGGTGACATTACCATCAAAAAGTGAACAACCAAGCATACAGATTGGGACATAATGAAAGTAAGACTCTGAATTTTCTGTAAACGTTTTGATAAGGCATAATCATGCTTAACGTTTTTGTTCAAAAGAGCATCCCAATCTGTTCTGAATTGCTTGGTTTTTGAATTCTCAACTATTGTTCACCACCATGATTTTTGAATTCTCAAAAACGTTTTTGAATTGCTTAACAATGAAGGCTCAATTAACTTTGAAATTTCACCAGAGCATGAAAAAAGTTCTTTGATTAATTGACACAACAGAGGTGGTAGAAGAAGAGAAAAATAGTTCAAGAAGGCTCACCTGCAGAAGCAACGTCTTCTTTCTTGACAACTTGTCGAGCAGCAATCCAAATTCAAAGTCGGTTTTTGAGAGTTGAAAGTAGAAGAACGTGGGAAAAAGGGTTGCTCCAAAAAATTTAGCGTTGCTCCACATTTGGGGAAGCTACCCTAGTTTTCTCCTTCCCACCCTATTTTGGAGAATGGGCTGGGGAAGCTGTTGGACCTGAAAATGGCCCAAATTTTCCCGAATTCAGAATTTTCTCTAAAATAGGGATGCTCTTGGAGTTGCTCTTAGAAACGGAGGCATGTCACGGGCGTTGATTAACGGAAACACTGTTCCGAAGAGAACTCGAATTTTTTTATATATAGAGATTCTGTCCATTCAATTTATCGACTATTCGGCAAGTTTAGAGTAACTGTTCATTGATAATAAGAAATTATTCATATGTATGTGGTTAATTAGATGTGGAAAAATCAAGAATTAGATTTACATACTCTTTCAACCTAGCGAATAATTACGATCAACCTAGCAAATAATTACGATCAATTTAGCGAATAATTACTATTAACCTAGCGAATAGTTGCAAAATTAACCAACCCTTTTGTTATTATCTAAATTCAAGCATGAAAGCAACCCAGTAGGTCAAGAAAGAGGCACATAATGTTTCCTTCTATACCATTCCTATTTGTGTAAACAACTCAAGAATCTGACAAAATTTCATAAAGCACTTTTATGCAATGTTCCCGCCTATTAGCATAGATTTATCTAGCAAGTACATGTGGCAAAACCAGAATTCTAGTAGTGATATGGACAAATCTTCGTTTACCACCCCGGTAAACTTACCCTCCCCTTTTTTCAAATAAAAAAAAATCAAAAAGTAATTATGTGGGACCGCAGACAATTAATGAGGGAGATTAATGAGTGGGTAATAATTACCCACTATATATTCCTCTAATATCTCAATATTTAAGAGTAATTACAACTAACACCCGTAATTTATCATATTTTGCATAATATCATAACTATTTTTTTGCTCGGAAAAATATCCTAATTTTAAGGGGTCGTTGTGGTTCGATTTATGTGGCCAATTTCTCTCGTTCTCTCTCTATCTTATTTTTCCTAATTAGTAGTTACTTATATGATTTTTCCTTAAAACACACACTAATAGTATTCTTATAACAATATACTCCGTATTAGTTAATATAAGGTTTTATCCAACAATTATTAGTTACTTATATGATTTTTTTCTCAAAACATACATTTATAGTATTCTTATAAGAATTTATTAGATAGTATAAGGTTTTATTCAATAATTATTATTTACTTATAAAAATTTTCCTTAAAACACACATTTATTGGGAGAGAATAAAATAGGAGGGAATGAAAATAAGGTGGGATGGCAATGGGTCGGGTCGTGGGTGGATGATCTACTTCCGTAACCCGACCCACCACCCAAAACCCTTCACCCTACCCGACCCATCACCCACCAAATATTTCACCCACCCCATCCACCCATCACCCATCGGTTGTTCGGTGGATCGGGGGATAATTCGGGTGAAATACAACTCATCAAAATCAACAAAAAAAATTTAAAAAATACATACGTCGAACACTTCGATAAATAAAAAACTAGAAAATATAGTTATATTCGGTCAAATACGTGTAAATATCCACAAGTAAAATTTAAACTAAACAAACAATGAATACTACGTATAACTTAATAAACTACTTACTGGATAAACCCATCCCATAGATATATAATACTACGTACTCCGTACTACGGTAGATTGCTTGGCGCATTCATTTTTCCATCTTAATTATGATCCAATTACATTGTATACTTCAAATAAAAATTGCACAATTTACTCCATGAGTTCAAATACAGTATGTACTAGTGTAATACCCGTGCCTTGAAGGCACAGGAGCTTGATTCATTTTAATTTGAACATCATTTTATATATTTATATAATACTATATTAATATATACACGTGTTTAAAAAAATATGTATAAAGTATTTTTTTATAATTTATAAATTAGTTGGAAAGAGATATGATACAAATTTTGAAAATGATTTAATAAGGAAATGTATGTAGACGAATTATGAGAATATTGCAATCGGAAAAAAAAAATGGAAACATGTCTCAATATTTACGGCAATATAACCGAAAATTAAAAAAAAAAGAATTGATTCAAATCATATTTAAAATAGGAAACAAATATTTTAAAGTTTCCATAATAATATTGACCAATAAGAAAATCTCATTTGAATAAAAAAATTCAACTTTAATTGTGGGCGTGACACGTCAGCAAAATGCTAGCAGAATTAGTAATATATATATTGCAATCGGAAAAAAAAATGGAAACATGTCTCAATATTTACGACAATATAACCGAAAATAAATATTAAAAAGGGAATGGATTCAAATCATATTTAAAATAGGAAACAAATATTTTAAAGTTTCCATAATGATATTGACCAATAAGAAAAGCTCATATTTGAATAAAAAATTCAACTTTAATTGTGAGCGTGACACGTCAGCAAAATGCTAGCAGAATTAGTAATATTAATAGATATATTGCAATCGGAAAAAAAAATGGAAACATGTCTCAATATTTACGACAATATAACCGAAAATAAATAAAAAAGGGAATGGATTCAAATCATATTTAAAATAGGAAACAAATATTTTAAAGTTTCCATAATGATATTGACCAATAAGAAAAGCTCATATTTGAATAAAAAATTCAACTTTAATTGTGAGCGTGACACGTCAGTAAAATGCTAGCAGAATTAGTAATATTAATAGATAGATAATAGATAGATATATGCTAGTAGAAGTTTCTTTTAAATTTGGGTTTGGGGTTATATTGGTAATTATATAGATAATGTAATTATATAATATAAAGTCGGGTCATGGATCGGGTTACGAGTTGGGTGATGGGTCGGGTGACGGGTGGGAAATGTCTTCACCCGAATCCGACCCGACCCATCACCCATTCACCCATCACCCATTTAATATCCGCTTTATATCGAATTTTCACCCACTTCTTCGGGTCGGATGAGACGGATATCCGCCGGGTGCGGGTGAAATTGCCATCCCTAAAAATAAGAGAGAATGAAATTTTATTGGGAGGGAATGAAATTTTATAGGAGGGAATTGGAGGGAAGGGGGAAATATAGGAGGGAAATTTTATTGGGAGGGAAATGTAAAAGTAAAATAGGAAGAAATGTAGGGAAATATAAAAGGGATAAATATTTCATCGTTCTTGAATTGGCTTATACGTTATAAAATATTTCATCGTTTAAATATTATATATCAAGATTGATATATAATTGAAAATATGCATATAAGATTAATTCACATTTTAGTTGAAACAATCGAAATATTTTTTTTTTATTCCTGAAAATCAATACTTTAAATTATAAGATTGAATAAAACAAAGCAAAAATATATAAGTACAAATATGAATTCGGAAAACTATACATTGGATATATAATATTTGAACTGAAATATTTTATAACTTATAAGATTAAAATTGTTTTAAAACGATTGAAATAAAAACTAGAATAATAAATGGTGAAAATTGATTAAATTGAGCTCGAAAAAGAAATAAAAAAACAGAAAGCACGCGGGCATTTATTGACGTTAGATTAATTTCAATCCAATGGTCCTCATTAGTGATCCGCGTGTTATCAATCTTGGCCTATGGGAGAGAGCCGACTGGCAATTTTATTTTCTTTAAAAAAATTTTCCGTTGGTAATAGTGGAGCAAAAAAAAAGGGGGTATCACACCCCTGGACAGATTCGAACCCGGGTTGATGTAGCAATGTGATGGGAGCGTAGCCAAGGGGGCGTCTGATCCCCGTGGTTACTCGCCAAACAAAAATATACATGACACAAAATAAATTTGAAATAAAAATAACTATTATATTCGTATAAATGAACTAATATATGATCAAACATATAAGGTCTCAAAAATATTATAAGGTTTATGTTTTTTTCTTTTTCGAGATCAATTTAATCACTTATCACCATTTATTATTCTAGTTTTTTTAATCATTTTAAAATATTTCAGTTCAAATATTTTTTGATCGATCGAGGTAGTTTAAACCCTAAACCCTAAACCCTAATAGAATTATTATGAAATCTAATAGAATTATTTATACTTATATTTATAAAAAGAAATCCATTTATAAAAACCAAAAAACTAATAGAATTATTAACATGATTGTGACTGAGATCATGATTTGAGATTTGAGATCTAGATTTCAGATTGAGACCGATATTGAGATCATGATTTGAGATTAACATTGGAGTTCGAGATTTGAGATTAAGATAAAGGTTGAGAAAAACTCATATAAAAGACTAATAAATTTTGAATAAAACCTTATATTAACTTATAAATTCTTATTATAATACTATAAGAGTATATTTTGAGGAAAACTCACATAAGTGACTAATAAATTTTGAATAAAACCTTATATTAACCAATAAATTCTTATTAGAATTATACTATAAGAGTATGTTTTGAGGAAAACTCATATAAGTGACTAATAAATGTTGAATAAAACATTATATTAAATAGTAAATTCTTATTATAATACTATAAGAGTATGCTTTGAGGAAAGCTTATATAAGTAACTAATAAGTGTTGAACAAAATCATATATAAGTAACTAATAAGCTTGTAACTACTAAGCTTATATAATTAACTTCAATAGATTTAAGTTGTGAAAAAATTAATTAAATCTTGATTTTTTTAAAAAGAGTTAGTGCCTACAATAGATTATTTTTGTTGACTAAATTATTCACATAATCATCCCAACTAGGTATTCTTCTTTATTGACTGATTTATTAATTTGCCTATATTTTTTTGGTCAAGTAATTTCACTACATTCAACCAATCAAGAATTAAAATAAGTTCATTGAAAAAGAAAGTGGAAGAAAAAAAAGATGGAAATTGAACGTCATTGACCCAGTGGAATAATTGAATTGGAGCAAGAGAGCAAGAAGTACTAAAATTGGGAATTATTGAAAGTTGAGGCGGGCAAGTAACCAAAATAATGTAAATTGAAAATCAAATCAAAGCGCCAGATGCCAATGGAAGCGGGAGCGAATTTTTTTTGGAGCGGGATCGGAATTGAAGAATATCTAGTTTCAGAGTACCAGCTGTCCAACCCCATTTATAATTTATTTCCTCTCTCTCGCCGTTTTTCATTTCTTTCAATCTAAACGATGAGGCCGGATTTGGTGTAATTTCGAATTGGGGGAAATACCTAAAAATAGGAGGGAAGGGAGGGAAATATAAAATGGAAATTTTATTGGGAGGGAGTGAAATTTCATAAGAGAAAATGGAGGAAAATGTAAAAGTAAATTGAAATACCCCAAATTATTTTTAGATATTTCATTTTAAGTAAATATGTTTTAAGACAAAGTTGTATAGTTTTCTTCAAAATAGGTAGGGATTTATAATTGCACTTTATTTTAATATAAAGTTTTAAGAAAATGTTATTATGCAAATTAAAGTTTTGGAACACGCACTTGTCGTATTCCCATAACGCGAGTTTCTTTTCCTGTGCCTTAGTTGTCGCCCAACACTCTGCCCCATATAATAAAGCCGGTCTCACCACCACTCTGTAGAATTTACCCTTAAGCTTGAGTGGAACTTTTCTGTCACACAAGACTCCTGACGCAGCCCTCCATTTCTGCCAGCCTACTTGAATTCGATGCTTGACATCCATGTCTACACCTCCATCGCTCTGCATCACAGATCCCAGATACTTGAAACTATATTTCTTCGGTACAAGGTCCCCACCCAAGCTGACATCCCCGTCTTCTACTTCCTCTCTGCCCAGCCTAAACAACACGTACTCTGTCTTCATCCTGCTCATTCGGAAGCCCTTATGCTGAAGCTTATCTCTCCATAGATCCAGCTTGCTGCTAACCCCAACTCTCGTCTCATCCACCAGAACAACATCATCCGCAAACAGCATGCACCACGGGATCCCACCCTGGATACTGCTCGACACCACATCCATGACAACTGTAAAGAGAAACGGGCTCAAAGCCGAGCCTTGGTGCAAACCCACTTGTACCGCAAAGTACTCGGGGTCCCCACCGTGTGAACACACTAGTCCGTGAGCCCTCATACATATCCCTGATAACTCTCATGTAAGTTTCTGGGACCCCTTTAGCTCCCAAACATTCCCAAACATACATAATAATGACAAATAATTATATAAGAATTTGTTTAATAATTTGTTTTATGATATTAATATAATATCACGCAAAGTACAAATAGACTCTAAATATTACGGGAATCATCTTCACTTAAACCACAAATCATCAAAATACAAGGGAAACATAAATGGAATACAAGAATACATGAATTAGAAAGCATCGAAATACAAAGACATAGAAATGAAATCTAGAACAATATTTTAATTTCCCAAATATCCATTTCCGAACTTCTACCATATATGTTCGACCAGATCTTGCTTCAGTTGATAGTGTGTAATCCTATTTCGAAGTTGTGTTCGTTTGTCAATGTATCCCTCCATGGCCGCAGGTCGATTGGTGGAGTATGAAGTGTCAACACCCTCCACTTGGTCAAAATGTGAAAGATCAAATGAAAGACTGTAGTTCTCCCGCTCGTCCTCCACTATCATATTATGCAAAATTATGTACGCTTTCATTATTCTCCCCACCAGATATCCCAAGCAAGTGCTGGGTTTTTTTTATTATGGCAAATCGAGCCTGCAGGACTCCAAAAGCTCGCTCCACATCTTTTCTAGTAGCCTTTTGGTATTAAGCAAATAATTTAGACTTATCTCCTTGTGGAAGTTTGATAGATGGTATGAAAGTTGCCCAATTAGGATAAATGCCATCGGCTAGATAGTAACTTAAACGATATTGATGACCATTAACTTCGAAGTTAATCGGTGGGGATATCCCTTTCAATATATCATCGAATACAGGAGAACGATCAAGAGCATTGATATCATTACAGGTACCTGGGGTACCGAAGAATGCATGCCAAATCCATAGATCATATGATGCAACCGCCTCTAAAACGATGATTGGTCTCCCGTCTTTACCTTCGAATCGGCCTTTCCATGCAGTTGGGCAGTTCTTCCATTCCCAGTGCATACAATCGATACTACCGATCATACATGGGAATCCTCGTTGTGCTCTAACGTAAAGAAGGCGTTGTATGTCTGAAGCATTTGGTTTGCGAAGATATGAATCACCAAACGAAGCTATGACACCATCCACAAAGTTGGACAAGCATAGCCTGGCTCTGCTTTCACCCAAATGAAGATATTCATCCACTGCATCTGCACCCACCCCATAAGCCAACATGCGCAAGGTTGCGCTAAATTTTTGTAGCGCAAATAGCCCAAGTCTCCCAGTGGCATCGGGCTTCTGTTTGAAAAATTCAACCATACTTGCCAGTTGGTTCACAATGCGTAAGAACAATGGTCTTCGCATTCTGAACCGTCTTCTAAAAACAGCATCTGGATACACCGGAGGGGGGTCTTTTGAAAAATAATCTGCGACAAGAGGATCATGACCCTTCTCCCGTTCTCTATCGATGTAAGATCGTGTCCTCCTTGGTCTAGAACTTTCAGCCTCGACTCTTGACTTATCTAGGGTAGATAGATACAACCACTTCGCGTAAGCTTTGTCAAGCTCATCAGAGGATGAACCTGAAGAACGGTTGAGGAATTCATACATTTCTTGAGGATCCATTGGAGGTTTATGTTTGGTAACTAAAAGGAGTTGAAAGGGATAATAGAAAATATAGGATTTTATTTGTATTTAAACTACTTGAGGAAATGATATGTGAAGATCATGTAGACCATAAATGTCACAGAGCATCTTTGCAGAGCATTAAGCATCTTGACAGAGCATCTTTGCAGAGTATTGAAACCATAAATTTTGGATTTTTAGGGCAAGGAATCTATGCACATCATTGAGAAAATAAATGGGAGGGCATTTGCGGCAAGTTGTTTGCCCTTTCTTTTTGCTGCCTTTATGCCTTCGGGCCTCACTGGAGCACTCTCACTTATAGAAGCACTCGACTGGGTGCCTGACCCTTCGCTAGATGTGTAAGCTCCAAATTCATTAATCTTGGTCCTCTTCGAGCCTCCTCTAACAGATGCAGCATTTGATGCAACACACGTGTGGAATTTTGGTTCAGTCCTGAGTTCATGCCATGCATGCTGAAACAAAAAGTCATGGCCGTGGTCGAATTTGTAAATAGCGTGTGCGTTCCTCATGACATCACAATCATTTTCCTAGGCCCCCGGAGCGGCCAATGCTAGGTGACCAGAAAGCCATATCAAACCCGATCTGTTTCCATAATTGTTCATCAGGTATGGATTCCGACTTTGTTTCAGCGAGTTTTAAAAGTTGTATATATTCGTTTTTGCACAATGAATTGATTTCCGTTCAGAATGTTTTCTTTTTAATACCTCTACAGTTCCAATAACTTATCTTCATTCACCACTTAGGAGGATATGAGGAACGACGGTAGAATTCCTCATATCGAGATGTTTTTAGGACTGGTTTTGTGCGAAAAGGTAATCAAAACCTGATCCTGAGCGCGTCTGCCTAAGGCGCAGAAGCCCCGCCACCAAGACAAGGAGATGTGAATGATGTAAAACCATATAGTAGCAACAAACATATTGGGATTTGCTAATTAAGGGTGCTTAGGGTAGGAAGGCGCATGAAACTTGGTTTCAAGGACAAAGAAAACAACACCTTAAGGGCAAGCTTAGGATTAATTATGGGTGGTTATGTGAAACCAACCTAATTTATGGGTGGTTATGTGTAATTTACCCTTCAAATTTATAGCGGTATATATTTCCCAACATATCTAACAAGTTGCCTTTAGAACAAAAAAGATTGTCTACATATATCTATGCATATATGCTCATAAACATTCCAATCTTAGAGTTAACCATGTTCTAGTACCTTACTTTGAATATGCATTAGGAAATGTACATTTATTTCTACTGTCAATTTAAAACCCCAATTAAACCTTGAGCTTGATTTTACCTAAGGTTGAATCAAAAGAAATAAATGCAGTTTGTTTTATTTTTCCCCAAGGTTCTGTCAATTTGTTTTATTCAAGCACTTGTCGTATTCCCATAACGCGAGTTTCTTTTCCTGTGCCTTAGTTGTCGCCCAACACTCTGCCCCATATAATAAAGCCGGTCTCACCACCACTCTGTAGAATTTACCCTTAAGCTTGAGTGGAACTTTTCTGTCACACAAGACTCCTGACGCAGCCCTCCATTTCTGCCAGCCTACTTGAATTCGATGCTTGACATCCATGTCTACACCTCCATCGCTCTGCATCACAGATCCCAGATACTTGAAACTATATTTCTTCGGTACAAGGTCCCCACCCAAGCTGACATCCCCGTCTTCTACTTCCTCTCTGCCCAGCCTAAACAACACGTACTCTGTCTTCATCCTGCTCATTCGGAAGCCCTTATGCTGAAGCTTATCTCTCCATAGATCCAGCTTGCTGCTAACCCCAACTCTCGTCTCATCCACCAGAACAACATCATCCGCAAACAGCATGCACCACGGGATCCCACCCTGGATACTGCTCGACACCACGTCCATGACAACTGTAAAGAGAAACGGGCTCAAAGCCGAGCCTTGGTGCAAACCCACTTGTACCGCAAAGTACTCGGGGTCCCCACCGTGTGAACACACTAGTCCGTGAGCCCTCATACATATCCCTGATAACTCTCATGTAAGTTTCTGGGACCCCTTTAGCTCCCAAACATTCCCAAACATACATAATAATGACAAATAATTATATAAGAATTTGTTTAATAATTTGTTTTATGATATTAATATAATATCACACAAAGTACAAATAGACTCTAAATATTACGGGAATCATCTTCACTTAAACCACAAATCATCAAAATACAAGGGAAACATAAATGGAATACAAATCATCAAAATACAAGGGAAACATAAATGGAATACAAGAATACATGAATTAGAAAGCATCGAAATACAAAGACATAGAAATGAAATCTAGAACAATATTTTAATTTCCCAAATATCCATTTCCGAACTTCTGCCATATATGTTCGACCAGATCTTGCTTCAGTTGATAGTGTGTGTTGTTGCAGGAGTAAATCGAGTATGAAATAAGTATAAAATCAAGTTCAGACTGACTTCCCTGTCTCAGCAAATAATACAAGACTTCCTCCCGTTGTAGTAATAGAAAATCAGGATCGAATCCACGAGGAAGCACGTCAGCAGTTCTCAGGTAGCTGTAAATTCTCACAGAAGCAGCAGAAAGACAGAAACACAGAAAGGAAAGAAACAAATAAACCCGGCAAGGGCAACTAAAACAAAGCAAAGTACAAAGCAAGAAATAAAGCAAAGACAAAGGCGTACTCGATCTTGACAACAGCTCCTCGAGATCGACAAGACAGTGAACAACAGAAAGTGAAAATCGACGAAAACAGAAGAAAGCCAACTCGACCTAGACCAAGTCCTACTCGATCTCGACCACAGCTTCCTCGAGATCGAAAAAGCACTACTCTAGGTCGACTAAAAACAGAAAATATAAAATTGCAGATTTTCGACAGAACTCAGAAATTCGACAGAAATAAACTTCAATATATTAAAAGACTTCCAAAGCCAGGGTTTCAACACCACAACAATAACCATGCAAAGTAACACATAAAGGCATAAAAGATCATGCTTTCCATCAAATAACTTTCGTCATTAACAAATAGGCATATAGAGGCTCTCGCATAAACCCTAATTGTTACTAACCCTTTTTCACATAATTAACCCCAATTGCATTAAGATCACTTTCGCTTCAATAACACAAACAAGGATCACCTTCAACTCTCGCAAAAGAATCATGCTCATAGGGATAGAAGATGAATCGCACAAAAGATCTGACCTTTTCGCATCGCCTTACATGGCCACAGTCGGGCTCACGCCAGCCCCAGAAGTGGGTGGACTACTCACGCCTCATCGCAATCGCAGACATTGATGTATGAAAAGAAACTTGCATTAAACTAAATTCAAAGACTTTTACAATCATGGCAATCAACTTTCGTAGAAAGCCAAAACCCTAAAAACCTTAGAACTCCTAAACTTCTCTGTGGAACTAACTAATTGTCTCTGAATTGAATCGTCATATGGAATGAATAAAACTGAGCCCCCTAGGGCCTTATTTATAGGCTTCATTCCCTAGCTATTCTATGAAAGAAGATATCTATCTCTATCTAAAATTATATCTAAAACTTGAAAGGATAAATAAATTGTTTTATGGAAATAAATCTAAAACGAAAAGATAAAACTAAATAGGTAAGTCTTCATGTCTTGATAGATCTTGTCTCCTTGATGATAGAACTTGATGGAATCGGATAGATCTTCGGCCAAATCGACTCCTTCACGCCCAAGGAATCTCAATTCTACTCGGACAGGTCTCGTCGAGAAGTTTCTGGAAACGGCTCTACTCGACCTCGACCACGGCTCGTCGACCTCGAGTAGGGTGGTTCGTCGACTGGACTTCCTCGGCTAGATCTGCTCGATGTGGCTCGGACTTGGCTCACTGGGCTCTCGTCGACCTCGACAAGCTCTTGTCGATGTCGAGTAGGACTGATCATCGACTAGGTTTCTTCGGGTGGCTCTTCTCGACAAGGCTCCTCAGGCTCTCGTCGATCTCGACAAGCTCTAGTCGACCTCGAGTGACTCTGCTCGATGGACTCCGGATCTGGACTCAGGCGCTCGTCGACCTCGACAAAGGGTCCTCAAGATCGACTAGAGCGGTGTCCTTCCTTTCCGTTCCCGCGAGTTGCCTCGTCCGCTGGCTGTGAATTATTCCGCGGCAGCGAGCGATCCGCTGCAGCGAGTCGAGTCGCTGGCAACGAGTGCTCCTGGTCGTCCTCGACTTGTCGACTCCGGGTGTGGCGTCTGGGCTTTGTCGATCTCGACTAGGCGTCCTCGAGATCGAGTACACTTCCGGAGCTCGGGTTGGTCTGGCTCTCGATCAGGCTCTGCTCGACCAAGGTTGCTCGGACAGGCTCGTCTATGTCGAGTAAGGCCTACTCGAGATCGAGTAGCCTTGACTCTCAGACTGGTTCCGCTGCTTTGACCTTGGACTTCTGTAGTGGTTTTCCGAGCTTTTCCGACCTTCTGTAAAATTGCTGTAAAATGCCTCGATTTCTGCGAATTAAACAGAAACTGGTGTAGATTCCATAATTTGGCAAATAAACATAAACTACATAGGTTCTGTACTATCTAAACCCTAATTAATGCAATGTATACAAAAATCGATATAAAAGTTATTGTAAAACATGGCAGATTCAGCTCACAACAGTGTGTAATCCTATTTCGAAGTTGTGTTCGTTTGTCAATGTATCCCTCCATGGCCGCAGGTCGATTGGTGGAGTATGAAGTGTCAGCACCCTCCACTTGGTCAAAATGTGAAAGATCAAATGAAAGACTGTAGTTCTCCCGCTCGTCCTCCACTATCATATTATGCAAAATTATGTACGCTTTCATTATTCTCCCCACCAGATATCCCAAGCAAGTGCTGGGTTTTTTTTATTATGGCAAATCGAGCCTACAGGACTCCAAAAGCTCGCTCCACATCTTTTCTAGTAGCCTCTTGGTATTAAGCAAATAATTTAGACTTATCTCCTTTGGGAAGTTTGATAGATGGTATGAAAGTCGCCCAATTAGGATAAATGCCATCGGCTAGATAGTAACTTAAACGATATTGATGACCATTAACTTCGAAGTTAATCGGTGGGGATATCCCTTTCAATATATCATTGAATACAGGAGAACGATCAAGAGCATTGATATCATTACAGGTACCTGGGGTACCGAAGAATGCATGCCAAATCCATAGATCATATGATGCAACCGCCTCTAAAACGATGATTGGTCTCCCGTCTTTACCTTCGAATCGGCCTTTCCATGCAGTTGGGCAGTTCTTCCATTCCCAGTGCATGCAATCGATACTACCGATCATACATGGGAATCCTCGTTGTGCTCTAACGTAAAGAAGGCGTTGTATGTCTGAAGCATTTGGTTTGCGAAGATATGAATCACCAAACGAAGCTATGACACCATCCACAAAGTTGGACAAGCATAGCCTGGCTGTGCTTTCACCCAAATGAAGATATTCATCCACTGCATCTGCACCCACCCCATAAGCCAACATGCGCAAGGTTGCGCTAAATTTTTGTAGCGCAAATAGCCCAAGTCTCCCAGTGGCATCAGGCTTCTGTTTGAAAAATTCAACCATACTTGCCGGTTGGTTCACAATGCGTAAGAACAATGGTCTTCGCATTCTGAACCGTCTTCTAAAAACAGCATCTGGATACACCGGAGGGGGGTCTTTTGAAAAATAATCTGCGACAAGACGATCATGACCCTTCTCCCGTTCTCTATCGATGTAAGATCGTGTTCTCCTTGGTCTAGAACTTTCAGCCTCGACTCTTGACTTATCTAGGGTAGATAGATACAACCACTTCGCGTAAGCTTTGTCAAGCTCATCAGAGGATGAACCTGAAGAACGGTTGAGGAATTCATACATTTCTTGAGGATCCATTGGAGGTTTATGTTTGGTAACTAAAAGGAGTTGAAAGGGATAATAGAAAATATAGGATTTTATTTGTATTTAAACTACTTGAGGAAATGATATTTGAAGATCATGTAGACCATAAATGTCACAGAGCATCTTTGCAGAGCATTAAGCATCTTGACAGAGCATCTTTGCAGAGTATTGAAACCATAAATTTTGGATTTTTAGGGCAAGGAATCTATGCACATCATTGAGAAAATAAATGGGAGGGCATTTGCGGCAAGTTGTTTGCCCTTTCTTTTTGCTGCCTTTATGCCTTCGGGCCTCACTGGAGCACTCTCACTTATAGAAGCACTCGACTGGGTGCCTGACCCTTCGCTAGATGTGTAAGCTCCAAATTCATTAATCTTGGTCCTCTTCGAGCCTCCTCTAACAGATGCGGCATTTGATGCAACCCACGTGTGGAATTTTGGTTCAGTCCTGAGTTCATGCCATGCATGCTGAAACAAAAAGTCATGGCCGTGGTCGCCTTTGTAAATAGCGTGTGCGTTCCTCATGACATCACAATCATTTTCCTAGGCCCCCGGAGCGGCCAATGCTAGGTGACCAGAAAGCCATATCAAACCCGATCTGTTTCCATAATTGTTCATCAGGTATGGATTCCGACTTTGTTTCAGCGAGTTTTAAAAGTTGTATATATTCGTTTTTGCACAATGAATTGATTTCCGTTCAGAATGTTTTCTTTTTAATACCTCTACAGTTCCAATAACTTATCTTCATTCACCACTTAGGAGGATATGAGGAACGACGGTAGAATTCCTCATATCGAGATGTTTTTAGGACTGGTTTTGTGCGAAAAGGTAATCAAAACCCGATCCTGAGCGCGTCTGCCCAAGGCGCAGAAGCCCCGCCACCAAGACAAGGAGATGTGAATGATGTAAAACCATATAGTAGCAACAAACATATTGGGATTTGCTAATTAAGGGTGCTTAGGGTAGGAAGGCGCATGAAACTTGGTTTCAAGGACAAAGAAAACAACACCTTAAGGGCAAGCTTAGGATTAATTATAAAGTAGCATAACCAAATCCAATTTGACCTCAATTTGGAAGAGTTGCCGATACACACGGCTTGGGAAAGTCTGATAAAAAGAGGGCCCTCCTTGGGTTCATATGTGAACAAACTAAAGATCGGTTAATTAGCATAGTGCAATAGCGATAACAAAGAAGGGTAAGACTCACTAAATTCGTTAAGAACATTGCAAGAAGAATTCTTCTCCGAATATGTTCTTGACTGATTGGTGTAACCACTACAAGAAAATTTACTTTGGGCGACAAAATGGTTTGTGACAAAAAGTGTTTCGTCCCCATTTCGTCGCCTCAGCCCCGTCGCCCAAAGTTTTGGCGACCAAAAAAAATTTCTTCGCCATATGTTGCGCTTTTGTGATGAAATCCAACCTTCGTTGCCCTAGAATTTTGTGACGAAACTTTTAATTTTGTTGACCAAAATTGCTAGTTTTGTCGCCCAAAGTACCCCATTTTTTGTGATGAATGTTCCCTTTTGTCGCCCATTCTACCTTTTTTTGTGAGAAATTCTTTATTTTGTCACAAAAGATAAAGTGAAAAAAACATGATTTCTCTCCCTAATTTTGCACATTTAACCTGTTTAACCCATTTGACATACATAAAATGTTTAACCTACTAAATATATATATATATATATATATATATATATATATATATATATATATATATATATATGCAAAACATTTTTACTTAATATAATAGTAGACATTTATTTAATCTCAATTTTTTATATTAAAAAAAACTTGTTTAAAATATATTCAATCTAAAACATGTTTACTTAATACTAAAAAGGTTCCTAATAACAGTAACAAGTACCAAAAGATTACAAATGATTATATTAGTGTCCACCCCAATTCACTCTTGCTGATTTGTTTGTATTGGCTTGTTTCTTTCATAATCTGCCGGTTGTATTGTTTTGGCTGCATCCCGAAGATCCATTCCAAGTTGTTCTCCTCAATCTGGCTGTGAAGAAATCCTGTAGGTAGACATGAGAGTAACCATTCATATGAAGCAACAAAAACACGGATTTGCAGTAGGAAGCAAACTGATCATTCTACTAGATACTTTCGAAGAGCTACTCACAATCGCAGGTTCTCTTTTAGTCTTTTAATTGTCAAAGACATCAGCAAATTCTTTATGTTTCTTTTCATCTATTCTTACTTCCGAAGATTTTGTGGGATTGCAGGCCATAAATTTGGAGGCTGCCGAACCTATAGAAATAGATGACATTGCTGTCATAAGAAGTTTTTCCAATGAAGAACAATCCTTCAATGTCTGATCCAAGTAGAGAAAATTGAGTGTTTAGATTGGCAAAGAAGTTTTTGACTTGTCAAGATATCATTGGGAGAACAACAAACAACAATGAAATATTGGAATCGTAGTCATTGAATACAAAATCAAATTAAAAATTCCACTAAAAAATTCAAATGCTATTCAATAAAAGAAATACAAAAAATGAATATAAAAAACATGAAGCTTTGTAAAGAGACGCAACTTAATATGCATTTATCAACTAGTTCATACCAGTGGACCTCCTAAAAGTCATACATATTCAAGATGATGAGATTTCATTCATACGGCTTCATCAATTGCAACATAGAGATCAATAATGAGTTTTTGATGCCAACAAGACGAGATTTTATGTCAAAATGATGATTGCTGAAATATCCAATTCTTGTATCCATAAAGCTAAGACATCACATGGTGGAAAAAAAATCAGGGATCAGGCATGAATTGAAAATTTGAACCAACCTTGAATCAAATCCACAATCATTTCAAGTCATTTCCGAGGGAAAAGCATGAATTATTTTCAAGGGGAAAACAAAGGACCGACCTTTACTGCCACTATTGTTGCTACTAGCCTACTACTGCTTCTCCGGTTTCTTTCTTTTTCATCTGTCAACTTCTTGCTGTGAAATAGCGAAGGATTAGTTACACTGTTGTAGAAGGAATCATAAAAAATGGGAAGTGGTTGGAAAACAAAGAAACTTTATTGCCATTTTGTTATGATTCCTTTGCAGCAACGGAACTTGTAAACATTGTCAGCATCATCCTACATTATGAATTCATCCCACTAAATTCAACCTTCTAGCTGCTAAACAAGGCACGTCCCTCATCTAGAACTGAGATTGGCTCACCTGTGAAAGACCGAAAAAGAAAATGGTTATCTACACCATATGAGAGTTTGCCTGCAGTTGGATCTGCATATGATAGTTTGTCAGAAGGAAGCACCAGATGTCTTCCCACCAGTCTCAGATAAGCTACAGCTCCTATTGTCAAAGTTATGCATCACTTCTCTTTCTTATGAATGGTTATCTACACCATAATAAGAGTAAAAGGAAAAGACTAATGTTCTGATCAGAAGAGTAACACAAACCTTCCCAAGTATCCGCACTATCTGTTTAGCTCTTGTTTGCTTCGACGTGTAAATATCTTGACCCTTTTTCCAGACAAAAAAAAAAATACAGGAAACTGATTCAATAACATGGAAGCAAGTTCATCATAAATAGTTACATCAGATCCTCGATTACAACTTTACGGAATGGTGTATGCATGTGTGTGAGAGAGTTCTGAACTGATAGCTTTAACGAATGGTGTGTGCAAATTCATGATGTACACGAGAAAGTGAAATGAGTAGAAAAGTTGGGAGTGACTTACATAAGCATGTATGGAGTATAGACTAATGCAGAAAAATAACTTCATTAGGATGAAATAGAAGGTAAAACAATTGGTTCAAAACTAGTTTCGCGTAACAGAAAGTGCAAAATGAGAAATTATTGGCAAAATAGAAAAATTAGAAGTGACTGACATAAGCATGTATGGAGTATACACGTAGTGAATCACATATAATGTAGAAAATTAACTTCATCAGGATGAAACAGAAATTATTTGAAAAATAGAGGTTCATCTCCCCTCTTTTTGATGTTTAAGAAGCTAAAAGAGATTAGAAAAAAGATAGTTTCAGAAAATGTTAAAATAACTCACAAGCTGAGAAGAATGCGATAACGCTGAAACATCGGTTCCATCAAGAACTTCTTTGAACACATATGGAACCTGTAAAAACACTGAGACTGAGGTTTCTATGCAAAGGTAGCGAATGTAATGATTTCACTGAACAAAAATCAAATTGAAGTATAATTATCACAACACAATGCATGCTCATTCTAGTTGCTACCAGTTATAAAAACTACTCTACGGTAGCATCGACATTTAAAATGTAAATATAAATATATTCAAACCACAATTGTCGAATGAGAGTCTGGAAAGATGTTACAATCTATGGATGACTTGTTAACTCAATGAGAAAAGTTATACCGAAAAGGCAAGAGCCTACATAGGAAAGATACAATATCCACATTTGGCATGACATCGATGAAGTCAAAACACGAAACACAGTAACCCTAGGAGGTCAAAACACGAAAGTAACCTGAAGGTATCAACCTCTATTGTCGTTCCTCTTTGGAGAGATCACATCGTAAACAAGGCTATGACATCTCCAAAACCTAAAAGCAGAACAGAATAAGGGCCAATTTTTTACTTTAAAAAACAGATACCAAATTAGGGCTAAAATAAAGACAAATCCCGTACTCACCAGATGACCCGGATGCAACAACCCCGTATTGGAGGGAGGGAACAACACAACAAGCCGTGAGTGACAATCTGCATGCTCGACTGGGAGTAGTACTAGTAAATGCTCGATCTGGATGCAATTGGAAACCGCTGATATTTGATGGTGTTGGAGTGGAGAGAAATTAAATCTAGGTTTCCTGGACGATGCAATGTGAAGTGCCAATTGAAACCACTAATTCAGAAACCAGTAATTTAGAACTTGAGCCAATTGGAACCATTAATTCAAAAAGAGAAACATAAACAGAAAGCGATCGAATAGCAAAATAGGGAGAGGGAGAGTACCTTGAAGACTGGAGAGTAAAAGGATGATAATAATCAGCACTACAACCGAATTAGAGCTCAGACGCCTCCAAAACCTAAAAGCACAACCGAATTAGCGCTAAATTTCGACATTCCAAAAGAGATACAAAATTAGGGCTAAGATGCGAGATGAAGAAGGCGAAGACATGAGAGAGCGAGAGAACCGAAAGACATGAGAGAGGGAGGGAACTGAAGGACATGAGAGAGAAGATGCGAAGATGGAGGGGATGATGCGATATGAAGAAGGCGAAGATGGTGGGATGTGTTTTATGTTGTAGCCCTAAAACACAAATCTGCAATGAAACTAAGAATTTTGTCGTCCAGAGATAGCTCTTTCGGTGACGACTTTTTTTTTTGGTCAGCAAAAGTCATGAAATGGGCGACAAAAGTAAGTTATTCGTAGCCCTAAATAACTTTGTGCCACAAATTTAGTTTTTCCTCACAAAATTATAATTTGGGCGACAAAATTTAATTTCGTCCCCTAAAAGTATATTATGGGCAACAAAAACAATTTTGTCACTTTAAATTTCACATTTTGTCGCCCAAAATCTCTTTTCTTGTAGTGAATCGACCATGGGAGTATACAAATAACTAGAAAACCGGCAACAATTTATGAATGACAAGTAATAATTAAGTATATCCAACCAAATAATTCGAAGACGATGTGTACGTAAGGGGTGGACAGCAAACCAAGAAAGAACACCCAAGTCCCAAGTAGAGAAACTGGGCACCACACTTAGCCAAATGCAAGCTCTGTCGCAAGCACAAGCAATGGACAACAACCAGCAGATCTCAGCAAAGGAGAGACTAGCCCCCCAGATTGTGCCATGAATAGAATGAGTTGCAAAATAGATTAGATTCATAATAGGACATATGATATTATACCCGTATAATATTTTACATAGATAGTTATATCGAATTAGCACCAAGTACATCATACACCGATCGAACCATGAACAGAACAACGTCGATAGGCCGTTAACCAACACATAATCAATTAAGGAAATAACCACACATAACCAAGAAAAAATCTAGTCGTGGAGTAATTTCTAGCCCATAAAAGTACTAGAAGATGGCTAGAAACATGAGAAATCTTGATGTGACCACCAAGGAGCAGCCGAGACAGCAGGCTAATGGAGATACCAAAGGATAGGTGGAACCAAATTGGCGATGAGATCAACATTCCAAAAGTCATTGCTCGTCCAAACCAAAAGGAGCAATGAGGCCGCATACATAGACTGAAACTAACCATAAAGACGTTTCTTACCACTTGCCACCATGTCGGAGCAAGAAGTGTCAGTTTCTTCAATATGTGGCTTCCTCTAACTGGAGGATGATTTGGAAACTGAGAAGGCACCTTGAGCGGAAGATTAGTCAGCCACATCCGAAGGGTTAGCCAAAGCTGCTACCGAAGGTGAAACCCGCATAACCTGGCTATGATTTGCCACATCAGAAAGACGCACTTCAGTGGAGGTTGAAAACTCAATTAGCATTTTGTCTAACGCATCGTCGATGAAATCAACAGGGAGCACCTCATACTCTTGGATCAAGGCTGGATCCTCCTCATAGTCTACCATGTCCAAATTGAAAGTCTCGTTGAACATTGAATCGGATACACCTGGTTCATAGGCAGGGGAGGCAAAGGCCTCGGCAGCCGACTGAACTTCAAGGGCAACAATGGTTGTAATAGCCGTGTGAACAGGGACGACAACAGGCTCGCCAACAATAGGTCCGAGAGTAGGAGCTTGAGCAGTAGGAGAAATAATCGGAGGGTGGACCTGGAAATCAGACATGACCTCTAAGACACCAACCATAGTGACAAGAGAAGCAACAAGCGGCATCGATATGTTGAAGGGTTCAGGTGCAATCGGCGAGGACTCCACAACACTGTTAGAGGAGTTCGAGTTGGAGGAATCAGAGTACTCATCAGCATTGTCCCCAAACATGGCCAGAAGGGCAGACTTAGAGTGCCCGAACATGGGGGGAGGAGGCTTCATCTTAGAGCATGCCCAAGAGCTTCTCCATTTTGGAGAATTTTGGGCTTTTGGGGAATATTGGGCTCATTTTCAACCCAACAGATTCCTCAACCCATTCTCCAAAATGGAGATGAAGAATGAAAATTAGGGTGTCTTCCCTATTTTGCAGCAATCGCCAAAAAAATTGCCGATTACTTTTTCCCTAGTGTCGTTGATAATTGTGGCTTCCAAAACTGCCGAGTCCATTGTGCCTCTTCCTCCACCATTTCTCCATCGCCATCAAGCATTCAAATAGCCTCTCGTCAGGTAATTTTCAATTTCTGACATCCCAATTAAATTGAGCTTTGGATAATTTTGTAAATCAGTTTTCCATTCAATTAAGCAATTCCACTTCTTAAACTAGGAATCGTTGTTAATCATTCAGACTTCTTCCAGTTATCAAAGAATTGGTGGAGCTTCTCTTTCAAGAAGAGTTTGTGAAAGCCATGTCTGCTACAGAGGCGAGTATAGATTTCTATGCTCTTTTTTTTCTTTGTCCAATGGAGTTTTGTTATATGTATTTTTCTTTTCTATTTCCACACTTGATATCTATTTTCTAATGTACTTCACTGCTTGATTACCTATGTGATATCCTCCTTTTAATTTGTTGATTTCTATGCCCTAAAGTAGCATTATGTTTGGTTTAGATATGGGGCTTGGATTATCATCAAACTGGATTGGTCCAAGGTGGTGATGTCCACAAATTGTTCCATGTTTTATATTAACTTTTATATCGATTTCTGCATGCATTTCATACATTTGGGTTAGAATAGTACATAATCTATGTAGTTTATGCTTATTTGCCAAATTATGGAATCTACACCAGTTTCTGTTTAATTTCGCAGAAATCGAGGCAAATTAATAGCAGTTCAGAGAAAGGGGGAAAAGCTCGAAGCCAACTACAGAAAGTCCGAGGTCAAGGAGTAGGGGAACCAGGAAAAATCGAGCTGGAAGCAAGAAAATTGAGTCGACACACACTGGTCGATATCGAGTAACACTAGTCGATATCGAGTTGGCCAGTCGACATTCACCCAAAGTTGACCAGAATCGAGGAAGAAGAAGAGCAGAAGTTGATATTGAGGAAGTCAACTCGATATCGAGTTGCACATATCGAGTCAAGATCTAGAAGTCGACACGAGAAGCTGAAGAAGAAAGACGTTGGTCGATATCAAGTATGCTTAGTCGATATCGAGTAACATCAACTCGATTTTCACTCCTGGAGCCGAGAACGAGTGACTGAGCTGAAGCCGGAAGAAGTGATTCGATATTGACCAGACGTGGTCGATATCGACCTAGTGCCAGTGACGTCATCAAGTCGATTTCGAGTTCTTGTTAAGGTTCTATCCCAAATACAATGGAAATATTTCCGAGAGAAGATTCCCAACACATCAAGATTTTAGATATTTATCTTTTTTTTTTTTATCTTTTATTTATCATAAGGGTTGAACAATTAATTACCCTAGGATTTGTCTAGTTTTATCTAGTTTAGATTTATTTATTTCCTAAGTAGAATTATATCTTCTAGTTAGATAGAGATATAGATAGAATTTTCTTCCTTGATTAGCAAGAATTGAAAGCCTATAAATAAAGCCCATGTGGCTAGTTTTTCATTCATTCAATTCTAGAGAAGGAGAAGAGGTAGTAAGTAGAGAGAGAGAGTGGAGGCCGATTGAGAGTTAAGGAGCGAAAGCAAGTTGGCTTCGATCAGTTGTAAGCTCTGTTTAGTTTATTAATGCAAGTTATTTATTTTTCATCAATGATGTCTGCAATTACGATGAAGAGCGAGTAGTCCACCTACTTCTAGGGTCGGGGCGAGCCCGATGATAGCCATGCGTGTTTGAGGTAAAGATCCGACCTTTATTATGTTTTGATCATCCACTACATTTTATGTGTTTATTACCTCTTTAATAAAGATCCATGCTAACAACTTGAATTATAAACATAAAATCGGTAGATACAATTAGGGTTTCTTGAGAAAGTTATCCGATTGTTGGAAAAGGCGAAAGCTTGATCATTTGATGAGATTGCATGATTATCGTTATTTATCTTACCTTATGCATGTTTGGTTATCGTTGTTGCAAACCCCGATCTTGGAAGTTTTCTTTTACATAAAGTTTATTCCGAAATCTCAAGCTTTGTTCTTTTATTTTCCTACTGTCCCCTACTCGATATTGACCAACCCTTGGTCGATATCGACTTCTAATTTTCGATCCAGAAAGATCGCTGCTCGTTTGTGTTTCTGCAGGTGTGGTCGATTTCGAGGAGAACTAGTCGATATCGACTTGCCCTAGGTCAATATCGAGGACAATTGGCCGAAATCGACTAACTTTCTGGAGCTGCCCAAAGTCGACTGGATTTGGTCGATATCGACTACTGCTGGTCGATATCGAGTAAACCCCCTGAGTCGAAATCGACGTGAGATTTCTCCGCCGCTGACACACTTCCTCGAGGATCGATCATGACTTCCTGTTGGTACATCGGGAGGAAGTCTTGTAATCATTTGCGTGGGCAGAATCCGGTTTGATTTATTTTATTATATTTTAAACTCGATTTCATCCTACAACAGTGGTATTTTAGGTATCTAGTGGAGTCAAAGAACACGTACCATATTGACAAAACTTGTTTGATTGAGATCCTAATTCAATTTAGGTATGAAACCATAAATTATGCTTGTAAGGATCGACATTGCCCTCTTTGAAATATTTGACAAAAGTATTTACTTTCATGACCCTTAAGTTTATGGATACTGAAGTGGGAATGTTAGAGTGAGAATGCTAGAGAGAGAAACGCTCTTTGAGGGTTTCTCTTCTCTTGTGTGTTCTCGTCTCGCTTTGGCTCCTCCATCCCATTTTTGGAGTTTCTCGGCCTAATCCTTTGAGTTTCTTGGGATTAGTTCGTGTTTTGTTCGTGTTTGGGTGATTGTTTGGGGTTTTTTGGATCTTTGTGTGCTTCTATCGGTCTTTTGTTCCCGGATCTGTCCGTTCAGCGTTTCCCGTCGTGTATTCGTGGCTGGTTAGGGTTGGGGTTGGGCTGAGGGGTCTAATCGGAGCGTGTTTGTTCGATTTGGCTCAGATCTGGCTTGGTGCAGTGGGTTCGTGCCGGGATCTGGTCTCTCCTTCCCTCAATCCTTCCCCCTCGGATTTGTGACTAGGCGTCGGTGGGTTGTTACTCTGGTGAGCGATTCGTTCTGCTCGCCTCCTTGGATGATGGTGCCGGCTGTCTAGAATGTGGCCTGGGTGGTCTAGTTTGCGAAGGGTCAGTTCGTGTGGGGTCTTGGAAGCGTTTGGATCCGCCTGGCCTATTTGGACCATCGTTGTGTTCTCGTCGGCGTCTGCGCGTCGTTTTTCTGGGCTGGTGTGGTTGTGGTTGCTCTTGTCCAGGGTCTCCCTACCTGTTCAGGTCCGTCGTCGCCGTCGGGTACTGCCTGGGGCTGTTGCTGTGATGACAGATTTGGGGCTGATGATTACGTTGTGGCTCAGATCTGTGGGTTTGTGGCCTGTTCGGTTTGGAGTTGGCGGCCTGGTGGCCAAATTTGAGTTTTGCTGGTGTTGTTGCGAGGCTCGGATCTTGTTTCTCTCGTCGCTCCCCACTCCTCTCTCGGATCTAGTGGTGCCGGCTCGGATCTAGTGGTGTTTCAGCCTGTTTTCAGTCTTGACTGGTGGAGAGGGTGGTGGCTGAATGGAGGCGCCGTCACCAGCAACACGGTGGCGTGTCGGAGAGGTTGGGTGCTTGAGGTTTTGGTGCCCTCGACTCCTGGATGTGCGTTCCCAGGTGTGACTCCGTTCGGCTCTGTCTTCTCTCTCTTCTGGTCTCAGATCGTGTGTGGTACCAGGGTGGTGGCTCGTGTGTATGGCTTGCTGGAGTCCCGGGTGTTCCCGGTCTAGTGGGTTACTTGGTCTTCCGTTATGCCCCGTCACTGTAGCTTGTGTTTTTCTGAGAAGATGGGCTGATTGTGTAGCTCCGGTGACGGGGCGTGGAAGCGCGTGAGTTGCTAGTCTATGGCGTGGGAAGACTTGTGTGTGGGCTCCATCCTGATAGCGTGTTCTTGTGGCTATCTTTGGCCTTGTCCTTTGCTTTTGTAAAGCTACTAAAAGCTTTCTTTTTTGTTTCTTTATAATTGCATTGGTCAAGGTTTGACATGTGGACTCTATTAGCTGTATAATTGGAATTTGTGGGTGGGTTGGTATGACGTGGCATGTGGGTTAGACATTTTGTGGGTAGTAACTGTGGGAAGTATTCTGTAGGTAGTAATTTGTGGTAGGTAACTTAGGTGGATTTATGGATGTTAGGGCTCGGTTGGTTGTCGTCGACACAATTCATCTATATTCCCATATCGGCAAGTAACTTAGGAAATTGAGCCGAACGCAACGCTTGTCCTGGTGTGGACCGGGATGTAGGTGTGTTGTGTCTTCGGTTTAACGACTTTCTTAGCATCCATGTGGTTGGACTTTTGTGGGTAGATTTATGTAGTAGGATGTTTGCGGATAGTATCATCTTTTACGTAAGACCCTTGGTATGATCTTACATTTTGTTACTCCTTGGCTTTTGCCATTATCTATATATTTACCGTTTCAGGATACTGAAGTGGTTGAACTTGAATCATTGAGGGATTTGCAATCTTTTAGGGAGATTGGATACAGTAGGTCCATCATCATGTCTGACTGGCATGAATGTCAAAGAGAAAGCAAAAGGGTCTGGATCTTATGGTGTAACAGTCCATTAGTGTAAACCTTTGGGCTAGATGACTCACATCAATTTTGAATGAGATGAGAGTTTAATTATCTACTTATCTAATCTTATACGGAGTATTAGTTTAATTGTATATTTGAGTGCTTTATTTCTAGGTTTTGCATTTATGCAGGAGACAAATACAAACACCTAGTGGGCCGCGAAGTGCTTTGAAGGAAACTTTATATATGGTGACTTCCTACAAATGGATCCGAGCTTAGTTGTATATGGAGGAAGATTATCATCCTTTTCACCTATCTCATTATCAATTCCTTAAGTTAAGAGTTGATGTTGTCGGTACCTTGGTATATTTGCTTCATGGTTCAAAGAAAGGCCTAAAGAAAGTTAATATGTGGATATCATCTCTATGGAAAAGTCAGAAATGCTCTTGCAGATGGAAGTGTTAGCAAGATTTTGGGTAGTTGTTGGAATTTACATTAAATTTCAATTAAAAATTAATTTATAATTTTCAAAAATGGAGAACCTGTTGGAGTTAACACACAAAATATTTGGAGAAGATGAACTTTGATTCCCCATTTTCTAAAACATTTGGGGAAACTGTTGGGCATGCTCTTAGAGGCCACCCTAGACCACTCACCAAAACCACCAGCCTCACCAATGTCAATAGTGATACCACCAGGGGCCTGCATAGCAGAAGATGGTTGCAGATTTGCGAGCCTTGTGGGGCACTCGGCAAAGTCGTGATCAGGAAGCCCACAAGCGCCACACGCATCTGATATGTCTCCAAACCAGACAAGATAAGAGACAAGTTCCTCCGCTTCATTGAGCACTTGAATTCGACACTCGTGGATTTTGATAATATCCACCGAAGCACAAATACGAGGGTAACAAAACCTCGCCCCATTCTTCCCAAACGCAGCCACTCTGATTACATCCCCAATCCGGTTGCCCTCTATCAGATCATACAGGACTTTGTCGTTGATGTACTTGACTGGGAGGCCCGGAATGCGGATCCAAACATCCAGCGTGGTGAGCGATTCAGTGAGAGGATCAAATTCGATCCTCCCTGGTCTGATTACCATCATCTGCTTCTTCACATGGAATGGTCTCCCCATCCAGATCTTCTTGTAGTCTTCTGCCAAATCAAAGCGGATTTCCATCCAATTGTTCTGCATGGGGATGATTTGGAAACCCCCGCTTAAAAATTTCCAATCAAAAGAGATCTTCCTGATTGTAGTGATGGAGACTAGTTCGCCGATTATAGTGGCGAAAAAAGAGGTTTGACTGAGGTTCAAAATGTTGTGTTGAACCCCATCAAGCACACCTTTAAGGTTTTCCAGATTGAGAGCTTGCCTCCTATGCTTGCTTTTTTTTTTTTGCTGGAATTGGCTGAGCACTACACCCACCAGAAGAAGTGGTAGTACAAGCATTGTTTTTGGCCTCGTTAAGAGGGTTTGGGCCCTTTCGGGATTTGGATGGGGAGAGAATAGAGTCCTCTAGCCCCATTGGTTCTTTACCTGATCGACGAGCAGACGCCTGAGCTTCTTCCATGTAGCACTGAGCAAAAAGATAATTATAGACATCAAGAGAACATAGAGAGATGGAGGGACAAGGGAGAAGAGAAGGAGAGGAGAGAAGAGTGAAAAGGGGGAGAACACACCACCCACACACCCAATTTATAAAGGTCCTAAGATAATCAACGGGAGAGTTATAACAGTACCTTCTAATAGTTTCAAATTCAGGATTACCCAAAAACCAAATCCCACATAACAGACCAACAATATCCCTAAGGATAGCCATCATAAGAGAAATTGGCCTAGGGGGAGGTTTGGCAGAGGTTCTAGGGAACGGATTCATCATAGACATCAGACTCCCCAACACCCAAATACGAATGATCAACTGGAAAAATCGACAAAATCTAGGGGGGTTTATTCTGGACGAACAGGGAAAAAACGCAGCAATTGTTCTCAGAAACGACACGTTTGCAATGGCTCCCGCCGGCCAATGATTGCAGAAGTAGGGGGCGGTTGAGCACACCGCCGAGAGGGAAGTGCGATTTGGTAGCCGCCATACCAGAACGCCGGAAAGACAGGGATTCGAGATTGATTTGGGGCCCCACCAAGACGGGTTTTTTTTGGAGCGCGTGGGGCGCGTAGATGCTTCATTCCCGCTGTGTCCCAAGTTGATTAATATACCCTGAGTTGAACAGAATAATTATAAAGGAAAAAAAATCCACAAGTCATATAAGGCTGAACGGATGAAACATGGAATGATGACCTCGTGGTTAGAGTTCAATGCCTTGATTGTGTGTTTACAGACCAAGCATCATCTATCTTGAAATGATGACCTTGTGACTTGTGTTAAAAGAACCGATCGACATGTGCTTAAAACTTAACCCAAGTAATTTATTTAACTTATAGTATAAGCTAGTTGAAACATGATAATCAAAACAAAAAAGGAAAAGAAAGAGAATAAGTGGATTAAAAATAGGCTTCTTGGGAATTGACTTACCCCACCCTTGTCTTTTTAACCCGTCTCTTTTGATCCTAATAAGTCCATTAGAGTGGGGACTTTATTGATTCACACTTTTGTCTCTTTTGCTTCTGTCTCCTCGTCTTCGAGGCATCGTAATAGTCTCTTACCTTTTCCATTTTCTCGGTGCGCATCCAGTCTTCCTTTTGTCATCATCAACATTCTCTCTACTATGGTTTTTTTTTCTTGTATTTACTTGACTTTCTAATTGTATTCTGACGATTAGTCTTTTCGTCGTTTCCTTTTTTTCCTCTCGAGTTTCGTGCTGTATAGAATTTTGAATTATTATCACAATAAATAAATATATACTGTAGTATATAAGCAATTAATAATACAGCCCTTTCCTTCGACATACCGCAATTCGTCTCTTTGATTGATTTCTTTAAGCACATCCCAATTAACTTGCAAACTTTAAAAAGCCACCATAAGACCCACCTCCACCGGCGCCCAAGCTCATCAAAGCAAGCAAAGGTAATCAGCACTAATTAGTACTGTTACGATACAAACAAGTAACACTATATACAGCACACCCAATCATTAATTAATATATAAACATAAATATAACCAAGCACAGTTATATTTGTGTCACATAAAATATAGATTGATTCAACACCCCCAATTAAACTCGATGTGTCCTACCCTAGCTACTCAAATCAATCACACACAACTCCGATCCAAATCTCCACACCTAGAAGCCATATGTCGCATCTTCCGATCCAATCCCCAATCGTTTCCACAAGCCCCTCCTTGGCCGCATTCATATCCGGCCTCTCGGAGTCCCTCCACCGCCTCCTCTCCAATCACCGAGCATGGTCAGAGCTCGTCGACCCCAACTCCCTCTCCAGGCCCAACTCCCTCTCCGAAGCAGCCTCTCGGCTTCTTCGGAACATTGCCTACTTCCGCATCAACTACGCGGAGCTGCTGGCCGCTGTCCTCGCGCTCTCCCTCCTCTCCCACCCGACGTCTCTCCTCTGCCTCGTCGTCCTGGCCTTCGGGTGGATCACGCTCGTCCTCTTCAGGCCGCCCGAGAGGCCCCTCATGATTTTGGGCCATCAATTTAGCCGGAACGAGGTGCTCGCCGTGCTGACGCTGTGGACGGCGCTGGTGATGCTCTTCACCAGCGTCTGCTCGGTGTTGCTGCACGCCGCTCTTGTTGGTGTGGCAGTTATATCCGTACACGGCGCGATCAGATGCCCTGAGGATCTGTTTACGGATGATCAAGCTCCACAATTTGCTTCGGGTGGCTTTATTAACAACGGCTTTGTAAGTGCATAAATCTGCTCCTCCTTCCACCTCGGCATCAATCGATCACCTGCAAGGATCAATAGGAAGAAGAGGCGGGGTTTGCTCCCCGAGGAGCCTCCGACGCTCAAGTCAGGATTGTATTGGTTACTTTTCAAGCCTCCTTAACCCCTAGTAGATTACCTATATATATAATGGAATTAGGGTTTGATTAGAGTTCACCTCGTAAATGACGATTATGCCCCTGGATCTTTTATCGAATTACTGTTGCTCTTTCAATTGCCCCTCGGATTTCCTTATCACGATCTAGTGATGAGGGAAGACGAATAATTTGATACTCTTCACTTGTTATGATCAAAGATCACCAGTGGTGCTTGCCCCCTGTCTTCGTTGTATCCTGCAAGCTTTAGCATTCTCAACCGAATAACATAATATAATGCAGTCGGTGCGTTATTAACTGGTCAACTGAAAATTACTGCTCAAAATGATTATGAGGGTTTTTTGCCATAAAGGAGAAACAGTGTCAGTTGATGACATTATTGCTTAAATTTTATTCATGATTGACAATTTGATGGTTTTCATTAGGGTTGAGCGTTTTGCCTTAAACGACATTCTTATTGTTTGACTTTGACTTTTGTTGGCCCTTAACGGCGTTATTATGGCTTAGAATTGACTTTAGGTAGTCTTAAGTGACGATTCTTTTGCCATAAGCGGCGATCTATTGGCCTTGATTGGCGTTATACTGGCCATGAGTGGCGATCCATTGGCCATGAGTGGCGATTCGTTGGCCATGAGTGGCGATCTAGTGGGCCTTGAGTGGCGATTTAGTGGCCTTGAGTGGCGATTCGTTGGCCTTGAGTGGCGATCTATTGGCCTTGATTGACGATCTATTGGCCTTGATTGGCGATCATTGGGCCATGAGTGGCGATCTAGTGGCCTTGAGTGGCGATTCGGTAATTGTTTTTTATGGCTTTGATATAATATTGTTCTATATATAGATGCGCATATAAGCATTTCACGAATTTATATGTCACCGATGCAATTAAACATGTAATATGATTAACTAAATAGTAAACTTTTCATCAAAAATAGGACGTAGAGGACTTAGCTTTTGGGTCTCATGGACCGGTCGGGCATGATGCGCTGCTCTTCCAAGTGAGATATTATAGAAGCTAGGGCCTTTTCCGCAATTGTCTTAATTGCATTGATTGAGCTGCAATTTCCAAAAACTCCGGGCTGATTTCGTAATTAATCCCACTTTGCAAAAGTAACGCCTCGGATGGATTAATTACTTGGTAATTAATTATGCAAAGTAACGTCTTCTTCTTCATAGGGTTGGGAGAGAGCGGCGGCGGCGCAGGGCTCGAAGTGGCGTCCTTGTCCATGGCCCCACCTTTGGCCTCGACTCCGACAGCAATGAAGGATTCCGCAGGTCCATGTAGATCGGAGAGGATATGTCGGGCTCGCGCTTGAAGTTGTCGGATTCGACGGCCGAGATCTCGTGGAGTTGCAGGATCAGCGACTCCATCGAACGGTGGGGTCGACGATGACATCGAAGTGCGGTGGTGGTGCGGCGAGGCTCGATCAACCGGCGTAGTACGACGGTTCAATGACCAGAAGGGCCACGGTTCCATCGTGCCCCGGTCCTCGATCGGATCCGGCGGGTTTCGAACCTTGAAGGAGGGCGATCCCGTCGAGTACAACGTCCCGGTCGGCGATGACGACAAAGCCAGGGCGATCGGTGTCACCCCCATTGACGGCGACGCTAATTCCGCCAACCACAGAGGTGGAAATCTTTCCGAAATTGGAGGCGGACGCCTTGGTAGCTTCGGATTCCACGTTGGAAGCGGAGGCGGCGATGTCGGTCACGACGGCGATGGCAGTTGCTACTCCATCTGCCACTTCATCCAGCCTCCGATCGATCTATCTTTGTTGCTTTGTTCATTGAGAGATCCGATCTTTCGGCCTTTTGATCGAATCCCCACGGACGGCGCCAAATGTAAGTGCATAAATCTGCTCCTCCTTCCACCTCGGCATCAATCGATCACCTGCAAGGATCAATAGGAAGAAGAGGCGGGGTTTGCTCCCCGAGGAGCCTCCGACGCTCAAGTCAGGATTGTATTGGTTACTTTTCAAGCCTCCTTAACCCCTAGTAGATTACCTATATATATAATGGAATTAGGGTTTGATTAGAGTTCACCTCGTAAATGACGATTATGCCCCTGGATCTTTTATCGAATTACTGTTGCTCTTTCAGGCTTCAAACAACGGTCCTCTGGTCAAGGCGCCGGCCCCACAACCGCCTCCTTCGTTTAAACCGCCACCATATCACATTTGATTGCATTTTATTTCGAGTATAACCTTCGGTGTAACCGGAAGGGGATCACAAAATTATTTCGACTATAAATAAATATTTTAAAAAAATTTATAGATTCTATACTCATATATTAATATATTTATAAAATTTTATTATGAAATTTCACGTTTTAAAAATATAGATCATTAAAATATCGATTATTTTAGAAAATAATTTTTATTATTTTTTAAAACTTATATTTTTATAATAAAATTTTATAAACATATCAGTGTAGGGTGTAGATTCTATAAATATTTTTTTTCAATGTTTATTTATATCCGAAATAATTTTGTGATGTAACTTTCGTAACACCTTATGATAGTGGCATTTTACGTTCTTCTCTTTGTTGTTTTTTGCGCCAGATTGGGCAGTTTCACTTAATTCGAATATTCTATTATTATGTTTAAGGCCCTTACATAAAACTTACATCCAAGTGAGGTTATGCGACTTTTTTTTTTTTTTTTTTTTTTTTGTGTGTGTGTGGTAAATTACATATGCCGCGACTTCCTAACTACACCTTAAATTGTTTTATATAGAAATATAGCTAAATTCCCTAACTTATTTTGCAGAATTAAGCCATTTTTTTTAGGATGATTTGCACTAATATACCAAATCAAATCCAACTTTCCAAAAATAATCACGGGGTTAAAAATTTGCACAGGGATAACAAAAGGTCATTCTTACAAACTGTATTCAACCGGTTGCAGTTTACATCTTTGTACAAACCGAGAAAAGGTAGGAATGAGTGTGACACTTGTCGAACTTATAGAGGATGGAGTGTTATCATTTGGGCAAATATTTTTTTTTAAAATAAAGGAGTGCAGAGTGACGGTGACGGTTGTGAGAGAGGGTGAGAGTGGTTGGAATGACTAGCATTTAATGCACTCTGAGAGAGAGGGTCCACTTTTCACTCAAAAAAGTTCCCGCCAAGGCAAATTGGAGGGAAACCACATGGGGAGTTCAGCGGTTTTCAGAGAGAGTATAAAAGGAGATGAGGTAGCTCGACAAATGGACCAAAAAGTGCAAAACAACTGATTCTTCTCCATGGCTGCCATTAACGTCAAGTTGAAAGAATAAAACCCATAAATTCAATTACTAGCTAGGCAAAGGGAAATCCTAGTCATCAACGGAATATATGTAGACATACACAGGGATACACGTGGCAATTGCGTATAATATACATCAACGAAAATTGGTAACTATGGTTTTTGTTTTGTATTTACAGTAATGGATTATCCGATCCCCATCATTCCCTTAGCTCCAACCGATACTGAGAGGATCATCTTAACCTCTTTATGTCGCAGGGGAGAAATGGGTAGTCTTACTTACTCTTGTTTGCAATGATCGATGGGAGCATGGCGGAGGGGGATGGATGTATGAAGGTCAAAATTCCCACAAAATAATGCTCATAGAGGAGACCATGTCGTTTGGCTCTGTTGTTGCAGGAGGATGTGTCAAGTATGAAATATAAATAAAATATAAAGCAAACTGACTCCCTATCTCAGCAAATAAATACAAGACTTCCTCCCGTTGTAGTTGAAGGTAGTCAGGATCGATCCACGAGGAAGCGTGTCAGCGCCCACCTTTTCAGTTCAGAAATTATAAAACAGAAGCAACAGAAGCGAAAACAGAAAATTGCAACCCGGCCGATTTCTACCAACTAGCTCGATATTGACCAAATAAATCGACCATAGAAACTCAATATCGACCCAGAACAGAAACCAAAACTCAAAATTTGTGAAATTTAACAATAAACTAAAGACTTCCAAGATCAGGGTGTCAACACCACAACGATAACCATGTAAAATAACACATAAAGGCATAAAAGATCATGCTTAGCTTTTTCATCGAATAACTTTCGTTATTAACAAATAGGAATATAGAGGCTTTCGCATAAACCCTAATTGTTACTAACCCTTTTTCACATAATTAACCCAAGTTGCATTAAGATCACTTTCGCTTCAATAACACAAACAAGGATCACCTTCAACTTTCGCAAAAGAATCATGCTCGTAGGGATAGAAGACGAAATTACATCAAAAGATTGTACCTTTACCGCATCACCTTATATGGCTACCGTCAGGCTCACCCCGGCCGTAGAAGTTGGGTGACTACTCGCTCTTCATCATCAAGAAAGACATCAATAACAAAAGGGAACTAATTGCATTAAATAAACTAAAGAAAGCTTACAACCAATCGAAGCCAAATCGTCTCTAAACTCTCTACCTTCTCTCGCCACAAGCTCTCTCTCTCTCTCTCTCTCTCTCTCTCTCTATGTAACTAATTGTGTCTAGAATTGAATTGGAATAAGATACCTAAAACTCAGCCCCTAGGGCTTTATTTATAGTGTTCATTCTCTAGGAAATTAGGAAAGAACAACTATATCTCTATCTAAATCTATCTATCTAATACTTAAATAGTAAATTATGGAAATAAAAGAAATAAATCAACAAGGAAACTATATCTAATGTTGATAAATCCTTTCCGTCTTGATAGAACTTGATAAATCTCCTCTTGAGTTGATATAATATCTCTTGCTTAATGTGGAAGAAAGCCAGTTCAACACTCGGTCCTGATTCTACTCGATTTCGGCCACTGTTGATCACTCGATATCGACCCAATATGGTCGATATTGACCTCATCTTCTCAACTTCACTTCAGACACTCGATATTGGCCTCCAGGAGAATTTTCGACCAAAATTGACTCGATATCGACCAACCTAGGTCGATATCGACCTGTGCTTTCCTCTTCCAGCTTTCCGGGTCGATTTCTGGATCTCGACTCGGTTTTGGTCACTCGATATCGACCAAGTGCGGTCGATATCGACCAGTTCTCTTCTTCGTCACTCTATTCTGGGCTCTGGGTAAAAATCGACTAGCTTGACTCAATTTCGACCAAGGTTGGTCGATATCGACCAGATGGTGTCGAATCAATTTTCTCGTTTCCAGCTCGATTTGTCCTGGTGCCGCTACTCCTTGACCTTGGACTTTCTGTAGTTGACTTTGAGCTTTTCCTCCTTTCTCTAGACTGCTGTAAAATGCTTCGATTGCTGCAAAATTAAACAGAAACTAGTGTAGACTCCATTATATGGCAAATAAGTGTAAACTACATAGATTTTGTATTAATCTAGCCCAAATGTATGAAATGCATGCATAAATCGGTATAAAAGATAGTAGAAAACATGACAAATTAGGCTCACAACAAACACCTCATTCTTAAGCTTGCTTGTGCTCAAGCAATACTTTTAATGGTCATACATCGGAAGAAATCAGAACTCTCAACATAATAGATTCATTCTTATATGTCCCTGCAATCAATTACCATCCTCGAAAAGGTACTTCTATCACAAATCCATGCATGTGAAATTAAAAAGCAACATATACTCACAAAACATTAATAATCAAGAGGACTTTAATTTAAGCTCAATAAGGAGTAGATTTGGTAAAAGGCTAAAGGTGGGCAATTTTTGGTAATGTGGTGCTAATGATCCGGGGAAATGGAGTTATTTCCAAACTTTCATACCACATTCCTTCTTTATAAGAATCATCACATTTCTCTCATCGCTTAGTTGCTTTTTTCAATATTATGCTTTTACCTCTCTAACCTCAACAACATCTTCTTGCGAGTCGCTAACATGGGTGTCATGAATGGCCCCAGATACTTAGTGCTTTGGACTCCTCACCTGTGTGTCCCATGTCGCCAAACTATTATCTCAATGAGCAGGATCGATCTACCTTTATCTCCTAAGGTGATCGGATTTTCTTTCAATCATTAATTTTTCCATAAAATATCAATTTCCTGCCAAACTCCAATAATGATAATAACAACAACACAACAACCATATAGTAATCTCCATAATGTATCTTTCATTCTCAACATAATCCCCGGATGGAAATAAGGTAAAGAATTGGCAATATTTAGATCATGTGCAGCAATAATATGAAATAAGGCTCAATATGGCTTTTGTGATGCATAAGCATAGGTAAAGGCTAGGATATATAACAATATGAGCATTATATGACAATATAAAGTCCTCCATCCTCTTATCATGCAACATGTCAAAAGCAATATCAAATTTTACCTCCTTTTATGGTTTTCAAGAAAATATGCACCTTATTGTGACTTCCCTTTACTAGGAAATTTCATGCTATATCTCTAATGAATCTAATTTTGCATCGTCGAGTTTAATTAAAGCTTCCATGACACTAATGAAAATTTTCAATGGGGGTGGTTTTAATAAACTTTGGAAAACATGCATATAAGCACATAAATAAAATATGAAATCCAAAGTAGCCATGTCTAAGCAATTTAAGAAAAAATAAACTTAAAAGTATGCACACATAATGTCAAATAAATTCAAATATGCGCAAAGTAAGCCCTTACCCCACCCCATACTTAAACATTACAATGTCCTCATTGTATAAAAACAAGGGTAAAGAAAGAAACTTACTAGACGGGTCTGCTGATCGTCGGAAATCGAGTGCAAATGATTCTGCTGGGATGGTCGATTTCATGTGACTTTGGTCGATATCGACCTGATGTACTCGATTTCGACTAGCTGCTTCTTCTTTTTGAACTTTTTGGGGAACCAATGATAATTTGACTTGGAGACATAGACCTTGTCTCTAACTTCGTATTCCTTGGGATCATCATTGGAAACCTTGCATAAGCGCACAAACCGAGGCCAACCTCTCCCATGTATAGATAGATCTTTAAATGAAATAGGAGAAGAAAGATCCATACCTTGGCTTTCCTTTGCAGATTCGGACTCGGGGGCCTCATGAGGGTCTGGTCGATATCGAGTAAGGTCACTTGATATCGAGTTTTGCTGTTCTGGTGGAGATTCGGTTGATTCTAAAGAAGAAGGATCGATTTGATCCGGTCGATATCGACCAGGGTAGGTCGATATTGAGTGATTTTGCTCCAAATCGTCTGGCTTAGTCTCAGCTGGTGGAATCGGCTCCATTTTGGGAGGTCGATATCGACCAAGAGGGGTCGATATCGAGTGATCCTGCTCGATATTAGTTGGCTCGATTTCTGGTAGAGTCAGCTCAACTTTGGTGGATCGATATCGACCAGTATGGGTCGATATCGAGCTGTCATGTGGCTCATTCGGTTTTCCCTGGTTGATTTTGACTTCATACTTAAGACCTAGCAAAGCATCCGAAAAATAGTTAGTCCATATCGACTTACCTTGGTCTATGTCGAGTGGATTCTCAGCTTCTTCGTTCAGGATGGCCATGATCTCCTCCACCTGGGCTTCCATATCCCTCTTTTCTAGCTCCTCGACAGTCATATTTCTTACCTTAGGCTCCCTGCAAGTGATGTACCCGGCTGATATGGACTTTACCTCTTCCATGGGACCTGTATGCATTTGAGTTTTATTAAAGGAATACTCAATTGCCTCATCGCTGATGTTGAAAGTGACCACTCCCTTCCTTACGCTTATGTTGGCATCCACCGTCGCCAAGAAGGGCATTCCTAGAGTAATTGGACAAGCAGGGTCCTCCGCCATATCAATAACTAAGAAATCAGCAGAGACGAAGAACTTACCTACTTGTACTGACACAATGTCCACCATGCCTGTTGGGATCACCACCGCGTTGTTCGCCATGTATAGTTTAGCATCCACATGCTCTAAGGCACCTATCTTAATCTTATACCAGATTGACAAAGGCATTATACTCACACTGGCTCCCAAGTCACACAAAGCATTAAATCTATATTGACCAAATCTAATGGTTATAGCAAACTTACCTGGATCTGGCCTTTTCTCAAGAACGTCCATCTGGCTGCACTCCTCTGCGATCTGAGCCATTGATCGCTTTTTGCTCAGAATCTCCTTTAGGAACTTGACATATAATGGCATCTCATTAAGAGCTTTTATGAAAGGTATTGTGACGTTGAGCCTTTAAACCATCTTGATGAAACGCTGGAACTTCTTCTCTGCTGGATCCTTTGGAGATTTCGTCGGGAAAGGCAACTTTTTCTCTGCCGGGGGTGCTGATGTCGAGTGGAGGGGGTCGATATCAAGTGACATTGGGTCGATATCGACCTGTGTCTGGTCGATATTGACTGGATCGGCTGGCCTCGGGATCTGTGGAGGAATTGGGTTGATTTCGACCAGGGAGGGGTCGATATTGACTGGAGGTCGGTCGATATCGATTAGGTTATTCGATATCGACTGGTCTTCAGTGCCCTCTTCCTCCGTCGTTTGCTCGGGCGTCTGCATCTGTCGCCCACTCCTTAGGTTCATGGCAGCCACCTGTCTTGTAGATTTACCTTTAGGATTAGGTTCAAAGCTTCCAGGGAGCGTACCTGATTATTTAGGGACGGATGTTGCTAGCTGGCCAATCTGTTTGTCAATCGATTTCCTCTAGGTATCGATTTTCCCAAGCCTAGAGTTGACACCATGCATCTGAGTGTAGATGGAATTGATAGACTTCTTGGTGTCTGAATGATTCATGCGCATCTCCTCAAGAGTGGTCTGCAGGTCATCCTTCTTACCTTCTTTGTCAGGGTGACCAAGGCTCTGTAGGCAGGGGGGTTCTGATGCTGGGGCTGTCGATATTAGCTCCAGTTCTGGTTCCGATGTGGTCCTGAGTAGTGTCCCCCCGATGTAGGCATGTAGTAGTGTTGTGCCTCACAGACCCACATTCCAAACAAGGTTTATCTTTTGAGAGAAGTTTTACATGTTTGGTGAGACGGCGTACCTGATCGTTGTGGAATTCCTCCCTGACGTCTGGATCAACCTCCTTGGGTGGCACATACAACGACATGGATGGGGCAGGCCTTTCATACCTTTCGTTAGAAGCGGCCGCAGAAGTCCCATATGTGTTGACGTAGTTGGCCAGTGTCTCAAATACCTCCCATGCTCGACGCGAAGTGTATCCGAGATACCCATAGGCTGTGTAGTTATTGATCCTATCCTTAGTAGGTGAATCCAAGCAGTTGAAGATGATCTCCTTGATGACGTAGGGTGGCTGTCCATGCGTAGGACAGGATTTCAGAAGACTCTTGTAGCGCTCCCAGACTTGTGCTAATGGTTCTCCTGGATTTTGTCTGAAAGCCGTAATTTGTTGTCTAAGGGCAGCTGTCTTTGAAGGCGGAAAGAACTTGTTGAGTAACATGTCCTGTAGTTCATTCCAGGTGCGAATTGATCGTGCAGGCAATCCTTCCAGCCACAGTTGTGCTATTCCTGCAAGGGACCAACGAAAAGCCTTTAGTTTTAAGTATTCAAGATTAGCACCATCAGCTATAGCTTCACATAAGTCTATAAAAGTGGTGATATGCTCTAAAGGACATTCATTGGTTCTTCCCCTAAATTGACTCCTCCTAAATTCAGTAATAAAAGAAGGACGAATTTCAAAATTAAAAGCGGGAAGAACGATCGGTGATTCTGGAACATCCAGAGTAGGATGCATATACTCCTTTGCGTTGGCTGGGATATGCCCAATCTGCTCCTCAAGTTCCCTTATTGCGTTGATCTCGCGATATACCCTTGCCTCCCACCATTGCTGATTCTGTGCATATTCCGCCTCTCGTCGGGCGTTTTCTGCTTCTCTGGTGGTGAATGCCTCAATTTATTGGCGGAGTTGCTCAAGCTCCTGTGCAGGTGTGAGCGGGACCGCATTCTCATCGTTAATTTGCGACATCCTCCTGAACCTTTGTCGAAGGTGGAAGTATCGCTCTGGTTCTAGAAACGGATTAATAGGCGTGCGACCAGTTCTTCGCATGCACCTGAAAAAAAAAATGAAAAGAAACAAGCAAAAAGAACTAAAAAGGACGCGATTGATGGCTTCCCCGGCAACGGCGCCAAATTTGTTGTTGCGGGAGGATGTGTCAAGTATGAAATATAAATAAAATACAAAGCAAACTGACTCCCTGTCTCAGCAAATAAATACAAGACTTCCTCCCGTTGTAGTAGAAGGTAGTCAGGATCTATCCATGAGGAAGCGTGTCAGCACCCGCCGTTTCAGTTCAGAAACTATAAAACAGAAGCAACATAAGCGAAAACAGAAAACTGCAACGATTTCGACCAACTAGCTCGATATCGACCAAATAAATCGACCATAAAAACTCAATATCGACCCAAAACAGAAACTAAAACTCAAAATTTGTGAAATTTAACAATAAACGAAAGACTTCCAAGATCAGGGTTTCAACACCACAACGATAACCATGTAAAATAACACACAAGGGCATAAAAGTTCATGCTTTTTCATCGAATGACTTTCGTTATTAACAAATAGGAATATAGAGGCTTTCGCATAAACCCTAATTGTTACTAACATTTTTTAACATAATTAACCCAAGTTGCATTAAGATCACTTTCGCTTCAATAACACAAACAAGGATCACCTTCAACTTTCGCAAAAAAATCATGCTCGTAGGTATAGAAGATGAAATTGCATCAAAAGATTGTACATTTACCGCATCACCTTACATGGCTACCGTCGGGCTCACCCCGACCCTAGAAATTAGGTGACTCCTCGCTCTTCATCTTCAAGAAAGACATCAATAACAAAAGGGAACTAAATTGCATTAAATAAACTAAAGAAAGCTTACAACCAATCGAAGCCAAATCGTCTCTCGACTCTCTACCTTCTCTCGCGGTCTCGCCACAAGCTCTCTCTCTCTCTCTCTCTCTCTCTCTCTCTCTCTCTCTCTCTCTCTCTCTCTCTCTCTCTCTCTGTAACTAATTGTGTCTAGAATTGAATTTGAATAAGATATCTAAAACTCATCCCCTAGGGCTTTATTTATAGTGCTCATTCCCTAGGAAATTAGGAAAGAACAACTATATCTCTATCTAAATCTATCTATCTAATATTTAAAGATTAAATTATGGAAATAAAAGAAATAAATCAACAAGGAAACTATATCTAATGTAGATAAACCCCTTCCATCTTGATAGAACTTGATAAATCTCCTCTTGAGTTGATAGAATATCTCTTGCTTAATGTGAAAGAAAGCCAGCTCACCACTCGGTCCAGATTCTGCTCGATTTCGGCCACTGTTGGTCACTCGATATCGACCCAATATGGTCGATATTGACCTCATCTTCTCACCTTCACTTCAGACACTCGATATTGGCCTCCAGGAGAATTTTTGACCAAAATTGACTCGATATCGACCAACCTAGGTCGATACCGACCTGTGCTTTCCTCTTCCAGCTTTTCGGGTCGATTTCTGGATCTCGACTCGGTTTTGTTCACTCGATATCGACCACACTTGGTCGATATCGACCAGTTCTCTTCTTCATCACTCGATTCTGGGCTCTGGGTGAAAATCGATTGGCTTGACTCGATTTCGACCAAGGTTGGTCGATATCGACCGGATGGTGTCGAGTCGATTTTCTCGTTTCCAGCTCGATTTGTCCTGGTTCCGCTACTCCTTGACCTCGGACTTTCTGTAGTGGACTTCGAGCTTTTCCTCATTTCTCTGAACTGCTGTAAAATGCCTCGATTGCTGCAAAATTAAACAGAAACTAGTGTAGACTCTATTATATGACAAATAAGTGTAAACTACATAGATTTTGTATTAATCTAGCCCAAATGTATGAAATGCATGCAGGAATCGGTATAAAAGAAAGTAGAAAACATGGCAAATTAGGCTCACAACAGGGTCCGTTAGGAGCAAGATAATGGAGAAGCTCGCGGTTGACCCGATGTGCTATGAGTCGGAGTTGAAATATCTACTCGATACGAAGAAGAAGGAATGCTATCCGATTCAAGTGGATGATAAAAGTGATTGGATGCTTTCAAGTACTACAACTTAAGGGGTGGCGATGGGGCATGACCCCTTCCTTTGTACGCTTCGGTGAACGAAAGTGGAAGCCAACATGGAAGTTGCTCGATGGTTGTGAACATGGGACAACGCACCGAATCACCGGACGGAGACATGACAACAGTCATGATGGAAGAGGGTGGTCGGGTTGATATGGCCGTCGATGGGCCAACATTGCATCTTGATATGAATTTGGAGTATGGCACGGAGAACACTATTGATGGCAACGACAACACTTCAGCTGGCAAGGAAAGTCACACAATTGGCAAGGCTATCCAGAAAGCTAGGGTAGAACCGACAACCGTTACTCCGAAGATGAGAGGTCAAGAGCTGGACATGGACCGGGGGAAACATATCGTATGTCTGAGTAGTGATGAGGAGGATACTATATATGTGGGTGGGCATAAGCAATGTTCTAAAAGACGTTAGGCGGCCGTTAGGCGGTGGGTGGCCGCCTAGCGCCTAGGCGGCGAGGTGGGTGCCTAGGCGGACTTAGAACAAACATGATTACTTCCTTATATTTTAACGCATACCATATGTCAATAACACATATAATATAATAATAATTCATAATATCACTTATAAACCCAAATTTGGAGTGCTTAACTAACACTAAAGTAAATAAACAAAAAAAGTACGCATCCGACTAGTGACTCTAAACCTCATAAAATCTAAAACAATAGGTTCGACTCAATGACAAATACATCCCGACTTGGGTGATAAAAAAAACCCTAAGTCGACTAATCACATGCCTAGAAGCTAAAATTGAATAATCGTTGGGCTAGGCGGTTCTAGGCAGCGCCGGGATGGGATCAGGCGGAGTATAGGCGGTGCCTAGGTGGGACTAAGCGGTGCATAGGCGAAATTTCTCCTAGAAGGCCGCCTAGACTGAAAAATTCCTAGCTGCCCTCCCGTCTGGCGCCCAGACGGCGCCTAGGAGGTGCCTAAGCACGATTTTTAAAAACTGGACATAAGGGGAGTGTTGTTTTCGTCGACTTACGAACCTCTTCGAATGAGGAGAATGAAAACCTCGGAGTAATAAAATTGGAGTCACTTGAGAAAACGTCATCAATCGGTTGTATATCATCCGATGATGAGATGTACGAGGCCGAACGGTAGGTGTCGAGGAAGAAAGTTGCAGGGATGTCGACCGAGGATGTGGAGGAGATCTTGGAGAAAGCTTTTCCGCAGGTAAATGACCCCCGCCGCAAGAACACCGACCTTCACGAGGGATTGTTGTTAAAGTTCAAGGAGGAGGTGCAAAACCGGATAAGGTGGCATGGTTTGCATTGGAGGGCTATTTTGACACACATGTGAAGTGGTCGTCGCCATCAGTCTACACAGTTGTGTGCATCGATCCCTAGTGCAAGTTGATGTGTCATGCGTCAACATACCTGAAAATAAGCTTATGGAAAGTGAGGAAGTTTGTGCAGGAGCACACCTGCGGAATTAATGTTAGACACAACCACGATCGACAGGCAACGTCCGAGCTTTTTGGGAAGAGCCTTCTATCAAAGTGAAAAAAAATTCGTTGCGACCATTAACTCTGAATGACTAGCCACTTTATTAAATATCCTAGTTAGTGATTATAAACCTCTAGCCAGTTTCTTAACTGACGTAGATGATATGCAATTCAGTTTAACCGGTAATTGTAAGCCGGTAACTCCAGCGCACATCTAGGCCTTATCGAAATCCGAGCTTGGAGTTACTTGCAGTATTGGAAGGCTCGCCGCGCGAAGGAGACAACAAGGGACACCCTATACGGAACGGGTGAGGAGTCATACCGGATAATTTCGTCGTACTTGTACATGCTGGAGAAGGCGAACTCAGGATCCCACACCTGGCTTGAGTGGGATGTTGACCATAGGTTCAAGTACGCGTTCATCACCGTCGGGTTCTGGATTCGAGCCATCCCCCACTTACGGAAGGTATGTTGAGTAGCCATTGTAGTATTAAACCTAGCCAGTCAATACATTTTCCCAACCGTCAAAGGAGCACGTATAATAATCATGTGTATATGCCATTTTCCCAACCTAGCCATTGTAGTATTAAACCTTGCTCTCTGCCACTGCACAGTATGTCGATCAAAAAATATACCCAATCGCATTTGCGGTAGTAGATGAGGAGAATGACGCTTCTTGGGAATTCTTCTTCCGTTAAATGCTTCGAGTCGTCCCGGACACCCCAAGAATATGGAAGTTGTAGCGCTATTCGATTGCATCATCGAGATGGTGCAAAAGTGGTTTGTTCCACGGAGGAAGGCAAGTGGCACGCCCGAGAAGGTGGTAAGTGATTGGGCTGCCAAGGCCATCATGTCTAGCTACGACGCATTCATATGCATGGTCGCGAGGCCCCTGAATGATCACGAGTTCGAGGTCATAAAGGGAACTGCGAAGTGGCTTATCAACCACATGCACATGCCGTCACTTCTATAGAGTAGCTGCGTGACACGCGAGCTACGACGGAGTGGTGTACTCCGTCTCACCCCCCCACCCCCCCATGGACACCTGGGATCCTCCCTAACGGATATCGCATATCCGGTTACTACCTCCTCTTTTGAAGAGAAGGCCTAGGAGACCGAAGACCAGGAGGTACCCGTCTCGTGGGGAGTTCATTTGCCGGAAGCGTTGGAGGACATAACGAAGCGTGGCGTGGATAGGCGATTACATGATTGTGTAGTGGGATGCCGCATCTTTTGGGTATGTTGACGAAGGTAGTATTTTGGCAGTATGCATGTCAATCAGGGAAACTTTGGGGTTTTGGTCGTTTCTTTTTTGCATAATTGGGCGTTCGGTTTCACATATGTACGTCGTTTTGTACTTACTAACCACTATAATATTTTCTCTAGCCAATCTCATCAATTACTAAGCCGATGCCTGGGAATCCCTTACCACGTTTTATATATCTCAGAAACTGCCAATCGTAAGAAAAACGACAATTACACTCAAACATAATGCGTAATAAGGCAACATTAGCCACAACCGTCTACAATAAATATAACGAAGTCTCCAAAACCATACATATGTAGTCACAAGCACAAGGTTCCAAAAGGTGGAAGTTCATACAAGTTTATCAAGTCAACCAAACACAACGAACAACAAACATTTCCTAACCACCATAAGGCCACATATCATTCGCTACAAACTAACATCAGCTGATGACAACATCCATCAAGTGTGCACCTCTTCTGAGGAAGTACGAGTTGGGGTGGGAGGAGGCAGGGGACACCTAACAACGATTTGAGTTGCTAGGGGGTACTTGTATGTGCCAATGAAGTCTTCGTCGACGTCGGAGAAGTCAGTAATGCAATCCACTTGTCATTCGATGAACCTCAATGTGTAAGGCCCACAGTCTTCCCTGTGCACAAAACGGAGAGTGAGTAGCAGAAGTATTAAATCACCTAAAGGAAGATGGATAACAAAGTAGATGCAAGGGCTTACACTTGCCCCTGTTGGGGGAAATCCTCCACCCGGGTCAGGTTCATAGGGGTGGTAGCCTTGTCAGCAAGCAGAGGGAGAGCTTTAGGTGAGCGGCGATAATGTGTGGCAAGAATTCTACGACAAACAGCATCTCGTGCCCATATAGGTGGTCGCGGACGAAATGGACATCGTTATCGTACAACTTCACCGTCCACTCGTCGAGACATACCTCCATGGCCACCCAGTGCTTCTTTCATAGGTTTACTGGGGCGAGAATGTACATCGCCTCAGCCCAGCTGTTCCCCCAAAAACCCAGGGGCAGCCCAGCTCTTCGCCTCAGCCCAGCTCTTCTTCCCTACATTGTAGCCGCTTGCCACTGCCTTGTGCGTCTCCCACTCTGTCTCCAATACGCGACGGAGGGAAAACCCGTCGTTTATCTGCCAAAGAAAACTCAAACATATAGCAACTATAGCAATAACAAAAGAGATCAATCCACAGGGAAAGTTATAATTCAAGTTTGATTCAATTGTCAATCAAAGTAACCAATTTGGGGGGTTTTTGTGTGTGAAAGTTCCGACTTTTATCAAAGCGGAGTAAAGAAAGCAAAGTAAATGAATTTTGTTTATACAATTAGGCAAACCAATTCTACCTACGATTTTCCACTTTATTTGATTGAAGCGATCTTTGTAACTTCTTCTCGTCCTATTAAGTTTCCAATGAACGCCCTTGTCCCAACCTGATATAGTTACTAGTCCAATCAGTCCTAGAAACCCTTATCAATCGAACAATCCCTAAAGAAGGATTTAACCCAATTGATAGCTTTAAGACCAGAGATTAACCAAGGTATTTGCAGCCCCCAAGGAGGGATTTAACAACACATCCAACTTCCTACTTGTTCAATTAGTTCAATCAGCTCTAAAGGAACAAGTTTGCCACTTAGGTTAAGGTTCATAATCAGGAATCTACAAAACCTTAACAATTGAATTGATCTAACAGGTTGGCCAGACAAGATAGAAAAAATCAATAAACAATCAAGCACAAAGAAGTTGAAGCATTCAAATATAGGAAACAAGGAACGAGAATTAGAAACTCGCAATCAATCCAAATAAAGCTTCAAATTGCAGGCAGAATAGACGAGCTTAGTTCTTCATGGAAGACATCGCCCAAATCTCTAGAGTGTCTGATGAACGTAAGAATAGTATAGAAGTTCTGGAAAATAAACTAAAATTGGCCATATAAAAGATCCGAAGTCGGCCACCAAACAACTAGAATAAAAACTAGGGTTTTCTTAAATTAAAACGCAGCGTTCACGCGCTGACGCCAAATGTTGTGGCCGCGGCATCAGCAAATTCCTCATGCCCGCTGCAGCGGCCCCTGCCGTGGCCGCGACATGCATGATGCGGCCGCAGCATATTGTTTGCCGGTTCTTCTTGCCTTTCTTCGCGGGTATCTCCACTTGTCTTGCATCTCTTCCTTCCTTGCTTCCTTCCAATGTTTCTTGTATTACTCTTCGAGATATTGCATCTCCCAAATGTGTTCCGATTCAATCTGCAAGATAAACACAAATTTGCACAAAATCCGAACTCTTCTAAAATAATCACAAGATGCAATTTAGCAATAAAGTATGAAAGAAATGCAACCTAACTAAACTAAAAATGCGTATAATGCCTATCTAAGATATGCATTATCAAATTCCCCCACACTTAACCTTTGCTTGTCCCCAAGCAATGATAGAATGAACATGAATCAATGTATCCCACAGGAAATCCCTTCAAGTTTCAACCTCGTCAAAAAGAAACATCATAGCAGGTGAAAACATAAACCAAGCAAACAAACGTCATAGCATGTATTTTAGTGATCAAAGCTTAGAAGTAGACATTATCCAACCTCACCAGAAATATGTGTTTCACTCATGTATTTAAGCTTTAAGGTACAACTCTCAACTCAAACCAAAATGGACTAAACTCATAGACATTTACCACCATATCACCAAATATCTACCAGAATGTCATTACTTGCGGGACACAATAAAGCAAACTAAATAAAATGTGACACTTTTTTTTCCTTTTTTTTTTCTATTTTCTTGTTTTGGTGCTTTAAGCGAGGCGCAAACATGGGTGTCATGAATGACCCCGGTCTATCAACACCTCAACCTACTAACATGAAGTCCACTTGAACATCTTTTGACGCAGGTTGCAAACATGGGTGTCATGAATGAACCTGGTTACTCAATGATCAAGCTTCCTTTCCTAGTGGATAGTTTTTAACACCTTTTTGCGCGAATCATACCCATGGGTGTCATGCATAGATCCGGTTACTAAGTGCATCAACCATTGCCACCTTATTTCACTAAGTATGCATAAATTCAAACAAAAGACTCAAAATATAAACATAAACACCGCAAACAACAAACATGTGCATCGGTCTTTAAAAATAGATAATGCAGTCAATGCCGAGAGGTAGCAACACAAGGAGAGTAATTCACACAATTGAGCAAACGAATTCAAATAAGGCCAAACATTCTCACAGGGTCATGTTTTGAGGACTTCAATCATACTTTAGCTCAATCATACATGCTCAATTATATTTGCTAGCACATGTTCCACAAAAATCAAATAAAGACAAAATCAAAACATCCAGAACTCCATGGGATTTAAATGATCATGCTTGAAATTTAAATTATAGGGCAAACTAAGCTAGATGGGTATTTGAATAACACATAAATGCAATGCATGATATTTTTGTGAATTGTTTTTCAAATGTGATATATGAGTAAAAATAAATATGAAAACATAAATAAACATGATATGCAAACTCAATTTATATGAAATGCAATCCCTTCCCCACACGTACTTAAACCTTTCATTGTCCTCAATGAAACATAAAAGACAACAAAAAATAAAAACATAGAGAAAGAGCTTAATGAAATACTCACAATGTGGTGGATGGGTCTCTATAGGTCGGATCTGAGGATTTCGGTGGCCTTTCCTGAAAGCTTAGTCTATCCCAAACCAAAAAAACTATCTAATGCCTAATGAGAAACCTAATTTATTGAAAAGAAAACTAGCTAACTAGGAATTGAAATAACTAAACTAGAAAACTTACCTCGTGTTGCCTCCCGAGAAGCGCCTTTATTTAATGTCATTGGATCGACGTAATGTTGATGCTCAAGACACTAATTAGACATAGTCAAAGCCCTCATCAACATGTCAAACTCTTGTGCACAACTAACAAACAAACATGTACTACATACAAATAAATTGAAACTAAATATTAATACATTTCAGAACTATTTCAACTTATTGTATTCATGAGCTTGACAACCCACAGAGGGTATATAATACCACCAATTTAGTTCTATTGGTGGCTTGTCAAAGTAACAGTCAAATGGATCAACGTATCCACCAATATTCTCTCTAGTGCAGGAAACAACCTTTACTTGCTTTGTAGCCTCACTAGTAGGCTCTAGATCAGATTCATCAATGGGGGAGCTAGGGATGATCTCATCAGATGGAGTGTGGTCTTCCTCTACCTTCTCAATGTGATTTTCCACCATGACCTCAAGAGGTGCAACAGAGGTCTCAACGATTTGAGATACTGGAGGAAGTGACTCATTCTGCGCACATTGATGATCCATGTAGCAGAAAAATTCCCACATCTCCGAGAGTCCCATATCTAATAAACCTCCATCACTCATGCGCTCAGCAAGATTCCGTGTCTCAGAAGTCATGCCATCAAAGATGCATAGAAACACTTCCCTTATACTAGCTTGATATCCCCATGAATAAACATCGTTAATGTACTCCTACAGTCTAATGAAGTATTGATGAAAACTCTCTCCGTCTAACTGCGATAACCTCACCTTCAACATATGTTAGTAGCACGAGTGCGGACCATGTAAGTGGTCCACACCAAAAAAAAAAAGCACAAAAAACACACAAGAATCAATAAATTTCCCCGGCAACGACGCCAAATTTGACGGAGGGAAAACCTCTCGTTGATCTGCAAAAGAAAACTCAAACCTATAGCAAGTATAGCAATAAGCAAGAGGTCGATCCACATGGAAAGTTATAATTCATGTTTGATTCAAGTGTCAATCAAAGTAACCAATTTGGGGGGTTTTTGTGAGTGAAAGTTCCATCTTTTATCAAAGCGGAGTAAAGAAAGCGAAGTAAATGAATTTGGTTTAGACAATTAGGAGAAGCAATTCTACCTACAATTTTCCACTTTTTTGATTGAAGCGATCCTTGTAACTTCTTCTCGTCCTATTAAGTTTCCTATAAATGCCCTTGTCCCGACCTAATATAGTTACTAGTCCAATCAGTCCTAGAAACCCTTATCAATCGAACATTCCCTAAAGAAATATTTAACGCAATTGATAGCTTTAAGACCAGAGATTATGATGAGACCCGAGAACCGGATCGACCAAGGCTCGAGCTTTCGAACACTCTTTTTGTGGGACTAATTTTTGTGGTTTAAGAAAACGAAAAAGAAGGGATATGTGGAGCAAGATTCGCAGGCCTCTCACCCTTGAATCCCCTACACTCGATCTCAATCCTCTCGGAATCGCACTCCGAGGATCTCGACCCTTTGACACCTTCGCCTCTCACTAGGGTGTCACCCTCGGCCTCTCACCAAAGGGTTCGCTCTTAGCCTCTCACCAAGAACTCGATCCTTAACCCGGAATCATAGGAAGCTATTAGTGGCTCAAACATTAACTCAAATAAACTTGACTTGATTTAAAATGAAGGTTTTACAAGCAATATATAAGATGAAAATAGAAGCCCCAAACATCTCTAAGCGATGTGGGATTATTAGGGGCTCAAACTTTAATCCGTCCAGACTTGAGCTTCTGAATTGAACGTCAAATTCGAGCATCTTCGGGGCTGTTTCAGAATAAATGTTCTTCATGGAACTTGTAGCCACTTAAAATTTCTTTCTAACAAGTGCTCAATCGCTTCAATCGGAATTTTATACAGCCCTAAAGAGCCAAAATACCACGGTGTCGCCGTGCTGTTTTATCAAACAAGAGTTGATATTCGGTTCCAGCGACAAAGCTTTGTAAGATAAATGAGTCGAGCTCACTGGCCACTAGGATCACATCATCCTCCTTCCCTTGAAATGATTCGTCCTCAAATCCGTGATGGAAACGAGAGACTTCTTTGAACATGCTTCTTCTTCCTTGAACGAGTCCTGAATTTCCTCTTCTTCTTGAATCGTGAAAGGCAAGCAAGACGGAATGAATGGGGCCGCATCCGACCACTTAGTTGACATGGAATTCCGAAAAATAGGTACCTAGTTTGGCGCTCGTTTCTCCTTCATGGAAAGCGCAACACTAGGAAGTTGGATGATTTCTTCATCTTTCTTAAGCTCAGGCATGACTTTTGCAGTCTCAATCAGAACATCCTTCGAGATGCCTTCTTAAACCTCAAGTGTTTCACCCATAAAGGTAGAAGATGTCGTCTTTGAAGAGGGAGGTGGGGCTGTTGTGGGCTTCGATAGCGTCGACCCCAATGTCTTGACGACTTTTCGCATTTCCCGTACTTGTTGCATTGAGTCTTCCGCGAGCTTACATATCTCTTGCCAAGGTGGTTCAACTTTCTTCTTACGCCGAGCCTCATCCTGTCGAGCCCTTCTCTTTCGATATCTCCTCCGGAGCTCTTGATCAACTACATCATATGTAGCACCATCCATTTCGCTCCAATGAAGGTACCCATCATCATAGGCTCGAATGGCCCATCGGATGTGCTCTTCAGACAAAAGTTTGGAACTCGTCTTCTTGAACATTTTGACTAGGAAGAAACCACTCAATTATCGAAGCTCGATGGACTCGAGTCGATTAGCTCTGATACCACTTGATGAGACCCGAGGACCGGATCGACCAAGGCTCGAGCTTTCGAACACTCTTTTTGTGGGACTAATTTTTGTGGTTTAAGAAAACGAAAAAGAAGGGATATGTGGAGCAAGATTCGCAGGCCTCTCACCCTTGATTCCCCTACACTCGATCTCAATCCTCTCGAAATCACACTCCGATGATCTCGACCCTTTGACACCTTCGCCTCTCACTAGGGTGTCACCCTCGGCCTCTCACCAAAGAGTTCGCTCTTAGCATCTCACCAAGAACTCGATCCTTAACCCGGAATCATAGGAAGCTATTAGTGGCTCAAACATTAACTCAACTAAACTTGACTTGATTTAAAATGAAGGTTTTACAAGCAATATATAAGATGAAAATAGAAGCCCCTAACATCTCTAAGAGATGTGGGATTATTAGGGGCTCAAACTTTAATTCGTCCAGACTTGAGCTTCTGAATTGAACGTGAAATTCGAGCATTTTCGGGGCTGATTCAGAATAAATGTTCTTCATGGAACTTGTATCCACTTAAAATTTCTTTCCAACAAGTGCTTAACGGCTTCAATCAGAATTTTATACAGCCCGAAAGAGCCAAAATACCACGGTGTCGCCGTGCTGTTTTCTCAAACAAGAGTTGATATTCGGCTCCAGTGACAAAGCTTTGTAAGATAAATGAGTCGAGCTCACTGGCCACTAGGATCACATCAGATTATCGAAGGTATTTGCAGTCCCTAAAGAGGGATTTAACAACACATCCAACTTCCTACTTGTTCAATTAGTTCAATCAGCCCTAAAGGAACAAGTTTGCCACTTAGGTTAAGGTTCACAATCAGAAATCTACAAAACCTTAACAATTGAATTGATCTAACAAGTTGGCCAGACAAGATAAAACAAATTAATAAACAATCAAGCACAAAGAAGTTGAAGCATTCAAATATAGGAAACAAGGAACGAGAATTAGAAACTCACAATCAATCCAAATAAAGCTTCAAATTGCAGGCAGAATAGATGAGCTTAGTTCTTCATGGAAGACATCGCCCAAATCTCTAGAGTGTCTGATGAACGTAAGAATAGTATAGAAGTTCTGGAAAATAAACTAAAATTGGCCATATAAAAGATCCGAAGTCGGCCACCAAACAACTAGAATAAAAACTAGGGTTTTCTTAAATTAAAACGCAGCGTTCACGCGCTGACGCCAAATGTTGTGGCCGCGGCATCAGCAATTTCCTCATGCCCGCTGCAGCGGCCCCTGCCGTGGCCGCGACATGCATGATGCGGCCGCAGCATACTGTTTTCCGGTTCTTCTTGCCTTTCTTCGCGGGTATCTCCACTTGTCTTGCATCTCTTCCTTCCTTGCTTCCTTCCAATGTTTCTTGTATTACTCTTCGAGATATTGCATCTCCCAAATGTGTTCCGATTCAATCTGCAAGATAAACACAAATTTGCACAGAATCCGAACTCTTCTAAAATAATCACAAGATGCAATTTAGCAACAAAGTATGAAAGAAATGCAACCTAACTAAACTAAAAATGCCTATAATGCTTATCTAAGATATGCATTATCAATACGATAGGCCAAAAACTATCCATAACAACGACGTCTTTGAAATGTGCTTCATCTCCCTTAACTTTCTCTCGTTGGATACACAGTGCCGTGTCCATGTGCTGCTAGACAAAGCAAATATAAGGGATGAATAAAGGATGACATGATGCACTTGTACCGAAGAAGGCACACCTCAGTAAAAAGCCAGAACATCGGACTCCTCACGATCTCAAAGAATCCATGGGTCATTGCCATCCTCTATGTCGCGGTTAATGTGGGTCCTCCCCTGTGTAGATATTCCTTAGTGAACAAACGTATACACGGCTTGGAAGATAATTAAAACGAATAAGGATGAGGCACCATGACAACGCACCTAGACATCCACCGATCGATGGCCTCGATGTCCTCCTTCGTGGTGAGACCTTAAAAAAGAGCAGCGTCTTAAGGACGCACCGTAGTTCGCTTGAAGTTCACGACACGGGCCCTCTTCAACAGGGGCAAGACGAACTGGTCATCGACAGCTTGGGCTTCCTTCTTGATGCGTTTCAGCCTCCTCGTCCCCTTCGGCTCAACAGGTGCAGGTGGAGGAGGGGCGTCTTGCGTGACACTCTCCTGTTGCGTGACAACCTCATCAGTTGTGGCAACTGGTCAGGCCTTTTTGGTGCCAATCTCCTCTTGCTTCTTGGTGCATTTTGGCCTCCCCCTCCCCTTCGGCTCAACTGGTGCTTGTGGAGGAGGGGGCTCCTGCGTCACAGTCTGTGTTGTAGAAGCTGGGTGGGCGTTTTATATGAAAATCTCCTCTTGCTCCTCGTTGTCACCCCCCATGAAGACAGTTTCCTGGTATTTTCGCAGGTAGACTAGCCATTCAATATCTCATCATATCGAGTTTCACATGTTTGACTAAGGTGTAAATAAGGTCTGACGATGTCAATTACCTCTTTCTCTTTATCCGACTCAGGTCCGGGCTTTTTGACGTCGGTGAGGTGGATCTTCATTTCTTCCACTGCTTTCTCGAGGCCCAACAACCGTGTTAGGATCTCTTGGAGCATCGTGATAATCTTCGAATCCGCAGGAGCTCCATGGGTGGGAGAAGGCAATGTGTCGCTAGGAGGAATGTCGACATGTGGGAGTGAATCCTCGTACACCTTGGCGGCCTTGTCAAAAAAGTCATCTAGGTCCTCGCGGGGGTATCCAGCACCGAGGAAAGTCTCTCGCTCAGCCGCTTCCGGCACAAGGGTCGTGTAGGCATCGTTGCACTTGATCCAATCCTCATTGTCTATATCCAGCATCCTCGTCACCCTCTCATAGGGGATGTACGGGTCTGTCGACTTCCACCTCGCGCATCGGGGGAAGTGAACTTCAAGAATCATGTTAGCAAAGTAGTTGTTCCCACCTGGGACCGCTTTATAGATCCAAATTTAAACGGTCAGAACAACATATTTTTACTAGCTAGGTTTGACAAAATTGTAGCCATACTCGGTTATGGCACATACATTAAAAAATAAAATTCTTTCCAAGTGTTAAATCGCATTAAGTTTCAAGTCGTACCTGGAACGCTAATGTGAATCCATTGAGCGAGTAGCCGGACCTCTCATTCCCACCTTTGACACCCTGCGCGACATTTCTGACCAAATCCCCATCCATACTCTCATGGGGGGCCTCGTAACATACCTTACCCCATGAGTAGTCGAAGAATCGGTCGAGGTCTTGCACGAGGGCGACAAACCACCCTTTCATTGCCCTACCCACATCCCCTCGCAGCAGGATACACTCTGCAATCATGAGGAGGGCAAGCTTCAACCTCTTCCTCTCACTCCTCTCTTTGGCCTTTGCAACCTCCCAAATGATGGGAAGGTCGGACACCTTCACCTTGTCCCTTCCAAAGAAGCTTCGAATAGCGTCTTTGTGATATTCCGCCTCAAATTCCCGATTCCTTCCATCACATTTGGGCCGGCGACTAGGCAAAATTCCTTGATGAAGAACCGGATGAGTCGCCTATGGATCTCATACCATGTCTCACACTTCTTCAAAGTCTTCAGCTGCCTCTCGAGGAAGTAACAGATCAGGGCTAAGAAATACGGCACATTGGATCCGATCTTTACAATGCCCCTAGCTTGTTGTCCTTGAGCATTTATCAATCAGCCGCAGCTAGGCCATCATCCATTCCTTTCAGCACACCCATCTTGGAGAACTAGTTCGGCCTCCCTCTAAAACATTTTTCCGGAGGAAGGGCTAGAGTCGCATGCACAAATATCAAAAGAGAGGAACGACGTTGACATGACGAAGACAAAAAAAACGCCCCTAATCTGTCTCATAAATTATAACAGGTGATACCTTCTTGCTCGACGACATCGAGACCTTTTTTTCTTTCGCTTTTGTCATTGTGTCCTTAATTTGTCATTCAGGTAACACCCATTTCAGCAATAATCCTTACTAGTACATACGCATGCCTAGCCAGTCAAATTAATGATTATGCCAGAAATTTTAACATTATCCAAATGACAACACCACACAAATGCCACGCAAAACCATCAACAACTGAATATGATTGCTTTAAAAATCATATGTTGTTTTTGTTATTCAATATACAAGAGTAACGAAAAAACCATCAACAAATGACAAAACCACACAAATGGTTTCGGAATCTTCGTTTTTGTTATTCAATATACAAAAGTAACGAAACTCAAAGAACTTCATATCATAACAATCATATGCTGTTTTTGAGGTTCAATTTTTACATACCTCACCATTTATCTCATTTTATGCTACAAAATGCTAAATGTTGAATGTTTCTAATATAAATGTTTTCAAGGATGTCTAAGTTAATGTCCGGACTTATTGATTGTTATATATATGGATTTTGTTATGGGTTGAATGTTGCGTTTGTTTCATTATGAAGTTGTTGACTGAATCCCCCATTCCCTCTTTCGCACGCCAATTGCACACCATTATTCTAATGCAAGCTTCTCCAAACAAAGCATCAAGAATTTTTATCGATTATCAGTCAATAAACCAAGTTGTCGAAGGCAAGCTCTATTCTGATGGTTATTCTACTGTCTCTATCATGCCTTTTTCATCCTACTTATTGATTCTTCACCCATCTAGCAATCCTATTAGTTTCCCCTACTTCCCCTAATCGAAGCCAACCCAGATTTTCCTATACCTAGTCATTCAATCGTTTCCTCTATCCAACAGAACGACTCCGCTCGCCATTGACGTGTTATCACATTCCCAATTTCATTCTTTCATGGGGGTAGTCTAACTATTTCTACCCTATTTGGACCTTCAATTTCATCCCCAACTTATCATCAATGGAAAATCTCCACCCCTATCCCCAAACCGCCCACAACACATACAATGAGGGTTTCTCCTTCACAAATTTCCAACCCCATTCACCCAATTTTTCCAACCCACCCCAAATCAAATTTACATGCATTGAAACCCCCTAACTTCCATTAAAGGAGAGAGCTTTAAGATAGAGAATGGGGGATTATCTCTCTTCAATGGCGGACTATGCACCAACTATCGTCGCTCTCCAATGTCAGGTCGTCCCTCCCTTGAATGGTGGTTCCCCCCCCCCTCTCTCTCTCTCTCTCTCTCTCTCTCTCTCTCTCTCGGTGCCGGCGTCGCAGGAGCCCCTCTCTCTTTTGGTTCCGACATCGCAACGGGTGCTCTCTCCAAGCTTTGTCAATGGCAGTTTCCCCCTCCAAGGCTTTTGAATTTCTACTTTCAAAAATGGTAAGAGATGACCGTGATGTGACTTGTTCTTCTTACCCATCGATGTTTTCTCTTTCCTAATTTCAACTGAATGTCCAACCACGGTAACGGGTTCCCTCAACCGGTTACTTTTGTAAATTAATGGGCCTTTTTGACATTTATGCAAATTAGGTTGGGGAGGCTTATTTTTGCAATGGGCCGACTCAATTGGTATATTCACTACAATTTTCACTTTTTTATAACTTATTGTCAAATTTGCTAAAAATTTAATTGAAAAAAATTAATATAACTTCCCATCAATATCCGAAAATTTTAAAAAAATAATAATTTTTTAAAAAATAAAGGAGCTCTGTAAGAGCTCCCACGTGTAAATATGTAAAAAAACCAAACTCTCTCTTCTTGGAAGAGAGCTCCACCCACGGCTTATGCCGTCTTTACATCGGTTCCGGTTTCACCACCCCAGCTCCGACCGTCAAAACCCGCCTTCAGCTGTCATCGAATCTCTGTGGCGCCGCCACGTCCTTGCTCTGGTAAGTTCTGGTTGTGATTTTTGTGGCCGAACTAACCATAGTCCGTTTGTTGATTTTGGTGTTCCGCCACATACCCGTCTACCGCCACCCCACTGTACTTGGCTCTCCATCCTCTAGCAACACCGATTTCAATTTCTAGGTTGACCGCCCACCTCCTTGGTTGACATGGTACCTTTGCTTCCATGCTCATCTTTACCGACATTGGCTAGGCTCCGCGGTCGGGTGCGCTACCTTGCGGTCCGCCTTCAACCACCTCCTTTTTGTTGGGCTCTCCAATCCCTTCCTTCTTGATCTCTTCAGGTTTTCCCTCAACCAGGTTGGCTTCCTTATGTGACTTTGTCTAGTTGAATCCATTTTGGTTCGTTACGTTGTTTGAATGCTAACAAAAAAAATTGTATCTCGGCCTTATGAGTTGTTTTTCAAATGCTCTTTCTTTCGCCTTTTCTATTCAATCGTTATTTTTCTTTTTAACTTCTCTATCTCGTTTTACCCACCTTTATTTAGTCTTATCCTTTTGATTGTCGCTCACGATCTTTTTATCATCCTCGAGGGTTTGAGATGAGTGTTTTGGGGTTTAAATAGGCAATGGTGTGCTAAAGGTTTGGGATTGTGAGTTGGAGTTGCTATTCTTGTTGTAATTGCAGGCTTCTTGTGAGCGATGTTTGATTTGTCATGTTCAATGACGTCGTGATTGTGCGATCGACATCTGATGACTCTGTTGAGGGCTAATGTATTATTTTTGTAAATATATAAAAGTAATTTGTGGGAGCATATATATAATAATGAAAGTAATTTTGAATATTTTATTTAAAAAAGAGATGCGGAGTTCCATATTATTTAATTTTTTTCTTTGAATTTATCTTCTCTTAAAAGGGTCTCCGTAACTAATTGCGAAATAACTGAAATTAGATCCTCAACTTGATTTCGGTGTAGGATGGCTTGTACGTTTATTTTGTTATTTTTATTTATGTCATTTGCTTGTGTAATTTCATTTCAGTCATTTGCTTATGTAATTTTCTTTCAGCTGTACATGATGGTTAGTTCATCTACCGGCTTGTCCGGTCTCTCGGTCTTTCTAGACTTCTCTAGGGAACCGAATTCTTATCTTGCTTAAAAAAAATTATCTCTTGGGATGAGCTTTAAGGATATATTTGAATCAGACTTTAGCTCTAGCTATGAATGGTGTCATAGTTAGGTTGCATCACTCGATCTTTATGCCACTACATTTTTATTTTTATTTTATACAGGCGAGGGTTTGAAGTATCAACCACGGTTGTACCACCACCTAAAAGCGTCCCTATGGACGAGCGTTTGAATTCTAAATCAGAACTCCATGACAACGAATCGGACTCTAAGACTAAATGGGTGAGTCGATCAGCAGCTCTGTTCACTTGCCTGAAAATGTGAGACACAGAGGCCGTCTCAAAGAAGCGAAGCAGACGAAGAGCATCCGAGATAAGAATCTCGATCTCTCAAGAGATCGACCAAACAACAGTGATCGCATTGACGATCGAGAGGCAATTACCCTCCACCCTCCACCAAACAGTATTTATGTCACTACAATAAATTTGAACTAAACCTTAATTACATGAATTCTTTTTACATATTTTTTTTTATCTAAGCTCTTATCATTTGTCCAAAACTCCAACTTATATATGAATCAGGCCCTTAATTAACTCTCGAGTACTTGGCTTCTTGATTTTCATGGTCGAATGTGTAATATTTATACGCATGATAATAGCTATCAGTCTATGACTATAGCTATATCCTTCAAGAAGGAAAACATTTTAATTGATGCGTCATTTTGGCACTTACGAACTGGAAATTGGTAAGTTTGGGAGGTTTGCACTCTTGCTGTTAATGTTGAAAGCCCTCTTGCAATGTCTTTGACTTACGAATCCCAGTTGACTTTTTACTCTCGAATCTTCTGAAACAAGTTGACAACTCAACCTGGAATCTCCATTTCGATTCTTGTTCACACCCGCACAATAGTACTGACCAAAATTTAAAATTTTAATGGTCATCACACCCAAATCTTTACCTTAAAAAATTATAAGAAAACTGATCAATTTGAAAAATATTTCTAATTAGGAGAGTGTCCAAAAAACTGTAAAAATTGGTAGAGTTTTCATTCCCTTCCCCCCCAAACCCCCATCATCAGTGTCCTCCCAGGCCTCCCTAGCGTGTCCATTTTTTATTGTTAAAATTTTTTAAAATTTTGCGCGTCAGCACTTTCCGTTGTGCAAATATAACCCGATATTGTGCAAACTTAAAAAAACCTTATAGAAAGGATATGCACATGCATTTGTATTTTTAAATTGCATTAATATATCTTATTTGCACATAAGCACATCGCTCAATCATTCACCTAAGAGGCTTTTAAATCTCAATTATTACTAGACTATTGCCAACGATGATGCCGCTAACGTCGATGTTGCTGACACCGACATTCCTTACGTCGCTGACACTGACATTGCTGACACTGTTGACACTGTTAACACTGTAACCACTAACATTGCGAACACCACTGATATTTTTCGTGTCAGCACTGACACTGATGTCGGTTCTCGCCGACATCGATGCTACTGACGGCGACGTCGAAGATGCTTTTTTTTTTCGTGCCAACCCTTCTTTTTTTCGTGTCAACACTAACGCTGACGTTGCTGGCACCGACATAAGAGATGCTGACGCTGCTGACGCCGACATCGAAGATGCTGAAACTGACGTTGATGTTGCTAATGTCAACATCGGAGATGCTGACGCTCACATCAGAGATGTCGGCTGAGGCCGACATCGATGCTGCCGACGCTGACATCGATGCTGCTGACGCCGACGTCAAAGATGTTTTTTTTCGTGTCAACGCTTCTTTTTTTGTGTTAGCACCAACGCTGACATTGCTGACGCCGACATCCGAGATGCTAACGTTGCTGATGCCGACATCCGAGATGCTGACACAAACGTTGATGTTGCTGACGTCAATATCGGAGATGTTGAAGCTGCTGACGTTGTTGACGCTTACATCAGAGATGTCGGTTGACGCCGACATCAATATGTTGCCGACGCTGCTGACGTCGATGTCGAAGATGCTTTTTTTCATGTTAGCACTGACGTTGACATCACTAATGCTGACGTCGGGGATGCTTTTTCATGTCAATGCTTCTTTTTTCGTGTCAACACTGACGCTGTCATTGTTGACACCGACATCAGAGATGATGACGTTGCTGACGCCGACATCTGAGATGCTGACACTGACATTGATGTTGCTGACGTCAACATCGGAGATGCTGACGCTGACATCGGTGATGTCGGCTGACGCCAACATCGATGCGGCCGACGCTAATGACACTGACGTCGAAGATGCTTTTTTTCGTGTCAACGTTTCTTTTTTTTTTTGTCAGCACTAACGCTGACGTTGCTGATGTTGACATTAGAGATGTTGATGCTACTGAAGCCAACATCGGAGATGCTGACACTGACGTTGATGTTGCTAACGTCAACATCAGAGATGCTAACGCTGACATCGAATATGTCGGCTGACGCTGACATTGATGCTGCAACTTAGATTCATATACACATGAAATTATTCAAATTACAAATTTGGATTATAGATTCAGTAATTTAGACTACGTATTCAGCAACTTAGAACAAGCCATTAATTAGAACAAGCCAAAGTAACAAATAAATCCATACAAGTGTATTTGCTTCGAACTATAATTCCACACAACACAATCAATTCAAAACAACAACAACAACCACTGCATATTTTCTCATAGTGTCATAAAGAAAAAAATAAGGAAAGTAGGGGATTAAGGGGCAGGACAGAAAGATGATTTAGGGTACCTTAATTCAAAAAGAGGCGATTTAAGGCACAACACATATTAACGGATTTAGAAATATTGTAAAGGCTAACATTTAGAGCGTAGAAGGGCGAGAAATGGGGAAATCTGAGACGGCGACGCCTGCGAAACGGGATTTGAGAAGAGCAAGACTAGCGGGCTGTGTCGGGAATAGGAACGGACTACTCAGAAGTTAGAAGGATGATTTTTGAGAGGACATATTGACAGCTTGATACCTCTCGAGTAAGCCCTCGCCTTCACCTCTCTCACACCTATATATCAGCATACATTAAGGATTCCCTTTTTTAATGCAAAAAGCTTGGACTTTAATGAAGAGATCTTTAACTGTCAACAACCACAAAAACATTAAATTTAAGATTCGGGAAATTGTGAATTGCATCCTTAAATTGAACATGAAGACATAATAATTTTAATAAAAATTGACAGCCAGAGGACATATACATGATGAGTAATGGGAATTTGGGGGAACTGAATTGAATTGGCATGAAACTTAAAAAATAGAGCTCAATAAAAGTGCATTGGGAGAATCTGCATCTTGAATAATTTTGCTACCAAACACTATGCACTACCCAGTTCCGTGACAGCCAGATCAATAAAAAACAAGTAATCAAGTTGCAAACCCATGCTTGAATGCATTGGATAATGGATGTATTGATCTACTTTGCTTTATTCTTATTTGTGTACTGAATAATTTTTCTACCAAACAACAGGACGAAGAACAAACACGGTATACGTATATCCCACTTATACGTTTACCACTACCACCACTACTACAATTCGGACCTTTGGCAGCGGTCAAAAACCGCTGCCTAAAGCCCTAAAACCGCGGCCTAAACCCTTTGGCAGCGGTTTTACAACCGCACCATCTGCTCCCGTCGCTATAGACCTATGGCAGCGGTTTAAGAAGCCTAGGGCTGCGACTATTGGAAGACGATGAGACCGCTGCCAAACACTACCTAGAACCGCTGCCAAAAAGTCTATGGGGACATTTGTGTGAGAGAACAATGGAAGCGGGTAAATGTGTTTTAGGCAGCGGTTCAAAGTAGATAATAGAATCGGTTGATGAACCCTATGGCAGCGGTCTGATGGATACGGAAGCGGTTTAGGTTTTCTATGGTGGCGGTTCATGAGCTCTGGCGGCGGTTAGATGATGATTTGGCAACGGTTTGCTAAGAATGAATAGGGAGGTAATGTATCTGTGGCAGCGGTTATTGTGTGTTGTGGCAGCGGTTATTCTGTGTTGTGGCAACATAAATAAAATGATGTGGCAGCGGTTTATATGGTTTGGAAATGAAATAATTTCCCAACGCGGTTTATTTGGAATACATATTATATATACAAACCTGTATAATATGAAGTGATATATTTACATACATTTAAATCATAAAGGTAAAATGAACTACAAAATGAAGAATATATATTCCAAAAATTGAGCTTTCATTGCATTATACTATAATAGTAATTAGCAAAGCGTTATTTACAAAAGTGTAGTTTGCAAAGGTTTAGATACAGCATATAAACAAACGGTTAAACCCAACATGTGCAAAATGTCGATGAGCAAAAGTGTACCAATATGGATATTGTACGTCGATGTGCAAAATGTCGAGAGACCTATAAATAAAATGGTCATCAAATTAAAATGGGCATATCTAAGACATGTCTTCATAACTGAAATTTGGGGTAGCCATTAGACATGAGATATTTCTTTTTTCAGACAACACAAATATGATAAACCAACCACAAAGGCAAGGAACTAGCAACTAACCAACCAACACACAAGGGAAATAAGAAGGCAGTAGGCAACAAACAAGAACAAAGAAATGTGCAACCAGGGTGGGGTGGGGCTGGGACGAGGGGTGTACACCGAAATAGGGCATTATACATGAGGACATGAATATGAAAAAAGTTTAATGGGCATATTTATCTTAAGGTCAATCTGTTGGTTAAAGAAAGTACTATAAAAGCTTTTATAAAAAACAGTAGTTAAAGAGCTTGCTATGTGGGGATTGAACCTAGTCATGGCCTTTTATATTTGTGATGCACTTAAAAACAGTAATCAAATATCCAATTTATTAGAACTACAGCAGGCTGCTGGTACTTTAAAATGAATCCAGCACATGTGTTCCTTAAGTTATGTGATTTTTAAGAGGGAGGATGCTAATAACTCCAAAGCCTGTGTTTAACTAAAGTTTTTAAAAACCAAATAGCAAGTTAAGATTATACCAGTGCCTGCTGGATAGGGCAATCAACAACCAATACAGACCAAAAGAGAAGCCAGAGCTACCGACCACATCATGCCAGTGCTACAGGACACATCATGGCAGATAAAAAATATTGTAAGGTAAGATTATTACCTCGTAGAAATCCGCTGGATGGGGCAATCAATAACCAAGAGTACTGTGCACTAGTCTTCGACCCCTTGGTCAGACCTACAAATATTGTGACAAGGAATTAGTCTAACTCAGATACCAGATAAAAAACTACCGATTCCTAGTAAAAAAGAAAACTGATGAATTATGTGAATTCGTGTGAATTTAAAGGACTGTCATTTAATTTATTTCAGATAGAGTTTCAGGTTGAAAATATTTTCATCAAAACCTGAAATCCTTGTCTAGGTATAATTAGATTTACAAATTGTGTTTCTTCATTCAATGAAGAAACTAGATTCTTCATTTACTTCTAAAGGATTTTATCCAAACATTTCTTCATATACTTCTAAGACTAAGGAATGATAATCTGCATTTCCTATTCTATACTTATCAGCTGTGGCAAAGAACAACGAATACAAAACTTATGCACTGATGATGCACGTGATAGTAGCCTAAAGAAGCATGGGATAGCAGCCTAAAGTATTTTCAAGCATTTACATATAGAAGAGAAAACTAAAAAGAACAGGGTCCCCAATAACCTTACACCACAAATGAGAAATGAATGAAGAGGACTGGCTTAAGGACCAGTATTGTCAAGCATTTATATACTCAAAAAAAAATTGTAATCACTAAAATGACAGAATGAATTCCAATATTACCTCACCTACGGAATGTATATGGGCTGGCCATAGGAGAAGAACTATTTTCACCAAAGTATGACTGATACAAAGTGCCTATTAGCATTTTCTTATACTGAAGGCAAACACAAATGGACAGGCATGTCTAGGAGACACGTATCAAACTTACAGGCAAACCAGGAATGCTAGGCAAGGGGTTTGACCCTGTATGCCGATACTTGGGTCTGGGTGAATAAAACTTGTATTCTTGAGCAGAGATAGATACTTCACTTCCACTTGTTAACCTCTTGAACCTACAACAAGAAGAAAATTGGCCACAACTAATTTTAAATACTGAATTAAAGCAACAACCTATCTAATCCTACTTGCCGACCTAGACTTGCTAATAGAAAAGAGAGTTCATCAATTAGTAAGAAAAATCTGAAAGGAAAAGAGAAAGGAAAATAATAAGATGAGGAAGAGGAATAAGTAATCTAAAGGTGGCCAGTTTTTCGATTGCAGGGGCATACTTTGATAGTTGCACTTCAGGAACGGATGAAGTTGTGGCTAGTTTAGCATTAAGCTTCAAAATTCTGGACAGCAGAGGCTGCACCTTTGATATTCCAAAAGAATAGGGTCTTACTAGCTCTGATAAAATAGCAGCTCGTGAGAGCTGAAAAACATCATAAGACACTAGTAAAAACTCACTACAAGAAGCTTAATCCTCCAAATCAGAGTACAGAATAGAGGCCAGAGCCATGCTGGAACTTAAACAGCCTTATCATCTCATCTCATCTCAAAATTCAGATTGAGTAAATTTTACTTCATCTCAAAATTATCAAATAGAGCAAGAAACAACAAACTACTGTTAGTTGAAAATAACTAGTTTTCCTTATCATCTCATCTCAAAAAAAGCATAATGTTAAATAACAATAAGAAGAACTAATTTATGCATAAAGCATAGCTAATTTGGGTCTAAAAGTTTCAAGGATTACTTAAAGATACCTATTAAGGATTTCCTGAATTTTGAGGGGTCCTAGAACTCTTATTGCTCCCATGACAGCCCCTGTTCACATAAAACAAAAAGAGTCAATCAAATTAAAAAAAAAAACAGATGATCCAAAAACCGGGGCCAAATCCTCCAAATCAGTTGCAAGCCTCAAACTCACCGCGAGATCGAATTTCGTCTTCATGATGGCAAAAGGAGGCGAAGTTCAATTTTCTGAAATAGATGGACAAAGATGATAAATTGAACCAGTTGCAAGCGAAGTTCAATTTTCAAAATCAAAGCTCGAGATCGAATCAATTGCAAGCCTCAAACCCACCCTCTTTTGCCTGAAAATTATAGAAACTGTTAATAGCACTCATGAAAGGTTCAATCATTGAATATCTTATCAAAAAACTGAAGTAAAGTTGCATTTATCTAGACCATGACAAAGCACAACTGAATGTTAGGAACGGCAAACTAATGATTTAAACAGGGCCTGCAGACGCTTTTCTTTTTCCAATTCTTTTATTCACCTTTCATCTCACTATAATGCTAACTCATATAAATGTGGTACTGCACTAAAATACCCTTCAAACTGAAGATTAAAATATCCTATGTACATTTCAATCAACAAAAGGACACACATTTTTTTCTAAGAAAATAAAACTGGACAGCGTGCAACATCTTGTCCTTACACCTCTATGACATACCATTACTTTTGAGTTTTGACCCCTCAACTAAAGACATACTCTCATGTTTGCACACCAGATAGAGAAAAATAAAAATAAATAAATCCTACTTGGCATATGAAAAAAGATACAACCAATAGCTCATTAACAAAATCCTCATTTCCACAAAAAAAAAAAACAAAAAAAAAAATCATCAAATAGCTCAATGTTTTTCTAACCTAATGGACAGGCAAAACTGACAAAGAGCTAATTTATTTTAAACAACAACCGAAAAAAAATAATACATCTTTGCTGAAGCCTCAAGAACCAAATCCCTGTTCTTGTAAGTTCGCCAAGCCACACATAAGGTGAAGCATGAGGTCCATCTGAAGAGCATTTTCCATTGTTCTTTTAACCAAGTGCAAGGAGCATAACTAGATCCTAGAAAATCTATCGAAAGGATATTTCATTTCCTGAATTTTCTCTACCCTCATAAAAAGCCAGTAAACCCTAGATTTCTAAAATTTCTAAACGAAAATTTAGATGCTCCGAACTAAATGACAAAAGGAGGGGCTGTACCTGGAACTTAGAGATATTAGGAGTAAAGATCTGGAGTTGAAATAGCAATGTAAAGTTCCAATCCTAAACCCCACTGACTTGAGACCCCTTACCAACAAGCCTCATAACAATGGCCTATCTTTCAGATCGTGTGTTCGAAAGCTACAATGGCCTATCCTTCAAAATAACAAGCAAAACCACAATCCAAACCAAATTTCTCAATCAATCTTATTCCAGTCCCAAATTTTTCCCAAATTTCTCAACTTTAACAAATTAGGAAAACCCTATAAATTGGGGGTTTTGAGAAACTCACATCAAGGGCTTCAATGGAGGAGTGAGGAGCTGCCACTGGGCTGCCATCGGCTGCTGCTGCTCGCGCGAGGAAGAAAGACGCGACCATGGAGGGAGGGAGTTTGAGTAGCGAGAACAAGAGAGGAGCAAGAGCGGGTTGCCATGGTTGAGAGCTTGAGCTCGATTTTGACGGGGAAGAGGCGGGTGGGTTTGAGGAAGAAGAGGGTGGCGTCGGACTGAGACTGGGTGATTGAGAAGGAGATCGAGAAGGGGACCTGAGAGGAGAGCGAGAATGGAGTGAGGAGATTTCAGAGGGGGCCTGAGAAGGGGATCTATCTGAGAGGCGGGTAGGTTTTATTTTTTTGGCGGACCCTTCAAAATTTTGGGAAAAATTAAGCGGGCCGGATATATTAAACCCGCCAATTTGATAACCGCTGCCTTAAGTATATTTTTTTTAACGGGTTTTGGTGAACCGCTGCCATAGCAATTATCACTTTAATGAACCGCTGCCAAAAGAAACTTGGACGGCCTCTATAGGTGGAGTTTTAAAAACCGCTGCCTAAACCGCCTCCTTAGACTAATTCAATTCCAATTTCGTAAAATACTCCTAAACCGCTGCGACAAACCGCTGCCTAATTGAACCGCTGCCATAAACCGCTACCTCTGCTCGAAATTGTAGTAGTGCACCGATGCCCCGATATATGCGAACATAAGTTATAGAAAGTTCGAGTCATACACAGTATATGTATATCCCATGTAATTTAATCTTTGTTTGCAAGTGTCTAATAAGTGTCTTTAATATTCATGCTCAGTAAATTTCAAGTATCCTGTATTCCTGCTCAGTAAAGATATATATTCAAGCACTCTAGATACATGGATACTTCGGATTTACAACTAAAGCATGAATATATGTATACATAAATGCATCATATTCACCCTAAAATATTCACCCTTCTAATTTCAAGAGCATTTTAGATGTCCTGATGCACTCTAGATGCTAGCACATTGATAATACCTGGTCCTGGACAACTGTTATAGTGATCCCATAAGACCAAACATCACTTAAATTTCATGGGTTTTTCAAAAACACCATCAATGGCTGGCTAAATTGGTATATCCTAAAAACACAATGACAAATAAAGATACAGATTAACCATTGAGGTAATATCAACTTGAAAAAGCTACTTCCAATGCAATTGCTCAAAATCACTGAAAGAATCAGGGCATTACAATGCCCTGAAAGAATCAGTAGCCTGATTATTTACAAAGAGAAATCGCATTCCAAGAGAAATCTAAATTTACAAAGACTTCAATAGTTTGATTAGGACAAAATCGATTTACAGAGAGAAATAAAAATTAGTTCAAAATTTGGAAAGAGAAATCACGTTCAGTCAGGGATGGAGGGAGAGAGGAACATACCTATGAGACGAACTGATTGGAAAGATGGACGTGGATATGAAATTGCCTCCATATCCTTGATTTGAGTCGTATCTCTAATTGCCTCATTGTGATTTTAAACCTTCTTATCTCGAATTGCCTCTAATATCTCGGATATGGATCTCGAACAGAGACGGAAGATGGATACCTCCTCACCTCCTAATTTCCTGATTTGGTTCTAGTCTGGAAAGACGAACCTCAGTTGTTGTAGGAGGGAATCGAGTTCAATAAATAAGAATATAAATCAAACCAGATTATGCCCACGCAAATGAATACAAGACTCTCTCCCGATGTAGCAGTGGGAAGTCAGGATCGATCCTCGAGGAAGCGTGTCAACGGATCTCAGGAAGCGGATAAATCTCACTCGGTTTCGACCTCAAAAGACCAACTCGATATCGACTGGTGGTGGTCGATATCGACTTAATAAAGTTGATTTTGGCCAGCTTGCAGAAGGTAGTCGATTTCGGCTTGGGGCACTCGATATCGACTGGATGTCCTCGATATCGACCTGTTCTTCTTCGAAATCTACCAAACCTGCGCAGACACAAACGAGCAACGATCTTTCTGGATCGGGAATTAGAAGTCGATATCGACCTAGGAGAGGTCAATATCGAGTAGAATGCAGTAATGTAAATAAAGAACAAAGCTTTTCAGACTCGGAAATAAACTTATGTAAAAGAAAACTTCCAAGATCGGGGTTTGCGACAACGATAACCAAACATGCATAAGGTAAGATAAATAACGATAATTATGCAAATCGCATCGAAGGATTAAGCTTTTCCCTTTTCCAACAATTAGACAACTCTTTCAAGAAACCCTAATCGTATCTACCGATTTTATATTTACAATCGAAGTTATTAGCATGGATCTCCATTGAATGGGTAATAAACACATAAAAGGTAGTAGATGCTAAAAACATAACAAAGGTCGGATCTTTACCTCAAACACACATGGCTATCGTTGGGCTCGCCCCAACCCTAGAAGTGGGTGGACTACTCGCTCTTCATTGCAATCACAGACATCATTGATGGAAAAGAAACTTGCATTAAACCTAACTGAAGAAAGTACAAACCGAACAAAGCTAGATCACTTTCGCTCTCCTTGCTCCACTCGGCCTCTCTCTCTTTCTCTACACTCTACTTACTTTCCTCCTTCTGAAATTGAATGAATAAAAACTAGCCCCATGGGCTTTATTTATAGGCTTCCCATCCTTGCTAATCAAGGAAGGAAATATCTATCTATATCTATATCTATTTATCTAATAACATAAGATAAAAACTTTGAAATAAAGGAGATAAATCAACTAGGACTATATCTAGTGTAGGTAAATATCTTCTCTTGACTTGATAGATCTTGATAGAATTTGCTCTTGTGGATATCACCATTGGATTCGGGATAGAAACTTAACAAGAACCCGGACTAACTCGATTTCGGCTTCTGTGGGTCCAGTCGATATTGACTAAGGTCGCTCGATATCGACCTGGCATTTCTTCGTTTCAGCTTCAGACACTCAATATCGGCTCTCAGGGTGAAAATCGAGTTGAGTGTTACTCGATATCGAGTTAAGGTACTCGATATCGACTTGCAACTTCCTGCTCCCAGCTTCTCGGGTCGACTTCTGGATGTTGGCTCGATATGAGCACTCGATATCGACTTAGACATGTCGATATCGACTTCTGTTTTTCCTCCTTAGCCGATTTTTGGCTTTTTGGGTGGAAATCGAGTGGATTACTCAATATCGACTTAAGGTGCTCGATATGGACTTCTAATTTTTCGACTCGATTTCCTTTCTTCCATCTCGATTTGTCCTGGTTCCGCTACTCCTTGACCTCACACTTTCTGTAGTTGACTTCGAGCTTTTCCTCCTTTCACTGAACTGCTGTAAATTGCCTCGATTTCTGCGAAATTAAACAGAAACTGGTGTAGATTTCATAATTTGGCAAATAAGCATAAACTACATAGATTCTGTACTATCTAACCCAAATGCATGAAATGCATACAAAAATTGATATAAAAGTTGATATAAAACATGGCACAAAACATGGACATCAAATCACCCCATACTTAAGCTTGCTTGTCCCCAAGCAATAACTTGGATGGTCATTCAGGGGAAGAATTCAAAACTCTCAACATCATAGATTCATTCTTATATAACCCTGCAATCAATCACCATCATCGAAAAGGTATTTGTGCCACAAATCCATGCATGTGCAATAAAAAACATCATCTACTCACAAAAGGAGGGTTATGCAAAAACAATTCATGTGACAAAGCATTAATAATCAAGAGGACTTTATTTAAGCTCAATAAGGAGTAGAATTGGTAAAAGGCTAAGGGTGGACAATTTTTGGCAATGTGGTGCTAATAATCCGGGGAAATGGAGTATTTTCCAAATTGAATTTCCACTTTCCTTCTCCATAAGATTTCTCACCTTTCATAATGCTTTTATCAATAATAATGCTTTTACCTCTCTAACCTCAGCACTGCCTTCTCGCGAGTCGCAAACATGGGTGTCATGAATGGCCCCGGATACTTAGTGCTTTGGACTCCTCACCTTAGTGTCCCATCTCGCCAAACTATTATCTCAGCGAGTAGGGTCGATCTACCGTTATCTCCTGAGGTGATCAGATTTTTTCTCACTCATTAAATTTTCCATATATTTCAAACAATTTCCTACCAAACTCCAATAATGATAACAACACAAACACCATATGATAATCTCCATAATGTAACATCATTCTCAACATAATTCCCGGATAGGAAATATAGTAGAAAATGACAATATTTGGAACATGTGGAGCATAATATGAAATAAGGCTCAATATGGCTTTTGTGATCCATGAGCATAGGTAAGGCTAAGGATATAACAATATGAGCATATATGGAAATATAAAATCCTCCATCCTCTGATCATGCAACATGTCAAAAGTAATTTCAAATTTCACCTCATTTCATAGTTTTCATAAAATAATGCTCTTCATTTTGACTTCCCTTTACCAGGCAATTTCATGCTATATCTCTAATGAATCCAATTTTGCATCGTCGAGTTCAATATTAAACTTCCATGACATTAATAAAAAAAATTCAATGGGGGTCTTTTTTTCAAACTTTGGAAAACATGCATATATAAGCACATGTAAGCACATAGATATCAATAATGAATTCCAAAATAGCCGTGTATAAGCAATTCAAGAAATAATGCACCAATAATTTCAAATATGGTCAAATATGCATGAAGTAAGCCCTTCCCCCACCCCATACTTAAATATTACAGTGTCCTCACTGCATAAAAAAGAAGGGTAAAGAAAGAAACTCACTAGACAGGTGTGCAAGATGTCAAAAATCGAGTGCAAATGTTGTAAGGCCCTGGTCGATATCGAGTAGTCATGGTCGATATCGACCTACTGTACTCGATTTCGACTCCTAGTTTTCTTCCTTGTCCCTAAAAAAATTAGAATAGACATACCCACAATAGAAAATAATATCCAAAACAAAAAACAAAAGCAACAATGTCCAAAAATCCCAAAAAGTAATTGTCTATTTACAAGCTCTAGATTTTAGAGTCGCTAGGCCGACTTTCTCCATTAAGCATTAGCTTGGCTCATCTTTGTCCCGAGGTATAGGTGGATCTGGTGGTTCCTCCGGTGGTGGGAAGCGTGGGATGTCATCCGGGGGCATCGTATGAAGAAGCTTAAACCTCCCCAAGTGGACGCTCCATGGCTCCACCCATTCATCTTCCTTGGCTCGAGCTAGCATTTATAAGGGAAGATATAAAGAAAATATACATACCTCATCATCATACCTCTTCCGCTTCATATGTTGATTTGTTTGCGCGTCTCCACCACAACAAAACGGTCGAGTGGCGAGAGATATTTCCACCTCATCATGCGGAGCTTCATGCCACTTTGCTAGGACCCCACACTTGAATATGAACATTGGTTGCTCAAAATCATCGGGGATAGCCTTCACCTTGTAAGGTAAAAGCGATCTTGGAATGCCTTGGTCAACAATGTCCAACTTCTTCTCTTCTAGTGTTGTTTCGCCTTGGGACCCTTCATATAATTCATCAACAATAGGTAGTAAAGTAGGAATGAAATTCGAGGAAGGACATACCTGGCTGTCGACATTGAGTGGGTTAATTGGCTCGTCGGGAGGAGGACATGGTCCTTTAGACTGAATGGAAGCCTCAAGCCTTCGGATTTCGTCTTCCAACCGGACTATTTCCTTCCGCTTCGGATTTCGTCTTCCAACCGGACTATTTCCAACCGGATTATGCCCACGCAAATGATTACAAGACTCCCTCCCGATGTAGAAGTGGAAAGTCAAGATCGATCCTCGAGGAAGCGTGTCAGCGGATCTCAAGCAGCTGATAAATCTCACTCGGTTTCGACCTCAGAAGACCAGCTCGATATCGACTTGTGGTGGTCGATATCGACCTAATCAAGTCGATTTTGGGCAGCTTGCAGAAGGTAGTCGATTTCGGATTGGGGCACTCGATATCGACTGGATGTCCTCGATATCGACCTGTTCTTCCTCGAAATCGACCAAACATGCAGAGACACAAACGAGCAGCGATCTTTCTGGATCGGGAATTAGAAGTCGATATCGACCTAGGAGAGGTCAATATCGAGTAGAATGCAGTAACGTAAATAAAAAAACAAAGCTTTTCGGACTTGGAAATAAACTTATGTAAAAGAAAACTTCCTATATCGGGGTTTGCGAGAACGATAACCAAACATGCATAAGGTAAGATAAATAACGATAATTATGCAAATCGCATCGAAGGATTAAGCTTTCGCCTTTTCCAAAAATTAGACAACTCTTTCAAGAAACCCTAATCGTATCTACCGATTTTATGTTTACAATCCAAGTTGTTAGAATGGATCTCCATTGAATGGGTAATAAAAACATAAAAGGTAGTAGATTCTAAAAACATGACAAAGGTCGGATCTTTACCTCAAACACGCATGGCTATCGTTGGGCTCGCCCCAACCCTAGAAGTGGGTGGACTACTCGCTCTTCATTGCAATCGCAGACATCATTGATAGAAAAGAAACTTGCATTAAACCAAACTCAAGAAAGTACAAACCGAACAAAGCCAGATTACTTTCGCTCTCCTTGCTCCACTAGGCCTCTCTCTCTTTCTCTACTCTCTACTTACTTCCCTCCTTCTGAAATTGAATGAATAAAAACTAGCCCCATGGGCTTTATTTATAGGCTTCCTATCCTTGCTAATCAAGGAAGGAAATATCTATCTATATCTATATCTATTTATCTAATAACATAAGATAAAAACTTGGAAATAAAGGAGATAAATCAACTACGACTATATCTGATGTAGGTAAATATCTTCTCTTGACTTGATAGATCTTGATAGAATTTGCTCTTGTGGATATCACCATTGGATTCGGGATAGAAACTTAACAAGAACCCGGACTAGCTCGATTTCAGCTTCTGTGGGTCCAATCGATATTGACTAAGGTCGCTCAATATCGACCTGGCATTTCTTCATTTCAGCTTTAGACATTCAATATCGGCTCTAAGGGTGAAAATCGTGTTGAGTGTTACTCGATATCAAGTTAAGGTACTCGATATCGACTTGCACCTTCCTGCTCCCAGCTTCTCGGGTCGACTTCTGGATGTTGGCTCGATATGGGCACTCGATATCGACTTAGACATGTCGATATCGACTTCTGCTTTTCCTCCTTAGCCGATTTTTGGCTTTCTGGGTGGAAATCGAGTGGATTACTCGATATCGACTTAAGGTGCTTGATATCGACTATTGATTTTTCGACTCGATTTCGTTGCTTCCAGCTCGATTTGTCCTAGTTCCGCTGCTCCTTGACCTCGGACTTTCTGTAGTTGACTTCGAGCTTTTCCTCCTTTCACTGAAATGTTGTAAATTGCCTCGGTTTCTGCAAAATTAAACAGAAACTGGTGTAGATTCCATAATTTGGCAAATAAGCATAAACTACATAGATTATGTACTATCTAACCCAAATGCACGAAATGCATACAGAAATTGATATAAAAGTTAATATAAAACATGACACAAAAAACATGGACATCATCAGTCGATCTCGAACAGAGAAGGAAACCGAAGGGAGAGAAGAACAAGAAAGGAGAGACAAACCTGTGGCCATCTCCGGTGGGTGGCGGGAGGCCGTCTCCGGTGGGCACTGGATGGCCGTCTCCGATGGGCGCAGTTAGGGTTTTTCGAAGTGCGAAGAGTGAAGATAGCGCAGAGAGGAACACGGGGGTGGGTGAAGAGTGAAGATTGATGTCTCCTCTATGTTTGTTTTAATTTTTAGTTCAGCCATTCCCGACGCTTTACAACGTCGAGATTTGTCTCAATTTCGAAACCTCCAGCTGTCAAAAAATTTCAACATCTCAGAGCGTCGAAAATTTTCGACGGTATTACAATACGTCGCCACCAACCCGTCGAAAAATACATGTATTTCATGTAGTGTCGAATCATTGCCACACCCAAAGAAAAACAAAATGTCATAAGGATCCAGGTGGCCTACTGGTGCATGTGGAGTTGGGGCTTGTCTGGTGAAGGGTAGATACGTGCAAGTAACGTCTTAATCCAAAAACACAAGGGTACACTAATAAGCTATGGCGAAAACTACACCAGATACCGCCATATCCATCCATTTATCTACCAGTGCATCCATATTTGTCACCCTCCAATTGAGCCTCGCCAAATAATTGGACATTGTCTCGCCACGCCTCTATAGCCAAGGTTCATACCGATAAGGATGAAGATGAACCTCACTCAAGGTTGGTGTCCCTTATCAAGATCCAGTAGTCCCAACCAGTGGAGGTCGCAGTGGGGGGAGGGGGGGTGGGGCAGCCGCCCCACCCTCTGGCGACGGAACTTCATAGTATTTTTTTAAAAAAAAAGTGAAAGAGAATACAAAATTTGTCTAGCTTAGTTGGTAAATTTATGGAAGATAATTTAAGTTACCCAAGAGGCCATAGGTTCAAATCTCATTCCTTTTCCTTTTGCACTATTTTTTATTCCTACCATAAATGTCATATTAAATCAAATTTTATATTTTTCTTTTAATATTTTCATAAGATAATTCATTATGTTACACATATATTTTTTGAAATGCCATATTTAAACCATAATTTATGAGGTTTTTGAGACCGCGTCTCTCTTTTTTTTTAAAAAAAAAGAAGAAAAAAAAAGAAAATTGGAACAGGGGAGAGTGGGAGAGAGAAGGCCCGCCGGAGGAAAAAAGAAAGGCGGAGGGACGCGGAGCATGTGAGGGGCGGAGTGGAGGAGTTGGCGGGCGGGGGCCGAAGAGGGAGGCCGGATGAGATGGCGGGTGAGGCCCGGAGAGGAAGGCGGAGGCGCGAAGGTGAGGGACATGCACAGAGGAAGGCGGAGGCGCGAAGGTGGAGCGAAGGCCCCTCGATCTCCAGCGGCGTGGTCTTTGTCCTTCCCAACCCCCCCCCCCTCCTTCGCCTTGTGTTCTCCGGCGCTACCGCCTCGGCCTCCGGCGCCATGCTCCTACCAACTCCACGCCCCTGCCTTCGCCTCTTCCTCCACCCTCTGTTCATCTCCGGCGGCGACCTCCTCTCTCTCGCAAGCCCCAGATCTCCGCCCCTCCACCCTCTATTCATCTCTGGCGACGGCCTCTATTCTCACCAAGGCTCTAGATCTCCGCTCATAAGACGCGGTCCTAAACCGCGTTATTTTGAAAAATCTGCAAAATATGAATATTTGTGTAAATATTTTTAAAGCTTGAATATTTTGTTAATTAATTATTTTTTAATGAATATTTTGAAAAAAAATTCTTTCAAATCCTATCAATTTTTTTTTTCATTTACCAATGACAAATTCTTTAAAAAATTTATAATTTTCTTTCAATATGAAAAAAAATCTTAATCAAGTGCACACATATATGTAAATTATTAAATTTTTGTATATATTTTTGTAATAAAATTATCATATTTATATACCATAATTTATTGTTTTTTTTCAATATACCATAATTTACGGGTTTTTTTAAATATATTTAAATAAAATATCTTTATTATATATATTGAGAAAAAAAATTCCCAACGAAAAATTTCGCCCATCCCCCCCCCCCCTCCAGTAATTCCTGCGGCCGCCACTGGTCCCAATATGTAGCTAGAGCTTTGGAGTTAAAATATTTTTTTTTGAGTTTGACCTTTATTATTTAACATATAATATTAATTCATTTTATTATTAAGAGTTTATGATTTTGAACAATTTTTTATTTTTATATTTTGGGTTTAAAATATTTTTTAAGAGTTTAACTTTTTTTATTTTATGATAAGGCTTAGTAATATTTTATTTTATTATTAATATTTTATCATTTTTTATGATTATTTATGATTGAGTAAACATTTTTTTAGGATTTTTTTGCTAAGTGTCCATTTTGAATATGACATTTTGCAAAATGTCCATTTTGCAAAATGTTCATTATGACATGTTTGCCCTTCCTTTCCATTTTTAATTTAACATCCTTTTTTCCTATTTTTAATTTGACCATTGACCTGTCAAGGTTAATGACTTTGGTGATAGTTTTTATTGTGATAGTTTTTTTTAACGAGATTAGTGTCACCACATTTATTAGTCGTGACACATGTGGCGAGAATTTGTTTTGGTGACAGCTTAGTTTTTATAGTTTTTTTTACGAGTTTAGTGTCACTATCTCTATTAGTGGTGACACATATGATGACATTTTTTTTTCGTGACAACTTTGACTTTAGAGTTTTTTTTACATTGTGACCACCCTTATCGCTGTGACCACCCTATCAGTGGTCACTGTCACAACCCTTACCATTGTCACCACCCTTAACCCTGTCACTACCCTTATCAGGGTTCATTGTCACAACCCTTATCACTGTCACCACCCTTATCGTTGTCACCGCCCTTATCAGTGGTTATTGTCACCACCCTTACCACTGTCACCGCCCTTAACGTTGTCAACACCCTTAACGTTGTCAACACCCTTATCATTGTCACAAGCCTTATCGTTGTCACCACTCTTCTCACTGTCACCACCGTCATCGTTGTCACCACCATTATCAATGTCACCACCCTGATGAGTGGTCACACCGTCACCACCCTTACCGATGTCACTACCTTAATCATTGTCACCATCCTTATCAGTGATCACATTGTTGGTGACACATATGGTGAAAACTTTTTTTGAAGATGTCTATACTTTTATAGTTTATTTTACGAGGTGATTGTCACCAGCTTAGTGATTTTATTGTTGACACACGTGAAGGCTTTTTTCTTGTGACATTCTTTATAGCATTCAATGTGCTTACTGCTCACAAAGAAAAGTGAAAAAATAAAATAAAATGGAATACACTGTGTGTAACGACCCATGATTATGATTCTCGAGTTACCAAAAGATTAGTATTTTAAAGTGGGATTTCACACCTAAATCCGTAAGATACGTTGGCAACCCCGAGGTAAACTTTTGTACCTGTCCTAATTCTACAACGCGAAAATTCTATTTATCATGCAGACCAACATAAGTTCTGAAAGTGATACAACAAGTGCCGTGGTAGAGCCGAGTCAAAACATATGAAAAGTTGATCGACCACTTGTGGGGGCGAACGTCGTTAGCTTTCACCTCACCAAATAGTAATAATATCCAAACTCAATGCTCAACCAAAAGATTAGTACAACAGAAAAGTAAGGATTCGAACCCATAGAGAAGAATATTCGCTTATATATTTATATTGATGATTTCTTATGACAATAGCAAATAGGTTGTAGCAAACTAATGAAATATTCAGATAAACTAGAGGCACGAGTGGGAGGTGAAAGAAAAGGTTATTGAGTATATGTGAAAGGCAAGTGCGATCCTTGCCTTGAATTGTGATGAAGAGGATGTGTTCGTAAGAAACTTTTATCTTAATTGCAAGCAAGAAAAATGGATCTAGATAAGTACTCATCTTCATCAGGGTTTTAGTTTAACTCGTACTTTTATCTGAATAGCAGATCTATTGGTTGGATTGTTCATCAATACTATCCTGAAGCTCTATGGCGTGACTGAAAATATTTGTTCTTATTCTGCAATTATATGGTTATTCAATCCATTTACCTTCACCAATGGAACTCATGAGAATTGTGAGCCCATTGTTTGTGTTGTGATCTTGTAGATCATTATTTGTATTATGAAAGGTATATGTTGTCTTTCATTCAAGTATAAACTTTTAATACTAGTTGTGTTTCTTGTTTCCTTTTTTTTATACAATCCTCGATGTTTTGATTCCCTTTATTTGGTGTCATACATCAAGAAACTGTTGTTCGAGGGTGTTTTTTATTATTATTTTTCCCAAAAAAATTTCTTCTGCAAGAGGTACTTGTCAATTTAAGCTCGATTGACTGAGAGAAGATGGAAACTCAAAGAACAGAGAAAAGGGGGAACAAGCTGAGGATTGATTGAGATGTTCATTGAAGTGAATTGTTGATTTACCGTTTTCCCACCTCTTCTTTATATAGAGGGAGAGATGAACGGATTCGGTTACATGAGTTGTAATCCTATACAATGCAAGTCTACTGCCTTATGATATTTCTCCTCTAGTTGATGATCAGTTGATCAATCAGATCATAGCTCAACACCCCCCCCCCCTCCCCTTCAAACTTGGGGTGGAGACAACCCAAGTTTGCCAAGAAGCAAATTCTGTTGGTGAGAAGGTAAGATTTTAGTAAGAACATCTGCAAGTTGGGAAGCAGTTGGGATGTGACACAAGTCCAACAGTCCTTCAAGTACCATTTCCCTAGAGAAGAGCAGACTGATTGTCACAGTATATAGTGACTGGCTTAGTAGGAGAAGCTCCAAGCTCATCAAGAAGACGAACTAGCCAAGTGACTTCTGATGCAGTCTGAGCCATGGCACGGTACTCGGCCTCTGTGGAGCTCCTAGAGACAACATCTTGCTTCTTAAACTTCCAACTAATTAGAGAACGGCCCACCAAAATGACAAAATTTGTCACTGGACGTCTACTATAAGAGCAAGATGCCCAATCTGAGTCTGTATAAGTAGCAATTTGTGGAGTATCAAATCCATTAAGAAGTATCCCATGATGCAATGTGCCAGCCAAATATCGAATAGTGTAGTAAAGAGCATCCAAATGTGAAGAACGAGGGGCTTGCATGAACTGGCTTAAGGGTTGAACAGAGAAACAAAGATCAGGTCTAGTGTTTGTAAGAAAATTCAGTTTGCCCACCATTTTTCTGTAGTGGGAAGGATCCAGTAAAGGATCATCAATGAGTGGATCCAAATGAATGTTTTGAAGGAGAGGAGTGCACACAGATCAAATATCATGAAGACCAGATTCCTTAATGACCTCCTGGCTGAACTTATGTTGAGATAAATGAATGCCTTTAGAGCTGTAAGAGACTTCAAGCCCCAAAAAATAATGAAGGACACCCAGGTCCTTGATACTGATTCGCTTATCCAGAAAAGCTTTGAGCTTTGAGATCTCATGAGGATCTGAACCAGTAACAAGGAGATCATCAACGTAGACTACAACTATAGTGAGATGACCATGTACTTGCTTAGTAAAAAGGGAGTAATCGAGTTTGGATTGAGTAAACTCGGGAGACAATAACGCAGTGGTGAGCTTATGAAACCATTATCTGCTTGCCTGTTTCAGACCATAGAGTGATTTTTGTAGCTTGCACACAAGATTTGGAGCTGCAGAAAACCCCTCAGGAAGACGCATATAAACTTCTTAATAGAGATCTCCATGTAGGAAGGCGTTTTTCACATCCAATTGATGTAAAGACCATTGTTTAGCAGCAGCCAAAGCAATGACAATCCTAATGGTTGTCATTTTAACAACTGGTGAGAAAGTCTCATGATAATCAATTCCTTCAATTTGTGTGTACCCCTTAGCAACTAAACGAGCTTTGTGACGCTCCAGGCTTCCATCAGCCTTTAATTTGACCTTAAAGACCTTCTTGCACCCTATTGCTCTCTTACCTGCAGGAAGAGGAACTACAACCCAAGTATTGTTTGCAGTTAAAGCACCTATCTCTTTCTTCATAGATAAAACCCCATTAGGATCTTGGGCAGCTTCTTTGTAAGAGGTAGGTTCAACATATCAGGTAATGTGGGACAAGAGGGCAAAAGACTATGGTGGTGTATGCGATGCATAATGAGAAACAGGATACTGGTGATCGATATGGGAAGTGGAACAAGCATTGCACACAAAGTCATTGAGATGAGCAGGAGGATGGTGATTTCTGGATGACATCCTTAAAGGAATTGGCTCGATTTGTGAAGAAATGGGATCAATTTGTGGTGGAGGTGTAACAGAATCCACTGAAGTGGATCCTGAAGAAGAAGAATGTAAGGGTGATGCAACAGAAATGTCATGAGATGAATTTTGTGGTGAATTTGGTGGGGAAATTTGTGAAGAGGTTTTAGTGGAGATGGTGGTGATGTATGAGGTAAGAAAATATTTGAAGGAAAGCTGGACATTGAATGAGGTAGGGAAACGCCACAAGCAAAGGTGTCAATTGAATGGAAAGGAAAGTAGGTCTCATGAAACACAACATCACGAGAGTGAAAGACATGCTGAGATTTAATGTCAAGAACAGTGTAAGCACTTTTTCCATACTTGTATCCCAAGAAAACACATGGATTGGCACGAGGTTGAAATTTGTCCCTCCCTTTCTTTAGAGTACTCAGATAGAAAAGGCAACCAAACACTCTCAAATGAGTGTCCGGTGGAGGTTTGTGAAAGAGCATTTCATAGGGAGTTTTATTAGAAATGACAGGTAAAGGACAACAGTTGATCAAGTATGTGGCTGTGAGAATGCACTCCCCCCAGAATTTGATGGGAATATTTGCTTGAAATTTTAAAGCCCGGGCAACCTCTAATAAATGTTTATGTTTCCTCTCAACAACACCATTCTGTTAAGGGGATTCTACACAACTGGTTTGATCAATGATGACAAGATCATAAAATAATTTGGATAAAGAATGATCAAGGAACTCATCTGCATTGTCAGATCTCATGGCTTTGATGGATTACTGGAATTGGTTTTGAATGAGAGACTGTTGTTGTAAGAGGATATGTCAAGTATTAAAGTAAATAAAACTAATAAAAGCAAACCAACTCCTATCCAAGCAAATAAATACCAGACTTCCTCCCGTTGTAGTAGAAGGTAGTCAGGATCGATCCACGAGGAAGCGTGTAAGTGCCCGCCTTTCTCGTTCCAAAGAACTCTCGAAACCGACTCAGGAAGTACTCAACGTCGACTGGAGTCCTCGACGTTGACCACTCAGTCGAGTAAAATCTGCAAAACAGAGAACAGAAACAAAGAAACGCAAGAAAATAAAGCAAAGCTGGTCGATCTCGAGTAGGGGTACTCGACATCGACTACTGTAGCACTCGACATCGACCAGTGTTGTCGAAATCGAGTAGAACAGATTCGAAAACTGTAACTTTAAATTGAAATAATGAAAATAAACACGAAATAGGTGGGAATAAAATCAATAAACTAAAATACTTCCAAGATCGATGTATCAACACCACAACGATAACCATATAAAATAATGCATAAGGTATAAAACATCATGCCTTTTCATCAAATAAATGTCGTTATTAATAAATAGGAAAATAGAGGCTTTCGCATAAACCCTAATTGTTACTAACCCTTTTCACATAATTAATCCAAGTTGTATTAAGATCACTTTCGGTTCAATAACACAAACAAGGATCACCTTCAACTTTCGCAAAAGAATCGTGCTCATAGGGATAGAAGACAAAATCGCATCAAAAGATTATACCTTTATTTTATTTTATTTTATTTTATTTGGTCCAATCTATGAGTGTGGTGAGCGCCAAGCTCAGGGTAACTCCAGTCTCTTCAAGCCACGGCTATCGGAAGTCGGACCTACCCCCTAAGGTTGTGTGAATATGAATTTCCCTTCGTCTTGGCCATCAAGAGATTTATATAAACACAACCTTAGCACACTTGAGACTATAGTACCATAATCTGATAGGAAACAAAAAGAGGTATAAAATGCATCCATTGCAAGTGAGGCTTGCTGGATGACGAGGTTATAGAAGGTTTGAAAATAACAAAAATTACATGTTGTAGCTTGGCCTTCTAAGTCTTCCTCGTTTAATTCCTTGAGCTCAGTCTTGCCCATTAGCTCTATTTCTTTCCTCAAGTCCAGCTTGTAAGTTCGAAGATGGGGTGAAGTAGAGTGAGAACTCATGACATAGGACCTTGTATACATGGGCTTTGACGAGGTGAAAGATTGCTTCTGCGCTCTTGCTAATCCCTTCAAAGGCCTTCTCGTTCCTTGCCTTCCACATATGATAAACAGTAGCCACAAGAGCCACTCTTTTAGCTTTAGAGAACCATCATTTCCCTTTTCCCTCCTTCTTGAGCCATTTAAGTCCACTTTTGAGAGTGCTCATTTCCCTCCAGATTCCTAGCCAAGATTTCACCTGAGTCCAAACATTGGAGGAGAAGTTACAAGCAAAGAAAATATGCTCATGAGATTCTATAGTTTGGTTACATAGGTGACAGTTGAGGTTCACTTCCCTTGTTCTAATTAAGTCATTTTTTGCAAGCCTCCTTTTTGCTGTCAACCATAAGATAAAGGCGTGTTTGGGAATGATGGTTTTGTCCCACACCACTGTCGACCATGGGGGTTTTGTAGCTCTACTTCTGAAATGGTTGTAGTCTGTTTCATTACTGAATTTACCACCAAGACACCAACTATTAAGCTTTGTTGAGGCCTCTTGAATGCTTCCTGTGGATGTTAGTAGCGCATCTCGAATAGATAATATCTTTTTAAGCAAAGGAGAGTCATGTCATGCACTTGCCAAGTCCATACATTTCCATGTTGTAAGTATTGATGATGTACCCATCTAACCCATAAGCTATCCTTTTTTCTTTCAATGTCCCATAGCATTCTCGAAATGAAAGTTGTGTTCCAAGTTTTTAGATTTTTTAAACCTAAACCACCCTTTTCTTTAGGTAGACAAACATCTTTCCATCGGATTCTATGTGATTTCCATAAGAATTTTGCACAGAGATTGTTTACTTTATCAATAAGCTTAGCAGGAGATGGAATAATTGAAAACCAGAAGGCACTTTTCCCTTGGAGTGCAGTTCTAATCAGTTCTACTCTACCTGCATAAGATAGAGTTTAGAATTCCAATAACTGATATTAGTCAAAATTTTGTCAAGGAATGGGGAGAATTGAGAAACAGTTAATTTTCCAGAGGATATAGGTATTCCTAAGTATCTAAAGGGGAACGAGCCCTCTGTAAATCTAGATCTAGCAGCTAGGAAAGCCCTATCTTCATTCTTAGCACCTGCAAGGAAATAAGAAGATTTGTGTGGGCTGATCTCCAAACCCGACACCTCAGAAAAATGATTCAATGCATCTAAAAGAATAGTCATGGAATTCTTATCTCCCCTAGACATTAATATGATATCATCAGCATAAGCGATATGTGTAATCTATAACTTTTCGCATTTTGGATGAAGCTTAAAACCTGGGAGTCGTGTCTTGCACCTTAAAACTCTAGACAGGTAATCCACAGACAGTACAAATATGAGGGGGGAGATAGGGTCTCCTTGTTTCAATCCTCTCTTTCCAAAGAAATACCCCTACAAGGATCCATTGATGCTAATAGAGAAAAAGGTAGAACATATACATTCAAGGATCCAATGTATAAACTGTGTAGGAAAATTCAAGTGTGAGAGCATTTGTTGTATGAATTTCCAGGAGATCGTATCATAAGCCTTTTTAAGATCAAGATTTATTAAGCAACGAGGACCGATTCTCTTCCTAGTGTACCTTCAAATCAACTCCTGTAAGAGTAGAATATTTTCAGTCATAATTCTACCTTCAATAAATCCAATTTGTGAAGGGGAAACAATTGATTTCAGTATAGGAAAGAAAGCAGCTAGGATTTTGGAGATGATTTTGTAAGAGATGTTGCAGCAAGATATAGGCCAAAAATCCCCAACGTGTTTTGCATTTGCAGTTTTAGCAACAAGTGCAATGGAGGTGTGATTGGTCTGTTTTAAAAGACTACCTGAAGTGAAGAACTCTCTCACTGCTTTGGTTAGTTGATCCCCAGTGATGGCCCAAGTATCTTTATAGAATTTTGAAGTGAAGCCATCTGGCCCAGGTGACTTGTCATCTCCAATGCTCCACATAGCCTCTTTGATCTCCTCTAGTGTGACAATTCTAAGAAGCTCATCATGTCTGTCTGCACTCAATATTGCTCCACCATTTCTAATGTATCTAGTATCCACATCTGCAGTCTGTTTCTCAGTACCAATAAGCCCATTGTAGAATTTGACAAATTCCTCAGCCACCTCATTTAAAGAAAGGGTTTCCAGACCATCTTCTTTAAGCAGAGAGCTCACATGGCTTCTTTTCATGTTTTTCTTCATAAGCCCATGGAAGTAAGCATTGCATCTGTCTCTCTCGAAGGTGTATTTGGCCTTTGCTAACTGGGAGTGGAATTTGAATCCAGCCTCTTTAAGTCTATTCGTTTTCTTCTTTGCTGTCTCCATTGACTGTAGCAACTCCAGAAAGGTAGGGTCATTTCTCAAATCCATGAATGCCTTCTCGTAATCGGCCTCTGCATTTTTTTCTCTCTCATTAATGTTAGAGTGCTGAGTTTTATTCAGTTGTTGCAAAGGCTTCTTCAAATTCTGTAGCTTCTTACACAGGAGGAATTGCTTTGAACCACTTCCATAGTAAACCCAGTGATCAGTGATTAGTTGCTGAAAATTTTCACTTTGCCCCCACATGTTGAAATATTTAAATGGACCTCTTTTATTCCTTTGTTGCTCCAGAACTTCCACTAGTACTTGACTATGGTCACAGAAGGCCTTAGGCATCAGAAAAGTTGATTTGCAATATAGATCCAGTGTGTCCCAGCAACCATTCACCATTACTTTATCAATTTGTGTGGCTTTCGACCCTTTGAACCAAGTATGCGCAAGTCCCTCACTTATTGCATCATGTAGGTCTATTTCTGCACACACCTCCCACATATCTGATATTTCATAGGCTGTCACAGTTGCACCATTCTTCCTTTCACGGGATCTCATAATTGCATAAGTCTCGTTGTACTAACCATGGCAAATTTATATTACCAATTTCCTCTACAAGGTTTCTCCATAGTCCCCTTCTCTTTACAATTGTGTGAATGCCGTAAACCTGTGCAATCTCGAAGCACTTTCCAGTAATTCTGCATTGTATTTCTCCATAAATAAGTTGTTCAGTAATCCTTCTGTATCTGAAATTTACCCTCTGAGGATCCCAAATAATCACAATCCTTCCAACTGCACTTTGGTCAAAGTTGGGAATAAAATTCCATTGGCTGAAGCTCTTACTCATTATTGACTTAAGTTTACTCTCATTTAGCTTAGTCTCCATGATTCCGAGTAAACTGATGTTCTTCTCCCTTAAGAACTTCATAACAGCCTTATGTTTGGGGGTGCTGTTAAACCCCCTCATATTCCAAGAGGCTATTATCATTTACTCTTTTTTGTAAGGGTGCTAGGCCCTTTTTTCGTCCACTGTCAACTCTCAATGTTATGTATTGGCCAATAGTTTATAGCTAACACAGTCTCCTTCTTTTCTCTGTCCTCAAACTCCTTCTTTGTATCCTCCTCACTGTTTTCTGTATCTCCTTCATGTACTGTTGTCCCAGTTGCTGCAATTCCTTGCCTATTCAGTCTTTCACTTCTTCTGACCTCATTCAAAAGGTGATCTTTTCCTGGATATCTCTGGATTACCTTTCCTCTAGCTTTGTCTGTAGTCTCTACTTTATTTTTTCTTTTGCTCCTTCCTCTCAATTGACTTTATTCAGCTGTAGTCTCCACCTCACTGGATTTATCTGTAGTCTCCATATCCTTGTCATTAAGGTTCATATCCCCACTCTTTTGCTCAAGAATATGGAAGGAGTTGTTGCCTGCAAATGTAATTACAGCTTTCCTTTGCTTCCCTTCATCAGTAGCTTCCACTTCATTATATTTATCAGGGGGCTCAATATCTTTATCCTGCAAGTACATATCTTCATTCACTTGCTCCAGAACATGGAAGGAGTTGTTATCTCCAAATGTTACTTTCTTTTTCTTCCTCTTCTCTTTTTCTTTCTGATTTTCAATTCTTTTCATTTCCTCCTCTAATCTCCTTGAGGACTCAATGTAGAGCTCCTAAGTCTCTTTTAAGTTTACAACCTTAGCAGGAGGGGGTGAGGTTTTTTTCTTTTGGTAAGCTTGGTTTATTCTTTCTATGGAAGAGATTAGAGATGATTTGACATTAGTCATAGTAGATTTAAAACTAAAAAGGGAAGGAGGGGACCTTTGCTAGTTTTTGGAAAGTTGTGTCTGCTGGGGTCTAGAGAAGATGATAGGATTGGGGAGAATGATGTGTTCAGGACCAGGTGTAGGTAGGGGGAGGGGGAGGTGGTTCAGAGTTAGAAGGTTGGTCCTTGTTGGTATCGTTTTGTGAGGATAAGGACGAAGTTAGTGTAGGCTCAGAAGAGGATGCCATTTGAGGGGGGGATGGGGAAGGGGGAGTTTGAACAGGAGGATGAAGATAAGAAGGAGGGGGAGAAGGTGGGTCTGTGGCAAGGTTTGCTCTAGTAGAAGAAGAAGGTTGGAAGGTGGAAGCTCCTGCCGCCGAATGAGTAACTGTCTCTTTGTAAATTTTTTGGGAGCCCATAGGAGTTTGTGACCTGTTGTCTGTAGCAGCTCCCCTTGCAGTTGGGCATTTATTTGTTTAATGCCCATAGGTTGTGCACCTATTACATCTTGGAGGTAAGTTTTCATATTCAATGTAACAAGTGTGATCTGGGGCATCATCAAACTCAATTTTAACCATCCTTTTTAGTTCCTTGGCGCAGTCCATTTCAACCAATACTCTAGCATATAGTTGTTTTGATCTATGCTTTAAAGTATATCCATCGGACATTATTGGATCCCCTATCTTAGAAGCAATTTTTTCAAGTAGCAATGGTGTCCAGAACTCTGTAGGAAACTTATGTATTCTTATCTAGACTGGTAGGCTAGAGAAGAGGGCTTTGTCGAAGGTAAATCTTTCAGGCACACACTTGAGGAGGAGGGTATAACCCGACCCTATGAAGGGTCCTTTCAACAGGACAGTATCCCTATCTTCCTTAGTGAAAATTTGAACATCAACCAACCACCATGTGCATTGTACTCGTGCTTTGGCCAGATTCTCTTGAGGTTAGCAATAGTCTCAAAGCCAAGGAATCTTCCAACAACATATCCTACCAAAGCAAAACCCCATGCTTCTTCCAGATTTAAGCAATCATTCCTAGAGGCTTTTACAGTATCACCTTCTCCAAATTTGTGGTAAGACAATTTGAAACCTCTGGATCTAGAGCATGTACCCATCATAGGTGATCTGGTGGCCCAAGCTCCTTGCAATTGGGTTTGGGAGGTGGTAGAGGGAGGGATGAGTTGAGTTTGGGGAGGGTTGGTGGGAGTTTTGTAAGCTTCAGCAGGTGTGGGTTCATGGTTAGGGATGCCATCAGCTAGGTTGGATTGGTCAGAAATTGGGGAGGTTAGAGGGTTAGGCACCTGCACCCCTGGAAGTAAACTATCCCCAGTGTTCTCATTGTCTTTAGACACAATATCAGCATTCAAGATGGGTTCAATAGACTCAGTTTCCATGGAGGTTGAGGTATTCGGTGAGGAAACTTCATTTTCAGACAACACATTGGAGGAATTAAGGTTATCAAGACCAATTTATTGTCCCTCCTTTGGGATCTTTTGCACAATTACATTCGACAAAGAAGTAGAATTTTTTCCCTCCATTGTGATCTTCTTGACCATAGAACAATCAATTTGCCCCTCCATAGGGGTCTTTTGCATATCAATTTCTATCCTAGAGGACCCGGGTAGCACCGGGGGAAGGGGGGAAGAGGGGAAGAGGGACATACCTCACCGTATTGGAACGGTATGAAGAGTGGGGAAGAGGAAGAACCTGGTTGTGGAGAATCTTCCTCTTGAGCTATCGGAGCAGGTTGGAGCTTGGTTGCAGGAGAGCTTTTTCGTATCGTCCCTAGAATTGTCATCTTTGAGGGCGAATTGATACCCGTTGCAGCAGGCATTCGAGTTGGAGTGAGATGTATTGCTCGCCGTCCACCCGCTGGTGGCTTCTCTTTCTCCATGGTTTTCTTGTCGAAATTCGTCTTCGTTAGAAACCCTAGGTGAATTGGGGATTATTTGGATTCACTTCCTTTTCTGAAATTGGTAAGGCTCCAGTTGTGTAATGAAGAGGTGAAGCACTATGTGGCCTCAATTATCCCTGAGAGAATTTGTAGGGAACCCCCTCACAAGATGTTGTCGGACGATGGAACTTCCCAGTTGAAACCTATCACAATTTGGGCTTTTCCTCCACAATAGATTAGAGCTCAAATTGGTAAGGCTGAGGTGTCGTGGTGAAGAGGAAAGTTTATAACAGGGGCCAATTTCTTCAAAGAGGAGATTACCCGGACCTCCTCTAAGGATCTTCACTTGACGAGTTAAACCCGCAAGAACCCTAGCTCAAAAGGGGGCTTTAAGGTACAGTGGGGCAGAGCTCAAATTCGTAAGGGTACAAGAAGGTTAGGTAGTCTGGAGAATAAAGCTAGGATCAATTTAGAGGGAGGAGGTGTGTGGCCAGCCCCCCAAACGATTTTAATTGTCGGGGATACTATTCACAGGTGAGAAAATTCGGGGAGGAAGAAAAAAAGTCGTCTAGAGGGAGGAAAGGAATGAGAAGGTGAAAGTTGGATTAGAAGCAAGAGGAGAGGAGGTTTACGGGTGTCGGAGCGCCGGCGAGCGGGGGGAGCTCAGAGGAGGGTGGGGGAAAAGGTCAACGTTGGTCAAACTCTGATATTCGAAAAAACAATTGACCGTTATTGTGAGTAACGGCTAGTTGCTCTGAGTGGTAACGGCTACTTTCAGGATGTAACGGCTAGTTTTTCGAAAGGGAGAGGGTCTGAGTTAGCAGGGGAGAGAGCAAATCCGGCTCGACGCCGGCGGTGGCGTCACCGCCAGAGGTGGAGGTTGCACAGAAAATTCAGGCCATCTAAGGAGGGGGATGAAGGAATTAAGAAGATGAGAGAAAGGCCGGTAGAAAGCGAGATAAGAGGAAGACAGTGAAATCAATTCGGTTGGTGGGTAGCAATAAATGCCCGAAAGTCTAGATTCCTTCAGTCTTAACAATGAATTCGAAGCAAGCCAATGGGGAAGAAGGAGAAGAGAAGCAGACAATTGCTTTTCGGTGAGAAGGAGGGACCGAGAAGCCAGGATGGAGGCCAGAGGAGCTCGCCGGAGCAAGGGGGAAGGCAAGAAGGAATAGTCCTTCTTTGAGAGTTTCTCTCTCTAACCACCCTCTTGATCCTTTACAACATTGTTAAGGGTTTCATTGGCTCGCTCTAGAGTTTTGATTGTACCTTTATCGCATTACCTTACATGGCTACCGTCGGGCTCACCCCGACCCTAGAAGTTGGGTGACTACTCGCTTCTCATCATAACAAACATCAATAACATAAAAGAACTAAATTGCATTAATGAAATCAAATAGAGCTTACAATTGAATGAAGCCAAATCCCGCTCTCGCTTTCTCCAACTCCACTCGGCTCCAACTCTCTCTCTCTCTCTCTCTCTCTCTCTCTCTCTCTCTCTCTCTTTACTCGCTATATGTAACTAATTGTGACTGAACTTGAATGAATAAAACTCAACCCCTAAGGCTTTATTTATAGTGTTCAACCTTAGCTATTCTAGGGAGGAACACTCTATGTATATCTAAAACTTTCTATTTAAAAATATAAGATAAATCTTAATGATTAAAGGAAATAAATCTATAAGGAAAGTAACGAATGTGGATAAATCCCTCTTGGACTTGATAGATCTTTATGTGGATGGATAGAATTCCACATATCTTCTCTTGCAAGTAGTCTATCTTCTCGTACTTTACTCGATCTCGGACTGGGATTCATCACTGGCATACTCGACTTCGAATAGAGTTACTCGACATCGACTAGCACTTTCTTCTCCTGGATTATACTCGAGCTCGGACACTTGTTGGACTCGACGTGTGTACTCAACGTCGACTAGGTTTACTCGACGTCGAGTAGCTCTGAGCTCCTCGAGTGGCTCTGCTCGACTTCGTGTAACTTGGCCTTGGGAATACTCGATATCGAGTAGTGTTACTCGATATCGACTAACCTTGTCGAGTTGATCCTTTCTTGTCTTCTGCTTGATTTGTCCTTGCTCAGCTGCTCCTTGACCTCAGACTTTCTGTAGTTGACTTTGAGTTTTTCATCCTTTCTCCTAATTGTTGTCAATTCCCTCGATTTCTGCGAAATGAAACAGAAACTAGTGTGGACTCCATAATTTGACAAATAAGTGTAAACTACATAGAATATGTACTATTCTAACCCAAATGTATAAAATGCATACAGAAATCAATATAAAAGTAAGTGTTGATATGGCGGATTAGGCTCACAACAGAGACACAAAGTTTTGCAAGATAGAAAGAGTGTTTGTTTTGGAAGCCATGAGATAGGTCCAAGTGCATTTAGAATAGTCATCAACTAGGGTCAAAAAATATATGTATCCATTGTGAGTATTGACTTTATATGGTCCCCAAGTGTCAAAATAGACTAAGTCAAAAGGGGCAGTAGCTCTGTGTGATCTGGGAGAAAAAGATAATATGTGTAATTTGGCATGTGGACATAGAAGTCAAATCAGGAAATGGAGCTAGCTCATAAGGCTTGTGTGCAATGTAAACACCACGATCCTCACTTCCAATTACCAGAGGATTCTTCATCAAAGAGCCCGGAATGATACAATAGTTTGGAGTAAAAAGGATATTAGAATGAATGTTTTTGGAGAGTTTATGTATGGATAACAAATTGAAGTGAAAGTCGGGGACGTGTAAGACATTTTTTTAATGATATTTGAGGAGTAATTTGGACATTACTAACATGTGAAATAGTGGCTTTCTAGTTATTTGGCATGGTGATAGATGATGGTTTGGGCAGTGGAGTGTGTGTTTGAAAGAGGTTAATGTTGGGTGTCATATGGTCAATTGCTCCATTGTCCAAGATCCAAGATGAGTTAAGCATAGAAGAGAAAAGACAAGTACTCTTACCTCCCAACATAGTTGTAGGTTCCTTCACCTCATGATGTTGCAGGAGATCCAATAGTTGTTGGTATTGTTTTTGTGTAATTGGTGATGATGCAGCAGCAGCAACCTTCTTGCCCTTGCTTGATGAGTTACTGTCAGTTGGATACTCGTGTAGCTTCTAGCACTTGTCAATAACATTACCAAGAGATTTACAATGTGTGGAAAAAGGCCTTGAACTGTTTGATGAATTCTGATTGCCATCGTTGCTTAGATAACCATGGACCTTCCAGCACTTGTCAACTGTATGACCCCCTACCTTGCAATGATCACAAAAGGAGTTTGAAGAACCTGAATTGGTAGGGTAACCATGAATCTTCCAACACTTATCTATAGCATGACCACTGACTTTCCAATGATCACAGTATATAGGTTTCTTGGATCCAGAAAAACCTCCTTTAGATTGAGATGCAAAGGCAGAACCATCTCCTCCAACTGTAGAGCTCTTGTTCATAAGATAAGAGATCATAGTGGAAAAAGAAACCCTAATAAGATAAGTAGGTAAGAGATCATAGTGGAAAAAGAAACCCTAATAAGATAGATTTCCCTTATTCACATTATTTATACTAATTAATAATATCATAAGATAAATCTAACTAAGAAATACTAAAATAAGAAATTCCATAAATAAACTCTAACTAACATATGAGTTACTAAAAATGGGAACTAATTAAAATAACATAAGTGAATTCTCTTCTCCATAGAGTCCTAATGTGGAATCTTCTTGTTCGTCTTGAGGAGCACATTTTCCCCCTCAAGTACTTCTCTAACCTCGCTTGACTCATCGTCTATGTCAAGATCCTTGTTTGACCCATAGAAGGTCAATCTTGACTGCATCATATAACCCATGAAAGCGTTGAATCGAACACCAACACATAGAAAATAGGAGTCATTATGTTTCTGGTTCATAGGATCAAAACATTGTTTGTCGTGGGTTAAAAAATTTCATCATGGTTTTGATCCTTCATGATTTCATTGTTCCTCTTATCATTAGAACATGAGCCATTTTTATTCCTCCAATTTCTTTTTTTCTTGAGTTTGGTGAAAACAATGAGCCAAAGTACGATCTCTAATGCAATGATCAACAAACAAGGCACATTTGCAAAGGGTTTGAGTGGATAATAACATTTTCAAAGGTTTTGGATGTTTGAAAATTTTAGTACAGTTCCAAACATCCATAACCCTTTCGACCCAAAAAAAAATATCCAAAACTCAAGCTCACTATAACCAAATTTGTAACACCAAAACGTTAGTATAATAATCCAAACCAGATCCTTGTACACATTCGTAATGGGTCGAGTTATTGTGAAAATTTAAGATTTCTCAAAGACAAATAGATGTGTCGCCTTTGCTGTTGTTTTTTGTTTTTCTTTTATGCTCTTCCATTTTGAGCAAACGTCAATGGGACATGATTTCTCATTACAGTTTTACATGGGGGGGAAATCAGGTCACAAGACTAGTGAGAATGCATGTAGTTTATTCTCTTCCCTGATAACCATCAGAGTTATCTGTGTTAGCTGCTTGACATAAACGCAAGAATATTGCACGTCCACGCCTCCCTTTAGCGACTCATGCTCACATTGACAGTGGAAACCAAAACATGTTAGTACATAGCTTGATTTTGGGGAGAATTATACTTGTTTTCTGACCATGGCGCCTACTTTCCTCAAATTAGATTCAATACCTCATACCCTCCTCGTCACGGTTTCCTCATCCTGAGCATATTTTCTCTTCTTCTTTACACATAAAACCCGGAGCATATGACTTTCTAGCATCATTAGATGGCAAGACGGCTCAATTGATGAAATATCTCCCTCACTTGCTACGCTCCTTTGTTTTTATTCAGAAGTTCCTATATATAGTCCACTTATATTAGAGACCAACCGAACCATTTGGGAATCACATGGGAGGTCTAAAGAAACATACCTGGGTTCAACTATTGTGGCTGAAAATCTAAAGTGTTGTTACAGCATCTGGAAATAAACATGTAATTCAAAAGCCATTCAGTAAATGCTTGTAGATTCACTTGAACAAACACATCAAACATTTTAAAATGATTAGCAGAAAGGGAAGACACGATATAAATATCAACAAACATACTCCTTTTCACTTGTTCTACTTCTGGAGTAGTTGGAGTAGTCGGATATAAATATCATATGTATTCTTCTTGGGTAACTTGTCATGTGTTTCACACAATGGCTTCAGAGTTCTTGATAATATGCCTTCAGGCCCTGCACATATTTCTTTTTTCATGGCTAGCTTTTCCCTTGATATTATTCTCATGGGCATTTCCATGTGCAGAAGGTTGGTTAGTAGGGAGATCTTTATCTCCTTGCTTTTCTGAACCTTTAGTAGAGTTAGAAGACTTAACACATGTGTCAATCTCTTGGTGTGACCCTTCCCTGTTTGTCTTACATCCACTTTCAGAGAAGGAAGAAAAGTGCTTTAAGGAAGAAAAGTCTTGACCAAATGCATATCTTTTTAATGATGTATATGTATCCATGGGGAATTTCCTTTCGACCGAAGAATCATCCTTGCATCCACCAAAAGACATGTGAGAGTCAAAATGGAAATTTGTTATGTCCTCCCCCATAGGTTTGCAGAAACCACACAGATAATCTTTGTGAGAGCAATGGTATGTAGAACCAAAATCTATATGCTGAGTCGAATGTATGCTCACTTAAGGAAAGCCATCGTTGCAGGACAAGTCATCAACTTGACCAAAAGTTTCACCGAAGGTAAATTGTGAAAGAGCTGCATGCACTGGATTTGAAGGAAACAAATCACATGACCTTCTTGTATACTTCCTAGGCCTTTCATATTTTCCCTGTTGTCCAGGTATACACTTCGTTGACGCTGCTAGTTGTCCGTTAAACTCCTCTCTTACGCTTTGGCATTTTGAGAGGACACCAATGTATATGTTATTTCTCTTGAAAGTCTTCCTTGTTGTGGGTACACCAGCAATGCCACCACCCTCACTAAAGCAATTAGAAAGAAATGACCAGTTAGATTTCAAGAAATTCTCAGTGGGGAGCATAAATCAACAAAGCGGATTTGCGCTGACATATTGCTAGTATAGGTGTGGCCACGGGGTACGGGTTGACGCGTGACCCGGTGGGTCGTACAGGTCAGTGACTCGGCGGGCCAACGATTCGAAGGGTCCGAGTCCTCGGGTCAGCGGGTAGCGGGTTAGGGTTGGAGGTTTTAAAAACCGCTGACATGGCGGGTCGACCCGCCGCGTCGACCTATTTTGAAAAATCGACCCGTTGATATGGGGCCCAACTGCGAAGACAAATTTTGAAAAAAAAAATAGTCGCTGCAACGGCTAGTAGGGCTAGGCTCGGGGCTATAACGCCTATAAATACTCGTCTCCTTCATTTCAAAATTCACACATCCCATCCATCACCTTTCATTTCATTTTCGTAAGCTCGTTATCATGTGCAACCAATTTGGATCCGCTGAGAATCTTCGTACGACATTGTTCCGTGATCATTTCGAGAAGGTCAAGCAAGGGAAGGCCCTCGGGAAGTTCGATGTTGTTTGTCGTCATTGCGGTCACAAGTACAAGCTCACAAACAACCTGGGCTACGAAAATTTGAAGCTTCATATCACGAAGAAGCACCCCGACAAGATGAAGATCGGTGGCGCATCGAGCTCGAGTGGTAACTAGTACTCTAGTAGTCTAAGTAGTGAGTAGTCAAGTAATTTTATGTTTTAACGTGATGTGAGTTGTGAACTTGTGTCTTGTGATGGTCGTCTAGTTTAAAATCTGAAGCTCGATCCCCGTCGAGACAATGAATTCGGTCCGGGTTGTAATCGTAGATCGGTTTGTAATAAACTAGTGTTTGACGTAATTGTGCTTTATAAGATTATGTAGTTTCGTAATTACCTACCAATTTTGAAAAATAAATCGAACAAACGAAAAAAAATCCAAAAAATTCGAATAAACTTTAGATATAAATTTAAAAATGTCAAAAAAAAATTACAAACTCAATAAAAAAAATTACAAACTTTAGATCTAGATTTATTTCCAACATAGGTGGAGAGCAAACAATCCAAACATCACCCAAACAAAAAAGAAGGCCAAACGGCTAGTTGGCAACGGTTGACCCGTCGGGTCGAACGTTGGACCTGCCGAGTTGAACGTTGCCCAACGGTCGAAACCCGCCCATTCCACTTGATCCCACCCAATAAATACCCCATTTCCCTTCTATTTCCAACACACACCTCACTTATCTCCTCTAATCTCATCTTCATCTCTCTAATCGCTTGATATTCTCGCTCGTAGTCTCGTTTTCCTAATCTCTCTCTTATCTCTCTTAATCCTCTTAAATTCATAATGTCGAATGTGTTCAACTGAATTACCCGAGGTCGCAAGAGTGTTAGCGGATCCCCATCTTCATCGACCCTGAGCGTCGGAAGCGGAAGCGGCCCGAACCCGGCGGTGGCACTAAGCCTTCGTCGTAATTCCGGAACAGATGATGCTCTATTAGCCGACCACGTCGACAAGATTATGGAGGAGGAGGAGACCGAGCTCGAGGGGACCCCCCAAGCAGGAACTCCGATGATCACGACCCAAGAGTCCAGGTTCATAGGCAAAGGGAGTCACGAGACTCCAGCCAAGGGCGGCCTGGATGCGGCTCCTATTACAGCCCAAATACGAGCTTCTACGTTCAAGTATTGGTTCACGAAGGGTCGTAGGGATCCAACATGGGAGGAAACCAGTTGCTCGGCCAAGTGCAACTTCTGTGGGACGGTCTACAAGCACCTGAAGGGAGGCGGATATGGGAACTATGGTCGCCATATCCGGACGAAGCCTCCCGAAAATCTCGGCATCGCCAAAGGGCAAACTCAACTAACCGGGTACACATCTTCATCCTCTCAACCCGCTGGTTTATGGTCTTATGATTATTGTAGTTGTCATGATAACTATGCGGAAATGATAGTTGTTGAAGTTTTAGCTTATAGTTTTTTCACAAGGTTTATGTTTCATTGAATTTATTACACAAAATGTTCAACCTGCATGGCAAGGTATTAGTCAAAACACGGTTAAGAGGAAAGTAATTTGACGGTATAACACCCGTAAAAATGAATGAATCGAATATGGACCGACCATTGGCAGCATCACTCGTACATGGTGTTACTTGTCATTGGGTTGATCAACGTTTTTAATTGCACAAACATGTTTTGACTTTTTGAGTTTTTGATGACGCACACACGGCACAGAACATAGCACATGTCCTTTTAACCGTTTTAAAAGAATATAGATTGACTAAAAGAGTTTTCAGTATCGGTTTTGACAACGCTTCTGCCAACACCGCATCTATTCCGGAATTAATCCAGAACTCTAAGTCTGGGATAGGCGGTAAGTTTTTCCACATCCGTTGCGTCCCTCATATTTTAAACTTATGTGTCCAAGATGGTTTAACATATTTACATTCTGTTGTTGAACCAATTCGATTTGTTTTGCGGGCACTTTGGCGAAGCAAACAGCTTCGCCAACAATGGAGTGCTTATTGTTGCGCTCACCAAACTCGCCCAAAACAGTTCCCCAATGACGTTTTCACTCGATGGAACTCGACTTACAAAATGATTTATGATTTCATCGCTTATAAGGATCTTTTTTCCGATTTTGCAACATAAAACATCGAAGGGTCAAACATCTTTGCGGATGTGTGGACTCAAACCCGAGATGTTGTTGAGATTTTCAATGTTTTTTACGGCGCAACTTGGACTTTTAGCCACGCTTACATGCCTACATCAAATCTTTTCTGTTTTTGTTGCCATGAACATAGCAATAGCCCTTCAAGACGGGATTAACTTGCCTTCCATTTCTGAGGTTGTTTTTTAGATGCGGCGAAAATGGGTGGCATATTACAAAGCTATACCTGACATTTTCCTCGTAGCTTGTTGTTTCGACCCTAGATATAAATTAAACGGGGTTCAAAAGTTTTTAGAAAACTATTTTCCGACTTAAGAAATTAAGGTTGATCTCAAATGCAATGTTCCACTTATAATTGCTAGAGTTAGAGGATTATTAGAAGAATTATATACTCCTGTGCCCCCACTCGGAGCGATAGAGTGCCCTCCGCTCGTCCTCCCGTGCCTTCCAGTTCGAGCAGGTCACGAACTAGCATTGTCTCTAGAACTAAGGCACTTGCCAGATATATCTTTTCCTCAAAGAGGTCGAGATCTTCGTCGAGCCCCCATTCGGAGCTCGACGAATATTTGTCTACTAACTTTGATTTCCACAGCGATGAGGAAGAAGATTTCGATGTCCTGGAATGGTGGAGCCGTCCCAAAAGACAAAGATTCCCGACATTGTAGGTAATCACCCGACAAATACTTAGGGCCCCTAGCGCCACCGTCGCCATCGAGCAGCTTTTCAGTCGCGGAGGTCAGATTCTTTGGGAGAAGAGATCAAGATTGCTTCCCGAGAACCTCAAAGCCCAAGTTTGTCTTGTAGATTGGAAGAGGGCGGATATGCGGATGCAGAAGAATATCTTGGGGTCTTATTCTGAGGACAATGACGGAGTGGATACAGAGTCCGTTGGGAGCTCCATCGACGGCGCTCTCACAGATGGATCGGGAGGTGGAGGCTCTGACGATCAAGAAGAATAGGTAAGCGGGGTTCAGACATACACAGGTAAAAGAACTATGTGGGCTTTGATTCCTCAATCCCGGGAGGATACGTAGGCAATCGGGAAACCGATTCAAGCCCTTCTATCTACCCCCCCCCCCCCCCCCTCCTCCCACTCATACATAAATTGATAAATTGTACGTAAACGACAAAGTGCAAACACGAAACGATATTTTTCAAACGTATTAGCGTCAAAACCCGTGCTCGACAATTCCAAAAAGGTGCAAACCCTTTAAACCCGGTCCCTATCCGCCGGGTCAACCCATCGAGATAGTTGTAACATCGATTTGATCTTTGGCAAGGTCGTGGATTTTTTTAGCATTCCAAGATTTATCATCTTGAATGAAATGGCTCGCCTTGAGGTGGGGGTCGATGTTTGGTAGATCCTTTATGATAGGAATAAGAGGGACGTCACCAAACCAGCGGTCAAACCAGAAATTAATAGCATTCCCATTACCAATAGACCAGCGAATGTCGTTCTTTCAAATAGGGATAAGATTTGAAAGCTTTGTCCATTGCCATGAGGAGTTACCCTTTCGTTTGTATTGAAGGATATGTTGTTGTTTGAGGTACTTTTGTCTGATGATCGTGACCTAGGGGTTGGTTGGTTCAGCAAGAATCTTCCAGATTAATTTGAGTTGAAGACCGGTGTTCATGTCCTCGGAGCTACGCATGCCAAGACCGCCATTTTTCATGGATTTATATATTTCGAACCAGCTAATCTATGGTTTATGTCTTGAGCCATTACTCCAAAGTAAATTCATGTAAATCCTATCAAGTTTTGTATGAATGGAAGAGGTAAGCCAGCCCCCCCCCCCCCCCCCCCCCAATTCTGTTTGGTGGCATCGTGCAAATTTGATAGACTTTTTATGCAATTTAGTATAATCTACGTGTCAATAACCATTTTAGCATGTTGTGAATAACCCTTATGTTTTTGTATTTAGAACAAGTTAATTGTAACCTTAAAAATCCTAATAATTACACAATCTCATTGTCAAAAAATCTCAAACAACAACACGCAATTGCCTCTGTTTTTAAAAAAAAAATTATGAGAAGGAATACGAGGATAGGATAAGAGACTTTGGGGAAAAAAGGATCGTATGAGCCTCTCGTACAATCGTGGGAAGTCGGAGGGATGAGAGATTAGAATCTCAATCCGGATCTTTAGAATATTAAGATCTTACGATCTTACTCGGAACCTTGACTTGGATCTTAGGCATATAATCTTTTTCCGTAGGGTCTACGATTAGATCTTTAGAATCTTAATGGATCGCATAAGATCTAGAGATCTTATTTTATTACCAATGTATATTTTTTAAAACATTTATTTTCTTTCATTGATTAATTTTAGGGCGTCATAAAATTTCTCTCTCTTTTCCCTATTCGTCCACCTCACTTTTCACTAACTTTATTTTTAAGCTTCCCTATTGGAGAAAGAGAGGGCGAGATGTTGTCCACTAATTTTTATTTAAACGGTTAAGATCTTGTCAAATCTACCGATAGAGTTTTTTAAAACTCTATTGGATCCAAAGGGGGAGTAGATTAGATAGATGCTTACAAATCCAATAGGGTCCACTACAAATCAATAGATAAACGCTTATGAATCCAGTAGTACAACGAAGAGATTTGAAATTTCATTCCAACAGATTCCAATAAATTTGATGTAGATCCAAAACCCTTAGATTAGGATCCAAGATCTGCGAGAGAATACTTGAATAGAAACGAAACCAAACACGAACACAAGAGTTGTTTACGCGGTTCGAGATAATCTCTACATCCGCGGAGTCTCAGTCAGGGAGAGACTGGCCTAAGATCCACTATGTTTGTTTTAGCGATTACAGAGATAGGGTTGCGGTTTCTAGACAAGTACACAGATCCAACCAGAGAACAACCAAGAAAGCAAGTACAAGAGAAATCTAGAAGCAAGTAAGAACTCCCTCAGATATGATATCGGAAGACCAGATTGTCACCGGAAAAGCTTGTACGAGCCAGGGACTCGCCGCTAAGGAAGCTGAGTCGCTTCTTATTCTCCTTAAGCTCTCGGATCTAGAGTCCAGAAGATGGATGCGCTCTAGATCGGAGCCTTCGTCGTTGATCGGAACCGGGAAGGTTGCCGGAGAGGAAACCCTAACGCTTCTCTCTCTTCTCTCTCTTTCTTTCTTGAGGCAACTTACCTGGAAGTGTCAGAATGAGGAACCCTAGCTTGGAGAGTTCCTTATATAGAGCGTTCAAAGTGAAACCCTAGCAAGTGATGGATCCAACTGCTTTTTTGAAGCTATTGGGCTCGGTGCGACGGTGTCACCACTTGGGCTCGTTCCACAATTTGGGCCAGCAATCCATAACAATGATAGACAATATAATATGCATAATATTATATGGTCTAAATCTAGTTGGAGATATAAGTGTAACACTCATGCATATATTTATATCGAGTATATTACGCGGAACCCTAAGTTTCCGGATTAATACTTCGAATACTTAATATAAATATTTCCATAAGTGCTTCCTTAATATCAAACATATAAGTGTCTAGTATATGACATCCGACTATCTCTTATACGGGATCATACATAGATTAAGATAGGCTTTACATTTGTTATAGAAAAGCACCCATTTGACATCAAAACAACTTCAGAACAATGACCTGTGATTTACAACAATAAAGTACAAAGTAATGGTTCCAGCTAGAGCTGGCAATTTGGTCATTCGGTTCGGGTTCGGGTTCGGGTCAGGCTTGCTCGGGTCAGGTCAGTTCGGGTAAAATTTATTATCGGATACTGGTCGGGTCGGGTTCGGTCATAAATAATTTAAGATTGGTCAGGTTTCGGGTTAAATCGGGTCATGTCCATTCGGGTTCGGGTCAAAGAGGGTCGGGCTCGTTCGGGTTTCTGGTCAATCTCATCTGAGTTTCGAATCAAAGTGAGTATAGTTTGTTTGAGATTTCGGTCGAATATTAGGTTGATTTTGACTAGCTTGAATACTTAAATATGTAATTTACTTAAAATAAATGATTTTGACTCGGTTAAATACTTGAATACGTAATTTTGACTCGGTTTAATACACTCATTGTCATTGACTCATCGGTTGAATTACTTGACCCATTCACTTATCCGCTTATCTATTGATTTTACTTGGGTTCTTAATCATATGATAACAATTAACAAAAAAATAATTGGTGTTTTATATGTTAAAAGTATAATCATAAACTTGTGTTAAAATAAAAAACGGGTGATGATATCTTCACCGCTAATTTTTACTATTTCCACCGCTAATCACCGCATAGGTATGCGGTGGTCTTAATCCACTTTTTTCCAGACCCACCGCATATACATGCGGTGGATCCGTTGACCGTATACAAACCCACCGCATAGGTATGCGGTGGGTTATGGCGACGGTATACATGCGTTCAGTTTTTGGGCAATTGAAAACGGTTTGTAGAAGTGGTCCAAAACCGTCGCCATAGCACACCGCATAGGTATGCGGTGGGTTATAGCGACGGTTTTGGACCGTTATGGCGACAATTTTGACTGTTATGGCGACGGTTCAAACCTACCGTATACCTATGCGGTGGATTATAGCGACGGTTTTGGACCGTTATGGCGACGGTTTTAAACCTGTATACTTCTCGACTCACCGCAATACTATGCGGTTGTCCACCGCATAGGTATGCGGTGAGATCGTTGACCGTCATTAAACCCACCGCATACCTATGCGGTGATTAGCGGTGGAAATAGTAAAAATTAGCGGTGGAGATATCGTTTCCGAAAAAAAACATTTAACATTCAAGCATTAAAATGTTGATGTTAAATAACCATTTCAAGTGGGGTCGGGTCGGGTCGAGTTGAGAGTCGAGTCAGGTTGAGAGTCAGGTCAGATTCAAAGTCGGGTCGGGTTTGAGCCGGGTTTATCTATGTCCGAGTCTGTTTCGAGTCGGGTTCGGTCTCGAGTTAGGGTTACGGATAACTCTAGATTTTCAGATTTCGGTCGGGTTCGGGTGAGTCGGGTCGGGTCAAATTTTGCCAGCTCTAGTTCCAGCCAACTTTGGCTTGTATATAATCACTCGTGTCCCTGTTTCCTTTCCTTTCAAGTCTCAAAAGGACGTTCAGAAGACCAGAATCGAAACTCGTGTACTCTGAAACAAGTCGATCAGAAGACCACCATTTGACAGGGGATTTTACAGCCTTCATCTCTACCATAAATGAAAGATAAGCGGAGAGATGGAGAGGATCGAAGACACAGCGTGCAGGTTGTATCTTGGCAATTCAGTCTTGTTGTAGAGACTTGGGAGATGTTAGGGGCGGTTGTATATGTTGTCCATGTCGTGCAGGTTGCCTAAACTGGGCACTTTGGCAGGATAAACTTGGGTGACCTCTTCACTCTTCTCATCCAGGTACACCACGTCCTGCATGGTGAGCTGGTGATACTCTACGATCTCTCTCAGAAACCGATTTTCTCGTGTGCCAATCTGGCCTTCTCAGCCAATAGGCTCTCTAGTTGAAGTCGTATCTAAAAAAATACCAACTTATGGCTCAATACTGGATTGCTTTGTTTATTAAAAAAAAATACAGCATGACAATTGAGTTTTAATGTTCGCATGACTATATTAGGTATATGCAAAAATTGATCCATGTTTCCAAGCCACAAGCCGTTTGTCATTCAATCGACTTTTCATAGGGTAGAGTTTTTCCAAAGAGAAAAATTCATTTGTCAAAACTTTACTGTAACCCTGTAGGAAGCCATAGTTCAACCCCACTACCACCACAGAACCAACATAATAAGATAAGAAACAGATATCCTAGTTATTCATGATGAAAGGATTTATACGAAATCTGCAAAGTTGGAAGGGGGAGGGAGAGTGGTGCAACTTTGTGCTGAGTGCACACTTGACATTTTTTTTTTTATATATATAAAGAAATTTCTATCTTCAAAACAAAATTTCTTAAAAGTTTACCAAAAAGTATCTCTACCTATACCCATATTGCATATATTAAACTTCATTGTCATACACTCTTACTTACAAAAGACTAAAAGAGTATTTACAGAAGAGCATTAAGATGTGTAAAGTGAGTTGTTGGGATGTGAAGGAAAAGATGGTAGATTTTTAAGCTTGTGAATAGACTGTGATTTTGAGACAGGGTTGCTTAGACTTCATTGACCTAAGCACTTCCCTCAATCAAGTTGTGAAAGCACTGATTCAGGGGAGGAGATATGCATAAATTCTAAGTTTGCACAAGAGAGTTGCATTCATTTCAAAATGCTACTTGTTCTTTGAAAGTGCTCAACTAAAATGACAGAAAGTGACACTTTCATCTTCTAGGCTGTCTCCCTTATGCAAGCTTTCTCGAACAAGCTTGTTCTCTTCTTCAAGTTGAGCACATCGCTCTTTAGCAAAAGCTAGGTCAGCTTTGACCGTCTTCAGTTCACGCAATAGAAACTTTGTCTTAGCAGCCATAGCCATTGAAACCTGAGAAAGATTCCACAATGAGACAATTCAGATGTATCTGACAGTCTGACCAACTTCATTACAAACACTTCAAATAAGAAAATGCAACCTCAAGCATGTAATTGTATTCCTAGGAAGCTAGGCAAACAACAAGAAACCACATTATGACATGGCAAATAATTTTATTTGTTTTGCAGCTAAGCAGTTGCTAGTATGAATTGAACCAGGGGCCTTCTAAGCACAATCAGTCTACATAATGGCAAACCAGTACATAAAGTTGTCATCTTACATCACGAGAAGCCTTCAGTTGAATTTCCAGATCAGATTGCATTTGAGGCTGCACACTGGTCTGCATCTGTGTTTTGTTGTTGGCATTTCTATCCTTATTATCTTGGTCATTTACGTCAGGAGTGCCAAACTTCTTCCGGACATTTAATTTGCGAGTTTCGTGGATGATATCAGCAGTGCAGGTCTCAACTATAGTAAGCCCTTCCTAAAGAGAGCCAATAGCAAGGATATATCAGAAAAACTAATGGTGCAACCCCAGAAGCAAACGTGTTACAGAGAACTTCACAATATCACAAAATCGCTCTTAAATAATCCTTTAAACTCAAATCTTTACCTTTATGCAGTAATTCATGTTTAAGTGCAACTCAACTGATATATATAGCCTAAAAGGATACTTATAATCCATCAACCACTTCTGCTCACAAACTTTTGGAATTCCTTGTCAAGGAAACATCCCATGTTCACCAAAACTTCATCAATAAGAAAATTCCTCCACTTCAATGTGAAACTTTACCAACATTCCCCCAAGTTAACGCTATATGAATTGTTACAAATCCACATTTGGCCAAAACACCATACCCTCTTTACGACAGTATATGGATAAGACAACAGACAGCAGACGCACATTGAGGTCTGAAAGTTCAGAATGAAGCGTAAAATTCTATTAATTTTTTTAAAAAAAAGAGAGAAAAAATTCAAGTCAAACCTCTAAAGCATTGCTAATGGTGCCGCCGATGTAAGTAAGGGAGTTAGCAATAGCCCCAAAGCCCTTGTGGAGGCGCGCGCCATCAGATGATTTCTGAGGGTTCTGGCCAGTGGCCTCACGAGATCCAAATGATTTGGAAGAGAACTTGAACAAACAGATGAATCAGAAACCCAAACACTAAATAATGAGTCCCAGCATCAAAATCAACAAAAAAAAAACACACAAACCTGAGTAGCACTCGCAGAAGACACAGGCTTATGTGATTGGGATGGAACTGCAGAAGGAGGATTTATGGATTGGGAGCGGGACGGAACATCATCTTCATCATCAATAATGGATTTAGCTTTCCTAGGAATAGTACTCCAAAAACTTGATGAGCAAGACTCTCCACTGCTGAAGGTAAGCAACAGACTATCAGATCAAATGAAGAAGGGTACATAGTAGTAATTTGCAAGGAAAGAGAGATGTTCAAGCAACCTCACCTCAAGGAGCTGAAGTTATCCATGGGATCATCTGCTTTGAGATAAGAGTAACGAGACTGCTTGGCTCCAGCATTGATAAACTTGTTTGCGGTGAAATAACTCGCACTAAGAAAGACAAATGGCTTAAGTATCTGATTTGGTTCATCAACCATGCAACATTGCAACCTGCACACTATTACATTATAAACATACTTTGAATGATCAGACTTTAAGAAGTCACAATCCTCTGTCAGTTGATGCTGAGGATGTTGGCTGGAAAAATCTGGTCATCATGAAATGTGGGATTGTACATGATAACATCCAGTAGTAGCTGAATTCTCTTAAAGTGGATATATAGTAAAAGAAGAAGCCACGGCACCTAAATCCCAAAATCTGCCAGTTCGTCCATACTGGTCCCTGTAAGATTTTCTATAAAATAAATTTGTAATGTAATTTTATCCTGTTCAGGTCATGGACTGTAAAAAAAGTTTTACATGTAAATACCTCTTTGCAAAACTGCAGTCTTCAGTGAAATCTGCTTCATGTGAGCTGGTGTTGTAGATATCAGTGAAGCAAGTATTTTCACATGAAATGTCAAGTTTTTCATTGAATGAGCTACCATCTGGGAAGCTAGGGCAAACTGTCAGATCACACAGCCATAAATTAAGCTAAAAAGAAGCCTGACCGAAAGTTGACAAATGTTTTTAGTTTGTATACAAAAAGATGTATAGTGGAAAAATCCTTGGTCAAAATCACAAACAAGTCATAAACTAAACTTTTATGAGTTGCAAATGACACAGCACCATGAAACTTAATATCTTTTAGTAGACAGAAAGGCAAGTATATGATAAAACAAAAATGATTACCAAGTCACATGATTCCTACCTGTTATGTTGAGTATTTTATATTTTAACATGTAAATTTCCCTACAAGTTACAGAATAGCTAGTTTACACAAAAAGTAAAATAGGTGTGTACTTTTCTATCTTTAGCTTCATAGCCTTTTTTGCTTTCCGAGCTTTCTAGCTTCCCAAGTTTTTCAGTCGTTAAGAGTTATCTTCCTCTTTATGTAGTAAAACTCTTAACTCTCTTCAACTTTTTTTTTTTTTGGTAAACAAGTAAAACTCTCAACTAAATAATCAGATTTGGTTTTTTCTGATTCTCCATCTCTCTCTCCTTGACTAACACTGCCCAATAAACAACTCAGACTGACCCATACTCAAGTATGGATAATAAACATTATCAATCCTTTACTAATTGTTGTCTTCTACTCCTCTTAGCCTATAAACTTTCACCTCTCGCAACCAACCGTACAGCATCAGAAAGACACACGTAAAGCAGAATCAAGAGAATTAGTTTAATTCCAACAATCAACACCAAACTTTTTCATTAGCATATATTCCCTCCATTTTTATTCAAGTGTCATTTACTATTCACACATGTTTTTAAGGAGGATAAAAAAATATACAAAATATCAACTTTTTAATTTTTTTTTTTAGTTTCATACTTATTACTAGTAATTAAAAAAAAAGTTGATATTGTATAGTTTTTATCATCCTTAAAAAGCATGCAAGAATAGTAAACAACCAAGTGAACGGAGGCAGTAATAGAAGCTCAATATTTATTTCTTACTCTTCCATTTTCATGTTCCTTACAGAAGTGTATTTATCCGCCATGCCAATATGTCACTTTTTACTTGTAAGCTATTATAATGGTTTATAAGCAGATGTCATCATGTGAAAAGGAGTGTATTATAAGTGATAAACAAATGTCATTCAACATGCCTTACATAGGTCATCAATATTAGAAGTTAAACAACTGGTTATGGAATAAATATTTCATTTCAGTGTAAACTGAGATTGAAAAAAGAGACAGATTCAACTACATTCAAGATCACAATACCCTCACAAGAGAAAATGTCTAAAAGAGAATGGTAGGGAAACTAGAGAATGTAACAGGATTTCAAATAAACACTTGCCACATACCCTCTAGGAAATCAGCACGAAATTCATGAATGTCACCAAAGTTCTCTTTATCATCAAAATATTTCACCCGAGGATTGTTACCATACGGTCCTGTGCTGCTATATTTCAAGAAGTCAGGCTCTGCATGCCCATATGAACCAAAGCTCCCACTTTGACCCCAATCTGAACTCAAGCATTTTCCATTGGAAAACACATCATCGTTTTCCATCATGGACTCCTGCACTTGATACAATCCGAATTAATGCCAGTCAAATTAGACTTTCTTAACCTCATAACACTAGGCAAATATCTAAAGAAATTGCAACATCTCAATATATACTGCTTAAGAATTATGGGCATTTCCCCACAAAAACAAATGACAATCAGATCATGGTGACTATCATGATTAACACTGGATACGTTTCTCCATCTAAAGCATATGTGCTTACATTTACGTGGAAATGCAAGATCCATAAAAAAGGGAATTCTCATACATTCTGAGCAATTCTTTAAGGTCACCTTATGTCAGCTGATAATATCAAAAGTATTTATGTTCATTTCAACAGAATAAAAACATCATAAAATTGATGGAATCCAGCTTTCATCTCACTCAGAAGAGGTCAACAGTGCCCTGCTCCTTTTCAAATTTAGAAGAAAGATGACAAAGGATCACAAAGTTCTGACTAGGATATAATTAAGGAGTACACAACAATTGACATGACTGGATCATAATTCTTGTCTGTACACATTAGAGAAGATCAGGAAGAAGGCATGACTGCATATTCTCACCACATCCATTTCATGGTCCTCCAGCAGGTTTTCAAAGTTCCTGCAGGAATACAGAGGAAACTGACGTCTGGCAGCCTTGAACAAGCCAGATTGATCATCAGACAATATCCTTCAATGATGCACAATAAGACCATTTAATGATTCCATGGATTCATCTTGAATAAAAAGGGAATTGCAGCTAGACAATAAAATGTATTGTAGAAGTGTGGGCATTTCATGGAGAGTTAATATATACCCAAGTAGCCAAATAATACAAATCACGTTAAAAAACAATAGGAGAAAATATTGTCAAACAACCACTAGCAAGAAGCTCATTCATTATATTTTTAAAAACAAGATAACTCAGGAATAAATAAATAAGCAAACCTAAATCATAGATTAACAAAGATACTTGCCTAAAGCTCGTCACTGATTGAAGTATAGGATGATGGTTTTCTTGGGAAGAAAATAAAAATAAAAATAAAAAGACAACACAATGCACAAAAAATTGTTACAGATATTAGGGTGAGTACAAAAGCTCACTTCTGCTGCCTGGAACTTATAGGCAACTGCAGCTTTGAACTCATCATGTTCATGGTAATGTTTTCCTACAGATGTATAATAAGACTAAACAATGTTACCTTCTAGATGGTTGTGGAGAATTAAGAGGTGTTTCAGTTCCCACTTTTCCCAAACCTGAAGTACAGTAAGGAACTAAAGATGGTCATTAAACAAATAAAGGATTTCATTTAGTGAGTAAAGAGACCAGACCTTGCATGGAAAAGGAAACATGCGCCTCATATTCAGTATCGTCCTCTGACTTGTTCCTACTTTTTCCATCTTCATCAATTAGCTCAAAAACAGACATATCTTCAAATTCTGCAACAATAGAAGTTAATGTTAATAGTGCAGAAATGTAGCAGAAGAAACAAGGTGAAACGAGAGAAAAAAAGAGCTCTTTTCAAAAACGTTTATAATGTTAAATTGCTACAAGGAAAGAGAACATATGTGCAACATACGATGATCCGAAGCATCTTTCAGTTCTTCCCCATCAGGATTACCTTCCAATGTAGAGTTGTATAAATTAGAAGGTCCAATCCTAAACCAACAAAATTTCGATGAAGTTATGGGAAAGTAGATCAAAGAAACCATGGCGAACAAAACCAATTACAACAAAAAAAGCACAAGGAGACATAAAAATATCAAGGGACTACTTACTTTTCCTCAGGCATACTCGGTTTTGGGTTGTTTGAAATGTTCCCCAATTCAGCTATAAACCGCAGATAGATGAAACAAATAAAATTTCCATAGAATTCAAATACATACCTATTTATGGGTATTTATTTAGTGAAATGCGGGATATGGGATGAGTGATGATAAGTGCAGTAATTTACTAAAAATGATTATTAAGATCCAGATAACAAATTCACACACGGAGAAAGAATTAGAGAAATAATCAAAACCATGGAAATAAAATTTATCCTGTGATATTGAGGTAACAAGCAATACATACTTATCTGTAAAGTTTCGGCATTGTTCACTGATGTGACGATCTTGCCAATGAGTTTTGGCAAAGTTCTGGTCTTGGTAGATTTGTCAGGAAAAGGATCAATCTCTAGAATACCTACAAGTTAGCCATTGGTGAAAATCTGTAAGGAAACCATGACTATACCAATATCAGTTGTGTCTTAAGTGATTTGTTATTTGTAGGTTAACTATCGACATGCTAATATCATCTATTTATTTTCCTGATAATAGATGGCCTCACAAACACTTCATTTCATGAACAACTTATCTTGTACTCAAATAATCCCTTCCACTAGCAGAGAATTCAATTTGCCATAAATAATAAATCTTATATTAAAAGACGTGCACCGTCGGCGCAAGCCAAACTGCATCCTTCAGCAACTTGGGACAGACTGTGCAAGGATAAGACATCCAGTGATCGTTTTTCCTTTGGGTTCAGGCGGCAAGGTTTGTAACCATCAACAAAGTTGTCCACGGAGGAGGTTATGTTCTGGCATTGTTGACGCTTTCTCTGTTCGAAGTATTGTTTTTGCCTTGAATATTACAGAAAAATAATCAGACAAGTAAATAGTCGATATCCAACAAGTAAATGGAGAAAACATGGTAAACAGGTTCATCCATTGGGGCAAGTACAGTGAGGGGCCAAACAAACAAGAAGAAGAAAAGAGCATAATGAGGACATTGGTTAGCAGGTGACAATGTGAAACCACAAATCAAACAGATCCCAAAAAGAAGCATCAGCATCACTGAAAAAGAGAAGAAGGATAAGGACGTTGGATATTTTTTCCCTGTAAGACAGCAGGTGACAATGTAACAGCACAAATCAAACTAATCAAAAAAAAGAAGCATAAACAAGGATTAGAATGTTCTAATGAAACAGAAATGTACAGAAACATGGAGAAAGATTATCAAAACAAACAGCAATATCCCTCTCTCCTCCACAAAATAATTGTATTAACATTAAAAGGGAGGAAAGAAAATGACAGTATACCTCTTTTGCTTTGACCCTCTGGACTGAATTTGCAGCTCAGTTGAACCCACATATGACAATACAGAACAGATCAGAATCCCATATCATAAAATATATAACCCACACACAAGTCAACAACAAATATAATTTTTTGATCTTAAATCATTATAGTCTGCAGACATCCACATGGTTTGGAATGAGCATCTTAAGTACATCCTCATTGCAAAAACATCACTGAAGGCTCGTGTAAAATATAGTACAGTATATTTTACCACTGAGGCCTGAGGGTACTAAAGTTATATAATTCCATTTTCTTGTGTACATATTTTAGACCACGAAAAGAGAATAATATGGTTCGTTTATCCATGTAAATTACAAAATTAAGTATGCAGTGCATCAAAATCAATAAGGTGGGAACAAGTCTTTGAAACACAAGTATATTTTAATGCAATCATAATTTATTGGCTTCAGCCACGCCCTACTTCTGAGAGGCTCCGAGTGGCTATTATATTAACAGCGAAAAATTCGATACTCAAGCATCTTAATGCTCCAGTCCAGAATTTGTAAGAGGATAATAATGACGAAATGGCTGACAGTCAGATACTGGAAGCAACAACCTAAAAATTCTACGAATATATAGACTAATGTGATACACCAAAGTACATGATAATTAGTTTGATTTTAAAACCACACTTACAGCATTAACTTTTCGCCTCGATCCTCCCATCCATTGCAGCATCGTGATTGTACTAAAACAACAAATTAGGTTCGATGCCACTCCAGAAACGTGTTACAGCACCGATTTTATGCCTTACCTACAAGAAGAGATTAACAAGAATTTGTAAGGCGGAAACCTAGACTACTAGCACTGGAGCTGGATTCGTGGAACATCGAACCGAAATCTTCGGAAAGTCGAATCAGAACGATGATTACAATCGAGCGCGCGAACAGAAGGGAAAAGAACGACTTACAAAGTGAAGGATCCCTCTGGACTCTGGCTTGAGCGTTGGTGTCGGTTGCGACAGAGAGAAGACCACAAGAGCGGAAGGCGAACACGATCGCTACACAAACATTTATGTCCGGGGGACGGGAACGAAGCACCCGGACCTGCTTCATCACTTGCTTTTGTTAAACTATACTTTGTACTATCACTTGCTTTTGTTAAACTATACTCCCTTCTAAGATCTAATATAGTATGAGATAAATAAATAAAAAATGATATTATATTATACCCCGTTTTTATTATCCTAAGAAAACGTACGGTGATAATGCATATTTTAGATAGGCATTATAGATAGTTTTAGTTTAGTTTAGGTTGCATTTCTTGCTTGCTTTATTGTTAATTTGCATCTTGTGTTTATTTTAGAAAAGTTCGGATTCTGCGCAATTTTGTGTTTATCTCGCAGATCGAATCAGAACACACTTGGGGAGATGCAATGTCTCGAAGAGGAACACAAGATGAATGGAAAGGAACAAGGAAGAAAGAAGCAAGGCAAGATGAGAAGAAAAGCCCGCAGAAAGGAGCCAAGACCACGGCAAAGCTACCTGCGGCGGGCGCCGCAGCTAGTGCCGCGGCCGCCGCAGTGCCCGCCGCAGCGGGTAGCTGACAAGGCAGTTGCGGCGGGCGCCGCAGCCCTTGCGGCGGCCGCCGCACGTACGGACAGCGCGGATCCGCTTTTTGGAAAACCCTAGTTTTTGACTATGTGTTTGGAGGCCGACTTTGGGATGTTTTAATTAGGCTTTTTATGTTATTTTTCTTCATTTTCTTAGGATTGATTCTATTCTTCCATTCATTAGACTCTTTAGAGAATTTGAGCAATGTCTTCCATGAGGAACTAAACTCATCTATTCTGCCTGCAATTTGAAGCTTTATTCGGATTGATTGTGAGTTTCTAATTCTCGCTCCTGATTTCCTATTTGTGAATGCTTCAACTTCTTTGTGCTTGATTGCTTATTGTTTTGTTCTATCTTGACTGATCAACTTGGTAGAATCAATTCAATCGCTAGGGTTTTGTAGATTCCTGGTTGCGAACCTTAACCCAAGTAGCAAACTTATTCCTTTAGGGCTGGTTGAACTAATTGAATGAGTAGGAAGTTGGATGTGTTGTTAAATCCTTTTTAGGGACTGCAAATACCTTGGCTAATCTCTGAACTTAAAGCTATCAATTGGGTTAAATCCTTCTTTAGGGACTGTTCGATTGATAAGGGTTGCTAGGACTGGTTGGACTAGTAACTATATTAGGTCGGGACAAGGGCATTCATAGGAAACATAATAGGACGAGAAGAAGTTACAGTGATCGCTTCAATCCAATAAAGTGGAAAATTGTAGGTAGAATTCCTTCTCCAAATTGTCTAAAACCAATTCCTTTACTTTGCTTTGTTTACTCCGCTTTGATAAAAGGCGGATCTTTCACACACAAAACCCCCCCCCAAATTGGTTACTTTGATTGACACTTGAATCACACTTGAATAATAATTTCCCTGTGGGATCGACCTCTTACTTATTGCTATACTAGTTATAGGTTTGAGTTTACTTTGACGGGATCAACGACAGGTTTCCCCTCCGTCATACGGTAATTGTAAAAGATTTATATTATTAGAAAGGACGATGTATCGCTCCGGACATCTTCCGGCATTTGGTTACATAGTGTACAAGTTGAGGGGATAAGTCACAAAGGTGTACCTTTGGGTTAGTGTGGTTTTTGTAGGTGTAGGCCATGTTGTCCAATTTCTATAGAAAGTTTATTTTTTTGGTGGGATGTTAGTTTTCCAAATCCATGCATTGTGATCCACTTGTCGTATGTTATAACTTACAACTAATCTATATGTAATAGGTGTAGTAAATCATCATTCCCTATCCGGCCACCAATATAGTCTATCCTCGAATCGAGTGGTCAGCAGAGGGATATCCAGGATATCATCCACAATGTTTTGTGGTAGTTGGTTTTGCGGTTTTTTCACTACCATTTCCCACCATTGATATAGTCGCTTACTTTTTCCATTTCATCCATTTCACCCATGACATTCTCTATGTCACCCCTTAACATGTACATGTCACTTATTACCTTACATTCTACAAGTCACCCCTTAACCTTTTCATTTGAAGCCCCGTTTCTCTTCCTTTGGCTTTTGAAAATCCATCTTTCCTACTTTTCATCCTTGTCATTTATTATATTTTCCATGTCATCCAAATGTCCTACTTCCAGCATTTTCCCATTTCTCTTTTCCTTTCCAACGGGTGGTTCCACCTTTTTTCCTCTTTTCCGCCTTTTCACTTTAGCGGTTTCCACCACCAATTTTGTGGTGTGTGTCGCTAGTGATAGTTTTGCAAAGAGATAGAGGTGTGGTGGTATATTAAGTACACATTATTGTATATATAGGTCCCTTCTATTTAGAACAATCTATTTTTCCTATAGGTGAGGCTATTGACAATGCCTCTGGCCTCTGCCGCCCAGTCCTCCCTCCACCGGACCATATATATGTATAGATGCATGTATGTATGTAAGCGTATGAACTACCTCAGACTCTAAACTCCTCCACACTAACGTCCTCCTCAACTCTTACAGAACAACTCTGATTTCGGCCTCCGATTTAGGTCTAACCGTCTAATTCGATTCTTGATTTTTTTAAACGAACAAAATTTGGAGGGAGGCCTCTGATAACCAAGAGCATCTAGACGGATGAGATTTGCAAGATCGGAGTCACACGGAATAGAAGGACCGAAAAAGACAAGACTGAGGTGTGAAAGACGGTCGACAACTCAATTGACTCTGTAAATGTGGCGAATCTGAACAGTAGCAAAACAACTTAAAGAGATAGAAATGTCGGAGATGAACATTTCAATTTCCCTATGAGAGGATCAGAAACCTCTAAGACAATTAATAATTGTGAGATTGTCCCTTTCAATAGTGGAAAGGTTGTTCACAATAATAGGATTGTCCTGATCAGGTAAAAAAGTGAGATGAGAGGTTAATTTCCCACCATTTTGGAGTCCTTTTTTGTCCGGAAATCCTCCATGCTCTAAATAGTAGGGTCCACTAGGAGTAGAGTAGATTAGATAGATGCTTACAAATCCAGTGGGGTCCACTACAAATCACTAGATAAACGCTTAGAGCATACGCAGGGTCTGTTTGGATTCCAATTGTTTATGTTTATAAACATAAACACTTTTAAAGTGTTTGAGTCACACAACTTCCAGTGCATTTGAAATAATGTAAATTTAAAATAAAGTACATCGTAAATTGTGTAAGTCAATTAAATTAAATTAAAAATATAATTATCAACTTTATACAGTAGTTTGAGATAAATTAACCCAATTTATAACGAGTTTATTTAAAAATTTACGTTATTTAAAATACGGTTTAAATGTATGAGCCAAACACTTTCAAAGTGTTTGTGTTTATAAACACTTTAACACAAACACTTGGGAATCCAAACATGCCCGCACTAGTGGGCTTCAAGGCTCCTAAAGCTGCCAACTAGGATTAAAAAAAAAAAAAAACTCAATATGTAGTAAGGGCCTCTTCCATCAAACCCTTATATACAAACCCGGCTCATGGAGGCCATAGCGCCAGAATCAAGAAAGCAAGAGGAGCAAGAGTATATATATTTTTTAAATCAATTTTTCTACATTTTCTGAAATTAAAAAAAATAATAAAAATTATATCTGAACGTAATTTAATTTTATCTATCTATAGACACCCGTATTGCATATGTTTGGAAAGAAAAAAAAATCAATTAACTAATACGGTAATACCCATATACTAGCTGTTGGAAAAAAGAAAGTGCCAACCTTGCATTTTGCAATACCCATTTTGCATAATAATAATAATAAAAATAGTAATAGTAATAATAATAATAATAATAGTTATTATTATTATTATTATGAAATTGTATAATGATATTATTATTTTTAAAATAATAATAATAATAATAATAATTAAGTAATTGAAAAAGGTAAATAGTAAAAAGTAACTTAAGGGTCCGAGAGTCGGGCTCACGAATGAGGATGCAAATAATAAAAAGTTGGAATGGGCCCCTTAAGCTGATGTGGCAGAAGAAAAATAAGTTAAGGCCCGGGTTCAGGCTCACGAATGAGCATGCTCTTATGAATCCAGTACAACGCAGAGATTTGAAATTTCATTCCAACAGATTCCAATAAATTTGCTGCACCCATTTGACATCAAAACTCCAGAACAATGACCTGTAATTTACAACAACAAAGTACAAAGTAATGGTTCCAGCCAACTTTGGCCTGTATATAATCACCCGTGCCCCTGTTTACTTTCCTCTCAAATCTCTAGTTGAGGCATCAAAAGGAGGTTCAGAGAAACTCGTGTACAAGTCAGAAGACCACCATTTGACAAGGATTTTACAACCTTCATCTCTACCATAAATGAAAGATAAGCGGAGAGATGGAGAGGATCGAAGACACAGCGTGCAGGTTGTATCTTGGCAATTCAGTCTTCTTGTAGAGACTTGGGAGATGTTAGGGGCGGTTGTATGTTGTCCATGGCGTGCAGGTTGGCTAAACTGGGCACCTTGGCAGGATAAACTTCGGTGACCTCTTCACTCTTCTCATCCAGGTACACCACGTCCTGCATGGTGAGCTGGTGATACTCTACAATCTCTCTCAGAAACCGATTTTCACGAGCATAGACTGAGTTCTCGTGTGCCAATCTGGCCTTCTCGGCCAATAGGCTCTCTAGTTGAAGTCGTATCTGAAAATAATACCAGTACCAACTTATGGCTCAATATTGGATTGTTTGTTTTATTAAAAAAATACAGCATGACAATTGAGTTTTAATGTTAGCATGACTATATTAGGTATATGCAAAAATTGATCCATGTTTCCAAGCCACAAGCCGTTTTCCCTTCAACCGACTTTTCATAGGGTAGAGTTTTTCCAAAGAGAAACATTCATTTGTCAAAACTTTAATGCAACATTGTATGAAGCCATAGTTCAACCCCACTACCATCAGAGAAGCAACATAAGATAAGAAACAGATATCCTAGTCTTATTCATGATGAAAAGATTTGTACGAAGTTCGATTAGTGGTAGAGACAAGCTTAACCTTCATTCTCTGAGAAAAAAGAATACAGTGCTATGACACAGCGGACAAAATCTGCATAGTTGGAAGGGGGAGAGAGAGTGGTGCAACTTTCTGCTGAGTGCACACTTGCCATTTTTTTTATATATAATGAAATTCCTATCTTCAAAACAAAATTTCTTAGAAGTTTACCAAAAAGCATCTCGACCTATACCCATATTGCATATATTAAACTTAATTGTCACACTTACGAAAGAGTATTTTCAAAAGAGCATTAATATGTGAAAAGATGGTAGATTTTTAAGCTAGTGAATAGACTATGATTTTGAGACAGGGTTGCTTAGACGTCATTGACCTAAGCACTAGCCCTAATGCCCCCAGTCAAGTGGTGGAAGCACTGATTCAGGGGAGATATGCATAAATTCTAAGTTTGCACAAGAGAGTTGCACTCATTTGAAAATGCTACTTGTTTTTTGAAAGTGCTTAGAGAACAGCATGCTTTAGTGCTTAACAAAAATGACGGAAAGTGACACTTACAAGATCATCGTCTTCTAGGCTGTCTCCCTTATGCAAGCTTTCTCGAACAAGCTTGTTCTCTTCTTCAAGTTGAGCACATCGCTCTTTAGCAAAAGCTAGGTCAGCTTTGACCGTCTTCAGTTCACGCAATAGAACCTTTGTCTTAGCAGCCATAGCCATTGAAACCTGAGAAAGATTCCATAATGAGACAATTCATATATATCTGACAGTCTGACCAACTTCATTACAAACACTTCAAATAAGACAATTCAACCTCAAGCATGTAACTGTATTCTTAGGAGGCTAGGCAAACAACATGTAACCACATTGTGACATGGTCAATAATTTTATTTGTTTTGCAGTTAAGCAGTTGCTAGTATGAATTGAACCAGGGGTTTTCTAAGCACAATCAGTCTACATAATGGCAAACCAGTGCATAAAGTTGTCATCTTACATCACGAGAAGCCTTCAGTTGAATTTCCAGATCAGATTGCATTTGAGGCTGCACACTGGTCTGCATCTGTGTTTTGTTGTTGCCATTTCTATCCTTGTTATCTTGGTCATTTACGTCAGGAGTGCCAAACTTCTTCCGGACATTTAATTTGCGAGTTTCGTGAATGATATCAGCAGTGCGGGTCTCAACGATAGTAAGCCCTTCCTAAAGAGAGCCAATAGCAAGGATATATCAGAAAAACTAATGGTGCAACCCCAGAAGCAAACGTGTTACAAAGAGCTCCACAACATCACAAAATCACTCTTAAATAATCCTTTAAACTCAAATCTTTACCTTTATGCAGTAATTCATGTTTAAGTGCAACTCAACTAATAGATAGCCTAAAAGGATATAATCCATCAACTACTTCTGCTCACAAACTTTTGGAATTCCTTGTCAAGGAAACATCCCATGTTCACCAAAACTTCATCAATAAGAAAATTCCTCTACTTCAACGTGAAACTTCACCAACATTTTCCGAAAAGTTAATGCTATATGAATTGTTACTAATCCACATTTGGCCAAAACACCATACCCTCTTTACGATAGTATATGGATAAGACAACAGACAGCAGAAGCACATTTGAGGTCTGAAAGTTCAGAATGAAGCGTAAAATTTTATTAACTTTTTTTTTAAAAAGCGAAAAAATTCAAGTCAAACCTCTAAAGCATTGCCAATGGTGCCGCCGATGTAAGTAAGGGAGTTAGCAATAGCCCCAAAGCCCTTGTGGAGGCGCGCGCCATCAGATGGTTTCTGAGGGTTCTGGCCAGTGGCCTCACGAGATCCAAATGACTTGGAAGAGAACTTGAACAAACAGATGAATCAGAAACCCAAACACTAATTAATGAGTCTCAGCATCAAAATCAACAACAACAAAAAAAAACACACACCTGAGTAGCACTCGCAGAAGACACAGGCTTATGTGATTGGGATGGAACTGCAGAAGGAGGAGGATTTAGGGATTGGGAGCGGGACGGAACATCATCTTCATCATCAATAATGGATTTAGCTTTCCTAGCAATAGTACTCCAAAAACTAGGTTTGGAATTGGAATCAGCCGCATTCCTCTTATCCGGCGTAGAATTAGGAGGGATCGAATCGTGGATCCAACTAGCCCTATTACTAGTAGGGTTGCGATGAAAATTTTGACTTTGAGACTGAAACCGAGACGAAGGTGGCTGAGGCTTCGGGTGAAGAGGATGAGGGGCGGCATAGGCGGAGGAGAGAGAGGAGTCGCGCCGGGAGCCGGAGGATGCTCTAATCGCCTTAGTAGCCATCGAGCCTTCTTCATCCTCCTCCTCTCCATCGCTCTTCCACCATTGATCTTCTTCCTCTACTTGAGTTTTCCTCGTCGGAGTTGAGATTGAAGGTATTTGCTGCTGATGGTGTCTCCGATGCTCCATTTCTCCGGGTTAGCAATCCCGCGGATGGATAATGGATTTGAAACTGATTCGAATTGAAGCTATGGATGACGAATTCGAGGTTTGCGTCTCTACCGAAGCTTTTGTTTACCCCTCTTTCTTTGTTTATGCGTGAATTGGGTTGAGTGCAGTCATACACACTCTGAATACTCACGCCCCTGGTTCGTGGCAGTCTAGTACCGCGCGGATCTACGGGCTACGGCTACACCTCACTCACCCATCACGATTCGATTCATCCCCCCCAATTTCTCTATTTCTTTAGAGGAATAGGCAAGAGGTGCTTCCTCTATTGGCTAGACGAATCCGAATCTTTTTTTATTTCTTACTTCCTCGGCTGGAAATATAAGTCACTTAATAATAAGTGACGGTGTTATTAGAATCCCGATCCGGTCCGATCTGAATCTATGCATAGGATCTTTTTTATTTTGGGTAGGATCTACAATGGGATCTTTAGAATTTTAATGGATCGATAGGATCTTACGATCTCACGCGATCCTAAAGATCCTATTTTTATTTTTATTTTTTGAGTGAGGCTACTGACAAGATGGTAAAATGACTATTGACAAGATAATAGAAGGACTATTGTACAAATATTATTTTTCACTTTGTAAAATATTTACAAACTTGCCCGAGACATCATAAAACCCTAAAAATGTTAATCCAAGCATAGCCGCTCATTCAAAATCGAGGATGATCCAAATTGAGAATAAGGGCAATGAATGATGAATACTATAGTAATAATCTTTGATGAACATTCAACCTTAAAATGAAGCTAATCTTCTCGTTACCAAAATAAAAAATAATGAAGCCAATCTCTTTGGCATTATTGCAAAAGCACTACCAGCATCACATGAGCCAGCACTTGCGCACCAAACCTTGAGAATTACCGCACACACACCAACGTATAAGCCCGCAAGTGCGGACGCTTCAGTGACCCTTCAATTTCATCGAATTATCTAATTAAACCCTGAACGTTGACGAACACGAAGTCACAGATCTCAATGAGTCTGTCCAGCATCTCAGGCGGCCAATCCAAACTCGAATCGGCCGGGAGGGAGATCGCTAAGGTGAATCAAATTGCAGGCATAGGTGCGTTTGAGGATGCGGTCAGAGTGGACGGCGAAGGGGTGATCAAGGGGCACTTGACGATCAACCCTAACAAATAAATGGGAAGGATTTCATTGTGTAATTTGGTGTAATTTATCTTGTCAATAGCCGTTTCAATATCTTGTCTATAGCCCCTATGTTATTTTTTTTGGTGCAAAAGGGGGGGGGGGGGGGGGCAAGGCCCTGTATTATCAGCCACCATGTTAGCTTGCAAGGCCCGGATGCACTCCGGCATTTCATCAAAAGTAATAAACGCAGATGACATTGAGATTGCAAGGTTGGCAATAGCATCAGCCACCATGTTAGCTTGCCTACGGACATGATGGGCCTTCACTTCCCCTTCCATGTCCCTTATGATAGCTTGGCATTGGCTAAGGAGATGCCCATTCTCTCCCAATGGAACTCCCTCTACTTGCAGCTGAGCATAGATGTTGGCACAGTCCAACTCGACAATCACCTTGGAGATCCCCAATTCTTTCACCACTTGCAGCCCCTTCAACAGAGCCCAAGCCTTCGCCTTTTCTGCCAAACAATATCCACATTTAAGGGCAAAACCCTTGACGAAATTCCCCAAGTGGTCCCTGAGCACACCTCCACCTCCCGCGTTGCCGGGATTCCCCTTTAAGACCCCGCCCGTATTCATCTTTAGCCAACTCAGCTCCGTTAAACATTTTTTTTGTTTCCTTGGTTGATTTTAGGGTGTTTAAATGTACACATTCGTGTAAGGAACGTGAAAAATAGCTTAGAGATAGTTGTTTTCAAGTCTTTTAACCAATATGACAATGTCTAAGGTCGTAAATGTAGATTTTTATGTCTTAAAATCAAAATATATTTTGTAACTAACATTTTTTTTCCTCGTTCTAAAACTTTAAATTAAGCAACATTGTTATATATATTTTTATTTTTTTATTTAATTATATTTCGAGGATCTTTTTTTTTTTAAATATATATTTCGAGGATCTTACGATTCCCTAATGGGATCTTACGATCTGATCCACGGACCCTATTGTGATTCGATCCTAAAATCCCGATCCTAATAACCTTGACTACAATGTAAAAAAATCTAATTTAAAAAATGGAAAACTGACCGAAAATAATACAAAGTATCGACGGTGAACCAAATATAATATGAACTTTCAAAATGACAAATTTATATCCAAACTATACCTATTTAAACCAGTAATGATACAATGGGCATAATTCAAAAATAAAAAATTAATTTGGATTGAAAATGTAGTTAATAAAAAAACATGGTAAAAAATGTAAACTTAAGAGGCACAAATGAATTGTACTCATCGTGATCCTGTTCATCGTCTTCTACCCCGACCAGAGACCAGACCGTGCCACCACAGCGAAGAATGAAACGACCGGAGGGAGGAGATCGTCGTCGCTGGACCACCAAAACGGTGGCTGACATTGGCAATTGTGGAGGTGGATGAGACTCGAAGGTTGCAAGGCGAGTTCATGGTTGAAATTGAAGCAATTTCAAATCTCGATTTGTATGATTGAATGAAAAAATACGTTGAGGAGTTTTAATTAATATGTAGTTTGAAGCTTTCAACAAACAATTCGAGTCATATCTATTATCAAATTGGATTTTAATTTCTAATTCGTTCTTCTTCTATAGGAAATCCTAGATTAGATTTATTTGACGGTTTACCATCTGCCGATTTTATCGGCCATCGAGGTTCAAGTCTGTTTGATCTCGAATATTTACCTAATAAAAAAAAATCAACCAGGAAAAAATTGGTGAAATATCCATTTAGAGCCGTTAATTAAGTAATTATCCACATTAAAATGGATATTAAGTAAATGTCCATAAACTTTACTTAATTCCAACACTACCCCTGGTAGAAAGTTCACCTTTCACGTATGGTTTCCCTCATTGTTGTCTCTCACCATCTCCAACCTTAGAGGTTCCTCTCTATCTCATCTTCTCGCTCAATCGATCGCAGTCACTCAAGCATCGTTGGTCGAAGGTATGCTCTACTCTCTCTCTCTCTCTCTCTCTCTCTCTCTCTCTCTCTCTCTCTCTCTCTCTCTCAATCTTCCTTCCCCTTCGTCGCCCTTTATCTCTCTCAATTTTCCCATCCCTCTCGCTCAACCATTGTTGAGATAAATTCGACCTTGTCTCACCACTCCCGTCTTTCTCAATCTCCCTTACCTCTTCTCCACTCCCCACGTCCTCTCAATCTCTACTTTTGATTCCTTTTTTCCTTTGGTTTGAGCAATTTTGTGGTTTTGCCCTCAATTCGACCAAACTTGAACAATTTTTCAAGAACCCCTTGTGAAATTGTGTGATACTCATGTGAAATTTCAATGTCATTGTTTGCAATCTGAGCAATTATCGGTTTTGTTGTTAATCACTTTATGATTTTTGATGTTTTGGTATCATTGATGACAATTCGTTTTCGTTTTTTAGGGTTTGTTTGTTCTTAGCTACTTCAAATGGATCATCCAAATGGCTAGTGTTCTTTATAATTCTAATTTCATTCTTACTTTATGTGTTATTCAATTTCAGAGGTTGATTTTTGCTTGTTTGTTTGGTGACAACTGTTATGTATCTTGAGTTTGTATCATCGATCAACTAAACTAAAACTATCAGGGGTTCAACATTGCTTGTTTGTTTGGTGACAAATGTTATGTATCTTGAGTCTATATCAACAACTGAACTGAGTCTATCAGAGATTTAACATTGTTTGTTTGTTTGGTGACAAATGGTATGTATCTTGAGTACATATCATCAACTAAACTGAGATTATATTTTTGGTGGTTTTTAAGTCGAATTTATGTTGTTATGTTGATGTTTTTTTAGATTAGTGACTGAAATAGGGAAAATCCCGTCATCATAGCACAAGGGCGTTCCGGTCTTTTACCAAGCGGTATCTTAATCAATAAATCCGAACATTAAATACGGCGTTGACCAACATCAATGCGGAAACAGTTTCGTGCATTAGAGCGTTGACCGAATTAAATACGGTAGCGGTTTCTTCTATTTAATATCGTAACCGTTTCTTTTATTTAAGATTCGATGAGTATAAATATGAGGAGATAGATTCATATCAGGAGGAACAATGACTGACTTGAGCGTCGGAGGGTCCTCCGGGGGAGACAAGCCCCGCCCCGACCTCGTTCTTTGTTTCTTGGCAGGATTGTATCTCAAGTTCTCAACAACGGAGCTCGATCTTCCTCAACATCTATGGTGCGGATTTTTGCACTTACAATTGGCGCCGTCCGTGGGGAAAAATTCGATCAAAAAGCCATGAGATCGGATCTCCCAATCTGAAAAATGGATGGTTGACGGGACGAGGAGGCGATGGATGGTTAGCCTCCGCTCATTGATGGGACAAGGAGGCGATGTATGCTTAGCCTCCGCTCAAAAACCCTAGAGGAGGGTGCCGTCGGCCTCGGACCACATGGCAGAGGCACTGCGGCTCGTCAGATCCTAGGGTTGTCGATTCACCATCTCCCTGCTTCTCTCCCAGTGCCACCGAGGAGAACATCAGGGGTTTACGGCGTCCCTCGCCGCCGTCAAACTGGCCACTTTCATTTCGTCGAAGACGACGTCCTCTTCGCTGCCGCTTCGCCGGTCACACCAAGGACGCCCTCTATGTCGCCTTCTCCATCGACAGACACTAGTTCCCTGTCTTTTCAGGCCAGAAATCCCCGGCGACGGTGATTGGCCACCAAGCGTCTCCCTCCGCTGAGCCACGAGAGGGCTATCGGACGCCAACCCACGATGCGAGCCTCGCCGCACCACAGCCTCGCAACGAAAACAGATTCGAATCATGATGGAATCTTCTTCCTCTTTTGGTGTTCATAGTCGGATCCGGGCTCGGGGATGCGCCGGTGGTGCTCTCCGGTCAGATCTGGATGGAGGGGCGGTGGTTCTGCATCCGACGAGGGCTGGGAAGGCAGCTTAGCGAGGGTGAGGGAGTAGAGGAAGAAGGCGGTCTAGGTCTCCTTTCGTAGCTTCACGTACGGGGCAACCCTGAGACTTCGATTCTAAATCTGAATCGATAAGCGCAGGTTCGAATCACTCAATCTTTCTCATGAACTTGGAAATTTGAAACTTTTCGAATTGGTAACCGAGTCGATCGATCACAATTGCTTACTTTGTTATTTGTAGTACAAAGTTAATTCATGCGGGAAATGTGGAATTGGATGAATTTCGGTTTATACCAATTTGCGTGGCTCTTAGGACAGTCGGCTAGGCCTAGAGTCTTTTTTTCGTGTTAATCTTGGTGATCGTTGGGTTAATTGTGATGCAGTGTTTTAACTTTTAACCTGTTAATCTTGGTGATCAATGGATTAAAGTCATGAGCTAGCGAGTATTAGTTTATAAATGAGCATGTCTTTTAGTTGATGATTTTTTTTAGTTTCTTGTGATAATACTAGTCTTCATGTTGCAAATGTATTGAGGCCTTAATCATGGCTATGTGTGTTATTGTTCATCTCTCCATGTGTTAATTGCATCTATTTGCTCATTTTTCAACTGCTCGTTTGGCTTTTGTGGTCGGCTTGTGCAAACATGAATGAGTTTAAATTGAGTTGATCATATTTTTACTCTTGTTGTCTCGATAGTGGGTTTTTGCCTTTTGCTTTGTTTTCGTTTGCTCCGCTTGTGTTTTACTCTTGAATAGGCGTTCATCGAGGGAATATGAGCAACAAGAATTGATTGCACTCCTGCGGAAAACACGAATTCAAGTCTCGCAACTGTTGGGGCAAGATTCACCAATACAAAGTGGGTTGGGGCAAACAGAATCATTTGAGGCATCAACAGAATCATTCGAATCCTATTACTCAAGCAAGGAATTCGTGAGCTAAGTTTTCTATTCCCCTTGCTTGCGGAGAATTTCTTAATAAAGACATGGTTGTTTATTAGCATTCTTTTAAAAATGTTTATCGAAAGATGAATGCGTAGTTCCAAGCTAGATTTTTAGCCTACTACTTCTCCGCAAAAATATACAGATTGTGTGCAGGGGCATACAACAACTCAAGAAAGTGAAGATTCGCCACTTATGGCCAAGCAAATGCGAGTAAAGGCAGAAGAATCGCCACTTAAGGCCAATGAAATCGCCACTTACGGCCAATCCGACTCGCCACTTATGGCCAAGAAAATGCCAGTAAAGGTAGAAGAATCGCCACTTAAGGCCAACGAAATCGCCACTTATGGCCATTCCGATTCGCCACTTAAGGCCAACGAAATTGCCACTTACGGCCAATCCGATTCGCCACTTAAGGCCAACGAAATCGCCACTTACGGCCAATCCGATTCGCCACTTAAGGCCAACGAAATCGCCACTTACGGCCAATCCGATTCGCCACTTAAGGCCAACGAAATCGCCACTTACGGCCAATCCGATTCGCCACTTAAGGCCAACGAAATCGCCACTTACGGCCAATCCTATTCGCCACTTAAGGCCAACGAAATCGCCACTTACGGCCAATCCGATTCACTACTTAAGGCCAATGAAATCTCCACTTACGGCCAATCTGAATCGCCATTTACGGCCAATATCCAACTACGGGTCAAGAGACTGCCATCATCGTTCACTCGACAAACTTCGCCGTGTACATTTTTCGGCTTCCTTCATCATCGAGACATGAAGAAGAAACCCGAGGGGCAATTGAAATAGGGAAAATCCCATCATCATAGCACAAGGGCGTTCCGGTCTTTTACCAAGCGGTATCTTAATCAATAAATCCGAACATTAAATACGGCGTTGACCAACATCAATGCGGAAACAGTTTCGTGCATTAGAGCGTTGACCGAATTAAATACGGTAGCGGTTTCTTCTATTTAATATCGTAACCGTTTCTTTTATTTAAGATTCGATGAGTATAAATATGAGGAGATAGATTCATATCAGGAGGAACAATGACTGACTTGAGCGTCGGAGGGTCCTCCGGGGGAGACAAGCCCCGCCCCGACCTCGTTCTTTGTTTCTTGGCAGGATTGTATCTCAAGTTCTCAACAACGGAGCTCGATCTTCCTCAACATCTGTGGTGCGGATTTTTGCACTTACAGTGACAATTAATCAGATATGTAACAATGTTTGTGGTGACATTGAGTCATTGACTTACAACTGTTTAGTTGTAGAGTTATATATTATGTTTGATGACGACTTATTTATGTTTATGTTGACACTGGATTTAATATTGTCATAAACTTTACTTAGTTCCAACACTACCCCTGGTAAATCAATTTAATATTGTCATAAGTCTCATTGTTTGTTCAATGTGTTATTAGCATGTAATGATCAGATTTGAATTCGGATTTTTTTTGTGAGTAAATTGCTCTGATGACAATTGATTTTGGTTTTTTAGGGTTTGTGTGTTCCTACCTACTTCAAATGGATCATCTAGGTTAGTGTTCTTCTTGATGAATCTAATGCGTTCTTAATTTATATGTTGTTCAATTTCAAGGGTTTATCATTGCTTGTTTGTTTTGGTGACAATTGCTTGTTTGGTGACAATTAGTATATAGCTTGATTCTACATCATCAATTTAAATGATATTATAAGGGTTTGCTTCATTTTTTGGTAACAAATGGAATTTATGTTGTTATTTTGTTGTTTTTTTAGATTGGTGACAATTGGTAGAGTTATATATTATGTTTTGGTGACAAATGGAATTTATGTTGTTATTTTGTTGTTTTTCTAGATTGGTGACAATTGGTAGAGTTATATATTCTGTTTTTGTGACAAATGGAATTTATGTTGTTATTTTGTTGTTTTTTTAGATTGGTGACAATTGGTAGAGTTATATATTCTGTTTTGGTGACAAATGAAATTTATGTCTCATTTAGCTATAATGTAATTTTCATTATCCTTTTGTTCAATTGTAGTGGAAGTTGTGGTATGTATACCATCAAATCACTAGTACAAAAAAGCCCTAACACAACGGTTAATTTACAAAACGCACAATGGTTTTGGAACCGTTGCATCAGCCCGTGTGGTTTTTGAAAATACAACGGTTGGGTTTATCACAACGGTTCACTTAGACAACGGTTATAACCGTTGTGATAGATTTCGGATAACCATTGTCTATGCACTTCCAAAATTGGGTTCGAATCATATTAACCGGTTCTAACCGTTATCTAAGGTCACTATAACTATTGTCTCGAGTTAGGATATCCGGTTTTAACCGTTGTCTTATCACATTTTAACTATTGTCTAATGAGATTGTAATCATTGTCTAGGTATACGTTAACCGTTGTCTAAGATACTTGCAACCGTTGTATAAATAAAATAAACCGTTGGCTATTTAAAGTCGAACCATTGTATAAGTATATTGAAACCGTTGTGTACATATATTAACCATTGTCTATATAATTGTTAACCGTGGTCTAAATTCATAAAAATCGTTGGCTAGATTCGCTTAAACCGTTGTCTAAGTAACTTTCAATCGTTGTATATGAACCATTAAACGCCGGCTAAATAGTTTATAACCGTTGTCTAAGTATATTGTAACCATTGTCTAAATATATTTAACTGTTGTCAATATACATTCTAACCGTTGATTAAACAACCATTAGCTATGGTCTATGCCAAAATATAAGCACTTGTATATTGATTTATCAAGCCATAACAATATATATATGCCGCAAAACACAACCGATTCTTCATTCAACATCACATGCAAGTACTAATGCATACATACATAATCAAATAAGAGTATGCCACAATAGAAGCACCTGTCTAAGTAACTTTCTAGCGGAAGAAAGTAGCAATGAGCTGGGCCTTGCTCCTTGTAGCCACAATCCTCAAGACCTCTTTATGGTTATATTCCTTATCCTTAATGGCCTTGCTGAGAATTTCAGCCTCTGCCTCAGCAACCTTTGCCTCTCTCATTAGTTTTGTACCTGTAGGCGCTGATAAGTAGAAACAGGAGCTGCAAATCAAGGCAAATCAATTAACATAATATTAAGCCAGAAGAATTGATAATATCCATGGAGAATTCTATTGCCCCAGCAAGGTTTGCCTCTGACTCATTAGTTTCGTATCGGTAGACGCTGACAAGTAGAAGCAGGAGCTGCAATTGAAGGCAAATCAATTAACATAATATTAAGCCAGAAGAACTAATAATATCCATAGAGAGCTCTATTGCTAACTCTCGTTTTTTTATTAGCAAAATAATGAACAACTTTTTTCGTCAAGAGGCAGAAAATACCCCGCGAATGTCACCGGATGTGTGGGATGCAACGTCTTCCTCCAAGATGTGCTTGTAGTGGGCCTCATAGGCCCTTCTAAATCCCAAGAGTTCCTCGGAGTTAGGGATGCAAGCAAAGTCAACGATAACTCGTAATCTCCTTTCTTCAAAGCAACATTAACAAAGATTGCCTCCCGGTCAAAGGGTTCATGCATCCATCGGTATACACCTCTCTATGATCATCAAAGTATTACAATGTAAAATATCAGTAGTATTGTTACCATCACGTTTAGAAACACAACAATGTAAATTAAAATTTGCAACTGCTATATGCAAACTAATTTTTGACAGTAAACAAATCAACTATGAACCATGTGATTTTAGATCTGCATCTACGAACATGAAATCGTTAATGTATGGCTAGATTCATGGAGAGTAAGGGCTCCTTGAGTTTGAAATTGAAGTAAGAAACGGAGACAGTGAAGCTTCACATATGATTAATAAAACATAAAGAAATGAGTTCATTAATAAAACACACATATATAAGAAGTTAATTGATTTTTTAATATTATCTAGGTAAGAAGTTAATTGATTAATTGCATGCCAGTAATGTAGCCTTGTAAAAAAATTCTTGGATTCAATTATCCTCTACTATCTATTTTATCTCATCCTCTTACCTCTAGACATTTGTCTAATTGAACTCAATCATCTACAAATAGAGAAGCAACTTATCTCCAACACTATCAGGTTGAATTACACATGTAATGAGGAACTTGAATTGAGAGAAAGAACTTCAGTTTTTTTAAAAATACTCAGCTAGAAAACTGAAAACTTTGACAAAGAAATTAGTATTATGAACTCACCTAATCAAGCATTTTGTGTTTGAGAGTATTGGACCTGGATTGCACCTTTATCGCAACACGTTATCCGGTCTCTGTGTTCTTCACAAACTTAACCTTGGCAAAAGTTCCTTCCCCAATCGTCCGACCGACTTCATACTTCACCACTCTCCTTGTCGTCATCAATCCAATCTTCCCTTAAAACGCTCAGCCAACGCCACAGACGCTCATTTCACTCAAAAAATCCACAATTGTAGAAAGCAAACACCGCTGAACCTACACCGAGGCCTGAAATTGGAAATGGAAAAACAAAATTTACAGAGAATCCAAGAAACAAAGCAAACTAAAAATAGAGAACCGAAATCCCCAAATCCAAAACGCAAAACCAATAATCAAACCAATAGCTGTCAAGAACCAAACAATTCAACGAATCAAACCGATAATCGAACTATAAAAAAGTACGAATCACCTTAAGAGGGAGATTGCTACCGCCGAATTCGCCCCCGCTACTGGTATGGGACTCCATCTAGGCGAAGCTTTTATAGAAGCAAGCACCCTTCCATTCCAAGGAGTTGTTGGCAGAGCAAGAGACTCCGAAGAAGGTTGGAGGAGGTCAATCGAGCTGTGTAGAGTATTTAGGATCGGCCAGGAGACTTGTCTGGGCAACAGGTCAATCGAGCTGTGTGGAATTGAGTTCAAATCCCCAATTCAACCGGCTAGATAGAATATGGTAAAAAGAACAGCAGAGAAATTTTTTAATCATTTAATAGAGGTTTATCCATTTCACACATCAGTAATATGAAATGATTCTGTAACAGTACAAATCAAATAAGAGGTCAAAAAAATCTGCTTAGGCTAATTGATACAACCTATAAGATTAGGAGTATGAAAGAGTTATGTATTGTGAGAAAACTACATTTCACACGGTCGGTATGGAGTTGCAAGAATAATCATTCATAGCCATCACATAATGAAGTATAAAATGTTCAAAACATAGTGCATATACAGTTTGAAGTCTAAAACTAAAATCAAACTAAATAAGTAATATTCAAAGGATCCCAAGATCAATGCAGCACTTAAATAAATTATACAGAAATAAAAAACAAATTACGATTGTAAAATATCTAGGCCAAGGATGTTAGGGCAAGTAAGAAGAGAACATAGCTCCGGGCCATTAGGTTGGGGTCATAAATTGATAGATGAGGGCTGAAGCATTGTGAAGAAGGTCATTTGAAGTGATGAGGACAGAAAAATTATTTTAAATAAGACCAAAAAAATAATCTCCAAGTCATGTTACTTTGCCAATATTCCATTGCATTTTAGCTCTAAATTTGTGGCCAGATAAAGAAGAGAAACTTGAACATGGTTTAATTGATAGCATTGTATTTCCAGCAATCGGTATTCCTCTAAAGTCTGAACAACCTTCTTTTAAAAAAAATAACATGGAGGAAAGCACTATAGCATTACAAGATGTTGCTGATGTACTGTATATAATCCATATGCAGAGACAAGCAACGGAGAATTTATCCAAAAGAAAGAGGCCTCACGATTTTGTCAAGGTAACTCTGTATAGTCGAGTTATTTTCACTAATCTCAGCGTCTTTCTGCTCCAGCATCGTCATTAACTGCCTTTTTTACTTGTGAATCTCTGACATTTCATTTTTCAGTGGACATCCGCTCAACCTCCCCATCCTTCTCAATCTGGCACCACGCAACAAATAAATAAGCAAATTTCTTAAATCAAACTAAATTCCGTTCCTAAATTTTCAGATTTAGTTGGTGGGAGTCGGGTCAGTGTCAGTTCTTCCGCAAGCGAAGGCCTAAACCCTAAATTCCACTCCTAAATTTTCAGATTTAATTGCCTCTTACTTAAAACAAACTAACCCTAAATTTGAAATTTTCATCCAATTAGTCCCCAAATTCAAACAGCTCAACCCTAAATTATTGAAATTTTAAATGAAAAAATCGAATACATACCTTCTCGGGCGAAAGAGCATTCATCAACGCCGCCTTTCTCACAAATCGCTTGCTCGCCGGCGGCTTCATCTCCCAAACGGTACAAAATCCAGAAGAGAGCGAACGGAAGAACTGAGTGTAGAGAGAGAGATGGTTGAAGTTTTACAGAAATGCTATCGAGAGAGAAGAAATTGAGAGAGATGGGGAGGCGTCGTAGAGAAGAGGTAGTGTGATTGGGGATGAAGGAAATGTCAATAAAACCCTAAACAAATTAAGGAAATAGAAAAGAAAGAAAGGGCAAATAAGTAATTGTACTTAAGGAACAGTAATGGGGAACTTGGGTTTTAGTATATAGTAATGATAGAAGTATCCAACTCACTTCAGGGAAATGACAATGGTTCTAATCGGTCTTACACAACGGTTTTATTAACCGTTTCCTTAGAGAACCTTCTATATATATAACAACGACTCTTTAAATATCCGTTGTCTTTTCAACTTACTAATCGCCAATTTTATTCAACCATAGACAACGGTTTTAATAACCGTTTTCTTTGAGATGTCTTCTATATATATAACAACGGTTTTTAAAAATTTATGGTCTTTATAACTTAATAGACAACGATTCTAATCGGCCATACACAACGGTTTTATCAACCGTTTTATTTGAGAAGTCTTCTTCTCTATATATAACAACGGTTCTTTAAATATTCGTTGTCTTTTCGACTTACTAAACAAAATTTTATTTAGCCTTATACAACGGTTTAAATAACCGTTTTCTTTGAAACGTCTTCTATATATATAACAACGGTTTTTTAAATATTCGTTGTCTTTATAACCTAATAGACAACGATTCTAATCGGTCTTACACAATGGTTTTATGAACCATTTTCTTTGAGAAGTCTTCCTTATATATAACAACGGTTTTTTAAACACCCGTTGTCTTTATAAATACAAACACACCAAAAGACAACGGTTAAATTTATAACCGTTGTCCGTCCCAAAAATCTCATTTTTTTTTCAACATAGACACCATCCTTATAGAAACCATTGTCTATATGGCGTCTTATAATATACATTTTGTACTAGTGAATATATCGAGGGTCTTGCATTTCATATATAGTGGTATTGAAGCTATTTCAGACAAGTATATGGATGCGTATAGAGAGAGGATGGATATGGATTTGTTCAAGAAGTGTTGGACATGTGATCTGTAGGACTACAATCTGCACCTAGGTTTGAATTGTCAATGTTTTAGGATATTAAGTAGTATAATGTTGCATGGTGCTTGTATTTTGATACTTATTGCAATCTGACTATCATGGTGAATGTCTCAACTGTTCCCCTTTATTTTGCAAGTTAATGTAGTTTAACAATTGGAGATTTATATTAAGTAGTATAAAGTTGCCTGGTGCTTGTAAGTTTAGAAGTTATTTCGGATGTTAAGTATGAATGTCTCAACTGTTCCCCTTTGTTTTGATATTTTTGCAAGTTAATGTAGTCTGACAATTAAGTATTAGAAAGTTCAACTTTACATCAAATTTCATCTACTTAGGGTTATTATTGTAAAGGCTCGAAATTTCAAATCCTAAATTTTCAGAAACAAGAAATTTAAAATAAATTTAAATCGAATTAAAAGCTCATTTAGCAGATTCCAATCGGAATATAAAATTTGACGAACGATTTCTGTTCTTTTATCTTGAAAATTCAAAATAATTATCGGATGGTGATATCCTTGTCGATTTTAAAAATCTAATTGACCGAGAGAGCGAGAGTCAGGGAAACTAACATTTGAGAACTAATTTCGAGATTGAAAATTCGTGTATTCGTAATTTATTTCCGGATATTGGTTTTAACCATTCCCACACTCTATCCTCACTAACTCTCCCACCTCCCCATACCTCCTTCAAATCACCATCGTCCCCCCCGTCACTTTCACTCAACATCATTCATCACCGTCACTCACCATCACCCTTTCACCACTCCGCTCCCACTCCTCGCGCCACCACCACACACAATCTCCTCCTTCCTTCTTCATTTCCTCCCTTCCTTCGGGTCACCTTCATCACCATTTGCCCTCCTCCACCGTCAGCCCCAATACGCCAACACCACCATCGTCGTCTCTTGGCTTCACATTTAACACCTTCGGTTCCTTTCAAAATCAGCCCCAAGCCACCTTCCTCCATAGTCCTCCACGCCATAGCCACTGTTTTGACGGGAATTATTCTAAGTGTTGGAACAACTTTGTTATTTTTAGTAACTTTCTTTACTTATGTTATTTTAGGTAATTTAGGAGTTTATTTTAATTAATCTTTTATTTATTATTTTCATTAAAAATCAGCCTTAGGGTTATAAGTAGACGGCTGATCCTTCCATTGTAACTCAGACGTCTCTTTTATGAAAGCTTTTCTCTTGTGTGAAACACATTGAGTGCTCAAGTCAATCGATTCGTAGCAAGGCTCATCGATTGCAAATTGGTTATAGATCCTGCTTGGTTTGCTTTGAGTTCGTCAACCTCGCGAGAGCTTGGTGATCCAGGTAATCACAAGTCCCCTCCTTGTGCCTCCAAGTTGTCCGCTTGGTTGTGTAAGGTTGTAGAGGCGGGCTTTATAGTCTTTGGTATTTGGTTCCTACCCTCTACGGAGGCCTGGGGTCTTTATCTCGTTCTATTTTAGTTCGAATCAGTCCTTATTGGTCGTGTCTTTGTTATCAATTTCGAGTCTTGCCTATTGTTCATCGAGTCTAGAGTTGCTGCGTTTTTATTCCGTTTAGTCGATATTGAGTCGTTGTTTGTTGTTCTTGAGTCGCTTGCTTCCATTCTTGTGTTTGAGTCTTGATTGTCGAAGATCGGGCCACCCTACGGCTAACCCCGTATCAAATTGGCATCAGAGCTTTGGTTTCCGACATCAAAGTTGTGTCTTTTGTTTCCCTAAACACAAAACCTACAAAAAAAATAGAGTCTTTCTTGTTCTTGATTTTTACTTCTTGAATTTTTTTTATTTTGATTACATTAACCTTTGTTTGTGATTGTTGTGGTTGCTTTAGCCCTAAACACATCCCAAGCCGAGACCAGTAGCCTTGTTGAATTGAAGCCGAGTACGTGTGCCTTGTTCATCCGACACCAGTGGTTGACAAGGGGGCTCCTCGGCGCCAGCTTTCATTACAAGCCAATCAATTAGCACCTTTAGCCGACAATTAATTTGTTGAAAGAATCTACTAGTCGGCACAACCTTCAAGCCAGACACAAAGAGGTTTCCTAACCCTAGTTGCTTTCTATCTTAGCCTAACCTCAATTATATATTTCATTAGGGTTATACAAATTTTTATTTTCTTTCACCATAATTTAAATTTTCAAGAGTCCTTTATTTCATTGTTCGTTTCTTGCATTAGTTAAAAAAAACAAAAAAAACAAATTTGCATTCAAAGCTTAGTCCTAGGAGGATAAAATTCACTAGGGGAAAAAGTAAGCTTTCAACAAACAACAACAAAAAAAAAAAAAGGAATTGTCGAGTCTAGCGCAAGAACTTCAAGGACCAATTTCGGTGAAAATCTCATAGCCCTAATCGAAATTCTCCAACACATACCTCCCAAACCATAAAAAAAATTTTAAGCCCTACCTTGCAACTACAACATCCTTGCTAAGGGTTTGAATCAAAACAAGAGGTAAAAGTAAGTTTGCTTGTGTGTCGAGTTGTTTACATAGCTGTGTCGGGTGATCTTTGCAAGTGTCGAGTGATTTTTGCAAGTGTCGAGTGATCTTTGCAAGTGTCGAGTGCCTTTTACCCACATATCGAGTCGACATCCCACCTATCGAGTCGATACATACACATACCGAGTCGATACTTTTGGCTCTGTTGGATTTCTGCCGAGTGACATATCGAGTCGATACCCCAGGTACCGAGTCGATACTTCAACATACCGACTCGATACTTTTGCCACTGTTGGAAAATTTCGTGTCTTGTTTCTTGCTCATTCTTTTGATCTCTTACCTTGTGTTGCTAAGTCTTTGCTTGAGTGGTGATTTGCCCAAAGCGGATTGCCCCAACAAGCTTATCATACCAATTAGAGAGAAGAGTGTGAGCGAAACACTTGCGAGATTGTTTACATTTTACTAATCTTCACATAGTTCTTTGTTGTCTTTATTTGCAATGTCTAATAACCAGGGCAACGACTGGTACAATACCTTCATGGAGAACATAGCTAAGATAAATGAAGGATTGAGGGCATTAGAGACTAGGCCAAGCGGTTCTAACACCGTGAGTGGCCGAGATGATCGAAGGCGTGACGATCCGCCTCGCGATGTAAGGGAAGTACATAATCCTAACCCTAACCCTAATCTTAATCCTCATTTAGCTAAACCTTTAGTTGATAAGAACATCTCTCCACGAAGGGAGAGACATGGTAGGAATAATGCGTTTGCTAATATGCAGGGACGAGGGAAAGGACGATGGCAACAAGAAGAGTACTCCTTCTCAGAGGACGACGACGACTTCCAAGAGGATGATCTTTGGGAGAAACATCTTCGACGAAATGTTAGAGGAGGTCGATACCACTATCGAGCACCTAGAGAGCCTGCGCAAGATGGCATAGGTAAGGTAAAGGTAAAGATCCCTCAATTTTATGGTAACAACGATCCAGATGCATATATTGATTGGGAAACTAAAATGGATCGAATATGGATTGTCATAACTTCTCTGAACATAAAAAGGTGCAATTAGCTTCTTTAGAATTTCAAGGGTTCGCTTTACTTTGGTGGGATAGTCTGAATAAAGAAAGAAGAAGAGCCCTTGATGCGCCTATCGCTTCTTGGACCCAATTAAAAGCACAAATGAGAAGTAGGTTTGTTCCCCAACACTACTCTAGAGAGCTGAGACAACAACTAGAAAACCTTAGGCAAGGTAATAAAAGTGTTGAGGAAACCTTTAATGCAATGCAAGAAACCATGGCTAGGGCTAATGTAGTTGAACCCTATGAAGATACAAATGCTAGGTTTCTTCGAATATTGCACCCCACCTTAGCTCATGAAATTGATTACTTTCCTTATTCTACGCCTACTGAACTTTTACATTTAGCTATGAAAGTGGAAAGGAATGCTAGATACAGGAGCCAAGGTGGTAGAATGTCGAGTGGGCAACCCCAAAGGTGGCACCAAGGCCATGTGCAGCAGCCCCAAAGAAGGTTTGATGGTGGCTCAAGGGAGAGAGCAAGCCAACCCCAAGGGATGAGTGAAGACCGAATGCCTCAGGAGCCCATCGACAAAGGCAAAGCGCCTTGGAACGGACGTGATTCGTCTGGGGCATCTACTGGCCCTAAAGGGAGTAATCCTAACTCTTCCACTCTTAAACCTTTGTACGTTCCTTGCTTTATATGTCAAGGTAGAGGACATGTTATGAAGGATTGCCCAAATAAGAAGACTCTCATGACTAATCACCTAGACAAAAATGAATCTGAAAATTCTAGTGATAAACATGATGAGCATGTTCATAATGATCAAGATATTAGTTTACTTGCCTCTAAAGATGATTGCCTTGAACATGAGCATGTTGATTCCTTGATTGATTTAAATGTTCAACCTATACCCTGTGCTGAAAATTAAGGCAAAGATTTGTATCAATCTACATGCTTGGAAGAAGCCATAGTTTCTAATATGATCATTGATGATGAAACTTCTTCTACTATTGCTAGCATTGAGTTAATTGAAAATTCAGCCTTGAAAAAGGATGAAAACTTGCTAGTCATTGATGGAAACATAGAGCTAAATGAACAACCTATAGTGCATATTCAGTTAGAACATTTTGAAGATGATATGAACTCTGAATTGTGCACTAATCAAGTTTCTTTTCCTGGTTTTGTAGAAAGCTCTAATGGTTTACAAGATGGCGAAGCCAAGATCAAATCCATCCAAAAGTGGTCAACCCCTGCAACAATCAGTCTTCAGATGTGTTTCCATGTGCATGAGGTATTCGATCCAGGAGCTCGTGTGGATCCATTTGCGGTATCTTATGCAACCTTGGATTCGAGGTCGAATCCTTTTCAAGAAAGGGGGAATGATGCAGGACCATCCAAGACACCTTCAGACATACCTATACTCGAGGATGGACCTATAATTCGAGCTCACGAGAATGATGTCATCCTTAAGAGGAAGAAGAAGGCTCCACCATGGGAGAAGGTGCAAAGGTGGAAGCTTGACGTTTTTGGGTTCGTTCAACATTTGACAGCTTTTCAACGTCTCAGTAAAATGAGTCGTACGGAGTCAATATTAATCGGATTGAGGCGTGCTATACCTTGTCGGAACGAGGACGAAGAGATCTACAACTTTGCTGTTGAAGGTTTTTCCAGATTCGACATGGAGCTTGGCCGAAAATCACATTCTTTGCAGCTGTCACTGTTTTGACGGGAATTATTCTAAGTGTTGGAACAACTTTGTTATTTTTAGTAACTTTCTTTACTTATGTTATTTTAGGTAATTTAGGAGTTTATTTTAATTAATCTTTTATTTATTATTTTCATTAAAAATCAGCCTTAGGGTTATAAGTAGACGGCTGATCCTTCCATTGTAACTCAGACGTCTCTTTTATGAAAGCTTTTCTCTTGTGTGAAACACATTGAGTGCTCAAGTCAATCGATTCGTAGCAAGGCTCATCGATTGCAAATTGGTTATAGATCCTGCTTGGTTTGCTTTGAGTTCGTCAACCTCGCGAGAGCTTGGTGATCCAGGTAATCACAAGTCCCCTCCTTGTGCCTCCAAGTTGTCCGCTTGGTTGTGTAAGGTTGTAGAGGCGGGCTTTATAGTCGTTGGTATTTGGTTCCTACCCTCTACGGAGGCCTGGGGTCTTTATCTCGTTCTATTTTAGTTCGAATCACCCATCTATCGGTCTTTCTATTGTTTTTAATCGAGTCTAGAGTTGCTGCGTTTTTATCCCGTTTAGTCGATATTGAGTCGTTGTTTGTTGTTCTTGAGTCGCTTGCTTCCATTCTTGTGTTTGAGTCTTGATTGTCGAAGATCGGGCCACCCTACGGCTAACCCCGTATCAGGACTCCACCTCCATCGACACCTCCGAGCCGCATCCAGCACCAGGGGCAGCCCTGGAGCCCCCTAGCGCCACCATCGAGTCACCGAAGTTCCATCGCTCCCGTTCGAGCGCGACAACCTTCCGGTAAGCCATACTCTTTCGTTTCCAATCCAAATAACCCCCGAGCTTCACCATCGCACTCACCCATGTCCGACGCAGGTCCGACGAGCCATCGCGAACCACCGACGAAGCCCAGAACTCCAATCGAAGCTCCGACGCCCGCAAAACTACCTCGGTGAGCTCCCACCTTTCCTCCCTCTATTTTGATTCGATTTTGACTCGAGTCAGGCTGTGGGAGAGTGTCGAGTGCGCGTGAGCTGAGTGCGGGGGCATTTGGGTGAACTCATGAGCCTAGCGATGGCTCCTGCGTAGTCGAGTATATGTGTGAGGCCGAGCAGCAGCGAGCGCGAGCACAAGCGGGAGCAGGGTCGAGACGAGGGAGCCACATGGGCAGAGGCGAGCGCGCCTCTGCGCTCGCCTTCTATATATATAACAACCGTTTTATTTGAGAAGTCTTCTTCTCTATATATAACAATAGTTCTTTAAATATTCGTTGTCTTTTCGACTTACTAAACAAAATTTTATTTAGCCTTAGACAACGGTTTAAATAACCGTTTTCTTTGAAACGTCTTCTATATATATAACAACGGTTTTTTAAATATTCGTTGTCTTTATAACCTAATAGACAACGATTCTAATCGGTCTTACACAATGGTTTTATGAACCATTTTCTTTGAGAAGTCTTCCTTATATATAACAACGGTTTTTTAAACACCCGTTGTCTTTATAAATACAAACACACCAAAAGACAACAGTTAAATTTATAACCGTTGTCCGTCCCAAAAATCTCATTTTTTTTTCAACATAGACACCATCCTTATAGAAACCATTGTATATGTGGCGTCTTATAATATACATTTTGTACTAGTGAATATATCGAGGGTCTTGCATTTCATATATAGTGGTATTGAAGCTATTTCAGACAAGTATATGGATGCGTATAGAGAGAGGATGGATATGGATTTGTTCAAGAAGTGTTGGACATGTGATCTGTAGGACTACAATCTGCACCTAGGTTTGAATTGTCAATGTTTTAGGATATTAAGTAGTATAATGTTGCATGGTGCTTGTATTTTGATACTTATTGCAATCTGACTATCATGGTGAATGTCTCAACTGTTCCCCTTTATTTTGCAAGTTAATGTAGTTTAACAATCGGAGATTTATATTAAGTAGTATAAAGTTGCCTGGTGCTTGTAAGTTTAGAAGTTATTTCGGATGTTAAGTATGAATGTCTCAACTGTTCCCCTTTGTTTTGATATTTTTGCAAGTTAATGTAGTCTGACAATTAAGTATTAGAAAGTTCAACTTTACATCAAATTTCATCTACTTAGGGTTATTATTGTAAAGGCTCGAAATTTCAAATCCTAAATTTTCAGAAACAAGAAATTTAAAATAAATTTAAATCAAATTAAAAGCTCATTTAGCAGATTCCAATCGGAATATAAAATTTGACGAACGATTTCTGTTCTTTTATCTTGAAAATTCAAAATAATTATCGGATGGTGATATCCTTGTCGATTTTAAAAATCTAATTGATCGAGAGAGCGAGAGTCAGGGAAACTAACATTTGAGAACTAATTTCGAGATTGAAAATTCGTGTATTCGTAATTTATTTCCGGGTATTGGTTTTAACCATTCCCACACTCTATCCTCACTAACTCTTCCACCTCCCCATACCTCCTTCAAATCACCATCGTCCCCCCCCCCCCCCCCCGTCACTTTCACTCAACATCATTCATCACCGTCACTCACCATCACCCTTTCACCACTCCGCTCGCACTCCTCACGCCACCACCACACACAATCTCCTCCTTCCTTCTTCATTACCTCCCTTCCTTCTGGTCACCTTGATCACCATTTGCCCTCCTCCACCGTCAGCCCCAATACGCCAACACCACCATCGTCGTCTCTTGGCTTCACATTTAACACCTTTGGTTCCTTTCAAAATCAGCCCCAAGCCACCTTCCTCCATAGTCCTCCACGCCATAGCCTCTGGACTCCACCTCCATCGACACCTCCGAGCCGCATCCAGCACCAGGGGCAGCCCCGGAGCCCCCTAGCGCCACCATCGAGTCACCGAAGTTCCATTGCTCCCGTTCGAGCGTGACAACCTTCCGGTAAGCCATACTCTTTCGTTTCCAATTCAAATAACCCCCGAGCTTCGCCATCGCACTCATGTTGTGAGCGGAATCTGCCATGTTTTACAGTAACTTTTATATCGATTTCTGTATACATTGCATTCATTTGGGATTAGATAGTACAGAATCTGTGTAATTTATGTCTATTTGCCAAAATTATGGAATCTACACCAGTTTCTGTTTAAATCGCAGAAATCGAGGCGTTTTACAGCAATTCTACAGAAGGTCGGAAAAGCTCGGAAAACCACTACAGAAGTCCAAGGTCAAAGCAGCAGAACAAGCCTGAGAGTCGAGACTACTCGATCTCGAGTAAAGCCTACTCGACCTAGACGAGCATGTCCGGGCACAGCCTGGTCGACAAAGCCATGATCGAGAACCAAGCTCCCCGAGCTCCGAAGCCAACCCGATCTCGAGGACCGTTACTCGAGGTCGACGAAGCCACAGCACCAGATCCGGAGTCCCTCGAGGAGAGCTGCTCGAGAAACCCTAGTCGGCGAGCCACCGTACTCGAAGTCGACTAGGGCTTGTCGAAGTCGACGAGCGCCTGAGTCCTTGTCCGAGCTGGTCGAGAACACCAAACCGAGGACGAGAAGCCGAGCCACCTCTACTCGATCTCGACTAACCCTTGTCGAGATCGACGAGCCGCCCTGAGCCATGTCTGAGCAACCCGAGGAGATCCACCCGAGGAGGTCTAGTCGATGGCCCTAGCCCTTGTCGAAGTCGACGAGGCCAACTCGAGGTCGACGAGCCCAGGAAGTCCATGACGAGCCACATCAAGCACCAGCAAGCCGAGACGACTAACCCTACTCGAGGTCGACAAGACCTTGTCGAGGTCGAGTAAGGCCGTATCCAGAATCTTCTCGACTAGCCCTGTCCGAGTAGAGTTGACGTTGCTTGATACCGAAGGCGGAAGATTCTATCCAAATCCATCGAAGATCTATCCGAATTGATCAAGTTCTATCTATGGAAGGCAATCTATCAACATCATGAAGACATGTTTCCTATTTAGTTTTATCTTTTCCTTATAGATTTAATTCCATTATGTCATTTATTTATCTTTTAAGCTTTTTAGATGTAGATAGATATCTTCTTTCCTAGATTAGCTAGGGAATGAAGGCTATAAATAAGGCCCTAGGGGGCTCAGTTTTAATCATTCCAGTTCAGATTCAATTTCAGAGACAATTAGTTAGTTCCACAGAGAAGTTTAGGAGTTCTAAGGTTTTTAGGGTTTTGGCATTCTGCGAAAGTTGATTGCCAGGATTGTAAAAGGCTTTGAACATAGTTTTATGCAAGTTAGTTCTTTTCATCAATCAATGTGTGCGATTGCGATGAAGAGCGAGTAGTCCACCCACTTCTGGGGCTGGGGTGAGCCCGACGGTGGCCATGTGAGACGATGCGATAAAGGTCAGATCTTTTGTGCAATTTATCTTCTATCCCTATGAGCATGATTCTTTTGCGAGAGTTGAAGGTGATCCTTGTTTGTGTTATTGAAGCGAAAGTGATCTTAATGCAACTTGGATTAATTATGTGACAAGGGTTAGTAACAATTAGGGTTTATGCGAAAGCCTCTATATTCCTATTTGTTAGTGACGAAAGTTATTTGATGGAAAGCATGATCTTTTATGCCTTTATGTGTTGTTTTGCATGGTTATCGTTGTGGTGTTGAAACCCTAGCTTTGGAGGTCTTTTAATATATTGAAGTTTATTTCTGTCAAATTTCTGCATTCTGTCTTCAATTCTGCAAAGTTTTAAGTTTCTGTTCTTAGTCGACATAGACCAGCCTTTGTCGATCTCGAGTACACCTTTGTCGAGGTCGAGGAGAATTAGTCTAGGTCGAGTTGAGTCTTTGCTTCTGTTGTCGATTTCTGAAGTTTCTGTGTTTACAGTTCCTAGTCGATATCGAGTACCTCTTGTCGAGGTCGAGTAGGGTTGTCTTTGTCGAATCGTTTGCTTTTGTTTTCTGTTTTCTGTTTTCATTACTGTTTTGTCGACCTAGAGGACAGCTTGTTGACTTCGACCAGCTTCTGTGTCCTCGAGTTACTTTCTGTCTTTGCTCTTGTCCTTTGCTTTGCTTTTATTTCTGTCTTTAGTTTGTTCTTTGCTTTTATTTCAGTTGCCCTTGCCGGGTTATTTGTCTTTTCTGCTTTTGTTTCTGTCTTTCTGCTGCCTTTGTGAGAATCTGATAGCTACCTGAGAACTGCTGACGTGCTTCCTCGTGGATTCGATCCTGACTTTTCTCTTACTACAACGGGAGGAAGTCTTGTATTTATTTGCTGAGACAGGGGAGTCGTTCTGAACTATATCTGATTTTATACTTGACTTACTCCTGCAACAACAACTCACCCATGTCCGGCGCAGGTCCGACGAGCCATCGCGAACCACTGACGAAGCCCAGAACTCCAATCGAAGCTCCGACGCCCGCAAAACCATGTCGGTGAGCTCCCACCTTTCCTCCCTCTATTTTGATTCGATTTTGACTCGAGTCGGGATGTGGGAGAGTGTCGAGTGCGCGTGAGCTGAGTGCGGGGGCATTTGGGTGAACTCATGAGCCTAGCGATGGCTCCTGCGTAGTCGAGTATATGTGTGAGGCCGAGCAGCAGCGAGCGCGAGCACCAGCGGGAGCAGGGTCGAGACGAGGGAGCCACATGGGCAGAGGCGAGCGCGGACGAGCCAGTGGCAGCAGGTCGAGGCCACCGGCGCGAGGAGGCCGGCGCAGAGTCGAGCGGGGCAGCAGGCGCGGGAGATCTCCTGTCGAATTTGGAGGAAGAAGAAGCTGACATGGCTCCGTGGGTCCCACCTCCTTTGTTTGGTTTATGATATTTAACCGGGTTGGGATTAATTAAGCGGGTTCGGTTCGGCTCGGGTTTATCCGTTTATTTATTTAACTAATTTGCGGTATTTAAATTATTATATAATATTATACGAGGATTTTAAAGATAAAATATTATTTTGAGAGATTTATAATGAGTTGGATTTTAGGGGATTTGGAAATATTTTATAAAGGGGTTTAATAAATGGTATTTAAAATATCATATAATATTATTTGGACTTGAAGATTTAAAAAGGAATTTGGAAAAGAATTTCAAAGTGGGAAAGTGATTTAAGATAATAAATTGAAAAAGGAACTTAGTGAGTGTTTTCAAGGGTCGGGACTCTAACTGATTTGAAACAGATTTGGATCTAAACTTGAGAGTCAGACTTATTCTGTGACTGACTAGCATGGTGTTCTGATATGTGTGACTAATAGCATGAGTTTCGGTGATTATTTATAAGAGATTAAATGTTGGGTATTTATGACGAGGTAGTAGGATTTTATATCACACAAATTATAACTTATGATATTGATGAACTGTTGGAGTATATGCGGATATGATGAGTATGAACATGCTGAATTGGTTAGATGTTTATGGAGAACGATGTGACCTTATGGAACGTATGGTACAATGGTATTTACGATGTGTTACTTGTCCTATTGATTGATATGTGCTTGCGTGTTTAATTGTTAGACGTACACTTATGTATATCCCACTTTGTACTTAGGTGATACTCTGTGACTGTGACTACTTTGTGCTGAATTGTCCTTTTGTTGATCTGCTAGCCAGGTAAGTACCTCCGGGGCTTACTCAGTAACCAGTACCTCCTGCCTGATGTGTCATATAATATGTAGGTGTTTCATATGCATAAGAGCATGTCATGTAGTATCATGCTTAGGAATTGCACTTACGAATGAGCATTCTTATTCTGTATGCGTTTGAATACAGAACGGCCGTTATTTGTGAGTCATAGAGTCCTTGCTAGGGTCATAGGGCAGCCCAGCTTCATTGGGTGTTGTTCTCCTCGAGTCGTTTATATATATCACGAGATACGAGATGGGCATGAGATATGATATATGATGATGAGATATGATATGATGATGAGATTTGATATGATTATAGCATCGAACTGGCCAGTCTCCACCTTGTCTGGAAGAGGGGTGTTGGTAAAAGAGGGATATACCGCTTGGTATTCTTTGTTAAGGCCTTCCTCAATATTCTGCGCATATGAATTAGGAGCATGATAGTGTGGTTTTATTTCAGTACTGCATGAAGGCATCCTTTATTCTGTATTATATGTTCTCAGCACAGTCAGAGGACCCGCGGGCGGACTCTTGGCCTGACTTGGTGGTATAGTTTCAAGTATCCGATGCACTGCTTGATTTTGTGCTGTTATGGCGGGGTCTATTCATATGGTGGAGAGTGAGTGTTTGAAACCTGACTTCACCAGATTCACGTTTTTGGGATTTCTCCCTAATTATACTCTGTTTTGACCCGGCTCTGCCGTGGCACTGGTTGTATCACTTTCAGAACTTATGCCCTTTGCATGATAAAGGATTTCCTGCGATGTAGACTTAGGACAGGTACAGGGGCTTACCCCGGGGTCTCCAACGGACCTTCCAGATTCGGGTGCGAAATCCCACTTCAAACTACAAATCTTTTGTTTAAAACCTTCAACCTGTACTCGGGGCGCAAGATCCCAACGAGGGGTTTCATCCCTCGAAACGTAACCCGGGAATCATAATCCCGGGCCGTTACAAAGGTGGTATCAGAGCTGAGGTTTTGCAATCCGAGTACAATAGGTTGAAGAGGTTTTGAAAATCGCCCAATGTTTCAAATGGTTTTGGAAAATATTTTATAAAGGGCAAAATGAATTTAATTGGACTTAAAACCTAAAATGAATAAAAGGGAAATAATCTCGTGGGTAGAGACCCAAGCGGTAGACATCCCTTATGGATGTAGAAATCGGGGAACGGTAGGCAAAATACTAGCTTTTATTTACAGATGGGCCTAGAAGACTCCACAAAACTCCACGGAGGTTGGAGTGTTGAGTTAGGAGGCCGTGAGGTTTTGCCCCTCCGGTCAGCCGTCCCTCGAAGGACGGCATAGATGGTCTCTATGCTTACGTTTATATATGTACATGCAATTGGGCCCGAGGGCGATCCTCCTCGAAGATGATCATATTAATCTTGTTGATTGCTTCCGTGATGAGTGCTCTATTGTGCTTAGGATAGCGAACTAATCAGTATGCCTTGACTTGAATCATGTGTTGAATAATTGTGCAAACGGGATAGTAGGAGAAAACCTTGTTCTTATGTAATCGGAATTCCTGTTTTGTCGAAATAGCCCTTTCATAATTCAAACCCCCTGATGGTTCTGACTCTGTCATCCGCCCCACCAAAACATCTAGGCATGTTAGCAAGGGTCGAGAAGCATCCTCCCCCCCTGTTTAGAGTCTTGTTTCGTATCCCACCATCGATGCTTCTATCGAGTCTCGTACTTGTGATTGGGGTCTTTCACGGGAAATTTGGGTCGGTCAACTAAATACCTTTGGACATCGTGTCAGATGCGAGGGTTACCTGAATATGTTAGTGGGAGTGAGGATTTAAATCGTTTCGAGATAGAAGTGAGTTGTCTTATGGAGTCATCCCTTTCGATCCTCGTAATGGCCAACCATGTCTTCTTGCAACAAGAGTCTAAACACGAGTTCTACTCTCACCTCTCGGAAACGGCGTGAATGTTCTTGTGTCAAGCGAGTCATACTAGCGTCCCACGGGAAAACGGGGTGGTGAGTCGGTGATTGTCCTTAGAGAATTCTATCAAGTTATAATGATGGCCTCCTTGTAATTTCATGAAATTGTATATTGGTATAATTCAGCATGACTTGCCCGGTACCTTGCATGGTTGCACTTATGAGTAGATGTATGTGTCGTATGTATTGAATCCCCATGATTACCGTCTCCCTATGAACTAGGTCCATGATAGTGTGCTCAACTCCCGTTGTATGTTAAAACGTGAATTGGATGACTTAGCATGCCACATGAACCTCATTGGACCTCATGACTGTGTACATGTTTAATAAGTATTGCTAGTATCATGTAGGATATATACCTCTCAGTTATAAGCCCTCATATGATTTTGTGACATCTTAGTCTTAGTATGTGAATATGGATGTATGTGATGAGATAATTGCTATACCAACTCTGCATGAACTGACTATACCCTTAGCATGATTTTTAGGGTGCATCTTAGCATGCTTGCCTCAATCTTGCAATATTATGACTTGCTTATGTGTGTATCTAAATTGAGTGATAAGTCGTGCATAGGATATATTGTGATGTTTGCTAGGTCTTGCATAACTTATGACATATATGTCCCATGTCAGTCTGTGCATACATGTTCTTAGTCTGTCAAGCATGATTGGTGAATGAAATGATAGGTTGCTAGCTTCTTCTGCGCACACATAAAGATGATTATATGAACATGTTATGAATGCATAAATCGATATCCCTTGAGATAGGTGCATACTAGTGTGAAATGATGTGATGATATCTCTTGATTTTTATGTGCTTGCGTAGTTGCGTGCCACAATTATAAGGGCATCGTTGTAACTCTCGGGTTAGGATCTTCTCCTTGGTCTCGTCGTCCCTAGTCTTGGTCCTTGTCTGAACTCTTAAGGAAGTTGTGTTGTCCGCCATTGTCTCTCCCCTATCTCCGTAACTTCTAACCCTTATGATCATTCGATGAGCGCCGATATGCAAGAAAGAACCGAGAACCAAGTGGCACCGGAGCGGCGCAGCGAAAGTGTGATGAGTCCATGACCCCTAGGCCCCAGGAACAACGTCACTGATGGCAAAAAGGACAAATATATTGCAAAGATGATAGTCGTGAACATGTTCCTCCCATCTTACACGAGGAAGATCATTCTTAATTCAAATCGTGGATTCTTTTATACTAATCGGAATTGATGTTGTGTGATAGGCCTAGAACTGACATAATTGAATGTGTGATAACGGATGTGCCGAACTGGTAGCAATGATTGCCTGACTAACTAGTTTCTATGATAATGTGCCTTGGTGCTTGGTATACTGACTTGCGGGTGAGTAGGTTATGGGTTATATGTATGAGAGTGCTTTATTCTTGAGCTTGAGTCGTGAGATTCTTCGGTAAGCTAGGGCGAAAAGTGGCAGAGGGATTGAAGTCTTTGTTCTTGGTCATGAGATGAGCGAGAGGGTGTGCAGGATGGATGCATTAACTTAGGTAGAGCTGAGTGAGTTGAGACTGGCCGGAGATAGTGGTCAGTGAGTATAGTTGAGCTCCAGGCAGGTCTTAGTTGAGGAGTGGAGTAGTATGGCGAGACTTCGAGGGAAATGTCATAGTGAGAAGTGGTAGTCTAGGCAGGTAGTGTGTGCGGGTAGTATAAGATAGTGGCTGGCTGAGGTCTAGACTAGCTTCTTTAGGGTGATCTTGAGATCGGGTCTGGGTAGAGGTAGTTAGGATAGTTCTAGAGGTGGATGGGCGAGCTAGGAGTTGATCAGGGGATTCTTGAACGGAGGTGTTGTGAGACGGATTGCTGTGCCAAGGAAGGTGTCTAGATAGTCTAGGAGCGGATCGTGAGCGGAGTCGAGGATGATCGATTAAGGAATGTCCGAGAAATCGTAGAATTTAGGACTAGGTGATGTGTGCTGGGAGTGGTGGCGGTTTCGGTAAGGGATGAGGTTGAGGAATTGCCAAGGAAGAGTAGTATGAGGTTGCTTGGGAAATTATCGATCGAGGATATTAGATTATTCACATCAGGGTTGTTCGTATGATGAGTAGTTGGGGTTGTTTAGATAGGATTGGTAATGTTTGGGGAAATTATGAGTGAAGGATTTCTAGATCGTTGTTGGAGGATTTTGGCATAGGGAATGAATCGCGATTTATGAGTGGAGGTTATTGTGGCTATTGAGGTATTTGAGGATGCGAGATGAATCTTCAAAGCTTTGAAGATTCATCTCGCATCCTCAAATACCTCAATAGCCACAATATTCTGCGCATATGAATTAGGAGCATCGAACTGGCCAGTCTCCACCTTGTCTGGAAGAGGGGTGTTGGTAAAAGAGGGATATACCGCTTGGTATTCTTTGTTAAGGCCTTCCTCAATATTCTGCGCATATGAATTAGGAGCATGATAGTGTGGTTTTATTTCAGTACTGCATGAAGGCATCCTTTATTCTAGGTATATGCGTATTATATGTCCTCAGCGCGGTCAGAGGTCCCGCGGGCGGACTCTTGGCCTGACTTGGTGGTATAGTTTCAGGTACCCGATGCACTGCTTGATTTTGTGCTGTTATGACGGGGTCTATTCATATGGCGGAGAGTGAGTGTTTGAAACCTGACATCACCAGATTCAAGTTTTTGGGATTTCTCCCTAATTATACTCTGTTTTGACCCGGCTCTGCCGTGGCACTAGTTGTATCACTTTCAGAACTTATGCCCTTTGCATGATAAAGGATTTCCTGCGATGTAGACTTAGGACAGGTACAGGGGCTTACCCCGGGGTCTCCAACGGACCTTCCAGATTCGGGTGCGAAATCCCACTTCAAACTACAAATCTTTTGTTTAAAACCTTCAACCTGTACTCGGGGCGCAAGATCCCAACGAGGGGTTTCATCCCTCGAAACGTAACTCGGGAATCATAATCCCGAGCCGTTACAATTATTGTAACAAAAATGCGTTAATATTAGATGACAAATGTGATTCCATTAGTATCGTACATCAAATTATTTGTCTGTTCAAGTTTAGCCCCTATAGGGTCTATGCTCCCCTAGTTCTAAGGTTTCGATTTCGTAACAAAAATGCGTTAATATTAGATGACAAATCTGATAACATTTGTACTGTAAACACATTTTAGGGTTTAGGATTTAGGGTTTAAGGTCTTGGCCCTAAACCCTAAAGACTAAACCCTAAACTATATTGTACATCAAATTTTCGTCTGCTTAGGTTTAACTTCTCTTGGGTCTATGCTCTCCTTGTTCTAGGGTTTCAGTTTTTTAACAAAAATGTGTTAATATTAGATGACAAATGTGAGAACATTAGCATTGTAAACATTTTAGTTCGATGAAAGTGCTTTGTAGTTGGTGACAATTAATTTATAAAAAGAGGTGGTTGACACTAGATTGGTGACAAAGTTTTATAATTGGTGACAGTAGATTATTGATCAAAGTTTGATGAAAATAGGTTGGTTACACTGTTTTTATTATTGGTGACAATAGATTATTGAAAAGAAGTTGATGACAATAGGCTGGTGAAAATGTTTTTTATAAGTTGATGACAATACGATTGATTAAACAATATGAAAACAGCATTCTGTAGTTGGTGACAATGTCTTTGTGATAATGTTATGATGACAACATGGTGACAATATGTTGTCATCAACCTCGTCACTAATAGTTTTCACCAACAATTGTCATTAAGAAAATCCTCTATTAGTAGAAAAATCTCATTTGTCACCGAGGAAAAGTTTTACTGACAGCTGTCACCCAAATTTTTTTGTCACCAATAATTATCACAAGAAAAAAAGAAAATCAATTGTCACTAGAAAAGATTTTCCCCTAATTGTCACCAGAAAAAATAAAATGTCACAAAAAAAATCAATTGTCACCAAAATAATTGTCACAATTAACTGTCACCAGAAAAATATACTCAATTGTCACCAAAAAACTGTCACCAAATGCATGCGTTGATCGGAATGGTCAACGTTGACTAGTCAATGTTAAAATTAAAAATGATCAAAGAGGGAAGGAGGAAGGGTTAGGGATTGGGAATGTGGGGTATTTTTGGAAAAAAGAAACATTTACTTAACTATGTAAAAAAATGGATATTTACTTAATTTTAATTTTCACATCTAAAATGAATATTCACCAAATTTAACCAATCATCAATTTCAATCTCGTTGTTGAAAACCCTAAAATCCAAATTTCAATCATATATACTTAGATCAAAGCCATTTTAAATGTTAAATCTTATGTTGTGATTGATATATTAGTTGAAAGCTTGCATAAATCTACAAAAAATTATTTGAAATTGATTCACTTTTCTATGTCAACTGGTTCTTGACATGTATGAACGAGAGAGGGAATTTATTTATCCAAGGTCTCATGTCAAACTGTAACTTTTTTTTAATATGAATTTTTTTTATTATATAATTTCGCATAAATCATCTTATTCATAGTTTTTCAATAACCAACTCATAAAAAAATATTATCCTGAATAATTAAAACCTTGGGATATCAACTGAAATAATCCTAAACTCAGTGTATAAAAAATTAAGAAATATTTCATTTATATTTAAATACCCTCTAAAATAATATTCTTCTCTCTTCAATCACATTTATTATGCACAAATTTGATTGGTTAATATAAAAACATAAGAATATAATTTAGATTGAAAAGAGGGAGTGGAAACATAAATAAAGTGTAATTATTAATTTTAAAAACATCGTGTGTTTAGATTCCATTGTATTTTAATTATAATCCAATCATTTTATATCGTTTTAGGTGAGCGTTTGGTTGTAAAAATAAAAATATCATAAAAATCAAGGTAAAAACGTAATTTAACCAAATAATCACATAAATAGAGATAAAATAATTGCATTATAATTAATAATCGTGAAATCCAAAAATATTATAATTTAAACATTTTAAAAGTTATGTTAACCAAACATAGCTATATTTGGAATTCAAACAAATCTTTTAAATATTATCTTTAAATATTATTGATCGGAGGGAGTAGTATTATTTTTGGATTCGTTAAATCCACATACTTTGAAGTTTGACCGAGGAAGAAGAACTGAAAGTGGAAGGAAGAGGGGGAGAGAGAGAGGTCTTCTGTAGAAACCCTAGATTGAATTCAAACTTCAGAGTCTGAAACCTCATCATCCCCTTATCACTACTCTCGTGCATCTCTATCAACGAACCCTAATTACTCAGCTACTAAGCCTTAATTAATTGTCCCTTTTCCATTGTTAACTATACCTTTACTATACCTTTGCAATAGCATTTCTCTTACGGGATACGGTTAGCTAAAAATTCCTTTCTCACACCGGGACTTGGAATTTCTGGTTACGAGATCATCAATTTGGCTTCTTAGTGACCATAGACAGTCAACTGAAGGAAATGGAAGGAATGCCCCAAAATGTGCCTCGCACGGTCGAGGAGGTGTTCGTCGATTTCAAAGGACGACGGACCGGTTTGATCAAGGCTCTCACCACTGGTCCTCTATATTTCTGCTAAATTTTGCTTCGTCACTCATGCTGCTATCACTCAATTCTGTTTTTCTGATTTTGGTTTGCTGTTTTTCGCTCTGTTGTGGATTGGTTCTGCAGATGTCGAGAAATTCTTCCAACAATGTGATCCCGGTTAGTGTATCTCTCATCATCCTGTTTGCGTGTTTTCACCCACCCTTCCTTGTCTTGCAATCCTCTGCTGTTCCAACCCCGATTTCTGGTTCCTCCCTGGCCGGAGTTGGGATTTTGGGCAGTTTTGAATTCTGACTCAGCTTTCTTAAAATTATGGTTATAGTCAATAGGGTGGTGGTTGTATTCATATGAAGCTACAATTTTCCTAATCTTTTTTAGGAACTGAGTTTTGTTCATTTCAGTGATTCAAGTCTGTGTTTTCGTGAATTTTTGAGTTTATCTCTGGTGTTGGGGTACCTAACCAAACAGTTCCTTCGCTCCATTTGAAACTTCGTATTGGGTGCATGTACATTCTACATTCTTAGTTTTATCTTGAGAAATTTTGATCTACTCTGTGCAATTGTTGACGTATTCAAGCTATATTATTCATGTCATTATAAAAGAGAGGAAGTTCTTGAATTCATTCTTAGTTTTAAACTGCTTAAGGCACACCATTTTACTTGTTTCTTTATTACATTATTATTATTTTTCATGTCAAATATGAAAAGAGGCAGCTTAGTTCCGAGTACTATCAACTGTGGCAATTGATTTGTAAGAGTTAGATTGAATTCACATCATTTGCTTGTTTGGATGTGAACTGCTGAAATTCCTTTTCTTGTCAATGTAATCCGAGTTTAATGTTTCTTGCCGGAAAATGAGCTGTTGCATAGAAGATATTCAGAATTAATTGCAAGCAGGTTGTCTTTGTTACTGATGAAGGTATGCTTGTTTCACAGAGAAGGAGAACTTGTGCCTCTATGGACTTCCGAATGAGACGTGGGAAGTAAATTTGCCTGTGGAAGAGGTGCCACCTGAGCTTCCTGAGCCAGCTTTAGGCATTAACTTTGCTAGAGATGGGATGCAAGAGAAGGATTGGTTATCACTGGTTGCTGTTCATAGTGATTCATGGTTACTTGCGGTTGCATTTTATTTCGGCTCTCGCTTTGGTTTTGGAAAGAACGAAAGGTATTTTTTTTTTGCTGTGACCATTCAATAGTATAGCAAAATATCTTGCTTGCCATTTTTATTTGTTTTAGATAATTATGAAGGGGCATCAGCCATCATGACATCTTTTCTCAACATGGGAAAAAGATTTTCTGTGTGTATATTGAAGTTTAAATTATTTTCATCTTTAACACCAATTATGGACTGTTAATTGTTCTTGTATTATCTATGCTGGATAAATAGTTGGTGCCTATTGATGTCTGTTTTTTTGATACTCCTTCCGTCCGTCAATACATGTCTTTTTAGCCATATGCACGGTAAGCTAGTTAGTTGGCCACAAAATTAGAGTGAATTCAGTTGGTCATGAGTGAAAATTAAGTGTAATGATTAGCTAATTAGTAGGTTAAGTGTAATGATTAGCTCTAAAAAGACATTATTGACAAAACTATATGGGCTAAAAAGATATGTATTGGCGGGCGGAGGGAGTATATAATTGTGGTTTGTGTAACATAATTGACCTTCTATTAAGTCTATCATGCACATATATGCAACCATGTATGCATATCATGTATGTGTATTGAATTAGATCGTGATGTGTGACCAAAGTTAGCCCCGACACATTTACGTCACCTATTCCAAAATGCTTCAATCCTCTCTCTTTCTTGTGCTTTGTTTCCCTTATTTCTGTATAGTCTTTAATGTGGATAAATACAAACTTGCTTGTTATAATTTTTAATTTTTTTTTATATATGTATACCAATTATTCAGGTTTTGTATGATACATATTGTGTTTAATTAATAAATTTTCATACTGAAAATATATAAATTGATGCTACCATAGTTTAGTTTTGTAAACGTGACATAAATATTATGCAAAATTTAATCATATCTTTAACTTGGGAGTTGGGAGCATTTCCCTTTGCTTGGGTTGCATTCTAGGCTTGTGCCTAGACTCCATTACTGTATTGCCTCAGAGCTCCTTACTCTTCAAAATTTGCTTTTAAGCATCCATTGATAGTGTGCACCTCAGTACCTATTTTGTGCAAGTCATAGTTTGTCTTGCCTTTCTTTTCTCTCATTTCCCCTCCTTTATATATATATATATATATATATTTTGGTTCATTCCCCTCCTTTATATTAAAGGATCTAATATAACCTCTGGGTCTGGTGAACCATCATAACATGTATTTCTATTTAGTTTTTAATACCTTAATCCAAATCTCTTACCAACCAAGTGTATCATTGGGAACTCTGGGATTTTCTTCCTACTGTTGCTCTTTGCCTAGTAGCTGAGAATATCCTTGTAGATCATGGTATGATCTGTGTACTCGTGACATACGTAACCTTAGCCCTAGATGGATAAATAGCAGATCTTGATATAGATTACAGGCCTGTACTACATGAATAATGGGCTTTTGCAAAGATAACCCTTTTGATAGATCTATGGTAAAAACTAACCTCTATTAAAGTGGCTGTGACATGCCATATTTTTATATGTGACATGTTCACTTTGTCATGCCAGGGTTATCTTAAAAATGGTCATTTTAACTATATTTGAGGGGACATTAGATTAAAAAGTCATGTCAATGCAAATAAGAGTAGCAAACCAGAATTGCTTCATCTGCTCAATTCAATATTTTAAGCTTAATGCCTGTATGACCAAAGATATCCTCTGGCTTAATCAAAGTGGGTATTCGAATTGCTATGTAACTAATAAAGGGTCTGAAGAAGTGACTTGTTGATACTTATCCATTGTAACCCTGATACTTTCTTCAGTTTCTATCTGCGCATGCCGGCCATGCATCATCCAGATCTAATTTGGCATTCCTTCTGAGAGATGTATGCCATGTATTGTCCTTGGATCTAATTGCTTGTAGTTGTTTGGGGCATATATCTCTAGTCACTGAAGGATTGCATATTTTGGTGTGATAGTTGAGCTGTAGAAGTAGGTCCTACGTTTATGTATGATTGCGACTTGGAGATCCTTGCATTATGAGACATGTACAGTTTATGATTGTTTTTAATTTTCCCAGTTTATTTTTACTATTCAACTGCAGAAAGAAGCTCTTTCAGATGGTTAATGAACTGCCAACAATATTTGAAATTCTGAATGGAAATGCAAGGGCACTGAAAGACCAAACTGCTAACCACAATAGCAGCAGCAAAAACAAGTCTGGTTCGAAGGTAGCTAAAAGTTTTTCTATCATGGTTATCTAATAGTAGATCACTCCACTTTATCTTTCTCTTTGCGCTCTCTCTAATTCTCCCCAATATTTTTATTTGCCGCAGTCACGTCAACCCGACCATCAGACTAAGGCAGTCAAGATGGCTGTGCCGAAGGAAGAAGACAGCGGCGACGAACAAGAGGAAGACGATGAACGTGGAACCCTTTGTGGTGCATGTGGAGACAACGATAGCCCAGACGAGTTCTGGATTTGCTGTGACTTGTGTGAGAAGTGGTTCCATGGTAAATGTGTAAAGATCACCCCTGCAAAGGCCGAGCATATCAAACACTACAAGTGCCCTGGCTGCAGCAGCAAGAGGGCTCGGGTTTGAGGTCTTGATTCAAGATTATAGAATGAAGGTGTTGAGTCAATCATACTTCTAAGACATCTTTCGTTCTCAGCTTTGTTTGAACAAAAGGAAAGGGGAAAAAACCTGCAGGTACCCGGTTTCAATTGATGATTTAGAATGCTTGCTGCAAGAAAATTAACTTGTGTTTCTTTCATAGCTTTAATTTGCCTTATAAAATATAGATCGATGGAAACGTTACCTATGATGGCTAGCTTTGTGCTGAATTTTTGTTCAGTGCTGAATGTGCATATCTATCGTATACGTTTGTGGTGTAGCTTATTGCAGAAACATCCTAACAAAAGACAGCTGTTGTGCTTATGTAACTTTTTGTGCTTGCTTGTTAAAGACATTTGTCATTTCCCTTCAGTTGGACTCTTCCTGGTCTATGTAAGTCATGCCTGCTATGTAGGTGTGATATTTCAGAAATATTATTTCATGTAGGATGTGATATATACGTCCCTATTAATTCAGCTCCGACCTTAGCAAGTGCTTTGCACATGAAATATTATTGAAGTTTAAAGCACTTGCTAAAGTTGGAACTGTATTAATAGGGACGTATATAACTGGACTTGTTGAATGTTGAATGGCACAGGCACTTCTGCTAATAATGTAGACAATTTCACAGACTTGGTGAATAACTATGTGTTGAAAGTTGTACGATGCTGATCCTACGAAACTTTTTTTTTTTTGGGTGGAAAACCCTTACCCAGAGGTAAGGAGTAGCATTAACACAAAGAGAAATACAACATCACCGGAAGCATACCCGGGGCCTTAGGAGACCCTGTGCATCATCCCTAAGAAAACTAGAGGCACCCGCCGGAGCTGAGTTCCAAATAAAAAAGCCTAATGGAAAGGAAAGTGCAAAGTTGGCTATAAAATCAGCCAGAAGGTTTCCCTCCCAAAGGGTATGTCGGAGTTGGACAGTCCAATTCCTACTGATGAAGCCTTGGCCGATAGCAACCAGGCTTGCACACGGATGGTGGGGTCTCACCCCATCCCGTAGCATCTTCAGAGCGGACTCTGAATCAGATTCGCACACAATCTTCTTATATCCTTTCTCCCAAGCGAGCTCGAGGCCCTTAGTGATCGCTCCAAGCTCCGCATAAACCACCGAACAACTCCCAATATTCTGCACAAATCCGATTTTCCAATCTCCCTTGTCATTTCGCAGCGCCCTTCCTGTCGCTGCTATCCCGGAATTCTTGACCGTAGCATCCGTGTTTAGCTTCACCCAACCTGCTTCCGGGGGGTCCCATCTGACATTGATCTCGCTCCTTGTCCTGGATCTCGGAACACCTAGTATGCCACTTTTAACACCCTTGTACTCCTGCGCCAAGGCCAAGCACGTCTGAGGTGTAAGAGGCGGAACCTTGACGCCATTGAAGCACCATTCATTCCTTCTCAGCCATAGTCGCCACAGGGCTGTCGCAAAGAAAGCGTTCCACTCCACGCCATTGCCCATCTTGTGCCTCTTCAGCATGTTCCACCTTAGCCATGAAGCAAATGACAGCTTGAAGAACTCCGGGGATTGTCCGACGCCCTCAACCTGTAGCCAAAAGGATTTAGCAGCATCACATTCCCTAAAAAGATGGGTAAGGGATTCATCAAAAGAGAGGCAGCAGGGACATAACTTGGAGTTACCCAGATGGCGCCTCGCTCGCTCCTCATTCGTCAGGATCCCTCCCTTGCTAGCCAGCCAAATGAAGCTCTTAATTCTCTCATTCGCTTCCAGCTTCCAGATCTTTGTGAAGAAACCTCTATCCGTGGATGGTACCGAGTTCACGCACAATCTGGTATCGTACCCAGATTTAACCGTGTACTCGCCATCCTCGCTACCTGCCCAGACAACAACGTCGTCTCTGTCCGTAACTAGCATCGCGGCAATCTTCAACAGAGTAGTATTGGGGAGACGGTGAGCAAACTCCTGCCATCTCCAGCCATCACCCGGGTTCCAAAGGTCCGACACTTTAGCAGTCTCCATGCTAGGAGAGATATCGCCCTCGGACAAATCTGCCAACGGTTCCGGGCCGAGCCACTTATCCCTCCAGAAACCCACGTCCTTCCCATCCCCGATGCGCCAAATTACGTTGGGCTTAATGAGGTCTCTCATCACCCCCCAAATACCCTTCCAGATGTGAGACGCTCCCGCCGAATCCCCAAGCGCCTTATTGACGTATTTACTCGAAAGAACAAGCCCCCAAAGGTCATTCTCACTGTTGAGGAGCCGCCATCCTAATTTTGCGAGGAGAGCAACATTCATATCTCTCATTCTTTTGATACCGAGACCCCCCAATGTCCTCGGGAGAGTGACCTCCGACCAAGCCACCTTGCTCATACATCTCTTCCCAGGTGTAGGCCCTCCAACCTGACAACTTCGACGCAAACTTCTCGAAGATGGGGTCAAACAACTCCGTAGAGGCTCTCTTAGGGAGAATAGGCATTCCGAGGTAGGAGCCAAGGTTCTGCGTAGCTTCAATACCACTCTCAGTCTGTATTCTGTCTCTGAAATCATGATTAACGTTTCGAGAGACGAAAACTTTGGATTTTTGTAGCCTCACCTTTTGACCTGAGGCACTACAGAAGGTGTCCAGGAAATCCCGAATGACTTTAACCTGCGAGACAGAAGCTTCGGCAAACAAGAGGATATTGTCGGCGAAGAAGAGGTGAGAAAGCTTCGGCCCGCCTCTAGCAATCCTAATCGGTTTCCAACTCCCATTCTCAACCAAATCCGAAATCAAATGGTTCAGTCTCTCCATACATAAAATAAATATGTACGGCAAAATAGGGTCACCTTATCGGATACCACGGGAGGGAGTGAACTGTTCGGTAACTTCCCCATTCCAAAGCACTTGCATCCTCGGTGTTCTGATGCACTCCATAATCCATCCAACCAAGATGTCGGGCAGCCCCGCACCCTGAAGGGTTTCCTCAATGAACTCCCAACTCAATCTGTCGTAAGCCTTCTCAAGATCTAGCTTTAAACACATCCACCCTTTCACCCCTTGTTTCTTTCTCATAGAGTGGACAACCTCTTGGGCGATTATAATGTTGTCGGAGATGAGCCGACCCGGTATAAAACTCCCCTGGGTCGGACCAACAAGACTGCACATATGAGGCTTTAAGCGGGTCGTCAAGATTTTAGTGATCACTTTATAGACCACGTTGCATAAGCTAATCGGACGGAACTGCTGGATCGTTTCTGGTTTCCCCACCTTAGGTAGGAGCGCTATAAGAGTGTCGTTCACACCAAGAGCCAGCCTTGACGAGAAGAAGAAGCCCCTAATGAAATCAGTAACCGACTTACCAACTGTCTCCCAACACTTTTGGAAAAAAATCGGTTGGAAGCCATCAATTCCGGGGGCCTTATACGCGCCCATGCTCCTAAACGAAGTCTTGATCTCCTCACTCGTGGGCACCCTACACAGACCCTCTCCCACTCCTCCTTGTAAGGGAGGGAAGGCGCAAGGAAGCGGCACCATGGGGTTAGCGCAGCTGTCCTGGCTGTAGAGGCTCTTAAAGAAATCGATAGCCAAAGCTTCCACCTCTCCGCTCTCTTCAATCCAGTCCCCATTCGTAGCTTTGAGTCCTTCCACTCTGTTATGTTTGCGCCTAATCACCGTGGTGGCATGAAAATATCTGGTATTACGATCCCCAAATTTGAGCCACTTCTCACGGGACTTTTGAAACCAAAGGATCTCTTCTTGCTCCAAAGTTTCATCAAACTTCCTTTGGAGCATTGTTTCCCTTTCCCTGTCGGCAGGATTAGGCCTTCTAGCAAGCCTTCTTTGGGCATCCTCCAGCTCTTTCAGAATCTTACTCTTCCGCCCTTCAATTCTCCCAAAGACCTCCTTGTTCCACTTGGAGAGATCGAGGCTGAGTTTTTCCAGCGCCTCCGGCGTAGTGCTGTCTCTTCTCCAAGTAGTGTCTAGGAAGGCTGGAAATTGCTCGGGAGTAAGCCAAGCGGCCTCAAATCTAAAGGGTTGACACCTTTTATCCTTGCGCATAGGCGGGTCCAACTCGAGGAGGAGCGGGCAATGATCAGAAGAAAATCTAGGGAGATGGCGGACTCTGGCTTCTGGCCATCGAAGTCTCCCGTCGACATTCGAGAAGATCCTGTCCAGCCTTTTCGAGATAGTACAACCTCCCAGCGACACCTTACTCCAGGTGAATTCCTGTCCCGAGTAGCCTAAATCCACCAGCCCAAACTGATTGACGATACTCCTGAGCTGCGGCGCATCACGGTGAACAGCTCCGGTACTTCCTTGTGTTTCCTCCGGGTTCATAATGCAGTTGAAATCCCCTCCAATTAAAAGGGGGCCATCGATAGTATCCAGGCACGTAGATAAGTTATTCTAGAAAGGGGCCCTCCTAGCCACCGTAGGAGGTGCGTAAACAGCGATTAAGTGAGTTTTAACCCCATTCTTAAGCCATGAAGCATGAATAAAGTCAGCAGCTCTCTCATGTATATCAAGATTATAGATACTAGCATTCCAGAAAAGCCAAACTCCTCCGGCGAAACCAACAACTTCGATACGGATCCAATTAGAGAAGCCCAGCTTCTTACATACCTTCTCAGCTCTATCCCCTGAAATTCGAGTCTCCATAAGGGCCAGCACATTAAGCGAGCACCTTTTCAAAATAAACTGGATTGCTCTGCCAAAACTCTTTTTACCTGCGCCAAAGCAATTCCAAAATAAGACATTAATTTTGTTTGTGGACGTATTATCCATAGAAACAAGAAGGACGAAATTAAAAGAACAAAGCAACCAACAGGGGCAACACAGTAAAACAAGAATCCATCAATTAGGATTCCTTTGGAGGGGCTACCGAACCCCTTTCCCCTTCGTTTGTTCCCATGTTAATCTCCTTCATCTTCTGCTCATCACAAGGCTCCGACACCTGCGTTGCGTCCCAAAATTTTTCGAACAAAGGTGTGGAGGAAATCGTCTCCTCCCTCTCTGTCCAAGTGACCTGTAGCGCTAAGTCGGCATCAGGCACCAAGGTAATCGGCGGGCCGAGCCGGTCAGGACCGGCCGTCCCTGTGTTAACTCTATGCTCTCCGATGACTCCCTGGTTGGACACCAACGCACCGACTTCAAACAACTGAGGTTTGCTGATGGAGCCCTTCTTTTGGGATTTCTTTTTGAACTTCGACGCCTGTTTGCTCTTCAGCTTGGGCTCAGAGTTACGGGTTTCATTCTTATTTTTATTTTAGGCCTCAGTAGAGGCTTGTGGGCCTGATTCTCCCACCCCTTTCCGAGACTCCGGTCCCTTGGGCCCCTCCTTATCCTTCGTAGACATATCTCCTGCTAGCTCTTGTTGATTCTGAAAACCCACGATCGGCGTAACTGTTGAGGAATTAACAGCTCCCGCCTTTATCGCTCCATCATTATTATTTCTCCCCTTCGTATTGGAACTCTCACGAAACTCAAAGGACAGCTTACTACCCCCGATGCCATTATTGCTGGGCGTGCGAGTAACGGTCTGATTCTGCCTCTGATTCCTCGTCGGCACAGTCACCGGATTTCGCTGGTTCCCTCCCGGCTTACGCAGGTTCTCCCCCGACGCCTGGTTAGGTCTCCCTTGTAGATTAGCCGTGTGTCTAGCGGCCCTACCCTTCTTCTTCACCACCATCCATGGGCCATGCGCCTCTTCTCCGATCACGGGGTTATTCTCAGTAATCTTGATTCTGGTTATCTTTGACTTGGGGCTCAACCACCCCACTCTTACTTGGTACCTCGATGGCGATCGCATCCAGGCATTGGCCTTTCACATGGCCAACTCTTCCACAATTGAAGCAAATAATGGGGATTCCTTCGTATTCCAACAGGTATCTCTCCCCATTGATGTAAATCGACCCTTTTAAAGGCTCTTCCAGATTAACTTCAACGCACACCCTCACGAAGTTCCCCCGATTATTATAGACCGTCCGGTGATCCACCCTGATCGGGTTCCCTAGGCCCTCAACTATCTTCGTAAGCACGTCTTCTTGGTAGAGTATCATTGGTAGGTTGACAATCCTGATCCATGCTGGAACGGATTTGATGGCATCCGAAGGCTTGAACACTGGCGACCAAACCTTGATAATTAGGCACTTTCCAAAGACAGACCATGGCCCTTCAGTAAGAATCTTTAAGCAATCTTCTTTCTTTTCAAGTCTGACCAGAAAATTGCCAAAAGGTAGGTCAATAACCTGCATCCTGCCACACTCCTTCCACAGTTCCTTCAACTTCTTCTCCATGACATATATAGGGATTTTCGGACCAAGGATCCTGATAATCAGGGAGTTTTCCCAAACCCCGGCCAGCGCATTCATTACCGAAGGATCAATAGTGATCGCCGGATCGCCACCCAGCCCTAACGAAAAGGACACCGCTATCTTGTCTTTCACGAACTCCCTCTTGATGAGGGTTTTCCTCTGGGTGATACCTCCCAACACCACTTTATCCCTCCATGAGACCGTCTCCATCGTTGGAGGGGGTATAGTGGCGGAACCACCAGATTGGGAAGACGTGGGTGCGTCCCCAGCAGGCTTCGATCCAGGATCGCCCAGGAGGGGGGGGGGGGGGGGGGGATCCGGGGAGAGGTCCACCTGCATAACATCAGAGCTTTTCTTTGACCTCGCCTGAGAACTCACCATTAGAGCGTTTCGGTCTGTCTTGCTGAAATATTCGGACAATTTCTGATCCTACGAAACTAAACTCATGCTCGTAGGCTATATCTTGAAACGGTAAATATATAGATGTGGGGATTACCCATGTACAAAAGTATGAAGCCATACCAAGGGCCTCATGTAAAAGGGAGAAGTGGGGGTAACAACACCCAAAAGCCCCTAAATCTCCACCAACTAAGCTCCTAACCGTATCTACCCCTCGTATGCCTCAATTACCCATTCTATGCTATAATTAGTTACTCCTACTAGTCCCCCCTCGTTCACGGGTTCCCACGTGTGATCTGCACTTCCACAACGTGGTAAAACGGGCCCGACAACAACTGATAATAATATCGGAATAGTTAGATGCACTAAATGTCTGATTACAATTTTTTTTTCTTGTTTCTAGCATTGCTTGAAAGGCCGAAAGCTTCATTTTGAATTGCTTGGTCTTCTTAACAGTGGCGGGTTCCCTAGCAAACCAAGACATCCATTCCTCTATCGAATCAAATCTGCTTGATATCCCAATCCAATTCAGCACCCGGTCCTGCACTTCTCCCATAGCCGAGCACAAGAACCACAAATGCTCTTCTGTTTCTGTATCATTGTAGCAGAGCACACACTCAGCCGCAACTTCCCCCTTCCAATATCTAACCTTATTGCTTGTTTGCAACCGTTTCAGCACTACAAGCCAGGTAATGAATGCCCATCGCTTACATTGTCTTCTGTTCCATAGAAGCTCCCCCAGTCTACACCAAGCCCTTTGAATCTGATCTTTGCATAGACTTTTGCACAACAGAGAGTTCCACACTCATTCAGAAGCGGTTGGATATCAAGTTGCTGCTGGCTTCCATTAGATGCCAAATCTTTCAGTTGATCTCTTACGCTCAGTATGCATCTCCAAAGCTAGGTATCATCATATTTCAGTTCAATTTCCAGAATAGTAGCATGCTGCATATGATTCTGATTGCACCATCGAATCTAGATTGAAGGGCGTTGGAGCAGCAGATCGCCCACAAGTTTAGAGAAGACACTTCAGTTCCACGCTTCCAACTCTCTAATTCCCAATCCCCCTTCACTGTATGACCTGGTGACTTTTTTCCACGCAACAAGGTGCTTCTTACCTTCTGTGTTCCCACTGCAGAGGAACCTTTTCATCATGTTATCAATCTGTGCAATCACACCCTTAGGAAGTAACACTGTTTGACTCCACAAGGAATGAATGCCACCAGACACAAATTTGATGAGCTGTAGTCTTCCTGCGTATGATAGCTTTGTGGTTGCCCATGACTGTATTAGGTTTCCAATTTTCTCATACAATGCTCCATATTCGACTACCTTCACCCTTTTTGAATGCAGCGGCATACCTAGATACTTAATGGGGAAGTTGCCGGTCCCAAACCCCAGTTGTTCCCGAATGCTTCTCTGAACATCTGTCGAACAACCATCCATATAGATAGAGTTTTTCTTCATGTTTAACCTCATCCTAGACTGATCAAAGAAGTCTTGAAGGCAATCCTTAATGATTCTAACCGAGTTCACATCTCCTTGACAAAATAAAAGTAGATCGTCCGCGAAGGCTAGGTGAATCAGTTTCAACTCTTTGCACCGTTGATGGTACTTGAAGTTCCAGCTGTCAGCAGCTTTGTGGAGCATTCGACTTAACATTTCCATACATAACACAAAGATATATGGAGACAGGGGATCCCCTTTTCGAATTTCTCTCTTGCCCATGAAGAACCCCTCCGGAGCTCCATTAATATTTATCGAGAAGCTGGCAGTTGATATGCATTCCATTATTAAGGCGACCAGCTTGTCAGGAAACTTGAGAGTACGCAGAGTGCGGTGGATGAAGTCCCATCTGATAAAATCATAGGCCTTTTATAGGTCGACCTTGATAGTGCATCTAGGTGCTCCTCTCTACGTTCCATAGCCACTTACGATCTCCGTCGCCACCGCACTGTTGTGGGCTATGGATCTCCCTAGAATAAAAGCCCACTGGCTCTCACTGATAAGGTCGCCGAGCAGCCCTTTAATACAACCAGCAATCAACTTTGTGACCACTTTAAGGATAGTGTTGCAGCACGAAATTAGTCGAAGATCTTTTACATGGTTTGGATTCGGGACCTTAGGAATGAGGGAAATAAACGTAGCATTCAATTGTTTGAGGAGCTTCCCATGTCTGAATATTTCCCTCACCGCCTCACATGTGTCTTTCCCTACAATCCCCCATGCATCTTTGAAGAATGGGCTTCCAATAAACGTAGGATTCAATTAAAGACCTTTCTTTTCCTATCTACGACTCTAACTGAACCAGTGAGGGAACCCGTGAAGTTCTTTCCTCTCCCTCGCCCAAACCCCTCTCCGGAGCAACCCATACCAGTGGCCGCCAGACGGAACATAGCTCTCATGGGAAGGAAACGCAAAGCTCTCTCTCTCATACTCTCTTACGGAAATCGAGGTATGTTTCTTAATATCAATTGCACACTCGTAGGCTATATCAATTCCGTTTACAAAGCCTCTTCTCAAATTTCAACATAGACACAACATTGTCCACCATAAAAGATTTAGCGATAGTCGAGATTACCTATAACGTGTCATGGAACTATATACAGTGTAATTGATACACACACACAGTATATATATATATACTGTGTGTGTGTGTGTAGTGTGTGTGTGTGTGTATATATATGTATGTATATATATATATGTAGAGTATGGGTATATTGTGCACAAGGCTTAGGGTGTACCTTGTGCACAATTGTGAACCCTTGGATTGATTGTATGGATGGACAAGATTAAAAGGGGATTTCTTTTTTTCTTTAATTAAACCCAAGTGGGTCCCGCCCACAAGGTGTGCAAAACCGGCGGTACTCTCCTCTCCAGCGCGTGTATGTGTGTGGGAAGAAACCTACATTCCTATTTATTTTCTTCTTCTTCCTTTGAGTGGCTAGTTGAACCGAAGCTCCAATTTGCCTTCTTCTTCCATCGAATGGCCACAATCTCATTCTTCTTCCACCTACTGGCCACAGTTCGAAGGATTTGGACTCTAATTCGCTTTCTTCTTCAATCGAATGGCCACAATTCGCCTTCTTCCATCGACTAGCCGCAGATCTTGGCGGTGGTGGCGATGGAGGCGAGGTTGGGAGGGAGGATGACTGAGGGAGGGATGATGGCGGCAGATCAATTCGGACGGTGCCATGGAAGGTCAATCCTCCCCAATCGCGCTCACGATGGCAGCGCGGTGGTGGCGATTCGGACGGTGGCGAACCGAGTCGAAAGGGTCTGCGAGGAGGCCGGCGTCTGTTCTTTGTCTGCTCAAAATCCGCTGTTCCTTGCGAGATCCAAAGATTTTGCGCAATTTGCTATTGATTTTGCGCAATTAGATTTCTGAACGAGGTGTGTGTGATGGGCTGAGGTGCTGAGTGGACTTAATGAAATTAATACGGGTTGAACCAATTAATCAACTCTTCAATTATAAAAAAGAGTGGGAGGAATATTGGTGGAATATGTCAAAATTAGTGTAGGATTTTCGATGCATAATTTAATGCATTATACATCAATTATTCAAACGTATATGTCAAATTGACGAATAATGGATCAAAATATATAAAATATTCAGATGTATGTGTCAATTATTCGGGGAAAAACAAAGAATTTTTTGGTATGCTTCTTTTGGCATGCTTCATTACTTCTTTTCTTTCGATTATCCAGTTAAATTTGAGAGATTATTCGGTTAAATTATAAAGATTATTAGTATGCGAAGGAGATGAGTCAGATTTGGTTAAATTATAAAAGTTATTCGGTTACATTTGATATATTAGTGTAGGTTTTCGGGATACACAATTAATTTGATTCGTTATTCATCAATTATTCAGACATATGTGTTGAATTTTGGTTACTAGTGGTAATGAGTTAATTAATTATTCGGTAAAATTTGATTCATTATTCGTCAGTATACGAACTCTTCTTTTGACAAACAACATTAAAAATCTTTATCACATGAGTAAGACTACACAAATAAACATTATTCAGTGAAATGTGAAACATTATTCGCTGAAATGTGAATCTCTATTGATTATTCGTTTATAGAAGCTAAATTTGTTTGGAATCTCAACACTAGAGAAGTTTAGTGCAAATTTCATGATTATTATTCAATTAACTCGGTGCATTATTCGGTAGAATTATTAATTTTTAGATGGGAATATGAAGCATAAGAGACGTTTTGATGTGACGGTTACATTTTTCCTCGATAATTAATCTAATGAAAAGTGAAATGTGAAACATTATTCGATGAAATATAAAGCATTATTCATATAAATTGTAAGTGTTATTCATATAAATTGGTAAATTTTAATCTACGCTAGATAAAAAAGAAAACATAAAATTATTCGGTAACATTTGAAACATTATTCGATGGAATTGATAAATTTAAAAACAACGAAATCAGGTGGGTGAGTGGGTCCCACAACGAATCACTATAATCATTTATTTTTAACAAATTTATAATTTTTTTTTCTTTCAACGAAAGAAAAAACAACGAAATCAAATATATGGGTGGTTTTCTACAAACTTTTATATTAAGGGTGATTTTGTAAAAACTAACATGTTTTATGGGTGATTTTATGTAATTTTGAGTAATTATGACATCAAGCCCATTTACTCCGTACTTTGAAAAGTCTGTACATAAAAAAAATAAAAATAAAAAAGACAGAAGGGGGGTGTGAGTTAAGGAGTACGCGCCCAGTAAGGGGTGTGAGTGTTTTTTTTAATAGGTGGGTCCCATCATTAATTATAGCAAATTAAAAAAAATCCATTTAATCTCAACCCTCAATTTCTTCCCTATCAACGAACCAAATTTGTGCACTAGATATACTCTAAGAGGTGTGCACAAGGGAACCACTCCCTATATATGTATATATACACACACACACACATGTGTGTGTTACACACACACAGTATATATATATATACTGTGTGTGTGTACAGTGTGTGTGTGTATGTATGCATATATATATATATATATATATATATATATATATATATATGTATATGTATATGTATATGTATATGTATATGTATATGTATATGTATATGTATATGTATATGTATATGTATATGTATATGTATATGTATACACACACACATGTGTGTGTTACACACACACACAAATTAATGATGATATCCATAAATAAAATAATACTCCATATAAAAATAAATCCAACCAATCAAAACAACTCCATTTTTTTTTTCCCGAGATAGGAAAATATTCGAGAAGATCAGGTAACACAATGCCTAATCCCTCGAGATACCAACGGACCGGCAAACTAACTAACCGTATGATACAAAATCAATAGGAAAACGGAAAATAACGACGTAGAAACAAGTTGAACCCCCGTACAAAGAGTGAACCCAAGGCAAAATAAAGACCATCAAGTTGAGAAAGCAGACGAAGAACCAAGCCAAGGACTATCGTTGTAGCACCGTTGGTCAGCAATACAACAAGACTCTAACAACTCCACCATTTACCTAGTAGAAAAGTGAAAACCCATCCCTAACCAACCACTTTTCTGTCTATAATTTTTTTTGATTAAGTAAGAATTCGAGCTCAGACATATCTGAAACTCGAGAGGCCGACAAGGCGGTAAAAGGCAAACCATTGAACATACATTAATTACAGAAAAAGGCACAATAACTTGTCAATTTATTGTTTTGTTAATTTTGTGCCTTGTCGTGAGAAGAGATCATCTACATCTTTTTTTTTTATCAAGTAAGAATTCGAGATCAGATAATTTTGAATCTCAATGGCAGACAAGTCGGCAGACGGAAAATCGTCAAAAAGTACAACATAAAACAAAAATGGTGCAATACAAACAAGCGAAAACATGCCTTAAAAAGAAAACGACGCAAAACGAAATCTAGCTAGGACATTGGGGATATAGACTACGGATGGATCCAATCACTATCTAGAAACAGCACCGCTGGCCAGCGATACATGTTTGGAGGATTTCGGGTTATGAAATAAATACAGAATATATATCACACCGAATTCCGAGCTCACGCAAATAAATTACAAGAAACCCTCCCGTTGTAGTGGTAGGGTATTCATGATCGAATCCACGAGGAAGCGTGTCAGCGGATCCTAAGCAGCTCATCACATCACGTTCAGAATCAACTCAGGCTCACTCGATATCGACCAGGGGAAGTTGACATCGAGTTCAGAGAGCAGTCGATGTCGAGTTCAATTCCTGCAAAACAACCTCAAAGGCACTCAACGTCGAGTTGGACTCGATATCGGGTCAGTTGGGCCACTCGATGTCGACTGGGATGTCGATGTTGAGTCTTCTGCAGAATCCTAAAAGTAACCAATTTAATGTCGGAAAAGAGCCTGACGCATATGAGAATGAATAAGGAAAGATCAACAGAAAAATCGCAGGTTTTGTTAATATAAATCAATAAACTAAAACAACTTCCAAAGTCGGGGAATCATGCCACAATGATAACCATATAAGACTTATGCCAAATTCATGAAAGATTATGACTTTTCATCAAATAATTTTCATTATTAACAATTAAGAATATAGAGGTCTTCGCATAAAGCCTAATTGTTACTACCCTTTTTGATAATTATTTTAAATTCATATTAAGATCACTTTCACTTCAAATACAAATAAGGATTTATCTACTACTTTCGTAGAACAATCATGCAAATAGGTGTAGAAGATGAATTCGTAATAAAAATCTTACCTTTAAGCATAAACTTACACGACTATCGTCAGGCTCACCCCAATCCTAGAAGTAGGGAGACTACTCGCGCCTCATCATAATGATAAAAATCATTATAATCATATAATAACTAACTTGAATTGAACTAATAACGAAAACTTACAACCGAACAAGCCACAATGTCTCTCAAACTTCACAACTCACTCGGCCAAAGCTTTTTCTCCTACTCTCGATATTGTTTTTGTGTTGTAGAATGAATAAAAACCAGCCCCTAGGGCTTTATTTATAGGCTTCAATCCTTGCTATCCAAGGAAGGAGCAATTCTATCTTTTTTTTTTGATCCGGAAAGAATTTGGCTAATGGCAGGGCCATCTAACCAAGAGCATCCTTTCAGATGATACTACTCAAGACTGCATCTGAGGGGAAGGTCGAGCCGGAGAACCCAATATCTAGATGAGATAGACGGTCGGCAGGTTGATTGCCATCCCTAAAAACATGAGAGACCTCAATTCAGAAACCATATTCAGGGCGCATAGAGTGTCGGATATGAGCATCTCTATCTCGCCACAACAAGACACGCCTGCCTTGAGGCTTTTGATGATACTAAGATTATCGCCTTCAATGCAGATAAGCGGAATTTGTAGTTCAACTGCTTTAAGTACATCTTTCCACATGCCATAGCATAGGAGCAATTCTATCTAATTCCTAAGATAAAAGATCCTACCTACTTAAGATAAAACATTCTAAATAAAAATAATAAAAGGAATAAAACTCCCCTAGGTAAATATGGAATTCAGCTAAGAGAATAGAAAGTCTCCAAGTTGATAAAATATTCTTTGCTTAAGGTGAAAGCAATCTTCACTCGGATTCAAAATCGGTTCAGTGTCGGATCGGGTTCTGTGGTCCACTCAACATCAAGTGAGGGACTCGACGTTGAGTCATCTTCGTTGTCTTGATCTGTCTTGTGTTATTCTTCACTCGATCTTCGGCTTTGAGCTCTACTGGACATCGAGTTATGGACTCGACGTGGTGTCTTTCTGTTCTGGTCTCGAGTGATTGTCACCTCTCCATGCATGTGCATCAAGTGTGCACTCGACATCGAGTCAGGTGAACTCGATGTCGACTCCTCCGTGTCGAGTGGTGTTGCTTCTCCTTTGCTTGGCTCGATAGATTGGCTTCAGATTTCACTCGACGTCGAGTCAGTCTGTCGATGTCGAGTGACGCTTTAGTACACGTCGAGTTTTTTTCTGCTTGAATTTCACTTCTTCGAATTGCTCCGAAAATGTCTCGATTTCTACAATATTGAACAAGAACTAGTGTAGATCTCCATAATTGACAAATAAGCATAAACTACACAAATTTGGCATTATTATAACCCAGAAATATAAAATGCAAACAGAAATTGACTTAGATGTAAGCGAAAAACATGGTAAATTGAGCGCACATCAACACCCCATACTTAAGCTTGTTTGTCCTCAAGTAATACTTTTAATGGTCATACAGGGGAAGAAAATAAATTCTCAACATATAGAATCATTCTCATATAACCCTACAATCAATTACCATCCTTGAAAAGGTATTAATGTCACAAATTCATGCCTATGAATAAAAGCAACATCTTCACATAAAAGAAGGGTTATCAAAAAACAATTTTTTCCTGTGACAAAGTATCAATAATCAACAGGACTTTATTTAAGCTAAAAAAGGAGTAGATCGATAAAAGGCTAAAGGTGGGATATATTTGGCCATTTGGTGCTAATGATCCAGGGAAATAGAGTAATTTCCAAACTTTTCATACCACATTCCTTCTTCATTTGCTTTCTCACCTTTCTCTCATAGCTAAATGCTCTTTTTCACTATAATGCTTTTACCTCTCTAACATCAACAATGCCTTCTCGCAACTCGCAAACATGGGTGTCATGAATGGCCCCGAATACTTATTGCTTGGGACTCCTCACCTATGTGTCTCATCATGCGGAACTAACATCTCAACGGAGGGAGGGTCGATCTACCTTTATCTCCCGAGGTGACCGGATTTTTTTTTCTCTCATTAAATTTTCCATATATTTTCATTCATCCTTCCAAACTCCAATAATGATAATAACAACACAATTCACCATATAATAATCACCAAAAGTAACTTTCATTCTCAACATAATCCCCAGATAAGGAAATAAGGTAGTAAATGGGCAATATTTTGTATATGTGGAGCAAAATATGAAATACGGCATAATATGGCTTGCGATGCATATATGCATAAATAAGGCTAGGAATAAGGTAAGAAAGCTCATATGAAAAATAAAGTCATCCGTCCTCTTATTATGAAATATGTCAAAAACAACTTCAATTTTACCTCCTTCCATGATTTTAAAAAAATAACGCACTTCATTGTGACTTCTCTTTACTAGACAATTTAATGCTATATCTCTAATGAATCTACTTTTGCATCGTCGAGTTCAACTAAAACTTCCATGACACTATTTCAAAAAATTTAATGGGGGTGATAAAGATAGACTTTGGATGAAAACATGAAGCATATAGATAAATGAACACATCCAAAGTAACCATGTAAAGAGAAATTCGAGAAATAAACACAAATATAATAAAAGTAAGCCTTTCCCCCCACCCCCATACTTGAATATTACAGTGTCCTCACTGTATAAAAACAAGGGTAAAGGAAGAAACTTACTAGACGTGAGCCGAATCTTCGAAATCAGGTGCACTACAGGGTAAGTCGATGTCGAGTGGGTCAGTCGACGTCTACTCGACTTACTCGAAATCGGGTGTGATCAAGCTTTAGGATGGTCAGAGTCGACCACAAGCTCGTTGTACTTGATGTAGCTCACTCGACGTCGAGTATATGCCTCGATGTCAAGTCCCTTTTGCAGTGTTCTTCGCACCTGCAATTTTGTCAAAAAGAAAATAAAAAGAAAAACAAATAAAACCAAAACAAGTTCAAAATCAAAATATTCAAAACCCTAAAACTAAACGTCTTGTTACAAGCTCTAGATTTTATAGTCGCTAGGCCGACTTCTTCTTATGGATCATGGTGGCATCTGTAGGGCCCATGTGGATCGGGCCTCGAACAAGACTCCGTTCGTGTCTCTAAGTCGCATTCCGCCCGAGTGGATCATGTGTACCTCGAACGGGCCCATTTTCTTCTCCTTGAATTTGTTAGGAAACCAATGATTCTTTGATTTGGAGATATACACCTTGTCTCCTACTTCATAGTCTTTCAAATCATAATTGGATATCCTGCATAATCGCACATACCAAGGCAAGCCTCTTCCATGTATAGATAAATCATGAATAGAAATTAGGGAAGAGAGATCCGTACCTCGGCTTACCTTCGTTGATTCTTCATTCGACTTTTGAGATGTCACTCGACATCGAGTGGGTTCACTCGACGTCGAGTCCCGTTTTGCTTCTGGTGGAGTCGATGTAGAAGGAGGTGAAGAAGACTCGACCTGGGTGACTCGACATCGAGTCATGTGACTTGACGTCGAGTGAATTCCTTCTCCTCTTGGTTACTCAATCGATGGAGGGTTGTCTGATTTATGGCTGAGGTCGAGTTGCTCCCTTGACATCGAGTGACTTGGCTCGACGTCGACCCCATACTTAGTTCCTGCAGCAGATTCTTGAAAACTTTCAGCTGATATCAACTTACCTGACCCGACGTCGATTGGATTTTCTGTGTTTTCATTCCAGATTGCTATAATCTCCTCCATTTGGGCTTCCATAGCCCTCTTTTCTAGCTCCTCGGGAGTCATTGTTCTTACCTTTGCCTGTCTGCAAGTGATGTAGCCTCCCTTGATAGATTTGACCTCCATAAGACCGTCGTGCTTCTCAATTTTGTTAAAAGAGAACTCAATTACCTCATCACTGATGGTGAATGTGAGCACTCTCTTCCTTACACTTATGTTGGCATCGGCGGTTGCAAAGAAGGGCCTACCTAGAATAATGGGACAAGCAGGGTCCTCTGCCATATCAATAACAAGAAAATCAGCAAGGACAAAGAACTTACCTACTCGAACGGGTACATCGTCAACCATGCCTGTAGGGATGACCACAGTGTTGTTTGCCATGTAGAGTCTGGCATTCACAGGCTCAAGAGCTCCTATCTTCACTTTGAACCATATGGATAGAGGCATGATCCTCACGCTGGCACCTAAGTTGCAAAGTGCATTGAATCTATGTTGACTAAAACCAATAGTTATAGCAAACATACCTGGGTCTGACCTCTTTTCTAGGAGTTCCATCTTGCTGCATTTCTCTGCAATCTCAACAATCGATCGCTTCTTGCTCAAGATGTCTTTGAGGAACTTGACATAGGACGACATCTCATGAAGAGCTTCGACGAAGGGAATGGTGACGTTGAGCCTTTGAAGCATCTTCACAAAATGCTGGAATTTCTTTTCTGCTGGGTCCTTCAAAGATTTTGTAGGGAATGGCAGCGTCTTATTCTTCTTTGGTGCAGCTGGTGTCGGGTGAGTTGACTCGATGTCGACTGGTGTAGAGTCGACATCGAGTAAAATTGGAGGGTCCTGCTGATGCTGAGGTGATGACTCGACATCGACAGGTGACTCGACGTCGACAAGCTCTGCAACAACTTCTTCCTCCGTCGTTGGCTCGGGCGTTTGCAGTTGACGCACACTCCTTAGGTTCATTGCCGCCACAGGACCTTCAGTCTTACCTTTGGGATTCAACTCTGATGACCCAGGGAGCGATCTTGGCAGTTTAGGGATTGATGAAGCCAATTGACCCATTTGGGTCTCCATAGTTTTCCGCTAGATGTTGACCTCCCTAAGTCTGGAGTTGATGTCGTGCAGCTGAGTGTTGATGGAATTGTTGGATTACTTGTATTCGTTGTGATTCTTTCTTAACTTGGCAAGAACAAGCTGCAGATCATCTCTCTTTTGATCCCTTTCTGGATGACCAGGAGCTCTGTAGGGCGGGTCCCTTTGGTGCTGAGGTTGGCGATAATAGCCCAGTTCTGTTGCTGATGTTGTCCCGAGTAGTTAGGACCCCCGTGTAGCGCGCCTCTTCATGTGTTTCTGCAAGAATAACTTGATCGACGTTTGGGCATACGGTGGTGTTGTGCCTGACGGACCCACACTCCAAACAAGCTTGGTTATTAGTAAGAAACTTAACTTGTTTGGTAAGGTGGCGTACCTGGTCATTGTTGAATTGTGCCCTCACGTCAGGATCAATCTCCTTTGGAGTCTAATATAGTGGCATGGATGGGGCAGGCCTTGAGCCGTAGGCCGCATGAGTCTAATATGTGTTGTCGAAGTTGGCCAACCTCTCAATAGTAGCTAGAGCCTCCGTAGGTGTAAGCTCAATGTACCGGTAGGAAGTGTAAGATTTGATTCTCTCCCTACTCGGCACATCAAGGGAGTTGTAGAAGATCTCCTTGATGACGTAGGGGGGTTGGCCATGCGTAGGGCAAGATCGCAAAAGCTCCTTGTATCGCTCACATGCCTGCGCAAATGTCTCACCATAAATTTGCTTAAAAGCAGTGATCTTTGGCCGCAGCATCGCCGTCTTACCCGGAGGAAAGAACTTGTTGAGGAACGCATCCTTAGCCTCTGTCCATGTAGTCAACGATTGGGGAGTAAGCCACTCGAGCCACATCAATGCTTTTCCTACAAGAGACCATCGAAAACATTTTATCTTTACATATTCCAAGTTATCGCCATCGGCGAGGGTCTCACATAGGTCAACAAAAGAAGTAATATGCGATAGGGGGCATTCATTAGGTCATCCTTCAAAAGCATTTCTTTTAATTTCAGAAAGGAAATTTGTTTTAATTTCAAAATTAGATGTAGGGATAACGATGGCCGATTCAGGCACTGTGAGCATCGGATGCATGTAGTATGCATCGACTCGTGCCCTCTCCGTTGCTATAAGCGTTGTTTGATCCTGTAACTCCTTCCTAAGCCTCGCGATAAGCTCAGCCTGAGTCTCAGCGGTTGACATGATGCTTTTTAGCTTTGAGTGAATATGAAGATAACGTTCGGGATCTTCTAATCCTTCGAATTCAGGTGGTTGACCAGCACGTCGTATACACCTTTAGAGGAAGTGTAACGACCCAAAATTTAAGTACCCGAATTAACCTCCATAAACCTACTTAGAAGGTAAATAAGGTTTGGAATTCTAGATTATCGGGGAACGTTATAGGAGAAGTTTGATCTTCTCCCGTGAGCTTTGTATCTTACGACCGAGTACGAGTTATTATTAGGTTCATTTAAGCGGAAGATTTAGTTGTCAAAAGATGGGGACTGCGAACCCTAAAAAGATCGTAAGCCCGTTGGAGGCTTTACCTGTCCTAGACTATCGCGAAAACGTTTCGAATAGAAATAAAAGCGGAAATCATAAATACAACAAAACGCCACGGCTGCGCCGGGTCAAAACGATAAAACGTATGAGCAAAAGAGTACGAATGTCAAGCACCTCCCTCACTCTAATCGTCCAAAAGTTCTGTCTCGACAACCATCCACATAAGCAAGTCATATCAGGTAAGGGGTACCTGAATCTAAAAACAAGAAATAAATCAGGGTCAATCAACGGAAATATGCACACTCAATGCCATATAAAGAGGCATACTTAAACTACATGAATGTTAAAATGTAACACATAAGCAAGTGTATAGATATATATAAATGCGAAATAAACACACAAGGGCCCATATCATCATCATCATCATCATCATCATATCATAATATCTTCTCAAACGTACTCATCCTTCTCAAGCGTACTCATCCTTCTCAAAATACTCATTCTTTCTCATCATAAGTCTTTCATCATTTCATTCGTGTTTCATCTAGTATGAGTCATTTATTCAGATTTTGACGGTCGTCCTACCATAGACACATAGCATACATATGAATTATTGGATTTACTAAGTTCATCCTACGCCATATTACCAGTTTATATTCCTAAATATGTTACTAGGCCGCGTGATGCATGAAGACTCTCGATAAGACAAAGAGTATCACATAAATCCATCATGAGTAAGTCCAGGGGACTTACTTGGAGTCCGGAGAATAAGCAAGCAATACAATGCGCAACCAAGGAATCAACAAGAACCCTAGTAATTTCAGTAAGCTTTCATTAGGTGGTATTCTAATGCATGATACCCAACCTAATAATAAACATACATCCACATGAGGTTCACGATTCTATAGATTACGCACTTTGGTTAAGTGATCCGGACTTAACCAGTTATAATATATATCGTATTATCACATAATCGATTTTCTTCTTATCGGATCATGAGCCAAGTTATGGGTATACTTCATTTCTGTATTTTATATGCTCTAAGTTTCGGTTATTCCATCATATATTTAACCATATTTTTTACATTCCCTTAACCAAGTTTTTTAATCGAGTTATTATAAACACTGGTTACTAAAATTATAATAAATCTTGATCCAACCGTTGGATTACCGTAATTTATGAAGGGAAGTTAGATAACATTTTCATGAACATGATACTAAGATTTCAGCTAAATCAGACCGTTGGATTGGAAATAAAGGCCAAATTACAGAGGCACAAATACCCATTTTGTTTTTTGACGTTTGCTACAAAACGCAAACAAAAACACATAGAGGCTCCACTTCCTAAGCCCTAATTTACACATAAGGCTCCTAATCTACATAGGGAAAGGTGGATGAGAGATTACCCTCGAAGCCTCTCTTGAAAAAGACCAAATTACCCCTCCAAGCTTCCCGGGATCTTGCGCCAAACACCTAGCATTTTTTACAATTCCAAACCAAAACATAAAAGGAAGTCTTAGACAAAAACCTTCAAAATTAGTTGTACAACAAGTATAAAATCGGATTTGAAGGGGAGGAAACCAAGACTCACCCAAACACACTTGAAAACCTCAAGAACACAAAGGGCTTGGCACATCTGGCTCGGAAATGGGCCTCAACGGGCAGCTTGTTGGGACTGGATTTTTGTTCAAGAACTATGGTTGGAAAGGCCTATTTTTTTTGGATATATGGCTTCAAGAATCAGCCAAAAAGCTTGAGTGAGGAGGGAGTTATGGTGGTTTGAAGTTGAGGTGTTGCTAGACCAACAATGGCTTCCCTCTTTTCTTTCTCTTTCTTTTTCTTTCTTTCTCTCTTCTCTCTCCGATTTTGGTGGTGTAGATGGCTGAGAATGGCAGCCAATTGGGGTTCTTTATGGAGCCAAAAGGGTGGGCAAGGGTGGTCAAGGAGTTGGTGTGTATTAGGTAGCATAGTGAATGGAATAGGACTTGGTCATTCAGATGCGGCATTTTGAGGTTAAAAGACGTCTCGAAAAGTCGCGACAAGTTATGAAAGTTACCGAATTAAATGGATGACAAGGCCTTTGCCTCACCAATATTTCTCGGAAAATTATCATACGAATTCCATTAGATCGGAATTGTAATCCTCTTTCCATAAAAAATATGCCATCCAAAAATTTTAAATTTTCCCGGGTTTTCAAAATCGTCAAAAGAAGGATAATTGATCGAATTATCCCTCGGAAATTAATTAAATCTTAATTAATCATAAACTAAATTTCCGGTCTTTACAGGAAGCACTAAGCTAGACCGTGAAAACAACTACCTAGGGCGCGAATGATTGCTTCCCTGACAACGACGCCAAAATTTGTTAGGAGGATTTCGAGTTATGAAATAAATACAGAATATAAATATCAAACCGAATTCCAAGCTCACGCAAACCAATTACAAGAAAACCTCCCGTTGTACTGGTAGGGTATTCAGGATCGAATCCATGATGAGGCATGTCAACAGATCCTAAGCAACTCGTCAAATCACATTCAGAATCGACTCAGGGCTCACTCGATATCAACCAAGGGCAGTCGACGTCGAATTTAGAGAGCAATCGATGTCGAGTCCAGTTCCTGCAAAACAAACACAAGGGCACTCGACGTCGAGTTGGACTCGATATCGGGTCAGGTGGGCCACTCAATGTCGACTGAGGTGTCAATGCCGAGCCTTCTACAGAATCCGAAAAGTAACCAATTTGATATCGGAAAAGAGTCCGAAGAATATGAGAATGGATAAGGAAAGATGAACAGAAAAATCGCAGGTTTTGTTAATATAAATCAATAAACTAAAAGAACTTCCAAAGCCAAGGAATCATGCCACAATGATAACCATAAAAGACTTATGCCAAATTCATGAAAGATTATGTCTTTTCATCAAATCACTTTCATTATTAACAATTAAGAATATAGAGGCCTTCTCATAAACCCTAATTGTTACTACCCTTTTTTATAATTAATCCAAATTCATATTAAGATCACTTTCGCTTCAATAATACAGATAAGGATTTACCTACTACTTTCGTAGAAGAATCATGCAAATAGGGATAGAAGATGAATTCGCAATAAAAATCTTACCTTTAAGCATAAACTTACATGGCTATCGTCGGGCTCACCCCGACCCTAGAAGTAGGGTGACTACTCGCGCCTCATCATAATAACAAACTTCATAATAATCAAAAAATAACTAACTTTAATTGAACTAATAACGAAAACTTACAACCTAACAAGCCACAATGTCTCTCAAACTTCCCAACTCACTCGTCCAAAGCTCGTTCTCCTACTCTCTATATTCTTTGTGTTGTAGAATGAATAAAAACCAGCCCATAGGGCTTTATTTATAGGCTTCAATCCTTACTATTCAAGGAAGGAGCAATTCTATCTAATTCCTAAGATAAAAGATCCTACATGCTTACGATAAAACATTCCAAATAAAAATAATAAAAGGAATGAAACTCCCATAGGTAAATATCGAATTCACCTAAGAGGATAGAAAGTCTCCAAGTTGATAAAAATACTCTTCGCTTAAAGTGAAAGCAATCTTCACTCGGATTCGAAATCGGTTCAACGTCGGATCGGGTTCTGTGATCCACTCGACATCGAGTGAGGGACTCGACGTCGAGTCATCTTCGTTATCTCGATCTGTCTTGTGTTGTTTTTCACTCGATCTTCGGCTTTGGGCTCTACTCGACATCGAGTTATGGACTCGATCTCGAGTCCTTCTGTTCTGGTCTTAAGTGATCGTCACCTCTCCATGCATGTGCGTCAAGTGTGCACACGACATCGAGTCAAGTGGACTCGATGTCAACTCCTCTGTGTCGAGTGGTGTATCTTCTCCTTTGCTTGGTTCGATAGGTTGGCTTCAGATTTCACTCGACATCGAGTGACTCTTCAGTAGGTGTCGAGTTGTTTTCCAACATGAATTTCACTTCTTCAAATTGCTCCGAGAATGTCTCGATTTCTGCAATATTGAACAAGAACTAGTGTAGATCTCCATAATTGACAAATAAGCATAAACTACACAAATTCTGCATTATTCTAACCCAAAAATATAAAATGCAAACAGAAATTGACTTAGATGTAAGCGAAAAACATGGTAAATTGAGCGCACATCAACACTTCAGGAATCCCTATGGGCAGGGAAGACAGACATCTAGGAAGCTACTTCCCGTTCACGGAGTCGCCCCGTACACACCGCCTCAATCCCAGTCAAACCCGACAATGACTGCCATAATTCCAATGAAGAAGAACACCTAGAAGCACCAATGCAAAGTCGCACCTCACCCGAGAAAACCACACCATAAGGGAGCGGCCGAAACATACCGATCCAACCCTAACGGGAACAAAGCTCTAACGAGTGGGATTTCCAAATCCACTAGGGATTTGGGGATTTGTATATTAAAGCCCTTTTGGGATTTATTTTAGAGAAAATTTGGTGTATTATACCCTTTTGAACATTTAGTTAGGGAATTTTCCCCTTAAAATCCTTTATTAGCCGTGTTATACCTTCTTTAATATTTTTTATCCCCCTTGTACCCTCCTTCCTTCCTCCTCCCATCACACGCGACCAGTAGCTCTTTGCTAGAGATTCCTTTTTCCTTCTCCAGCGACGTCATTGTCTTCTCCTTCCATCTACCTCCGGCGATTCTCTCTTTCCTTCCTCCTTTCTTTTCCCGTGGCATCGTCGTTGTGCTACCTTTTTTTTCGTCTTTTCGTGATATTCCCCAAATTAGCGTCGAATGACGTTGTCTCTGGGTATGTATTTAATGTTTCAATCTCATTTTCTTCCTATTCTCTTACGTGTATTCCTATTGTGCATTCTATTTCGTGTTGATTTTTGGGTTTTCGACTCTGTTGTACTTTTTGCCTGTATTTAGGGTTTTGAAATGAGGCAAAACCTATGTTAGATAATTTACATTGTTGTCATTCTTAGAAACACACGTGACCAACAGCCCCCTTGTTTCGAATATAGCCAAAGAGTACATCTTTCCTTCTAACCTCGAGTGATGTCAATGACACCTTACCTTGCCCGTTTTATTACTTATTTGCGTACTTCCCCTTTGTTTTATCTTCTATTTTATATGTTGTTTATCTTTTTTCATTATATTTAACTATTTTGTTGGTTTTATGTAGGTATTTGATTATCTTTGTGAAGATAGGGACACTTTATGGGAAGTATAATCTCTACTCCCGTGTTGATATAATTTATGTCATAGAAAAAGAATTGTGTCCTGCTGATTAATCTTCATTGTCTACTTCTTTTCTACGTTGTGTTATTTGGTTTGGTGATAAGTTGAAATTTGCACAACAACTTGTCAATCATTTCATGTTTCATGAAGTTAAAACGACAAAAACTAGGGAAATGTGGTTTAAATTGAGATATGTCCACCCTGCTAGGTTTTTCATATCTGAATTTGCTGCTATCATGGGTTTAAAATGTTCCTCTGATCATCCTATTGGCATCCCTTCTATGGACATTAAATTTGTGTTAGAACTAAATAAGATCAAGTTTGATGATTTGGTGGATCTCTTTTGTAAAACACCCAAGAAACTTCTTATTGCTTATGTGTTGATAATCGATGGGGTTTTGTTACCTCATTGTGGTGGGTGTGTTAGAGATCAAATTGTGTCCCTTTGTTCTGACATGAGTAGGTTTAATGATTATCTATGGGGTACTAGTTTATGTAGAAACTATCACGTCTTTCATGAAAGTAAATTGTCTAAGCATTCAAAGAAAAGTATGAAGAAGAGTGCTCATAAGCTTTGTAAGAAGACTCTGCATAAGGGTGGAAATGAGAATGTCACAAAGCTAAGGAGTGGCTTTAACTTGTTAGGCTTTCCTCTAGCTTTTCAAGTTCCCCCTACTTGCCATTGTGTGTTTTATGTTTTTTTAGTATATGTATTTTACTATATATAGTATGTCTTATATGTGTTTTTTTTTTCTTTCTTTTTTCTATTGTTGTCATCCTAGGTTTGGATCTTGGAGGTTTTTCCCAGATTGCAACAACTTTTCATTGCAAGTCTGTAGCTGATGACATAGATCGTTCTTTTCTGAAATGGGAGAGTTTATCATCTACTAGGGTTGTCACTTATCGCCATCTTCGCTTGAATTTCTTAAGATTTACATGGTAATTTGTATCTTGTTTTTTGTTTCCAATTTTATTCCTTTTTTAATAAGCTTTCTGTATGGGTGAATAATTATGTGTTGAAAGTTGTACGATTCTGATCTTACCAAACTAAACCTATACTCATAGGACATATAAATTCCATTTACAAAGCCTCTTCGCAAATTTCAACATAGACACAACATTGTCCACCATCAAAGATTTAACCACTACCACTGTCAGTTGAGATCACCTATAATGTGTCATGGAACTATATAATGTAACACGGAACTATACGTGTAACACTTAATCGTAATTGATATATACATTAATTAATGATGATATCCATAAATAAAATAATAATACATATAAAAATAATCTAACCAATAAAAAAAACTCCACCATTTTTTTTTGATACAGGAAAATATTCCAGGAGATCAGGTAACACAGTGCCTAATATCTCGAGAGGCCGATGGATTAGCAAATGAACTAACTATTATAATACAAAACTAAATAACTAATAAGAAAATGAAAAATAAAGACGTAGGAACAAGTTGACCCCCCTACAAAACGTAAACCCAATGCAAAATAAAGACCATTAAGTTGAAAAAGTAGATAAAGAACCAAGCCAAGCACCACCGTTGTAGCACCGTTGGTCAGGGATACAACAATACTCTAGCAACAACTCCACCATTTACCTAGTAGAAAAGTGAAAACCCACTAGTCCATCACTGACCAACCACTTTCATGTCCATTTTTTTAATTAAGTAAAAATTTGAGCTCAAACATATCTGAAGCTCGAGATGCTGACAAGCCAACAGATGGAAAACCGTCAAATATACAACAATCACAGAAAAAGAAAAAGTAACCTGTCAATTTATTGTTTTGTTAATTTTGTGCCTTGTCATGAGAAGAGATCCTCTACATTTTTTTTTTATTAAGAATTCGAGATCAGATAATTTTAAATCTCGATAGACGACAGGTTGGTAAACGAAAAATCGTCAAAGCGTACAACATAAATTAAAAATGGTGTTGTACAAACAAAAGAAAACACGCCCTATACAGAAAACAACTAGGCAAAACTAAATCTAGGACGTTTGGGGACGTAGACTACGAACGAAGTCAAACTCTATCCAAAGACAACACCGCTGGCCAGTGATACATCAGGAATCCTTGTGGGTAGTGAAGACGAACCTCTAGGAAGATAATTGACGAGTGATGAACCGGTCATTGATTCTCGCCAAAATAAATACCTTATACTCAACACTAGTATAGCGAATAAGTAAAGGTGTCGATCCCACAAAGAGCGTGTATTCAATATGTTTCCTATCAACTATGCAAAATAAAGAGGAAAGAACACAACAAAGCAGCAAAGTAACAAAGCAGGTGATTGATGTGAACGCAGTTGTAAGCAAAGTAAAACAATAGTAACAATGAGTGAGTGAATAGGATGGAGATGGTTTCATCTACTTATCTTGACATGGTTGGTTATTCTTGGTTCTTATTATTACCATAGGGACCGATTTATGCACAGAGTTGCATAGCTTCCTTATTCGATCACTACCCAACTCCTTAAACTCTTGCATGGGGTTCGAGAAGAATTAGGTCCCAAGTCTCCTTAGCAATTCAATAATACAACATATGGTTTATAGCAAGTTGTCACCTAGTTATCAACCCAACCCTTGTCTTAACCTATAAGCAATATTATTCAATTGTTGGTTTCCTTACACAAACTAGTTTCTCAACTTGTTATCACTAGATGTGTTTGCTACTATAGAGGTTCGATCCGCAGGAGGTAATCGAAACCCTAGCTAGATGCAACTCAGTCAAGGTAGCTAATCAAGATAAAGCATGCAACATAATAATAATATAAGCGCAAAAGGAAACGAGATAATAAGATAGAAAGAACCTGAATGGATAACCAAACCAACGTCTTGAGAAGTAGATAAGTGGAAGATTAGTCTAGCATGGCTATCTTTATGCAAAACATAACAGAAAAGGGAAAACCTAGGATTTCCGCTCTACGAGGGAGGCAGAACCCTAAAAGAAAGAGAAGAGTGATTGTGTGTTGAATTGTGTGAATGAAAAGATCTCAAGTCTAGAGGTCTATTTATAGGGGTACGATGGGCTACAAAACCCTCGATTCAACCAATGAGTGGATTCTGATTCGTATATGGCGGCGGGCGCCGCATAGGCATCGACGGGCGCGAACAAGCTCTTTTGGAAACCTGGTATCCGTTGGGATCCGCTGGAAAAGGACACAGGTGGTTTTGTGCTCGCTGACTGAGATGATCGGACAAGTGCTCGCGGATCAGGCCACTGGTCGCGGGTCCTTGTGGGCTGGTCGCCAGTGAGCTCTCCTTCCTTATTTTCTTCTTCCTTGTCCTCGTCTTTGCCTTCCTTGGCCTTTTCTTCACTTATTCCTTGATATTTCCTTCCTTGACTTGTCTCTTGGCTCCCTTGTTTCATCTTCCACCATGTCGGATCTCTGAATCTGCATAAAACACCGAAATAGCGTAGTTTTTTACTCTTTCCCCAATTAAGCACAAATTGTGCAATTAGCTAATATTAGGGCTATAATGCCATATAAATGAGCCTAAAATAAGCCTATTATGTATTTCAAATCTTTCATCGTCAAATACCCCCATACTTACCCTTTTTTGTCCTCAAGCAATGAAAACCAAATATAATTAGTCATCCCACAAATAAGATTTTCATTCAATAATTTTATCAAAAGAAACATTGCAAAGTAGGAGCTATGAGTAAGAGAACAAACATCCTAGCAGATATATAAGTGATCAAGTAGCTCGCATGCTTATCCATCCAACCTCACAAGGTAAAAGTGTTTCTCTTGCTCTCATGTGTTTAGGCTTTTTAAGAACAACTCTCAACTCATTCATTATACAAAAAGCTACATAAGGATTTACATTTATATCACAAATTCTCAACCAGATACGTCAAAGAATATAAGCAACATCAAGAGGTCTTTCCCTTAATGGAAGATGTCAAAGAAGACTCCATTCGGTGGGGTTGTAATGGGGCTTGGTATGAAAGCAAGGGCAACGAATTATTTTGGCCATGTGGAGCTTTCAATTCCGGGAACTAAGATTTCAAATTCTCCAACATTCACCAAAACAACTCAAAAGTACACATGTTGATAATAAAGCCTAACTCTCTTAACCAACGTATTATGTAAATCTCACATATACCAGATGAACTAAAGCTCTTTATTTGCAAGATGGGTTACCTTATTTTTGGTGACGCCTCTTGCTATCTCTTTTTTTTTATTAGGTAAATATTCAAGCTCAGACAAGCCTGAAGATCGAGAGGCCGATGAATCGGTAGACGGATTGACCGTCAACATACAACATACTAAACTCGCAAATAAACCCAGATGAAAGAAGCAATCCAAAGAACCCATATAAGCCATCATCCTGTGGAGAAGTCGATGGAGATCCAAGGCGAGCCACAAGTGCCGAGAACACGAGAAAGTTCAACGACTCACACGACGCCTCGACGCTAAGAAGGCGGAGAATAGTAACCCACAATCGGAAAGGGCGAAACCTGGAGAAGTCTGGGTCACCAACATTGCCCCCACCTAGATAAGAGATCTTCGAAGACCACGAGCACAACCACCATATGGAAATTCGTGTGCACCCACACTAAAGCAATGACCTAACGCCAAAAGAATGAACAAATACAAGCCCAAATGGGAAGATCAAAACATCAAATGGAAATTTGTGTGCAAACTCCTGGAAACAAACTAAAAGTTCGACAATGAGTTATTATAACTATTAATACTCAGAATATTTGTGATAGAGCTTGTTTAGTATTGCATTATAGATTGCATTTAGCATAGTTTAGTTGTGAATATTGCATATATTTAGCCACATTTACATAATCACTTTTTGAGTTGGAAGAGGCGGAATCTACATGATTTTATGGTTTATTTCAGGTATAGTAGATTGAAGGTGAAGTGAATTTGAAGAGAGCAAAAGAGGTTTAAGAGAGTGCCATAGCAGTTGGAGAAGCGAAGTGAAGGAGCTTGGAAGAATCGTCGGCCACCCCGCAAATTCTTTGGCCGCCCCGCGGTTCGAAGACAAATCCGAAGGAGTTCGCTAATCGCCAGCCGCCCCGCGGCCCTCGCAGAAACGCAACATTTCGAACCAGACTTCAATTAGGGTTTTTAGTTTATTTCTTGGCCGACTTTCTACGGGCTTTGAAGAGACATTTTAGGTTATTCTTTCACTTACCTTATGCACTTTAAAGAATTGTTGAGAGCGTCGTTGAGCATGAGCAACTAAACTCTCAAGGTTTCGCCTATAGTTTGGATCTTTGATTGTTGAATTGTGAGTTTCTTAATCTAGTTCTTGTTGTGAGCCTAATTTGCCATTATTAACAGTAACTTTTATATCGATTTCTGCATACATTGCATACATTTGGGTTAGAATAATACAAAATCTGTGTAGTTTACACTTATTTTCAATATATGGAGGTCTACACAAGTTTTTGTTATATTTGGCAGAAATCGGACGCACTTTGGAGCTTAAAGGAAACTCATGGAGAGGCTAAGAATGGTGCAGCTGGAGAAAAGGCCATTTTTCACCATTCTTTATTCTGAATCAAGCTTTGATGTCTTCATGAGAGTTGTAGCCCTCGGAAAGAGCTTTCCAACACATGGTCATATGCGTCAATCCGACGAACGAGGACTCGGGAAAGTGCGTTTTAAGAACAGAGCAGAAAGTTGAGAAATCTTTACTCGATATCGAGTACACTCTACTCGAGATCGAAGAGAACCTGGTCGAGAAAGAGCTGATCGAGAAGCCGAGGACGAAGACGCAGACCACCTCTACTCGATCTCGAGGAGGCTTAGTCGAGATCGAGGAGCCCGGAGCCAAGGTCCGAGCATGTCGAGTAGATCCACCCGACCAAGCCAGCGAGACGACGAATCCTACTCGATACAGAGTAGGGCTACTCGATATCGACGACGCCCAGGAGCCCAGATCCGAGCTTGTCGATCAGAGTCACCCGAGAAGACCTAGTCGATGAACATGCATACTCGATGTCGACGAACCCTTGTCGAGATCAACTAGACCCGTGAGCCAAGTCCGAGCCACATCGAGCACCAGCTAGCCGAGACGACGAAGCTGAGCCAGTCGACAACACTCCTACTCGATATCGACAAGACCCTTGTCGACATCGACGACGATTCCAGAAGCTGTGTGACGTGGCTTGACGAATCCTACTCGGTGTGGGATTACTTGGGCACGAAGGAAGTCGAGAAGGCCGAGAATCTATCCAATCTATCAAGACACATCATGGAAGAGGAGTTCTATCCACTTTAACACATTTAGATATATTTAGATTTAATTTCCTTATTGCTTTTATTTATCCTTAAGCATTTTAGATATAGTTTTAGATATAGATATAGATATTCTATCCTTGATTAGCAAGGAATAGAAGACTATAAATAAAGCCCATGGGGCTCAGTTTTATGGATTCAATTTTTCAGAGAGAAGTAGTTCCACATAGACGGTTTAGAGAGTTCAGAGATTTTAGGGTTTTGGCGTTCAACGAGAGTTGGATCGCCGGGGTTGTAAAGGCTTTGAATTTAGTTAATGCAAGTTTCTTTTCATCAATCAGTGTCTGAGTTTGTGATGAGGCGTGAGTAGTCCACCCACTTCTAGGGTTGGGGTGAGCCCGACGATAGCCATGCATAATTGAGGTAAAGATCCGACCTTTATCATGTTTTGAGCATTTTCCTACTTGTTTATGTGTTTATTACCCGTCTAATGGAGATCCATGCTAACAACTTGGATTATAAACATAAAATCGGTAGAGACAATTAGGGTTTCTTGAAAGAGTTGTATAATTGTTGGAAAAGGCGAAAGCTTAGTCCTTTGATGCGATTTACATGATAATTTGTTTGGTTCTGCCTTATGCATGCTTGGTTATCGTTGCTGCAAACCCCAATCTTGTAAGTCCTTTTACATTAAGTTTATTCGGAACCCCAAAGCCATTGTTTTTACTTTCTTTTACTTTCGTTTTATTCTCTGTCTCCTCGATATCGAATAGCACTCGTCGATATCGAGTACTGATTCTCGATCTAGCATCGCTGTAGCTTCTGTGTGCAGGTACTCGACGAGACGAAGCGAAGTCGACGAGGACTCAACTCGACATCGAGTAGCCCTTTGTCGATATCGACTACACTCTGTGCTTGCTGCTGCGCTGTGTTCGACTGTCCAATCTTCCGTCGACTACCCTAGTCGAGATCAAGGACCCTGTTGTCGACGTTCGTGAGATTTCATCGCTGCCTAGGATCCGCTGACATGCTTCCTCGTGGATCGATCCTGACTTCCCGCTGCTGCATCAGGAGGAGGTCTTGTAATTATTTGCAAGGGACGGAATCTGGTTTGCTGTGATTTATTTCTATTTTATTATTGCAAGTCTTGATTTCCTCCTATCAACCGTTTTTATTCCTATTCGAATGTTTTGACTTCTTTGCGATTAATTCCTTGAATGTGTTTTATTATCTCTGGCCTAATCAACTAGTTAGAGTAGATTCATTCAATTGCTAGGGTTTTGCATATTCCTCGTAGCGAACCTTAACCCAAGTGGCAATCATATCCCTTTAGGACTCATAGGACTAATTGGATGTGTAGGAAGTTGAATACATGTTGAATATCGACTCGTAGCTTGATATTATATGTAGATTGGTTAATTCATATTCTTAATGCTATCTCTAAGTTGAATCTTAACCGTGTTAGGGTTATTTAAATATAAGGGTTGCTAGGACTCGTAGGACTAGTAATCTACCTAAGATCTGGACAAGCACATTGATAGGAAAAGACATGAACTAGAGGCTGAAACAAGGATCAAATTCATCAATCAAAGTGATAAATTGTAGGTGAACCTAGTTCTCTCCACTGCATCCTACAACCAATTTACTTTGTTTGCATTGCTCCCGCTTTGATAAAAGGCGGATCTTTTTCTCACCAAAAACCCCCATTATCTCACATAGCGATTAGACTTGCACTTGAATTGATAGATTTCCCCGTGGATCGACCTCTTTTTTACCAACTATACTAGTTGTGAGTTTGAGTATTCTTTGCCAAGAACAACGACATGTTTTCCTCTTGTCAAATTTGGCGTCGTTGTCGGGAACTTCTTATTAAATTCTTGTGTTGTTTAATCGCTAAACTTGGTGTGGACCACCTATATGGTCCACACTCATGCTACTAACTCATCTTTATTGTCTTTGGATTCAGAGATTGAGAGGACTCTCTCTAGATTGAGGCGAGAAGCTCGTGATCACTTTCGCGAGCTACCTTTCGATCAAGGAAAAGAAGAGAGTATAGAGATGACTAACGAAGATAACCGAACGTTGAAGGAGCTCACAACACCTGACTTGGCCCAACAACGTTTGGCTGTCGTGTTCCATGAACTTGAGGAAAGTGTCAATTTTGAGCTAAAGTCTGGGGTGATACATCTCTTACCCAAATTCCATGGGTTGAGTGGTGAGGACCCCCACAAGCACTTGTCTGAGTTCTATACTATCGTGGTGGGAATGAAATCAGGAAATGTCACGGAGGAGCAAATCAAGTTGAGGGCATTCCCTTTCTCGCTTAAAGACACTGCCAATGAGTGGTTATACTACTTTCCACCATAAAGTGGAACAACATGGGCTCAATTGAAGCGTCTCTTTCTGGAGAAGTACTTTTCTGCGACCAAGTTAAATAGCCTGAAAAAGGATATCAGCGGGATTGACCAGCAGGCTATAGAGACAATCTATGAGTACTTTGAGCACTTCAAGAAGCTTTGCTCTAGTTGCCCTTACCATGGTTTCTCAAAGAAGGATTTGGTGCTCTTTCTATTCAATGGATTGCTTGACAAGGAGCGCAAAACTTTGAACTCTGCCTGTGGAGGCAACATCTTGAACAAAACACCCACTGCTGCTTGGGAGGTGTTTTCAGAGCTTGTCAAGGGATCTAGACAATTCAGCAAGGGACTTCATGCTAGAGGGGTGCTCGCCGTTGACTCCTCAACTTCCGCATTACATAGCGATGTGGCAGAATTGAAGGAGATGATGAAAAGGTTCATGCTACAAGGAACCCCACAGTAACTTAAGACATGTGGCATTTGCACTGATCCATATCACCCGAGCAGATGAATTGCAATTTATTTTAATTAATTTGGCAAGCATTCCAAGGAAGGAAAACAATCATTTCAATAACAATTTTAATGCAGGTTGAAGACAACTTAGGCGATCACACAATCCTTTCAATAACTTTTATTGAAATTGTTATTAAAATTTTAATGCAGGTTGAAGACAACCTCGCAGCCCCGACCTATTTCCATTACTTTTATTATTTTACACGTTACATTCACTTTGCTTCATTCATTGGCACGTACATTTTACTTGATTGATCTTGATTCAATTGAGTTCCAATCATAACACACAATCCTCGCATTATTATTATTTACTTTTAGTTAAGACAACAAAGGTGATCACACAACACAAGGTAAACCATGTTATTTATAGGTAACATGGATGCCAAATGAAATAAAAACAATTAAAATAAAAGGATGAAAACATCAAAGAAAAATGCATGTTCCATTCCTAACCCAATTAGCACGAAAGAATAAGAATAATTCATTTGTCCGTTTGACCCTTTTGCCTATCGTAGGATGCCTTTTGGCTTGTGCAACGCTCTTGAGACATTCCAACGGTGTATGGTATGTATTTTTTATGAATATATACAACAATTCATTGAAGTTTTTATGGATGACTTTACAGTACATGGTGATAGTTTTGATGCTTGCTTAAATCATTTGGCACTTGTGCTTCGAAGGTGTGTTGACACTAACTTAGTGCTCAACTCAGATAAGTGTCACTTTATGGTTGAAGAAGGCATTGTTTTAGGTCACATTGTCTCCCATAAAGGGATTGAGGCTGATAAGGCAAAGATTGACATCATTCAATCCCTGCCTTATCCTACTAATGTGCGTGAAGTGCGTTCCTTTTTAGGCCATGTAGGATTCTACCGCAGGTTCATTAAGGACTTCTTAAATATCACCTCACCCTTGTGCGAGCTACTGAACAAAGAGGTCACATTTGCTTTTGATGAGAAGTGCAGGACGACGTTTGATAAGTTAAAGACTTGTCTCACTAGTGCACCAATTATACAAGCGCCAAATTGGTCCCATCCATTCGAGTTGATGTGTGACACTAGTGACTACGTTGTGGGAGCCGTGCTTGGACAAAAAGAAGGGAGGAGCTCTATTGTCATATACTATGCATATATGACCCTGAATGGAGCCCAAAGAAATTACTCAACCACAGAGAAGGAACTTCTTGCTATAGTTTTTGCACTTGAGAAATTTAGATCTTATTTGCTTGGTACAAAAGTTTTTGTGTATACTGACCATGCAACGCTTCGTTACCTTTTGACGAAGAAAGAGGCCAAGCCAAGGCTGATTAGATGGATCTTGCTTTTAAGCGAGTTTGACATCGAAATTAGGGACAAAAAGGGTGTTGAGAACCTACTTGATGATCATCTAAGTCGTATTGTGCAGGGAAAGAATGGACAAGAAGACATCCTGGGGAGTTTTCCTGACGAAGAGCTCTTTGAGGTCTTCGTAGATGTCTTCGTAATCGCCAGCCGCCCGACGGTCGAGTCTTCGGAGAAGAGTTCGTTCGCAATCTCCGGCCGCCCCGCGGCCTCTCTACAATATATGAATTCGAACAAATCCTCAAGGTGAGTTCTATCCTACGTCCTTGGTTCGCTAAATTGGTCAACTTTTTAGTGTCGTAAGAGTTTCCACCAAACTTCTCTAAGGCTCAGAAGGACAAGATACGTCACGATGCTCGTTTCTACGTTTGGGATGACCCTTACCTATGGAAGCATTGCGCGGATCAAGTGATACGTCGGCAGCCGGTGTCGGATCTGCTTCCTGATGTTCCCAACTCTCTCTTCAGGAAGCAGATCCGACACCGGATACCCCGCGGCCACTGCAGAACCTTAAATCCCGTGAGTTTTTTTTTTAATTTTGTTCTTTTTGGGTAAATTTCTTCGATCGAATTAGAAATGTCTAGACCCCATGGAATGAGTAGAAGTCAGAAGGAGAAGTAGAGTACTCTAAATACTCGAAATTTCTTTGTGACTAAATTTTTTCATGAGCCTACACTTTGATTATTAGAGATGGATGTGTTTACTAGGCTGCTGTTGAAGCATGGGAGCTTAGGAAATTATATAGGGAAGAATGCTCCTACATATTCGAGCTTATGTAAGGAATTTCTAGCGAATTTGAGTGTGAGGTCGACTTCTATCGAGTTTCGATTGCTTGGGAAGGATTTCTCGATGACGAAGGAGAGAGTGGGACAGATTTTTAGGGTTACTGCTGCACCTATTACTGGATGGATTGGTGTGTGTAAGGGGGAGGGTCCTATGGTTTTTTGGATGGAGTCTACTAGGGTGCCTTTTGAGGCCAAGAAGGGCCAGTACAACTTGAGTATTCGTCACTCTGCATTCCGGCTGATCCACAAGGTTCTGGCGAACACATTTTTTGCCCAGGCTGAGGTCAATAAGATCTCACTTAGGGACATGTCCTTTTGTGGTGCTTGACGCCGGAGAGCCCAGTTATTCCAGGTTGGGTGGACATGTTTTTGGTTAACTGCAAAGACATCCTCGATAAGCGCAACAAGGCGACGATTAGCTTTGGGGCTCTTATCACCCTCATAGCGTGAGAGTGCATTGATTTGCGCATTGTTCCTGATGTTCTGCATGGCTCATTTCTGTATGATGAAGCCCAGCTAAGGAAAGCTGACCACTTGGAGGGGAAATCGCTGATGTGGGTCTTGAGGACCGGCTATCTTGGGAAGATTCATTTGAGATTGCCCCGACAGCTTCCTTTTGGCCCTATTGCAGCTGAGCAGGAGGATGATGGTGACGATCATGGGGTTTAGACGGATGTAGAAGGTAGTGGTGTTGGACCTTCTGGCACAGTTGGAGGAGGTGCTGGTCCGGACTACTATGCACTGGAGCAGAGGATGTCGGAGATGTATCTCCGGTAGGATACCATGTGGGGGCATCAATAGATGATGTCTCGCTGTCAGGACACCGTGTGAGAGCACCAACATCAGATGTCTCATCACCAGGATGTGATGTGGGATCACCAGCAGCAGCTGTATGTGGACGTTGGAGACATTCGTCGGGATGTACGTGGTTTGACATCTCGCCTAGCGGATGGATGTCTATGAGGGCCAGACAGAGATTCAACGGATGCAGGAGCAGATTTGGTAGAGACATGAGGATTTCTATCGATTTGCTTATCCACAGTTCCCACCTTACCCGCCGCCACCACCCCATCAGTGAGCATGTCAGTTGTTTCTTTTCTTTTCCCTTTTCCTTTTATTTTGATGTTGTTTTTGTTCTCTTTCCTGTCATTGTGGACAATGTCAAAATTAAGTGTGGGAGAGAAGACTTGCATGTCTTGTTTGTATTTTGTTTTTAAGTTTGCACTGCATTATAACTATTAGTTTGCATGTTTGTTTTTAGGGGTTGTATGCATATTAAGTTTCTCCCATTATTAGTTTCTATAAAAAAGAAAAAGAAAAAAAGAAAAGTTTAGTTCTTGCATTATTAGGATTAGGTCTTATTTCCTCATATGGATGTCGTTTGTCCTCTATTCTATGTATTGAGACTTATGCCCCATGATGTGCTTGGATTGTTGAATCCTTCGATATATATTTTCTATACTATTTGGTGAGCATGATTGATTAATGATTGAGCACATAAGATCTTGGAATTTTGGGGGTGATCTTGAAGTTCTAGACATGACTTGGTGAGTTTATTTTGGCCTATTCAGAACTGCACTTTATTTAGTCCTCTTGCTTGTTGAGTGTACTCTCTTCAATTTCTTCCTCTTTGACTTGCATTTAGATATCTTTTTCAATGCTGCATATTATGATTTTTGCACATGACTTAAACATGATTGAGACACCTTTATTAGCCCCATTTGACTCTATTCCCACCTTACATATTATCCTCTGCTTGAAGCCAATTTGAGCCTATTGCCTATTCTTTTGTAGCTCTACAAGATTTTTCCATAGCCAATGATAGCCTGACCCCATCCAGGAATTAGGATTGGTTGGCGAATATTTATATTGTGGATCATGGTTTTTAGTGATGGATTGTATGTTTGAGGTACATTTGTGAGATGTTTGATTCTTGCTAATACATTTATTACTTGGGACCTAAGGAAGATAAAATTCACTTAGGGGTAAAAATCAAGGAAAATCATTTGATATAGCAATAAAAGAAACATTGAAAAAAAAAGAAAAAAAAAATAAAGGAATTAGTTGAGTATGGTTTGTAAGGTTTATGCTTGATATTGGTGTTGTACGACATGAGTTATGGTATGAGTTTATGAGTGGTATGATGATTTGGTTGTTTCCTTAGTTCCCGGATTATGAGCATCACATGACCTAAATTGTTCCATACCTTATATGTTCTACCTTGGCCCCATTACAACCCAATTGAAAGACCTCATGATTTTTATTGTGTGTACAGTCACCAGCGGTGGAGAACTACAACACTGGTGCAAGACTATTATTGCTAAGCTTTTGGAGATTGAGTTTTGAGCGTAATTATTTAACCTTAAACACTTGAGCGAGAGTGAAACACATATTCCCTGTGAGGTCTATAATGGATATGGTTGCCTAATTTCATTGATTATTGAAATTATGTGCTATGATGTTGTTAATCTATTGTGTTTTCTAGTTTTTCATGCACGTAAAGATTATTGAGGTGTGGATATATGAATTGCTATTCTGGGGGACTGCAGAGTTGATTTTTCTATTGCTTGAGGACAAGCAAAGTTCAAGTGTGGGGGAATTTGATAGAGCTTGTTTAGTATTGCATTATAGATTGCATTTAGCATAGTTTAGTTGTGAACATTGCATATATTTAGCCACATTTACATAATCACTTGTTGAGTTGGAAGAGGCGGAATCTACATGATTTTATGGTTTATTTAAGGTATAGTAGATTGAAGGTGAAGTGAATTTGAAGAGAGCAAAAGAGGTTTAGGAGAGTGCCATAACAGCTAGAGAAGCGACGTGAAGGAGCTTGGAAGAGTCGCCGAAACCCTGCAGATTCCTTGGCCACCCTGCAGATTCGAAGACAAATCCGAAGGAGTTCGCTGATCGCCAGCCGCCTCGCGGCCTGGCCTAGCCGCCCCGCGGCCCTCGCAGAAACGCATCATTCCGAACCGGACTTCAGTTAGGGTTTTTAGTTTATTTCTTGGCTGACTTTCTAAAGGCTTTGAAGAGACATTTTAGGTTATTCTTTCACTTACCTTATGCACTTTAGAGATTTGTTGAGAGCGTCGTTGAGCATGAGCAACTAAACTCTCAAGGTTTCGCTTACAGTTTGGATCTTTGATTGTTGAATTGTGAACTTCTTAATCTAGTTCTTATTCCTATTTGAATGTTTTGACTTCTTTGCGCTTAATTCCTTGAATGTGTTTTATTCTCTTTGGCCTGATCAACTAGTTAGAGTAGATTCATTCAATTGCTAGGTTTTTGCAGATTCCTAGTAGCGAACTTTAACCCAAGTGACAATAATATCCCTTTAGGACTCGTAGGACTAATTGGATGTGTAGGAAGTTGAATAAATGTTGAATATCGACTCGTAGCTTGATATTATATGTACCTTGGTTAATTCATATTTTTAATGCTATCTCTAGGTTGAATCTTAACCATGTTAGGGTTATTTAGAGATAAGGGTTGCTAGGACTCGTAGGACTAGTAATCTACCTAAGATCTGGACAAGGACATTGATAAGAAAAGACAAGAACGAGAGGCTGAAACAAGGATCAAATTCATCAATCGAAGTGATAAATTGTAGGTGAACCTAGTTCTCTCCACTGCATCCTACAACCAATTTATTTTGTTTGCATTGCTCCCGCTTTGATAAAAGGCGGATCTTTTTCTCACAAAAAACCCTCATATTCTCACACACTTGAATTGATAGATTTCCCTGTCGATCAACCTCTTTCTTACCAATTATACTTGTTGTGAGTTTGAGTATTATTTGGTAAGAACAACGACAGGTTTTCCTCTTGTCAATTTACGTACCCTAAAGGGAATTTTGTCAGACCCTTTCGGGATTTTCGGTAAACCCTTCCTAGAATTTTATGAAACTCTTTTGGGTATTGGTTTCTCCAATCCCTTTCGAGAATTTTACAGCCCTTTCAGGATTTGTACGACCCTTTCGGGATTTTATTCGAACCCTTTCGGGTGGTTTAATGTAAATAACTATATTTAAATAACCATTCCGGTTTTTTTTTTCCTTTTATTTTCCCCTATTTCAGGCACCTTTGGGTACAAAGACTTGGGCCCAAAGGACAAAATAAGGGCTCAAGCAACGGGCCACCGTTGGGCCCAGATCTCAAATCATGGTAAAACAACGGAGAAGACAACGCAAGGCCAGGTTCCTACAACGTCGGCGAGACCTCCAGATGGACACAAAACCACTAGAGGCGGCGGACGCAGCCCCTGAGAAAAGACCACAAACTAAAGGACAAGAAACGATTCGAATAAGGAGAACCCCAACCAAAGCAACACAGTGCAACGGAAGACAATTTTAGAAAGTTGAGATAGGAAAGGCCTCCAAGGAAGACAACAATGGAGGTTTTATGCAGCAAATCGAAAAGAGAAGGCCCGATTACTGGAGATAACAAAGGATTTGTGGGGGATTGAAGTGGAGATTAGGGGTAGACTAAAGGGGGATTGACGAAAGAAAAGAGGTTTAGACAAAAAGGGTTGGAACAAACCATTTGCTCAAGGATGGGTGCCAGCGGCGGTCGACAAAGGCAACCGGGGTGGAAGGCTAGAGACCACGGCGGCGGCGACCCGGATGTTGGACAATAGAAGGGTTGATTACTTGATTTCACCAACGAAATGGAACATGGCCAAAAGACTGGCTGATTTGGGGCAAAACAATGGGCAAATTTCTAGAGAGAGGGCTAAACCCATCTCTCTAGAAATGTAAATCTCTTTCTTTTGCCTTAGTGCTCTAAGATAGAGGTTCTTGCTATCTCTATATATATTTTTTTCTTTCTTTTCCTCTTTTTTTCTTTTGCGATTTTTCTTTCTTTTAGAGTCATTATGAAGTACAATGTGAGGAAAAAAACATATAACATTACATCACTTCTTAAAGCACTCGACATTAATGCGTAACCTACTAGCTTTTCTTCTCTCCAAATGAATCAACCATAACCAACTCTAATCCTAATTCTCAGAGGGGTCAGACTTATTATCGACTAGGGATACAATATATTTATGGAGCTTTCAAAGAAAAGCTAAGCCTCAAAATTGGCTTCAAGCAAATGTATAATGTAGGGTAGATATGGATAAAAGATGCCTCTATCATATGAAACTTATAAGCAGAGAACATGTATATAATTGGCCTAAAAAATAGATAGCCATGTCAATACTAAGAGGTAATTGTATAAGATGAGTAAATCACACAATAAAAGCAGATGGAAACTTAAGAATATCCTTATAAGGCTAAAAATTCTAACTAGGACAATTATTTGCTAGATTTTTGTCATGCCTAGGAACTTAGATCATACATGTTCAATTAAATTCTCTAATCATGCTCCAATTGAAAACTATTTTGTTATGTGACAAAATTAATCAATTCAATCAAATCATTGGATATATGTGTTAAAGCTCATAAAATTAGATTTAGAGGACAAACTACGGTAAGATGAGTATTTTTAATGATACATAAATGCAATGCATTATATTTTTGGATTTTTTTTGACATTTTTTATTGTTTGGATTTTTTCGTTGATTTTCTAATGCTGAAATTAAACATGAAATGCATGCCGAAATTTAAAATATACTCTAATTAAATGCATTAATCCCTCCCCCACACTTAAACCTTTCATTGCCCTCAATGAAACATTACAGACAACAAAATTAAACTAGAAGACATAGGTGTGAGAGTAGGAAATTACTTGTTTGCTCTTGTGGTAGTGGTGGTGGATAGCCATGGATTTTTCTCCCTTGGAACAAACCGCAATAGTCGTTCAAGCTTTTCTTTTGGGCTTCCTGGTTGGCTATAATGGGTACATAGTGCTGATTGTAGCCATCCACGCATCGCCCCCATCCCATCGATCATTGGTCCCATTACTGTCTAGTTCACCTCGAACTTTCCAATCCGTTGGCCAAGGGTGCTGATGATATGGCTATGGGATCTCTCGAAGTAGTGCTGCGATGGGAAGGTGGAATAGCCATATTGGAAAGAGCTGGTTCTCCAACGTTTGAGTATGTGCCATGTGATTCTTCATGTGAGGAACCTGCTCTAACATCCGTGTAAGCTTCATGTGATCCATCTTGTAAGATGCTTGCCCCTCCAAGCTCCTAATAAGTGGGCTCCCCATGCTACATATATGCATCATAATCCATCTTGAATGAAAATGTGGGATCCTCATGGACCTTGCTCGTTGGCACATCGAGGTTAGGCGCAATATTCTCAATGCGTGGATGGTCAAGATCCTCGTGTACGATGTTGAGATCTGCAGTTGCAGGTCCGGTGAGGAATCCATCAGGATAGGGCAGAATCAATGTGTGGGCTTTGTTTGGCCTTGTTGTCCATATGAAATGCTCTCCGCTATGCCTCATAATACCAGCCTTTCTTAGAGATGCTAGGTTCAAGTTGTATGGATCGGTGAGCTTGTCATAGTCCTCGAGATCGATATCCAACTCTGTGGTGTTCAAAGTAATAAGTCACCCGAACCCAATCTTCACATTCTCATTCTTGGCGCTCGTGGATCTTGTTACGACATTGTAAGCTTTCAGAAACAGGTGAACCCAATCCGAGATGTCATCAACACCCGACGGTAAACTAGTGAATCACGCCCAGTTGTGGTTTGAAACCTTATTGATCTCATAATGGCCAAAAAATGTTTTGTTTAGGACCTTGGACTACAATCTAAGCGCGGGGTGTGTGATGCTAGAGTTGTAATCGTCCCCAAAAGCCATCTGTCTCCCTGTAACATCGAACCAATGTTGCTCCGAAATTGGAGACTGCTGCAGAAGTTCCCAATGAGAAGTACGTGGAATGTATAGTCACGTCCAAAATCTCTCCAAGACCCAGAAAAGGCAACTCTCGAGCCTCCCCTCCTAGTCTGAACTGTAAATTATCGTTCTATACCCTATATGTAGCCAAAAATTCACAAACCAATTCTGAATATGTATGCTTACATGATACATTCCTCTACAAAGTTCAGTAATCCACCATTATCCATAAATGATCTAACTTCCCCTCCAAGTCCAACGATCTCAAAGCATCCAAATCGAAAAATTCCGTCGAAACATACCGACGACTACTCAACCGTTCCATTTTCTGTAGTTGTCTCTCATTCAACCCATTTGGAGTATCTATATCGAAAGCAACCATCTTAAAATATACTCCCTCCGTTAATTAAAACATTCGTTTTAGACATTTACACGTTTTTTAAGAAATCAAATAAAAGCAAACAAAAATACATTTATACCCTAATTATTACTTTACTTTTCCACTTTATTGAGAACTATAACTAACAAATCTCTAATCATTACAAAGAGTCAACCTATAGTACTATCCCATCGAAGTTCTGGGTTCTCATGCCTCTCGAGCACTCAATTGTGCACGGCTTCCCCAGATTTTGGTACGATGATGAGGATCTCTCTTCTTGCTCATCTATCATATCATGGATTTCAATGAATCCACACTACCTCTTAAAGTTTCAAGTACTGGTCAAATCAATGGGGATTTCCAATTGGTTAAAGTTCTGGAGTCTGTTGCGGGGTTTTGATCTTTGAAAATCGTTGCTTAGGGGAATAATTATGATTGTCAATTTCCTTTTCTATTAGTGGTGGAAGGGCTTCAGTGAGTTTAGCGTTTCTGTCTTCCTTCTGAATTCTCAATTCCTTCTGTCAGTTCCGGCCTATGATGTTGCAGGATGGGTTGTAATTACTCCTAGGACTGATTTTATCCTTGGTGGTAGTATCGCTTACTGTCAATCATCCTCTGATTTGTTGAGATGCAATGTTTTATTTCATCTTTCGGATCCCCTCTATTTAAGGAGGGTTGTGGTGTGGTCTAAAGCACACCTTTCTCTTTCTTCTTCAATCATCAAATTACTCTATGGTTTGCAAAGTATGGCTTCAACTGCTGATAAAGGTAAGCAACCGATGGTAGAGTCTATGGACCCCTAAAAAACAAACACCCCTTTAGGGAAAACCACCTCTTTTGAGGAAAACAAACACACTCCCGGGAAAGCCGGGAAGGGGAAAAAGAAGTTGGCACCAATTGTAGATAAACTAAAGATTAACTTGCCTGATGTGCAAGGGGGCATTGTGTTGCTGAGCAAAACTTCACTGTTCCTGACAGTGATAGGAAATCAGCTCTGTCGGATTTGCAGGGGAAAAGTTTCAGTGGATGGTAGTCTTCTGCGATGTTGGAAATTTGCAAGGGTGTTGGTTCAATGGAATTTCATGATAGATGGGTCATTGGTTACTCGTGTTATTTTTCCTGCCACTCCGTTGCTCAACTTGCTTTCGGTGGTGATTTTACTGTCTATCGTGAGCTGCTGTTATAACAAGTTGTATTATGTTCGTGGAATTAACACTGAATTCCCATCCTGTTCTTGCTGTTATGTTGCTGTCATAAGTAATCCAAGGAAACTTGCTTCTTTAAGCATTCAGGTGGGTTTGAGTACTTGGTTTTGGACTCATGGATTGGTAGTTGTTGCAAGCTATGGTGGATTCATGTGTCTCAACCAACCCAAGCTCTTCTTCGTCTTTGATGAAGAGGGGAAGATAATGAAATTATATGACCTGTTTGTGAACATAGCTTGGTGTTGGCATTATATTAGGGTTATGCAGTATTGCAGTGTGTATCTACTATTAAAAAACAAGCTCAAGGGGTCCGTATTTCCATTACACTATACCGAGGGCTATCTGTTGGGGCTAGAAACCACTTTCCAGCCGCACCCGGAAGCAAATTCGGGTAATAAGAGAACCAACAACAATCAGCTAGCAAACCAATGACCAACCGATAATATCCCATCCAGAAACCAAACAACCAAACAACCACAAACACACATAAATGCACAAATATTGATATGAGATTTACGTGGGAAAAAATCCTCTCTAACTAGAGGATAAAAAAACCCACCTTCCACCCACCAGAGCAACCAATCCACTAATCAATAAATCAGTAAAAGTGTTTAACAATCCAGTCTTAAACCGAGACAAACAAACATGAAGATCTCAAACACCAATCTAAATACGACCCGATTTAGAAAGGATTCCTCTCCAAAACCTAGCTAAACACTTGTAATCAGATTAGATTTCTAAGGAGGAGAAAATACCTATCAACAAACACCTGTTGTTGACTTGCCGAAAGAAAAAAACGGATCGCCAGATCAAGAGACGAAACACCCGCTCAAATCTCCTATCTTTCCTCTCCAATCTCCCTCCTCTCTCTTTTCTTTCTCTCTCCCATTGCTTTACTACATGAAGCAACCCTTGCCTTGCCTACTTGATTTTTGGTTCGATTAATCAACTAGGTTTTCAAGCTGATGGCAAAACAAAAAATAGACACATTATTGGAATTTCAATGCAATTAAAAATAGGTAAATGGTCTCATTTTATAATAACTACCACTCATCCCAGTTGTAAGGAACAATCATCGTCTTTAATAGCAAAGTGATGTTGCTTCAAGATGATGGAAATTCGCTCCAATGTCTACTCATACATAGGGTGCCAAAAACGAAAGGTAACTAAAACTACTACCCACGTTCTTGTACATGGGTTTACTCGATTTGTTCGGAGGTGTGAGTTTTGGTGTTGTAAGTGAAAGCTTGTACATGAACCTATCTTATCTAGAGTATCCTTTTATTTGTTATGCCTTATGTGGAATATGATTTCTTGTTTAACCACCAAGTCGGTTCTCACCGATCAACTTAACAAGGAGTCTCTGGATCTGCATACAGCTCAATGGGTGATTGGATCCATGACGATGAATAAATGGTCTATGAAGACAACCTTAGAAAAATATAGTAAAGAATATGAATTTTGTGTGAATCTAGCTCTTAAGGACAACGTTATGGATTGTGGTTTCCATCGGGCTCGATCTTTTAGAGATTTGCAAGTTGTGGCTATGCTCTTTCATTTGTTGGTCTTCATTTCCTCTGTATGGAGGTGTCAGCTCCGATTAGCATATGCATCGGCTTTTCCAGCCCGGGTCTTCGTCGGACTTATGGAGACGATAGCTACCTCCACAAGAAATATAGCAAACCTTTCGGTTGGCAGATGGATTCTTTATTGGTTACAAATTGTTACATGTATTTTCTTCACATGCTATTGGCGTCAAATGATCACACAAATCTGCCTAGCAAGATACATTTCATTATCAAACGGAGCCATTTTTCCGGGCCTAGGGATTTAACTCCTTCCCTATGCCCTCAAATGAGTATCAAATGAAAATTTCTTTCTGGAATTGTCAAGGTATTGGGAAGAAATCATTTTGAACAAATATTCATGCTAGGTGCATCAATGAATCCATATATATTTTAGCTCTTGTTGAAACTAAAACAAAAAATATACCGGAAGAAATAGAGTCGAAAAAATCGAGTTTTGATTATGCAGTTTGGTCCCCTACAATTGGTAAGGCATGGAGTATTGGGGTCCTATGGAAATCCTATCATATGACATCGGAACAAATAACGGTTGCCCAACTCCCAAGAATCATAGCACTAGATTATCAAAACCCTAAGGATGAATTTTTCTTGTAGAATCTGGCTTGTATATGCCCCTCCGGATCGGAGGCAAAAAGAACTCTTTTGGTCTCAAATTACGGAATTGATTATATCTAGCCCTCTACCGTGTATTGTAATAGGAGATCTCAATGAGATCAATTGTTACGAGGATAAAGTGGGTGGTGCCCATACATTATCATCTAGGTTTACTACTTTAGAACAATTCAAGAACAAGTGTGCTTTGATAGACATTCTTGCCTTTGGAAATCAATTTACTTGGAGAAAACGTGAATCAGGGTCGGACAATATCAAGGAGAAGCTTGATCATGTGCTTGTCCACCATCAAGTCATCCAGAAATTCCCCGCGCTTAGTGCTTTTAATGGGACATTCTCATCTTCGGATCATTGTCCAATTACGATTGAACTTTCGACGTCTAGCGTTGTGAAGGCACCACCTTTTAAAATTGAAAATTCATGGTTATAGAAGGAAGAATTCAGAATTGTAGTTAAACAAGCGTGGCGTGCCTCCTGCCCAGGGTCGGCCATGTTTTGACTAACCTATTGACGAAACACCAGAAAATAAATAATATCATATGCATAATCGGGTTCCCGCTATATAAATAAACCCGCATCTGTTAAAATGGTGGATTTTCTCACCAAACCCCCACCTAAATCCACCAAGTATGGATATACACATGAAGTTCCACGTAGTGGACACTTGTCCCGAGCCATGCGACACTTGTCATCAGTTTTGCCACGTGTCGGGCATGTCACATGAGTCTTACATTATAAATAAAGTGTAAAGGATCGGATTTTCAAATCCTAATTTCTGGAAGAAAAAAAAAGAAATTAAAAATAAACTAAAACTGAATTTAAAACTCATTTAGCGGATTCCGACCGAAATATAAAATTTGGCAAATAATTTCCATCCTTTCATCTCGAAAATTCAAAATAATTATCGGATGGCGATCGTTGTCGATTTTAAAAGATCTAATTAATTGAGAAAACGAGAGTCGAAAAACTAACATTCGGGGACTAATTACGGGATTCAATATTCGCGTATTCGAAATTTAATTTCGGGTATTTGTTTACCCAATTCAACACTCAATACTCACCTACTCTCTCACCTCACCATACCCCTTCAAATCACCATCCTCCCCGTCTGTTTATTTCACATATGCCACCCCCTACCCTCTGCAACCCGGCTGCTCCACTGCAACCCGCAACTACTCCCACTCCCTTCAATTTCAAATCCTTCTGCACTCCTCCTATCTCCATCACTTCCTATATCCATCATACAGCTCTTCCTCTAGCTGCTCTCTTCCTCTTCATCACCTCACCATCGTCCCACACAGTAATCACCATCACCGCACCTTGCACCTCTGTTTTCCGAAATCGAGCCTAGCAAGTCGACGTCGAGCTACAAGCAACATCAGCAGCCCTTCAACACCCCTCGGAGCCACCACCAGCAACCGGAGCAGCCCAGAAGCTCCCCAGCGCTGCCGCAAGACACCGGAACTCCGTCGCCCTGTTCGAGCGCGAACAATCTTTCGGTAAGCCGTTCTCCTTCGTTTCCGATCCAAATCACCCCCGAGCTCCTCCATCACACTCACCCATGTCCGGCGCAGGTCCGACGAGCCATCGCGAGCCACCGACGAAGCCCAGAACTCCGACCAAGAGCTCCAAAGTCGTGAACATCCTCGGTGAGCGTTCGAACCTCCTTCCTTTTCCTTGGTTCATTTCAATTCTTTTCTTGTCCTCTGGTGGTCGGAGTGTGCGTGAGGGCTGAGTGTGGAGAGGGTGGGCGAGATCGAGGGCGGAGAGGCGAGCTTGAGCGTGTGTCAGCAAGCAGGGCCGAGAGCGGAGACGAGCGAGTGAGGTCGAGCGTGTGTGAGCGAGCCTGAGGAAGGGGTGGAGTCGAGCCTCACAAGCAAACTCGAGAGCCGGCGGATAAGGCAGATGTTGTTGCAGGAGGATGGTCAAGTATGAAATAAATATAGAATATAGTTCAGATTGACTTCCCTGTCTCAGCAAATAATACAAGACTTCCTCCCGTTGTAGTAAGAGAAAAGTCAGGATCGAATCCACGAGGAAGCACGTCAGCAGTTCTCAGGTAGCTATCAGATTCTCACAGACACAGCAGCAGAGCAGAACAGACAGAATCGCAGAAACAGAAAGAAAGAAACAAATAACCCGGCAAGGGCAACTAAAACAAAAGCAAAGAACAAGTAAAAGACAGAAAGTAAAGCAAACAAAGAAAGAACAACGCAGCAAATAAAGGGCAAAGGCTCTCGTCGATCTCGACAAACAGTACTCGAGATCGACCAACACAGTGACTCAGAAAGTGAAAATCGACCAGAAACAGAAGAAAAGACAACTCGACTAAGACAAACCCAACTCGAGATCGACAAGGGGTAACTCGATCTCGACGAAGCTTCGTCTAGGTCGACCAGAAACAGAAAAAAAACAGAAACTTTAAAGCTTGCAAATTCAAACACAGAACTCAGAATTTCGGTGAAATAAATCAATATAAGAAAAGACCTCCAAGGCTAGGGTTTCAACACCACAACGATAACCATGCAAAACAACACATAAAGGCATAAAAGATCATGCTTTCCATCTAAATAACTTTCGTCATTAACAAATAGGCATATAGAGGCTCTCGCATAAACCCTAATTGTTACTAACCCTTTTTCACATAATTAATCCAAGTTGCATTAAGATCACTTTCGCTTCAATAACACAAACAAGGATCACCTTCAACTTTCGCAAAAGAATCATGCTTATAGGGATAGAAGATGAATCACACAAAAAGATCTGACCTTTATCGCATCATCTCACATGGCCACCGTCGGGCTCACCCCAGCCCCAGAAGTGGGTGGACTACTCACGCCTCATCGCAATCGCAGACATTGATTGATGAAAAGAACTGAATTGCATAAAAATAAATTCAAAGCCTTTACAATCTTGGCAATCAACTTTCGCTGTAAGCCAAAACCCTAAAAACCTTAGAACTCCTAAACTTCTCTGTGGAACTAACTAATTGTCTGTCTTGGAATTAATAAAACTGAGCCCCCTAGGGCCTTATTTATAGCCTTCATTCCCTAGTTATTCTAGGAAAGAAGATATCTATCTATATCTAAATTTCTATCTAAATTGCTAAAAGATAAATAAATTGTTTAATGGAATTAAATCCATAAGGAAAAGATAAACTAATTATGGTAGGTATGTCTTCATGTTGATAGATTCCGCCTTCCATGGATAGATTTGATAGATCGGATAGATCCCAGCAACTCTCGGATTCCTTCATGGCCAAGACATCCAAATTCTACTCGGACAAGCCAAGTCGAGAAGCTTCTGGAATCTGGGTCTAGTCGACCTCGACAAGGTCTCCTCGACCTCGACAAGGTCTCCTCGACCTCGAGTTGGGTGGCTCGGCTTGGCTCGGCTCTGCTCGATGTGGCTCGGACTCTGGCACACTGGTGCTCGTCAACCTCGAGTTGGCCTTGTCGACCTCGAGTGGGATTAGGTCATCGACCGGACCTTCTCGGGTAGATCTCCTCGGGTTGCTCGGACATGGCTCAGGGCGGCTCGTCGATCTCGACGAGCCCTAGTCGACCTCGAGTAAGGTTGGCCGACTAGGTCTTCTCGAGCTGCTCCTTCCGCTGGCAGCGGATGGCTTCGTCCGCGGCAGCGGGTCCTTCGTTCCGCGGCAGCGAGTCCTTCTTTCCGCGGCAGCGAGTCCTCCTGGTCGTCCTCGGGTGGTTTTTCTCGGCAAGCTCGGCTCTTCTCCTTGTCGACTCCGGACATGGGGACTGGGCTTCGTCGACCTCGACCAGGGCTTGTCGAGGTGGAGTAGGGTCCGGAGCTCGGGTGTCTGGCTTGCTCGATCAGGGTGTGCTCGACCAAGGCTGCTCGGCCATGGCTCGTCTAGGTCGAGTAGGGTTACTCGATGTCGACTAGACTTGGCTCTCCGATTTGTTCCGCTGTTTTGACCTTGGACTTCTGTAGTGGTTTTCCGAGCTTTTCCGACCTTCTGTAGAATTGCTGTAAATGCCTCGATTTCTGCGATTTAAACAGAAACTGGTGTAGATTCCATAATTTTGGCAAATAAGCATAAACTACATAGATTTTGTACTATCTTAACCCAAATGAATGAAATGTATACAGAAATCGATATAAAAGTTATTGTAAAACATGGCAGATTCCGCTCACAACAGCAGACGCGACGTCGAGCGGAGCACAGTGGCGCGAGGAAGGAGATGCACCGGCGGGAATCTCCTGTTTGAATCGAGGAAGAAGACGTTACGGGCCCTCCTTGTTTTCTTAATTGTTAATGTAAAACCAGTTGGGTTTATAGTTTATGCGGGTTTGGTTCGGTTGGATTTAATTGGGTTTGGTTCGGTTTGGGTTTAACCGTTTACTTATTTAATTATTTATTTAAATAATTAATGTTATTTGAGGATTTAAAAGATAAAATATTATTTCGGGAGATTTATAAAGGGTTGGTTTTATCGAATACAAACGGGTTGGAATTATTTCATAAAGGATTTAGAAATACTTTATAAGGGTGTTTTATTAAATGGTGTTTTAAAATATATCATAAAATCATTTGGATTTAGAAATAAATTATTAAGGCTCGTCGATTTAAAAAGAGAATTTAGAAAAGAATTTCAAGGTCGGAAAATGATTTAATAAATAATAAAAAAAATGGAGTTTTGCTAACACTTTCAAGGGTCGGGATTCTAACGCGGATTTGAAACAGATTTGAATCTAAACTTGGGAATAAGACTTATTCGATGATTAACTAGCATGATAATATGAGTGTTTGACTAACGACATTATATGTGTGACTAATAGCATGACTTGCGGTGATTTACTATATGAGATTAAATGTTAGATATTATGATGTTGATGATATATATTTGTATGCCAAGTGTGAGTATGAAACGGTAATATGTGAAATTTGCTAAGTATGATATGGAGGTTGTCATGAGCTGATGAGGATGATGTTATGATCGAATTGAGAAAGATGTTAATTTATGAGATATGATGAGACAATATGAGAATTGAAGATGAGATGACAATGTTAATAATGACAAGATGGTTGAGTTATCATATGTGTGTATCTTACATGTTTCATATGTGACTTGTGTGCTTTGTGTAAATTAGACATAGACTTATTATGTTATTTATGGGATTACTAGGTGATCTCTGATATGTTGGATTGCTTGCCATTGCTGATCATTTTTTGGATTATGCGCTTCTCCAGGTAAGTTCTTTGAACTTACTCATGATGGGCGCTCTATGCACTGGGTGTTATATAGTAGGCTAGTGTCCATGCACCATACGACCTAGAATCACGCTTATGAGCTAAAATGAAAATCATATGATTGCTATATGTCCTTGCAAGAGAACGGCCGTTATCTGTGAAGTAACTAGAGTCTTTGCTAGGGTCATAGGACGACCCAGTCCCATTGGGTCCCGTCCTGAGTCAATCGAGTCATGGAACGTTCCTTTACTTATATTATGAGTAGGATTGCGAGAGCTGCATGCGGGCTTTATTATTTCTTATGGGGCGGGTTGGGCATGCGTGTCGCCCGATTATTATGGAATGCATTCATGAGCTGGCCAGTTTCCGCCCTATCGGAAGGGGGTGGAGGTAGGAGAGGGACATGCCACTTGGCTTTCGGTGTGGATCCATTTATCGCTTCCTGCATTATATTTAACTGTCAGTATATATATATGTGTGTGTGTGTGTGTATGTATATATGTATATATGTGATTTAATTTCCGCACTGCATTACACATTTCATCTTAGGGATAGGATGCTTATTATATGCCTCTTAGAGTGTGGTTACACACGCGCATGAGTGACTTGATGATTGACCCAGATCCCCCTCTTTTTTTTTAGATTCAGGTACCCGTTTCACTCCTTGATTTCGTGCTATTATGACGGGGTCCATTCATATGGCGGAGAGTGAGTGTTGAACTATGACTTCACCAGATTTACACTTTTTGGGAATTCTTCCTACTTATACTCTGTTTGACCCGGCCTTCCCGCGGAACTGGTTGTATCGTTTTCAGCACTTATGTCCTTTGCATGATAAAATGTTTTCCGCGTTGTAGACTTAGGACAGGTACAAGGGTTTACCCCGGGGTCTCCAACGGACTTTCAGGATTTGGGTGCGAAATCCCGCTTTAAACTACAAATCTTCGGTTTCAAACCTTCAACCTGTACTCGAAGCGCAAGATCCTAACGAGGGGTTTTATCCCTCGAAACGTAACTCGGGAATCATAATCCTGGGCCGTTACATAAAGCTTGATAGCCTCAAAGGAAGGGGTCGGTTTTTTATGGCTCCAAGAGCCTTCCCGAGCGGGATTCATCTCGATCAGCGGGAGCCGACGTTTGATTAAACTCCTCGATAGGGGAGGCCCTAAAGGGCCCTATACTTCTCGCGGCACGGGTTAGGTCGTGCCGAGTTTCTCGGCATGGGTCAGGTAAGCCCGTCGAGAGCGCCCTGGGTCCCACGGGGCTCACCCCCGGGTCCCACCGAAAGTGGAAACCTGAAAATCGAGTTTCGTCACCTATAAAACCAAAATACTAAAGAAAAGTGCCAAGATATGGAATAAGTCTACGTTTGGGAACATATTCAGGCAATTGGACAAGATCGAAACTCAGTTGCTTGCCTTTCAAACAAGACATAACACTAATCTAAACTCGTACGACAGGGTGGCTAAAAAAGAGTTGTGTCTACTTCAAAAAAAAAAAGAGGCTCTCATTCTTTTCCAGCAGAGCTTCTAGTGCCAAAGATCAAAGACAAAATATATCAAGCTATCGGATTCCAATTCTTCCTATTTTCACAAAGTCGCATCGGGTAGACGAAATAGGAAAATTATTCGCGGAATTACTTCTTCGGAAGGAATATAGATTGTAGGAGAAGAGAACATAAAAAAAATATGTCGTGACTTTGATAGGAGATTTCAGTCAGAAATAAGTCATTGTATTGACCAGTCAAACACACTTCAGTTGATAACTCCATCAATATCCGATGAAGAAAATTTGGAATTGATCTTAATCCCGTCAAACGGAGAAATAAAAGCAGTTGTTTTTAGTTTAGGAGCAAATAAATCTCCAGGACCTGACGGCATGACTGCCGAGTTTTACAAATATTATTGGGATATTGTAGGAAAGGATGTTATTCGTGTTGTTAAAGGTTTCTTCTACTTTGGAAAATTTCTCAAGCAAATCAACCACACTTTTATTACTCTATTGCCTAAAACAGATAACCCGTCAACAACGACTCATTATAGACCCATCAGCTTGTGCAACACTATCTATAAAATCATTTAAAAAATAATTACCGAAAGACTCAAGAAGGTCATAGGAAAACTCATCCACCCCCTGCAGGGGCGTTTGTAGCATATAGAGTCATTCAGGATAACGTGCTCATAGTACATGAAATCTTCCACTCTTTCAAAACCAGAAAAGGGTCTGAAGGATGGATTGCACAAAACTAGATATGGAAAAAGCCTACGACAGAGTTGAATGGTCTTGTATTAAGAAAGTTCTATACAATTTTGGTTTCCATAATAAATTTATTCAACTTGTCATGGAATGCATATCAACAATCATCTTTTCTGTGCTTGTTAATAATGGTCCTATAGAACCATTTAAAACAACCAGAGGTATTTGGCAAGGTAATCCTCTATCACCTTTTCTGTTTATCTTAGGAGATGAGGTGTTTTTGCCAGAAACTTAGCTCATGCATCATACAATAGGAAGCTAGTAGGTTTCAGATTTGGTAAAGATGGTCCTTTTGTTCCCTTCCTTACATTTGCAGAGGACATTATTATTTTCTCTAAAGGAAGTATCTCCGCTTGTCAAGAAGTTAAGGAAATCATTTTCTCCTATTGTAAAATCTCAAGACAAAAAGTTAATCTTCATAAATTTGCGTTTCAAGCTACAAAAGAAATTCCCAACTCTCAAAAAGTAGAAATTGAAGGTTGTCTAGGAATCTGGAATGAGCGAAATCTTGAAAATACCTAGGCTTCCCTATTATTAATGACAGAGTTAACAAGGAGACATTCCAGGAATTAATATGCAAGTCTAAAGATCAGTGGGCAAATGGCGGGCTAACTCCCTATCAAAACAAGGATGGGCAGTCTTAATTAAGTCCAATCTTGCGGCAAATCCTCTTTTCTCTATGCAGAGCTTTATGTTGCCTGCATCGATTAACAAGGAATTAGACCAAATTAATATAACGTTTTTTCTGAAATAAGGATCTACAACATCGCCCGCTAATTGGCTAGGATAAAATTGTAGTTCGTACAGTAAAAGAAGCATGGGAATTAGAAAAGCAGGCGAGATGAATGAAGCGTTGCAGCTAAAACTCGTATAGAAAACACTTGTTGAACCCTCTAATGTTTGGGTACAAGTGGTTAAATACAAATACCTCAAAACTCAAGATATATTAAATTATACAAAAAGGGGTGATTGCTCCTGGCAATGGACCAAACTATATCCACTAATCCCCAAATTCAAATCTGGTTTGGTCTGGACAGTTGGAAATGGTGAAACTATAAAGTTTTGGGATGATTGTTGGGTATGGCCCCAGCCAATTTCAAACCACTCGGATTGTCCTACACATCTCACGTCGAATGATCATGTTTGATATTTTATCATTGATGGGAGGTGGTGGCCGGGTAGAAAATTTTAATAGAATTCTTCCTCAAACAATCATCAAAGATATAATTAATAACCACATTCCTACCATTCCATTTGAAGATAGATTGTATTGGTGGCCAGACCGTCATGGTTGGTTCACAACGCAAAGTGCATATAACCTCATAACTCGTAATTCGGATACAAAAAACGATAATAACTGCTGGATATGGAAAATAGATACAATGCCAAACGTTAAATATTTCATGTGGAAATTATGTCATAATGGTTTACCAACGAAAACTAGGTTGGCCTAGTGTTGGGTGGCAATTCCCAAGACTTGTTCCCTCTGCGGCGATGCCGACGAAGATGACACTCATCTCTTCATTGAATGTCAATCATACATAACATTGGACGAGCTCTCGTTTTCGGAGGAGAAATCCTTAATGATCAAGTCAAAACATCTAGAGATTTCAAACCTATTCTAAAATTCATTGGGGGAAATTTGAACAATAAGACCAGGACTACCATCGCTAATCGATGGTGGTCATTATGGTTCTACCGAAATCAACTCTATTTTGACCACAACAAAGACCGATCGGTCAGGGATATCATTTCTGTAGCAAATGCTATATCATACAATTGGAGAAAACCCTTTGCGTTCATCGACCTGCCTAATTCGCATAATAACAAAGCAAAGGTTAACCACAGGTTCACCGAAACACAAAGAAGGAAGTAAAGTGGAAAAAACCTCCAGTAGGATCATACAAATTAAATTTCGATGGGTCCTCCGGTTCGGATCATGATGGCACTGGGGTTACAGCATACGAGACTGGCAGGAGAGGCCAATCGAGATCGAGTATAAACACTTGGGAAAGCAATCCCCTCTTAAGGCAGAAGCTCTGGCTTTACTGTTAGGTGTAAGAAAAGCGGATGAAATTTGGAATAGCTAATCTCTGCATCGAAGGCGACTCACATATCATTATTAAACACTTCTAGGCATCCGCTCGATGTCCCTGGGAGATTGAAGTGATTATGTCCGAAATAAAGGTAATTCTCTTAGGAGTGGACAACATCTCGTTCTCTCATATTCCCCGCGAGGGCAATGCCGTGGCTGATAAGGTTGCACACCTTTGTCACGGCGCCCGGGGGATTAAGAACTTAATGGATCCTGCCTTGTAGATCTCATCCGCAAGGATGCTTTCGGTTAGACTTTTCTGCCTACTTGAATTCTTACCTAATCAAAAAAAAATTACAAAGGTAGTTTTGGAAAGTAACACCAAAATATCTAAAATGACATATTTTTTTAACAAGATTTTACTCCTAAAACGACATATTTTTCTTAACGGATGGAGTAGCAATTAGGGTCGAAGACTTACAAACGAACGGACAAAACCGAATTCTTGGAGGTCGAAGACGAGATTGCAGGATCCACCGACAAAGTGGTCTGATCCGCTGGCAGCGACTAGTCACGAGTGGCAGCGGCTCCGGGTAGGTCTCAGCGGATACCTGGTGGAGCTCAACCCAACCTCATCCGCTGGCAGCGGGTTTGGTGCTTTTCTCCTAGTGGCGGCGGGGTGGTGGCAGGATGGTTTCGCGGGCAACGGAATCGAAAACTTCCTTCACGAAACCTTCTCCAATGGACCTGATCTACGCAATGGTGGTGAAAAGGATGAGTTTTGGATAGTTTGGGATGAATGTGGTGGTTGAAGGGTGGGTAGAATGAAAAGAAAGTGGTGTGGTTGTGTAGATCGGAGTGCAAGGAGTCGGAATATGGTCTCAGTTTTCAGTTTCGGCTCGCGGATGAAGCTCGAGGTGAGATATGGAGTTTGAAAGCTTGAAACTTTGTCGTCAATGGTGATGGTGGCTGAGGATGATGAGGAAGAAGGTGATAATGTGTGGTGATGTTTGTTTTTTTTTTGTTTTTTTTTTTTGAGAAAATTGGAGGATTAAGACCCCTTCCAATAAATTTATTAGTTTATAGACCCTTCTGTCTGCCGACTTGTCGGCCATCGAGGTTCAGGTTTGTGTGACCTTGAGTTTTTTCCTAATAAAAAAAAATAGTTTATAGTGTTATAATATTATTATATTGTGATGGATAAACACTAGAAACCCTAGTTCCCTTTGTATACTCCTATATAATGGGTCCGTTGGAACCCTAATGAGAACATCGATTCCTCCTCTCTTCTCTCTACCTCTCATCTCTTATCTTCGGTTTATCACACGTTATCGGCACGAATTGATTGTGCCAATCCCATCAAAGATGAGTTTTTTTTTCTATTCCCTTTAATGTTTAACCTATAATCTGACATATTCTCAGTCTTATTTGTTTTGATTACTTATCCAACTAAATCCCTAAAGACGGTATCTATAGTCAAGAAGAGTATCCATCTTCTTCATCATATGATTCATCAATTATACAAATATGAGATTTTTTTTTAATTGAATTTAACCTTCTCGCCAGATCGCGATTGTCAAGAAGAGTATCCACACGTGCCCACGGCTCGTTCACTGACCCGCAATCGTAATCGCCGGCTCGCAGCCATGGCGCCCACGGTGGGGCTAGGGCCTAGGGGGACGTCGGAATACTCCGATCCGCCGCGATGGTCATCACCGGAACCGCAGAACTCCACCCGTCGGCCGTCGATCGTCGTTCACGACTCCACTCGTCCATCCCCGTCTCGGATTGAATCGCCGACCACAATCTCCCAAGCAGGGCTGCAAACCGTCGATGGTTGGATGCGGCGTCGAGGATTCCTCGTTGCTGTTGGGGTTGTAGTCGGTCGATCACTGGTTGCCGGGTTGAAGCAGTCCTCCTTTGCCGCTAGTCCGAAGTAATCGAAGAAGCAACGGGGTTCCGACGGCGCCTCTGCAAATCCAAAACGAGGAAGAGAGGTTCGTGTTGCAGGTTTATTATTAATTACGAAACTGGCCGAAGTTTCTTAAAAATCGCAGAGTGCCCCGTATATTTTATATAACTACATAAAGTGGCCTACAACTTTCCAGGCTGCTTATTTTACACAAACACATCCCGAAGATGATGTGTAACATAATAAATTATATCACCCCCAACCCCCGAAGTGGTTGAATTAATCGAATTTGTAGTATCCCAAAGCGGATAAAGCGGATAAAGTAATCTCAATCCCTGAAGTGATTGAATCAATCGAAGTTGTAATATCCCCTGAAGCGGATAAAGTAATTTAATCTCAATCCCGAAAGCGATTGGATCAATCGATCGTATCCCCTGAAGTGGATGTTATTTTATTATATTCCTGATAAACGATCGAATTTCATCCCTGAAGTGATGAATTATTATTATTATTATTATTTAGTTTATTTATCTTATTTTTATGTTTATTTTAATTATTTTTTCATCTCCCGAAGTAGATAAATTATCTCCTGAAGTAGATAAAATTGTTAAATTTATATATCATCTCCAGAAGTGGATGAACAAAATCATCTCCCGAAGTAGATGAATATGGACTCATCTATCCCTAGAAGTAGATGAATGTACCAGTCTCAAACGGACTAATCTTAAACGAACTAATCATCTCATCTCCCGAAGTAGATGAACGGACCATCTCCTGAAGTAGATGTGAACGATTGAAAATCATCCCCGTAGTGATGAACTTATTTATTTTATTTTATTTATTTATTTCAGTTTTATTATTCATTTCAATTTGTATTTTATTTTCTTGTCTCCGGAAGTAGACAAACATTATCTCCCGAAGTAGATACAAATTGTTAAATTTGCATATCATCCCAAAAGTAATAGTTTATCTCTTGAAGTAGATAAAGTAAACACAATTTATGTATCACATCTTTTGAAGAAGATGAAATTCTTATTTATCTCTTGAAGAAGATAAATATTTTAGCTTATATCATGATAAAATTTATCTCCCGTAGTAGATAAAATTTTAAAATTCAAAATCGTTCCTGGACCGATGATTTTTATAGCTAAACAAGCAAGTTATGATTTCTCCACCAGTCTCCAGAAGTAGACGAACATGTATTTGTAGATGTTCATTTTCTTGTCACCCGAAGTTGACAATATGCCAATTTGATTTTATTTATTTGTGTTTTTATAGTTTTATCAATTTTATCAACTATTTATTTATTTATCATTATCTCTTGAAATATATAAAGGCATCTCCTGAAGTGGATGGACAAATAATCATAAATCGTTCCTGTAGTAACGACAATCATCTCCTGAAGAGTTGTATATGAAAAGAAAATTCATAAAATGTCTCTCTCTCATCAATACAAATTTGTCCCTGAAGTGACAATATTCATTTCCTGAAGTAAATGAATGATAAGAGATATATTGTATATCCTCATAAAGATTATTTAAAATCATACCCAGAAGTGTATGAGTTTTATTTTAGAGTTGCACAAATACCCAGAAGTGTAGAAATTAAAGTGAATGTATACAAGTTGTCTTCTCCCTGAAGTGAGTAATAATCAAACGTACCATTTCTTGAAGAATATGGTCAATGTTTATATGACAACTTACTATATTTTTGAATTGGATCTTATAATCTTTTGGAGTATATGATCGAAATATACATAATAGAGACTAATTGTCACTCGAAGTTGACAAATGAATTATTTTATGAATAAAATCATTTCTTGAAGAAAATGATAAATTGACAAGATTTTCTCATGGCTCCACCTGAAGTGGACAAATACAATTTTATTTTATTTATTTGTTTTTTTTATTCATTGCTTTATATTGAATAAAATTATTATGATTTTACTTATTGTAATTCAAAGCTCAAAATGTTTCCTAAAGAAACTACTTATCATGAGTATCTAATGTGGAGTTTTGTTTGGCAAATAAACATTTGGGAGAAAAGTTTACCACAATCCTGTAGATTGTGAAGTTTTTCAACACCAACCTAAGAGCCTGAAGACTCTACTGGTGGATTTTATAAACTCCTGAAGAGTAAAGAATATTTTATGAACTTTAGAAGAGTAAAAGATTTCACAAACTCCAGAAGAGTATATGATCATAATTTTATCATTTGTACTCCTGAAGAAGTACATGGAATGTGGGTTTTATCATATTCAGAACTATTTTTGTCTAGTTGATATATACAACCAATAGAAGTAACCACATAATACGATCCGGGTAAAAAGGCCACTTCCTGATTATCCTCTAAGCATTGCCTAAAGCATGCCCCTCCGGTAGAGGGTGTAAAAGAGGTTATGGTTAAGCGCTTGACCAAAGTTATTGTTGTGGCTTATAGCTAGGTCTGTTATACGGTTAATTTTAAATGTCTTGAAGAACATTATAAATAACTCATACCTGAAGTATGACATCAACGAAAGTTCTGACAATACCCATTCAGTGGCATCTAAATTAAATAAATGGATCACCATATACACAGTTCAATGGTTGAATATTATGGTTTATAAGTGTCAAACAAATTTGAAAACCCGAAGTTTTCTCAAACAATCTTGAATGGAAAATCAGGATAAATACCATATAGCTCCAGAAGAGCATTAATCTTGTTACCTGAAGTAACAATGACACATATGTATGAATCGAGATGGTATTGAACACCAATATCTCATATGACTAGCCAAAAGCAAGTCTTACAAAATTGAGAATGTATATATATGGTTTATTTGACACTCATTTATCCCATTGAAACTTATCACTAACCAGAAGTTAGTTAATGATAAAATGTTTTTCTTTGTGGCATTCGGTCATTCATGTGAAATGATGATGGGCGGGATCATTGACATTCACATACACACCCACTAAAAGGGACCAGAAGATCCTAGGACCCGAAGATCCTCTATAAGGGTGACCGAACATATATGGTCTGTCATCTTGGCAAATCAACAACAAGACCATCTAAATTCAAATTAAATGCAAAGTCTCTAATGTCTCTTGATTAGATTCAATGAGACAACTACGGAACATTATCATATATACCAGTGTAATTCCAAGATTACAGATGCCTCAACACTTTGGTCATATGAAACATAAGGTAGAGGATGTTATCAAAAACATTGTTGAGCATAAGGTAGCTCACGATGACCCAGAAGAGTCGTTGGTCAAATGGGCCCATGCAAGTTTGCATTTCGAATTTGACACAATAACATCTCCCTAATCCTCTCCAGAAGAGAGCATGTCATTCAAAGGTTTTGAATGAGCAACATATGTTCCAAGACATACCTCCTCCAAATGAACTACAATGAGACCACAAAGAAGTTGGATGATACATGGGGTTTAAGTCCCTATTGCTATCAAATACCTAGAGCTTTGGTGATCAAATGCTCGGTATTTAGGGGGAGAGGAAATAAGACAAATTAAGAAAGAGATTGCACGGAAGCAACTTCTCTATCATTTCATATCCGCGGATAAATACAAGCGAACCAGAAGTTCAATAAATGAAATGATTATAAGGTTTAGCAAATATGTCATTGAAAGCATTTACTAAAAGCCAAAAAAAGTGACAAAGTCACAGATACTTGCTCATTTTGGAAGTTCCAGAAGTAACTCCAACTCAATGAATATCAAGTGGTTCTCAAGTACACCAGAAGTGTTGAAGATCACTAGGCTCTTGGTATACGATTCCCCGGAAGTGGAAAGAGCCTATGAGAATATGATGATCATCAAATAAATAATGGATGTCGACATCGAAATGATAGTAAAGAGCTAGAAAAAGGAAATTCATGCAAGAATGGATTCTTTAAGCATGATGGCATTGGACTTGTAGTTCCAACACCGGAAAGTGTAAAATCATTTGGTTTTAAGTGGGTGTTCATACAAAACAAAATATAAAGCCAAGTTGATTGCACAAATACCTATCAAAGGTTATATGGAGAATGTATTCACCAGAAGTGAATATAATTTTGGATCTAAATGTAAATGACGGATGTGTTACTTGCATACCCATATAAATGAAAAAGATCGATTGAAAATGACTGAAACATTAAAATATATCAAAGTCCAGTCACATGCAATTGGTTAAAGGTCCTTATAAGAGTACCTGAAGGACCTATAATTGTGAAAATGGTGGCATTGCATTAGGTCCCGAAGTACCATACAATGTTGTACTCTTTTCCTTGATCTTGGTTTTTATCCCATTGGGTTTTTCCAAGTTAAGGTTTTTAACGAGGCAACTTATGCACCATTTAATACAACAGATCCCCTTGATCAACAATGAAAAGCACACTAGGTCCTGAAGCACCTTATGCTTGTGCATCCAAAGCAGCTCAACACCAATACATGGAAGTCAAGCGCATCAAGTCAATCATGAAGACACTTCAGCTCAAAGATAATGTTGAGATTCAACCATAAGCTCATGAAGACATTGCCATTAAGAATAATGAGAAGACTTCGAGAAGGATGTTGAATTCAGGGGGAGTATACACGCACTGCACTCTTTTTCCCTTCGATCAGGTTTTGTCCCACTGGGTTTTCCTGACAAGGTTTTTAACGAGGCATATCACCAAAGCGTATCAAATGTCATATGTATTTGTTCATTGGATCCTAGTTTTGCCCCATGGGGTTTTCTAGGCGAGATTTGTAATTTTGTAATATTTGGGGATGTTTATCCAAGAGGGAGTGTTATAATATTATTATATTGTGATGGATAAACACTAGAAACCCTACTTCCCTTTGTATACTCCTATATAATGGGTCCGTTGGAACCCTAATGAGAACATCGATTCCTCCTCTCTTCTCTCTACCTCTCATCTCTTATCTTCGGTTTATCACATATAGACCCTTTTGTTAATCTTTTAGGTAAGTAGACCTTTTTAGAGGTGTTTTACTTAATTGTCATTAACTGCTTTATTTAAAAAAAGGATAATAGAAAAAAAATTAATTTTTTTTTGTTAAAATCAAATCTTTTTTTTTTTGAACCGGAAATAATTTGGCATTAAGAGGGTCTTAAATGCCAAGGCCGTCCAGATGGACGAAAATACGAAGCACCGAGCCGTCAGGTAAAGAATTGCTAGAGAATGCGAAATTACAATCAGATTTGAGAAACGGTTTTCATACATTTTTCTCTGCTCCATTTTGCACTAATTATCTACATGTTTACAAGAACTTTTCCATTATGTTTACCATAATACTCCATTCGTCTCAAAATACTTGTCACTTTAATTTTGGCACATTTTTTAAGAATGGTAAAAACTATATAAAATATTAATGATTTTATTAATTTTAAAAAATAATTTCATACTTAATACAATTGTCTATAAAATTATTTAAAACATTAATATTTTATAGAGTTTTTAGCTTCTTAAAAAATGTGTCAAAAAGTAAAGTGACAAGTATTTTGAGACGGATGTAGTACTATTTATTGTAACATATTACTCTAACAATTACACTAACTTATGACTTATCCATTGCACTAGAATATATATGACATCACAATATAATATTTCTTGTAACACAATACAATATTGAAATAACACGTTACAATAAAGCTTTCTTTTTTCATTACATTAAATTTTACGCTTATTCTAAGGACCTATAATCACCACCAACTCCCCTCTCACATACCTCTCCGAGTGCTAAAATCTTTGTATAAAATGTTAATTAATTTGACACTCATCTACTCGCATGCACTCCCGATCATATGGAAGTGGTTGAGATCCCACGTTACTTCTCCTGGCAGTTTTCACTTTTCAATTACAAAAGATATGGATTCGGTTGAGATTTTCCAATACTATCTTTTTGTTTTAATTTTTTTTTTCAAAATTAATTTTGTAATGAATATCAAAACTAAGGGTATTTATGTCATTACAAATTAAAATGTCTAAATTACAATAAAAATAAGAAAATGGTCTATTTACCTCTAAAATTAATGAATATGGTCTATATACCCCGTTCACTCTTTTTTTTATTAGGAAATAATTCGAGGCCATACAAACTTGGACCTCAAAGGCTGAACAGTCGGCAGACGAAGACCGTCAAAAAGAGACAAAATACAACGAGGTGCAAGAAACAGGCACAAGAGATCTACAAGGAGAAACAACCCCCACTAAATCGGACGATATGCAGACGTAGACAAACGAACGAAGCTAAGCGCTACCAACGGCAACACCGCAGGCCAGGGTAAATAAGAAGGATAGGGTAAATTTTTTTTTTAAAAAAAAAGGGTGTCCCTATATACACCGCAAATCCTCGTATTAGAGCTGCTAATCAACGTCGGATTCAACGTTGTATCGTTAATTATATTAAAACGGTGGATTCAACGTTGTAATATGTGAAGTGAAAGATCGGATCGGGCCGAACCGGACTAACAACGTCGGATCGGACGTTGCTAGGTTACATATCACACATTTTTTCACACACTCACAACAACACACAAAAAAACACAACGTCCTTTTGGACATTGTTACTAAAATTTTTTTTGGTTTTTATCACATATTATATTAGGCCCGATCTGACCCGTACTAGCAATGTTAAATCCGACGTTGTAACAACGTCTAATTCAACGGTGTTACAATGTCCAAAAATTTTAAGTGAAATTACAACGTCAGATTCGACATTGTTACAACGTCGGATTCAACGTTAATTTGCGGTGTATATAGGGAACGCGAACAAAAATTGGGTAATAATTGTGAAGAGTGGTATGAATAGGACAAAGGGTAAATGGGTTAAAATGCTCCACACATCCGGCCAAAATCGGATCTAAGTGGGGCCCACCATCCGTCAATATTTTTTTTCCTGAAAACACGTGATCCGTTGGGTGTTTGGCTTCATCTGCTGGCAGTGGGTGGCATCGGATTCTGGCTTCCGCGTGTTGCTCCGAACGAGCTGGTGTCGTTGGGTGCGAGTAGGATCCGCTGGTAGCAGGTCCTAGCAGATTGCCAGCGGATTATGCGCCTTTCGACAGTTCGCCTCGTCTAAATCAGTTATATTGGTAACCAAAAATATTGATTACCAATTTAATTGATTTGGTTGGTACGAGTTGGTTGAATTTGTATTGGTAGCATTTGAAACCTTGATCGTGTATCATGCGAATAATGTGGTGTCATACCATCCATTATTTTAGATCATGAATTTAAAAGAGAAAAAAAGCCCATATAACAATATCACATAGTGAAGAATCCAAAAATCTCAACTAGAACTTTATTTCTATACTACAATACAACATAACATCAAAAACGAAAATCTAAACAAGATCGACGTCGTTTTACTCTTGCTCGCCTTATCTTTGAGGAATTCTGTTGAGCATTGCTGCACAGCCAAGAAATAAAACTTGTTTTTCACTGTCTCGTCCCAAATATCTCCCATCCTTGTTGGCTTCCAATTTCTGATCTTAAATCTGTCTACTAATCCGGTGCTATCCATCTGCGAGTGGCCTAGGGTCTATCCCAAACATCCCCATTCACGTATAAATTGCTGAGAAGGCCTACAGATTTTACTCACTTCTTCCTCTTGGTGGCGGCCTTCTTCTTTGACTTCCCAAACCCACCCCCACGTTCCTGTCAAAACAAATGGCAAGTTACTGCCTATTGAACTTGGTCATAACACCAACAAGATCATGCCTAATTACAAAACATGAGGGGTAAAAAATACTGTATTGTGCAAACAAAAGCTATATAAGATTACATTCAGCAGTCACCACATCACGACAGTGAAAGAAACATATTTGCCCTTTTACAGTTTATCTGAGAGTGATGCAGGATACTACAAATACAAGTTTTCATGAGCTATGAACACAAGGAACTATTGGAGACTACAAAATAGTTCTGCTAATAATAATCATCAGTGATGCGTCTTATCCAGGTTTGGTAGTTTCAGCTTATGGCTTAAAAAGGCTGACCCTAAAATTTCAAGTCATGGATCGAGCGAGTTTAAATTTGGACCATTTCACAGTTGTTATCCTGCCAGAACTATTCTTGAGGTGATTTGATGAGATTTTTAAAACTAATTAGCAAATCGACTTTTTCTTCTAAGAAGAATTTATGAGCTTTCTAAAAAGTATAATACATGTTATGTGCTATTCACCATACAAGGGTTTACATTTTTTTAATGTTTGAACTGCTTGAAATTTACATGTGCTGAAAAGCTTAATGGAGTTCAAATTCAAATTATAACTAATCAGAATGAAAAAAGATTACTCCTACAATGATGATAGGCATGCATGTTAATTCTTAATCATCCAATCACAGATTTTTCCTTCCACTCTTTGCACTGCTTTGCATTAAAATGAGAATATGTGACCAAAGGATTGCAAACTGGCTGAATTTGCAGCAACATATTTAGTTACACCCTAAGCTCAATGGATTGCAAATTGTATAAAGACGGGAAGGTCTCGGTTGATATAAATAACCCCAAAACTGTAGCATGCAAGTAAAAATATATGACCAAGCAATATTAGTTCTTTCGTCAACTAAAACATCTTTTATCTATCAAAAGAAACACACATACCATTTTCCACCAGCACAATATACCAAAGCAAATAAAATATATGAAGTTAAAAGCCTGCATAACTAGAAGACAAATGCAAGAGTACCAAAATAGGCATACCCTTTTGTAACATCTATAGGCACTTTGACCAGTAAGCTCCTCCCCACTTTTACTGACATATACCTGGAGTAGATGGGCACAAAATTACATTGACAGCTTATGCAAATGATGCAAGTCAAATAAAATGAGAAGAACCATTAGATATGTAGATAGTATAACCATCATATATTCTTGCACCTGGTGGAGAGTTAATTGTTTTTTCACTAATTGCTAGTTTAACAAATAGTTGATACCGACATCTATTTGATCCACTTTACGTAGATTAGCATAACAAGTACTTGTATATCTCACTGCCTTGCTCAGTGATTAAGCCATAGTATGAAAGCAAACAAACCAAAAAAGAAAAAGGCCTGCTGAATACTGTTTCATTTTGCAAGCATATTACATAATTGAGTACAATCTAGTTAGTACTATATACCATCACACTCCTGTGCTCCTTTTTCCAACAAACGACTGTTTACATAGCTGACAGTTATATTTTAATTAAAGGTAGAATATTACCTCATAACATGATACAAAAGTCACAGGGAAATGCCTTTTTCAAGAAACTTGAAAATGTAAGGTATAACAAACGCACCTTCCTTCCATTTTCATCTGTATACCAATTGCCAACAGACCCACCACTAGCATGGATACGCCTTCTGCTAGCATCTTTAGGAACCTCACTGCCTCTTTTAGGGTTAATCCATTCTTCAGCAGAGTTAGTAGTTCCTTTGCCATAAGAGCTTTTAGAACTCTGGCCAACTTTCCTTGAACTTCTCTTTGAACTGGCTCTTATACTGCTTTTCTGCTTAGAAGAACTATTTTCCTGGTTGAATTGACTCCTGAAGCCAAGACAGGTCAGAATTGTTAGAAAACTCATGGTGCACATCCTACAATACAGCAACCCAAGAGTAAATGTAGTAACATGCCTGTAATTAATTCCTGATTCATTTTGCTGCTGATTTCCTGCAGTATTTACCGGAAATAGTGGCTGAAAATGACACAAACGACGTTGAACAAGATTTCTGATCCTTGAATCATCGTGGAAAAAGTAACAATACGCGGGAGGAAGAGCATGCCCAGGATCAGTTTGCTGTAGTTTCTCCAATCCAGCTCTTGCTCTTTTATTTTCTTCTCTTTGAGTCTGACAGAGCCCTTGCACTGCATCTGGACCAGTCTTTGTAGCTTTTGTAGCTCTGAAATATTCTTTACAAAATTCATCCAACACAGGTGTTGCAACAGTACAAGTTCCCTCGGGATGGAAATTTTTCCACAAGTCAACCTTTTGTGGAACCTGTGCAGATAGACCATCTGTTTTCCCAGCAGCAGAGCAGCTGAGATTGGATTTCCTAACATTTGTGAGTTTAATCCCACTACTACGAGGGCCAACATCTCCAGAATCAGACATGTCATCTGAATCAGAATCAAGAAGCTCAAATCTTCTTAGAGGACTCATGATCACTTCTGAGAAGTTAGATTTACCCATTTTTGCAACTGAGCTTGTAGAAGGAGCAACTAAATCCTGTTTCCTTTTTCTACATGGTTCAGTAGCTGGTTGCTTGGTGACAACCCCCTGCCCATGGAGTGAAAACTTTGTACCACTACACACAGACTGGACTCGTGAAGTTGTCTTCTGTTCATCTGTTACTGTTCAACGTGGCATAGTGAATTAGAAAATGGGAAAATCGAGTTGTAGCATTCACACTCATTTGACGATTCAGCGGCATTAGAAAGTGCTATTATCATACACAGAGAACAAAGATGATCCATTAAGTGATCTATTCGACTATCATGCCTATTTACCATGTTTACCAAAATAACATAGAGTTGAGGTGACTGAATTACATAAACTGATCCATCCCCTACATCTTGTTTTAATCTATAATGTGATAATCACTCAAATACCTCATAGCAAGAACCGTACATGCATGGATGAGATTTGCGGATGCACTTGAATTAAAAGTCAAAGGTATGTAACTTCTGCAGCGAAAGAAAGGGGTAGGGGAAGGTGCATGGTGTTTAAGTAGTATCAAATATCAAGAGCAGTTTCCAATCATTGAGGCAATACGAGCTCTGTAAGCCCATTTAGAACCCTATTCGTGTTGGCTCTTTCACTCTTAGAAAGCAGACCCTCCCTATCAAAGTTTTTTTTCTACGGGGTAAAACTTCTGTGGCACTAGATCATAACCTATGCTGTCCCATAACACTGGTTGCAGTATCCTCATAAACAACTCAAGCAGAACATTAAGCCACCAGAAGTGAGCCCATTTTTATCTCATGAAGAAAAGAAATCATGCTCCCAAGTTAAATTTCCTCAAGCAATCATGCCTTATCCTTTCTATATGCCAGTCACAATGATGCCCCTGAACCTTGAGTTATTGCAGATGAAGAAAGCATCCATTGGACGTTGCTAGTAAACACTTGAAACAAATCTAAAACAGACATCTAGCTGGGGAAAACAAATTTTTATTCAGAATATTGTGGGCGTTTGGTTGAAGACCTAATATACTTTCCAAACGGGAATGCCTCGGAAATTATTATACAGTTCTTAAGCAGAACAAGGGGAAATCAAACCCCAATAAGAAAGAAAAATAGCTAATAATCAAGCCTACGAGTTGAAGACTACAAATTTACCACCTCAACAAAAACCTAGGAGGTAAAGATTGAAGTAAAACTGCAAGAAACACAGCAGTGAAGGGAAGAAGGGGGGGAAACCCTAACCTGAGCGGCCTCCGAATTCATCCGGAGAGAACTCTTCAATATCATCGTCGTCGACATCGAAGAAAGATTGGACCGGTTCTCGGTCGTGTGATGGTAACGGCGAATCGGTAGTCTTGGTAGAAGGGCCACGGCGGAGGCGCCTAAAAAGTGGAGGCGGGTCGGGCGGGAATTCTATTCCTGTAATCGTTCCGAGACGGCGTGAATCGTTTTTGAGTTCTAGAGGTTCGGAGGAGGTGGGCGGTGAATCGGGAGCCTGGCATGGTGGCTCAGAGTCAAAATCAAGGTCCAGACCCAAGGAGAACGATGGAGGTTCAATATCCGCCATTGACAGCCAAAACTCAAAAGTGGGGGGGGGGGGGGGGGGGAGGGGGTCAAATGACTCAAATATATTTTGAAAGTGGAGAAAATGGAGGGATTTTTTTTTCTTTTGCGCAGACCAATTTATATTCAAATTTTGCGCCAACAAAACTAAGCCAAATTTAATGGAATTTTTTTTCTAAATGGCCAAAAATCACAAAGTAATTAGGGGAATAGCCAAAATCTAAAACATTTTAACGATTTAGTCAAAACTAGTGTAATACCCACGTCTTAAAGACGCGGGATTGTTTAAAATATTATTCGATTATATATTTTATTCGAACGCCATTATATATATATCTATATATAATGGTTCTTTGAGGCGATTTCCGGCGAGTTTCTTTTCGAAGTTCTCCGGCGTTCTGGTTCTTTGTTTCGTGTGGTGCGATGGCTAGTGGCTCTCGAGCCCCTAGCCCGTCGGGGATTCCTCCGGATAAACCGCATGGATGGAGAGAGGTTCTTATTGGCGAACCAGCAAATTCGGGAGTCCCATTGACGTGGGGGTGGTGGATGATAAGGCGGTTGTGTCCTTCCCGGGAGGGACTAATGGAGATCCGGTGGTGGACATCCCGCAGGAGATTATGACAAAGTTGGAAGCAGTATGGCACACGTCACTGATCGTCAAGGTTCTGGGGGCGTTTGTTCAGTATGACACGATGGAGAAGAGGCTGAGAGAGATGTGGAGACCGGCGGGGAGAATGTTGATTGCTGACCTCCCTAAAGGGTACTATGTGGTCAGATTTGAAACAGATCATGACTATAACAAAGCTCTTACTGAAGGTCCTTGGTCTGTCTTCGGGCACCCCCTAATCATCAGGACCTGGTCGGCGTGTTTCGATCCGCTAACGGATGTGTTCTCGACCTCTCCAGCATGGGTTAGGATTACTGATTTACCTATCATGTTCTATGAAGAAAGTATACTTCAGAAGATAGCCTCAGGAATCAGAAGCCCGCTCAAGGTGGACACCCGGACACTCTTCACCAACAAAGGTAGGTTTGCTAGGGTTTGCGTTGAGGTGGATTTGTCGAAACCTCTAAAGGGGATGATAACCATAAATGGGAAAGTCTACTTCTTGGAGTATGAAGGGCTCAATAAGATTTGCTTCGAGTGTAGGAGATTCGGGCATCTGGCTATATAGTGCCCCAAAATGGGGAGGGAGAATAAGGAAGAAGCAGTGACGAAGGAGAACTCGGGAGACCAGTCTGCTATGGCGACGGACGAGACCACTCAGGAAAGAGATCTTGGGACTAAGCCGGAGGGGCCGGAAGCAAGGGAAAGAACGGACGAAAATGGAGGATGCTATGGCCCGTGGATGGAAGCTAACCGGAAGCGTCGGAATAGAAAGGGCAAAGGAAAAGGTGGCGGGGCGGCCCCTGACAAGGAGACGAGCACGGATCAGATGGGGAGTGGAGCGGATACACCTGTTAACATGTCGATAGAGAACGGAGTCGCCGGCGGTGGGAGTGGCCTGGCCGGAAAGCAAAATTCCAACGGTAAGTTTCATCTAGGAGGCGACGCTTCGGGGGGAGGTCCAATTAATGACAGCCTAGGGGGAAAGAATATCGGTGAGGAGAATTATTTGGAGATTGGGGATTCCAACGGCGTGATTAAGGAAGGCCGCCAGAACACACAATCTCGAGAGAAGATTTCAGTGGGTATGATGGTTACTAATAAAGTTAATGGTAAAAGTAATGTTCAGAGGAAAGGATACAAGAAAGGGGCTAAAGGAAGTGGGCCGAATTTTGGAGAGCCTAGTGGAGAAAGGAAGAATGGGCCTTTAAAGAGGCCTAGAATGAGTGAGCCTTTTTGACCTTTATCCCTCAGATCCACAAGGTCTCTAACGAGAGGGTTGGTGCTGCTGGGTCGCAATCAGAACAGACGTTGGGAAGAGACGTCACTGACAAAGGGAAGACGACGATGGAGGGAAACAAGGATAATCGTCGGCCCGATGTGGTGCCTGATCAAAATCCGATGGTAGAGGCATCTGCTAGGACGGAGGAAGATATCAACCCTCAAGGGAGGGACGAACGACAAGATGTCGATATGGTCTTTGTTCAATGATGTTTGGGCTTGTTGGTTTGGGGTCTCCTTACCGTGTTTTTATGATGAATTGCATTTTCTGGAATTGTTGCGGAGCTAGCCGTGGTGGGTTTCGTAGGGCTACTAGATATATGATCAATAAACACAAAGTGAAGGTGTTAGCTATTTTTTAACCAAAAGTTTCTGGTCTAAGGGCGAAGCAGATTTGTGATCGGATTAGGCTGCCCAACAGGTTTGTGGTAGAAGCGGAGGGCTTCAGAGGTGGTGTTTGGCTTCTTTGGGATGGTGAGAAGATTGACCTTTCCGTGGTGAGTTCTCATGACAGATTTATTTTGGCCAAGATTAAGACTGGGGCTAAGGTTATGCATTTGATTGTTTTGTACGCTTATCCTAGAGGAGGTGATCGTAGACAGCTGTGGAATGATCTGACGGATACTATTGATAGGATTGATGGTCCGGTAATTATCGGGGGCGATTTCAATTGCATCATTCACAGCTGGGAGAGGAGTGAGGATGGTCCGTTGTCGTCAGATACGAGCAGTTTCGTGGATTGGATCGATAGGAATAATATGATTGACATGGGCTTTTTGGGTCCGACTTTCACTTGGTCTAGGGGTCGTACGTCTAAGACCTATACGGCTATAAGACTAGATCGAGTTATGTGTAGCACCGAAGGGAGATTGGAGTGGCCTGAGGCCATGGTTAGGCACCTTCCGAATAACCATGGACCAGACCACACGCCTCTCCTGCTTTCTCTCGAGGCTAATGTCAAGATGGACATAGGAGAAGACCGTTTAGATTTCAGGCGGCTTGGATGTCCCATCCAGAGTTCAAAGGGCTGGTTGAGGGGTCGTGGAAGAGTGATTGTGATGATGATGCTACGCTCAGCTATTTGAGGAATTGTCTCGTGAGGTGGAACAAGGAAGTCTTCGGTAACATTTTTGAGAGGAAAACTAAGCTGGAAGGGGAGTTGAGAAGGTTAAAGAGAGAGTTGAAAAGAGACATCAATGATCAACTAATCGATCAGGAGCGGAAAGCGCAAGATGAGCTCAACGATACGCTTAAGCAGGAATATATGCTTTGGTTTCAGAAGTCTAGGGAGTGTTGGTTGAGAGCCGGTGACAGAAACACTTCCTTTTTTCACACGTCTACTATTGTGCGCAGGAACAGAAATAGAATAAAGATGCTTAAGGGTAGCAATGGCGAGGAGTATGTTGGTTGCAAGGAGATTGAAAAAGAAGTTACTAATTTCTTTGGGGACCTGTACTCGATCCCGGCGTCCGAGCATAACACCAGTAACTTAGGCAGGGGTGGTTTTCCTATTATTGAAACTGAAGAGTGGCTGAAAATCTGTAAACCGGTCACCGATTTTGAGATCCATCAGGCTATAAAAGATATGGGAGCGTTTAAAGCCCCTGGTATTGATGGTTTCTAAGCGATTTTCTTCCAAGATTGCTGGGATATCATTGGGCAAAAAGTGACGGAGTTTTTCAGAAATTTCTTCAATACGGGGTGCTTGCCTGATGGTACAAATGAGACGCTGATCGTCCTTCTTGCTAAAGTGGCTAGGCCGGAATGTGTGTCCGAATTCCGACCTATCAGTTTGTGTAACGTCTTGTACAAGACTATTACAAAGGTCATGGCCAACAGAATAAGGATTATTCTCCTGAAACTGATCAGTCCTTTGCAAGGTAGCTTTGTGTCAGAGAGACTTATCACTGATAACATTGTTATGATGCAAGAGGTGGTTCACACAATGAGAAAGAAACAAGGTAGAAATGGTTGGATGATTTTGAAAATTGATCTTGAAAAAGCCTACGATCGTCTTCGTTGGGATTTTATCGAGGACACTCTTCTAGATGCTAGTTTTCCGATTATTTGGGTCAAATGGGTGAAGGAATGTGTGAGTACTGTGAATACTAGAGTTCTAATCAATGGGGATATGTCTGATGCTTTCAAGCCGACTAGGGGGATCCGTCAGGGGTACCCGATCAGCCCTTACCTGTTTGTGTTATGCGCGGAAAGACTGACGCACTTGATTAACGGAGCGGTCGAGAGAGGAGATTGGAAGCCAATTAAGATCACTCGCAGAGGTCCCAACTTGTCACACATGATGTTTGCTGATGATATCATTCTGATGGCGGATGCGTCGGTTGAGCAATTGAGACTTATCCAGAGTATTTTGGAAGATTTATGTGGTAGCTCAGGGCAGCGGATTAATATCGGTAAATCCAAACTATTCGTTTCTGATAATGTTGCAGAGAGCGTAGTGGCGGACCTTCAGGCTGAGTGCGGTTTCGAAGCGACGACCAATCTGGGTAGTTACCTCGGCATGCCGGTGCTTCACAAGAGGGTTAATGGAGAAACTTTTGCGGGAGTGGTGAATAAGATCAGTGGTCGTCTGCCTGGGTGGAAGGGTAGGCTGCTTAGTTTTGTCGGGCGTGTGACGCTCACTAAATCTGTTCTCTCTTCTATTCCGGTGTATTCAATGGCTTCGGTGGTCCTTCCGAAAGCTACTTGTGACAAGATTGATAGGATGTGTCGGAGTTTCATTTGGGGCGACTCGGAGAATCATCGGAGAATTCATCTGGTGGCCTAGGAGGATATGTGTAAACCGAAGGAGAGTGGGGGCCTAGGTATCAAGTCGATGCAAAATATGAATTTGGCGCTAATCGGGAAGCTTGCTTGGCGGTTTATGGTGGATAAGAATAACAGCCCGTGGTGCACAATTTTAAAGGCGAAATATGTCCAGGAGAAAGGTATGAGCACACATAATGGGTCGGTTATCTCGTGTGCTGTCAGAAAAGGCATCGAGTTGGTTCTTGTGGATGGGACGAAGTGGGTGATCGGCGATGGTGGGAGAGTTAGTTTCTGGACTGATTGTTGGATGGGGAATGAGAAACTACTGGATGTTACTACTAAAGAGGTGGAAGGGGCTGATTATATTAGGAGTGTTAAGACTTACTGGGAAGAAGGGAGAGGGTGGAAGTGGGAGGAACTCACGGATGTTTTGCCGTCGAATATGTTACTGAGACTTGCGGCTTGTACGGTGGACAGTGAAGGAAGATCGGATTGTCTCTCCTGGAAAGGCACTTCGGATGGCAACTACACTATTAAATCAGCCTATGACAGGATCACTAACACTAACAATTTGGAATGTTTGGATGCGTGTGTGTTTAACAGGATATGGAAACTCAAAATTTCGGAGAGAGTCCGGTGCTTCTTGTGGATGGTTCTACGTGGCGTGATACTCACCAATGATGAAAGATGTCGCCGACACTTGGCCCTGGAGCCCTGGTGCACCGAGTGCCAGGGGGAACCGTAGACGATGAGCCATATATTCAGGGAGTGCCAACATGCTCAAAGTGTCTGGAGAGAGCTGCCGATTACGATGACGGAAACTGATTTTTTTAATATTCCCTATGCAGGATGGCTAAGGATGAATCTGATGGCGAGGAGCAAGGTGGTAGGCGAGCTCGAGTGGGCTTGCGTTTTCGCGAATTTGCTTTGGTGGCTGTGGCGTTGGAGGAACGGCCGGGCTTTCAACAATGACATTAGGATGGAAAACAAGAAGGAATTTATATTGAAGCAAACGAAGGACTACTTGGAATCTTGGAAGGGGAGGCCGAATTCAGGTCCTAGCAGACAGAGATTGGAAGTGATGGTGAAATGGATGAAGCCCCCGGAAGGGTGGGTGAAGGTGAATGTTGATGGTGCTGTTGGCGACGACGGTTTTGCAACAGCGGGAGGGGCTGTCAGGGATGAGCTGGGAGGTTGGATTTGTGGGTTGGTGGCTGCTATTGGTACTGGTTCCGTTGTTTTGGCCGAGTTTTGGGGGATTCTCGAATGCCTGCGGATGGTTTGGAACCGAGGATTTCGGAAGGTGGTTGTGGAGTCGGACTCTCACATTGTGCTTAAGCTCATACAAGACGGGGTGGAGAACTGTCACCCCCTCGCTAGCCTGGTTCGGAGCTGCCATGGCTTTATCAAACGAAACTCGGTAATCCAGTTTCAACATGTCTTTAGGGAAGCGAATTTTGTCGCCGACTCCCTCGCTAATGTGGCTCGTAGTTTTCCGTTAGAGGTTCACGTTTTGTCTGATGAGGATGCTAGGGGAAGGGCTACTCCCCATATTACCGTTGTGTAGCCCACTCCGCTTTTTCCTTTATATTTGAGGGCTCTTGCCCGTGTTTTTCGACCAAAAAAAAATATACTTATTTACAAAAGAAAAAAGAAGAAGTCAAGTTCAATGTATGTAGATGATTAAGGAGAAGATTGAGATCAAAATAAAAAGAGGAAACATATATAAAAGATTTCCCACAATATAACCAACCAATAAGAAAAGAGAAATCGATTAAAATAATCAAGTTTAATTGTGGGCGTGACACGTCAGCAAAATGCTAACATAAAGTTTAATGTTAACAGAAAGCTAACCTCTGTTAGTTTCATTTAATTAAAAAAAGAAAGAAAGAAAGAAAAGAAAGTTGATACAGTCGCACAGATCTAGCGAGGAATGGAGAAAGCGAAAGGCAACTCAAAGCATGTGCAACCATGGGGTTACCTCTTTCCCTTTTCAATTTTCATCCCCTTATCATAATTTGTCACCTCATATATTTTTTTCTCTAAATTATTTTCTACTTTTTCTACATCTTCTTTAAAGGTAACCCTTGCAAGTTACAACCATGGGGTTACCTTGTTCCCCACTTTTTTCACTTATGTGTTTAAAAAATATGAATAAAAAAATATGAATAACATGTAGTGGTCCACTTGTGTGTTTAAAAAATAATAATAAAAAGGGAAGAGGTTACCTTAATAGAAAAAGGTAACCCCTTCCAACATCTTCCCTTAAGGTTTAGCTTGCAACCATGGGTTTACCTTTTAAGACCTATAAGGTAAGTAAACCTCATGATTGCACATAGAGAGAAACGAAAAGATGACACAATGAAGGAGCGGTGACGGTCTTCATAGATTGACGGATCCGTTGGACAGGGTTGGGGTGCTGCTTGAGGAGGATAGAAGAGGAAGTTCTACGCCTCGACTAGTCTATATGTACTTGTTCTCTGTTATGTTCTGTATTTAGGGGTCTTCCCCTCTTTCACTACCAAAAAATGGAGCGGTGACACGGAGTCCGGCGACACCGAGTGGTGCCGCCTGTTCTTTGGGGTTGTGGCACAGACTAAGAGAAAAAGAGGCGACAACATGGAAGGTAAGTTAATTTTGATTTTTTTTTTTTTTGAAAATTAGGGTTTCGAACTGGGGATTTTCAGTTTGAATTTGAAAATTGGGGATTTTTAGTTTTGAATTGGGATTTTTTATTTGAGTGTGTGAATTGGAGATTACAATTTTGAATTGGGTATGTATAGTTTCAAATTAGGGAATTGAGTCTAGAATTTAGATAGATGTGGTCTGGAATTTGAGTTTGTGAATTGGAGATTTTGAGTTTGATTCTGGAATTCGAGTATGAAATTTTGTGAGTTACTAGCAAAATTTGATCTGATGATGATGGGTCTGTATTTGGGCATTGCAACTGATGCAATGGTTGGAGGGATACCAATTAGGCATACAAGTACCACAAAATTTGATTTTTTTGTTAGGCTACTAGAATGAGAAATCAACATCTATATGGCTAGGTAGCAAATTCAAAATAAATTATTTTATCTAGATGAATTGCTTGACATTATTTTGTTGTACATGTGCTCAAATCCGGTTTCTTCTGGGACAATTCATAGTTTGCTCTATAACCTAAGGCTTTTATTTTTTCTTCACCCCGTTGACGCAACGAATAATGCATGGATTAATTTATTGAATTACCATTGAGATATAGGAAAATGGTCAGCAGGTTTCCAAATGTGTCTAAAATAATAAGACAACTTGATTTTCGTTAACTATGTTAATTTTAATTGTAATTGAGATTATTGAATGGTAAATTATATGTGTACTATTTGTATGATTTTTTTCCCCTAAAATTTGTTAACCTATTGGCTCAACCGGTAGAGCAATGTGTCTAGGCACGAGATGTGCGTTCGAACCCCACATAGGCTATATATGTAGACAACAATAAGTGACAAAAAAAAATACAATAAGTGATAAGAATCCCAAAGAAGAAAAGCATGAGGATATTATCATATGTTCACATTACAACAGTAACACTTGGTACTGATTTTTTAGTTGCTAATGTCCACCATAAGTTTTGTGGGACGGGACTGGCACGGGCTCGGGATTCGCGGGATTTGTACCCACCCTTATATATATAGTATGGATCATTTGTGCACAAGCCTTAGGGTGTGCCAAATATTTATTCGGTGAAATGCGAAACATTATTCGGTGAAATTTAAAGCATTTTTCGCTGAAACGTGAGTATTGTTTAGGGGAATGTGAAATATTATTTGGTGAAATTTGAAGCATTTCGTATAAATTGTAAGTATTATTTAGAAAATTGAGGTTTCTTTTATTTGAAATGGATGAATAAAAAAACTAAACATTATTCGGTAGAATGCTACAAATTATTCAGTGGAATTGGGACGTTTTTATCTGAACTGAACGGAAAAAAAAAACATAACAGTATTCGGTAGAATGTTTCACATTTCACCGAATAATGCTTCACATTTCACCGATTAATGTTTCGCATTTCACCGAATAATATTTGTGCACACCCGAACCTCTCGTATGGTAGGGTTCAGGTGAGAACACCCCTACCGGTGAGAACGAAAGAAACATTTTTATTGCCTGAAATCAGGGATTCCCACGCGCGCATTTTTTATGCCCACTCGTACACATCGCGTGTTCCACACGCGCCTAATATAAAGAGCTTTTTTCCCATTCGCAAACACAGATTCCCCTTTCCCCCGTTTCTCTCTCGTTCATCCTTAATCTTCGAATCGCTCCCTAATTTTTCATCGAATCTTCGAAACTCTCTTTAATTTTTCTTTTGTTTTTTCTTCGCCAACGACAATCAGAGCATATATTTACCAGATCTGATACATTGAACACGAAAACATCTGTTTGTATACTCGAATACCGTTTTTGCCAATGGAGAAAGGTAACAATAAAAAAATTACTTTTTCTTTTAATACAAGTTACATTTATGCCTAAATCATATCGTTATTGGTTATTTGTTTTATTTAACATTGGTTCACTAAGATTGTGTTGCATGTTTTGGTTCACTGATATTTGCATTGATCAAATATTTGTTATGCCAAGGTGCTGCACCATGTCTCTATCATGGTGAACCATTGATTTACTGAGATTCTATACGTCCACATGTTTTGGTTCACTGAGATCGGTTCACTGATATTTGCATTGATCAAATATCTCTTATGTGAGGTTGCTGCACTATGTCTCTGTCAAGGTGAACCATTGATTCACTGAGATTGTCACATGTTTTAGTTCACTGATATTGGTTTCCCTTAGATTGGCTCACTGATATTTGCCAATGATATTTATCAATTATCTATTATGTCAGGGTGTGGTTCACTGATATTTGCCAATATATTTATCAATATCTTTTATGCCAAGTTACTGCACAATTTCTTTGTCATGCATGTTGAACCTTTACTAAACCAGCTTTTAATATGTGCATTTATCCAATCTCTTTTATGCAAGCGTGTTGCACCATTTCTCTGTCATGCATACAGAGCCAAACTATAATATGTGTATTGAACCATTCTCTAAGTGAAATCACAACTAGTGAAGCACACCTTGTTAACCACAACCAGTGAACCTCACCAATTCACTGAGTGAACTGACGAGAGGGTTTCTCGACCAAATAAATTTGTAGTCAAGACCCCGCTATAGGATAGTGGAGTCAGGTTCTTCCTCAGGAGAGAAGTCAGCGGTTCTAGGTTTAGTGTGTTTTGGGGTTCAGGGATAGCGGGAAAAGGTGGGGAGGTTGTTGTCGATGTCGACTAAGACTTGGTCGATGTCGAGGGAATGATAGAAGAAGAGGTGGTCGGTATCGGGTAACTTTGCAGGATAAAAATAATGAAAGAAAATAAATAAAGATGCAAACTTCCAAGGTTAGGGATCACCACAACAATAAACATATGCGCAGATCATAAATCACATAAAGATGCATGCTTTATATCAAAGAATCAACTTTCGCAAATTCCAACAATTTAGGTGATAGAGGCTCTCGCATAAAAACATAATTTGTTTCTACCTTTTCTTAATTAGGATCAACCAACTTTCGCAAGCAAACCCTAATTACTATCCAATTCATAATAAGATAACTTTCGCTTCAATATCATGAATAAGGAATTTCCTCAACTCTCGCAAAGGATTAAACACATAGCTAGATAGATGATGATAAAGACATACAAATTCATGGATTTAAATCAAACACATATATATATGTTGGGATCACCCCAACCCTAGAAGAAGAAAATTAGAAACAAAACATAATAAAAGAAATTAACTTAAACATAAAATAAACTAAAACTTACAAAACCTTCCAAACGTTCCTCCTCTCTCGCCTCCTCTCTCCTCTCTCTCTCTCTCTCTCTCTCTCTCTCTCTCTCTCTCTCTCTCTCTCTCTCTCTCTCTCTCTCTCTCTCTCTCTCTCTCTCTCTCTCTCTCGCCTCCTCCCTCTCTCCTTGCGCCCTAAGACGACTTTGCTTGAATTGAATGAATGAAAATCAGCCCCCTAAGGCTTTATTTATAGTGATCAAACCCCGCTAATCAAGGAAATAATCATCTATCCATATCTACTTAAAGCTTAAAAGATAAATTAATTGCTTAAAGGAATTAAATCAAAAAGGAAAAGATAAATCTAAACTAGGTAAGTCTTCTTCATGTTGATAGATCTCCCTTCCATAGGTAGACTTGATCAAATTTGGATAGATCTTCGGCCATCTCGACTTCCTTAATGCCCAAGTAACTCCAAGTCGAGTAGGATTCGTCACAACTGAGTAACGCGTTTTCTGGAAGTCTACTCGATCTCGACAAGGGTCTAGTCGATCTCGAGTAGCCCTCCTCTGTCTCGAGTAGCCCTCGTCTGTCTCGAGTGGCCCTCGTCTGTCTTGAGTAGCCCTCGTCTGTCTCGAGTAGCCCTCGTCTGTCTCGAGTAGGCCTCGTCTGTCTCGGGTGACTGGTGCTCGACAAGGCTGACATGGCTCAGAGGTCTAGTCGATCTCGAGTAGCCCTACTCTGTATCGAGTAGGATTGGCTCATCGACTAGGTCTTTCCGGGTGGCTCTGCTCGACCGGCTCGGATCTGGACTCGGGGCTCGTCGATCTCGACAAGACCTCAGCTTTCTGCTCTGTTCTTCAAACGCACTTTCCCGAGTCCTCGTTTGTCGGATTGACGCATATGACCATGCGTTGGAAAGCTCTTTCCGAGGGCTACAACTCTCATGAAGAAATCAAAGCTTGATTCAGAACGAAGAATAGTTAAAAATGGCCTTTTTCTCCAGCTGCACCATTCTTAGCTTCTCCATGAGTTTCCTCTAATCTCCAAAGTGCGTCCGATTTCTGCGAAATATAACCAAAACTTGTGTGGACCTCCATATATTACAAATAAGTGTAAACTACACATATTCTGTATTATTCTAACCCAAATACATGCAATGTATGCGGAAATCGATATAAAAGTAAATGTAAAACATGGCAAATTAGGCTCACAACAAACACCCCATACTTAAGCTTGCTTGTCCTCAAGCAATACTTTTATTTGTCATTCAGGGGAAGAAATCAAAACTCTCAACATATTAGATTCATTGCCATATAACCCTGCAATTAATTACCATCCTCGAAAAGGTACTTATGTCACAGATCCATGCATGTGCAATTATACAAAAGCAACATCTACTCACAAAAGGAGGGTTATGCAAAAACAATTTTTATGTGACAAAGCATTAATAATCAAGAGGACTTTAATTTAAGCTCAAATAAGGAGTAGATTGGTAAAAGGCTAAAAGGTGGGCAATTTTTGGCAATGTGGTGCTTTTGATCCGGGGAAATGGAGTACGTTCCAAACTTTCATACGACATTCTTTCTCATTAGATTCATCACCTTTCATAATGCTTTTATCAATAATATTGCTTTTACCTCTCTAACCTCAGCACTGCCTTCTCGCGAGTCGCAAACATGGGTGTCATGAATGGCCCCGGATACTTAGTGCTTTGGACTCCTCACAATGTGTCCCATCTCTCCAAACTATTATCTCAGAGAGCAGGGTCAATCTACCTTTATCTCCTGAGGTGATTGGATTTTCTTTCACTCATTAAATTTTCCATATAATTCAAACAATTTCCTTCCAAACTCCAATAATGATAAACACAACAACCATATAACAATCTCCATAATGTAACATCATTCTCAACATAATCCCCGGATAAGGTAAAGAATGGAAATATTTAGATCATGTGGAGCAATAATTGAAATAAGGCATATTATGACTTTTGTGTAATGCATAAGCATGGGTAAGGCTAGGATTATAAACAATGAGCATTATATGGAAATATAAAGTCCTCCATCATCTTATCATGCAACATGTCAAAAGCAATTTCAAATTTTACCTCATTTCATGGTTTTCAAGAAATAATGCACTTCATTGTGACTTCCCTTTATTAGGCAATTTCATGCTATATCTCTAATGAATCTAGTTTTGCATCGTCGTGTTCAATATAAGCTTCCATGACATTAATCAAAATTTTCAATGGGGGTCATTTTTCTAAATTTTGGAAAACATGCATATATAAGCACATAAATCTATAATGCATTCTAAAATAGCCATGTATAAGAAATAAACTTTAAATATGCACACATAATGTCAAATATGGCAAATATGCATAAAGTAAGTCCTTCCCCCACCTCACACTTAAACATTACAGTGTCCTCACTGTATAAAAACAAGGGTAAAGAAAGAAACTCACTAGACAGATGTGTAGCGCTTCATAATATCGAGTTAAAATGCCTGAGCCGAGTCCGTTTTTAGCTTGCATCTATCCATGGACCTGAAAAGTGTAAAAGACATATACCCACAATAGAAAAACTAAAACTTCCAAAAACAAAAACAAACAAAAGCAACAAAGTCTCAAAAGTCCAAAAATAAATGTCTATGTACAAGCTCTAGATTTTATAGTCGCTAGGCCGACTTCTCCATTAAGCATTAGACTGGCTCATCTTTGTCCGGAGGTATAGGTGGATCTGGTGGTTCCTTCGGTGGTGGAAAGCGTGGGATGTCATCCGGAGGTATCATGTGAAGAAGCTTAAACCTCCCCGAGTGAACGCTCCATGGCTTCACCCATTCATCTTCTTGGGCTCCAGTTGGCATGCATAAAGGAAGATATAAAGAAAATATACATACCTCATCATCATACCTCTTCCGATTCATAGGTTGACTTGGTTGCGCGTCTCCAGCACAGCAAAACGGTGGAGTGGGAAGAGATATTTCCACCTCATCATGCGGAGCTTCATGCCACTTTGCTAGGACCCCATACTTGAATATGAACATCGGTTGCTCAAAATCATCGGGGATAGCCTTCACCTTGTAAGGTAAAAGAGATCTTGGAATGCCCTGGTCAACAATGTCCAACTTCTTCTCTTCTAGTGCTATTTCGCCGTGGGATCCTTCATATGATTCATCAACAATAGGTAGCAAAGTAGGAATGAAATTCGAGGAAGGACATACCTGATTGTCGACATTGAGTGGGTCAATTGGCTCGTCGAGAGGAGGGCATGGTCCTTTAGACTGAATGGAAGCCTCAAGACTTCGGATTTCGTCTTCCAACCGAGCTATTTCCGTTAATCGTGACTCCTCCACTGCGATCCTATTTCTCCGTCTCAAATCTTGATACCATTCTTCCCATGCAGGATTCCCTTCGACAAAGTCTTCCATCTTTGTACCTAAGCTATGAAATCACAATCAAGAACACAAATTAGTGGCAAAAGCTTGGCACCTAGTTGGTACCGGTGAGGTAGGTGGTGGTAGGGTATGTGATAGGGTAAGAAAAAGGGATGGGCTTTTCTGAACCTTAAACACAATTAAACTAGGCGCGATTGATATCTCCCCGGCAACGGCTCCAATTTGACGAGAGGGTTTCTCGACCAAATAAATTTGTAGTCAAGACCCCGCTATAGGATAGTGGAGTCAGGTTCGTCCTCAGGAGAGAAGTCAGCGGTTCTAGGTTTAGTGTGTTTTGGGGTTCAGGGATAGCGGGAAAAGGTGGGGAGGTTGTTGTCGATGTCGACTAAGACTTGGTCGATGTCGAGGGAATGATAGAAGAAGAGGTGGTCGGTGTCGGGTAACTTTGCAGGATAAAAATAATGAAATAAAATAAATAAAGATGCAAACTTCCAAGGTTAGGGATCACCACAACAATAAACATATGCGCAGATCATAAATCACATAAAGATGCATGTTTTATATCAAAGAATCAACTTTCGCAAATTCCAACAATTTAGGTGATAGAGGCTCTCGCATAAAAACCTAATTTGTTTCTACCTTTTCTTAATTAGGATCAACCAACTTTCGCAAGCAAACCCTAATTACTATCCAATTCATAATAAGATAACTTTCGCTTCAATATCATGAATAAGGAATTTCCTCAACTCTCGCAAAGGATTAAGCACATAGCTAGGTAGATGATGATAAAGACATATAAATTCATGGATTTAAATCAAACACACATATATATGTTGGGATCACCCCAACCCTAGAAGAAGAAAATTAGAAACAAAACATAATAAAAGAAATTAACTTAAACATAAAATAAACTAAAACTTACAAAACCTTCCAAACGTTCCTCCTCTCTCGCATCCTCTCTCCTCTCTCCTCTCCCCTCTCTCTCTCTCTCTCTCTCTCTCTCTCTCTCTCTCTCTCTCTCTCTCTCTCTCTCTCTCTCGCCTCCTCCCTCTCTCCTTGCGCCCTAAGACGACTTTGCTTGAATTGAATGAATGAAAATCAGCCCCCTAAGGCTTTATTTATAGTGATCAAACCCCGCTAATCAAGGAAATAATCATCTATCCATATCTACTTAAAGCTTAAAAGATAAATTAATTGCTTAAAGGAATTAAATCAAAAAGGAAAAGATAAATCTAAACTAGGTAAGTCTTCTTCATGTTGATAGATCTCCCTTCCATAGGTAGACTTGATCAAATTTGGATAGATCTTCGGCCATCTCGACTTCCTTAATGCCCAAGTAACTCCAAGTCGAGTAGGATTCGTCACAACCGAGTAACGCGTTTTCTAGTCTACTTGATCTCGACAAGGGTCTAGTCGATCTCGAGTAGCCCTCGTCTGTCTCGGGTGACTGGTGTTCGACAAGGCTCTGACATGGCTCGGAGGTCTAGTCGATCTCGAGTAGCCCTACTCTGTATCGAGTAGGATTGGCTCATCGACTAGGTCTTCCCGGGTGGTTCTGCTCGACCGGCTCGGATCTGGACTCGGGGCTCGTCGATCTCGACAAGACCTCTTTGAGATCGAGTAGGGTTCCGGGATCGGGTTGTGTCTGACTCAGTGTCCTCGATCAGCTCTGCTCGACAAGGTGTGGTCGACCAGCCCTCGTCGAGTTCGAGTAGAGGCTAGTCGATCTCGAGTAGAGTTCCTCTCAGCTTTCTGCTCTGTTCTTAAAACGCACTTTCCCGAGTCCTCGTTTGTCGGATTGACGCATATGACCATGCGTTGGAAAGCGCTTTCCGAGGGCTACAACTCTCATGAAGACATCAAAGCTTGATTCAGAACGAAGAATGGTGAAAAATGGCCTTTTCTCCAGCTGCACCATTCTTAGCTTCTCCATGAGTTTCCTTTAAGCTCCAAAGTGCGTCCGATTTCTGCGAAATATAACCAAAACTTGTGTGGACCTCTATATATTGCAAATAAGTGTAAACTACACATATTTTGTATTATTCTAACCCAAATACATGCAATGTATGCAGAAATCGATATAAAAGTAAATGTAAAACATGGCAAATTAGGCTCACAACAAACACCCCATACTTAAGCTAGCTTGTCCTCAAGCAATACTTTTATTTGTCATTCAGGGGAAGAAATCAAAACTCTCAACATATTAGATTCATTGCCATATAACCCTGCAATTAATTACCATCCTCGAAAAGGTACTTATGTCACAGATCCATGCATGTGCAATTATACAAAAGCAACATCTACTCACAAAAGGAGGGTTATGCAAAAACAATTTTTATGTGACAAAGCATTAATAATCAAGAGGACTTTAATTTAAGCTCAAATAAGGAGTAGATTGGTAAAAGGCTAAAAGGTGGGCAATTTTTGGCAATGTGGTGCTTTTGATCCGAGGAAATGGAGTACGTTCCAAACTTTCATACCACATTCTTTCTCATTAGATTCATCACCTTTCATAATGCTTTTATCAATAATATTGCTTTTACCTCTCTAACCTCAGCACTGCCTTCTCGCGAGTCGCAAACATGGGTGTCATGAATGGCCCCGGATACTTAGTGCTTTGGACTCCTCACAATGTGTCCCATCTCTCCAAACTATTATCTCAGAGAGCAGGGTCAATCTACCTTTATCTCCTGAGGTGATTGGATTTTCTTTCACTCATTAAATTTTCCATATAATTCAAACAATTTCCTTCCAAACTCCAATAATGATAAACACAACAACCATATAACAATCTCCATAATGTAACATCATTCTCAACATAATCCCCGGATAAGGTAAAGAATGGAAATATTTAGATCATGTGGAGCTATAATTGAAATAAGGCATATTATGGCTTTTGTGTAATGCATAAGCATGGGTAAGGCTAGGATTATAAACAATGAGCATTATATGGAAATATAAAGTCCTCCATCATCTTATCATGCAACATGTCAAAAGCAATTTCAAATTTTACCTCATTTCATGGTTTTCAAGAAATAATGCACTTCATTGTGACTTCCCTTTACTAGGAAATTTCATGCTATATCTCTAATGAATCTAGTTTTGCATCGTTGTGTTCAATATAAGCTTCCATGACATTAATCAAAATTTTCAATGGGGGTCATTTTTCTAAATTTTGGAAAACATGCATATATAAGCACATAAATCTATAATGCATTCTAAAATAGCCATGTATAAGAAATAAACTTTAAATATGCACACATAATGTCAAATATGGCAAATATGCATAAAGTAAGTCCTTCCCCCACCTCACACTTAAACATTACAGTGTCCTCACTGTATAAAAACAAGGGTAAAGAAAGAAACTCACTAGACAGATGTGCAGCGCTTCATAATATCGAGTTAAAATGGCTGAGCCGAGTCCGTTTTTAGCTTGCATCTATCCATGGACCTGAAAAGTGTAAAAGACATATACCCACAATAGAAAAACTAAAACTTCCAAAAACAAAAACAAACAAAAGAAACAAAGTCTCAAAAGTCCAAAAATAAATGTCTATGTACAAGCTCTAGATTTTATAGTCGCTAGGCCGACTTCTCCATTAAGCATTAGCCTGGCTCATCTTTGTTCGGAGGTATAGGTGGATCTGGTGGTTCCTCCGGTGGTGGAAAGCGTGGGATGTCATCCGGAGGCATCATGTGAAGAAGCTTAAACCTCCCCGAGTGAACGCTCCATGGCTTCACCCATTCATCTTCCTGGGCTCCAGTTGGCATGCATAAAGGAAGATATAAAGAAAATATACATATCTCATCATCATACCTCTTCCGATTCATAGGTTGACTTGGTTGCGCGTCTCCAGCACAGCAAAACGGTGGAGTGGGAAGAGATATTTCCACCTCATCATGCGGAGCTTCATGCCACTTTGCTAGGACCCCATACTTGAATATGAACATCGGTTGCTCAAAATCATCGGGGATAGCCTTCACCTTGTAAGGTAAAAGAGATCTTGGAATGCCCTGGTCAACAATGTCCAACTTCTTCTCTTCTAGTGCTATTTCGCCGTGGGATCCTTCATATAATTCATCAACAATAGGTAGCAAAGTAGGAATGAAATTCGAGGAAGGACATACCTGATTGTCGACATTGAGTGGGTCAATTGGCTCGTCGAGAGGAGGGCATGGTCCTTTAGACTGAATGGAAGCCTCAAGACTTCGGATTTCGTCTTCCAACCGAGCTATTTCCCTTAATCGTGACTCCTCCACTGCGATCCTATTTCTCCGTCTCAAATCTTGATACCATTCTTCCCATGCAGGATTTCCTTCGACAAAGTCTTCCATCTTTGTACCTAAGCTATGAAATCACAATCAAGAACACAAATTAGTGGCAAAAGCTTGGCACCTAGTTGGTACCGGTGAGGTAGGTGGTGGTAGGGTATGTGATAGGGTAAGAAAAAGGGATGGGCTTTTCTGAACCTTAAACACAATTAAACTAGGCGCTATTGATATCTCCCCGGCAACGGCGCCAATTTGACGAGAGGGTTTCTCGACCAAATAAATTTGTAGTCAAGACCCCGCTATAGGATAGTGGAGTCAGGTTCGTCCTCAGGAGAGAAGTCAGCGGTTCTAGGTTTAGTGTGTTTTGGGGTTTTGGGAAAACGGGAAAAGGTGGGGAGGTTGTTGTCGATGTCGACTAAGACTTGGTCGATGTCGAGGGAATGATAGAAGAAGAGGTGGTCGGTGTCGGGTACCTTTGCAGGATAAAAATAATGAAATAAAATAAATAAAGATGCAAACTTCCAAGGTTAGGGATCACCACAACAATAAACATATGCGCAGATCATAAATCACATAAGGATGCATGCTTTATATCAAAGAATCAACTTTCGCAAATTCCAACAATTTAGGTGATAGAGGCTCTCGCATAAAAACCTAATTTGTTTCTACCTTTTCTTAATTAGGATCAACCAACTTTCGCAAGCAAACCCTAATTACTATCCAATTCATAATAAGATAACTTTCGCTTCAATATCATGAATAAGGAATTTCCTCAACTCTCGCAAAGGATTAAGCACATAGCTAGGTTGATGATGATAAAGACATATAAATTCATGGATTTAAATCAAACACACATATCTATGTTGGGATCACCCCAACCCTAGAAGAAGAAAATTAGAAACAAAACATAATAAAAGAAATTAACTTAAACATAAAATAAACTAAAACTTACATAACCTTCCAAACGTTCCTCCTCTCTCGCCTCCTCTCTCTCTCTCTCTCTCTCTCTCTCTCTCTCTCTCTCTCTCGCCTCCTCCCTCTTTCCTTGCGCCCTAAGACGACTTTGCTTGAATTGAATGAATGAAAATCAGCCCCCTAAGGCTTTATTTATAGTGATCAAACCCCGCTAATCAAGGAAATAATCATCTATCCATATCTACTTAAAGCTTAAAAGATAAATTAATTGCTTAAAGGAATTAAATCAAAAAGGAAAAGATAAATCTAAACTAGGTAAGTCTTCTTCATGTTGATAGATCTCCCTTCCATAGGTAGACTTGATCAAATTTGGATAGATCTTCGGCCATCTCGACTTCCTTAATGCCCAAGTAACTCCAAGTCGAGTAGGATTCGTCACAACCGAGTAACGCTTTTCTGGAAGTCTACTCGATCTCGACAAGGGTCTAGTCGATCTCGAGTAGCCATCGTCTGTCTCGAGTAGCCCTCGTCTGTCTCGGGTGACTGGTGCTCGACAAGGCTCTGACATGGCTCGGAGGTCTAGTCGATCTCGAGTAGCCCTACTCTGTATCGAGTAGGATTGGCTCATCGACTAGGTCTTCCCGGGTGGCTCTGCTCGACCGGCTCGGATCTGGACTCGGGGCTCGTCGATCTCGACAAGACCTCCTCGAGATCGAGTAGGGTTCCGGGATCGGGTTGTCTCTGACTCAGTGTCCTCGATCAGCTCTGCTCGACAAGGTGTGGTCGACCAGCCCTCGTCGATATCGAGTAGAGGCTAGTCGATCTCGAGTAGAGTTCCTCTCAGCTTTCTGCTCTGTTCTTAAAACGCACTTTTCCGAGTCCTCGTTTGTCGGATTGACGCATATGACCATGCGTTAGAAAGCTCTTTCCGAGGGCTACAACTCTCATGAAGACATCAAAGCTTGTTTCAGAACGAAGAATAGTGAAAAATGGCATTTTCTCCAGCTGCACCATTCTTAGCTTCTCCATAAGTTTCCTTTAAGCTCCAAAGTGCGTCCGATTTCTGCGAAATATAACCAAAACTTGTGTGGACCTCCATATATTGCAAATAAGTGTAAACTACACATATTCTGTATTATTCTAACCCAAATGCATGCAATGTATGCAGAAATCGATATAAAAGTAAATGTAAAACATGGCAAATTAGGCTCACAACAAACACCCCATACTTAAGCTTGCTTGTCCTCAAGAAATACTTTTATTTGTCATTCAGGGGAAGAAATCAAAACTCTCAACATATTAGATTCATTGCCATATAACCCTGCAATTAATTACCATCCTCGAAAAGGTACTTATGTCACAGATCCATGCATGTGCAATTATACAAAAGCAACATCTACTCACAAAAGGAGGGTTATGCAAAAACAATTTTTATGTGACAAAGCATTAATAATCAAGAGGACTTTAATTTAAGCTCAAATAAGGAGTAGATTGGTAAAAGGCTAAAAGGTGGGCAATTTTTGGCAATGTGGTGCTTTTGATCCGGGGAAATGGAGTACGTTCCAAACTTTCATACCACATTCTTTCTCATTAGATTCATCACCTTTCATAATGCTTTTATCAATAATATTGCTTTTACCTCTCTAACCTCAGCACTGCCTTCTCGCGAGTCGCAAACATGGGTGTCATGAATGGCCCCGGATACTTAGTGCTTTGGACTCCTCACAATGTGTCCCATCTCTCCAAACTATTATCTCAGAGAGCAGGGTCAATCTACCTTTATCTCCTGAGGTGATTGGATTTTCTTTCACTCATTAAATTTTCCATATAATTCAAACAATTTCCTTCCAAACTCCAATAATGATAAACACAACAACCATATAACAATCTCCATAATGTAACATCATTCTCAACATAATCCCCGGATAAGGTAAAGAATGGAAATATTTAGATCATGTGGAGCAATAATTGAAATAAGGCATATTATGACTTTTGTGTAATGCATAAGCATGGGTAAGGCTAGGATTATAAACAATGAGCATTATATGGAAATATAAAGTCCTCCATCATCTTATCATGCAACATGTCAAAAGCAATTTCAAATTTTACCTCATTTCATGGTTTTCAAGAAATAATGCACTTCATTGTGACTTCCCTTTACTAGGCAAATTCATGCTATATCTCTAATGAATCTAGTTTTGCATCGTCGTGTTCAATATAAGCTTCCATGACATTAATCAAAATTTTCAATGGGGGTCATTTTTCTAAATTTTGGAAAACATGCATATATAAGCACATAAATCTATAATGCATTCCAAAATAGCCATGTATAAGAAATAAACTTTAAATATGCACACATAATGTCAAATATGGCAAATATGCATAAAGTAAGTCCTTCCCCCACCTCACACTTAAACATTACAGTGTCCTCACTGTATAAAAACAAGGGTAAAGAAAGAAACTCACTGTATAAGCATTAGACTGGCTCATCTTTGTCCGGAGGTATAGGTGGATCTGGTGGTTCCTCCGGTGGTGGAAAGCGTGGGATGTCATCCGGAGGCATCATGTGAAGAAGCTTAAACCTCCCCGAGTGAACGCTCCATGGCTTCACCCATTCATCTTCCTGGGCTCCAGTTGGCATGCATAAAGGAAGATATAAAGAAAATATACATACCTCATCATCATACCTCTTCCGATTCATAGGTTGACTTGGTTGCGCGTCTCCAGCACAGCAAAACGGTGGAGTGGGAAGAGATATTTCCACCTCATCATGCGGAGCTTCATGCCACTTTGCTAGGACCCCATACTTGAATATGAACATCGGTTGCTCAAAATCATCGGGGATAGCCTTCACCTTGTAAGGTAAAAGAGATCTTGGAATGCCCTGGTCAACAATGTCCAACTTCTTCTCTTCTAGTGCTATTTCGCCGTGGGATCCTTCATATAATTCATCAACAATAGGTAGCAAAGTAGGAATGAAATTCGAGGAAGGACATACCTGATTGTCGACATTGAGTGGGTCAATTGGCTCGTCGAGAGGAGGGCATGGTCCTTTAGACTGAATGGAAGCCTCAAGACTTCGGATTTCGTCTTCCAACCGAGCTATTTCCCTTAATCGTGACTCCTCCACTGCGATCCTATTTCTCCGTCTCAAATCTTGATACCATTCTTCCCATGCAGGATTTCCTTCGACAAAGTCTTCCATCTTTGTACCTAAGCTACGAAATCACAATCAAGAACACAAATTAGTGGCAAAAGCTTGGCACCTAGTTGGTACCGGTGAGGTAGGTGGTGGTAGGGTATGTGATAGGGTAAGAAAAAGGGATGGGCTTTTCTGAACCTTAAACACAATTAAACTAGGCGCTATTGATATCTCCCCGGCAACGGCGCCAATTTGACGAGAGGGTTTCTCGACCAAATAAATTTGTAGTCAAGACCCCGCTATAGGATAGTGGAGTCAGGTTCGTCCTCAGGAGAGAAGTCAGCGGTTCTAGGTTTAGTGTGTTTTGGGGTTTTGGGAAAACGGGAAAAGGTGGGGAGGTTGTTGTCGATGTCGACTAAGACTTGGTCGATGTCGAGGGAATGATAGAAGAAGAGGTGGTCGGTGTCGGGTACCTTTGCAGGATAAAAATAATGAAATAAAATAAATAAAGATGCAAACTTCCAAGGTTAGGGATCACCACAACAATAAACATATGCGCAGATCATAAATCACATAAGGATGCATGCTTTATATCAAAGAATCAACTTTCGCAAATTCCAACAATTTAGGTGATAGAGGCTCTCGCATAAAAACCTAATTTGTTTCTACCTTTTCTTAATTAGGATCAACCAACTTTCGCAAGCAAACCCTAATTACTATCCAATTCATAATAAGATAACTTTCGCTTCAATATCATGAATAAGGAATTTCCTCAACTCTCGCAAAGGATTAAGCACATAGCTAGGTTGATGATGATAAAGACATATAAATTCATGGATTTAAATCAAACACACATATCTATGTTGGGATCACCCCAACCCTAGAAGAAGAAAATTAGAAACAAAACATAATAAAAGAAATTAACTTAAACATAAAATAAACTAAAACTTACATAACCTTCCAAACGTTCCTCCTCTCTCGCCTCCTCTCTCTCTCTCTCTCTCTCTCTCTCTCTCTCTCTCTCTCTCTCTCTCTCTCGCCTCCTCCCTCTTTCCTTGCGCCCTAAGACGACTTTGCTTGAATTGAATGAATGAAAATCAGCCCCCTAAGGCTTTATTTATAGTGATCAAACCCCGCTAATCAAGGAAATAATCATCTATCCATATCTACTTAAAGCTTAAAAGATAAATTAATTGCTTAAAGGAATTAAATCAAAAAGGAAAAGATAAATCTAAACTAGGTAAGTCTTCTTCATGTTGATAGATCTCCCTTCCATAGGTAGACTTGATCAAATTTGGATAGATCTTCGGCCATCTCGACTTCCTTAATGCCCAAGTAACTCCAAGTCGAGTAGGATTCGTCACAACCGAGTAACGCTTTTCTGGAAGTCTACTCGATCTCGACAAGGGTCTAGTCGATCTCGAGTAGCCATCGTCTGTCTCGAGTAGCCCTCGTCTGTCTCGGGTGACTGGTGCTCGACAAGGCTCTGACATGGCTCGGAGGTCTAGTCGATCTCGAGTAGCCCTACTCTGTATCGAGTAGGATTGGCTCATCGACTAGGTCTTCCCGGGTGGCTCTGCTCGACCGGCTCGGATCTGGACTCGGGGCTCGTCGATCTCGACAAGACCTCCTCGAGATCGAGTAGGGTTCCGGGATCGGGTTGTCTCTGACTCAGTGTCCTCGATCAGCTCTGCTCGACAAGGTGTGGTCGACCAGCCCTCGTCGATATCGAGTAGAGGCTAGTCGATCTCGAGTAGAGTTCCTCTCAGCTTTCTGCTCTGTTCTTAAAACGCACTTTTCCGAGTCCTCGTTTGTCGGATTGACGCATATGACCATGCGTTAGAAAGCTCTTTCCGAGGGCTACAACTCTCATGAAGACATCAAAGCTTGTTTCAGAACGAAGAATAGTGAAAAATGGCATTTTCTCCAGCTGCACCATTCTTAGCTTCTCCATAAGTTTCCTTTAAGCTCCAAAGTGCGTCCGATTTCTGCGAAATATAACCAAAACTTGTGTGGACCTCCATATATTGCAAATAAGTGTAAACTACACATATTCTGTATTATTCTAACCCAAATGCATGCAATGTATGCAGAAATCGATATAAAAGTAAATGTAAAACATGGCAAATTAGGCTCACAACAAACACCCCATACTTAAGCTTGCTTGTCCTCAAGAAATACTTTTATTTGTCATTCAGGGGAAGAAATCAAAACTCTCAACATATTAGATTCATTGCCATATAACCCTGCAATTAATTACCATCCTCGAAAAGGTACTTATGTCACAGATCCATGCATGTGCAATTATACAAAAGCAACATCTACTCACAAAAGGAGGGTTATGCAAAAACAATTTTTATGTGACAAAGCATTAATAATCAAGAGGACTTTAATTTAAGCTCAAATAAGGAGTAGATTGGTAAAAGGCTAAAAGGTGGGCAATTTTTGGCAATGTGGTGCTTTTGATCCGGGGAAATGGAGTACGTTCCAAACTTTCATACCACATTCTTTCTCATTAGATTCATCACCTTTCATAATGCTTTTATCAATAATATTGCTTTTACCTCTCTAACCTCAGCACTGCCTTCTCGCGAGTCGCAAACATGGGTGTCATGAATGGCCCCGGATACTTAGTGCTTTGGACTCCTCACAATGTGTCCCATCTCTCCAAACTATTATCTCAGAGAGCAGGGTCAATCTACCTTTATCTCCTGAGGTGATTGGATTTTCTTTCACTCATTAAATTTTCCATATAATTCAAACAATTTCCTTCCAAACTCCAATAATGATAAACACAACAACCATATAACAATCTCCATAATGTAACATCATTCTCAACATAATCCCCGGATAAGGTAAAGAATGGAAATATTTAGATCATGTGGAGCAATAATTGAAATAAGGCATATTATGACTTTTGTGTAATGCATAAGCATGGGTAAGGCTAGGATTATAAACAATGAGCATTATATGGAAATATAAAGTCCTCCATCATCTTATCATGCAACATGTCAAAAGCAATTTCAAATTTTACCTCATTTCATGGTTTTCAAGAAATAATGCACTTCATTGTGACTTCCCTTTACTAGGCAAATTCATGCTATATCTCTAATGAATCTAGTTTTGCATCGTCGTGTTCAATATAAGCTTCCATGACATTAATCAAAATTTTCAATGGGGGTCATTTTTCTAAATTTTGGAAAACATGCATATATAAGCACATAAATCTATAATGCATTCCAAAATAGCCATGTATAAGAAATAAACTTTAAATATGCACACATAATGTCAAATATGGCAAATATGCATAAAGTAAGTCCTTCCCCCACCTCACACTTAAACATTACAGTGTCCTCACTGTATAAAAACAAGGGTAAAGAAAGAAACTCACTAGACAGATGTGCAGCGCTTCATAATATCGAGTTAAAATGCCTGAGCCGAGTCCGTTTTTAGCTTGCATCTATCCATGGACCTGAAAAGTGTAAAAGACATATACCCACAATAGAAAAACTAAAAGTTCCAAAAACAAAAACAAACAAAAGCAACAAAGTCTCAAAAGTCCAAAAATAAATGTCTATGTACAAGCTCTAGATTTTATAGTCGCTAGGCCGACTTCTCCATTAAGCATTAGCCTGGCTCATCTTTGTCCGGAGGTATAGGTGGATCTGGTGGTTCCTCCGGTGGTGGAAAGCGTGGGATGTCATCCGGAGGCATCATGTGAAGAAGCTTAAACCTCCTCGAGTGAACGCTCCATGGCTTCACCCATTCATCTTCCTGGGCTCCAGTTGGCATGCATAAAGGAAGATATAAAGAAAATATACATACCTCATCATCATACCTCTTTCGATTCATAGGTTGACTTGGTTGCGCGTCTCCAACATAGCAAAACGGTGGAGTGGGAAGAGATATTTCCACCTCATCATGCGGAGCTTCATGCCATTTTGCTAGGACCCCATACTTGAATATGAACATCGGTTGCTCAAAATCATCGGGGATAGCCTTCACCTTGTAAGGTAAAAGAGATCTTGGAATGCCCTGGTCAACAATGTCCAACTTCTTCTCTTCTAGTGCTATTTCGCCGTGGGATCCTTCATATGATTCATCAACAATAGGTAGCAAAGTAGGAATGAAATTCGAGGAAGGACATACCTGATTGTCGACATTGAGTGGGTCAATTGGCTCGTCGAGAGGAGGGCATGGTCCTTTAGACTGAATGGAAGCCTCAAGACTTCGGATTTCGTCTTCCAACCGAGCTATTTCCCTTAATCGTGACTCCTCCACTGCGATCCTATTTCTCCGTCCCAAATCTTGATACCATTCTTCCCATGCAGGATTCCCTTCGACAAAGTCTTCCATCTTTGTACCTAAGCTATGAAATCACAATCAAGAACACAAATTAGTGGCAAAAGCTTGGCACCTAGTTGGTACCGGTGAGGTAGGTGGTGGTAGGGTATGTGATAGGGTAAGAAAAAGGGATGGGCTTTTCTGAACCTTAAACACAATTAAACTAGGCGCGATTGATATCTCCCCGGCAACGGCGCCAATTTGATGAGAGGGTTTCTCGACCAAATAAATTTGTAGTCAAAACCCCGCTATAGGATAGTGGAGTCAGGTTCGTCCTCAGGAGAGAAGTCAGCGGTTCTAGGTTTAGTATTTTTTGGGGTTCAGGGATAGCGGGAAAAGGTGGGGAGGTTGTTGTCGATGTCGACTAAGACTTGGTCGATGTCGAGGGAATGATAGAAGAAGAGGTGGTCGGTGTCGGGTAACTTTGCAGGATAAAAATAATGAAATAAAATAAATAAAGATGCAAACTTCCAAGGTTAGGGATCATCACAACAATAAACATATACGCAGATCATAAATCACATAAAGATGCATGCTTTATATCAAAGAATCAACTTTCGCAAATTCCAACAATTTAGGTGATAGAGGCTCTCGCATAAAAACCTAATTTGTTTCTACCTTTTCTTAATTAGGATCAACCAACTTTCGCAAGCAAACCCTAATTACTATCCAATTCATAATAAGATAACTTTCGCAAGCAAACCCTAATTACTATCCAATTCATAATAAGATAACTTTCGCTTCAATATCATGAATAAGGAATTTCCTCAACTCTCGCAAAGGATTAAGCACATAGCTAGGTAGATGATGATAAAGACATATAAATTCATGGATTTAAATCAAACACACATATCTATGTTGGGATCACCCCAACCCTAGAAGAAGAAAATTAGAAACAAAACATAATAAAAGAAATTAACTTAAACATAAAATAAACTAAAACTTACATAACCTTCCAAACGTTCCTCCTCTCTCGCCTCCTCTCTCTCTCTCTCTCTCTCTCTCTCTCTCTCTCTCTCTCTCTCTCTCGCCTCCTCCCTCTTTCCTTGCGCCCTAAGACGACTTTGCTTGAATTGAATGAATGAAAATCAGCCCCCTAAGGCTTTATTTATAGTGATCAAACCCCGCTAATCAAGGAAATAATCATCTATCCATATCTACTTAAAGCTTAAAAGATAAATTAATTGCTTAAAGGAATTAAATCAAAAAGGAAAATATAAATCTAAACTAGGTAAGTCTTCTTCATGTTGATAGATCTCCCTTCCATAGGTAGACTTGATCAAATTTGGATAGATCTTCGGCCATCTCGACTTCCTTAATGCCCAAGTAACTCCAAGTCGAGTAGGATTCGTCACAACCGAGTAACGCGTTTTCTGGAAGTCTACTCGATCTCGACAAGGGTCTAGTCGATCTCGAGTAGCCATCGTCTGTCTCGAGTAGCCCTCGTCTGTCTCGAGTAGGCCTCGTCTGTCTCGGGTGACTGGTGCTCGACAAGGCTCTGACATGGCTCGGAGGTCTAGTCGATCTCGAGTAGCCCTACTCTGTATCGAGTAGGATTGGCTCATCGACTAGGTCTTCCCGGGTGGCTCTGCTCGACCGGCTCGGATCTGGACTCGGGGCTCGTCGATCTCGACAAGACCTCTTCGAGATCGAGTAGGGTTCCGGGATCGGGTTGTCTCCCTCTCGCCTCCTCTCTCCTCTCTCTCTCTCTCTCTCTCTCTCTCTCTCTCTCTCTCTCTCTCTCTCTCTCTCTCTCTCTCTCTCTCTCTCTATCTCTCTCTCTCGCCTCCTCCCTCTCTCCTTGCGCCCTAAGACGACTTTGCTTGAATTGAATGAATGAAAATCAGCCCCCTAATGCTTTATTTATAGTGATCAAACCCCGCTAATCAAGGAAATAATCATCTATCCATATCTACTTAAAGCTTAAAAGATAAATTAATTGCTTAAAGGAATTAAATCAAAAAGGAAAAGATAAATCTAAACTAGGTAAGTCTTCTTCATGTTGATAGATCTCCCTTCCATAGGTAGACTTGATCAAATTTGGATAGATCTTCGGCCATCTCGACTTCCTTAATGCCCAAGTAACTCCAAGTCGAGTAGGATTCGTCACAACCGAGTAACGCGTTTTCTGGAAGTCTACTCGATCTCGACAAGGGTCTAGTCGATCTCGAGTAGCCATCGTCTGTCTCGAGTAGCCCTCGTCTGTCTCGGGTGACTGGTGCTCGACAAGGCTCTGACATGGCTCGGAGGTCTAGTCGATCTCGAGTAGCCCTACTCTGTATCGAGTAGGATTGGCTCATCGACTAGGTCTTCCCGGGTGGCTCTGCTCGACCGGCTCGGATCTGGACTCGGGGCTCGTCGATCTCGACAAGACCTCCTCGAGATCGAGTAGGGTTCTGGGATCGGGTTGTCTCTGACTCAGTGTCCTCGATCAGCTCTGCTCGACAAGGTGTGGTCGACCAGCCCTCGTCGATATCGAGTAGAGGCTAGTCGATCTCGAGTAGAGTTCCTCTCAGCTTTCTGCTCTGTTCTTAAAACGCACTTTCCCGAGTCCTCGTTTGTCGGATTGACGCATATCACCATGCGTTAGAAAGCTCTTTCCGAGGGCTACAACTCTCATGAAGACATCAAAGCTTGATTCAGAACGAAGAATAGTGAAAAATGGAATTTTCTCCAGCTGCACCATTCTTAGCTTCTCCATAAGTTTCCTTTAAGCTCCAAAGTGCGTCCGATTTCTGCGAAATATAACCAAAACTTGTGTGGACCTCCATATATTGCAAATAAGTGTAAAATACACATATTCTGTATTATTCTAACCCAAATGCATGCAATGTATGCAGAAATCGATATAAAAGTAAATGTAAAACATGGCAAATTAGGCTCACAACAAACACCCCATACTTAAGCTTGCTTGTCCTCAAGAAATACTTTTATTTGTCATTCAGGGGAAGAAATCAAAACTCTCAACATATTAGATTCATTGCCATATAACCCTGCAATTAATTACCATCCTCGAAAAGGTACTTATGTCACAGATCCATGCATGTGCAATTATACAAAAGCAACATCTACTCACAAAAGGAGGGTTATGCAAAAACAATTTTTATGTGACAAAGCATTAATAATCAAGAGGACTTTAATTTAAGCTCAAATAAGGAGTAGATTGGTAAAAGGCTAAAAGGTGGGCAATTTTTGGCAATGTGGTGCTTTTGATCCGGGGAAATGGAGTACGTTCCAAACTTTCATACCACATTCTTTCTCATTAGATTCATCACCTTTCATAATGCTTTTATCAATAATATTGCTTTTACCTCTCTAACCTCAGCACTGCCTTCTCGCGAGTCGCAAACATGGGTGTCATGAATGGCCCCGGATACTTAGTGCTTTGGACTCCTCACAATGTGTCCCATCTCTCCAAACTATTATCTCAGAGAGCAGGGTCAATCTACCTTTATCTCCTGAGGTGATTGGATTTTCTTTCACTCATTAAATTTTCCATATAATTCAAACAATTTCCTTCCAAACTCCAATAATGATAAACACAACAACCATATAACAATCTCCATAATGTAACATCATTCTCAACATAATCCCCGGATAAGGTAAATAATGGAAATATTTAGATCATGTGGAGCAATAATTGAAATAAGGCATATTATGGCTTTTGTGTAATGCATAAGCATGGGTAAGGCTAGAATTATAAACAATGAGCATTATATGGAAATATAAAGTCCTCCATCATCTTATCATGCAACATGTCAAAAGCAATTTCAAATTTTACCTCATTTCATGGTTTTCAAGAAATAATGCACTTCATTGTGACTTCCCTTTACTAGGCAAATTCATGCTATATCTCTAATGAATCTAGTTTTGCATCGTCGTGTTCAATATAAGCTTCCATGACATTAATCAAAATTTTCAATGGGGGTCATTTTTCTAAATTTTGGAAAACATGCATATATAAGCACATAAATCTATAATGCATTCCGAAATAGCCATGTATAAGAAATAAACTTTAAATATGCACACATAATGTCAAATATGGCAAATATGCATAAAGTAAGTCCTTCCCCCACCTCACACTTAAACATTACAGTGTCCTCACTGTATAAAAACAAGGGTAAAGAAAGAAACTCACTAGACAAATGTGCAGCGCTTCATAATATCGAGTTAAAATGCCTGAGCCGAGTCCGTTTTTAGCTTGCATCTATCCATGGACCTGAAAAGTGTAAAAGACATATACCCACAATAGAAAAACTAAAAGTTCCAAAAACAAAAACAAACAAAAGCAACAAAGTCTCAAAAGTCCAAAAATAAATGTCTATGTACAAGCTCTAGATTTTATAGTCGCTAGGCCGACTTCTCCATTAAGCATTAGCCTGGCTCATCTTTGTCCGGAGGTATAGGTGGATCTGGTGGTTCCTCCGGTGGTGGAAAGCGTGGGATGTCATCCGGAGGCATCATGTGAAGAAGCTTAAACCTCCTCGAGTGAACGCTCCATGGCTTCACCCATTCATCTTCCTGGGCTCCAGTTGGCATGCATAAAGGAAGATATAAAGAAAATATACATACCTCATCATCATACCTCTTTCGATTCATAGGTTGACTTGGTTGCGCGTCTCCAACATAGCAAAACGGTGGAGTGGGAAGAGATATTTCCACCTCATCATGCGGAGCTTCATGCCACTTTGCTAGGACCCCATACTTGAATATGAACATCGGTTGCTCAAAATCATCGGGGATAGCCTTCACCTTGTAAGGTAAAAGAGATCTTGGAATGCCCTGGTCAACAATGTCCAACTTCTTCTCTTCTAGTGCTATTTCGCCGTGGGATCCTTCATATGATTCATCAACAATAGGTAGCAAACTAGGAATGAAATTCGAGGAAGGACATACCTGATTGTCGACATTGAGTGGGTCAATTGGCTCGTCGAGAGGAGGGCATGGTCCTTTAGACTGAATGGAAGCCTCAAGACTTCGGATTTCGTCTTCCAACCGAGCTATTTCCCTTAATCGTGACTCCTCCACTGCGATCCTATTTCTCCGTCCCAAATCTTGATACCATTCTTCCCATGCAGGATTCCCTTCGACAAAGTCTTCCATCTTTGTACCTAAGCTATGAAATCACAATCAAGAACACAAATTAGTGGCAAAAGCTTGGCACCTAGTTGGTACCGGTGAGGTAGGTGGTGGTAGGGTATGTGATAGGGTAAGAAAAAGGGATGGGCTTTTCTGAACCTTAAACACAATTAAACTAGGCGCGATTGATATCTCCCCGGCAACGGCGCCAATTTGATGAGAGGGTTTCTCGACCAAATAAATTTGTAGTCAAAACCCCGCTATAGGATAGTGGAGTCAGGTTCGTCCTCAGGAGAGAAGTCAGCGGTTCTAGGTTTAGTGTTTTTTGGGGTTCAGGGATAGCGGGAAAAGGTGGGGAGGTTGTTGTCGATGTCGACTAAGACTTGGTCGATGTCGAGGGAATGATAGAAGAAGAGGTGGTCGGTGTCGGGTAACTTTGCAGGATAAAAATAATGAAATAAAATAAATAAAGATGCAAACTTCCAAGGTTAGGGATCATCACAACAATAAACATATACGCAGATCATAAATCACATAAAGATGCATGCTTTATATCAAAGAATCAACTTTCGCAAATTCCAACAATTTAGGTGATAGAGGCTCTCGCATAAAAACCTAATTTGTTTCTACCTTTTCTTAATTAGGATCAACCAACTTTCGCAAGCAAACCCTAATTACTATCCAATTCATAATAAGATAACTTTCGCTTCAATATCATGAATAAGGAATTTCCTCAACTCTCGCAAAGGATTAAGCACATAGCTAGGTAGATGATGATAAAGACATATAAATTCATGGATTTAAATCAAACACACATATCTATGTTGGGATCACCCCAACCCTAGAAGAAGAAAATTAGAAACAAAACATAATAAAAGAAATTAACTTAAACATAAAATAAACTAAAACTTACATAACCTTCCAAACGTTCCTCCTCTCTCGCCTCCCCTCTCTCTCTCTCTCTCTCTCTCTCTCTCTCTCTCTCTCTCTCTCTCTCTCTCTCGCCTCCTCCCTCTTTCCTTGCGCCCTAAGACGACTTTGCTTGAATTGAATGAATGAAAATCAGCCCCCTAAGGCTTTATTTATAGTGATCAAACCCCGCTAATCAAGGAAATAATCATCTATCCATATCTACTTAAAGCTTAAAAGATAAATTAATTGCTTAAAGGAATTAAATCAAAAAGGAAAATATAAATCTAAACTAGGTAAGTCTTCTTCATGTTGATAGATCTCCCTTCCATAGGTAGACTTGATCAAATTTGGATAGATCTTCGGCCATCTCGACTTCCTTAATGCCCAAGTAACTCCAAGTGGAGTAGGATACGTCACAACCGAGTAACGCGTTTTCTGGAAGTCTACTCGATCTCGACAAGGGTCTAGTCGATCTCGAGTAGCCATCGTCTGTCTCGAGTAGCCCTCGTCTGTCTCGAGTAGGCCTCGTCTGTCTCGGGTGACTGGTGCTCGACAAGGCTCTGACATGGCTCGGAGGTCTAGTCGATCTCGAGTAGCCCTACTCTGTATCGAGTAGGATTGGCTCATCGACTAGGTCTTCCCGGGTGGCTCTGCTCGACCGGCTCGGATCTGGACTCGGGGCTCGTCGATCTCGACAAGACCTCTTCGAGATCGAGTAGGGTTCCGGGATCGGGTTGTCTTTGACTCATTGTCCTCGATCAGCTCTGCTCGACAAGGTGTGGTCGACCAGCCCTAGTCGAGATCGAGTAGAGGCTAGTCGATCTCGAGTAGAGTTCCTCTCAGCTTTCTGCTCTGTTCTTAAAACGCACTTTCCCGAGTCCTCGTTTGTCGGATTCACGCATATGACCATGCGTTAGAAAGCTCTTTTCGAGGGCTACAACTCTCATGAAGACATTAAAGCTTGATTCAGAACGAAGAATAGTGAAAAATGGCATTTTCTCCAGCCGCACCATTCTTAGCTTCTCCATGAGTTTCCTTTAAGCTCCAAAGTGCGTCCGATTTCTGCGAAATATAACCAAACTTGTGTGGACCTCCATATATTGCAAATAAGTGTAAACTACACATATTCTGTATTATTCTAACCCAAATGCATGCAATGTATGCAGAAATCGATATAAAAGTAAATGTAAAACATGGCAAATTAGGCTCACAACAAACACCCCATACTTAAGCTTGCTTGTCCTCAAGAAATACTTTTATTTGTCATTCAGGGGAAGAAATCAAAACTCTCAACATATTAGATTCATTGCCATATAACCCTGCAATTAATTACCATCCTCGAAAAGGTACTTATGTCACAGATCCATTCATGTGCAATTATACAAAAGCAACATCTACTCACAAAAGGAGGGTTATGCAAAAACAATTTTTATGTGACAAAGCATTAATAATCAAGAGGACTTTAATTTAAGCTCAAATAAGGAGTAGATTGGTAAAAGGCTAAAAGGTGGGCAATTTTTGGCAATGTGGTGCTTTTGATCCGGGGAAATGGAGTACGTTCCAAACTTTCATACCACATTCTTTCTCATTAGATTCATCACCTTTCATAATGCTTTTATCAATAATATTGCTTTTACCTCTCTAACCTCAGCACTGCCTTCTCGCGAGTCGCAAACATGGGTGTCATGAATGGCCCCGGATACTTAGTGCTTTGGACTCCTCACAATGTGTCCCATCTCTCCAAACTATTATCTCAGAGAGCAGGGTCAATCTACCTTTATCTCCTTAAATTTTCCATATAATTCAAACAATTTCCTTCCAAACTCCAATAATGATAAACAAATCAACCATATAACAATCTCCATAATGTAACATCATTCTCAACATAATCCCCGGATAAGGTAAAGAATGGAAATATTTAGATCATGTGGAGCAATAATTGAAATAAGGAATATTATGCCTTTTGTGTAATGCATAAGCATGGGTAAGGCTAGAATTATAAACAATGAGGATTATATGGAAATATAAAGTCCTCCACCATCTTATCATGCAACATGTCAAAAGCAATTTCAAATTTTACCTCATTTCATGGTTTTCAAGAAATAATGCACTTCATTGTGACTTCCCTTTACTAGGCAATTTCATGCTATATCTCTAATGAATCTAGTTTTGCATCGTCGTGTTCAATATAAGCTTCCATGACATTAATCAAAGTTTTCAATGGGGGTCATTTTTCTAAATTTTGGAAAACATGCATATATAAGCACATAAATCTATAATGCATTCCAAAATAGCCATGTATAAGAAATAAACTTTAAATATGCACACATAATGTCAAATATGGAAAATATGCATAAAGTAAGTCCTTCCCCCACCTCATACTTAAACATTACAGTGTCCTCATTGTATAAAAACAAGGGTAAAGAAAGAAACTCACTAGACAGATGTGCAGCGCTTCATAATATCAAGTTAAAATGCCTGAGCCGAGTCCGTTTTTAGCTTGCATCTAACTATGGACCTGAAAAGTGTAAAAGACATATACCCACAATAGAAAAACTAAAAGTTCCAAAAACAAAAACAAACAAAAGCAACAAAGTCTCAAAAGTCCAAAAATAAATGTCTATGTACAAGCTCTAGATTTTATAGTCGCTAGGCCGACTTCTCCATTAAGCATTAGACTGGCTCATCTTTGTCCGGAGGTATAGGTGGATCTGGTGGTTCCTCCGGTGGTGGAAAGCGTGGGATGTCATCCGGAGGCATCATGTGAAGAAGCTTAAACCTCCCCGAGTGAACGCTCCATGGCTTCACCCATTCATCTTCTTGGGCTCCAGTTGGCATGCATAAAGGAAGATGTAAAGAAAATATACATACCTCATCATCATACCTCTTCCGATTCATAGGTTGACTTGGTTGCGCGTCTCCAGCACAGCAAAACGGTGGAGTGGGAAGAGATATTTCCACCTCATCATGCGGAGCTTCATGCCACTTTGCTAGGACCCCATACTTGAATATGAACATCGGTTGCTCAAAATCATCGGGGATAGCCTTCACCTTGTAAGGTAAAAGAGATCTTGGAATGCCCTGGTCAACAATGTCCAACTTCTTCTCTTCTAGTGCTATTTCGCCATGGGATCCTTCATATGATTCATCAACAATAGGTAGCAAAGTAGGAATGAAATTCGAGGAAGGACATACCTGATTGTCGACATTGAGTGGGTCAATTGGCTCGTCGAGAGGAGGGCATGGTCCTTTAGACTGAATGGAAGCCTCAAGACTTCGGATTTCGTCTTCCAACCGAGCTATTTCCCTTAATCGTGACTCCTCCACTGCGATCCTATTTCTCCGTCTCAAATCTTGATACCATTCTTCCCATGCAGGATTCCCTTCGACAAAGTCTTCCATCTTTGTACCTAAGCTATGAAATCACAATCAAGAACACAAATTAGTGGCAAAAGCTTGGCACCTAGTTGGTACCGGTGAGGTAGGTGGTGGTAGGGTATGTGATAGGGTAAGAAAAAGGGATGGGCTTTTCTGAACCTTAGACACAATTAAACTAGGCGCGATTGATATCTCCCCGGCAATGGCGCTAATTTGACGAGAGGGTTTCTCGACCAAATAAATTTGTAGTCAAGACCCCGCTATAGGATAGTGGAGTCAGGTTCGTCCTCAAGAGAGAAGTCAGCGGTTCTAGGTTTAGTGTGTTTTGGGGTTCAGGGATAGCGGGAAAAGGTGGGGAGGTTGTTGTCGATGTCGACTAAGACTTGGTCGATGTCGAGGGAATGATAGAAGAAGAGGTGGTCGGTGTCGGGTGTTGTTGCAGGAGGATGGTCAAGTATGAAATAAATGTAAAATAAAGTTCAGACTGACTTCCCTGTCTCAGCAAATAAATACAAGACTTCCTCCCGTTGTAGTAAGAGAAAAGTCAGGATCGAATCCACGAGGAAGCACGTCAGCAGTTCTTAGGTAGCAGTAGATCTCACAGACAAACAACAGAAGCAAAGACAGAAGCAAACAAAGCAAACGAAAGCAAGGAACAAAGCAAACAAGCAAAGCAAACTACTCGACATCAGCTAATCGACAACAGCAAAGTACTCGACCAGACAACTCGACCGAGTTTTGTCGACACAGGTCCTCGACGTCGACAAGTTACTCGACACAAACAGCTGATCGACAACACAGAAAGAACTCGATCTCGATTAATCTTCTCGACGTCGACAACAGTGTTCTATGTCGACAAGCTTCTTCGATCTCGACAAGTAACAGAAAACTAAATTGCAAAGCTTTTCGGACAGAAACGAATTTTTAACGAAATAAAATCAATAAACTAAAAGCTTCCAAGGCTAGGGTTTCAACACCACAACAGTAACCATGCAAAGTAACACATAAAGGCATAAAAGATCATGCTTTCCATCTAAATAACTTTCGTTATTAACAAATAGGAATATAGAGGCTTTCGCATAAACCCTAATTGTTACTAACCCTTTTCACATAATTAATCCAAGTTGCATTAAGATCACTTTCGCTTCAATAACACAAACAAGGATCACCTTCAACTCTCGCAAAAGAATCATGCTCATAGGGATAGAAGATGAATCACATAAAAATCTGACGTTTATTGCATCGCCTCACATGACCACCGTCGGGCTCACCCCAGCCCCAGAAGTGGGTGGACTACTCACGCCTCATCGCAATAACAGACATCTTCGATCGAAAGGAAATAAATTGCATTAAACTAAATTCAAAGCTTTTACAATTCCGACAATCAACTTTCGCAAATCGCCAAAACCCTAAAAACCTTAAACTCCTAAACTACTCTACTTGTATCTCTGAATGGAATTGTGTGTAACTTCTCATTGTGAAAAGTCAGCCCCTAGGGCCTTATTTATAGGCTTCTAATCCTTGCTAATCAAGGATAGAAGATATCTATCTTTATCTAAAACTATATCTAAAACTTAATGATAAATAAATAACATAGTGTAATTAAATAAAATAGATAGACTAGGATTATATCTAATGTGTGGACATCTTCTTTGGTCTTGATAGATCTTTGATAGATTCGGATAGAATTCGTCGAATCTTGGCTTGCAAGTAATCTCCTTTCTCTTCGGACTTCTCCTCGATCTCGGCTTCTGGAGTGCTCGACATGTCTTCTCGATGTCGACAACTTTCCTCGACATCGACAACATTTTGGTCTTGAGTTCAGTCAACTCGACTTCGTCTTCCAGTGCTCATGTCGAGTTTTGGATACTTGTCGATGTCGACAACTCTTGTCGACGTCGAGTTCTTTTCTCAGCTTCCAGCTCTGTTCGTAAAACGCACTTTCCCGATGCCTCGGTTGTCGGATTGACGCATATGACCATGCGTTGGAAAGCTCTTTCCGAGGGCTACAACTCTCATGAAGACATCACAGCCTGATTCAGAATGATGAAAACTGGAAATTGGCCTTCTCTCCAGCTGCACCATTCTTGGCTTCTCCATAAGTTCCCTTTAATCTCCAAAATGCGTCCGATTTCTGCGAAATATAACAAAAACTTGTGTAGACCTCCATATATTGCAAACAAGTGTAAACTACACAGATTCTGTATTATTCTAACCCAAATGTATGCAATGTATGCAGAAATCGATATAAAAGATAATGTAAAACATGGCAAATTAGGCTCACAACAAACACCCCATACTTAAGCTTGCTTGTCCTCAAGCAATACTTTTAATTGTCATTCAGGGGAAGAATTCAAACTCTCAACATATCAGATTCATTCTTATATGTCCCTGCAATCAATTACCATCCTCGAAAAGGTACTAGTGTCACAGATCCATGCATGTGCAAATATGTAAAAGCAACATCTACTCACAAAAGGAGGGTTATGCAAAAATAATTCATTCGTGACAAAGCATTGATAATCAAGAAGATTTTAATTTAAGCTCATGAAGGAGTAGATTGGTAAAAGGCAAAAAGGTGGGCAATTTCTGGCAATGTGGTGCTTTTGATCTGGCGAAATGGAGTACTTTCCAAATTGAATTTCCACATTCCTTCTTCCATTTGATTCATCACCTTTCATAATGCTTTTCTCAATAATAATGCTTTTACCTCTCTAACCTCAGCACTGCCTTCTTGCGAGTCGCAAACATGGGTGTCATGAATGGCCCCGGATACTTAGTGCTTTGGACTCCTCGCAATGTGTCCCATCTCTCCAAACTATTATCTCAGAGAGCAGGGTCAATCTACCTTTATCTCCTGAGGTGATTGGATTTTCTTTCACTCATTAAATTTTCCATATATTTCAAACACTTTCCTTCCAAACTCCAAATATGATAATAACAACACAAACACCATATGACATCTCCATAATGTAACATCATTCTCAACATAATCCCCGGATAAGGTAAAGAATGGCATTTATTTAGATCATGTGGAGCAATATTTGAAATAAGGCATATTATGGCTTTTGTGATGCATAAGCATAGGTAAGGCTAGGAATTTAACAATATGAGCATTATATGGAAATATAAAGTCCTCCATCCTCTTATCATGCAACATGTCAAAAGCAATTTCAAATTTTACCTCCTTTCATGGTTTTCAAGAAATAATGCACTTCATTGTGACTTCCCTTTACTAGGCAATTTCATGCTATATCTCTAATGAATCCAATTTTGCATCGTCGAGTTCAATATAAGCTTCCATGACATTATTCAAAAATTTCAATGGGGGTCATTTTTCAAGATTTTTGGAAAACATGCATATAAGCACATAAATAAATAATGCATTCCAAAATAGCCATGTAGCAATTCCAAGAAATAATGCACACATAATGTCAAGTATGGAAAATATGCATAATGTAAGCCCTTCCCCCACCCCATACTTAAACATTACAGTGTCCTCACTGTATATAAAAAAAACAATGTAAAGGGTAAAGAAAGAAACTCACAAGACATGTGTGCAGAGCTGCAAAATTTCGAATGGAGCACCTCTTAGTCCGAGTAAGCTTTGGTTCTATCCATTGACCTGAAAAAGTAGAAGACATATACCCATAATAGCAAAAACAAAAACCAAAGAAATGTTCAAAACCAAAAACAAAAAACAAAGTTTAAATGTCCTAAAAAGTCTATGTACATGCTCTAGATTTTATAGTCGCTAGGCCGACTTTCATTAATGCTCAAGGTGGCATCTGCAGGGCCCATGTAGCTTGGGCCTCAAATAAGACTCCATTCTTGTCCATCAGCTGTAATCCTCCAGAATGGATCTTGTTTAACACGAACGGTCCCATCCGCTTCTTGTTGAATTTATTAGGAAACCAATGATCCTTTGATTTAGAGACATAGAGCTTGTCTCCAACTTCATATTCCTTAGGCTCATCATTGGAAATCCTGCACAATCGCACATACCAAGGCAGACCTCTCCCATGTATAGATAAATCTTTGATGGAAATAGGAGAAGAAAGATCCATACCTTGACTTACCTTTGCGGAAACGGAATCGGGCACCACGGTGTTTGGTCGATCTCGACTAGGGCTCCTCAAGATCGACGAGTCTGCTGGTCCTGGTGGTGGTCTGGTCAAAGAGGCAGAAGTCGAGGAAGAGGGTGGCTCGTCGACCTCGAGTAGGCTACTCGACATCGACAAAGACTTTGCTCCTGGCGGGTGGCTCATCGAGGAAGGCATGTCTGGTGGCACTGGGTGGTGGTCGACCTCGACAAGCCTACTCGAGGTCGAGTAGGGCTTTGGTCCTGGAGTCACCATCGTCCAGGAAGAAGAAGTCGTGTTGGCTGGGTTCTTGTCGACCTCGAGTAGCCTACTCGAGATCGACGAGGGTGTGGCTTCCGTCCGGCTGCTCGACCAGGGCTCTGGTGGAGTCTCCTTGGCCTGGTCGAGATCGACTAGGGTTCTACTCGATGTCGAGGAGCCCTGGTCGATCTTGACCCCATACTTAGCTCCTGTCAAGGCATCCGAAAAATAATTAATCCACAACGACTTACCTTGGTCTGTGTCGATTGGATTCTCTGTGTTTTCCTTAAGGATTGCCATGATCTCCTCCACCCGGGCCTCCATGTCCCTTTTTTCTATCTCCTCAGGGGTCATATTTCTGACCTTGGGTTCCCCGCAAGTGATGTAGCCAGCTGAGATAGATTTGACCTCTTCCATTGGACCCGTATGCCTTTCAGTTTTGTTAAAGGAATACTCAATGACCTCATCACTGATGTTGAAGGTGAGCACTCCTTTCCGTACGCTTATGTTGGCATCCACAGTCGCCAAGAATGGTCTCCCTAGAATAATTGGACAAGCAGGATCTTCTTGCATATCAACAATTAAGAAATCAGCAGGAACGAAGAATTTACCTACTTGTACTGGTACATTTTCCACCATGCCTGTTGGAATGACCACTGTGTTGTTGGCCATGTATAGTCTAGCATCCACAGGCTCTAAGGCACCTATCTTAATCTTGGACCAAATCGTTAAAGGCATAATACTAACACTAGCTCCAAGATCACATAGGGCATTAATTCTGTAAGGACCAAATCCAATAATTATAGCAAACTTACCTGGATCCGGCCTCTTCTCCAATATGTCCAGATGGCTGCACTCCTCTGTGATTTCTGCCATCGATCGCTTTTTGCTCAGAATCTCCTTCAGGAACTTGACGTAGGACGGCATTTCATTCAGAGCTTCTGTGAAGGGGATAGTGACGTTCAGCTTCTGAAGCATCTTGATGAAGCGCTGAAACTTTTTCTCCGCTGGGTCCTTTAGAGATTTTGTGGGGAAAGGCAGCTTCTTTTTCTGAGTCGGAGCCAGAACAGACGTCGGAGTTGCTGCTGATTTCTCGACCAAGGGCTCCTCGACATCGACAAGGTTCTTGTCGAGATCGACTGGATTGGGCCCAGGCAAGTTGCTGTTCGGCGCAGACGAAGATTTTGGCAATTTCTCCTCGAGGTCGACGAGAGTCTTGTCGATGTCGAGCACGGTCTTGTCGAGATCGACCACGGTCTTGTCGAGGTCGACTTGCTGTTCCTCGTCGTTCTTCTGCTTCCCAACCTCTGGCTCTTGCAGTTGATGGCCGCTTCTGAGTTTTACAGCCGCGACGTGTCCAGTCTTTCCCTTAGGATTTGGTTCTGAAGATCGAGGGAGTGCTCCTGATTGTCTGGGGATTCCCGCTGCTAGCTGACCAATCTGTGTATCAACTGTTTTCCGCCAGATATCAATTTCCCCAAGCCTAGAGTTGACACCTTGCATCTGAGTATAGACGGAGTTGAAGGATTGCCTAGTTTCTGAGTGGTTCCTCCGTATTTCCTCCAGGACTAGCTGTATATCATCCTTTTTCTGGTCCCTTTCTGGATGTCCTGGAGCTCTGTAGGGCGGGGGGTTCCTAGGGACTCCTTGGTTCCATAGTGGTTGCTGAAACCTTTGGTCCCCCATGTAGCGATTGGGTCCCCCTGCGTAAGCTGCATCCTCATGGTGCTCTGCCAATCTGACTTGCTCTGTGTGTGGGCACTCAGGAGTGGTGTGCCTTTGCGATCCGCATTCAATACAAGGCTGGTTGACAGAGAGATATTTGACTTGCTTGATGAGCTTCCTATTCTGATCTCTGTAGTATTGCTCCCTGACATCTGGATCAATCTCCTTTGATGGCTCATAGAGTGGCATGGATGGTGCTGGCCTGGCGTATGGGTTCTCTTCATAAGTTGCAGTAGACCCATACTTGTTGTCGTAGGTAGTAAGCTTCTCCACCACTCCCCATGCGTCACTGGGCGGCATTGTCAGATACTCATAGCGAGTATAATTGTTGATTCTGTCCTTAGCGACTTGATCAAGAGAGTTGAAGAAGATCTCCTGAATGATGTAGGGTGGCTGTCCATGAGTAGGGCAAGATCGTAGCAGTTCCTTGTAACGCTCCCATGCCCTTGCCAGCGGTTCCCCTTTCTGCTGTTTAAAGGCGGTGATTTTCTGGCGGAGATATGCTGTTTTGGCAGGTGGGAAGAATTTGTTCAGAAACTCTTGCTCTAGTTGGGCCCAGGTTGTGAGCGATTTTGCTTTCAGCCCTTCCAGCCATTTCAGTGCAGGTCCAGCGAGCGACCAACGGAAAGCTTTCATCTTGACATATTCCAGAGTTGTACCTTCTGCAAGAGTACGGCACATATCATGAAAGTTAGTAATATGTTCAAGAGGACACTCATTAAATCTGCCATAAAAGGCATTATTTTTAAGCTCTATAAGAAATTGAGTGTGAATTTCAAAAGAGTTTTCAGGGATTAGAATCGCCGATTCAGGCACGACGAGAGTTGGGTGCATGTAGTCCTCTGCCGTGGTTGGATACTGGGCAAGCTCAGCTTGTGCTTGTTCCCTTGCTGCTCTCTCAGCGGCGATAGCAGCATCTTTAGCGTTGATAGCGGCATCCCTTGCGGCTAGTTCCCTGGTAAGCCTAGCGATCAGCTGTTCCTGTGTTTCAGCGGCCGATATGATCCTTTTGAGTTTGGAGTGGATGTGTAGGTAGCGCTCCGGTTCGTCTAAGCTGTCAAACTCAGGTGTTTGACCAGAACGACGCATACACCTGCAATCTAACTCAAAGAAATAGTGAGAACTGACTACCTAAGGCGCGATTGATTGCTTCCCCGGCAACGGCGCCAATTTGTTGTTGCAGGAGGATGGTCAAGTATGAAATAAATGTAAAATAAAGTTCAGACTGACTTCCCTATCTCAGCAAATAAATACAAGACTTCCTCCCGTTGTAGTAAGAGAAAAGTCAGGATCGAATCCACGAGGAAGCACGTCAGCAGTTCTTAGGTAGCAGTAGATCTCACAGACAAACAACAGAAGCAAAGACAGAAGCAAACAAAGCAAACGAAAGCAAGGAACAAAGCAAACAAGCAAAGCAAACTACTCGACATCAGCTAATCGACAACAGCAAAGTACTCGACCAGACAACTCGACCGAGTTTTGTCGACACAGGTCCTCGACGTCGACAAGTTACTCGACACAAACAGCTGATCGACAACACAGAAAGAACTCGATCTCGATTAATCTTCTCGACGTCGACAACAGTGTTCTATGTCGACAAGCTTCTTCGATCTCGACAAGTAACAGAAAACTAAATTGCAAAGCTTTTCGGACAGAAACGAATTTTTAACGAAATAAAATCAATAAACTAAAAGCTTCCAAGGCTAGGGTTTCAACACCACAACAGTAACCATGCAAAGTAACACATAAAGGCATAAAAGATCATGCTTTCCATCTAAATAACTTTCGTTATTAACAAATAGGAATATAGAGGCTTTCGCATAAACCCTAATTGTTACTAACCCTTTTCACATAATTAATCCAAGTTGCATTAAGATCACTTTCGCTTCAATAACACAAACAAGGATCACCTTCAACTCTCGCAAAAGAATCATGCTCATAGGGATAGAAGATGAATCACATAAAAATCTGACGTTTATTGCATCGCCTCACATGACCACCGTCGGGCTCACCCCAGCCCCAGAAGTGGGTGGACTACTCATGCCTCATCGCAATAACAGACATCTTCGATCGAAAGGAAATAAATTGCATTAAACTAAATTCAAAGCTTTTACAATTCCGACAATCAACTTTCGCAAATCGCCAAAACCCTAAAAACCTTAAACTCCTAAACTACTCTACTTGTATCTCTGAATGGAATTGTGTGTAACTTCTCATTGTGAAAAGTCAGCCCCTAGGGCCTTATTTATAGGCTTCTAATCCTTGCTAATCAAGGATAGAAGATATCTATCTTTATCTAAAACTATATCTAAAACTTAATGATAAATAAATAACATAGTGTAATTAAATAAAATAGATAGACTAGGATTATATCTAATGTGTGGACATCTTCTTTGGTCTTGATAGATCTTTGATAGATTCGGATAGAATTCGTCGAATCTTGGCTTGCAAGTAATCTCCTTTCTCTTCGGACTTCTCCTCGATCTCGGCTTCTGGAGTGCTCGACATGTCTTCTCGATGTCGACAACTTTCCTCGACATCGACAACATTTTGGTCTTGAGTTCAGTCAACTCGACTTCGTCTTCCAGTGCTCATGTCGAGTTTTGGATACTTGTCGATGTCGACAACTCTTGTCGACGTCGAGTTCTTTTCTCAGCTTCCAGCTCTGTTCGTAAAACGCACTTTCCCGATGCCTCGGTTGTCGGATTGACGCATATGACCATGCGTTGGAAAGCTCTTTCCGAGGGCTACAACTCTCATGAAGACATCACAGCCTGATTCAGAATGATGAAAACTGGAAATTGGCCTTCTCTCCAGCTGCACCATTCTTGGCTTCTCCATAAGTTCCCTTTAATCTCCAAAATGCGTCCGATTTCTGCGAAATATAACAAAAACTTGTGTAGACCTCCATATATTGCAAACAAGTGTAAACTACACAGATTCTGTATTATTCTAACCCAAATGTATGCAATGTATGCAGAAATCGATATAAAAGATAATGTAAAACATGGCAAATTAGGCTCACAACATCGGGTAACTTTGCAGGATAAAAATAATAAAATAAAATAAATAAAGATGCAAACTTCCAAGGTTAGGGATCACCACAACAATAAACATATACGCAGATCATAAATCACATAAAGATGCATGCTTTATATCAAAGAATCAACTTTCGCAAATTCCAACAATTTAGGTGATAGAGGCTCTCGCATAAAAACTTAATTTGTTTCTACCTTTTCTTAATTAGGATCAACCAACTTTCGCAAGCAAACCCTAATTACTATCCAATTCATAATAAGATAACTTTCGCTTCAATATCATGAATAAGGAATTTCCTCAACTCTCGCAAAGGATTAAGCACATAGCTAGGTAGATGATGATAAAGACATATAAATTAATGGATTTAAATCAAACACACACATCTATGTTGGGATCACCCCAACCCTAGAAGAAGAAAATTAGAAACAAAACATAATAAAAGAAATTAACTTAAACATAAAATAAACTAAAACTTACAAAACCTTCCAAACGTTCCTCCTCTCTCGCCTCCTCTCCTCTCTCTCTCTCTCTCTCTCTCTCTCTCTCTCTCTCTCTCTCTCTCTCTCTCTCTCTCTCGCCTCCTCCCTCTCTCCTTGCGCCCTAAGACGACTTTGCTTGAATTGAATGAATGAAAATCAGCCCCCTAATGCTTTATTTATAGTGATCAAACCCCGCTAATCAAGGAAATAATCATCTATCTATATCTACTTAAAGCTTAAAAGATAAATTAATTGCTTAAAAGAATTAAATCAAAAAGGAAAAGATAAATCTAAACTAGGTAAGTCTTCTTCATGTTGATAGATCTCCCTTCCATAGGTAGACTTGATCGAATTTGGATAGATCTTCGGCCATCTCGACTTCCTTAATGCCCATGTATCTCCAAGTCGAGTAGGATTCGTCACAACCGAGTAACGCGTTTTCTGGAAGTCTACTCGATCTCGACAAGGGTCTAGTCGATCTCGAGTAGCCATCTTCTGTCTCGAGTAGCCCTCGTCTGTCTCGAGTAGGCCTCGTCTGTCTCGGGTGACTGGTGCTTGACAAGGCTCTGACATGGCTCGGAGGTCTAGTCGATCTCGAGTAGCCCTACTCTGTATCGAGTAGGATTGGCTCATCGACTAGGTCTTCCCGGGTGGCTCTGCTCGACCGGCTCGGATCTGGACTCGGGGCTCGTCGATCTCGACAAGACCTCTTCGAGATCGAGTAGGGTTCCGGGATCGGGTTGTCTCTGACTCAGTGTCCTCGATCAGCTCTTCTCGACAAGGTGTGGTCGACCAGCCCTAGTCGAGATCGAGTAGAGGCTAGTCGATCTCGAGTAGAGTTCCTCTCAGCTTTCTGCTCTGTTCTTAAAACGCACTTTCCCGAGTCCTCGTTTGTCGGATTGACGCATATGACCATGCGTTGGAAAGCTCTTTCCGAGGGCTACAACTCTCATGAAGACATCAAAGCTTGATTCAGAACGAAGAATAGTGAAAAATGGCATTTTCTCCAGCCGCACCATTCTTAGCTTCTCCATGAGTTTCCTTTAACCTCCAAAGTGCGTCCGATTTCTGCGAAATACAATCAAAACTTGTGTGGACCTCCATATATTGCAAATAAGTGTAAACTACCCATATTCTGTATTATTCTAACCCAAATGCATGCAATGTATGCAGAAATCGATATAAAAGTAAATGTAAAACATGGCAAATTAGGCTCACAACAAACACCCCATACTTAAGCTTGCTTGTCCTCAAGCAATACTTTTATTTGTCATTCAGGGGAAGAAATCAAAAATCTCAACATATTAGATTCATTGCCATATAACCCTGTAATTAATTACCATCCTCGAAAAGGTACTTATGTCACAGATCCATGCATGTGCAATTATACAAAAGCAACATCTACTCACAAAAGGAGGGTTATGCAAAAACAATTTTTATGTGACAAAGCATTAATAATTAAGAGGACTTTAATTTAAGCTCAAATAAGGAGTAGATTGGTAAAAGGCTAAAAGGTGGGCAATTTTTGGCAATGTGGTGCTTTTGATCCGGGGAAATGGAGTACGTTCCAAACTTTCATACCACATTCTTTCTCATTAGATTCATCACCTTTCATAATGTTTTTATCATTAATATTGCTTTTACCTCTCTAACCTCGGCACTGCCTTCTCGCGAGTCGCAAACATGGGTGTCATGAATGGCCCCGGATACTTAGTGCTTTGGACTCCTCACAATGTGTCCCATCTCTCCAAACTATTATCTCAGAGAGCATGGTCAATCTACCTTTCTCTCCTGAGGTGATTGGATTTTCTTTCACTCATTAAATTTTCCATATAATTCAAACAATTTCCTTCCAAACTCCAATAATGATAAACACAACAACCATATAACAATCTCCATAATGTAACATCATTCTCAACATAATCCCCGGATAAGGTAAATAATGGAAATATTTAGATCACGTGGAGCAATAATTGAAATAAGGCATATTATGGCTTTTGTGTAATGCATAAGCATGGGTAAGGCTAGAATTATAAACAATGAGCATTATATGGAAATATAAAGTCCTCCATCATCTTATCATGCAACATGTCAAAAGCAATTTCAAATTTTACCTCATTTCATGGTTTTCAAGAAATAATGCACTTCATTGTGACTTCCCTTTACTAGGCAATTTCATGCTATATCTCTAATGAATCTAGTTTTGCATCGTCGTGTTCAATATAAGCTTCCATGACATTAATCAAAATTTTCAATGGGGGTCATTTTTCTAAATTTTGGAAAACATGCATATATAAGCACATAAATCTATAATGCATTCTAAAATAGCCATGTATAAGAAATAAACTTTAAATATGCACACATAATGTCAAATATGGCAAATATGCATAAAGTAAGTCCTTCCCCCACCTCACACTTAAACATTACAGTGTCCTCACTGTATAAAAACAAGGGTAAAGAAAGAAACTCACTAGACAGATGTGCAGCGCTTCATAATATCGAGTTAAAATGCCTGAGCCGAGTCCGTTTTTAGCTTGCATCTATCTATGGACCTGAAAAGTGTAAAAGACATATACCCACAATAGAAAAACTAAAAGTTCCAAAAACAAAAACAAACAAAAGCAACAAAGTCTCAAAAGTCCAAAAATAAATGTCTATGTACAAGCTCTAGATTTTATAGTCGCTAGGCCGACTTCTCCATTAAGCATTAGCCTGGCTCATCTTTGTCCGGAGGTATAGGTGGATCTGGTGGTTCCTCCGGTGGTGGAAAGCGTGGGATGTCATCCGGAGGCATCATGTGAAGAAGCTTAAAATAGATAGACTAGGATTTCGTCTTCCAACCGAGCTATTTCCCTTAATCGTGACTCCTCCACTGCGATCCTATTTCTCCGTCTCAAATCTTGATACCATTCTTCCCATGCAGGATTCCCTTCGACAAAGTCTTCCATCTTTGTACCTAAGCTATGAAATCACAATCAAGAACACAAATTAGTGGCAAAAGCTTGGCACCTAGTTGGTACCGGTGAGGTAGGTGGTCGTAGGGTATGTGATAGGGTAAGAAAAAGGGATGGGCTTTTCTGAACCTTAAACACAATTAAACTAGGCGCGATTGATATCTCCCCGGCAACGGCGCCAATTTGACGAGAGGGTTTCTCGACCAAATAAATTTGTAGTCAAGACCCCGCTATAGGATAGTGGAGTCAGGTTCGTCCTCAGGAGAGAAGTCAGCGGTTCTAGGTTTAGTGTGTTTTGGGGTTCAGGGATAGCGGGAAAAGGTGGGGAGGTTGTTGTCGATGTCGACTAAGACTTGGTCGAGGTCGAGGGAATGATAGAAGAAGAGGTGGTCGGTGTCGGGTAACTTTGCAGGATAAAAATAATGAAATAAAATAAATAAAGATGCAAACTTCCAAGGTTAGGGATCACCACAACAATAAACATATGCGCAGATCATAAATCACATAAAGATGCATGCTTTATATCAAAGAATCAACTTTCGCAAATTCCAACAATTTAGGTGATAGAGGCTCTCGCATAAAAACCTAATTTGTTTCTACCATTTCTTAATTAGGATCAACCAACTTTCGCAAGCAAACCCTAATTACTATCCAATTCATAATAAGATAACTTTCGCTTCAATATCATGAATAAGGAATTTCCTCAACTCTCGCAAAGGATTAAGCACATAGCTAGGTAGATGATGATAAAGACATATAAATTCATGGATTTAAATCAAACACACATATCTATGTTGGGATCACCCCAACCCTAGAAGAAGAAAATTAGAAACAAAACATAATAAAAGAAATTAACTTAAACATAAAATAAACTAAAACTTACAAAACCTTCCAAACGTTCCTCCTCTCTCGCCTCCTCTCTCCTCTCTCTCTCTCTCTCTCTCTCTCTCTCTCTCTCTCTCTCTCTCTCTCTCTCTCTCTCTCTCTCTCGCCTCCTCCATCTCTCCTTGCGCCCTAAGACGACTTTGCTTGAATTGAATGAATGAAAATCAGCTCCCTAAGGCTTTATTTATAGTGATCAAACCCCGCTAATCAAGGGTGTCATGAATGGCTCCGGATACTTAGTGCTTTGGACTCCTCACAATGTGTCCCATCTCTCCAAACTATTATCTCAGAGAGCAGGGTCAATCTACCTTTATCTCCTGAGGTGATTGGATTTTCTTTCACTCATTAAATTTTCCATATAATTCAAACAATTTCCTTCCAAACTCCAATAATGATAAACACAACAACCATATAACAATCTCCATAATGTAACATCATTCTCAACATAATCCCCGGATAAGGTAAATAATGGAAATATTTAGATCATGTGGAGCAATAATTGAAATAAGGCATATTATGGCTTTTGTGTAATGCATAAGCATGGGTAAGGCTAGAATTATAAACAATGAGCATTATATGGAAATATAAAGTCCTCCATCATCTTATCATGCAACATGTCAAAAGCAATTTCAAATTTTACCTCATTTCATGGTTTTCAAGAAATAATGCACTTCATTGTGACTTCCCTTTACTAGGCAAATTCATGCTATATCTCTAATGAATCTAGTTTTGCATCGTCGTGTTCAATATAAGCTTCCATGACATTAATCAAAATTTTCAATGGGGGTCATTTTTCTAAATTTTGGAAAACATGCATATATAAGCACATAAATCTATAATGCATTCCAAAATAGCCATGTATAAGAAATAAACTTTAAATATGCACACATAATGTCAAATATGGCAAATATGCATAAAGTAAGTCCTTCCCCCACCTCACACTTAAACATTACAGTGTCCTCACTGTATAAAAACAAGGGTAAAGAAAGAAACTCACTAGACAGATGTGCAGCGCTTCATAATATCGAGTTAAAATGCCTGAGCCGAGTCCGTTTTTAGCTTGCATCTATCTATGGACCTGAAAAGTGTAAAAGACATATACCCACAATAGAAAAACTAAAAGTTCCAAAAACAAAAACAAACAAAAGCAACAAAGTCTCAAAAGTCCAAAAATAAATGTCTATGTACAAGCTCTAGATTTTATAGTCGCTAGGCCGACTTCTCCATTAAGCATTAGCCTGGCTCATCTTTGTCCGGAGGTATAGGTGGATCTGGTGGTTCCTCCGGTGGTGGAAAGCGTGGGATGTCATCCGGAGGCATCATGTGAAGAAGCTTAAAATAGATAGACTAGGATTTCGTCTTCCAACCGAGCTATTTCCCTTAATCGTGACTCCTCCACTGCGATCCTATTTCTCCGTCTCAAATCTTGATACCATTCTTCCCATGCAGGATTCCCTTCGACAAAGTCTTCCATCTTTGTACCTAAGCTATGAAATCACAATCAAGAACACAAATTAGTGGCAAAAGCTTGGCACCTAGTTGGTACCGGTGAGGTAGGTGGTCGTAGGGTATGTGATAGGGTAAGAAAAAGGGATGGGCTTTTCTGAACCTTAAACACAATTAAACTAGGCGCGATTGATATCTCCCCGGCAACGGCGCCAATTTGACGAGAGGGTTTCTCGACCAAATAAATTTGTAGTCAAGACCCCGCTATAGGATAGTGGAGTCAGGTTCGTCCTCAGGAGAGAAGTCAGCGGTTCTAGGTTTAGTGTGTTTTGGGGTTCAGGGATAGCGGGAAAAGGTGGGGAGGTTGTTGTCGATGTCGACTAAGACTTGGTCGAGGTCGAGGGAATGATAGAAGAAGAGGTGGTCGGTGTCGGGTAACTTTGCAGGATAAAAATAATGAAATAAAATAAATAAAGATGCAAACTTCCAAGGTTAGGGATCACCACAACAATAAACATATGCGCAGATCATAAATCACATAAAGATGCATGCTTTATATCAAAGAATCAACTTTCGCAAATTCCAACAATTTAGGTGATAGAGGCTCTCGCATAAAAACCTAATTTGTTTCTACCATTTCTTAATTAGGATCAACCAACTTTCGCAAGCAAACCCTAATTACTATCCAATTCATAATAAGATAACTTTCGCTTCAATATCATGAATAAGGAATTTCCTCAACTCTCGCAAAGGATTAAGCACATAGCTAGGTAGATGATGATAAAGACATATAAATTCATGGATTTAAATCAAACACACATATCTATGTTGGGATCACCCCAACCCTAGAAGAAGAAAATTAGAAACAAAACATAATAAAAGAAATTAACTTAAACATAAAATAAACTAAAACTTACAAAACCTTCCAAACGTTCCTCCTCTCTCGCCTCCTCTCTCCTCTCTCTCTCTCTCTCTCTCTCTCTCTCTCTCTCTCTCTCTCTCTCTCTCTCTCTCGCCTCCTCCATCTCTCCTTGCGCCCTAAGACGACTTTGCTTGAATTGAATGAATGAAAATCAGCTCCCTAAGGCTTTATTTATAGTGATCAAACCCCGCTAATCAAGGGTGTCATGAATGGCTCCGGATACTTAGTGCTTTGGACTCCTCACAATGTGTCCCATCTCTCCAAACTATTATCTCAGAGAGCAGGGTCAATCTACCTTTATCTCCTGAGGTGATTGGATTTTCTTTCACTCATTAAATTTTCCATATAATTCAAACAATTTCCTTCCAAACTCCAATAATGATAAACACAACAACCATATAACAATCTCCATAATGTAACATCATTCTCAACATAATCCCCGGATAAGGTAAATAATGGAAATATTTAGATCATGTGGAGCAATAATTGAAATAAGGCATATTATGGCTTTTGTGTAATGCATAAGCATGGGTAAGGCTAGAATTATAAACAATGAGCATTATATGGAAATATAAAGTCCTCCATCATCTTATCATGCAACATGTCAAAAACAATTTCAAATTTTACCTCATTTCATGGTTTTCAAGAAATAATGCACTTCATTGTGACTTCCCTTTACTAGGCAAATTCATGCTATATCTCTAATGAATCTAGTTTTGCATCGTCGTGTTCAATATAAGCTTCCATGACATTAATCAAAATTTTCAATGGGGGTCATTTTTCTAAATTTTGGAAAACATGCATATATAAGCACATAAATCTATAATGCATTCCAAAATAGCCATGTATAAGAAATAAACTTTAAATATGCACACATAATGTCAAATATGGCAAATATGCATAAAGTAAGTCCTTCCCCCACCTCACACTTAAACATTACAGTGTCCTCACTGTATAAAAACAAGGGTAAAGAAAGAAACTCACTAGACAGATGTGCAGCGCTTCATAATATCGAGTTAAAATGCCTGAGCCGAGTCCGTTTTTAGCTTGCATCTATCCATGGACCTGAAAAGTGTAAAAGACATATACCCACAATAGAAAAACTAAAAGTTCCAAAAACAAAAACAAACAAAAGCAACAAAGTCTCAAAAGTCCAAAAATAAATGTCTATGTACAAGCTCTAGATTTTATAGTCGCTAGGCCGACTTCTCCATTAAGCATTAGCCTGGCTCATCTTTGTCCGGAGGTATAGGTGGATCTGGTGGTTCCTCCGGTGGTGGAAAGCGTGGGATGTCATCCAGAGGCATCATGTGAAGAAGCTTAAACCTCCCCGAGCGAACGCTCCATGGCTTCACCGATTCATCTTCCTGGGCTCCAGTTGGCATGCATAAAGGAAGATATAAAGAAAATATACATACCTCATCATCATACCTCTTCCGATTCATAGGTTGACTTGGTTGCGCGTCTCCAGCACAGCAAAACGGTGGAGTGGGAAGAGATATTTCCACCTCATCATGCGGAGCTTCATGCCACTTTGCTAGGACCCCATACTTGAATATGAACATCGGTTTCTCAAAATCATCGGGGATAGCCTTCACCTTGTAAGGTAAAAGAGATCTTGGAATGCCCTGGTCAACAATGTCCAACTTCTTCTCTTCTAGTGCTATTTCGCCGTGGGATCCTTCATATGATTCATCAACAATAGGTAGCAAACTAGGAATGAAATTCGAGGAAGGACATACCTGATTGTCGACATTGAGTGGGTCAATTGGCTCGTCGAGAGGAGGGCATGGTCCTTTAGACTGAATGGAAGCCTCAAGACTTCGGATTTCGTCTTCCAACCGAGCTATTTCCCTTAATCGTGACTCCTCCACTGCGATCCTATTTCTCCGTCTCAAATCTTGATACCATTCTTCCCATGCAGGATTCCCTTCGACAAAGTCTTCCATCTTTGTACCTAAGCTATGAAATCACAATCAAGAACACAAATTAGTGGCAAAAGCTTGGCACCTAGTTGGTACCGGTGAGGTAGGTGGTCGTAGGGTATGTGATAGGGTAAGAAAAAGGGATGGGCTTTTCTGAACCTTAAACACAATTAAACTAGGCGCGATTGATATCTCCCCGGCAACGGCGCCAATTTGACGAGAGGGTTTCTCGACCAAATAAATTTGTAGTCAAGACCCCGCTATAGGATAGTGGAGTCAGGTTCGTCCTCAGGAGAGAAGTCAGCGGTTCTAGGTTTAGTGTGTTTTGGGGTTCAGGGATAGCGGGAAAAGGTGGGGAGGTTGTTGTCGATGTCGACTAAGACTTGGTCGATGTCGAGGGAATGATAGAAGAAGAGGTGGTCGGTGTCGGGCAACTTTACAGGATAAAAATAATGAAATAAAATAAATAAAGATGCAAACTTCCAAGGTTAGGGATCACCACAACAATAAACATATGCGCAGATCATAAATCACATAAAGATGCATGCTTTATATCAAAGAATCAACTTTCGCAAATTCCAACAATTTAGGTGATAGAGGCTCTCGCATAAAAACCTAATTTGTTTCTACCTTTTCTTAATTAGGATCAACCAACTTTCGCAAGCAAACCCTAATTACTATCCAATTCATAATAAGATAACTTTCGCTTCAATATCATGAATAAGGAATTTCCTCAACTCTCGCAAAGGATTAAGCACATAGCTAGGTAGATGATGATAAAGACATATAAATTCATGGATTTAAATCAAACACATATATCTTTGTTGGGATCACCCCAACCCTAGAAGAAGAAAATTAGAAACAAAACATAATAAAAGAAATTAACTTAAACATAAAATAAACTAAAACTTACAAAACCTTCCAAACGTTCCTCCTCTCTCGCCTCCTCTCTCCTCTCTCCTCTCCTCTCTCTCTCTCTCTCTCTCTCTCTCTCTCTCTCTCTCTCTCTCTCTCTCTCTCTCTCTCTCGCCTCCTCCCTCTCTCCTTGCGCCCTAAGACGACTTTGCTTGAATTGAATGAATGAAAATCAGTCCCCTAAGGCTTTATTTATAGTGATCAAACCCCGCTAATCAAGGAAATAATCATCTATCTATATCTACTTAAAGCTTAAAAGATAAATTAATTGCTTAAAAGAATTAAATCAAAAAGGAAAAGATAAATCTAAACTAGGTAAGTCTTCTTCATGTTGATAGATCTCCCTTCCATAGGTAGACTTGATCGAATTTGGATAGATCTTCGGCCATCTCGACTTCCTTAATGCCCATGTATCTCCAAGTCGAGTAGGATTCGTCACAACCGAGTAACGCGTTTTCTGGAAGTCTACTCGATCTCGACAAGGGTCTAGTCGATCTCGAGTAGCCATCTTCTGTCTCGAGTAGCCCTCGTCTGTCTCGAGTAGGCCTCGTCTGTCTCGGGTGACTGGTGCTCGACAAGGCTCTGACATGGCTCGGAGGTCTAGTCGATCTCGAGTAGCCCTACTCTGTATCGAGTAGGATTGGCTCATCGACTAGGTCTTCCCGGGTGGCTCTGCTCGACCGGCTCGGATCTGGACTCGGGGCTCGTCGATCTCGACAAGACCTCCTCGAGATCGAGTAGGGTTCCGGGATCGTGTTGTCTCTGACTCAGTGTCCTCGATCAGCTCTGCTCGACAAGGTGTGGTCGACCAGCCTTCGAGAGATCGAGTAGAGGCTAGTCGATCTCGAGTAGAGTTCCTCTCAGCTTTCTGCTTTGTTCTTAAAACGCACTTTCCCGAGTCCTCGTTTGTCGGATTGACGCATATGACCATGCGTTGGAAAGCTCTTTCCGAGGGATACAACTCTCATGAAGACATCAAAGCTTGATTCAGAACGAAGAATGGTGAAAAATGGCATTTTCTCCAGCTGCACCATTCTTAGCTTCTCCATGAGTTTCCTTTAAGCTCCAAAGTGCGTCTGATTTCTGCGAAATATAACCAAAACTTGTGTGGACCTCCATATATTGCAAATAAGTGTAAACTACACATATTCTGTATTATTCTAACCCAAATGCATGCAATGTATGCAGAAATCGATATAAAAGTAAATGTAAAACATGGCAAATTAGGCTCACAACATGAACCACACCCCAGTGAACAAAACCTAGTGAATCACACTCAGTTAACCACACCATGTGAACCACATCCAGTGAATCACAACCAAACTATTACATGTGTTTTGGACCAATTATCTGTTATATATACTGAATCAACTTTCATAAATAATAATATGATATGCCATGTTTGATTTGAATCCTATTATATTTTGTTGTGGACCATTTTCTCCCATTAATGGTGAACCAACTAAATACTCTCTACTCTATATGCAGATTCAGATACAATAAACATTATTACTCCCCAAGTCATATCAGCATCAGAGAGTGCTTCACAAATAGACAAGAATTTTGTTTTGGAAATTTCACGATGGAGTACAAAGTATTGGCTGCCACTGTGTAATGAAGAATCGAAACCTACTGTTGGGATGATTTTTTATACAGTTGGCGAAGGAATATAAAAAAGTATGAGAAATATTCTTTAGTTTGTGTCTTTAAAACACGCAACAACACGTGTATGAGAAGACAGTCTCTAATAGATGTGGTTGTAAAGCTAGAGTTATTTTTGGAAGAACAAAAGATGGGAAGTATACGGTGATTGCGTTTGAAGAACGCCATACACACGAGATGATAGATAGAATCACAAAGAAGTATGCACAGTCAAACTTCAAGTTGGAAATAATCCATCTAAAGTTTGTGATGAACTGTGCTCAATCAAAAATCGGTACAGTTAGAGCATTCAAGCTTTATGAAACAATGATGGGCAAACAATCAGAGGGTGGGGCATGTTGTTCAATTCAAGAACTTCAAGCGAGATTTAATGGCTTTTATGAAGGATTCTGATGCACAAATGTTGATAAATAGATTGGCAACAAAGAAAGAGGTTTGCAGTGCTTTTTATTACAACTTTTGAAGGTTCGAAAATATAAAACAATATAATATAGAAATACTCTAGAAGGGGGGTTGAATAGAGTATGCCCGTTTTTCGCAGAAAGTCTCAAGACTTTTGGAGCTTGTACCAAAACCTTTGAGATAAACCTGAATTACAAAGTTAAACAATTCGAACCAAGTGCGGAAATAAGGTAAAGTAATAAAGTAAATAACACGAGTAATTGTTTACGAGGTTCAGCACAACTGGCCTACGTCCCCGCCTAGGGTTCTTCCACAACCCTAGAATTCAAAGGCTTTATTGAATGCTTAGCTTAGGATCCTAATAGCACACCGAGAAGCCTCTCTCCTATACAATTGCAATCTAGTCAACTCACGTTCCCTTGGAGTCCTAGACCAATCTAGAAGAGCCCCACCTCTCTCAGCTATCTAGTACAATCCTCTAACTCTCGCAAATCAATAGCCTAGTGCAACTTCCCGAGTTATAAACTCTCGAGTAACACTTGAAATGAATATATCCTATAAGCTCACAGTGACTCTCAAAGGCTTTGAAATAAACAACAAACTATTTGAGCGCTTTTGCAGAGAGACACTTGGAAGACAGATCGCTTGAATGAATGAAGCTCGTGTGTAGCACTTTTTCTGTCTTCTCCTTCCTTTCCTTTATATAATAGCATGGAGCATGAGGATCTTCAACACCAGATCTCCAACGGCTCTTTTGGAATCAGTTCGATCTTGCAATCTTCTATATATGGATACTTTGAAACGCCATGATCTATTTTGAACTGATCTCTTCAACATGTAAAAGGAAGGATGTAATCTCGATTTATACTTCCTGAAATGGTTATTCATTCATATATATATAGTATAATGGAAGTATATAATAAGATAAAATAATATACGAATAATAAGATAGGTTTTGTATTTCATCAACTGTTAATGCTCCAAGGCTTTTGACACAAACATCCTGTCAAAGCCTTTGAAACATCTATTCCGATTTTCATACTTTGCTCAATTAAACTAACAAGTCATGCTCAAATGAAAATCATCTCAAGTATGTGACAAGGCTAGAAAATTCAAACATATATGGTAAAACTCTTAAAAATAAAATAGAGGACAAACTAAGGCAAGATGGGTATTTGAATAACACATATGCAATGCATGATCTTTTTGGATTTTTTTTTTCTCATTTTTTTTTTCATTTTCCAATGCAATAAATTAACGAAAAAAAATAAACATGAATGCATAACGGAAAAATAAATATGAATGGATGCATGGATCTATGAATGCAACCCTCCCCCATACTTAAACTCTTCATTGTCCTCAATGAAAATCAAAGACAACAAATCATGAAAATATGAGAGAGAAAAAAATGGGCAAAGAATAACTCACATTGTGGAAAATTTTCAATGGCAAAGATGATGAAGCTCGGAAGAAGAACGATGAAGAACGACAACGAATTTAACACATACTCTCTATTCTTGGGTCTTTTTTTTTTTTTTTCTTTTTCGTTTTTCCTGCATGGTTAGCTCCAAAAATATTCCGAAAGCATCTATCTAACATATAAAGGAAATCTCATTTATCAAATGACAAAACTAATTAACTAATTAACTAGGAATTGAAATAACTAATTTAGGAAAACTTACCTCGGGTTGCCTCCCAAGAAGCGTCCTTGTTTATCGTCATAGACTCGACGGTTTATTCGTCCATGTGTTCAAGACTCACTCGGACATTACCAACGCTCTCTTTAGCAAATCAGACTCCGGTGCACACCATCTAGGTAGGCGAGCACCACATATGAAGAAGTCGAAGTCAAAAGATGTGGTGTTGAAGAAGGTCTCCAACTCTTCATATGCTCGAGCGTGACTTCTCGTCGAGGGTATGTAGTACCACCAACATAGTTCCGCTGGTGGTTTGTTGAAGTAATGCTCCCAAGGATCTACATATTCACCAAAATCCACAAAAGTGTCAAAAATATCATTACCTTGCTCAAGAGCCACAGAAATCGGCTTCGGACTTGGTTCCTCAATAGGTGCGTTGGGGATGATTTCTATTGGTGGAGTAGGTGCCAAACAAAATGGTTCCTCATCGATTGAACCATTGGTGCTTGCGTCTTGGCTCCCCTCATGTATCTCGCTCGCCATTGGTTTGAAAGGTAAGGGTGTGGATGCCAACATGTATTCTTCTTCCACCTTTGCCATGTCACCCACACAAAGGAAAATATCCCACAATTCCGACCAATCCAAACCATAAAAACCTTCGTTTTTCAAAGATTGGGCGAATTCTCGTATCTCGGGAAGCATGCCATCTTGAACGCAAAGTACTTGTTCTTTCAAATCATCTTGGATACCCCGTGAAGCACGGTCGTCCACTAAATCTTGCACTCTTGCGAGGTAGTGGTGTAAGTATTCTCCTTGGTATTGCCATAACTCCAACTTCATTGCAAACAATTAGAACCGAGGTGTCGTAAACCGTAAGATAGGTCCACGACGGGGATAGATATATATACAAATATTAATAAATACACAAAACAAAGAAATAAACTTGATTCCCCGGCAACGGCGCCAATTTTTGACAGGACAAAATCGTTGTGTTTCCTATCAAAAGAATATCCAAACTAACCAACTAGTATAGCTAGTAAGTCCGGAGTCGATCCACAGGGAACTATCGTTACTTTATGCGTTATAATCACCAACAAGAGTAAACAAGGGGGTGTAGAGATGTAAAGATGAAAATAATTGAATAACTAAATAATGTTGATGGTTGTAAACAATGATGAATGAGATGTTTCACCTACGAATCTCAACTTTGGTTCGTCTCCTTGATCATAGTTCTTCCTTCTAGTTGTGTCTTTTCTATCATCCACTCTTTTCTTGATCTAAATAGATTATTAGTCCTATGAGTTCTAATAATCCCTTACTCCTTGGCAATCTTAACACGGATTAAGGTTTAATCCTAGGAATAGCATTAAGTCTCAAGATATATTAAGCTTATAAGCAATATTAATTCCCTAAAGAACCAACATTTAACCTATAGTCAAATTCCTATACAATCAAGCTTTTCTATGAGATCCACTCAATTGTATTTGCTACTTTGGATTAGGTTTCACAAACGTATGAATCAAAACCCTAGCAATGATGCAATTCTAACGAGGTCGCGAATCAAGATAGAATCAACACCATCAAGCAATTAAAGCACAAAGAAATTGAAGAAGATAATAGAAATAAACTAGAATTCCAAACTCACAATTCAACAAAACCAAGTCTTGATCGTAGGCAAAACACGATGAGTTTAATTGCTCATGCTCCTAAACGACGTCTCTCCATTCTTCAAAGGATAAAAGATAACCTAAAAACAACTAATTTAAGTCTTTAAATACCTAAGAATACTGTCATAAAAACCTAGAAAGTGTTTCCCAAAGATAGGCCCAACTTAGGAAAGATGTAAAACCCGCGCTGAGTCGGCCCAGAAAAACCGCGGGTGCTGCTTTTAGGCCGCGGGTGCTGCCACTGCAGTGAAGCTTGGAATTCTGGCGGCACGTGCTGCCTGGAAAGCCGCGGGTGCGGTTTTCTGTGTTTCTCTTGTTCCTCTTGCCGCGGGTGCGGTTTCTCCTCCTGTACGCACTTTGCTTCTTCCTTGTGCATTCCAACTTGCTTGTCTAGCTTATTCCTTGCCTCCATATGACTCTCATGAATTACCTCCTTACTTCTTCGGATCCTCAATCTACAAATAAACACTAAACTTGTGTAGATTCCGAGCTTAAACACCAAATGAGCAAACAAGTAAACTAACCCAATAAAATGCAATATATACATCTAAATGACCCTAAAACTAGTTCTATAATGCCTATCTAAATACGCATTATCACTCATCGTCATCCTCATCTTCGGAATCAGATCCTTCCTTGGGCTCATCCTTCTTAGACTTGAGTGTCAAGTTCTTGGTGCTAGCTGGAAGTTCTCCACCGTCTTCATTAAGGATCATCTCATGCGTGATCAGCTTCCCAAGAAGGTCATCAAGGGGTAGAGTGGTGAGGTCCTGGGCTTCCTCTATAGCTGTTACTTTTGGACCCCATTTCTCCTTTGGAAGGCACCTCAGTATCTTCCTTACTTTCTCAACGTTGGTAAAGCTCTTGCCAAGAGAGTCAAGGTTGTTGGTAATTTCTGTGAATCGTGTGAACATGGCCTTGATTGACTCATCAGACTTCATCTTAAAGAGCTCGTACTTTCGAAGGAAGATGCTGATCTTGGTGTCTTTTACTTGGCTCGTTCCTTCATAGGTGACGACCAACTTATCCCAAATCTCTTTAGCTGACCTACAAGAAGAGATACGGTTAAACTCATCAGTGCTAAGACCACAATAAAGTAAGTTAATAGCCCTGTAGTTCTTGGAGATGGTTTCAAGATCTGCTTGGTTGTATTCAGACTCCTTCTTTGCAATTTTGGTGTCATTTGGCCCTTCCTTCTCTGGAATCTTCGGACCATTCTCTATAATGTTCCAAAGCTCTAGATCTTGGTCTATGATGAACATCTTCATCAAAGATCTCCAGTGGACAAAGTTGTTTCCTACAAAGAGTGGTGGTCTACTTGAGGACCTTCCCTGTGCAAATCCTTCGCTTGCTTCACCAGACATGATCGAAAACTCACAAGATTGTTAGATCAAAAACAATGAGTAAAGCTCTGATACCAATTGAAGGTTCGAAAATATAAAACAATGTAACATAGAAATACTCTAGAAGGGGGGTTGAATAGAGTATGCCCGTTTTTCGCAGAAAGTCTCAAGACTTTTGGAGCTTGTACCAAAACCTTTGAGATAAACCTGAATCACAAAGTTAAACAATTCGAACCAAGTGCGGAAATAAGGTAAAGCAATAAAGTAAATAACACGAGTAATTGTTTACGAGGTTCAGCACAACTGGCCTACGTCCCCACCTAGGGTTTTTCCACAACCCTAAGATTCAAAGGCTTTATTGAATGCTTAGCTTAGGATCCTAATAACCCACCGAGAAGCCTCTCTCCTATACAATTGCAATCTAGTCAACTCACGTTCCCTTGGAGTCCTAGACCAATCTAGAAGAGCCCCACCTCTCTCAGCTATCTAGTACAATCCTCTAACTCTCGCAAATCAATAGCCTAGTGCAACTTCCCGAGTTATAAACTCTCGAGTAACACTTGAAATGAATATATCCTATAAGCTCACAGTGACTCTCAAAGGCTTTGAAATAAACAATAAACTATTTTAGCGCTTTTGCAGAGAGACACTTGGAAGACATATCGCTTGAATGAATGAAGCTCGTGTGTAGCACTTTTTCTGTCTTCCCCTTCCTTTCCTTTATATAATAGCATGGAGCGTGAGGATCTTCAACACCATATCTCCAACGGCTCTTTTGGAATCAGTTCGATCTTGCAATCTTCTATATATGGATACTTTGAAACGCCATGATCTATTTTGAACTGATCTCTTCAACATGTAAAAGAAAGGATGTAATCTCGATTTATACTTCCTGAAATGGTTAGTCATTCATATATATATATAGTATAATGGAAGTATATAATAAGATAAAATAATATACGAATAATAAGATAGGTTTTGTATTTCATCAACTGTTAATGCTCCAAGGCTTTTGACACAAACATCCTGTCAAAGCCTTTGAAACATCTATTCCGATTTTCATCAAGGGAGGGAGTTATCAACTTTGATGTGGACAAAGATGACAGATTAAGCATAGTATTTTGGGCGGATCCAGTAAAATTATTCAATTTTTGGAGGTGTTGTGATATTTGATTCTACGTACAAAACAAACAGGTAAATACTCATGCCCAAATTCTATTTTATATATAAACTATTTTATTGTTCAATGTACTGAACCAATTACTTTAATTCATAAAACTGATAAAAAAAATACATACACCAAAGCTAAACCAACTCAATCACAACCAACTCTCTGAGTGAACCACAACCAGTGAACCACAACATGTGAACCATACTTAGATATCTGAATCACAACCTGTGAACCACACAAACAGTGAACGTACCACACCCATTGAACCATACTTAGATAACTGAATCACAAACAATCTCTCTGAGTGAACCACACCCAGTTAACAATACTTAAATAACTAAATAACTGGTGAACAAAATAACTCTTTTATATGGTGAATCATTGTATCTTTTTGTTACTCAACCAATCTATCATATCTGACCTAAATCACCTAATAAACCAAAACACTTCTATTGATGAACCAATTTCTGTAGTATCATTGAACCAATTTTTTTAGGTAAAATATGGTTTTTGCTCCTTTCAACGGTGTAGACAACCACAATAAATGTTTGACATTTTCTGCTGGTTTGATTCTGAATGAAGATATAGCGTCTTACAAATGGATGTTTGCTTTTTTTTTAAAAAAAAAAAGCAATGGATGCTGAACCAAAACTTATGGTGACTGATTAGGATCCAGCTATGAAAAGTGCTGCTAAATTTATTTTTCCATCAACAGAGCATAGATATTGCATGTGGCACATAATGTCAAAAAATTCTTGAAAGAGTAAGTGTTCAGACTTTTGGAATAAATTAGATGTAGCGGGTTAGAATGATGAAATCGAACCATCTGTGTTCGAGGCCATGTGGAACTCGGTTATTGAAGAATATCAGTTAAAAGATAATGATTTTCTGAAAAAATCTTCAAAATCAAAGAGTCATGGATCCCAGCTTACAGTAAGCATATACCACTAAGAAGTGTTGAGAGAACTACTTTTGTTGCAGAGTCCCGTAACAAGCTCTTCAAGACATATACAGTTAGATTCTTCATCTTGGTAGAGCTAATGACGCACTATGATACTGCTATTGATACTCAACGATACCAAGAAACTCTCCTGAATGTTGATGACCATACCAAATCCCCTGATAGTAAACCAGTTGACTGTAAGTCTAGCCTACGCAGTATCCGACCACAACCGAAACCACTACAATTCATCTCATCAAATTCCATTGCCTTAATTGATGCACTTGACCAATTAGCAACGGTTGGCACAGACCTTTGGATTATCTTGCCTCTACAATCGGTCACGATCAAGATAAAGGAGCTTAAAAGGAAAACAAATATAAGAATAAATTATACTATTTGAACAATATTCAGATTGAGAACACAAAATTCCATTATTAATTAAAATCACTTACCACGAGAAAAGGGAGAGAACCCGTGAACATGGAACATTTGTTGTGTGCCCATGTTTTTTTTTTGCTTCTACCAACTGATCCAACAAAAATCCACACCAATTAATGTTTTTAACGTTTTCAATGTTATCAGCTACATTAAAGTAACTAAAATTCACAGTGCCATTGGTGTTTCTTTCAATCAAAGATGAAAAAAAACAAGAATTGGAAAACAAGTCTTCAAAAATTTCCCTCTATCTTTAGCAGCTATCATCTTCTTCACAACATGAGTAGCAAAAATCCTCTTACCACCAGGCACAATTGACTTCTTCCACACAACTAATGGTTTACATGTCCAACTATTTAATAACGGGTCAACAGGCATTGGAACATTCCCCTAGGGAAACCCCATTGTAATAGCCACATCAATATCTTCAATAAAAATTGAATCACCTTTGGATATTGACAGAGTAACACGATCAGGATAAAAGTTCTCAACAAGCCAATAACACAAATAGAGTGGCATATGAGTCATTTGAAGATTAAGGAGACTACCAAATCCCATCTCTTGTATGACTTTCTTTTGAACCTCATTCAGATTCTCAAATGATTCAACCAAGTTGTAGCAATGAGTACGGGAATTAATACTAAAGTATGTAGCATTTCCATTTAATGTCGTAATACTTTTGCATATAATTTTTTACTCCTCTTCTTTGACAACAGCTAAATCATCGTTGTCGTCCTCTGTTTTTTAGCAATCTTCCTTTTCTTTTTAACTTCAGTCTTCTCCCCTGGGCCTGGGGTTTCCTTTTGAATTTTTCCATAACAATTGACAATGAGGTTTCATCTGGAAAAAAAATCATAAAATGGATCAATAACATACTATTGCATTCAATGAAATTGCAAAATTCCCTGGACATATCAAATATAAAAATGCCTTAAAAACAATCAAACCTAAAAATGCCTTAAACGACTGAACCAAAATCACTAAACCACACTTAAAAACAATCAAACTTAGCTAGCTGTTTACATTACAAAAACACACAGTCGAGTTAAAATGCCTTAAAACAATCAAACTTAAAAATTCTTTATATTCCTGAAAAACAATTAATAAAATCACTAAACCACAGTCGAGTTAAAATGACTGAACCAAAATCACTAAACCACACTTTTGAACTACAGAACCAAACTTAGTTAGCCATTTACAATACAAAAACACACAAAAGCGAAGATCAAAATCAAACAATTTGTTTACAATACTGATAGCAACTAAAAAAAAAGATTCAAACGACTAAAATGAAGAATAAAAATAATAATTCATTACCGTCAATGTTGTGCTCATCCATATTTTTTTTGCTCCGACAATGAAAAACTGTAAAGCAAACTAAAATTTTAATAAATGGAGATCAAACAACTAAAAATAGAAGATAGAACAAAACTCTAGTTCGATTGATGCTTACTTTCAAAAGACAAAGAGAGATTTGAACTTGGGTCGACGAAAAGACAAAGATTGAGTAGGGTTTAGTTGAAAAGAGGGAGAAAATGTGTTTGAAAATTGAAAATGATCAATTACTCGGGAAAGAAGAAACGGAGATGGATAAAACCAAAGAAAATACATCACATAAAATGACAAAAATACCCCTATAACTGCATATTCTAAAGTAGCCACTCATTATTCCTATAGCTCCATCGGCAAGGCAAAACCTTTGAACTGTACTTAAATAAATATATTAACAATTTCATTTGGTTCAAATGAATAAATATCCTTGAGTCCTGTTTGGATTTGGTTCTGTTTGAATTTAATTTACGATTATTATCTATGATATTCTTTAACAAATCTATAGTAAGTTTGATGAGTCACTCTATGATATCTGAGATGAACCAAAACCATTGAACCATACTTGAATAACTAACCCACTATCTAAGTGAACCATACTTAAATAAATGAATCACGCAAAGTGAACCACAAATAGTGAACCACAACCATTGACCTAGTGACAAATACTTTAATAACTTAATCATAACCAGCTCTCTCTCTCTCTAAGTGAACCACAACCAGTGAATCACAAACTGGTGAACCCAAACCTAAATAACTGAATCAAAACCAGTGAACCAAAAATAGTGAACGTACCATAACTAAATAACTGAATCAAAACCAATGAATCACACCTAGTGAACAACACTCTGTGAACCAAATCTTGTGAATCACACCCAGTTAACCAATCTTAACCATTATTAATAAACCAATTATAGAGTGACTGACAAATCCTGTTAACCACGTCCACTGAACCACACACAATGAACCAATCTTAACCAAATCTTGTGAACCGCACCCAGTGAACAAATCTTAACCATTATTAATGAACCAATTATAGAGTGATTGACTAATCTCGTGAACCGAACCCAATGAACCAATCTTAACCAAATCATATGAACCACACCCAATATGTCATTCTTAACCATTATTAATGAACTAATTATAGAGTGATTGAGAAATCATGTGAACCACACCAAGTGAACCAATCTTTAGATACATGTACTCAACATATCTCTATACACATGTATTGAGCCATCATTAATGAACCAAATATATCTATTCATTGATCCAATATTAAGGATACCATTTAACCAGCAAACCAATTACATCATGTTAAAATACTGTTTGCACAGAGATCACTTTTTAAAACAAACAAAAAGTTAATTAAAACACAAACTTTAACTTACAACAACACATCCCCTCCACCCACCACCAAAACACACATAATACGAACAAAATGTTTTTACCAACAACCCGCCACCAAATCCCATTTTCAAGGATGATAATTGTTCAGCTTCAATGCAACAACATCCCTCTTTTCATTGCCGAGACAATTAATGATTGCACTAACATAGTGCACACGAAGATCGATAAGCGTCTCGAAACAATAGCGATTGAAGCCAGGCGACCAGTCAGGTCCATTCTGCCCCGTATATGTCTCCAAATGCCGGATGCAATAGATACCAGAATCAACAACATTTTCATGTGTTGCCCGCTTTAATTGAAGACAGAATGGGTTGCAGTTACGGATAAGGTCAACTTTATTAGAGAGCCCCATTCGATCTAAGTATCGGCACATTAATTTCACACACACACGCACACACACATGCACACTCTCTCTCTCTCTCTCTCTCTCTCTCTCTCTCTCTCTCTCTCTCTCTCACACACACACACATAAAACCCTATAAGACTCTCTCTCTCACACACACACACACATAAAACCCTATAAGAATATGTTAAAAAAAATGATGACAAAATATATGTAAAAACCTTACAACAACATTTGGGATATCATAATATTTGCACTCAAAGTCAACTCGAAGCTTCATATTATCAATGATATCAATCTCTTTTGATTTAAAGTTGAAACATATAACATAAAAATTTGCAAAAATCTGCAAAAAAAAAAACCAATAATATACAATACTAAAAATATAAAAAAAATACAAAAAAAAATTGCAATGACTTAAATAACTCTCCAAATCAAAGACAACCAAATCTGAAGTGCGTGTCACTTTAAGCAGCTCATAAAATTTGGAACGAAAGAAATAGAATTTCTTTTCAAACCTAACATCAAACTTTGAAACTATTGAACCAGATTGAAAACCATGAAGGAAAATGAGTTAACTCATAAACAAAATATATCTAAAACATTAAATAAAATAACTCATATATCATCCCATCTTACACTGATATCAAAGGTGCCAAAATATCTCTTCACATGCCTCGGAGTACGATGAGATTCGTCTTGGTTAAGAACTCTTCCCCAAGCATCAATCACTTGTGCATCCACGTATTGATTAGGGAGTGATGATTAAAACAAAATACGTGGGACTATGAACTATTTGAAGCTAAATAGAACCTCCCTGTAAAAATAATATATGACATTAAAGATTCATGAACAACTTATTATTTTAACAAAATACCAAATATTTGTTTAGTTAAACTTACATTTGGTCATGATAAGGACTATCCACATATTTGTTCAGCTTAATAAGAAAATATGATTTCCCTCTAGATAGATTAACAATTTTCCTTCTCAATGTCATACTTGATTTTGCTTCTTTTCTAGTATTTTCCATTGTTGTATGATCTACATTTCAAAGGAGGAAAAAAAAAGAGAAAAATAGATACACCAAATCTAACCATAAACACCAAGTGAACCATACTTAAATAACTTAATCATAACCAGTGAACCACACCCAGTGAATAAGTGAAGCATACTTAGATAACTGAATCACAACCAATCTCTCTGAGTGAACCACACCTAGTGAACCACACTTAGATAACTGAATCACAACAGTGAACCACACCAAATCTAACCAAAAAACACCAAGTGAACCATACATAAATAACTTAATCATAACCAGTGAATCACACCTAGTGAATAAGTGAACCATACTTAGATAATTGAATCACAACCAATCTCTCTGAGTGAATCACAACCATTGAACCACACCCTAGTGAGCCAGTGAACCATACTTATATAACTGAATCACAACCAATCTCTCTAAGTGAACCAACCCAGTGAACCATGGTTAAATAACTGAATCACAACCCTGTGAACCATAACCAGTGAACCACAACCAGTGAACCAAAGCCAGTGAACGAAACTGAATTGTATCCTCTCTCTGCCCACCCCCTCCTCCCCGGGTGGATAACACTGAACCAAACCACCGACCCCACTACCCCTCCGGTGAAACACAGTGCACCACACTTTACATGCAACATAACAAAGAACAACTAAGATATAAAAAATAAAATCTATGAAAACTATTAAAGATTTAAACAAACATGCAAAATACGGTATAATCACCGCCAAAGAAGATGTTTCCATTGTAAATAAAAACAAACACCATTACGAACAAATGCAACTAATACAACTGAAGCAAAAAATGACTACAGATAACAAGAAAAACACAAAATTAATTTCAAAAAACAACTTACAAGCACCGATAATGAAGGATTTTCATTTTCGAACAGGCAAAGAGAGAGAGAACTTGGGGGATTTACGAGAGTGTCTGCAATAAAAAAAAAGTAGAACTGGTCTCCCAAACATGGAGATCTAAAGGGGGAAAAAGAGAATTATAGCACAAGAAATTACAAAAATACCCTCGACATTTTACACACGCCTCACGCGCCCGTGCCAAAAACCACCCCAGAAAATATTATTATTTTAATAGGAATCATCCAATAGAAGTGTTTCTTTTGTTCTCACTGGATCGGGGTGTTCTCTCTCTCTCTCTCTCTCTCTCTCTCTCTCTCTCACACACACACACACACACACACACACATGGTGTGGTTTGGATGTAGACACCCCATAGGGTGTACCTTGTATAAAATTATGGACCACTGATCTTATTGAAATCAAGGGGTTACAATGCTCCACGTGGTATATTCGTATGGTTTTTTTTAAAAAAAAAAACAAAACCCACTCTTCTACAATGTCCTGTAGAGTGGAGCGCGTGGAGTATTGGAGGGATTAAAACCCTAAGACATATTGCATTCTTCTTCACCATCCCTGCAAGGTAACGAGAGTGATTCTCAATGGAAAACTGGTGGCGACTCGAATCAAAGAGGAGCGAAGGCTAATCGGCGGTGCAAAGAGTCGAATCGAACTAGGTGGTCGATTAATCCGCCCACGGCCCGAGTCAAGTCGGTGGTCTGGCTGCGAGTTGGGTCTGGCATCGAGGTCTTCTAGACGGAGCCGGCGACGAAGAGAAGTAGAGAAGGGTGGAGGCGATTCGGCGGTGAGGATAACAAAGGACCAGCGGTGTCGAGGCAGAGGCACACAACGAGGAATCGTCTTCTCCGGTGGGCTATTCCGAGTGCGTGTCCAGTTCCGACGGTGGCTTCTTTACCGGTGGCGACTGGCGAGGGCGCTTCTTCTTGGCAAAATTGGCAACATATAGACTAGAATCGAATCAAAACCGGCGACAAATCTACCGGTGGCGAGGGCGCTTATTCAAATCATGTTTGGGATGATCCTTTTCTGTGGAAGCATTGCGCTGTTATAATTGTTCGTCGATGTCTTCCGGATAATGAGGTAACTTCTGTTTTGAGATTCCGTCATTCACATCCAAGCGGTGGACATTTTGGACTACAGAGGACGGCTAGGAAATGATGTGATCTTATTACCATATGAGTCCAAGTCACACGAAATCTCAATTGAGAAAACAGCTTGGCGATACATCGGTATTTTGGATCCACCGAACTGTAGAAAATTCCGATTGAAGCCTATGAGCACTTGTTGGAAAGCTATTTTAAGTGGCTACAACTTCCATGAAGAAAACCCTTGCCAAATCAGCCTTGAAGATGACCGAAAATGTTGTTCTTTACAACAACATGAAATCTGGCAGCTTGTGAGAAGTGCGTTTATTGAAGACGGAACGCATTCAATGAAACCGAATAAATTGGTGCAATCAAGATGCATATTTTAATATGTATTGATGGTGTTGAAGGTTGTCGACTATTCGCCTTTCCGCCCCTTGGTTTCCGACCTCCTTTTCCAACAATTGGAGGGACCTTTTATATTATCCGCTCAATAAGTGTTTTAGCTACCTTTTCGCCTTTCATTTAGTATTGTTTTTCCTATATAAAGAGCTTGTATGCTCACTTAGAAATCAGATTTGAGATTAATGAAAAGTGTGTTTCCTTTGAATCGAGATGATTCTAAATTGTTGTTGGTGAGATGCCTTCAACGCCCTCTGAGGTGAGATGCCAAAGAGAAACCTGTTTGTTGAATCATTACCGGTGAGATGCTTGTGATTGATTCCCAAACAAAGACTCAATCATTCGAAAGTGAGATTCCGACGTTTGAGAGAGTGAGTTTTGTAGATCTTGTGGTGAGATGCTCCAAGATCTAGCAATCCATATCCTTGTCTTTTATTTCCTATAAATCCCCAAAAATCACCCCACAAAAAGAGTGTTCGAAAGTTCGAGGCTTGGTCGATCGATCCTTCGGGTTTCATCAATGTCCTAGAAGCGGGATTCTGGTTGCCGCATATCTTTCGTGATGCTCATGCTTTCTACAGAACTTGTGATAGATGTCAGCGCACAGGAAACATCTCAGGCAGAAATGAGATGCCATTATCTTCGCTCATGATATGTGAGATCTTTGATGTCTGGGGTATTGATTGCATGGGACCCTTTCCTAGTTCATTCGGGAATGTCTACATCTTTCTTGTGGTTGATTATGTGTCTAAGTGGGTTGAGGCGAAGGCGACAAAGACTAATGATGCTCGCACAGTTGCTAGTTTCTTGAAGAGTTTATTTGCTAGATTTGGGATGCCTAGAGTTGTTATCAGTAGGGGTGGGCACAAATCCCGCAAATCCCGGACCCGTCCCGGACCCGACCCGATCCTGGTGGGATTTGAAAAAAAAATAATGAATCCCGTCCCAGGCCCGTCCCGCAAAAATTATGCGGGACGAGACGCGGGACAAGGATTCCTTATCCCGCAAATCTCGTCCCGTCCCGCATATATTTTTAAATATAAATATATATTTATATATATAATGCATGTATCTTACTGTTTTTTTTTAAGAATCAGCCTTATACATACATATACAAACACACTGTATATATTGTATATATTAATATATACTCTGTAGTATATGAGTGTATACTTGGTATATATACATTGTATGTATATGTATTACCGTTTCAGACACTGCATATGTATATATTCACAGTGTATTCTTGTAATTGTGTAATTATAGTATAATATGTTCAGTGTATATATATAAAACTGTAAAATATAAAAAAAATATTATAAAGCAGTATATGTTCTACCGCAAATATATTGAAAATTTAGATTTTTTTATAATGTTTTTTATTTGAGGGACAAGGCCCGCGCGGGATTGAAAAAAAAAATAGTGAATCCCGTCCCGGTCCCGTCCTGCAAAAATTACGCGGGACGGGACGTGGGATGACCCTCGTCCCGTCCCGTCCCGCGCTCACCCCTAGTTATCAGTGACAAGGAAACTCATTTCTACAACAAGATTGTCAGCACTCTTTTGAGGAAGTACATCGTGACTCAGAAGGTCTCCACCGCCTATCATCCTCAAACCAATGGACATGAAGAATTGTCCAATAGGGAAGTGAAGAGGATTCTGGAGAAGACTGTTGCACCGAATCGGAAGTACTAGAGTCTCAGACTAGAGGATGCTCTATGGGCTTACCGTATTGCTTATAAGACGCTTATTGGGATGTCTCTGTTTCGCTTGGTTTATGGAAAGCCTTGTCCTTTACCAGTTCAGCTCGAGCACAAAGCATTTTGGGCAGTCAAATAGGCTAACATGGATGCATTTGAAGCATGAGAATTGAGGAACCTTCAACTTCAGGAGTTGGAAGAGATCCGTTGGGATGCTTATGAGAATGTCATGATCTACAAGGACAAAACTAAGGCATGGCATGATAAGCATGTTCTGCGAAAGGAGTTCCATCCAGGGGATAGGATCTTATTATATACATCGCGCCTTGCACTCTTTCCAGGAAAGCTCCGCTCACGTTGGACAGGACCATACACGGTGGTCCATGTCTATCCTCATGGAGTAGTGGATGTTGATCGCAATGACAAGGAGGATAGAGGATTCAAGGTAAATGACCATCGCCTCAAGAAGTACGACGAGAGTGTTTCTAAGCAAGTCTTGGAAGAGATGCGCATAGAGGACCCAACTTAGGAGGCCTAGAAGCTTATTGTGTCGAGCCAAAGACATAAAACAAAGACGCTTCTTGGGAGGCAACCCAAGGTAAGTTATTTAGTTTTCATGTTTTTCAAATTCTAGTGGTCTTTAGTCTTTCAAATTAAATAAAATGATGGAGTCCCATATAGCTATGTGTTTTTGGAGAAGTCGTGAACTAACCAATGTAGGAAAGTATCTCGGATTCACGGTTCTACACAAGCGGTGCCCACCGCCATCCTTAGTACTCCGAAGCTTGTTTGTCCGACGATTGAAACCACCGCAGCCATGATCAAGTAGGTTTTTCTTTTCCCTCGTTTGTGATTTTCTATTAAATTTTGTTGTCTTTATTTGATTTTCATTGAGGATAATGAAAGATTTAAGTGTGGGGGAGGGGATAGTGTGTTATGTCATGTTTAAATTCAGTCTCATGCTTATTTTGCCGCTATTTTATTGCATTAGAAAAAGAAAAAGAAATGATGAAAAATGTCAAAAATCTAAAAAAATCATGCATTGCATATATGTTGTTATCCAAATACCCATCTTAGTTAGCAAAACTCTGCAATTTCTTTTGGGATGAACTTGTAAATCCTACGATAAGTTTGAAGTGCTTAGCCTTATTGTCTTAAAGTATTTTTTATGGAGCATGATTGGTGATGCAATTGAGCATGTATGATTAAGCTTGAGTATGATTGAAATCCTACAAAACATGAACCTTGTGAGATTGTTTTTAGCCTTGTTCGAATCATTTATAATTCCTTTTGTTTTGATGTGTGATTGACTCTCTGTATGTTTCTACCTCTTGATATTGACTTCATTAGCTATTGCCAAAGCCAACTCACATGTTTGTTGCTTGCGGAATTTATGTTTTTATGTTATACATTTGGCTTTAGTTGCTTGTGCGTTTTGAGTGGAATAATGTGGCAATGGCTTGAGATACTTAATGACCGGATCTACGCATGACACCCATGGGTATGATTCGCGTAAAACGGTGTTGAAATCTATCCACTAAGGAAGAAAGCTTGATCATTGAGTAATCGGGTTCATTCATGACACCCATGTTTGCAACTCGCGTCAAAAGATGTTCAAGTGGACTTTATTCAAGTAAGTTGAGGTGTTCAAAAATACCAAAGCCAAAAGAAACCATAGCAAGAAAAGAAAAAAAAAATCGAAAAAAAAAAGAAAAAAATAAGAACAAGAAAGCTTAGACCTAGGTAGGATAAAATTCACCTAGGGGCAAAAAAAAGCTATGAAAAAAAAAAAGTGAAATTCTAGAGCCCAATTGTCTATTTTTATTGTTTTCCGCAAGTGATGACATTTCGGTGGAGATCTGATTATATTGTTGTCAATGTCTATGAGCTTAGTGCATTTTGGATTGAATTGAGAGTTGAACTTAATTGCCTAAACACATGAGAGCATGAGTGAAACACATATTCCTTGTGAGGTTGGATGATCTCTACTTCTATGCTTTGATCGCTAAATACATGTTATGATGTTTATTCGCTTGATCATGTGATCATTTCAATTGATGTTGCTTTTGATGAAGGCTATTGCATGAATGATGAACTCGTAGGTATAGGTTGCTTTCTATTATTTTGCTTGAGGACAAGCAAGAGCTTAAGTGTTGGGGAGTTTGATATTGCATATTCTAGATAGACATTATAGGTAGGTCTTAGGTGCATTAAGTATTCATATTGCATGTTTAATAAGAATATTCCTATTCGTTATCATTTGGTATTCGAAGTTCGGAATCTACGGTTTTTAGTGTTTATTTGTAGGTCTTATGATTCGGACTCGAAAGGTGGAGAAAACTTGGAGCGAATGGACAAAAGGAGAGCTGAGGAACAAGAGTGGAAATGGAGAACATGGAGAAATCTCATCTCTGAGGTTCTGAGAAGTTAGAATTAGCTTCTGAGGTCTTCATAAGAAGTGTAGTGCTAGAGAAGAGCTTTCCAACTCATATTCATATCCATCTGATAACTCCCTCCCTTGATGAAAATTGGAATAAATGTTTCAAGGGCTTTGACATGATATTTTGTGTCAAAAGCCTTGGAGCATTAACAGTTGATGAAATACAAAACCTATATTATTTGTCCGAATATTATTTTATCTTATTCTATACTTCCATTATATTATATATATATATGTATGCCTAACCATTTCAGGAAGTATATTCGAGATTCTATCCTTCCTTAATTCATATTGAGGAGATCAGTTCAAAATAGATCATGGCGTTTCAAAGTATCCATAAATAGAAGATTGAAGATCAATCTGATTCCAAGGAGTCGTTGGAGATCTGGTGGTGAAGATCATCACGCTCCACGCTCTTTTATAAAGGAAAGGAAGGAGAAGACAGAAAATACACAAGTGCTACACACGAGCTTTCATTCATTCAAGCGATCTGTCTTCCAAGTGTCTCTCTGCTAAGTGCTCAAGAGTTTGTTGTTTATTTCAAAGCCTTTGAGAGTCACTGTGAGCTTATAGAATATATTTATTTCAAGTGTTACTCGAGAGTTTACAACTCGGGAAGTTGCACTAGGCTATTGATTTGCGAGAGTTAGAGGATTGTACTAGATAACTGAGAGAGGTGGGGCTCTTCTAGATTGGTCTAGGACTCCAAGGGAACGTGAGTTGACTAGATTGCAATTGTATAGGAGAGAGGCTTCTCGGTGAGCTATTAGGATCCTAAGCTAAGCAATCAATAAAGCCTTTTAAATCCTAGGGTTGTGGAAGAACCCTAGGCGGGGACGTAGGCCAAGTTGTGCTGAACCTCGTAAACAATTACTCGTGTTCTTTACTTATTGCTTTACCTTATTTCCGCACTTGGTTCGAATTGTCTAACTCTGTGATTCAGGTTATCTCAAAGGTTTTGGTACAAGCTCCAAAAGTCTTGAGACTTTCTGCGAAAAACGGGCATACTCTATTCAACCCCCCTTCTAGAGTATTTCTTATTACATTGTTTTTACATTATCGAACCTTCAATTGGTATCAGAGCTTTACTCACTGTTTTTGATCTAACAATCTTGTGAGTTTTCGATCATGTCTGGTGAAGCAAGCGGAGGATTTGCACAGGGAAGGTCCACAAGCAGACCACCACTCTTTGTAGGAAACAACTTTGTCCACTGGAGATCTTTGATGAAGATGTTCATCATAGACCAAGATCTAGAGCTTTGGAACATTATAGAGAATGGTCCGAAGATTCCAGAGAAGGAAGGACCAAATGACACCAAAGTTGCAAAGAAGGAGTCTGAATACAACCAAGCAGATCTTGAAACCATCTCCAAGAACTACAGGGCTATTAACTTACTTTATTGTGGTCTTAGCACTGATGAGTTTAACCGTATCTCTTCTTGTAGGCCAGCTAAAGAGATTTGGGATAAGTTGGTCGTCACCTATGAAGGAACGAGCCAAGTAAAAGACACCAAGATCAGCATCTTCCTTCGAAAGTACGAGCTCTTTAAGATGAAGTCTGATGAGTCAATCAAGCCCATGTTCACACGATTCACAGAAATCACCAACAACCTTGACTCTCTCGGCAAGAGCTTTACCAACGTTGAGAAAGTAAGGAAGATACTGAGGTGCCTTCCAAATGAAGAAATGGGGTCCAAAAGTAACAGCTATAGAGGAAGCCCAGGACCTCACCACTCTACCCCTTGATGACCTTCTTGGAAAGCTGATCACGCATGAGATGATCCTTAATGAAGACGATGGAGAACTTCCAACCAACACTAAGAACTTGGCACTCAAGTCTAAGAAGGATGAGCCCAAGGATGGATCTGATTCCGAAGATGAGGATGACGATGAGGATGATCCTTTTGCTCTTATCACAAGAGGCCTTGCTAGAATTCTCAAAATGAAGAAGCAATTCAACAACAAGGATGGATCAGAGTCTTCAAAATTTTGAGGTAAGCCTCAATACAACAAGTATGAAAAGAAGACTAAACCGTTGTCTTGTTTTGAATGTGGTGAAACAGATCATCTTGTGAAGGACTGCCCTCAAAAGACAAAGAGCCAGCCCAAGAAAGGTGACAAATGGAAGAAGAAAGCCATGGTGGCTACTTGGAGTGATTCCGACTCTGACTCCGACGATGAAAAGGCCAACATTTGTCTTATGGCTTCTGGAGATGAACCCCACGATGAAAAGCTTGAAGCTACTGTAAGAGAACTTATGGAAAGTCCAAAAGAGGTATTATCGGAATTCCTTTCAAATATGATTGCCAATGAAGAGAAGCTTATTGCCCAAACTAACACTCTTATTAAGAGAACTGTGGACCAGGAAAGAACTATTGAGGATCTGTCTATGAGGGTCAAAGGTCTTGAAGCTTCTTATTCAGGTCTTGACATTAAAGTCAAGACGCTTGAATCGGAGAAATCTGAACTCAAGCAAGATCTCTCCTCTCTAAGAAATGTGCATCATGACTTAGAGAACGAGAAGATCTCCCTGAATAATAAGATTCTAGACCAACAGACAGCCCTCATAAGTTTTACCAAATCCAAAGGCACTCTCGATAAGATGTTGGGTGAGCAACAAAGCTCTCTAAACACAAGTGGTATTGGTTACAATCCAAAGTTTTTAAAGAAGCAACACATTACCACTTTTGTAAAGGCAAAAGGAAGCAGAACCTCTCCTATATGTCACCATTGTGCTAGAAAGGGACATGTAAAAGAGACCTGCCCTTATAGAAGAAAGGATCCATACATTATTCGTAATACATTTCCTGTTCATTTGAGAAAAGAACGGATAACACATGTTTGGGTCCCAAAAGGCACTATTTTACCAAATATGGTTTACCCAAACAATGGATCCAAATTTGCTTATTGGTCTAGCCACAAAGGTTGATGTTTGTCTTGCAGGAAATCACCAAGGTGAAAGAACACAAATGGATTATTGATAGTGGATGTTCGAGGCATATGAGTGGGAAGAGCTCTCTCTTTCATGATCTAAAGGAGCAATCCACGGGAACAATCACTCTTGGTGACAAAGGGAAATGCGACATTGTTGGTATTGGTAGTGTTGGAAGTGATTCCAGCCATAGTATTAAAAATGTCTATCTTGTTAATGGTTTAAAGTATAATCTGCTTAGCGTTTCTCAATTATGTGATAGTGGAAACAATGTCAGATTTAACAAGAAAAGATGTATAGTGTGCAGAGATGATACAGGTGAAGTTATATTGACTGCATATCGTTACAACAACATATACGCCGTAAATGCTGATCAAGTGGCACAAGGAAGCTTAACCTGTTTAAAGGCTTTGACGGATGATCCAAAGCTTTGTCACATGAGACTCGGTCATGTGAGTCCACATACACTACAGAAGCTTGTGTCCAAAGGGCTTGTAAGAGGGCTACCTGAGATGGACTTCAAAGGTATTGACATGTACAATGCATGCACACGAGGTAAACAAACACGTAGCTCTTTCAAACCCAAAAAGATATAGATCTTAACATCCATGAAGAGAACGAGGAAGGTGATGATGCTGCTACCATGAACACAGAGAAAAGGAACATGCAGGAACCGATTCTTAACACTGAAGAATTGGCCCAAGGTGTTGAAGATTCATCCAAAGCCCTTGGTGTCCAATCCAACAGTGTTGAGACGTCAGAAACTGCTGTAACTGAACCTAACAGGACCACGGAGTCAGATGTACCACAAATCAATCCTGATGGTGTGACGAATCAAGGAGCTGGGACTAGCAAAAGGAAATTCAAATACTCCTCATCACACTCATTAAAGGATATCATTTCTGACCCTACTTCTAGTGTTCAAACTCGTTCTAAACTTAAAGATCTTTGTGCTTTTAACGCGTTTGTTTCTCTTATTGAGCCAAAGAAGGTAAATGAGGCACTTCAGGAGCCAGACTGGATTATAGCTATCCAAAGTGAACTTAATGAATTTGAAAGAAACAAAGTCTGGACTTTGAAGCCTAGACCAAAGCATCAATCAGTCATTGGCACTCGATGGGTATTTCGAAACAAGCTGGATGAGAATGGTAAGATTGTGAGGAACAAGGCAAGGCTTGTTGCCCAAGGCTACAATCAAAAAGAAGGTATTGACTACGAGGAGACCTTTGCTCCCGTAGCCAGGCTTGAAGCCATTCGCATTTTATTAGCATTTGAATCTTTCATGAGCATAAAGTTATATCAAATGGATGTCAAGTGTGCTTTTCTTAATGGTTTCTTAGAGGAAGAAGTTTATGTTGCTCAACCCCCAGGTTTTGAAAGCTCATAATTCCCCAATCATGTTTACAAACTTGACAAGGCGCTTTATGGTTTGAAACAAGCCCCAAGAGCTTGGTACGAGCGCTTGTCTAAATATCTTTTAGAAAATGATTTTAAAAGGGGGTTGATCGACAAAACTCTTTTTATCAAGACCAAAGGAAAGGACATTTTGGTTATCCAAATTTATGTTGATGATATATTATTTGGTGCTACTAACACATCTTTGTGCAAGGAATTTTCTAACATCATGTGCAGTGAATTTGAGATGAGCTTGATGGGTGAACTCAACTTCTTTTTGGGGTTACAAGTTCATCAATCCAAGAAAGGGATCTTTGTCAACCAAAGCAAGTACACTAAGGATCTCTTGAAGAAGTTCAAGATGGATCAATCCAAGACAGCCAAGACTCCCATGAGCTCTACATTGTCTCTAGATCAAGACAAGACTGGAATAAGTGTCAATCAAAAGGAGTATCGAGGAGTGATTGGATCTTTATTATATCTCACGGCTAGTAGACCTGACATCATGTTTAGTGTTTGCATGTGTGCTAGGTTTCAAGCTGATCCTAAAGAATCTCACCTCGTGGCTGTGAAGAGGATCTTTCGATATCTCAATTGCACTAAGGAACTTGGACTATGGTACCCAGAGCAAAAGGATTTCACTTTAATTGGATATTCTTATGCAGATTTTGCAGGCTACAAGGTGGATAGGAAGAGCACATCAGGATGTTGCCAATTCTTAGGAGCATCCTTAATCAGTTGGCACTCAAAGAAGCAAAATTCAGTTGCTCTATCCACTGCAGAAGCCGAATACATTGCAGCTGGAGCCTGTTGCTCCCAAATCCTTTGGATAGCTCCACAAATGCGAGATCTTGGCATCAACCTCAAAGGTATCCCAATTAAGTGTGACAATACAAGTGCCATATCCATCACTAAGAATCCTGTTCAGCATTCAAGGACCAAACATATTGATGTAAGACATCATTTCATTAGAGATCATGTTGAAAAAGGTGATGTGTCCACATCTTTTATTTCTACTGATTATCAATGGGCTGACATCTTTACTAAGCCTTTGGCAGAGGACAGGTTCACCTTCATTAGACGAGAGATTGGGATGCTTAACAAGGATGCACTTTCGTTGGGGGAGCTTTCCCTTTACGAAAGATAAACTCCACTCAGTGTCAAGACCTTTGAGATTTATGTCAAGGTCTGCAAACTGAACAGTGGAGTACATATATCGGATCACACATTTTTGGTTAATATCTTCCTAGATATTTAATCAATTATTTTTATTATTTTTCAAAAATCTGTTTTTATCCTTGAACCGTTGGAGATATTTTATTTTGGAACAAAATCTTTTCAGTTATCTCCCTCCTAAATATTTGGATTATTTAAAATTTGAATTTGGAAGGTTTTAAATTGAGCAAGTATCATTACCTCCCCCCCATTGGAACTCTCAACCGTCCCATCAGTCCGTCACCCTCTCTCTCTACTTAAACCAAATCCTGTACCCGATTACTCCTCACCTCAGAAATTATCCAAACCCTTTCCACTTCTTCATCTTCAACCTCTCAATCGCCTCTCAAGAAACCTTAACCGACTACTTCCATGGCACCCAAAACTAAGAAAGTTGTCACTCCCAAAAGACTTGGCGCCACCCCCAGAGGACACCAGGCCACTGCTACCTCTCCCACACCCGAACCTGCTACTCAAGCCATCATCCCAGCCGTTGTCCAGAGCACCATTACGCCGAGCACGGCCACGGTTCCCAAGGGCTCTCAGAAGCGCGCTGCTAAGAAACCCCTGAGTGCTAAACAAAAGGGGAAGAGAAAGATCTTGGTAGAGGAAGAGGAAGAGGAGGAAGACGACCTTGATGCCGCCCTGGAAAGAGATGCTGCCAGGGAAGCCGAGGAGGAGGCCTTGAGGCAGAAAAAGGCCGATGAGGAGGCCGAACTTGCTAAGAAACAGGCCGAGGAAGAAGCTGAGCGGATTCAGAAGGAAGCCGAAGCCGAGGAGGTTCCATCCGAGGAGGAGCCTGAGGAAGACGAAGAAGAAGAGCAAGAGGGATCTGGAGAGGATGAGGAACCTGAAGGAGATGACGCGGGGTCCGTTGAGGACTCGGGGTCTGAGGAAGAGGAGGAAGAATCTCCCTCTCCTTCTCCTCCTCCTCCCCCATCTCCGAAGAAGCGGAAAGCCCCTGCTGCTGTCAAGCCTCCATCCCCCAAGCGCACCAGGAAGGGCACTGTCAAGAGTCTTGTAGCGCCTGTCAAGAGAGCTGCCTCAACAGTTGCGCGCAGAAAGAACGCAGACCCCCCGGCCTATATCCAGGTAAATCAATCCTTGCCCTCCTCTTGGTTTCAAGATGCTGAGACTGCTGGTAAGTGGGTAGACGAGTTTCGAACTCGTAAGATTAGTTGTTCTGATTTTTTAGATGTTGAGTTCTTTGAAGCTTTGAAGTTACCTTGCATTGAGCTCCTCAAAAAATCCCCAGCCTGGAACCTTCTTAACCTTGAGACTGTTTACTATCCCGATCTTACTCGACTCTTCTACATTAACCTAAAAGCCAAAAACGACACTGATGGTTGGTCTTTGGAGTCTGTCGTCAAAGGGGTTAGAATCTCTCTCAACTCCAATGATTTTGCAGATTCCCTAGGCTTACCTACACCAGTTCCACCTACTGAAATCCACCCCTCAAAAGAAAATTGCATCATCCTAGCCCGAGCCAAATATCTCCTACCTGAAGCATCCAACAACACCTCAAAGCAACTCACCCACTCATCCCTAACCCTTGAGGCAAAAATTACCTTTAACATCATTGTTAGATGCCTCCTACCCCGTCTTAACTCTGGCTCACTCCTTACCGACAATGCCATGGTCCTGCTCTACCGCATTCTCAATGGCCTTGATCCTGATCTGGCCAACACTATTCTTGGAACCATGGCTCATGCCAGAAAAGCCAGAAAAGGCTCTCCCCTCCCCTTTGCTACCCTTTTGACCCCTATCTTCAAAGCTTCTGGAATTGATGTCAAAAATGAAGAACAGCTGCGTCATACGGGTAAGTTCGACTCTAAAGGCCTTGAAAAGATTGGCATCACTCGGTCTCCCTGTTGTTGCAGGAGGATGGTCAAGTATGAAATAAATATAGAATATAGTTCAGATTGACTTCCTTGTCTCAGCAAATAAATACAAGAATTCCTCCCGTTGTAGTAAGAGAAAATCAGGATCGAATCCACGAGGAAGCACGTCAGCAGTTCTCAGGTAGCTGTAAATTCTCACAGAAGCAGCAGAAAGACAGAAACACAGAAAGGAAAGAAACAAATAAACCCGGCAAGGGCAAACAAAATAAAAGCAAAGAACAAAGCAAGAAATAAAGCAAAGCAAAGCAGAAACTAAAAGCAAGGACACAGAAGCTACTCGACCTCGAGTAGCTGTCCTCTATCTCGACAAGAACAGTAATGAAAACAGAAAACAGAAAACAAAGGCAAATCAACTCGACAAACAAAGCGTACTCGACCTCGACAAAGAAAGTAAAGACAGGAACTTGAAATCGACAAAGATAGAAGAATCACAACTCGACCTCGACTAAGCTCTCCTCGAGATCGACAAGAATAGTACTCGATCTCGACCAAGGCTCCTCTATGTCGACAAGAAACAGTAAACACAAGATTGCAGATTTAAACACAAACGCAGATTTTCGACAGAAATAAACTCAATATATTAAAAGACTTTCAAGGCCAGGGTATCAACACCACAACGATAACCATGTAAAGTAACACATAAAGGCATAAAAAATCATGCTTTCCATCAAATAACTTTCGTCATTAACAAATAGGCATATAGAGGCTCTCGCATAAACCCTAATTGTTACTAACCCTTTTTCACATAATTAATCCAAGTTGCATTAAGATAACTTTTGCTTCAATAACACAAACAAGGATCACCTTCAACTCTGGCAAAAGAATCATGCTCATAGGGATAGAAGATGAATCGCACAAAAAGATCTGACCTTTATCGCATCGCCTCACATGGCCACCGTCGGGCTCACCCCAGCCCCAGAAGTGGGTGGACTACTCACGCCTCATCGCAATCGCAGACATTGAATGATGAAAAGAACTAACTTGGATAAAATAAACTCCAACTTACAATCTCTCTTTATGTAACTAACTAATTGTCTCTGAAATTGAATGAATAAAACTGAGCCCCATGGGCCTTATTTATATCCTTCATTCCCTACCTATTCTAGGAAAGAAGATATCTAAAATGCTTAAAGATAAATAAATGCTTTAAGGAAATAAATCTATAAAGAAAAGATAAAACTAATTAAGGTAGGTCTTCATGTCTTGATAGATCTTGTCTCCTTGATGATAGAACTTGATAGAATCGGATAGAATCTTCCGCCTTCGGCCCCAAGGAATCCCAAGTCTAGTCGGACAAGTCCTCGTCGAGAAGCTGCTGGACACGTCTCTAGTCGACCTCGAGTAAGGCTCGTCGACCTCGAGTAGGGTGGTTCTTCGACTGGACCTCCTCGGCTAGATCTGCCTGATGTGGCTCGGACTTGGCTCACTGGTGCTCGTCGACCTCGACAAGAGCTAGTCGATGTCGAGTAGGATTAGGTCATCGACAAAGCTTCCTCGGGTTGGTGTGCTCGACTGGGTTGGACAAGGACTCAGGCGCTCGTCGATCTCGGGTAGCCTTCGTCGACCTCGAGTAGAGATGATCGTCGACTAGGCCTCCTCGAGTGGCTCTCCTCGGCAAGCTCGGATCCGGACTCAGGGGCTTGTCGATCTCGACCAAGCTTCGTCGAGATCGAGTAGGGCTCTTCCCTTCCGCTTCCGCGAGTTGGCTCTCCCGCTGGCAGCGGGTTTTTCCGCGGCAGCGAACGGTCCGCTGCAGCGAGTCGAGTCGCTGGCAGCGAGTGCTCCTGGTCGTCCTCGGCTTCGTCCTCGGCTCCTCTCCTTGTCGACTCCGGACATGGCGCCTGGGCTTCGTCGACCTCGACCAGAGCTCGTCGAGGTCGAGTAGACTTCCGGAGCTCGGGTTGGTCTGGCTCTCGATCAGGCTCTGCTCGACCAAGCTGTGCTCGGACATGCTCGTCTAGGTCGAGTAGGCCTACTCGAGATCGAGTAGCCTTGACTCTCCGACTGGTTCCGCTGCTTTGACCTTGGACCTCTGTAGTGGTTTTCCGAGCTTTTCCGACCTTTTGTAGAATTGTTGTAAAACGCCTCGATTTCTGCGAATTAAACAGAAACTGGTGTAGATTCCATAATTTGGCAAATAAACATAAATCACATAGATTCTGTACTATCTAAACCCAAATGAATGCAATGTATACAGAAATCGATATAAAAGTTACTGTAAAACATGGCAGATTCAGCTCACAACAAACACCCCATACTTAAGCTTGCTTGTCCTCAAGCAATACTTTTATTTGTCATTCAGGGGAAGAAATCAAACTCTCAACATCTTAGATTCATTCTTATACGTCCCTTGCAATCAATTACCATCCTCGAAAAGGTACTTATGTCACAGATCCATGCATGTGCAATTATACAAAAGCAACATCTACTCACAAAAGGAGGGTTATGCAAAAACAATTTTTATGTGACAAAGCATTAATAATCAAGAGGACTTTAATTTAAGCTCAAATAAGGAGTAGATTGGTAAAAGGCTAAAAGGTGGGCAATTTTTGGCAATGTGGTGCTTTTGATCCGGGGAAATGGAGTACGTTCCAAACTTTCATACCACATTCTTTCTCATTAGATTCATCACCTTTCATAATGCTTTTATCAATAATATTGCTTTTACCTCTCTAACCTCAGCACTGCCTTCTCGCGAGTCACAAACATGGGAGTCATGAATGCCCCGGATACTTAGTGCTTTGGACTCCTCACAATGTGTCCCATCTCTCCAAACTATTATCTCAGAGAGCAGGGTCAATCTACCTTTATCTCCTGAGGTGATTGGATTTTCTTTCACTCATTAAATTTTCCATATAATTCAAACAATTTCCTTCCAAACTCCAATAATGATAAACACAACAACCATATAACAATCTCCATAATGTAACATCATTCTCAACATAATCCCCGAATAAGGTAAAGAATGAAAATATTTAGATCATGTGGAGCAATATATGAAATAAGGCATATTATGGCTTTTGTGATGCATAAGCATAGGTAAGGCTAGGAATATAAACATATGAGCATTATATGGAAATATAAAGTCCTCCATCATCTTATCATGCAACATGTCAAAAGCAACTTCAAATTTTACCTCCTTTCATAGTTTTCAAGAAATAATGCACTTCATTGTGACTTCCCTTTACTAGGCAATTTCATGCTATATCTCTAATGAATCTAATTTTGCATCGTCGAGTTCAATTAAAGCTTCCATGACATTATTCAAAAAATTTCAATGGGGGTTATTTTTCTCAAATTTTTGGAAATCATGCATATTAAACACATAAAGCAATAATGCATTCCAAAATAGCCATGTAGCAATTCTAAGAAATAATGCACATATATGTCAAATATGATCCACATGCATGAAGTAAGCCCTTCCCCCACCCCATACTTAAACATTACAGTGTCCTCACTGTATAAAAACATAAGGGTAAAGAAAGAAACTCACAAGACAGGTGTGCAGGGCGTCAAAATTTCGACTGGAGCACCTCCTGGGCCGATTTTTAATGTAGCTTGGTTCTATCCATGGACCTGAAAAGTAGAAGACATATACCCATAATAGCAAAACTAAAAGTGTTCAAAACCAAAAACAAAAAACAAAGTCTCAAATGTCCTAAAAAGTCTATGTACATGCTCTAGATTTTATAGTCGTTAGGCCGACTTTTCATTAATGCTCAAGGTGGCATCTGCAGAGCCCATTTAGCTTGGGCTTCAAATAAGACTCCATTCTTGTCTATCAGCTGTAATCCTCCAGAATGGATCTTGTTTACCACAAACGGTCCCATCCGCTTCTTGTTGAATTTGTTAGGAAACCAATGATCCTTTGATTTAGAGACATAGAGCTTGTCTCCAACTTCATATTCCTTAGGCTCATCATTGGATATCCTGCACAATCGCACATACCAAGGTAGACCTCTCCCATGTATAGATAAATCTTTAATGGAAATAGGAGAAGAAAGATCCATACCTTGACTTACCTTCGCAGAGACGGAATCGGGGACCACTGTATTTGGTCGATCTCGACTAGGGCTAATCGATCTCGACAAGACCTGTCCTTCGTCGACTTCTGAATCTTCGAACAGATCACCACCAGAGCCTGCAGTCTTGTCGAGATCGACTAGCCCTAGTCGAGATCGACCAAACACCGTGGTCCCCGATTCCGTCTCTGCGAAAGTAAGTCAAGGTATGGATCTTTCTTCTCCTATTTCCATTAAAGATTTATCTATATATGGGAGAGGTCTGCCTTGGTATGTGCGATTGTGTAGGATTTCCAATGATGAGCCTAAGGAATATGAAGTTGGAGACAAGCTCTATGTCTCTAAATCAAAGGATCATTGGTTTCCTAACAAATTCAACAAGAAGCGGATGGGACCGTTCGTGGTAAACAAGATCCATTCTAGAGGATTACAGCTGATGGACAAGAATGGAGTCTTATTTGAGGCCCAAGCTACATGGGCCCTGCAGATGCCACCTTGAGCATTAATGGAAAGTCGGCCTAGCGACTATAAAATCTAGAGCATGTACATAGACTTTTTAGGACATTTGAGATTTTGTTTTTTTTTGTTTTTGTTTTAAACATTTTTTTTCTATTATGGGTATATGTCTTCTACTTTTCAGGTCCATGAATAGAACCAAGCTACATTAAAAATCGGCCCAGAAGGTGCTCCATTCGAAATCTAGAGAAATCTGCACACCTGTCTTGTGAGTTTCCTTCTTTACCCTTACCTTATGTTTTTATACAGTGAGGACACTGTAATGTTTAAGTATGGGGTGGGGGAAGGGCTTACTTTATGCATATTTGCCATATTTGACATTATGTGTGCATTATTTCTTTGAATTGCTACATGGCTATTTTGGAAGGCATTATTGATTTATGTGCTTATATATACATGTTTTCCAAAGTGTTGAAAAATGACCCCCATTGAAAATTTTGGTTAATGCCATGGAAGCTTATATTGAACTCGACGATGCAAAATTGGATTCATTAGAGATATAGCATGAAATTGCCTACTAAAGGGAAGTCACAATGAAGTGCATTATTTATTAAAAACCATGAAAGGAGGTAAAATTTGAAGTTGCTTTTGACATATTGCATGATAAGATGATGGAGGACTTTATATTTCCATATAATGCTCATTGTTTATTCCTAGCCATACCTATGCTTATGCATCACAAAAGCCATAATATGCCTTATTTCAATTATTGCTCCACGTGATCTAAATATTTGCCATTCTTTACCTTATCCGGGGATTATTTTGAGAATGATGTTACATTATGGAGATGTTATATGGTGTTTTGTGATTGTTATCATTATTTGAAGTTTGGAAGGAAATTGTTTGAAATATATGGAAAATTTAATGAGTGAAAGAAAATCCAATCACCTCAGGAGATAAAGGTAGATTGACCCTGCTCTCTGAGATAATAGTTTGGAAAGATGGGACATATTGTGAGGAGTCCAAAGCACTAAGTATCCAGGGCCATTCATGACACCCATGTTTGCGACTCGCGAGAAGGCAGTGCTGAGGTTAGAGAGGTAAAAGCATTATTATTGAGAAAAGCAAAATGAAAGGTGATGAAACAAATGGAAGAAATAATGTGGTACGAAACTCAAGTTTGGAAATAATCCATTTCCCTTGATCATTAGCACCACATTGCCAAAATTTGCCCACCTTTAGCCTTTTACCAATCTACTCCTTCATGAGCTTAAATTAAAGTCTTCTTGATTATCAATGCTTTGTCATATGAATGTTTTTGCATAAACCTCCTTTTATGAGTAGATGTTGCTTTTACATATTTGCACATGCATGAATCTGTGACACTAGTACCTTTTCGAGGATGGTAATTGATTGCAGGGACATATAAGAATGAATCTAAGATGTTGAGAGTTTTGAATTCTTCCCCTGAATGACAAATGAAAGTATTGCTTGAGGACAAGCAAGCTTAAGTATGGGGTGTTTGTTGTGAGCTGAATCTGCCATGTTTTACAGTAACTTTTATATCGATTTCTGTATACATTGCATTCATTTGGGTTTAGATAGTACAGAATCTATGTAGTTTATGTTTATTTGCCAAATTATGGAATCTACACCAGTTTCTGTTTAATTCGCAGAAATCGAGGCACGTTACAGCAATTCTACACAAGGTCGGAAAAGCTCGAAAAACCACTACAGAAGTCCAAGGTCAAAGCAGCGGAACCAATCTGAGAGTCAAGGCTACTCGATCTCGAGTAGGCTTACTCGACATAGACGAGCCTGTCCGAGCAACCTTGGTCGAGCAAAGCCTGGTCGAGAGCCAAACCAACCCGAGCTCCGGAGCCTACTCGATCTCGAGGACCACTGGTCGAGGTCGACGAAGCCCAGACGCCATGTCCAGAGTCGACAAGGAGAGGAGCCGAGGACGAAGCCAAGGACGACTGGGAGAACTCCCTGCCAGCGACTCCACTCGCTGCAGCGGACCACTCGATGCCGCGGAAAACTTCGCTGCCAGCGGATGAGGCAACTCGCGGAAGCGGAAAGGAAGACCAACCCTACTCGATCTCGACGAAGCTTGGTCGAGGTCGACGAGACGCTGATTCCAGATCCGGAGTCCATCGAGTAGAGTCACTCGAGAAGACCTAGTCGGCAAGCCACCTTACTCGACATCGACGAGAGCTTGTCGAGAACGACGAGAGCCTAGTGAGCCAAGTCCGAGCACATCGAGCAGATCTAGCCGAGGAGGTCCAGTCGACGAACCACCCTACTCGAGGTCGACGAGCGGTACTCGAGGTCGAGTAGACCAGTGTCCAGAAGCTTCTCGACGAGACCTGTCCGAGTAGGAGTTGGGATTGCTTGGGCGCAAAGGAGTCGACTTGGCCGAAGATCTATCCGATTCCATCAAGTTCTATCCAAGGAGACAAGATCTATCAAGACATGAAGACCTACCTTAATTAGTTTTATCTTTTCTTTATAGATTTATTTCTTTAAAGCATTTATTTATCCTTTCAAGTTTTAGATATAATTTTAGATAGAGATAGATATCTTCTTTCCTAGAATAGCTAGGGAATGAAGCCTATAAATAAGGCCCTAGGGGGCTCAGTTTTATTCATTCGATTCAATCAACAAGCTAGAGACACAGTTCCAAAGAGAAGTTTAGGAGTTCTAAGGTTTTTAGGGTTTTGGCTTTCTGCGAAAGTTGATTGCCAGGATTGTAAAGGCTTTTGAATTTAGTTTAATGCAAGTTTCTTTTCATACATCAATGTCTGCGATTGCAATGAGGTGTGAGTAGTCCACCCACTTCTGGGGCTGGGGTGAGCCCGACGGTGGCCATGTGAGGCGATGCGATAAAGGTCAGATCTTTTTGTGCGATTCATCTTCTATCCCTATGAGCATGATTCTTTTGCGAGAGTTGAAGGTGATCCTTGTTTGTGTTATTGAAGCGAAAGTGATCTTAATTCAACTTGGATTAATTATGTGAAAAAGGGTTAGTAACAATTAGGGTTTATGCGAGAGCCTCTATATGCCTATTTGTTAATGACGAAAGTTATTTGATGGAAAGCATGATTTTTTATGCCTTTATGTGTTACTTTACATGGTTGTCGTTGTGGTGTTGATACCCTGGCTTTGGAAGTCCTTTAATATATTGAGTTTATTTCTGTCGAAATTCTGCGTTTGTCTTTAAATTTTGCAATTTACAGTTTTCTGCATAGTTACTCGATACAGAGGAGATCTTGTCGATCTCGAGGAGGACCTTTGTCGAGGTCGAGGAGAGCTTAGTCTAGATCGAGTTGAGTTCTTTTCTGTTGTCGATTTATGAAGTTTCTGCCTTTACTGTTTCTTGTCGAGATCGAGTACCTCTTGTCGAGGTCGAGTAGCCTTTGCTTTTGCTTTACTTTTCGTCTTTGCTTTGCTTTGTCTTTTCCTGTTTTGCCTTGTTCTTTGCTTTTATTTTAGTTGCCCTTGCCGGGTTTATTTGTCTTTCTTTCCTTGTTTCTTTGTTTCTGTCTTTCTCCTGCTTCTGTGAGAATTTACAGCTACCTAAGAACTGCTGACGTGCTTCCTCGTGGATTCGATCCTGACTATTCTCTTACTACAACGGGAGGAAGTCTTGTATTTATTTGCTGAGACAGGGAAGTCAGTCTGAACATTATTTTATATTTATTTCATACTTGACCATCCTCCTGCAACAACAATTTTGACGATAGGTTAGAAGCTATTAGGTTGCTCTGCCTTGTTGTGATAGGGCATTTGCACGCCATTTGCTCAGCTGATCTTTAGATTTGCATATTATTTCACCAAAGGTTTCCTTAGTAACTCTCCCATTTATGATGGGACAACCCAAGTATTTTTCTAGATTTCGTTCTAGGGGTATCTTAAGTATTCCTTCTAGGTCACGAACTCTTGTTCTAGGAATTCCCGGGCTGATTTGAAAAGATAACTTATGATAGTTTACTTTTTGCCCTGAAAATTTACAGTAATCTTCAATTATTTCTTTTACTTTTATACAGGCAGAATTACTACCTTTAGAAAATATTATTATATCATCCGCAAAGGCCATGAACGGGACATAGGGGCTTGTGTGACCAATGCGAGCAAGAACTTTTGCCCCAAGAAGGAAGAGAAACGGGGAGAGAGGGTCCCCTTGCCTCAAACCCCTCGTTGGTTTGAAAAGGTCTATAGGACCGGTGTTTACTAATACAGAGAAGGAGAATGTAGTCACACATTTCATGATAATATCCACAAATCATTGGTGGAATCCAAATCTCTGGAGAACCGATTTCGTAAATTGTCAATCTATTCTGTTGTATGCTTTTTTCATATTGAGTTTTATTGCAATCCATCCTTTGGAACCTTTTCTTGTACGAAATGAGTGGAATATCTCATGTTCTATTATGATATTGTCTTGAATTGCTCGGTCGGAAACAAAGGCTCCTTGTAAAGGATGTATAAGTTTTCCCATTACGATTTTTAGCCGTTTTGTTATTATCTTTGAGATGATAATGTGTAGTCATTGAGGGATTATCATTTTTTGGTATTAGAGAAATAAAGGTGTGATTAATTTGTTTTAATAGGTTGTCAGAGTAGAAAAAAGCTTTTGTAGCCCTGGTGATATCGGAGCCAACAATGTCCCAATATTTTTTATAGAACTCTGTCGGCATACCATCCGGACCAGGAAATTTGTTGTTACCCGTTGAAAAGACTGCTTTTTTATTTCGCTATTTGTTGGTTGTTGAGTAACTAATTTGTTTTCATCTTATGTAATAACCGGGTTGATCACTGAAAGATATTCTTCCAATTGGGGGGGGGGGTCGTATAAGTTTGTTCCCGACTAAATCTTTTTTCAAAGTCTCTTTGAATTTTCTTTTTAATATTTCCATCACCTATTATTTCAGTTCCTTCTGTTGAGGTAATTGTTCTAATTATCTTTTGATTTCTTCTTCATGTGGCTACCCTATGGAAATAGGAGGAGTTGGTATCTTTTGATTCTAGTAAGTTTTATGAAAGAGGAGTAAATTTTCTCTTTTTGACAAGAGGTTGTGTTCTTTTGTGTATAAATCTGGGATTTGAATAGTTCGTTGAGTTGATTGTAGTTATATTAGGGCTTCGTCAACGTCTTGAAGTTGGCGGAAGATGTTTCCAAACGTTTTCTTGTTTCATATTTTAGCTTTTTGTTTTAGGATTTTTTATTTGTGCGTGATTTGGAACATAGCTGAGCCTGCACATGAAGCTCTCCACGCTTGTTTGACAATATTTCGAAAGTCTTTTCTTCGCAGCCAAATGTTTTCGAATTTAAATGGGGGTGGTTTGAAGGTATTGTTTTTGGAGATGGTAATTGAAATAGAGCAATGGTCCAAGTTTGAAAATGCTCCATTTTTATGTGCAAGATCGGGGAACATATCAATTATGTCATGATGGACTAGCATGATAGCATCATGTCAAGTTTTTCCATTATGTACGTTATCTGGGTCAAATTGTTTCTTTCTCCATGTAAATGGGTTACCGAAAGAAGGGATCTCCACTAAGGAGCATACATCTTTAAATTCCATTAATCTCTAGAATCTACCCGGTAGTGTTTCTGCACCCCCACACTTATCCGAAGGTTGGCTTATTTCATTTAAGTCTCCCATAATTAAGCTGGGAAGGTCGCTTTGGGCAATCAAATTATATAGGTTTCTCCAAAAGTCATCTTTCTCTGAAGGGTCGGGGGGCGTATACAAAAAGCATTAGGCATTCAAAATTCTCTTTTATGTTCCCGTATTTTACTCCAATGATTCTTGGGAGATGAATAACCATCGAGATGGTTTCATTTATGAATGAATTGTCATTCCATAATAGAGTAATACCCCCGGCACGGCTAGAGGCTGATGACCAACAAATATTTGTAAATCCTGCTTTTTTTCCACAGAGATTCTTTTGGTTCTGTTTCAGTCTTTGTTTCTACTAAAATAAGCATTTGTATATGATCCAAAGTGCGCCATCCATTATTGTTAGTCTAGAAGGGTTTTTTTTTCCAATTCCCCTACAATTCCAATAGCGTATAATCATGCCCACTTTGTTTTAGCATGGGTAAGAAAATGGTGATCCAACCCATACCAACTCTCTGTCCCCTTTGTAATTTCTCTTAGCTTCTTTATAATAAGTTTTAGACATTGGTTTTCCAGCCTAGGAAGTTTCCAAGGATGTGTGTTATTAGGAGATTCATTCACATTTATATATGTAATGAGAGCTTTAACTGGGGGATTATGAGTGTTGAGATCCGATGTTAGTTTTGGGGGGGGGGGGGGGGGGTGTTCTTTTGATGGTGTATACTAGTTAACCCCATGTGGTTATGGATTAGTTTAATCAATATTTTATCGTACCCTATGAAACTATATTTATGGATGGATATTCTTTGAGCTTTCCATGTGAGCCGATAGTCTGAACCGACAACAACATTATGAGTGAAATAAGGTGTTTGCCAATCAAAGAGGAGATCAACAGAGGTCTCCATAACATGTTTTAGATGGAAAATTTCGGTTAAATAATTTAGCTGACTCCATTTCACAAGTCCCCCCAAATGTGAATCCGTGTTACCACCTATAGGTTTGTAGATTCTCATATCCTGATTTCCCAATCTTAATCTAAAATTGGATGCGCTCTTAGATTCAAGGTGGAGGTACTTGGTAAATATGAGCAGCACAATCATCTGCTGGTTCTTTCTCACCAACTTGTCATCAAGGTTATTAGGATCGGGATTCTAGGATCGAATCACAATAGGGTCCGTGGATCGGATCGTAAGATCCCATTAGGGGATCGTAAGATCCTCGAAATATAATTAAATAGTAAAATAAAAATATATAACAAAGTTGCTTAATTTAAAGTTCTAGAATGAGGGAAAAAATGTTAGTTACACAATATATTTTGATTTTAAGACATAAAAATCTACATTTACGACCTTAGACATTGTCATATTGGTTAAAAGACTCGAAAACAATTGTCTCTAAGCTATTTTTCACGTTCCTTAAATGAATGTGTACATTTAAACACCCTAAAATCAACCAAGGAAACAAAACAAATGTTTTAAAAAATACATATTGTTAATAAAAATAGGATCTTTAGGATCGTGTGGGATCGTAAGATCCTATCGATCCATTAAGATTCTAAAGATCCCATTGTACATCCTACACAAAAAAGATCCTATGCATAGATCCGGATCGGACCCCTAGGTAGGATCGTAGGATCTTAAGATTCTAAAGATCCGGATCGGGATTCTAATAACAATGCTTGTCATCAACAAAGGTACAAAGAGGTACCTGATCAGAATCAAGTTTAAGCAGGGTGGTCCTATCCCAAGACAAAGCCAAAGTCGAAACAGAGACTTCATAAGTACGACTATATTAGACTTCGTAAGTAAAGAGATTGATATCATCAAAGGGACTATATACATTCAGCTGCTTAGTCAACTCAATTGCAAGAGTACTAGATAAATCACCACCACAACTTTCACTAGAACAAAGTCCTTCTACAAAGGGTCCGAATGGAGTAACTAGTGATTTATTTTCAAGCTTATCATTTACCTTTAGAAGAGGACTAGGCCACCTCACATATGCCACATTCCATTCATGCCCAATTGCAAATGCTTTGTGGGCTCAAACAAAGACCCTATAGAAAACCACCTTTATCCCCAAGGCAAACATAGAGAGTCCAAGATATACTGCCATTTCAAAGGAAAAATAAGCCAATTACGGTAGCCATGGAATAAGATTTGTTGAGGGAGTAGATCCATGATATAATTGGGTTGGTAAATTAAGTGTGGGTATCCATTGGATTTGTTTATAGGGTGTATTAAGCACATTTGGTAGAGAGTCATAACAGTAAGCCAACCGAAGTTGCTCAGGAGGTGGAACCTCTTGTGCAAGCATGATTTGGAGGTGGGTTTTGAAATAGTTAGAGGTTTCAAGGGTGTATAGCAAGGAAGATATACCGCCATATTTATATATCTTATCACAAAAATTAGTGGAGAGAGTTTCACTTATCATATAATCATTCTCTATGAGCAAGGATTTTAAGTGCCAACTAAAACAAACAGAGTAAGAAAGGCAATCATACATAATCACCTTGGTTCTATGTACCTTCATTTGCATAGCCGACTCGAGTGCAAGACAACCAAGGCTTGCACAGGAGCAAGGACACATGTAGACACTAGATAAGTTGAGGATATCATTCACAACATACAGATCATTAAACCTCAGTACACAAACCATACAAAACAAGGCTGAAGAGTTGTAAGAGAAATCAGAGATTAAAGGGGCTTTTATTTCTCCAGCAATGAAAGTTATTATCAATGAGATTTGCCACTTCATACCAGATATGATATACAAGAAGACCAAAAATACACAATTTAATCCCTTAACAACCCAAGTTAGACCACAAGACGAGAGTTTACAGGCGTACCAGTTGCTTTCATTGAACACGAAAGCTTATTCTCACCGAACTTTGTTCTTGGGGGCCATGAGTAAACAAGCAGCCATAAACTCGGTACCAAAAGAACGGACTTTCCAAACAATGGTATACACGTATGGAACTAGCCATCTTACACCAACCCCTCCAAAGAATATATACAAAGAAACCATAATTAATCACAAAGGTCAAATAAAAGGAAATCAAGTCATTCTTCCAAGAGTGTTTCCTCCTAAACTTTTCTCTCATGAAACAGTTTATCAAATTGTAGCTACACATGGATGTTTTAGCTATCAATGAAAACCAGATATTCTTAAAAATGATATAGGAGTGTTCATTTGTTTTGAATTTTTTGCACTTTCCCTTCAAATGGGACAATGTTATCCATTTAAGAGAATCAATAAAGCAAAATCCGGGAATAGAAGGATGAAGGTCATATACACCTAGTTGCTCAAACCTATATAACATAGCATAAAAAACATGAGGAGCAACAATAGGCCCATATGATGAATCAGTGAAACAAGATTGGGCACAACTATTTAATTCCCCAAAGAAGGTTTTACCAAATAGTTTAACAAAACTAATATGTTCAACATCAAATAAAGTCCTATTTCCATCCATCCCAGAATCGCAAAAATTGAATCAAGAATCTAGACAAAGTAGAACCCAGATTAGCATCATAAGGGATATAATCATGGATCATAAGTGCTTTAGTCAAGAAAAGATACCACGTAAGGCAATCAATCAAGGCCCCAATTTCTCTAGAGAACACTTCTTCTTCATAAATGGAGAAAGGGACAATCAAAGCCCCCAAAACCACAATTTGTTCAAAGCCTTTTCGGGGGGTAGAAGGCGAAGAGGAATGAATCTCTAATGCAGTTTTTTCAAGGCCCTTTCGGGGGGTAGGGGGTGGAGAGGCATACACCTCTAACACAAGTTTTTCAAAGCACCAAAAGAAGGTGATTTTCTGTACTAAATGCATTAAGTTAGTTAAATCAAAAGCAAGCTCAGGAGATGTCATGAAAATTGTAGTCCAAATAGATAGATTCAAAGGAGAGAACATGTAAGAGGGCAAGAGAATGAATCCGATCGTTTGCAAAGAAGCTTTAATTGTAGACATGTGGAAAGAACACCCAAAAAAACTCATGACATGAGAAGCCATGATTGAGGGCAACCGAACACACACGACCAACCGACAGACCGAAATAGCCAATCCACGGAACACTCTTCCATGAGCAAGCGGGACAGCCCCATATTTCTTCGAAGTATGATTTCTTCCAACCCTTAATGGGATTAACCCAAATAAGGCCCAATGTCGACCACAGATACATGGCCTCACTAGATATATGTCTGATAAGCCTATTTTTCTCCAAACCCTTCTTCTTTCTGGCCCTCTTTTTCGGAAATTTTTGGCCAAAGGAGATGCAATCGAAAATGGTTTCTTTATGAGCAAAAAGACTGAGATTAGGATAGTGGGCAGCATCCGCATCTCGATTCACCAACCGGGGGAAGAAACCAGCACCAAACTGCTTGAATCTGTCCGGGAGAAAGGTTTGGATGATGTTTTGGCCATGAAATATGTAGATTTCGGTTTTTCAAAGATAGGGTTTGGGAGGGTGTTTTGGGGGTGGAATTCGGGGCGCGTGCGGCACGTTCTTCACAAGCCATAGTTTTTTTTTTTGCACTAGCTATTTGGCATTACATCTTTACATATAAATAAGATATGGATAACTACATCTTTACATATACATAAGATATGGATAACTATATTGTCAATTAAAAAAACGGAATGGATGAGCTTTGACCAGGACCCCCTTTTTTTTATCGAAAGACATGACATCAACAAACATTCTATTTTTATTTTTAAAATTATTGAGCGGGTCCCACTAAACTCCACATCAACTCCCCCTCCTTCCTAAAATTCACGCGCCCCCTGAAAAGAGTAAGGTTGAATGGCTGCAGATCCCACTTATTTTTTTTTCCAAATACACACACTAGGATTCGGGTGAGAAACACCCGGTCCGGTGAGAAAAAAAGAAGCAATATGATTGGTGGAAAAGGAACTGATTTTTATTTTAAAATTAGTTAGTTGATAATTTGTTGTATTCGTTGTATATATTGTATGATGATAGCACGCATCAATGTTCGATCAACATGTAATATTAATTTGTTGGCACGTATTATGTATTAGCTGATATGCAACTGATCACTGTGTTATTTGTAATTCTCATACAACCTTCAATGGTGCCACTTCCACTTTAATTACCTCCCACCCTTTTGCTTTTATATGCCTTTACAAAACCAATCCTTTCCCCCTCTATATTTTTGGCCGGGAACACCCCATCCGTGAAACATAGCTGGCATGCATTTAATGTCTCTTTCACTTTTTCCCCCTCTCTCATTTTCGACTTCTTTGAACTTGCTCTTTTTTTTGTCAACTCTCACTCCCTCTCTTTCTTACCTTCTTTACTTGTAACCAATGCTATATATCTTTTTTTTTGGCAAAAATGGCGCCCCCCCCAATTCCATTTTTTGTCACGTCATGATACTTTTGCAAAGTCATGGCTAAATTGGTATATTGTTGCAAATTGGTCTCTTTTTTTTTTATCATTTACAACATTTCTTTGTATTTAGGGATTATCAAACTCATGACTTGCCTACAAATATATGGTTCCAATAATATCAAAAGCAATATATCTACAAGGAGTTGCCATCACTTAGAGGTGAACCCAACCTTAATTAGCATTGCACTCATGACTCATACAGTTATATTATACAAACCCGAGAGAAAAAATGTGGGCTAGGATATCTCACATTGGATGTAAATACGAAATTAAACAACTAATTCCAAATGTGTGTTAAAATATTAGTACAATAGAAGGAATGTTTGGGATATATGTTATCTCACCCATATAGCACTTTGCATTGTTTACATTTGAGTGAAAGTAATTGAAAGTTTTGCCTTGTTCTTTGCAGGGAGAGTGCAAGAAAAAAGATGTGTACAATACTCTTATATTCACCTCTGAAAGTTTCAAAGCGATTCCTAAATGTAGTTGAAAAAATCTTCAAAAAAGCTATAGAGCAACTAATACTAGAGAAAGTTGTAACTTTACACATGAAGATGCATGAGCTAAATCATCCATTTACACGTGAACAAAAAGTTATATTGATATATGTTCATAATATAGCTCTCCTAATGATCCTATATTTGATTTGACCATTATTTTTTAAAAGTTTTAAGTTTTACCTAATCTATCAATAGAAAGTTCTATTGGATAGCTCGACAAAAACAGACGAGGGTAATTGCTTACCTCGGTGAAATACGACGACTTTAGTTTGACAGATTCGCAAAAGTTCAATCGGCGCTATCGTTGTGCACATGTACCCTTCACTTTCTCTCTCTCCGAGACCTCCACCACCAGTGCTATCCATCTCTTTTTCTGGCTTGTGCACTAAGAAATCAGGAAATAATAGAGTAACCATATCAATTCATTCCTTAATAAGCTGTAATGATTTTTTAGCATGTTTTGGAGGATAAAAGATATCATAAAAGTTCGTTAGATGGATTAAGTACTTGAATGAACACAATTAGGTTTACTCTTTTCGCTCTTGCTCCATTTTATAAATATTTTTTGAAATGAAAAAAGATTTATCATACAATTTTATAAAAACAATATGAATTTGTGACAAATGCAACCTTTTCAGTTACTCTAGATTTTTTCTGGAATTGTTACAACGTCTTTTTTTTTATATATATAAACCAGCTTCTTCATCCTTATAAAATTTGACTTAGTTATTATTTTTTAAAAAAGACATACAACTGTTTTTTTTCCAAAAAAAATAAAAAAAATGTAATACAATATATGATTGAGCGCATCATCGTGGTTAGCCGTTACATAGATTTTTTTTATACAACATACATAATTCGTAGTGTAAGAGGATTGTCTGAACTAGTTCATTTGTTTTTACATACGGTTAATAGATGGAAACTGCCAATCCAGCAACAATAACGGAAGTGGCAAAATTAATTTGATTCATGATAAGTTCCTCGCGCAAATAAAATGGTCAATGATACAATCAACAAATAAATTATGACTTAATTATTCCATCAACTAAAATTCAACCAGTTTTAAGTGTTCTTGGGTCACCTATCTTTGCTGCCAGAAGGAGATCACCTGCAACACATCGTTTATCACTCGATGTGGCACAAAATTGGCTTATATGAAAATTATTATTAAATTTTAAAAAAAAAATTATAAAAATATTGTATTTGATAATTCATACACATTTGTAAAAAAATATTTTGAAGAATCATAGTAATTTTTTTTTGCTAAAATGTTTTTATTTTGTGACTTTACTCATGTATATTTTTTAGAAAAATACTTTTATGTGTTTTTCAAAATATTTTTGTACAAATGTGTATGAATTATCAAATATGATAGTATTTTGATACAACTTTAAAACAACTTGTTTTTGAAGACGGAGGGAGTAATAATAATAACTAACAATGATATACGGTTTGTTGCAGAGGATTTTTTTTTTTTTTTTTGATTAGGAAAGAATTCGGGTGGGCAAGCCCTACCCGGCGGCATCCTTGCGGATGAGGTCTAGTAGACGAGGGTTGTTTTGAATATCGATTCCTTGGACAGAGCGGCAAATGTGTGCAACCTTATCCGCGACTCTATTGCCCATACGGGGTACGTGAAAGTATTCAACTCCTTTCACTGTTGATAGCATGACTTGGACGTCTGAGAGGATTAGCTCGATCTCCCAAGGGCAGTTAGCTTTCTTGTTCAGGTAGTCTATGATGATCTTACAATCACCTTCGACTTGGAGTCTTTCTATGTTGAGTTGTATTACTTTTTGGATCCCCATTTTGAGTGCAAGAGCCTCTGCTGTAATTGGCTGCTGTTTCCCAAGGTTTTGGTGTTGAATGGAAACCGGGTGGCCTACCCAATATCTAATTATTAATGATACCAGAAGTACTATCTCCATTAGAAATGGTAGAACCATCGAAATTGAGTTTGTACTTCCCCCTTGGGGGTTTCCGCCAACGTATAGTTCTTTGTTTGTCGCCCTTTTTTGGCTGAGCCCTTGCAGATGGGCGCACACCTTCGTCCCATTCATGCTCTATAGTGGATGTTTTATTCCAGTTATCTATGTGGGTTCTGATCATACAGAGAACGGCATGTTGGTGCGGGATAGTGGTATGTTGAAATAAATATTGATTCCTAATGTACCACGTAGCCCACCACACAAAGGCGAGGTTAGTCATGGCGGAAGGGGATAGGGTATTCCCAAGGGTGGATAGAATGGGTTTAAAATCCCGAGACTGGCCAATTAAGCGGACAATTGTTGCTTGCACTTGGTTCGGAAGTTGATGTATTGTTCTGATGAAAGAACATTCAAGAAACAAGTGTGCCTCATCTTCAGGTGCCATATTGCAGAGTGAACATGTTGTGGGGACAACTGAGCCCCTATAAGATAGCCGGGAGGCTGTTGGTAGACCATTCTGTGCAATCTTCCATAGAAAATTCTTAACTTTCGGAGGAACATTAGTCTTTTAGATCCAGTCATTGGTAACTTGTAGGCGCTGGCCGTAGTAAACCATCCTTCCCTATCAGGCCACCAGTATAGCCGGTCTTGCAGGTTAGATGTAGGAAGAGGGATGTCTAAAATTGCAGCGGATCTTTAATGCTGCCAATAGGCTTTAATTTTGTTTTGTTTTTTTAATACGGATTGGATAAGAACCGACGTGAGGAGCTTGACCACGCCGCCTCTCCCATGGTGGATCCCACAGATTAGTAGTTCGATGGTACTTTTCTTCCTTTGAAATATACGGTCTTGTAAAAATTCCAACGTTTGCATTTTACACTTTTTGTTGATATACACAACCTGCGTCTTCTCCCACATGGCGATGGCGACAGAGACCGACGCAACCACCTCCGACTTCCCTCCCGATCTTTCCTACCTCTCTGGCTTCGGCAACCACTTCTCCTCGGAGGCCGTCTCCGGCGCTCTCCCTGTCGCCCAGAATAGCCCCCTTGTTTGCCCCTTCGGCCTCTACGCCGAGCAGCTCTCCGGCACCTCTTTCACTTCTCCTCGCAAGCTCAATAACCGCAGGTCTCTCTCTTCCCTTTATTTTCAATCCTTGTTCCTCTCTGCCTACTTTCCCGGATCCTGTCGCCGATTAATATTTATTTTATTATTCATCCACATTCCAAAATTAGCCCTAATTTCTCTCCTTGGACGTTCAGATTTTCGGACGGTGAATTTCAGTTGCTTCCAGTCAATCGTGTTTATCCTATTTCATTTTCATCTAATTCCTCGCTACTTTTTTTCCCCCCCGGTGGCAGTTGGCTGTATCGGATCAAACCGTCGGTTACACATGAGCCGTTTAAACCCCGAGTGCCAAGCCATGGCAGGTTGGTGGCCGAGTTCAATCAATCAAACAGCTCTGCTAATCCGACTCAACTCAGGTGGAAGCCTGTAGGTTTTCCTGAACATCCCACCGATTTTGTTGATGGATTGTATACCGTTTGTGGAGCTGGTAGCTCTTGTCTCCGCCATGGATATGCAATTCACATGTAAGTCATACTTGTTCTTTTCAAATGTTTATTCATCCTGGCAGCGCAATTCAGATTATACAGAAGTTGCGATTTATTTGGTTGTGCATGGGGAATTGCTGTTGGAGTGGGAGAGAACCTTAAAACTCAATCCTCGATGGTCTATAAAACCAATGGCATTTGCACTGATTAAGGTTACTTGTTCCATTGATTGTCTATCTTATCAATTAATGCTTGATATAAATGACATTTCCTAATTTGCTTCAGGTACACGGCCAACAAATCAATGGTCAATAGTGCCCTCTGCAATGCGGATGGAGACTTCTTGATTGTTCCTCAAACTGGAAGTTGGTAGCTTTTGGATTTTTCTTATCATTGTTGTATGTTTTGTGCAATATCTAGCTTTATCTAGTATGTATCTGCAATTAACAACTCTTGAGATCTCTTATCTTGCATTATATAGTCTTGTCAAGGATCTGCAATTAAATAACAATCAAAGGTTGTGATTTTGGCTCTTTCTGTTGTTGATATGCTGGTGAAGAACTTCGAAAGTACTATTAATGTTATACATACCAAAAAAAGAAGTTATATGTAAATCCCTTCACTGGATTATTGAAGATAAGAAATCTACATACATTATTTTCTCCACAAATGGAGATATAGTCTAGTTTAGCATTCTTGTTCAATGTACCTGTCTCCAATATTGATGTTTCCCTTTTTGATTTGTGCAATTGATTTTGAAATTTAGTTTCTCCATTACTTATTTTGAATTTTGGAGCTTTAGGTGTCATAATGCTTTTGACTTGTTAGATTTGTTGCATTTATGGATTTACCAAAACTTATCCAGGAGGAACCTCTCTACTTGAAATTTATCCTTCTTTTCTCCCCTTACATTTTCATGTTTTTCATGTTCTTTCCAGGGCTTTGGATTACAACTGAATGTGGTAGAATGCAAGTATCCCCTGGTGAAATTGCTGTTTTGCCCCAAGGATTTCGTTTTGCTGTCAACTTACCTGATGGCCCATCGCGAGGTTATGTTGCTGAGATTTTTGGGGCACATTTTCAACTCCCTGATCTTGGTCCTATAGGTATTTCGCTTTCTCCAAAGGCATCTTCTTTACTGCATTAATTTGGGTGTATAGGGTGGGGCGGTATGGTAGGGTGTGATTTGCCACTAGTTTGAACGAAATGTTAATGGTGCAAGTACTTGTAGGTGCCAATGGCCTTGCAGATGCAAGAGATTTCCTTATACCTACTGCATGGTTTGAGCAGAGTAGTTGCCCAGGGTATACAATTATACAGAAGTACGGAGGTGAACTGTTTACAGCTAAACAAGATTTCCCCCCTTTCAACGTAGTCGCTTGGCATGGCAATTATGTTCCATATAAGGTTTGTGACTCAGATGATGTAACTATTTTTCTAAAAACTCATAAGGTTTGTGACTCAGATGATGTTCCATAAAAATAATTTGAAAATATTTTTCTAAAAACTCATAAGGTTTGTGACTCGGATGATTTAACTATTTCATATTGATTGAGATTCTTGTAGACCATTTACAGTTGATAGCCAAGGGTAGTATCTCCATGTGAATGGTTTTTCTTTCTGTTCCTTTTTTTTTTCAGTATGATCTGTCCAAGTTTTGCCCTTACAATACTGTTTTGGTGGATCATGGGGATCCTTCCATCAATACTGGTTAGTATCCTTCCTTTTTTCACTTTGTTATTTACTTTTCCCTTATTGTTTCATAATGTTATTTTCTAAAACAATGCAGTGTTGACTGCTCCAACCGATAAACCTGGTGTGGCATTACTTGATTTTGTTATTTTCCCTCCAAGATGGCTGGTTGCAGAACATACATTTCGGCCGCCTTATTACCATCGCAATTGTATGAGCGAATTCATGGGCCTTATTTATGGTGGTTATGAGGTATGTCATTATATAATGATCGTTTTTGATGTACTTCTACTATTTTTCTGCCTCCTGAGTTTGGCTTAGTTGGCATGAGTTTCCTCTGTTGGCTGAAAATTAAGAGATGAAAATTAGTGTCAAGCATGGTTTAATTTGTTGCAACAAATGTGGTATAATTTGTTATATGCAGTGTTGTTGAGTAACATTGATAGAACTTGTAGCTGTAAGCCTGTAACAGAGTCTTGATTTTATGACTTTTATGCATGTTTCGTAATTGATTGTTTCTTCAGTTTACTCCTTTCATCTCCCTGCTTGTTCTCTTTCTCTGGTTTTGGGTGTAAGACCAATTTTCTTCCCCTTACCTTACAAAACCACCAAAAGATTGGCCACTTTCCTGCATTGACTCTGAAGTCTAAACAAGTTTGATATGCGATGTTGCAAACTGGTTTTTGTTTTCCATCTCTGGTCCCTTTGAATAAATTGAATCTTATATTAAGCTGGTTATTTGTTTCAACTCTCAGGCAAAGGCTGATGGTTTTGTTCCAGGCGGAGCCAGTCTTCATAGTTGTATGACGCCCCATGGTCCTGATACTAAGACCTTTGAGGTACCCCAAAGCTGAGAACTCAGCATTCACTCACTTAATATGGGGCTTTGTTGCTAAACAATTCGACATTGCAGGGCAGAAAAAAATACATAATCTTCTAGTGCTAGTAGATATGACTTAAAAAGTGAATTGAGTTGATGCTATTTGACATCCTGGTGACTGTCTTTCCTATGTTCAACTTCCAGGCTACAATTGCACATGGAAATGAGTCAGGTCCACACAAAATAACAGGCACCATGGCTTTCATGTTTGAATCATGTCTAATCCCCAGAGTATGCCCTTGGGCATTGGACTCTCCTTATCTCGACAAGGATTATTACCAGTGCTGGATCGGACTAAGATCTCATTTCCACTTGGGAGGAAACTCTCGTAGAGAGCCTGATACTGAGAATGGATTGCCGTTGACCTGAGGTAAGACCATCTTGTTTGACTTGGATAACATCCAAGTTCAGTGCACTAAACTAGCTATGATGAAGTCCTTGTCAGACCTTCACTCAGGTGCAAACCCCCATTCTGCTTCCGGGAAATTTAGCCTGGATATGCTCTTAATCCCCAGTGATGAAACCCTGAATATATCATAAATCTTAATCCCCACTGATGGAATCCTGCATATATAGTAGGTAAATAAGCAAGTACTAGATGATACTCATGTCCCTGTGTTTTATTGAGAGATTTCAGGAAAGCTAACTCGGCATTATATGGCTGAATAAGCAATTTATATGTGTTGCTGTAATAATTGAAAGCAAGGAGTTGCTCGACTTGTAAGTGATTAGAACTAAGGCATGCTGTTCGGGAAGTTCAGTGAGGTAGTGTGATTACATAAGGGCCATTATTGTTGTTGTAACTTGTAAATGTAATGCTTAATTTGGGACGATATGTTTATTGGTTATAATGAATCATGTGTTCACGTACAAGGTGCTGATCATTAAGAATGTTTGAATGTGTGCATTGTAATGAATAAAATTCAAATTGAAGTGCACGTTTACATTTGATCCTTTGCCCAAACATTAGAAAAGGGTCATAAGGTTCAGGGAAGGGCTCTTGCCTCTGTTCAATCACCAACGTACTACGTATGTTTACCACAACTCAATCACCAACGTACTACGTATGTTTACCACAACTCAATAACTCGTACATTTTCAACAAGGCATGTGCATGTTCTATACCTTATTCAAGGACCTTACTGGTGGGGAAACTACAACAGAAGGGACATTGTCACTCAATGTATGTCTTGTATTGTTCTCTTTCTTATATTTCTCTCCGATCTTGCTTATGATGTTTTTCAGTTTTAAGACATGGAACACTTGATTTGTGGTGTTTTGATCTTATCGATTCTGGAAAATCTACATCGTAGTAATAGGCTAAAAATCTACACTCACAAGTGTATGAGGTTCAGTTGTAGTATATCGAGTGTCGAATCACAGGGACGATGTGGTATTGATTGTATCTTTAAACCGATTTAACTAAGTCAAGAAAAATAACGGAGAAATAATTATATGGAATGAAGAAAGTAACCAACTAAAAAGAAACAACTATACAAAATTGGTACTAAAACAATGGATACGAGGCAAATTTAGGATAAATGATTGCCACAACAACGCTATAGTAGATTAATACTCCCTCCGTTAATTAAAACTTGACGTTTTACTATTCACGCACGCTTTTTGAGGTGTTAAAAACTCTATAAAATATTAACTTTTTAAAAATATTTTTTAAATAATTTCATACTTGTTACTATTAAGTATGAATTTATAAAAACAAATTTTAAAAAAAGTTAATATTTCATATATTTTTTATCATTCTAAAAAAGCGTGCATGAATAGTAAACGACAAGTTTTAATTAACAGAGGGAGTATTAATATTAATATTCGTGACACCTTGTCTGAGTTTGTTAAAGATAGATTGTCTAAGGTAATCGCAAATCTCATTTCGGTATCAAAGCGAATGTGTCTAAATTGGTTGACAATCTCCTTTCGGACTCAAAAACCAATTTAGACCCTTTAAGTTCTTAGAATTCTAAATGAAAATCATATCAACGTCGCCTTTCGGTCTCCGTCGATATCACAATTATCCAAAATATCTATGACAATCTATAAATCATCAAGAAATTCGAATATCTTTCGATAAATCAAACTTCAAGTTTAATCCTATGATTCTGATAGATCCAATAGCTTTTCGGCCTAAATTCACCATCTAAATTCTAATTTAGGGTTTTAGTCTTTCGAGTTTAAACCCTAAATCAGTTCTAATCAATTTTCATCAATTAGGGCTGGCGCAATAGGATTAAATCACAAATCATCAAACAAAACGAATATCAATCTCAACACTATCAAATCATCGTTTGGACTTTGGATCACCCAAACCCTAGATCGAAGAATCAAACAAGCATAATATGATAATCAACGAAATAAATCATAGACAAAAGTAAATATTTGAAATAAAATAGAATGCAAACCAGAATTGCGTTCTCGATCCAAAGGTTATACCGTCAAACCAAGAACAAAACCTAAAAGCTAAAGAGAGGGAAGGCCGAAGCCATGGTTGCCGGCAAAGTCTCCACCTCTTGCAATTCCAATCGAACTTCATATATTGTCATTTAGAAAAATTACAATTTTGGCCCACAAAATTAAATAACTAAATTGCATCCCAACACCCAATTATAAATTAACTCTACAAAACAGCTCCCAAATTTAGCAACTTCCGCACTTGACAAGTTAGCTCCTCGGATCCGATCCATTATGTTTGTCGCTCCGCATTAAAGCTTGATTTTCCTCAATATTGACCTCAAAATGCATGAAACAAATAAAAACCAGGTGTAGACTCCGAAAATGCAAAATAAAATAAATAAAGTGTAAAATATGACAAATGTGCGTGAAAATGACCTAAACTAATATGCAAATGCAACCCTAAAATATGACTAATTAAAATAGATGCTATCACATAGTGATGAGGCGTTTTAGTCGCCTTAATCATATCACATATATCCGACTAATTTAGCTAATGTTGTTTGGCAAGTACAAGTTAGTTGATCTCATAGACGATCAAAGATTTATAATGCGACTAATGTGTGCTTTGGATATTTTAGCCATCTAGGAAACAAAATTCAGGAAAACAAAATGGCTTTGGAGAAATAAATATGAGAAAATAGCTCAAGTGAATCAATCTCAGCAATCTGGTTTCATTCATTGATCATTAAAATCGAATAAATAATTTCCTCTTGAACACTTTCTTGTGGAAAAATTAAGGCTTTTCTTTATCAATTTTAGTTAACAAGACAATTAGACCTTGGAAACATTATTGATCAAACAATATTGAAACAATTTATGATTTAATTTGACAATCGATGATAATTAAAGGAAATCAACAAACATAGTCAACATGGACAAATAATTATTATGTCAATCAACCAATTCTAGTGATTGATACTTTGCTACTCGGTAACAAAGACAATTCTACCTATAATTATTAATGTCTACCAATAGATCCCCACAAAAAATAATTGGTTGATCAATCTAATGAAAACTCATTCCATAATGCATCACATCTCCAAAATAGCTCCAAAATCCTACAAAATGCAAAAGATACTTGTGTAGACCTCTATATCAAAAACAATACGAAAAACCTACAAAAGCGACTCAATCCTAACTTAAATGCAATGTAAATGCACCCAAAGTAAAACTATAAATGCCTTGTAACCGTAAAAAGCATGGATATCATCTTCATATAATCCAAACAACCAATTACTATCATCGTACAAGTATATCACCATTTTGCAATCCCAAAACCTCACCAAATATATATACTTTGTGGAAGTCTTACATTCAAAACGAAGGGAAATGTTCACTAAATATTCACACAGTCCCCATGATTTGACACTCAATTACTACAATTGACATCGTATGCTCGCTAGGTGTTGGCTTTGTACGCGATGAATTTTTTGGCGTCGTTGTCGGGGACTATGCGCCGACAAAGTTTTTGTCCGCGACCTAATATTAGTTGTATAACAACAACTAGTTTTTCTAAGTCTTTTTGTTATTTTTGATTTGTTTTCTTTTGTCCTTTTTAGATTTTGATTGTGGCTTTTATACGAGCTAATATTAGTCGTGTAACAACAATTGGTTTCAGATTTCTGTTGTGACTTACTCTTTGATCCTGATATTGAATGGACTTTTCTCACACCTAACAATGAGCAAAAGAACAAGAGATAGGAGACAATCAATTGGTTAACAATGTTGTCACACCACAAACTTCGTGGGAGCGGGTGAACCCACACAATCCGTTACTACTCCTAGGGTTGTGTTTCTGGCGATTAACATAAATAACCTTGAGCTAAAGCCCACCCTCATAAACATGGTCACACAAAATCAATTTGGAGAGGTCCTACCGAGAATCCTCACCAACACCTGACCACCTTTAAAGAGTTGATGAACACGGTGAAGATGCATAATGTGTCCGTAGAAGAACTTATGTTGCGTGACTTCTCATTCTCCTTGCGCGGACGAGCAAAGAATTGGTACAACTCAATCCCCACGAGCTCTATTACAACATGGGACGCGCTCACTTCCGAGTTCTTGCGAGATGCAGTCTAGAGAGAATCGATACAATACTTGGAAAAGGTTCAATGGCTTTTTGCTGGATTATCCTCAACATGGAGAGTCCAAAATTAACCTTTCGGAAATCTTTTATAAGGCTCTCGATTGATGACTCTACCAGGATACTCATTGATTCCTCATCAGGAGAAACCTTCTTAGACAAGACCGGGGACGAAGCATGAAACTTTTTTGAAAAGACCGGGAAGCACTATGGAAGATATTCATCATCAAGAGGGTCTTTGAACTCAAGGAAACAGGCTGGATTGTTTGAGGTGAACACTGAGACCTTTAGGGATGCCAAGTTTGATGCTCTGTTCTCTGAAGTAAAAAGCATAAAGAAGATGGTAGAAAGTGCACTCCCTATAAGAGCATCACGTCTCATGTTTCAAAATATGTGGTGCCTTGTCAATGTTGCGGAGCTACCTCTCACTCTATCTCGACGTGCGAGCTGTTTGCTTCTCAGAAGGGTGACCTAATAAAGAAAGAAGCTAACTATGTTGAAAATTTAAATAGGGGTCCAACAACAATTATTACAATTGTTATGTTGTTTAATCCTTGTAATTTGTTTGTAACAAAACATTGGTTTATTTGGTTATTAAGATGCACAAGTGTCTAGGCTAGGTGATACCTTACTTAGCCATACACTAACCTAGCCATGCCTGGATCCACTAGGTGAGGCTAAGGACGAGTGTGTTGGCTTATGCAAGGTTGTTGGTTGCTCATTTCTGAGTTGTGTCTTAAGGTGAGATGGGCCTATTCCATTGGCCCAACTCTTTTGTTGTGACCGTTGTTGCCTCGTCTATATATGTGTGTATGTGTGTGTGTGTGTGTCTATATATATATATATATAAAAGCTCTTAGGAGAAACTCTAGAGGACTTTAGCATCCTCACTCTTTCTCAAGTAAGCCAAGGGGCAAGGGTTTGGGAGAAAAGCTAGGGTTTCTAGCTCGAGAGTGATCTGTTGGCGGCGATTTCTTCAAGGGAGCTCGTCTTGGTTGGGTGCTACCTGAGTACATGATTACACTAAGAAGATGAAGGCCATGAAGGAGGGTTCCTGTGTTGAGAAATCTCTCTGAGATTTCTCAATGTCCTCGATGGACGATCTCCAACCCTATTATCTTCTTTTCTTTATTGTTGTGTTGCTCTAGAAATCGCTAGCTTAGTTCTTGTGCATCTAAAACCTCTGTAACCTGTTTTGAACTTGGATGCTTAGCGAAATTGGGTGAGCCTCCTCTCCCGAGCTTCCGCGGATGTAGAGTAACTGAATAGTGTAAACAAAGGTTGTGTGTTCTTATGTTCATTTCGTTTGTTTGTTTACATTATCTTGTCAATCGAATGTGAGATCGAGACAACCCTAAATATCATCAATAACTATAACCCCCGTGCTAGAGATCACCCAAGCTTCCCCTATACTAACAACCAAGGCGCTCATAATCCACCTCTTGGATTCCAACAGAGACAACATGAAAACTAGTACCAAACACCAAATGAAGACGTCACCTAGCACAAAAGAAATGTTAAAGAAAATCCTAACACATCTAAATACAACAGAAGCCAAGAATGAAGCGAGGTTCAAGACGCTTGAAACTCAAATGGCTCAATTGGCCACAACGCTTTGCGGCCATCCGGTCACCTTCCAGGGAAAAATGATGAAAACCCAAAGGGACACACCGCTTCCATGACCCTAAGAAGCAGAAGGAAACTAAAGGAAGTACAAAGGCCAGAGACATTTGCGACCAAGGAGGGGAAAACGTCAAACCAACAAGAAGAGGTGAAGGAACCGAAAGAGCCAGAAAAGGAGGCGTTGTATGTGCCACCACCGATATTCAAGCCTCCTCTTCCCTGCCACAAAAGAGGAATCAAGCCTTGCTAGAGAAGAAGTTTGAAAACTTTGTGGAGATCCTCAAGAAGCTACATCTTAACATTCCCTTCACTGAAGCCTTAATGGAGATGTCGTCATATGCAAAATTCCTCAAGGAAATCCTCTCCACCAAAAGGAAGCTCAGCGAAGGAGAAGTGACAACCCTTGGTAAAGAAAACACAACGTTAATATCCAAAACAAGATACCACTCAAGATAAAGGATCTAGGTAGTTTTTGGGTCCCTATTACTGTTGGTATTTCCACTACAATGCTCTATGTGATTTAGGTGATATTGTTAGTATACTTCTGCTGTCGATTTTCAAAAAGCTGAATTTTGGTGAGTTTTGGCGAACTAAAATGCAACTATGGATGGCAAATAGGACCATTGCTCATGCAGAAGGCATACTTGAGGACATTCCCATTCGCTTGAATAAATTCTATTTGCCTATTGGTTTAGCTACTACAAGAACGAAGATCTTTGTACGACAAGGAATCGTCGCCTTTAATGTTGAAGGTGAAAGGAATGAATATAATTTCAATAGAACTGTGAAAGCCCCTGCTTTTGAGAACAAATATTGCAGGGATGATGAGGTAGACAAGGGCGAGCAAGAGCATACGATGTCGATCATCACAATGAGAAAAACCACGCTTGGTTAATTCGATCCACTTTCGTCTATTCCGATCGTTGCAATTCCTCAACTTTACCCATTATTTGATTATGATTTAATTCCATTTCTGTGTGCTAATCTAATCAAAGTCTAAATATCAACTCGTTTATTTTCTCAGACAATCATTTCATGTAAATATGTAATACTAAAATAAATGATAAATCAATGATCTAGTCTAAATAAATATCATTTTGTATAATCTAAATGAATATCATTTCATATAATATAAACTTAAAAAGCGTTAAAATAACAAAATGAAATAAATATACCAGTTCGTTTTCTCCTTCGCTATTAGATCTATCGTCCGTAGTAAAAATATTTTTTATGTTTCAAACGATGAAAAAGATAATGGAGTAGAGATGGAAATCAACCCGCGGTTATCCGATTCATCCATTAATCCATCCTAAATATATGGATGAAAGCCGGAATAAATGAAAAAATAAATGGATGATGGATTAATGGATGATGGATCGGGCTGGATATCGATGAAGGAGCGTCCAATCCACCACCTGATCCATCACTCAATCCATTAAATTGTTTATTAACTTGATCATATTTTTTTACACATCTTAGTTATTATATGTAACATGATTTGATAGTTTGAGTTGTTGTGTTTGTGTAATTTGATGAGTACTTTAAATTTGATATATTAAAATTTTATTTTATTTATTTAGTTTATTTCCATTTTGAAAATTACAGCAAATGTTTATGTGAAATTTCTCACCCATATATTTCACCCAATCCACCCAATAATCCGCGGATAGTGGAGGAAATTTCTTAACAAATCGGGTGATGCAATAGGTATATCTAGCCATAAACCGATTAATTTCCAATCCCTATAATGGAGTGAGTATTTCGAATGTAGGATAAAAGTATCAACTGCGAATTGACATGGGAGAACCACTAGTTTTAGGGGCAATTTGCGAAATAGCCACAAAATAGGGACTAATTGGTGAAATGTCCATGTTTTAGGACAAATTTGTGAAATGTCCACAATATAAACCCCTCCCTTGTCTCACGTGCGCTTTCTCTCTCCTACGCGGTCTTCGTCTACGCACACTCTCTTTCAATCTCTCTCCCATGGCGAGTGAGCGATTGCTCAGATCCGGCCTGGAGCGAGGCCTCGCGAGCGAGGCCGGAGCGAAGGAGGGAGCAATCGGGCCGGAGCGAGCGAGGGAGCGATCGGGCCAGAGCGAGCGAGGGAGCGGCCAGTGGAGATCTATGTTGTGCTCAGATCCGGCATATCTCCGGCTTTCGAGATCTCGGATCTTCCGGCTACAGATGATTTTATGTTCCAGCGGATTTGTAATTCCCGATTCTGATGATTTTGTGTTCAATCGGTACCATGGTGGATCTGTAACACCCTTTCCGGCGAGATCAAGCGAGCGGCGCGAGAGCGAGCAGGTCGACGGTGTGTTTGCGCGAGGACGAGTGTGGAGGAGATTTTATCTCTGTCTGTGAGAGGACGAGTGTGGACGAGCGACGGGAGCGAGCAGGTCGACATGCAATCTCTATTTGAATTCCTTTTCGAAGACGGTGGGGGAGGTGCTGACGGCACCACCAGTTGTTGCATCACCACCATCATCTCCTGCTAGATCAAACTTGAGATCTTGTGCAGATAAGGCGCTGGACTTGAGGTATGTCTCTCTCTCTGAATTTGGTTATGCATTCAAACTTGATAATTTGTGAAATCAAAGGGTTTCACTTCATCTCCTTTTTTGGTTAAAGGTTTAAAGCTGTGTTTGATTCACTTTGACCGATGAATTAATCGAATTAAGATGAGAATCAGTAAACATATTTAGCTTCATGTGTGTTTTTGTTATGGTTCCAATGGGATATCTATGGGAAACTGTATTTGGTCCTCTATTCAAGCATCCGGCAAATCCAGCAGCTCTTGTCGAAAGCGAGAAGACTCTAATTGCTTCGTTGTCGATCATCGACACCGTTTGGCTTCAAGAAAGCAGCAAGTTCTTGCTTGGGAATGACCAGCCATCCATAGCCGACCTCAGCCTTGCGTGCGAGATCATGCAGTTGCAGGTAAGCTGATCTCATACAGTTAAAACTGCAATGAAAAACTGCAAAACCGAAGAAAAAAATATGTTTTTAGAAAGATGATGCATCATAGTATGCTACAGAATGAATTTGTGTAGAATTGAATGCTGATTTTAGAGTTGTTATATTTATCACTTGTTTGGGAAGCAACAGCAGGTGCAACTGGCAACCCAAGTTGTGAAGATGATTTTGAAGATTGACGACGTCATTAGCCCTTCGGAGCATTGGCGAACTGGGAATGTTAACTGAGCCACGTTCACCGATTCGAAACCGTACTACTCAACTACATGTGGCATCTACTATAATGCATTCAGTTGCCATGTTTCACAGGAAATGATCAGTTTTCTGTCATGGATTTCTTGGTGACTTTATGAAGGTCTTCTACTTCCCTTTGCTCCTTTGTTTTAGCACAGTCATGTATTTTTGCCTGGATTCCCAACGTAGGATTTATGGTCAGTTCTGTCTGAATTTTGTACTTGGGATAATTGTTTTGATAGTTGATTGCTCCTGGTTTTGGTGATTAATCTATTTTGAGATACACAACCAGCACAACTTTTGTTCTTCCATATGCTCCATGTTCTACTCAAGAAATGTAGTTTCCATTACATTCAAACCACTTTGGTTTGTGCGAGTATATTCGCAATCTGACCAAATGGCATTTGTAGTGCATGAAGGTAGACCTCTTAAAATGCTGGAAATCAAACTTCCGTAATTTCTGGTTTTAGCTACTTCATAGTCTTGTATTATGTCTCGGTTTACGCCAATGCATCTGCTTTGAGCTTTATTTACATCTCTGTATTATGAACTTTAATGCTTGTGTAATGGATTAGTCATTGTTGTGTCCATTATACATGGTCCTTGTTAAAGATCAATGGAAAGTTTATTGTGCAATCATAGTCTATTGATGTTGTGCAATCATAGTCTATTGATGAGCAAAAATAAGATCATGTTGAGCACAATTTCACAAGTCTCAATTGTTGTGAAAATATATAAGAGTGCGTTGTGCAAATATAATCGTAAGTTGTGCAAAAATGACCCAAGTCTAGTTTTTTTATATTTTTTTATTACTTTTTTAATATTTTGTCGTGCAAATATAAGAGTACGTTGTGCAAATTTAACTGTAAGTTGTGCAAATATGACCCAAGTCTAGTTTTTTTTTTAAATTTTTTAACATTTTGTCGTGCAAATATAATAGTACGTTGTGCAAATATAACCGTAAGTTGTGCAAATATGACCCAAGTCTAGTTTTTTTTCTTTTTTTTTTTACATTTTGTCGTGGAAATGTAAGAATACGTTGTGTAAATATGACCCAAGTCTTTTTTTTTTACATTTTGTCGTGCAAATATAAGAGTACGTTGTGCAAATATAAGAGTATGTTATGCAAATTTAACCGTAAGCTGTGCAAATATGACTCAAGTCTAGGTTTTTTTTTCATTTTGTCGTGCAAATATAAGAGTACGTTGTGCAAATATAAGAGTACGTTGTGCAAATATAACTGTAAGTTGTGAAAATATGACCCAAGTCTTTTTTTTTACATTTTGTCGTGCAAATATAAGAGTACGTTGTGCAAATATAACTGTAAGTTGTGCAAATATGACCCAAGTCTTTTTTTTTACATTTTTCGTGTCAGCACACATCATGTCAGCGTTTTCGTGTCAGCACTTTCTATTAGGCGTCAGCATTTTTTTTTCTTCATGTCGGCACATTTTAGTTTGAATATACAATTTAGAACTTGTTCATACTCCTATCCAATAAACAATTCAAATCAGATTTGTGCACTTAATAATATTATTCTTGTGCTTTTTATTCTAATTTTTGCACTTTTTATTTTATTTGTGTCAGCACTTTTTTTACATTTTCACAAATTTGGCTTTTTATTCCCCAATTTGACAAATTCTTCCTTTTGCCATTGAAGAGTCGCCATGGACGGAGGAGGAGTGAACTCGGATGTCGAGCGAGTGAGCGTCAGCGAGGGAGGTCGAGCAGCCGAAGTGAGTGCATCCTCTGAGATCGAGCGAGGTCGAGGTCGAGTGAGCGAGCGAGGTCGAGTAGCCGGAGCGAGCAAGGTCGAGGGAGCGGCTCTTCTTCATCACCTTAGATCTCAGTTTCAATTTTCTATAGTTTCAACTTAACATCACCACTGGCTACTTCAATTAATCTGGTTGATCTGTGTGATCTCTGTGCTCACTGTGTATGGGTTCAGAATGTGAATCAAACGTTTTATTCCCCTTCTCTTTTTACTAGTAGGATTCCAACATATAAACTTTGATTTTGTTTGGAATATTGAAAACTGGTTTGATCAATGTCGTGCTTCATGTTTTAGCTTCTTCTTGTAGATTTCTAATGTATTTAATGATGTTGAATGCCCATAGTTGTGTGTATCAGTCCTTGTAATATATATGTTTGATGATTTATTTTTCTTAGTTTTTGGTAATATTGGATCGGGGAATTCTTGGGATCCTACTCTATCCTCTAGTTTATGTCAAATGACAAATCAAATTTAATTTGGGTTACTGGATGACAAAGCTACACTTATATTCCAATAATTGTGAATTTTTTTTGTTCTATCCTTTCCACCCCCAATTTCTTACCACAAAACAACATGAGCTTTGCAGTAGCTATGGCTTCTCGTTTATATGTTCATTTGTACTGGATTTATGACTTACTTTGTGAACTATCTTATACACTCTCATATGATTAAACTCAGTAACCAATGAATGGAAATGTGTAATGGAATTGAAAAAATTTAGTGGACAACCAATGTTAAAGTTTATAATAATCTAAAAGCCTCTTAGCTCAATGGTAGAGCGATGTGCTTATGCGCAAATACGTGGGTTCGACTCCCACATAGGCTAAAATTTATATAATTCTAGTAATTTACAAAATTTCATAATAAATGTTCAATAATAAGATATATTAGTGCAATTTTTCAGTGCTGACATCGTTTTTATGTGCTGTCATCGTTTTTGAGCATATATAAGATTAAGTGAAGCAAATATAGATGAGCATATATAAGATTATATTGAGCAAATATAACATTAAGGTGAGCAAAGTTTCACCCCCCACACCCATATAGAGCAAGTATAATCTATTGATGAGCAAAAATAATGTCATGTGCAAATATAAGAGTATGTTGTGCAAATATGACCCAAGTCTAGTTTTTTTTTTTAAACATCTTGGCTTCAAGACGGCTGAAGAAATGAACATTAGCTTACAGATGAAGCTACTTTGGAAGCTATACTCTAACCAAGAAAACATATGGACTAAACTCATAAAAGAAAAATATCTTCAAACAGACACAATTCGACAAAGATCTTCACAAAACACTTCTTGGCAATTTGGTAGGCTTTTAAACTTACGAGATAGATTTCACAAAGGGTTATTATGGCTCATAGGAAATGGGGAATCCATCAATGTTTGGGAGGACCCATGACTTATTGACCATGATTTAACAACTTACAAGAATGACCAAAATAGCAATCTAAAAGTAGCTGATCTAATCATAAACCAATCCGATTGGAATATCACTCTCCTAATGCAACCCTTCCCTCAACACATAGCCAATAAAATTCAAGAAATCAAGATGCCAGAATGGAGGCCTAGAGATAGGCTGATCTGGAAACCCAATCCGAACGGAAACTTCACAACCAAAACTGCATATCAAATAAAAAAAAACCCAACAAGATGACTATGACTACAAATGGATTTGGAAGCTAAACATTCCACCAAGATTAAAGAACCTTGTTTGGAAAATAGTAGTTGATGGCTTAGCTACAAAATGTAGACTTAATAGATATTTTAATAGAGTGCCCTCTCAATGTTGCCTTTGTAACACTGAGGAGGAAGATACTCACCACCTCTTCTTGAACTACCAAGTAACAAGATCAATAATTAGAAACTATGAACAAGTAACCAACAAATCTTTTATACATCTCCAAAGAAGGAATCTCTCAATTGATGATATTATGCTACTAAGGAATCAAAATACAAATTTTGAAGAACTTTGTTTCATTTGGCAATTAATATGGGAAACAAGAAACAACATTATCTTTAACATTAATAAACTAGACAACCCTTCAGCCCTAGTTCAAAGAATTCTAAATGATATTGCAAACTGGGAAAGGACAAATGACGAGATAACTAAGATAAACCCACAAAATAAACGACAAAAGGCAAAATGGAACAAACCCCCACATACAGTAATTAAAATAAACGTTGATGGCTCAGTGCGCCCCACAGGCTAGTGTTATGTGGGAGGGGTCATCACGGACTCCAATGGTCATATTATTGATATTTTTCATCAGGAGATAAGTCAGAGTTCAGTTCTCCAAGCAGAGGTTCTAGCTATTTCTACGGGTATGCAGAAAGCGATTGAGAGAAGCCTCAAGAAAGTCGTAATTGAAGGTGACAATTTAGAAGCAGTGAAAGCAATTACTGGATCGACACCAATTAAATGGGAGATCTTGCGCCAAATTGAAGAAATCAAGCTTCTTTCTAGTTCTTTTGATCATATTGAATTTAAGCATTGTTATAGAGAAGCAAATAGAGTAGCAGATTTCATTGCTAAGAGTAGAATAAGTTGTAATATGTCTACTCTCCCTTTGAACAAGGATCTTTGTAACATCATCCTTCAGGATGATCAAGGTTGTGTTATATTTTCCTAAACAGAACCAGCCTAATGTTTGCCCACTGTAAAAAAAAAAAAAAAAAAAAAATAATAGTACGTTGTGCAAATATAAGAGTACGTTATGCAAATATAACCGTAAGTTGTGCAAATATTACTCAAGTCTATTTTTTTTTTACATTTTGTCGTGCAAATATAAGAGTACGTTGTGCAAATATAAGAGTATGTTGTGCAAATTTAAATGTAAGTTGCGCAAATATGACCCAAGTCTAGTTTTTTTTTTTTACATTTTATCGTGCAAATATAAGAGTGTGTTGTGCAAATATAAGAGTACGATGTGCAAATATAAGAGTACGATGTGCAAATATAACCGTAAGTTGTTCATATACGACCCAAATCTAATTATTTTTTTTACTTTTTGTCGTGCAAATATAAGAGTACTTTGTGCAAATATAAGAGCATGTTGTGCAAATTTAGCCGTAAGTTGCGCAAATATGACCCAAGTCTAGTTTTTTTTTTTTACATTTTTTCGTGCAACTATAAGAGTACGTTGTGCAAATATAACCGTAAGTTGTTCATATATGACCCAAATCTATTTTTTTAAAACATTTTGTCGTGAAAATATAAGAGTACGTTGTGTAAATATAAGAGTACGATGTGCAAATATAACCGTGAGTTTTGCAAATATGGCCCAAGTCTGGTGTTTTTTTTTTGTTTTTTTAAACATTTTGTCGTGTAAATATAAGACACTACAACAATTAAGCCCTATTGTGGCGGCTCAGAACCGCTACAATAGGTATAAAAACCGCTACCTAAAGCCTATTGTGGCGGTTTTTTACCGTGTTCTTAGGTCGCGTTGCATTAGCTCTAATGTGGCGGTTTTTGGACCTAATGTGGCGGTTTTTTGTCCTAGTGAAAAATCATCACAATAGGGTTAAAAACCGCCACAATAGAGTAATCTAATGTGGCGGTTTTCACCTACCTAATGCAGCGGTTTGTGATCTACTGTGGCAGTTTTTTTAAGGTATTGCAACAGTTTGATGGACAACTGTAGCGGTTTATAATGTAATGGTATGGTCAAATATTGCCGTTTATACCATGCTAATTTAATATTTTTATTTATTTTTTTCATTTAGCATATAATATTATGAAATATGAATACCTATAAATAAGTAAATTACATATCACATACATATAAATAAATTATATTTTATTGCATCTAATTTTAACAATGAAATTACAATAATCTTTACAATGATAACTCAATTCATTAAACAATACACAATACAAAACTTATAACGAAACAAAATACTACAGTGGAGTAAATTGAAATAACTCAAGTGTTTGATTGACCGAAACAAAGGTGAAACTTCTACTGTTGGTGCCTCTTTTTTTCCATTGCTTGCAATTCCATGGTATGTAATTAGCTAGTCTTCGTAACTATGCTCTCTGATGGTAAGGATCTACTGCAAATTTTAATTGAATTGATAAAAATATTCAAACACTACACAGGAACACACTAATAAAATGAAAATCTCACTACTACAATAACGAGCTAATGCAGCGGAGCAATGTAGCGGTTATTCTATTGTGGCGTTTTATGTGGCGGTTTTGTGAACGGATTAGCATTTCAACTTTTATAAAGCTATTGTAGCGGTGTTTAGAAGTTTACTGTGGCGGGTTATATTTTTATCTATTGTGGCGGTTTTAAAGCCTATTGTGGCGGTTTTTAAAAGCTAATGTGATAGATTTTAAGACCTATTGTGGCGGTTTTGGATTTACCTAGGGTTTGTGAAATTAGCATTAAAAGAAAACCCCATGAGCGCCGCTCGACCCAACTCACTCATTCGCTCTCTCATGATCTCACCAGATCTCTCCTTCTCGCCCACTCTCCAGTTCATCGAAGCTCTCAACAACTCCCCTTCAATGGCTTCTTTCTCTTCTCTTTCGCTCTCTCAGTCTCGCTCCCTTTCCATCGCTCGCTCTCAATCTCAGATCTCCATCTCCCATGGTGGGTCTCTCGATCTCTTATCTCTCTGTCTTGATCTCTCCCCTCAAGCTCTCTCTCGCCACCATGGATGACAAATCACAACCTTTCTGGGTTAGATCTGAAACCCTCATTTCTGGAATTGAGGTTGTTGTCGAACCCAATCGATGCCTCACCTCCTCCCCATCCCTAAGATCCCATCCTCGCCTCTTGATGTTGATGCTCGGGTCCGAACCCAACAACTGCGAGCCTAATGCGATTACTTTATCAGCACTGGACTTGTTAGAGACGCCTATGGTGTGTGCGGAGTCGCCGCAGGCAAACCCTTGACTGAGCCATAAATTCTCATTGGATTCAACTGGGACTGAGGTTAAACTTCTTTGCCTTTTAGTGCTATGGTTGGTTTACTGAATTTAGATGATTGAATTACTGCTGGAATTGTTGCTACTTGCTATGCTTGTTAGTATTGAATTGATCGAGTCATATTGTTGTGTCTGTGGTTATTGAAGTCTGTGGATGAATTTATACATTGAACTGATGGGGATTGTGTGAGTTATGTTACCAATTTAATTATACAATGAATTGGTTGGTTTTCCTTAAAATTTTAATGGTTGATGAACATATTAAACTCGTTCTATTAATTTGAGACTTGGTTTTCTAAACTCAATTTATTGATTGGAATATCGAATTGAAGAAAATGACCATATATACTTTTATTCTAGTGTCAAACCAACACTCTTGGTTTGATAAATTTAGGAGCATAGAAAATCTTGTTGAAGTAAAATCATGTGCACTTAATCTTGGTGCGTTTCTCACTTATAGTAATATATTCCATTAAGAATCTATATTATTCTACAAACTTGGTAACTCCCTATATAAGCAAGATAACATTTTAGATCAAAATATTGTTGAAGGGAGTTAAAATGTAGAACCTACATCTTGATTATGACATTTTATTTTTCTTTATATTGACAAAATACATCATCTTTGGGGCTCGAATTGAGAAAGGCAGAGGAATGCGGAAGGAGAGGAGGAATAGGGCTCGGCGGCGGCTCCGGGGGCTCCTGCTGATGGCTCGATCTCGCACTCCGCCTTCAGAGGGAGGTGTCGGGGCTGCTGGCGGCTGACTGGCTCGTGACAGAAACGGAGGGAGAGTAAGGAGGAGCGGCGGTGGTGTTCCTTGGAGATCCGAACAGGGCAATGGAAAATGTGGACTTTGGGGCTACTGGCAACAGGGGGAAATGAGCAGTGTTTTGTGGTTTGTGAAAGGGGGTTTATGAAAACAAATGAAATTAAAAAGGGGAGGTATGCTTCAGATTTCAACAGTTGTCTTTGGTCAAATTTACAGGTGGTGTGTTGTTTGTTTTCCCAAAAGGAGGGGAATAGAGAAGAGAGAAAAGGAAAGGGGAGGATAAGATTTAACCCAAATGGAGGGAGATGAGTTGGATCAATTGTAGAGATCTAGGTAAGGATTGGTGATATGAGACGGAAAGAATTTTCGAATCCCGATGTGAAAGACGGATTCAATCGTTAACGTTAAAAAAAAAATTGGGCCGGAATCCGCTTGAAGAATTTTAAAATACGATTTTTAAGGTGAAGATGGGGGATTTTCAAATACCCGATTATTATTATTATTTTTTTTTATTTTTTTTTTATTTTTTTTTCCGACTTAAATCCATTTTATATTATTTGTTGAAATTTATTTTTAAAAATCCGGGCCTTTACAAGTATTTGGTCTCTTGACAAAATATTTGCATTATTTAGCGATATAACTCGACAAATCATTGGAATTTATATCTCCTTATTAGACTATGAGATATGAATGCATGTTCTGCTAGCTAATTCTTTCCTTTCAAATTAAGTGGATCCTTGCAACCTTATTAAAGTTTGATTTGAAGATATAGAAAGAGCCTAGATTACATTTTATTATTTTATAGCATTATTTTTTTTAAGAAGTGAGATCTTTGTCCTATATATTCTTCTTTTCCATTTGTCTCCTACTTCTATTTCATGTAGATAAGTTTTGGTTGTTCAATTCCATGCTTGGCTACCAATTTAACTCTACAACATAATCGAGGACTTGATTCTTCTTTTTTCAAATGAATTCCTTGCTAGTAAATGGAAGCAGAAAATTATTAAGGAAATATATTACTGAGACAATGTTCTCTAGAAGATGCTCTTTATTTCTTCTTAAGTTTTAATTATTATTTTTTTGCTCTAGTGGTCTTTGTTCAGGTTCTGCTAACTAGATTATTTCAAAAGTTGGAGTCAATCACCTTTTTGTTTCGGGTACTTATGATGCTGAACATGCTACAAGATCCTTCAATTATTTTAGATTTACCTGCCCTTCTTTAAGACAATACTTTGGTTAATATGCACTTTTGTATGAAAGTCCAATAGCTTACCATTGAGTTATTACTTTACATTGTCCTGATCACTTCATCATGGACTAGGTATTATTGATTTAAATAGTTTATCCTGAGTTGCTAATCTGTAATGCTCTTTTTTACTAATGATTATTATCCTTCAGCATTCATTATATGATTTACATCTAATCATCCTTAGCTCTGTTATTTTGGAACCTAATTGACTATTTTAACTTTAGTCACTCTTGAAATTTTTTAAATTTATGAGACTTCAAATAAGGAAGATGTCCACTATTGCAATTATTAGTTTGGCATTCTTCAATTCATTGTGAAAAGTTAAGTGGCTAATAATCCTTTGATCACATGATGTCTTTTCGTTTTTTTAGTAAATTAAAAAGAATCAAAAGAAAACATTCATTTATTATTGTCTTATAACAATTGCATGATGTGAGCATTAGAATACAAGACTTTGAACTTATTGAAGAAAGTAGAAGAAGCGAGCATTAATAAAAAAAGACTTCGAACTTGTCGAATAAATTAGTAGAAGAAGATAAAACTTAGAAGAGGGAACACCTGTTTTTCAGAAAGATGCATTTTGCATAATTACCTACTCTGAGGATTGTTCTCTTCTCATTTTGAGCGTGACATGCAAAACTATATGTCGTTCTAATGAATATTGACAAATGTGAATTTTTTTTTTCCATTGTGGATCATATATACTTTCCATTCATACATGGTAATTAAACACAAGGTTTGTAGGTTTTTTTTTTGTATCTTATAAATAGTTATCAGAAGACTCCTCCATCCACTTTCAATTTGACATTTGTTAGATGGATCTCTTCATGGTTTAGTAATTCCAAACTCAGCTTTTATGACTAGATTACTATTTACGAATTTATCTTTTTTTTTTATTCGAATTTACGAATTTATCTATGATTTTATCTCTAATCATATCTTTTTTGACAGGATAATTTCGGTGTCTTTGTTAAAATCTTTTGAGCTGGTGCTATTTATGTGGTATATGGTGGTGTAATTGGAAGTTGTGGCAAAAGAATGGAAGACTAGTTTGTAGGGCTTCGGTTTATGCTTGTATCTATGACATACTGCGATATATTTGGCTTTTACTTTGTTATAAATTTTTGCAAGTATAAATTATTGATAGACGTTGTAGCCACTGGATGGCATTGTGTTAATCATAATGATAATTGATTATTTATGTATCATTAATTTTAGTTTTATTATTTACAACCATAATCTATATGTAATCATTATAATTGATATAATTAAATAAACGTAAATACAGATATTTAATTAAAGGTTTGTAAACATCCACAGTAGGACATAAATTTTGTTGCCTTGTGTTTAAAAAAACCGCTACCTTAGATTTAAATATGTGTCACTTAAGGGCATACTCAAACCGCCACAAAAGGGCTGCTATGTAGCGGTAATTTACAATATTTTAGCGGTTTGGTAATTCATTTGAAAACCGCTACATTAGCTAAAGAAAAGTGCCACCTTAGAGCTAAGGCAGCGGCAGTAGATGTAGCGGCTATAAAACCGCTACATTAGCCTTTAGGTGGCGGTTTTTGGATTTTTTTGTAGCACTTTTTGGCCGCTACATAAGACCTTTAATGTAGTAGTGTCTGTTAGTATATAAATAATCAATAATATAAACTTGTAAGCATGTCTAGCAACCTAAATTTGAGTTATTGTAGCCACAAAATCGAGAGAGCGATTTCTACGATCTCAATTGTGTAATATTGATCTTCTTAAATGCAAAATATTACCACATCTTAATAACATATTCACATTATGACAAAGTCAGTCCATACAAATTATAGTAAAACACAAGCTGAACACAATCTGGAAATAGAGTAAGTACACTAAGACAATAACATTTTCAGGATGAGACCTTTTCGATATGTTGGGTATTGTGCTTGTGTGATCAACTTGAAGATTTGTTCAGGGAATATGCTAACTTTACTAATAAAAAAGCTTGATCAATTGGTGATTAGATATTCTCACTCTAATCAAGTAATCATGATGGAAAAAATGAATCATTTTGGGATGAGATATTCTCATGAATGTCAAGAACTAACCTCTAGACAAAGATCTTCGAAAGCCAACCCCTAGGCAATTGATTCAATCCAGCCCCCAACGAATTCCATCCAAATTTGTGTTAAATGATAGGAAATATTGCAATGCTAAAGTTCACCTATATCCAAATCAAAATCGATTTGAAGAGAAATAATTGCGAATAAAAAAAATAATTGAGAATACAACAATAATTTAACATTTTATGGATATTTTGACAAATAAAAAAAGTTTGGTGTATTTCAAGGTCAGTTCAAAATTTGGTATTCTTATTTGTCTTGTTTACTCACGTATGCCTGGTTATCTTGAAAGAAGTCACAAAGGTGTTTTCCAAATACAAATTAATATGTTGAAAAGTTGTATTCCGACTTACAATCAAGTGATTAATTTGTAGAAAGCAGTAAATAGTGAGAAACGAGTAGGGAAAATGGGATATATGAATGGCAGTGAGCTCTTACCAGGACATGACTGAAATAATCTGCTTTAGAAGCCAAGTCAACAAACCGGAAGCTCCTCCAGGAGGCGCGGTTGGTCTCCGTCTCGGTCTCCGGGAGAAGATGAAGTCCAATGAGGTAGTTTGCAGGCTCAGCGGGAATAGATACAAAAAAAAATTATTGGTCTTAATGCTTCTTATCATAATGTTTCAATAACGCTCGATTAATTTCAAAGAGACAATTCGAACTATGTGAAATATGCAAAGTATACGATGGTGTAAGTATAATATATTTCAATAATATAAATATAAAGGGTCACAACATACAAGTATGGTTGGTGATTTCCCCCAAATAAGCTGGGATTTGCCCGGAACATTGACCGATGAAATGGGACTTATAGGAACTTATTTGTTACTACAAAATATTTTAAAAAACAACTAATCAATATTGTACATTGGCAAAGATTGGCAGTGAAATGAGAAGAATTTCATACACATATTCCAATTATATGGAAGCCCATGCTTTCATTACCGTACCATGAAGGTAATTAATTGATAGATAACTAAATGTATATATAAATAGCATGCTACCACTTTCATAGCTTATACTATCATATATACAATAGCAATTAAGATGCAAAATTTGTATCCTTTAGCTATTCAGATGATATGTACCATAACAAGCTGAACAGATTACTTGTAACTAGGTCCTATTATGAATTAGCTTAAGTGGTAAATTAGCATTCTTTGAGTAAAGTGGTACCGAAAAATAAATCAAAGCAATCTTCTCTATCCACGTACTTGTTAATTGATTGGTCCATTTTGAGTAAAGTGGAATTAAAAGTAAATGACTAAACCAATGCAATCATGCATTTAGCCCTGCTTGCTATAATATTTTAAGGAAAAAAAAATTAGGATCGGTAGCAAGATTTGTAGCAACAAAAAGGATCGGTTCAAAGGTTTTTGTAACTTACTTTGCTAAAAATTAGCTAAAGAGAGAAGAAACTCCCTAAAAACACCAACAAATCCAAAAACTACTTTGGCCTTGCCAATCTGAAATGGAGTTAATTGACAGGTCAATGATTTACATTTCATAACGATGTCCTTGCCAATCTGAAATGAGAAATTTTTGCTTCCAGAATCCTTTGTGCTAAATAAAACAATCACGAAAGCAATCAACCAATATAGTGTGTAAACAAAAACCCTAGAAATACTAAATCTCAACAAAGATAAATTGATTATAGGCACTTGATTCGTGAAATCTCTGCATACCTCTAAAAATTCTAAGTGAGTTTGTGATTTTTGGCTGCAAAAGAAGAGAGAATAATTCATAAAACTGGACATTGATTTGATTTTCCATATCATAAAATCGCAAATATCAATCTAAACAGGAAATCAAAGATTCAGAGTGGAATCGGACCGAAGCCAGTGCAAACTCTAAAAAGCACAAACCCTAAAAACCCGAAACCCTATTGATATTCTTCGATTTCTTGCTTGTGTTTGTTTTTCAACGAATAGCTCCCTAACCAGCACAAACCCTAAAAACCTAAAACCTATATCCTGCCCATTCTTGATCTTGAAAATTAAACTCGTCGAATAATAGAAATCAGAAGGAGGAAAGAGAAAATGCGAACAAAAGAAGAAATTGAAGAGAATCCCTCACCCGATAACTTACCCCAAGAGGCTAGGCTCGTCGGCTGAAGGCTGGAAGGCAGATCTCTGAGAAGCTTCAACTCACAAAATCGAAGTCATATGCTCCACATAAATCACTGAAAGGACAAGATCTGAGAGGAGGAAGGGAAGAAATTAAGAGCAAAATCGGAAGAACAAAAAAAACCCTTTCGCCCTCTCTGAAACCTGCTTCAATTTTTATTTTATTTTTAAAGCACAACACATCTCTCGTAGATGTGAATAACCTTTTTGACTAAAAAAAATATATTATCCATATTTAACAACCCACTACAATAGATTCTTAAAAACTTCAACACTGGCGCTTTTTTTTCAATAGGTTAAAAACCGCTACATTAGATTATTGAACCCGCTACAGTAGCTCGGCATTATAAAAACCGCCCCAAAACCGCTTCATTAGCCTAAACCGCTACAAATAACCGCTTCATTAGCATAGCCGCTGCAATACAACACTACATTAAGTCTTTATTGTTGTAGTGAGAGTACGTTGTGCAAATATGACCCAAGTCTAGTTTTTTAAAAAAAAAATATTTTGTCGTGCAAATATAAGCGTATGTTGTGCAAATTTAATCGTAAGCTGTGCAAATATTACCTAATTCTATTTTTTTTTTCCGCGTCGATATATTTTGGCGTGCAAATATAACTGTACATTGTGCTTGTGAAAATATAATCATATGTTGTGCAAATATAACATTTTGTTGTGCAAAAATAAAATAAAATATAGATTATGGATCACATAATGAAATATAGATAGTTTTTTAAATTTCTCATATTTATAGGGTGATTTTTGTAATTTAACAAAAAAGTCATCATCTTCCTCGCGATTTCTGCGAAGAGAAACTGATCCAGATCCGCGCTCGCCACCACCGCCACCGGCTCGCTCCGGCCTCGCTCGCACCCTCCCTCGCTCCGTCGATCACTCACCACCGCCTCCCTCCCTCCCTCGCTCACTCCCTCTGGCCACTCCCTCGCTAGCTCGCTCCCTCCGGCCGCTCCCTCGCTCAGATATGGACTCACTTGCTCCACCTCGCTCGACCTCGGCTCAGATATGGAGTCGCTCGCTCCGCCTCACTCGACCTCGACTCAGATCTGGACTCGCTCGCTCCGCCTCGCTCGACCTCGGCTCAGATCTGAGATCCGCCCTCGCTCGACCTCCCTCGATCGCAATGGATCCGGCGAGCCAGAGGAATCAATCTCCGAGCTCGGCCTCTCCTTCTGATCCCGACGATTTGAGTCCAGATATGAGTCCAGATATCCCTCCAAGAGGAGTGGTAGGGGGTTCATCGCCGACGAATCTCCAAGAGCAGCGACTGCGATCTCCCCCGCCAGTATGATGTCTGAGCGGATCAATTAAGGAGATTCAGATGCGATATCGGGAGGATCATCCGATGAGATCTCGGATCTGGATCTACCGAGGAGATCTCGGATCTCGGAGGAGGGCAATTTGTTGCTCGCCGGAGATGAAGGAGAAGGATCACCTACCTTGTGCGAGAGGAAGAAGTGGGGGAAGGAGCGTGAGTTGAGCGAGAGATTATGGGTATAAATAGCGGACATTTTGCTAATTTGTCCAAAAAGGTGGACATTTCACTAATTTGTCCCAAAAAAAAAAAGGCATGTTTTGCAAAAAAAAATCAACTAGCTCAGATATACTCCGGGTATAGAACTACAAATGACTATCATGATAGTATTGAAGCAAGGATTGGGCGGAGAGAAAGGGCTGAGGGGGTGGAGGGTCAGCAGTCCCAAATTTTCTTGCAGTTCCACAGGAAACCCTAACCAAAAGCTACTCTCTAATTGATCAAACTATTACCAGATTTTGATATTTCATTCTTTCCCCTACTATTACCAGATTCATCCGGAATCATTCCACCGTATTGCAGATTTGATTCCTGTTGCCTCCGCCCAAACTATTGCTCCGAATTTCCTGTTGAATTAGGAGGTGTGAGAAACAGTAATCATGTACAAAGATAAGGGAGGAGGACCTTCGAGATTTGAGGCCGGAGCTCTCAATCGGAAGAAGATTAACGATGTTACTAACAAGCATCTAGAGCGCATGTCGCTGTCCACTTCTAGAGGTTTCAGCTCCAAGGATAAGGATGGTTGTTTTACAGCACCGACGAGTTTCACTGATCGGACGCCGTCTGTTAACCGTGAATCTCGCGCGTCGGCCCCTTCTCCGGCCAAGAATAAGGAATGTTCTGATGGTTAGTTTTTATGCTTATGATTCATGAAGTTTGTTTGCATTTGCTTTCTACCAAGGTTGTGATAGAAAGTTGAGGCTTTTTAACATATGAAGTACTTGAAGAATAATAGTGAAGCCTGAATTACAACTACTGCACTTAATTATGTGAGTTGAGATTTGAATTCTATTTTGATTTCTTGGTTTTGTCTTTTCTTAACTTGTTTAAATTTGTTTTTTCCATCCTCTGCTTTTTTTTATTATTAGTATTAGGAAGGATTAGTGTTGTCACTTTACCCCAATAATGATAGAATTCCTCATAGAGATAGGTTTATTTGTAGATGTCTGGCTTAGATCATTTAGGTTAAGATCTGTTGGGGTGTGCTTTTGTTGATAACATAATACTCCTACTTCTTAGGGGGTATTTGGTAAAGTGGAACGGGGATCATGGACTGCATTTGTAAATGGAAAATCCATTTCGTGCTTTTATTGGAAGAGAATCAAAATTTCCTGAAAACCTACCAATGATCCTAACCACTCACAACTGGTATGACCCCATTCCATAGTTATCGGCCGTCTCAGAACATTCTCCCTTCAGTTGCAGTGATAGTAGCCTTTGCAGATGTCCCCTTCACTTTTGGTGATTATTGAGTGGATTTATTGTCTGGTGTTTTAATGGTGGGTTGCTTTGATGGTCCAGCTTTATCTTCTGATTGTTAAATGAGCAAGGGAAAAGAAGGAGAAGAACCAGAGCAAACCTTAATCGGAAGAAGAATACAAAAGAGAATGTTCGTGGTCTCACTTCGTATCCCAGTAGTACAAAGAAGAAGGATAAAGTCCTGGGTTAGGGATATGGAGAAGAGAAGGATCAGACAAGAAGGGTCAGAAAGAAGTGAGGGTGGTGGCTTTTGTTATGACTACATTACCCTAATTTGATTCCAGTGTCTTAATCAAACACATACAATCCCAACCCAATTCCTAAATCATACTAAATAGACTCTTAATCATTGATAATAAATTAGTTATGCATCTTAACAGCCTCATTTAGGAAGTTTAATGGGTAGAGAGGTCTGACATTTCTATTCAAGATCCAATAGTAGATGACCAATGCATTCAAAGGCCTTGACTCACTTTTATATCCAAAGGACACAGTTTTCATCTTTTTTAGCCACCTTATTTCTTACAAGAATTAGGTTTGATGCCATTGTGTGTGGGAAGGTGTTGTATCATTATCATATGGAAACAGAACTCTATATACAAATACATGGCCCTTTGTGGTTTAATTATCTGATTGGCAACTTATCCCTTGCAATTTTTGACAATGTTGTAAGTTTTGCTTTGATGGAAATTGACCTTGGGTTGTGAAGGTCAAAAGATGCGAACATGAAGAAGGTTCTTTATTGATGGATCTTGGAAGTTCATGGAATATGGGATAATGAAAAGAGGATTGAGAATATTAACAGGCAAGTACCAAATTATAGTTTGGTAGTTTTCTGGGTCCACCTTGCAATAGAATAAGATCCATATGTGGCGTAGCACTTCAATCACACATTGGACATTTGCCAATATGATCTTATAAAGGCCTCTAAATTTCAAATACCAAAAAAGAAATCTCCACATGAGATCTTTTTCTCGTCTCTTATGTGGGCAGTTCTTAAATGTCTCAAGTATTCCAGACTGAATAGAAATTTTTACTAATGGAGAGAAGGAACTGTGCTCAAGATTTGTGGTTCCTGGTTAGCAGGTGTTGCCAGTTTTGGTTCCTGGGCACTCAATAATGTGCACATAAGGGTTCCTACTTCTATAGAGTACTCAAGTAATATGAAACGGTCCATCTCTGTATTAGGGGCCATAAAGCCGCTCTCATGAGATTAGCCAGTACTACCGTTCTCGAGATTTTGGGGACAGCTAAAATTAGTATTGGAACCCTACAATAGTCTATATGATTGCTACACTTCTTACATGTTCATTCGTAATTCTTAGACTTATGTTTTGCATGCGTTGGGAGTATTGGTTATGACCTTTGAGTCTTTGACAACTAACCATTTAGGCTTGGAAATGAAAGCTCATAAAAAAAAAAAGTTGGGAGGGAGTGGAAATTGTGGAAGACTTTGTTTTCCAGTGCTTTTCTAATCAAATTCTTCTAATAATTGAACTATATATAATAGTCCATATGAAAAAGTGAAAATAAGAAGGGTGGGTGACAAGTCACAAAATGAGAAACTGAAAAGTAGATAACAAAATTATGTGAAAAGACAAGGGAGAAATAGGGATTTAGGGAATGTTTTTGTTAAATAGATTGGGTCGCACCACAAAAACTTAAGGGTGTCCACAGAAAAACTTTATGCACAAACCCACAACTTAATGAATGGAAAGTGTCGCAAGGCTCCAAGCTTAAATAAGGATCACACATAAGTATTATGAGACCCCCAAAAGTTAGGACCCTATCGTGCCAATGGACGGGCACAGGCTTGTTAGTTGGGCCCATAAAGTGAACGCAGATAGTCACAGAATTCCAAATGAAAGAAAATAGCATCTACTATTAATTAGGGGTGGGCACAAATCCCGCAAATCCCGATCCCGTCCCGGTCCCGTCCCGATCCCGGTGGGATTTATGACAAAATAGCGAATCCCGTCCCGATCCCGTCCCGCAAAAATTATGCGGGACGATCCCGGTGGGATCCCGCAAATCTCGTCCCGTCCCGCATATAATAATAATAATAATAATAATAATTTTTATAATAATAATAATATTATAATATTATAGACTAATAATAATATATTATTAGTATTATTATTTTGAGCAAATATTATAATTATAATTATAATCATAATCTTCCATTTATAATAATAATAATAATAATATTTGTTTATAATAATAATATTATTATTATTTGAGAAAATATTATTTATAACTATAATAATAATTTTCAATTAATAATAATAATAATAATAATAATATAATATAATTTAATAATAATATTATTTTATAATAAAATTATTATTATTATTATATTATTATATCATATTATATTTTTTTATTGTAAAGTATAATTATTTTATAATAATAATAATAAAAATAAGTAATATTATTATTATTATTATTATTTTAATTATAACATGGGATTATTATTATTATTATTATTATTATTATTATTATACCCATTTAGAGCTACAAGAGGCAAATAGCTAAATACAATATTCTTCCCAACTATTAATCGATAATGAGACAATATATGGTGAATCTCGTCTCAATTCCTTTCCGTCCTGATCTAGTAAGATAATGTAGTCAAATATGTTAAACATTATAATTAATTATACAATCATTGTATGAATTAATAATAGTATTATAATATTCATATTAATAATAATATTATTACTATTATCTATATCTATATACATACTTAATTGCAAAGAGTTTTTTTACACGTGTCCTTCAATCCTTGAGTTTGGTGTTTTCAACCAATGGCCTTATTACGTTTTTTCCCTCCTTTTACTTTTTTTTTTCTTTTTTCAATATTCACATTGGACTAGGGTTCACTGGCCTCATCCGCCATTCCGCCTCTTTCACCGCTTCCCTCCTCCTACCTCTGGCAATTTCGATTCCACATCAATCCTCCGACGATTTGTGCTCTTCCTCCTTGCATTTGCCGATTCAATGACACAGGACTTCGTCTTCCTCCTTCGCCGAGGTTCTACCAAAGGTTCGTTCATCTTCCTTCTCTTCCTCCTCCGCCGGCTTCGATATTGGCGTCGTTCGTGTCTCATGCATTCGTCTTCCTCCTCCGCCGAAGTTATCCCGCTCAGGAGTTTGTCTTCTTCCTCCGCCGAGGTTAGATCGTCTGCCCATCTCCATCTTCCTCTGCTGAATTTCAATTTCATTACTAGGGTTCATGCTTCATGAGGATTTAATTTTCACCCCTTCTTCACAATTTGGAACAAACGGTTCCTTAGGGTTCATTCCTTCTCCGCCGACTTCGATCATGGCGTCCTTCGTGCCGATTGGGGATTCGCAGGTATCGATTCAATGGCGTCCTGCCGATTCAATGCTCAGGTATCGATTCTTCTTCTTTAGATTTTTATTTCTTTTATTTCTCCCTGCTTCATGAGGATTTGGTGGGTTTTTTTTTTTATACTTTTCCGATCAATTACCCATTTTTCATAGGGTTTCAAGAGCTTGCATATTAGGGTTTTGAAGGTAGAGTTCATCCCATTCCCAAATATGATTTCAATCTTTGTAATTCATTCTATGGTTTCTTCTCCCTGTCCACCATCGATCTATTTCCTCTGTTTCCTCTGTTGTACAAATGGATTTGCTCGATGAATTATACAAAAATTCCAATTCCAATAAGAAAGAACAAATTCCATCGTAATTGCAATAGACCTTGCTTTCTTTGTGGTATACAAAGAATACCCTCGATGAAACTTTGTCTTCAACACTTGGTTGGATAATAACACCCGTGTATCTGATCACTTCTGCTCTTTCATCTGCACCTTGCTGACAGATTTTTGAGCTATGAGTGCTGCTGGAATGTTTCTATGAACATTTTTTTGAGCTTCAACCGTGTATATTAACATTTTAGACAGTTTTGCCCATGTTATGTGTGCTCCAGTTTCTTTATTGATGCTTTAACATTTTTTAAATTGAATTCTGAATTTGTGGATTGCAGATCGAGGAGAAGGATCAGTGAGATTGAAGCTAAGCGTGGTGGATTCTCTTGGTACAAATTAACTCAAACGAATTGAAATTCACAGGTACGGTGCATGCCTCTCTCAACCTGTTTATTTCAACTATTAAATCCAATAAAAATATTTACCAAGGTATTTAAAGATCAACTATTATTCTGTTTTTTTTTCTTCCTCTGATTCTCTTCACGTTGTATATTTTTATTGGATTATGTTTTACTAGATCTAGATTAGGTGATCACTGATATTGAACATGAAACTTCTTATTTGTGGGATGTTCTGTGCTAAAATTTTATTGAGGCTAAAAATGCTATAGTAGCACTTTAGTGCATACACTTCATTTTTTTGTAAGTACCATTGACTTTCTCATTTAAATATCTATATATACAATAAAATAACATTCAGAAATTAGATTTCTTTAGCTATATTGTGAATATTACCTAAACAGAAATATGGTGTTGAAGTGAAAGAGTCTCAAGACATTGTAGGAAGTTTTTTAATATGGCTTGCCTGGGAAAAGGTAGATTACTTATGAAACATAGCTGTTTGATTTTAAAACATTTTTAGTATAGGTAGAACATGTCTTTAACATGGAAGAAGAAAAAATTGGTGTGAATTACATTGGAATGGATATTACGTACTAATGTGATAATTTCTTTTGAAATACTTTTAACTCCCATGGGTTTTCAACGATAATTAAGCTTTTCAAATCATTTTAATTTTTATTGATAGTATTATGTTGAATAACAATCTCTAACGTTGGTGTTTAATTTTTCTGTTTCTTTTTTTTCTTTACTTATAAGCTATAAAAATTAACAAGTGGTGTCCTCCATTTTATGTTTTTTTTAAAAAGATTTCAAGTGTTCATTTTTGGAGCATTTTAACTAAACTTCATTATTTTTGTCACACAATTCACTTCCTTATATTTTTCACAAAGATTTTCCATTTGGTATTTTTTTTGATTCACAGTGGTCTGTGTGATTGTAGAATGTTTCTTCAGCAAGATTTTGATAGCACCCTTGCCTATTATAATCATGAAAGGAAGAAAAATACAAGATGGTTTTCTAGCTTGGGAAAGCCTCCATGCCTTCAACATCCAGGTTAGCGCAATTACGACTTCAATGAGGTTGAAAATGCCTCGGAAACTGAGACATTGCATGATATCCTAATATTTACTCCAATTCGACATCACTTATTCTTTATCCAACAACAAATCAAGACTTTCTTCTTAATTTCATCGGGTTCCAGGTTATGGACCAGTTGCACAACCTCAACCGGAAGTCGTCAGTTGACCCTTTGAACTCGATGTACAGACTAGCATGACGCTACCTCCTTCATGGAGGTAATGCCAACATTTCTCAACCATCTCTGCTTGCAGAGCTGAAGATTGACAAATAACTCCTTGGCCTATATATGTATATCCTCGCACATTCTGTTACATTTAGTAACGGTGCCCCTCAATCTTTTCAAGTCTGTTTATTTAAATGTTTTGTGCTTCCCATGTGATCGCACTTCTCATCTTCATTAGCTGATATATAATATTAATAGTAGTGGATACGTGGATTGTCGATATTTAGTTTCGTATTACGGGAAATATTTGTTTCTTATCACAAGATATATTTTACATTTTTACACACTAAGTTGTACTGTATTTTGAAGTCATTTACTATTTTATTTAATCTTAGTCATTTACTATTAGTGCCACACCCCCAAAAAAAAGATATTTTTCATGTTGGATTAGGTAGGGCAATTCCCTAACTATAGAATTCCTGATCAATATGCAGAATGTTCCACCCGAGCTTCCAGACATTAGATCGACTTGAATTATTTGCATTGCCTTTCTTGCACTAAATTTATAATTTTGTGTGTACAATTCGAGCCAAGTTCACATGCCCAGTAGAAGCAAAGACAATGAAAATAAGAACGAAAATTCAAAGTATAGGGAAAATTTATTTAACAAATTCTCTTTTGTGAACACCTTTCCCTGCATATATCATTTGTTTACAGTAATAAATTTCTTGGGTGGGCATAGCCTATTCGAAATTTTACTTAATAAAAAAATATTTATTAAATTTTACAATCTAACACATTTATTGATATTGTCCGATAAATCTACATACAAATTCATCCATTTACGTAAATGATCAAATTATTTTCATGAGGTATACATTATGCTCTCAACAACTTTTGTGAACACATTTTTCGCTCTCTAACAATAATATTTTGTCAAACTTCCTTATCATGCTTTTTTTTTCTTTTTCCGCATTGTTTAATTTCTACCGTATCATAAATATCATACATTTCTTTTAATTTTCCTCGAGAACACGCTATGTCGTTCAAGAACAATATTGTTGTTTTAGATTTTCCAACCATTTGTTCATATTTTATTTGGTCATTCCTTATAATAAATATTTTATAATCTCATTTACCTTTTTTTTTCCGTCGCAAGCGCGCCATGGCGCGGGAATTCCACTAGTTATTATTGAATAATACAGTTGAGAAGAATACCGTATTTAACATATTATACAAAATAATGAATTATGAAAGCATTTTTCACTTTGCAAATTTATATAATATTCTATTATTTTTATATGCGGGACAAGGCCCGTCCCGTCCCGATCCCGTCCCGTCCAGACACCATCCCGATCCCGTCCCGAAAAAAAAGTGTCAATCCCGTCCCGATCCCGTCCCGTAAAAATTTCGCGGGACGAGTCCCGGCCCGGCTCAATCCCGTCCCGTCCCGTCCCGTGCCCACCCCTACTATTAATACTACAACAATTCCAGTTTGTCTCGCTTAAAGCAGTGCCGGAGGAGAAAATAGTTACCGATTATTTAAAAAAATCTATTTATTCAGCCAAATTGCAAGGTTTAAAACAATTTGGCCCTTGAGTGAATTCTTTGGCTATGTTGATGTACTGAAAATTGACCCATCTTACTTATGTTTATTATGGAATTCATTATAGGCTCTGAAAGGGACAATGCTGATTCAGATGTATATGGCTCTGAAGGCGATGACATGTCATGGAATTTATGGTTTTGTAGCTTACGAGGAAATGAATTTTTCTGTGAGGTTGATGAGGAATACATTTAAGATGATTTCAACCTTTGTGGCTTAAGCAATCAAGTTCCATATTATGATTACACACTTGACCTGGGTTTGGATGTTGAATCCTCTCACGATGAACACTCACTTAATGTTCCCTCTTCCATTCTATAACTATCTTCCATGGACTATGATTATGAATTTTGAATATTCTTACGATAAATTCAGTTCGAGAAAACATAAGCCTGTGATTCAGGATGTAGTAACCTAATTCACTGGGAAGCTGTTTATTTCTCCCTTCAGCTTCTTAACTATATTGGGTCAGACATTAACATTTTCTGTATCAATGCTCAATTTTATCTAGGTGACATGTTCTCAGAGGAACAAAATGAACTGATTGAGTCTGTAGCGGAGATGTTGTATGGTCTTATCCATGTTCGCTGTATCTTGACTAGTAAGGGCACGTTAGCAATGGTGAGATGTTTCGTTTGCCCATTCTGTTTGATCTTTCTTGGGCTTGATATCATTTATTTTCCTTTTAAAGTAACATTGTTATTTCTTGACTAGTTTGAGAAGTACAAAAACTATGAATTTGGGAGATGCCCTAGAGTTTACTACTCTAGGCAGGCTTATCTACCTGTTGACCAATCAGATATTCCAAGATCAAGTACCGTAAAGATTTACTGCCCAAAATGTGAGAGATTAATTATCCAAGGTCAAAGTACCAAGGCAGTATCCTTTTTATCCTAATAAGCTTTTGTGGGCATTTTTAAGGGCACTACACAAACACTAATTTAGGTCACTTTGCTGAAAACACATAAACATGATTTCATACTCTTTATTATTCATATTTTCTTATCAATTTAATGTCCAAACCTGTTCTAATTCTATCAAATTGTACGTTTTAAAAAAAAGTGAAATGTCCAAATACTCATTAATCATTATAAATGCATTTTGATTTATTTTTTAAATTATATAAAAATTACGTGCAGCGTATTTGATCATTCCATGTTTTTACTTTACATTTTAAAATAGGGGTCAAGTGATCTGGGATTTTGAATTGCCTACAAAACATGTGTTATGAGCTGAATCTGCCATGTTTTACAGTAACTTTTATATCGATTTCTGTATACATTGCATTCATTTGGGTTTAGATAGTATAGAATCTATGTAGTTTATGTTTATTTGCCAAATTATGGAATCTACACCAGTTTCTGTTTAATTCGCAGAAATCGAGGCATTTTACAGCAATTCTACAGAAGGTCGGAAAAGTTCGGAAAACCACTACAGAAGTCCAAGGTCAAAGCAGCAGAACCAGTCTGAGAGTCAAGGCTACTCGATCTCGAGTAGGCCTTACTCGACCTAGACGAGCATGTCCGAGCAACCTTGGTCGAGCAGAGCCTGATCGAGCAAGCCAGATCAACCCGGCTCCGGACCCTACTCGATCTCGAAGACCACTGGTCGAGATCGACGAAGCCCAGACGCCACACCCGGAGTCGACAAGGAGAAAAGCCGAGGACGGGGACGTCGAGCAACCCTACTCGATCTCGACAAGCCCTAGTCGAGATCGACAAGACCCACCGTGCCAGTCCGAGTCCTTGCCGAAGAAGAGCTGGTCGACAAGCCGAGGACGACCAGGCAGCACTCGCTGCCAGCGACTCGACTCGCTGCAGCGGTCTGCTCGCAGCCGCGGAAAAACTCGCTGCCAGCGGAAGAGGCAACTCGCGGAAGCGGAAAGGAAGAACATCGCTCTAGTCGATCTCGAGGACCCTTTGTCGATGTCGACGAGCGCCTGAGTCCGGATCCGAGCCTGTCGAGCACACCAACCCGAGGAAGCCTAGTCGACAGAGCCATCCTACTCGATCTCGACCAAGCTTTGTCGAGGTCGACGAGCCCAGTGAGCCAAGTCCGAGCCACATCGAGCAGATCTAGTCGAGGAAGTCCGGTCGACGAACCACCCTACTCGAGGTCGACGAGCCGTGGTCGAGGTCGAGTAGAGCCGTTTCCAGAAACTTCCCGACGAAGACGAGTCCTACTCGACTTGGGATTCCTTGGGCGTCAAGGAAGTCGATTTGGCCGAAGTTCTATCCGATTCCATCAAGTTCTATCATCAAGGAGACAAGATCTATCAAAACATGAAGACTTACCCTATTTAGTTTTATCTTTCCCTTTTAGATTTATTTCCTTAAAACAATTTATTTATCCTTTCAAGTTTTAGATATAATTTTAGATATAGATAGATATCTTCTTTCCTAGAATAGCTAGGGAATGAAGCCTATATAAATAAGGCCCTAGGGGGCTCAGTTTTATTCATTCAATTTCGGAGACAATTAGTTAGTTACATAAAGAGAGGTTGTAAGTTGGAGTTTATTTTATGCAAGTTAGTTCTTTTCATCAATCAATGTCTGCGATTGCGATTGCGATGAGGCGTGAGTAGTCCACCCACTTCTGGGGCTGGGGTGAGCCCCACGGTGGCCATGTGAGGCGATGCGATAAAGGTCAGATCTTTTGTGCAATTCATCTTCTATCCCTATGAGCATGATTCTTTTGCGAGAGTTGAAGGTGATCCTTGTTTGTATTATTGAAGCGAAAGTGATCTTAATGCAACTTGGATTAATTATGTGAAAAAGGGTTAGTAACAATTAGGGTTTATGCGAGAGCCTCTATATGCCTATTTGTTAATGACGAAAGTTATTTGATGGAAAGCATGATCTTTTATGCCTTTATGTGTTACTTTGCATGGTTATCGTTGTGGTGTTGATACCCTGGCTTTGGAAGTCTTTTAATATATTGAAGTTTATTTCTGTCGAATTTCTGAGTTCTGTCGAAAATCTGCAATTTTATATTTTCTGTTTTTAGTCGACCTAGAGTAGTGCTTTGTCGATCTCGAGGAAGATGTGGTCGAGATCGAGTAGGACTTGGTCTAGGTCGAGTTGGTTTTCTTCTGTTTTCGTCGATTTTCACTTTATGTTGTTCATTGTCTTGTCGATCTCGAGGAGCTGTTGTCGAGATCGAGTACGCCTTTGCTTTGTCTTTTCTTGTTTTGCCTGTTCTTTGCTTTTGTTTTAGTTGCCCTTGCCGGGTTTATTTGTTTCTTTCCTTTCGGTGTTTCTGCTTTTTTGCTGCTTCTGTGAGAATTCACAGCTACCTAAGAACTGCTGACGTGCTTCCTCGTGGATTCGATCCTGATTTTCTCTTACTACAACGGGAGGAAGTCTTGTATTTATTTGCTGAGACAGGGAAGTCAATCTGAACTTTATTTCATATTTATTTCATACTTGACCGTCCTCTTGCAACAACAACATGATATTAGGTGATGATCAATTTGGTTTAAAAAGGATGATTTTGTACAAAGGGAATATGTGGGGGGGGGGGGGGGTTGGATTAGATTATTCTCTATTTCAAAAATCAAGTATGTGCATTTACATTGCTGATCAGAACAACGAGGTTATTAAAGAAGTATTTTACATATTTCAGAAGCAAATACATGAGCAAGTTATATAGCCAGTTGGTGCTTTAGGGACAAATATTGTGGCTTATAATTATCTTTTGACAATTTGCATCTGTTCATCAATTTCATTTACTCATCTGAGAGGAATCTCTTTATGGCCTCCTTCACTTGTCCAAGGCGTAGATGGTGCTTATTTCGGGACTACTTTCCCTCACCTCTTTCTGATGATGTATGCAAACATCAAGCCTCAAAAGCCGACAAAGAGTTACGTGCCCCGAGTCTTTGGTTTCAAGATACACAAGCCCTGAACATTGCAATTGCCAAATTTGTTACAACCTCCCAGTCTTTCATCTCTTCTTCTAGCATACAGCATTTGCTTGGAAGGGGGAAGATCAGATTGACGCAGATTAATATTGTTCTTCTTTTCTTGCTGCGTAAGAACACTGTCATGTCTCAATTTTAAGATGTACATTTTGGTTCCATGTTATGTTTTTGCCCTAATTCAGGAATCAACTTTTCATTCTATGCTAGCAAGTTCTGCCCCTCACCCTGCGTATGTATGTTGATGTTGATTCTTTGCACAACTACACAAGGACATTCCTCCCGTGCTAGTTGTGTTTCTTGAGCACTTTGTTTTTTTGACGAGTTTCTACTTGCTCTTCAAAAAAGCAACGGACTTACTACCACTGCCCTTTGTATGGAACTTGTCAATGAGGAGGCGTGAGATCTGAGGATATTTTTTGGCTCCAGGCAAAGGAACCCCCTCCCTTGACCTTTCATATTTCATCTGATGGATTTGGGATCAGGATCCATAATCCCTTATCTGTTTGAATCTAAGTTGTAAATTTTAATTTGCAAAAAACACTTTTAAATTCCGAAATTATCTTTGATGGATTTGGAATCTGTTTACCTACGGGGTGCATATATCTTGAATCTGGTTTATGTGTTATATGGTGCGTATCATAGATATATATTATGCCAAATCCCATATCCTCTTCATCACCCACATCCTAACTCATCTATTAGCAATTCTCAAGTGTTAAATATAAGGTTGGGCAAAATGTACCAAGACAAACCAACCAATTCGTTACCAACCGAATCAATTTAAATTGGTATCGACTAAATTGGTAACCAATTATATTGGTTCGGTATTACCGAACCAATTCCTTAAAGTCGGTTGGTAATGGTAATGAGTTTGTCGAAGTTGGTATTACCATTACCAACCAATTATATGTATATATATTTTTTTTTAAATAAAATTTAATTAAAATCTTGAATAAAATAAAAGATGTTAAACTCCTAAGCTTTTGATTTTTTTAGTAACTTTTTTATATGAGAATATCATTCAATAGTTAATTTAATCTACATATAATATACCAGAAAAATTTACAAAATAATAAAATTGCATGTTTTGTAGATTGTTTGTTACTTTGTCTTCGTGCAAATTTATAGTATATTATTATCTATATTATGTAGATTGTTTGTCACTTAGGAAATTTTGTCTTCGATCATGCAAATTGTTTGTCGCATTGTTAATTATCTAATAGATTCTACATATTGTTGTTGATCACATTATGTATAGCTTATGTGACATATTCGTTTATTGATCCATTATTTTTACTTGGTTGGATTTTTTTAATAAAATGCTTTCTAATCAATGAAGAAATGTCACAAGTCCTAGCTCGATCCAAACGAACATACTTTAAAGTTTCAATCAATTTTTATTATACTTGTTAAATAATTAATCCTTACAATATTGCATTTGAATATTTAAATTTAGAGTTCCACATGAATTATTAAATTATATGAACTATTAGTATTGATATGTAATTTGGTAAGTGTTTATTTTGATATGTAATATTTGTTTTTTAAAATTGAAATTTAATTTTAGAGTTGTATTTTAATGTCAAAACTTGGTAATTTACCATTACCAACCAATTATATTGGTTACCAATTAAGTTGGTACAAGGGTTTATATGGTTGGTAATGGTACGAGATTTATCAATACCAATTATAATTGGTTGGTACGTGGTAACGATGAAAAGTAACTGGTATTGTACCAATTCCACCCTTAATTAAATCCCTAATTTTATTGGTTTGAAGTTGGTCATCCATGATTTAGTTGGTTCAATATTCTCCCAGGTGTTCATTCTTCACCTCTCGAAGCTCTCCTCAAATTATTGTTCAAATATGTTAAAAGTAGTAGGAAAAATTGTTAATTTCACACATTTGACAACAATCTTAACGGAAAAGGTGAGATAGGTTGTCTTTTGAAAATATCGAGCTTTAAAAAGGTGTTTTTTTAGAATTTTCAATCTAAGGGGTGATTTATGAAAATGGTGTATTTTAGGGTGATTTTCTGGAATTTAGCCTATATAATATGAGTGTGACTATTGACAAGACGACAAAACAACTATCGATAAGATGATTTCCATAAAATTGCACCGAAGTTTTTTTTTTTCATTTTAGAAAATCATTACGAATTGACTGACAAAAAAAAGTAGAGAGTTCATCAAGATATATGAATAAAACAGCCAATCGTCTCACCAAGAACAAAATAAAAGGCAATCAGAGGCTAAAAAAACTCTAAAATCACTTGCAACCCCAAAATTTGATATATATCTTTAAAACTTCGTACTTTCATATCAAATTCGATCGTTAAAACCACCAGTTTTCTAGATCTGACTCGTTTCTACTAAGGAATGAAGAACCCGAAATCCAATTATAAAAATGATGACACATCAATCAAAATCAAAAGAAACGAATGCAACTGAACAATCGTAGGCCAGACGAAAAACTCTAACAAGGAACATCACAACTGTGTTATGACATTTGCCACCACATTGAAAAGATATAGGTAGTTATTGACTATGGCTACACTAAAAGCCAAAATATTAAATTGGTATTTAGAAGTATAATATTTGGATAATTGGATATTTAAAAAAGAAGTTTGTGATACAAAACAAGTAGGAAGAAGTTGATTCTCTTCTTTTGTATGTTTCTCATACAACATGTACAATTTTTTATATATAGGTATAGGTGACAAGCAATTATAAAGGATAAAAAATATAATAAGTAGGGTCATTTGATTTTCCATCATACGAGGATTTTAGGAAGGTGATATATCACATTGTTATAACACTTTTCCTTAGATATGTGCATCGTGGTTTACGTATTATCTCGTTAAAAATCTTGATTGGAAAAATCAATTGGGATAAAAACTAAATTTAAGGGGAAAAGAGTAAAATACTACTGCAAACTACTCCCTTAACTTTGCGCACATCCTTTAAATAGGACATTCTCATATTGTGTCCAAGTTGCTTAAATACCTTTGTAGACAATGCTTTGGTGAGCACCGCTAGATTTTGACTTGATGCAATCTTTCAAACATCAATTTTGCCTTCAAATTGTAGTTCATGGGTGGAGAATATTTTCGAAAATATATACTTGGTCTTGTCACCTTTAATATACCCTTCCTTGATTTGGTCAATGCAAACCACATTATCTTCATACAACATTTTCGGATATTTTCCAATGGACTCTAGCCTGCATGATTTTTGGATATGTTGGATGAGTGATTTGAGTCACACATTGTCTCTTCCTGGCTCATACAATGCAATAAGCTCTGAATGATTGGATGACATAGGTACAAGAGACTCCTTTGTTAACCGCTAAGAGATGGTCATCTCACCATACATGAATAAGTACCCTGTTTGCGAAATCTCCTTGTGAGAATCTGAGTCGTTGTGTCATTATATGAGATCATATGATAGTCCAGCACCATCGGGCTTGAGCATGGTGAGTATGACTGTATGATGATGATGATATGATGATTGATTGATGTGCACTTATATGATGATGGATATGTTATAGCATCGAACTGGCCAGTGTCTGCCCTGACAGAAAGGGGGGTAGACGTAGGAGAGGGATATGCCACTTGGCATTCTTTGGGCGCCTTTACAGTTTTTCTGCATTTTATTATATCCTGATAAAGCAAGCCTTGTGTGTTTAAATTGTGTACCGCATTAGAACATCATTTATTCTAGGTATAAGCATGTTATATGGCCTCAGCGCGGTCTTTAGGGCCTGCATGCGTCTCTGGGCCTAACTTCGTGGATAGTGTCAAGTATTTGCTCCTTGTTTGCTTCATGCTTCTATGACGGGAAGTCTCCTTGGGCGAAATCGAAGAACCGGTCTAACCCGCTAACTTGGCTAAATGGAAATCCACTTTCCACTTAGCGAATCTCCACGACTTAGTCTTTAGGACGGGTTAAGGGTACCCAACGACACTACGAGGGTTTTGGGGTTCGAAATCCCCACTTTCATACTAATGTTAAAGAGGTTTGAAACCTCGACCCGTACCTGGACTGCAAGATCCGAACGAAGGTATCCGACCTTCAAAACGTAACCCAAGTATTTATATCTGGTCCGTTACACCTATGTGTCATTTTCTCGAAACTTTGAAATTTTCTTTTAACCCTATAAATAATAAAGCAGTTGATATAATCTCGATTTTGTTGATGGTTGATTTAGATATTTACGGAATCTTATACTTAATAATTATCTTTACCAATTATTTTAATTATCTTATTTATCTTTAAATATTTTTCACTTCTTGATAATGCATATTATATATGGTCATTTATAGGGGGTCTTAGGTGTATTAAGTATTCATATCGCATGTTTAATAAGCTTATTCATATTCTTGATCATTTGGTATTTGAAGTTCGAAATCTACGGTTTTTTTTGTTTATTTTTAGGTATCATGATTCGGACTCAAAAGGTGGAGAAAACAGGGAGCAAATAGAGAAAGAAGAGCTAAGAAACAAGAGCGGAAATGGAGAACATGGAAAAATCTCATCTTTAAGGTTCTGAGAAGTTGGAATTAGCTTCTGAGGTCTTCATGAGAATCGTGGTGCTTGAAAAGAGCTTTCAAACGCATATTCATATGCATCAACCGGACAAAGGATGACTCCAGAAAGTGTGTTACAAGTTCAGTCTGCCGAAGCTGTCGCCACTGTATGAACGGCGCCCGCCGCCTCGTCGGATCCGGATTTGCGATACGCGGCCCAAGTCTATCTTTATGGGAACTTTATATTTATCTTTCCTAGGGTTTTTTGGCCGACACATTTGGCCTATATTAGGTTATTTTCAGTAGGTTTTGATAATCTAATTCATTCACCACTTTAGATTAAGAACGCTTTAGAGGATTTGGAGTTGAGAGATCCAAGGTACGTCATGAATACCTAGGTTTGTCGTGGTTTTGTCTTCAATTCAAGACTTGGTTGGTTCATGAGACTCGATTTCTATATTATTCCCAAGTTTATTTCATTGTCTTTGCACTGATTTATGTTGTTAGTTTTACTTTGATTCGCATCTTTGTGGAATTGCATCATGCTAGGGTTTCAATTGATTCGCGAGAATAATTAGAACTATTTGTAGCAATCATAATCTGGAGATTCCGCGAAGATGATCTCGATTGTGTAGGGCAATGATAGTTTGGTCGACCTTTCTACCGATAACTAAGGATTGTCATCTCCGCGAGGAATGTCAATCCCTAAACACCAAAATCGAAATAAAGATTGAATAATTAGGAATTGAGTCAATGATCGAATAAAACCAATCATCGTTGCGAATTGTTGATGAAACCACACTCTTCTTCTATATTTTATTAGTTCTTACTAACATTCATCATACTTCGTCTATTTCTCTTATTGCTTATTTACGTTCAAACATTCTCTTTACTTTCAAATTGATAAATACATATTACATTGGAATACTTGGTTCTTTGTGGTTTCAACCCCTTACTTATCCGCTATACTAGTTTACTAGTTAAGTTGTTAGTTTGGGTTATTACTTTTGGCGAGGTGAAACACACGACATTTCATCCCACCAAATTTTGGCGTCGTTTCCGGGAAATCAAGTTTATTTCTTTGTTTTGTGTATTTGTTGATTTTTGTTTATATACCTAACGTTGTTGTGAACCTATCTTACGGTTCATAACACCCCGCTACTAATTTTATTCAAGATGTTGACATTATATCAGGACCGAGGAGAATATTTTCACCATTACCTCACAAGAGTGAAGGACTTAGTGGATGAAGGTGCTTCACGGGGTATCCAGGATGATGAGCGAGATATGGTTCTATGCGTTTATACAAGCGTATGTCCTGAAATGCGAGAACTTATCGATGACATGGGTGACGATGGTTTGTGCAACCCAGGACTGTCAGGACTATGTGATCTTTTCCATGACCTGGCGGACTAAGCATTGGAGGAAGAACGGAAGGAAGTGGCCGAGCAAAACAAGAAGGATGGTTGTTTTGCAGAAGCGGCGCCCGCCGCCCCACAACCGGCGCCCGCCGTTATTTCTGCTGACGACCCAGACAGAAGTGATAATGAAGAAGGAAGCCCGACGACCATCTACATGGAATCGCATGAGTCGACGCATGAGGTTTCATATGTTATGCCTTCTTCTCCATTATCTATTATGCATTCTTCTTCTCCATCATATGTTATGTCATCTTCCCTAGCTATCATCGGATATGCCTATTTCTACATCATATGTTATGCCTCCTACTTCATTTGATGCACTAATATGTTTTGAGAATCCATGTGTTTTAGTGCCTAATTCATTTGAGGCAAGCATCTCAATCGCGCCTATCAAAGCACCAATTCCAGAGATGATTTATGTGGCTCCTGAGCAAGGTAATGAAATTTCTAACACCTTTGTGGATTATGGTGAATATTAGGATCCCCGGGAGCCTTACTTCTACAAGACGCCAACGGAACTGTGTTGGTGGTCGTACATTCCCTCTGGAGATGATCAAACCAAGGTAAATAGGGAAGTGTCAAAGGTATCCTTAATTGCAAAAAAAATTTCATGTTTAGTGTTCTTTCAAATTTTGGTAGGGCACAAGAATTTGATTTGCTTTTAAGGGCTTTAACAATGTCTGAATGAGTCTTAAGGTAAGTACACAATAAACCGTCGAGTCTATGACGTTAACCAAGGACGCTTCTTGGGAGGCAACCCATGATTTATTTTCTAGTTTGCAAGTTTTTCAATTCCCAGTTAGGTATTTAATTTTTCAAATTCAATAAAATGATAGATTTTCATTTAGTTTGTGTTTTTGGAGGAGTCTTGAGTTAACCATGAAATTTGCTTGATTGAATGACGGAATGGTGTTATGCAAAACCGGCGCACACCGTCCCATCCACGGCGCCCACCGCTGTTCACAGACACGTTTCAGGATTTTGGTAACATTGGAAGAGAGTATTTTCTATCCTTTTATTATTTTCGATTTTTAGGTTAGTTTATATTTTCTATCTTAATTAGGATTAGATGTTTTCTATTTTCTATTTTAGGATTAGATTTTATTCTATCTATCTTTAGGATTAGATTTATTTCTTTTTATCTAGGAATAGATTATTTTTATCCATCTTTAGGTTAGATTTATTTTCTATCTTACGATTAGTTTTTATTTATCTTAGGACTAGATTTTATGTTTTTATTTTGTTTTATTTTATTATTTATATCTATTTTTAATATTTCTTTTTTTTTTGATAGATGATCCTTACTTTTCCAATTAACCATATCCAAATTCCAAAATTTGATCATTCAAGCCTTTGTGTCCAAGAAAATGCAAGGACCCTAATTGTGGTTTAAATATGATATTGATAGTCAAAATTTTCCATAGAAGTAAAAATTAGAAGAATTTTTTAAAATATGTATAACATAATGAATAATCTTAGGAAAATATTAAAAGAAAAATATAAAATTTGATTTAAATATGACATTTATAATAGGGAAATTTGATATAAATAAAAAGTAGTGTAAAAAGGTAAGAAATGAGATTTGAACTCATGTCCTCTTGCTTCCCTTATACTTTCATTCCCTTCTTTTACCAACTAAGCTAGACAACTTTTGTGTTTTTTTTTCACTTTTTTTTAATTTTTTTTAAAAAATACTACGAAACTCCGTCGCCGGAGGGGGGGCGGCCGCCCACCCACGCCCCCCTGTGTAGTCCACATAACAAAGTATTTAGTTCTACCTCCCAACATATTACGACAACAAATATTTGTTTAATGTTTAAAGTAACCAATCAACTTACTGAAAAACTTAGAAGGCTAAAAAATAAAAAATAAAACACTCTCTACATGCATGCAATTGTTTCTATCTAGAAAGGTGAGACATTAAATGCTTTGCCACATATATTATATACTGATATAATATAAGCATTATTTTTTTCCAAATTAACTTTATTTGGCTATATCGTTTTCATATTATTATTATAATATATATATATATATATATATATGTAAATAAATCATGATAATATCTTCTAAAAAAATATATAATATATTTAAAAATCTCGTGCGTTATGCACAGGTACTTGAAGCGATCGTGGAATTTCACCTGTACTTATTACCTCATCATGACGAAAAAATGTCTTTAAATACCTGCAAGCCTTCACCGTGAGAGGTGATGATCAGATTATGCGTTTATTAGTCCAAGCGATGGAGATGGTATGTTTGGCTCGCGAGTATTTGAGTTGTTCAGTCGTCGGATTGAGAGGAAGTCAGGCGATGTTCTTATTCCAAGAACGTTCTTCTTCGATCAAAGACCTTAAGGACTCAACTCCGAGGGCTTTAGGTCCGGGAGACAATCAGAGCTCTTCTACTTTCTCTCTTGAATCGGATCCCTGTCTTTGGGGTCGGAGGGGGTATTTATAGGGAGGCCAAGCGAGCAACTGTCTGGCGACCTCGTAGATTAACATAAGACACGTGTAATGCATGCCCTCACGATAGAGAACTAGGAAATACACAGATGCATTACACGTGATGCTATTAGAGGAGAGGTTCTTGAACCAGCGAGCTGCTTGCTAGAAGTCTGAAGAGCCACAAGGTACTTGTGGGGCCTGTCTTGGCTTTTATGCGGGCTTATGCCAAGATCTTAGTCACGAGGACATACGGATCGGGGACTTTGAGGGTGTTAAGTTTAGTTAGAGTTTGACTGAGTACTCTACTCGCGATGAATCTTGTAGTGGGGCCAGATGTCTTTTGTGTTGGGTGGCCTATTTATGACGTCATATCCTTGTTAATTAATAGGCCTATTTTCTATGGAATTGTCAGTACTGTGATAGTATCTTACTAAAAGATTAATTGAAAAAGTTATATCTGGTCAGGTATTATAAACAAGAGATATAAGTGCACCAATTATACTGAGATATGACACTCCGAGGCCTAATATATATTCCTTCATCATTTGACTGAGGACAAAAAAGGTTCTTTTCTATATCAAGGGATCGTACACATCGAGTGTACCCAATGGATATGTTTTATCCATATGAAAACGGCTTAGGACGTTTTGCAACTTACATTGATTGAGGATGAAAATTACATTTCTTGTATGCTTCAGCCGTAAGCCGAGACAATATTAGGTTGTTCTAAAATCATTCATTTTTCATAAAATTAGTTGTTTGTTGAATCTCTTCCAAAGTTGTAATACTGTTTAGGTCACCAAAATAAATTTTTACAATTACATAACCGAACTTTTGCCTCTTTATAAAAGACACAAGGGCTTAGTTGGTTATTTATAAAACCATTAGTAAGAACTCGTTATAACAGTTATACTACTCTGTGACGATGTTTTGAGCTTGAAAATTTTGAACAATTCGTTCAAGATTTTTGTGTCAATATGTAAACCGGAAATTGATTCTCCTACGACCGTGTGGGACATATCAAGTATGCCTTGAAAATTTTAGTGTATTTACAGGAATGGGATCCCGTGAATTTATCCATTCAATTCATGGGTGAAGTTAGATAAATCTCAACCGTAAAAAAATTACCGACGGTTAGATTTGCCCTCATCCTTTACCCCAACTCTATCCCCATTTTTTTTTTGTGAGGGAAAAATCTAACTTCACCCATAAATTTGAAGGTCAAATTCATCCCGTATTTAAAAGGAAAAAAGGTGGGGTAGTTTGGACTTTTCTGAAATGGTTCAATTGAAAAGATATGAATAGTACCCAAAGGTTCCGTTTCGAATCTCAGATGACCGCTTTCTATATTTATCTTTGGGATCTTTGGGTACTACCCGCAAGTCCTTTCTGATGAGCTATTCCAAAATGGTCGCTATCTATATTTACCAAAGGGCATTTTGCATAACTAGACCCAAAAAAAAAAAACTTTGCACAACTAGCCACGTGCCTTGATTATTTGCATGGGGTAGAAAGTGGCCATTTTTTGCAAATAAAAAAGGTAATCGGGAGAGGAAGTTGCAGGTGAAGCTGAGACCGGCCACTGTAGCTCCATCTTTTTGCTGAGAGAAATGAGGAGGGGGAGGTGTTGCACATGTCAGGGAATTGGGGTGTGGCTCCAATAAAGTAGGGAAATGAGGGGGGGGATTTATGAGGGGAAATGTAAATGATTGTAATTAAGGGTGTCAATCAACCCTTATAAAATCTTGATTGATGGGTGTCATTCCTTAGTAAATGCTCTGAAAAAACAGAGCCGACATAGGAAATGAGTGGCATGGTGAGAGCATCGCATCACCTTTATATCTGGGAATTGGACACGTTTGGCTTACCAAAAGAAGACATTAGTCTTACCAATAGGCCAACTATGTCCTACAATAGTTGGAATTTTGGAGATAATATGGAGGGGATTGTCTGTAACGGTTTGGGCAGGATGTCCGTGTAATTTTGGAGCCAAAACAAGGTTCTTCATTGGGGGAAGAGGGATGACATCTGTCTGACCAATATTGTATATGTATCTTACCAATAACATATAGTTATCTTATCAATAGTCTTAACATGTCCTACCATACATGAAATTTTCGAGAAATTTGGAGTGGATTGACAGTAGCTTATTTGGCGGGTTGTCAGTGTAATTTTGGCGCCAAAACGGGGTTCTTCATTGAGGGAAGGGGGAGCATTTATGAGGGGAAAATGCAATCATTGCATTGATGGGTGTTCCCCAAGCACATATATAAGCTTGAGAGGAGGATCCCAAACACCCCAACATGACTTGCAAAAAGTGAGGCAGAGCAGGAGAGAGGTGGAAAGGACGGGGGAAACCCAACCGTGCATCAGAGGAAACGATACAATTGTCATCCTACCAATAGTACAGTGCTGGCCTGCCAACAGTGTTGTCCTGTCTTACCATTCCATTAAAAGTGCAACAAGTTTGTTGGTGGCAGTGGCAGCGATGGGTAAGTCATCTTGTACATTTCCTTTGTAGGTGTTCCCCTTTACTATATCAGAACTATCCCCCATGTTGATAATCTTTTCCCCTGATGTACCCCAGGTGATAGGGTATGCATCAATGTCGTGTTCGGCGGTTGGTGGGCTCCCGTAAGTGGGAGCTTGGTCTTCAAGGGAGAGGCACGTACTGCAGCAATGGTGGTGCCACATAATATTTCCTACGACCAATGGAAGGGGAAGATAGTCTCCAAATTCGACGTTGACATGGTGTTGTACGACATTGAGCTCCCCTACCTCCCTCCTTCCATGGGGCGGGCAACTCCGATTCGGGTCCAGGACGACGATGACATTGAAGCCTACAAGTTCAACAACATTGAATCCAGCACACGAGCATGGCCAGTAGGACTGCACGTCACCTTACGGGTGAAAACGACAAGCCCTTCCACAACCTCCGGTGAACATCAGTCGGAAGACTCGGACGGGGCTGACGAGGTCTCGTCTCCCACCCCAGGGGAGTTGCTCCTAACTGGGCCTCCCAGCACGCAGGAAGACTTGGAAGTTGGTCTTGATGGAGGCGGAGGGCCGGAGGAGAAGGTTCGAGGCTTCGTCGATGAGAAAGGGATGTTGGACGACCTTAGCAGTGACATTGGAGGGGTCTGCCTGTGTGCTGAGTGTGTAGCGGGGGAGGGACAGTGTTGTAGGCCTGCAAAGGACAGCGTGAGTGGGGTGCACGGGGTATTTCTGGGAGTGGTATACAATCTGGTAATGGTAGGATGGAGTACAACGTATTGGTCGGCCAGTCTGACGAAGTTGGTAGGTTGGATGACAACATAATGGTAGGACAGGGCGATGAAGTGGAACAGCTTGATAAGGAGGAGGGTGGCGATGTTTACCTTTTCCTCCGCATCGTCTGCATCAGACTCAGTCTTGGAACCCTCCCCTGCAGCTTGTTTTACAGGCTCCTTGCCCTTCACGTTCACACCCATGTCTCCCTTCTTAATCTGTTCCTCATCCTGCACCACCTTCTCTCTATCGTCCTTGTCCTCATCACCCTCCTTTGCCTCCTCCTTAGGGGTGTTATGCGGACAGGAGCCACTCGGATTCGGCTCGAAAAACTCGGCTCGAGCTCGTCCACGTTTGAAAAACGAGCCGAGTTCGAGCAGCCTCCTGATCTCGAATCGAGCTCGAGCCGAGTTCGAGCTCGAGCTCGAGTAGCTCGTATTACTCGGACCATTTTGCCCCTGGGCTTTTTCACTTTTAGTTTTAGCCTTTTAGGGTTTCTTCTTCTTCCCGTGTGGTCGTGTGTCTCCAGACTCTAGTCTTCACTGTTCACTCTTCCTCTATTCTCTTCTGGAGTTCCCTCCTCGGCGGCGCCTCCTCCCCGTCTCCTCCTCGGCGCCGCCTCCTCCTCGACTCTTCTGTAGTCCGTTTCCTCCTCGGCGTCGCCTCCTAGTTTCTGTCTCCTCCCCGTTCGGCGTTTCCTTCTCTTCTGCAGTTAATTTGTTCAGACTTTAGATCTCGGCTCCGATGTCTGCCTCCTCCCCAGCTCCTCCTCGACGTCGCCCAGTCCTCGGATCCTCCTCGACGTCGCCCGGATATCGGCTCCGGTGTTCTTCATCCCTTGTTCTTCGCCCCTTGTTCTTCAACCCTTGTTCTTCCCCTTGTTCTGTTGTTCTTGAGTTAAGATTAAATTTCTTACTTTAAATCAGTTTGTAAAAAATCTGAGATTAAAGTTCCATGGTTTATGAGATTAAAGTTCTTACTTGAAATCTGAGATTAAAGTTCTTCCATTGTAGTTAAAGTTCCATTGTTTCTTAGATTAAAGTTCTTCCATTGTTTATGAGATTAAAGTTCTTCAATTGTTTTGTTTATGAGATTAATAGCCTATTATTAACTGTATAAAGTTATTCTTGTATAAAGTTCTTCCATTGTTTATGAGATTAATAGCATATTTTTATTGTTCCTTTCCATTGTAGTTAAATGACTTAAATCAGTAAAAAAATCTGAGATTAAAGTTCCATTGTTTCTGAGATTAAAGTTCTTCCATTGTTTCATTGTTTTTTCCCCTTTAGATTACAGTTGATCCAATTACAGATTTTCAGATTATTGTTTAATTGTTTTGTTTCGTTATTGTAGTTATCATATTATGTCGACTCCAATTGGAACAACTCCAACTCCAACCGGTGAATCGGTTGACGTTGAGGTCGGGGATTCCTCCACAGCTCCTGCTCCTCTAACTGTTGAGGAGGAAATTGATCAAGTTCCGGAGGTTTCTGTTGGTGATCAGCAGGCTAAAAAGAGAGCAAAAAGGAAGACTTCATCTGTTTGGGAAGATGTCACTGAAACGGTGGAAAAGGGGGTTAAATCTGTGAAATGCAACCATTGTGGTGCCAAGTTGGCTATTAGCAAAGGAGCTCCAACAACTTCCTACAAAAGGCATGTTGAAAATTGTGTTGCCCGTAAAGCAAAACTTGTTGGTAAAGGGAAAGGTAGTGCTGGTGTGCAATCAATCTTAAGCCATGATTCAATTGGAAGTGGTGCACTCTTGCCTTACAAGTATGATAAGGAAGCAATCAAGGATATGATGGCGAAGATGTTTATGGTCCATGAGTATCCTTTTATGATGGCGGAGCACAAGTTGTTCATAGCATTTTGCAAGTTGCTTAATCCGAAATACGAGCCTTGTGGGCGTCTTGCTATTAAGAATCGTGCAATGGATTTGTATGTGGAAGAGAAGGCAAAGATGAAGGAGATGTTTTCAAAAGTTGGTAGGGTGAGCTTAACTTCCGACTTGTGGACTTCCAACCAAATGAAAGGATATATGTGTATCACCGTTCACTACTTAGATGCGGAGTGGAAGTTACAAAACCGCATACTTAATTTTTGTTTATTGCCTCCTCCACACACCGGAGTTGCAATTGCCGATAAGATCTTCGAATGCCTTTGTGAATGGGGACTAGAAGATAAGATCTCCTCGATTACATTGGACAATGCAACTTCAAATGATGCGGCGGTCAAAGCTTTGAAAGAGCAATTTGAAGGAAGAGGTGTGCTCTTCTTCAATGGGAAGATCTTCCATATTAGATGTTGTGCACATATCCTCAATCTCTTGGTGCAAGATGGTCTAGTTCCTTTGAAGAGTGCAATTGAAAGAATCCGTGAAAGTGTGAAATACATAACATTGAGCCCTTCGCGTCTTCATAAATGGGGTGAAGTTGTGAAGAACATGTCATTGCCCACCAACAATACCTTGATTCTTGATTGTGTGACCCGGTGGAACTCGACATTTCATATGTTGGAAAGGGCACTTATTTTCAAGGATGCTTTTGCAAGGTATGCAATCAGAGACTCCGGGTATTCTTCATTGCCATCAGAAGAGGATTGGGAAGTAGCTCGTGACATTTGCAAGTTCTTGTCTATTTTTGACAAGGTAACCAAATTCTTCCTTTCCCTTTCAATTTCAAGTGAAATCTGTTATTTAAAAATCTGAAATTTATATAATCTGTAATTTATATAATCTGAATAATCTGAAATCTGTATAATCTGAAATTTATATAATCTGTATAATCTAAAATCTGTATAAATATAATCTGTAATTTATATAATGTGAATAATCTGAAATCTGTATAATCTGTAATTTATATAATGTGAATAATCTGAAATCTGTATTTTACTGAATAAATCTGTAAATGTGTATTTTACTCAAATCTGGAAATCTGTATTTTACTCAAATCTGTAAATGTGTATTTTGCTGAAAAAATCTGTATTTTACTCAAATCTGTAAATCTGTATTATACTGAATAAATCTGTAATTGTGAAATCTGTATTTACTGAAATCTGTATTTTACTGAAATCTGTATTTTACTGAAAAATCTGTATTTTACTCAAATCTGTAAATCTGTATTATACTGAAAAAAACTGTAAATGTGAAATCTGTATTTTACTCAAATCTGTATTTTACTGACAAAATCTGTATTTTACTCAAATCTGTAAATCTGTATTATACTAAAAAAATCTGTAAATGTGAAATTTGTATAATTCAGCAATTTAAAAATCTGTAAATGTGGAATTTCAGGTAACCCAAATCGTCTCAGGTCGTGAGTATACAACTTCAAACTTGTATTTTACTGAAATTTGGAAGATTAGAAAAGTTTTGGATGATATGGATAAAGACCCAAGAGATTTCATGAAGCTTATGGTTCAGAAGATGAAACAAAAAATTGACAAGTATTGGAAGGATTGCTCTCTTTTTATGATAATAGCCGCTGTTTTAGACCCCCGAAACAAGTTGAAATATACGTAGTATATAAAGTATGCTTTTGTGCAACTATATGGTGAAGAGGAAGCCCAAACCAAGATTGCTTACATCAAAGAAGAATTGCATAAACTCTATGATGACTATGCCTCTAAGGAGAGGAGTGGTGTAACCGGTGACAATCTTCATGATATCAATGCTACCGAAAATGAAGATCTTGTTGATAGTGGAAGGATGGACTTTGAAGATTGGGTCAAAACAGATGATGATGGTACGCCAACTAGAAAAGATATTGATGTGTATCTTGAGGAAAAAGTGTTGTTGGGTTGTGGAAAGGATTGGGAAGTTTTGGGATGGTGGAAAGAAAACAAGTCGACCTACAAAATCTTGTCGAAGATGGCTCGAGATATTCTATCCATACCGGTAACTACGGTACCTTCTGAGTCTGCTTTCAGCGCCGGGCGTAGAGTTATCAGTGATGATCGATGTTCATTGGGCGAGGAAACTATAGAAGGACTTCTTTGCGCATCGAATTGGTTTCGCAATGCATTTGAAATTTGATGTTCAGGTATTTTATTACATTTCATTCTGAATCTGTTATTATTACTTTCAATCTCTATCCATACTCTCTCTTTTGTAATTGTGGCTTTCAAAGATTAAGCTTACTATGTCATGCTCTTTGCTTATTTTCAGGTTGTTTGCTTGGAGACGGAGACAACCTAAAAATGTGAATTCAATGGTTTCAAGCTTTCAAGTGTGGACTTGTTGTTTATGCACTTTCTTAGCAAACTTCAGACTTTTAGTTTGTTGCAATTATGTTTGGTTTCAATGTTTCATCTATTCAACTGTGGACAATGGACTGTATGGTGACGACGTTAAGGACAAGGTTGAGGAGACTCCTCCTCAACCTTGTCCTTAACGTCGTCACCAGTGCACATGCCCTGTGCCCTGCCCCTTAAGATCATATTTCAGCTCTTCTTTTTCCGCCGTGTTATCCTCAACGTTCTGTCCCTGCTTGCCCGACCCCTGGTCATCAGCATTCATCTCTTCCTTCTCTTCCGCCTTTTCCTCAACCTTGTCACCGTCCTTGTCCAAATCTTTCTCAGCCTTGTCAACCACGTCGGCCACAACCTTGTCCAAATCTTTCTCAACATCCTTCTCAACAACATCGTCATCCAATACATCAACAGGATCCTACCAATTGCACATGTATGTCATACCATATGGCTTAAAATGGTTTACCAGCACAATAACATTATCTTACCAATTGCACATATGATGGACAATGAAGCACATACCTTTCCCTTGTCGGTCCTATCTGATAACGCCTTCTTGCATTCTCTAGAAACTTCAGTCGCCTTTTCCTCAAGCTCCCTGAACCTGGACCCCATCTCCACCATCATGCCCTTCAAGAGAGCCTCAACCTTTGCCACAATCCGAGCCTCCAAACCGACGCTCGACGCGTCTGACCCGGAGTGGCTGGTTCCCTGACTGGGTCCAGCAGTGGCATCCTCCTGTCGCCGCTTCTCTCTGTGGGCCCTCATGTGGTCACCCACAATCTGATCAAAGAAGACGTCTGGAGCGTCTTTCTTGTACGATGAGTGGGGGTACGCATCTTTCTCCTTGTGGGTAGGGTGCAAGATCGGCTCTGGCTTCGCCAGCAGAACGTGTTCATCTATTGGGTTGTCGGCGGGGGCGTCCAGGCTGAGGAAGGACTTCACATTCTCGTATCGGATGTGGGAGTTTGGCGTTTCCCATCTCAGACACCTCGGGATGATGGTGTCGTCGATGTTGCGCTCGAAATGATTCCCAATCTCAGGGAAGGTCTCGTACACCCACAACTGCAAATACAATATGGTCAAATATTAGAACGCAATTTGCATGACAAATTAAGCTATTTGGTAAGATCAATTTTCCCTTTGGTAGGATATTCATTCCCCATTGATAAGATATAAATATCCATTTGGTAGGATATTTATACCCCATTGGTAGTATACAAATATCCTTTTCGCATGGCACACCAACATATTTTCACAATTGGGAAAGGATTATAACATTTTGTAAAACTTCACTAACCTGGAAGGCCACGGGGAACCCGTACAACGCGTAGGTCGGCTTGTCTTTAAGGTGACTCTTTGCAGCCACCATGTCCTTCAACGTGCCGTCGAGGCTTTCATGTAGCATATCATACACGAGCCTTCCTCAAGGGAACTCCAGAAAACGGTTTGTGTCCTCAAGCAGCAGCTTCACAACCCACCCCCTTATTTGTGTCTTCTTCTCCAACCCAAACAGAACGCCCTCCACTATGACGAGGAGGGAAAGCTTGTGCTTTTTCATGAGGGACCCCGCGTCTAGAGCTGGCAAAACCCGACCCGAACCCGAAAACCCGACCCGATCGACCCGGAACCGATTGTTTTGAACACCGATCAACCCGACCCATTTTGGACCCGAAATCCGAATAACCGATAACCGAAACTCACCCAAATCCGAATGAACCGAACCCGATTCAACCGAAACCCATTAAGACCCGAACCCATTACAACCGAAACCCGATATAACCCGAAATTTAAGATACATTCTAGTAAATTTTTCAAAATGAATATTGAAATAACTGAAACCCGAGACAACCGAAACCCGAATGAACCGAAACCCGATACAACCGAAACCAGAACCCGACCCAACCAAATGACCAAATTATTAGACATTATCCGAAACCGAATGACCCGAAACCCGAATTACCCGAAACCCGAATAACCCGAAACCCGACTAACCGAACCCGAACCCGATCCGACCCGCCCGATTGCCACCTCTACCCGCGTCCGACTCTTTTTCGTGGGCCCAAGCACTTTCCACATCCTTCAACGTCACCCTCTCCTTCTTAAATAACTGGTAAATGCACTCCTTGTGGTCCCCCTCCATGACATCACTGGGGGGTGGTGAGCAGTTAAGGCCCGTCATGATCGCGAACTCATGAAGAGAGAATCGGACGTGATGCCCCTGGAGGGAGTACCACGTCTCATGTGTCTTCCGAGTCTTCAGTTGGTGGAGAAGGCAGTAGTGCACCAACGACGCAGAGAATTTGTTTCTCGACCCCATCTTCACAACGCTACCAAACTGGCTCTTGCTCAGGGCTTTGTAATCCTCCCGGTCAATGGTGAGGTCGATTCCTTCCAACAACTCGAAATTTGCATGGGACAGCGCCCTCCCTGAGAAGTGGTGTTTCTCGGGAACAGCAAGGACAGCCTGCACACACATGTAAGAATCTTAGGTTTTGACATTTTTTCCCAACCTTTACAACCACAACCATGTAACTATCTCAGTTTCCTTACCCCCTGGCTGCTTGGTCCTGCACAACCTTTATTGTTCCCTGACTTCGGGATTTTATATGATGTTTAAAGCGGGGGTACCTGCTACACAATCACCAAACATAAAATCAGAAATTCAGGTCACATATTCTGTCATACATGCCAACAGTGTCAATTTATTCTACCAACTTCATTTTCCTATCCTACCATTGCTGATATCCTCTTCTGTCCTACCGATTTCGCATTTCACACGTTTGGTTTATTTTACCTCTTTCACAACACATCATATAGCCATATAGGCAAGGAGATTAACCAAAACAAAATCACCATTTATTCATCATATTTTTAGGCATTTCATCAAACGCTTGGTGGACACTTACGGTTTCAACACTAAAAAACCAATCAACAAACACTAAAAAACCAATCAACCAAAAATTCCTTCACCCCACTCGGCATACTAGATATTCAATTTTATCCTGCCAATTTCGTTACCCGGTCCTACGAAATCTGCTACCACAAATTCATACACAACCTTCGATAATCTGTCCTACCACATGTGCACAAAAACCCTACCGATTACCCTCAATCTTGTGGATTCCCTACCCATCTGACCCCCTCCTTGTACTTTTGTCCCCAATTTCTTACCCAACATCACCTAACCCTTACCCATCCTTTTCCCGACACCCACAAACCCTAATCGCACCCACCTTTGCAAAATCGACTCACAATGTCACCCCTAACCCCCCCCCCCCCCTTCTACTTCATTCCTCCTCTACTGCTAGGCATCTACCCCAAAATCGTCTCAAATCCTTCACAATAACCGCATGTAACCGCACCCCCATTACACCAATTTCGCAACTCAAACAAAATCTTCACAGTTGCTTACCTTTGTCTTCGTCTTCAACCTTCTCCTTCCTCCCAGGCGGTAACTGATGGCCTTCTTCTTCGACGAGTTCTTCCTCCTCTCGCTTCTCCTTTCTCTGATTCTGGAAGGTTTTCCGTCTCTCTCTGTCTATCGCTTTAAAATGGAACCGTATCTCTCCCTCCCTCGTTTTAATTTGATAACTCCCTACTGTCGGTTACCAACAGTTAAAAAAAAACCGGTTGTTTTAATTGCATAAGATGGTCAGGCCATTTTGGATCAATTTTTCACCCTCTTAACTATTTGTGCAAATAGGCCCATTTTTTTCCTATTTTGTGCAATTTCCTCTTTACCAAATTCATGGGTGGGGAAGTTTGGACAAAAAGGGGCTGCGAATAAGATGAAGGTGGCGTCAAGTCAACCCACCCCCACTACACAACACAACACACAACACAACACAACACAACACGCTTGTTAAAATTCCAACATCCCACCTTGCGGCTTTGCGTATAGTTGCGCTTCCGTTGTTCCATTTCATTATTGCAATCGGTTTTTGATTTTATAGTACTCGGTATATATATATACTCCGTATATAGCAATCGGTTTTTATCGTAAATTCTCTGCCAATCGTAGCCCAAAATAGTAAAAAACCATGTTGATGCTGGTCAACTGCACCAACTGCCGTACGCCGCTGCAGCTTCCGCCGGGCGCCAGATCCATCCGCTGCGCCGTCTGCGGTGCCATCAGCCACATCGCCGATCCCAACCGCTCCCTTCCTCCTCCTCCCGGCCCCTCCTCCTCCTACGGCCACGCCCCTCCTCCTCCCCCTGCCCTGGGCCCTACGCCGCCCCCTCGCGGCAAGAAAAAGGCTGTCATCTGCGGGATCTCCTACCGCTTCTCCAGGCACGAGCTCAAGGGATGCATTAACGACGCCAAGTGCATGCGCTATTTGTTGATCAATAAGTTCAATTTCCTCCCTGAGAACATTCTTATGCTCACTGGTTAGCTCTCATCTTCTCTCCGCCCCCTCCCTCTTCCTCTTTCATTCCTAATTCACTTCCTCCCATTCCGAATTTCTGATCATCATACAATTTTCGATTTCATTTTATGATTGGGAACAGTATTGTTAGCGTTGTGCCTTGTTGAGGTGAAGCTTTATCGGTTTTACGAGTCCTTAGAGTGTTGGAGGTTCCAACTTCACAAGTCATTCACTCATTACGAGAGTTTTTAATGTTCTGATTTTGCTTTATTGTCCTACTCTATCCGAGATGTTTACCATTTTGAATTTTCTGGAACTGACGTGCTTCCTCTAAGTCTTATCCCTGATTGATTGGATTGCCCTAAGCTATTCCTTCCCTAGAATATTGCTCAGCAATATGTCAAGTTATTTTGCAGATACACCTGATGGGCAAAGGAATGCTGTTTTATTGGTTATTTTACAAATCCTTGTGGAATCTGTGACTTCCTTTGCTCTGCAAAGTTTCTGTCTAGGGATTTGATGGTCGAGTAATGCACTTAAGATTGTACCATGATCCAACTGTTTTAGCATTCATGTTACACAAGTCATTCAGTTCATCCGGGCTTAATATTGCTCAACTTCATCATCTTTAACTGCCAGTGTTGTGTTGTAGTCTATCATCCATTCCTACTTTTGTTAATATTTGTCTTACACGCAGTACTTCTGTTTTCGTATACCTTGCCTGTCATTTAGTATGCATTTCTGTCATCTGATGGACGATGATGAATCTATTTTTCCATTTTGGAATTCTTTCTTCTTGGCCTTCTTTTTCTTCACTATATACTGTAGTATTTAGGATAGATTCCTCAGATGCATATTCTATTCTGTTCTTTTGTGTGAAAACCTGCCTGAGAGGGTGAGAGCAAGAACACTATAGGCGTCTGAGGCAAAGAAAGGACAAAACAATAAAAGCATTATTTGTGGATCAACAATGCTTTGAGGATCCTCTTCGTCCTTTTTTATTCTCCTCCCAATTAGGAAAGTTATGGCTTTATTTGTGTGTTTTCTTTTCCTTAGCAGATGTCAAAGTATGATTAATGGGGTAGTTTAAAGTTAAGCTTTAAACTCCTTAAAAATACTTTTGGCTGTTTATCCTAAGAAATATGAAACATTCTCTTCAAAATGTGCATTAATTTGAAACGGTCAGATTATCTCTATATATGATTTGAATGATTTCCATTTGAGCAGTGAGCTCCTTATTTGCTTTTTCTAACAATACATCAATCTACAATGCAGAAGAAGAAACTGATCCTTATAGGATTCCCATAAAACATAACATAAGAATGGCAATGCATTGGCTTGTAGTTGGATGTCAGCCAGGAGATTCTTTGGTGTTTCATTATTCTGGTCATGGCTCACAGCAAAGGAATTATAATGGGGATGAAATTGATGGATTTGATGAAACCTTATGCCCTTTGGACTTTGAGACACAAGGGATGATTGTTGATGATGAAATAAATTTAACTATGGTCAGACCTCTTCCTGCCGGGGTTAAACTTCATGCTATTATAGATGCATGTCATAGCGGAACTGTTCTGGACCTACCATTTCTATGCAGGATGAACAACAGGTTTGTACTTACTGCACCTTTCTGGCTTGTAAGTTGGGTACTGTAACAAATGTAATCAGTTTGAGCTTTCCATTGTGATCTGATTACTTTGTTAACAATATGATCTGATTATGCACTTAATAAAGCTTGTATATAATATTATCTGATTATTAAATATGGGTCTTTAATGTGCATTTGTTAGGTTGTCAAACTGTGTTTGAAATTGGAATGCAACACTAGGTAGCATATTCAGTTCCATGAGTTTCTATGTTTCTTTTTAAAAAAACATTAGACATATTTATTCAATCACCCTTGAGGTAATTAAGGTTTTTAGAGCACAAATAAATAGCTAATAAAATTTTGAAATGCAAGGCATGCCGGATTTTCGATTTTTTATGTCACTCTGTTATTTTATCAAGTTATACTTTGTATAAGAAAAAAATCCAATGAAATACTCTGCACTCATTTCTAGTATTAATATCATCATTTTCCCCTCTAACAGAGACGGCCAGTATGTTTGGGAGGATCATCGGCCCCCATCAGGTACATGGAAAGGATCTAGTGGTGGAGAGGTCATCTCCTTCAGTGGGTGCGATGATGATCAAACCTCTGCTGATACCTCTGTAAGTTTTCCAGCCTCAGATGTTTTCCGGATATTTTCTCCCAAGGAAAATCTTCTGATTATGAATTTGTCAAAACAGGCTTTATCAAGGATAACTTCAACTGGTGCCATGACATACTGTTTCATCCAAGCAATTGAGCGTGGACAGTCAGCTACTTATGGAAGCATGCTAAATTCCATGCGTGCTGCTATTCGAAATACTGGGAACGACGTTGGAGGCGGCGTTGTAACATCTCTCCTTAGCATGCTTGTCAATGGAGGCAGCCTGGGTGGTGGGCTTAAACAGGTATTTATCTCCTCAAATTATCAAAAGTTTCGTTGCCCATAATTCCTGGACCATTCTTTAGTTCACATAATGAACTCAGCCATTTCTTGGGAAAATTATCTTCTGGGTTTGCTTTGTTTTTACCTTTATCCCTCACTTCCTCAACACCAAAACCTTTATACCATAGAAATGCCAGAACTCCATTAAAACATTTAAAAGTTTTGTGAAGTTGCTTATTCATCTTCAAGCAGAGGAATGTCTCTAGTAAAATTTAATTCGCCAATATTTGTCAAAGCGAATTATAATACCCTGCTGAGATAAATATTGATACTGTACTTTCTTGGAAAGTTGAACCTGTTTGGTTTTTACAGTTAATCAGAACTCATGTTGCAGATTCATTAGTTAATGTATGCTGATATCACGAGTGTTATCCACTGAAACAGGAACCGCAGCTAAGTTCATGTGAACCATTCGACGTGTATAGAAAGCCCTTCTCGTTGTGATGTAACTCGGTTCGAGTTATCAGATCTGCAAACAGATGTAAAATTATCACTGAAATTGGCACTTCACCGGCTCCATTCTCTCGTGTGGTCACATTCAAGTCATGTCCTCAGGAGAACGGTATGGTCTTTTGCTCATTACAGAATGTGTGTGATGAATGATTTAGTAATAAAATTGAGAGTTTGTACGAGGAAGAAAACTTCTTTCTGATTATATACATGCCCCATAATAATTTCATTAATAGGAATGTACGTAATTGGTAATTTATCATTGTTTGAACATTTAAAGGTGTCGTTGCACGTTCGAATTGAGCAGACGATTCTGACTTGTGATATTTCCGCAAGAGTTTCCAATGACGTTGCTACCGACAATATCCGAACAGAGGATTTTCGTTGGTCATTCATTAGGTTAGTGTGACACAAAAATATTTATGTTATAAATTTACAACAAATAAAAATTCAAAAATCTAGAGAGACTCTTATCTCTCTAGGAAATCAAGAGAGAGGGAGCTCCAACTCCCCTTTGTGGGCTTCCAAACCCTGTCTAGCGGGTTCGACCACCTCCTCCTCCGCCGTGCCTTTTTCGCTGAGTCTGGCCCTCAAGTCGTGTACCTACCTTCGATTCATCCCGTCCCCGATGTCCGTCTTGATGCTGCCATCGACATTAGATCGGTTTCCGTTCATCTGGTTTGTGAAATCATCCCAAAAACCGTTCTTGGGTGTCTATCCGTCCCAAATTTCGTTTTTGGGGCCTTTATATCCCCTCCAAATCTGCAATTGCTTGGTTTGTTTGGTGTTAATCCATCCTTCTTCATCCATCTGATTCAAAAATCAGACTTCTTTGGGCAACAAAAGCTCAAATCTTTGGGGGGTTTTTGTTGCTCAAGTTTCTCTGCTTCTCTTTTTCTTCACCATGTTCTTACATGGGTTGCAATCTTCGTTCGGTTCTTGCCTCGGACTCGAGCGATGCTTCCTCATCCTCGATGTGGCCTACTGGTGCGCCCCGCGTCGATCGCCGGCTTGAACCCTTGCTCTGCTCGCTTCTCCTCGGCCCAAGGCAAAGCCTTGAGCCCAAATCAGGCCCGCTAGTTACTAAAAAAAACAAAGGAAAAATAGAAGACGATGTTCCGTTTTTCTTGTTTTAAATATATATATTTATTCTAGTTTTTACAAAGTAGTAATCTTTTTATATATATATCTAAGTTATTTTGGATATGTATATAAAATCAATAAAAACTGCCCGAAAGGGCTTATTAAAATCCCATATGGGCTCAAAATCCCGCTCGAAAGAGTTTGAATTAAACCCTGTAAGGGCTTGATCGGTCCATTGTGATCGGTCTTTCGTGGTGCGGATTGTTCGGGTGGCGTGCGGCTCTGTTTTGTTGCGGCTAGGCGTTCTTCTTCTTTGTTGGGGTTCTAGGAGTCGGAGCCGAGACTGGCTGGGATCGAGGTGTTGTGTATAGGGCAACTCTGTATTTGGGAAGGAGCTTCCTGGAGGTTCGTCTTCACTACCCACAGGGATTCCTGATGTATCGCCAGCCAGCGGTGCTGTTTCAGGACGGTGCTTGGCTTTCGTCCGTAGTCTACGTCCCCAACGTGTTAGATTTAGTTTTGCCTAGTCTCGTTTTCTTGTAGGATGCGCTTCCACTTGTTGTTTTGCACCGTTTATGTTTCGTTTGTTTGTTGTGACGGGTTTTCGTCTGCCGACTTGTCGGCCCTCGAGTTTCAGGTCTGTTTGATCTCGAATTCTTACCTTATAAAAAAAATGACTTAGTGTGTTACAATAAATAATATCTTTGTGATGTCGTTCCATATTGTATTGTAACGGATAATTTATTGTAATTGTTAACCTATTATTGTAATGACGCGATGTGTTATAAGAAATAATATATTTTAAGAAAGTCAAATTGTAACATATTTAGTGTAATTAAAAAGAAATTTGTATTGTAATATATTTTTGTAATGACGCAGTGTGTTACAATAATTAGTACTCCATACATTGTAATGTCATGGTGTATTTCAAATTCTATAGTATTGCCAAAGAGTGATGCATGTGATCGAGAGGAATTGAAAAATAATAAGACATAAAAGAAAATAATTTAAATCGTTTAATTAGGGATTGTAATCTTACCTAAACGATTTTATTGTAACGATTCCCCTATTTATTTTTTATTCTATTCCTTTTTTAAAACAAAGCATTTAAGGGACAATTAAGTAAAAACACCACTAAAAAGGTCTATTTACCTAACATATTAATACTGGGGTCTATAAACTACTAACTTTTTTTTTTTTTTGATTGAGTAATAATTCGGATGCGAACCGCTATCCGATAGCATCCTTTCGGATGAGGTCGATAAGATCTGGGTCAGTGTATAGAGAAGGGATGGAGGCAATATGAGCAAGGTGTGCAACCTTAACTGCCACGCAATTGTCGTTACGAAGAACGTGTGAAAACGAAACTTCGTAAAACCCCGTAATTAGAGTGCTAATATCTGACATAATTAGTTCAATTTCTCATGGACATTGGGTTTTGGAATGTAGATGATTGATGATGGTCAGTGAGTCTCCTTCAATTATAATTTTTGGGATTTTAATCTCGAAAGCCCTCTGGATGCCCAGTCTCAAAGTCAAGGCTTCGGCCATTAAAGGGGATTGGTGTCCAATAAGTTTGCTTCCCATTGCTACTGAATTTCCTATGCAGTCTCGAATGATGTATCTTGTCGAACTTTGCCGTTGGCCGGAGGCGGAACCGTCGAAATTTAGTTTTAGTTTCCCTGTTGGTGGTTTTTTCCACTTATCCTTCCTCCTAATCCTCACATTTTCGTTAGGGGTGCTTACTCGATGCTGTATTTTGTTGTTATCCTCTTCGATATACTTTCCTGCTTTACTCCATTCATTTATATACGAGTCGACCGGTTTTTCAAAACCTCTTGCATTTGGCACTTTTTGTTGTTGGAAGATCAATTTGTTACGGATATTCCAGATGGTCCACCAGTGGAATACCATTTTCTGTTTTTGTTGGGGATCAAGTAGTCCGTCTAATTTTGTCAGTAATGTCTCTACATTTCTCGATAATATGATATTGTCTGAAATAACAGACTTCACTCTTGGTGATAGGCTTGGACAGCAGAGTGAGAATCTACATTCAAAAAGTATATGAGTAGTGTCTTCTTCGTGGTGATTGCACAAGGCACAATAAGGTGGTATAGTAGTTCCTCTTCTGGCGAGACGACCAGCTGTTGGGAGTCCGTTGTGACAAACTTTCCACATGAAATTCTTAATTTTAGGTGGAACATTCAATTTCCAGATCCAAGCATTATTATCATTATTAAGCTCTGTTGCTCTTGTGTTAAGTTTATACGCACTAGACGTTGTAAACCATCCTTTTCGGTCTGGCCACCAATACATTCTGTCCTGTATTTGATTTATTGGGAGGGGAACCTCTGCTATCTGTTGCGCAATATCATTTGGCATAGTCGTTCTAAGTTTTTCCAAATTCCATGCTCCATTACGAATGTACTGATCAACAGTTTCTTCCTAGTTGATTTTTGTCGGATCAAGACAAACATTATGAATATTCTTAACCGGAGCCCATTTGTCAAGCCAGAACTTGATTGTTTTCCCATCGCCGACTGACCATGCTAGGCCTTCCTTAAATGGTTTAATAAGTTTTCTCAGTTGCGTCCATGACCAACAATTATCCGGTTCAGCAATTATTTTCCAAATGAGTTTCATCTGTAGTGCCTCATTCATTTCCTTTGTTTTTCTTAATCCCATGCCTCCTTTTGCTTTTGGTCTACACACTTTGTCCCATCCTATAAGGGGTTTGTATTGTAGGTCTTTGTTCCAGAAGAAAGTCCGATTGATTTTGTCTAGTGTAGAATGAATTGTCACCGGGAGTTATCCTGATTTTGATATGTAATCGAATAAATCTTGTGTATTGTAGCATTTCCTAATGTTTCTCTATTATATTTCATCCAAATGGACACTTGTATAATTCTACTCATCTTTGAGTTATAGGTGATGATAATCAACCGATAAAACCACGTAAATGTGTAAGCCTTTTGAGAGTGGTCAAGTAGCCTAAATCTCTTACTTAAGATAATTAGCATTGCTATGGTCTCACAATTCCTTTCTATCATGCTAGCCAAATTGCCTCCTCCTATCAGATAGTTCCACTCAAACACCCTTCTCACACCTGAGCTACTCGTCCTCAAATAAACATAAGAGCATATCTTTATACTTCCTTGTAATAACATGGCCAAGTAACTACAGCAAAGGACATTTAAGCATAAGTGGTAAGAATTTCTTCCATAATTTTTTGTTACACCGTGATTCACACATTCATAATAACATGAGACTTGACATAACCTATCCCTGATAGTCCTTAAGTTACAAATCATAGTATTCAAGAGTAGGATCCTATAGATGATGGTAGACAGAATAAACATATAGGCGGATACATAAAGGCCACAATTACACCACCAATTTTTACCCTTAGGAATTATACGATCGTCAACCAAAATTCGCAGACGAGAGGTGTGAAGACAGGTTCCGCCATGCACCATGTTTATCTTTAGATTTTCATTTAAGTAAATAACCACCATCGATCAACCATTTGTGGTCATGAAAAGTATCCACGTACACATACCATGTACGGTCGAATAAAAGATTTACACAAGCATATCCATTTCAATTGGTTAAGCAACAAAGCAGTGCACTCACCAGTACCCACCAAAGTCCCACAAAAACGAGCAATTACGGATATCCACAAGCAAAGCCAGTTTATAGACACTGATGATGAGAGGATCATCATCATAGAGCACAAAGGAGATTGGTTGACTATAATAAAATTGAAGAGGACCCAAGGCAAAACAAGCCATTGAAAACATCCCCCAAAGAAAGCAACTGTAAGCTTATTTCCAACTAAATTAAAACCAGCCCAAACTTGTATGGTAGCCGAGGGCTCATGCTCTTATAATCAAAATGTTTCCTTGTGATCAAGTGTTCATATAAAGTATAAAATAAATCACCTTCATCAAACAACATGCTTATATACCAACACCTGAATACACAACATGAAAGAATGAAATGGTGAGATAGGTACCTGGGGATTATAAACATTAGATGTTTAATCGAAGCTATTCGATCATAGTCACCAATGATTGTTGCAGAAGAGGCTGCCTGAATCAACGCAATGATGTTCTCTATATCCCGTCTTTGCAGCCCAAGGAGTTTTCCTCTATTAATGGTTCTCCTTTGGAACATCTTCTCAACCTTAGGCTTCCTATAGGCTTCACGAGCCATTTTGGTATGAGGAATCTCCTCCTTGAGGTTATAGCCCTCCGGCATATGGGGTTTCTCCAATTGAGGGGTAGGATCATCTACCCCCACAACGAGTTTTAAGCCCGCCGGTTTCCCCTTTCGGGTGTTACACTTTTCAATTGCATGATCTTCTGCAGCCATCACCTTCTTTCCTTTTTCCATGCTCGTAGGGGCCATACCCAAACAGAAAACCAGCAAGAAAATTGTCAGATTCAGAATTGAGACTATTGAGTTGAAGAAATAGAGAGGAGAAGTATGAAGAAACCAGCACCAACCAACCCTCCTTAAATAGGAGAAGAAATCAAAGAAGATCAAAGATGAAAGAGGCCCGGTCTTACTAACCCTTACAGAGCATAGAAGCAGAACTCATCCCGCAAGCATGAGGCTTCGCTCCACTCCGGATAGCAAGTGCCAACAGATTGGGGAGCCTAAAGAAATCTCCCACAATCCAGACTCTCTACCGACCGTACAAGGAGGATTTGGCCATGGAGGAGGGCGATATGACCAATCCGACGGAATAATCATCCAAATCATACTTAGACACCAACAACAAAGAGTTTGGGGGCTTCGATTAGGCTTTAGCCTAAACACAGACGTTAACCCCAATTTCGGGTTAACCCTAGAAACCAAATAGAAATCGCCAACACACAGGCTACAACATGGACTAGAATGGAAACTTTGGTGATTCGTAGGGCAATCGATCACACGGAGTAAGGCTATCAGAAGATTAGGTAGGCCGATGTACGGTCGGAGGTTCTTCATCGCGAGATTGAAACAAAGGGTTGGCACCGAAACGACGGGACGAAGGAGGGGTGGGAGGGGAAGCAACTCAGGCGCGTGGAGGCGCGTTCTTTTGCTCGGAAAGGGTTTTTATTGAAAGTTAGTTTATAAACTACTAACTTGATTGAAAAGATTCTTAATCATCCAATTATTTTTTTTTATTGTTTTAATCTTTTCTTTTTTTTTTTTCTTTTACTTTTTAGTTAGTGTTTGTAAGGGTCTATTTTTTTTTTTATTATTTTCTTTTTAGTTAGTGTTTGTAAGGGGGACGGGGACAGAGGATATGAATCCGGCAAACACCAACACCCAAAACCTCAAAAGAGCTGCTAACATATTCAGCCAAGTGCCTGAATAATCTCAACCACCCATTTTAGGGCGAAAAGCGAGCATCATAACAAGGAAAGGGACAGTAGAACAGGGCATTCATTCACATTACAGAAAAGGAACCTAAGAAGGCAAGTAAAGCATGATTACAATTTAATGTTCTAGAGCCAAGCACAAATTAAGAGCGAATAGGTAAAGCATCTCAAGTTCCAGAATCCCTATTACTACAATTTAAACATTTAGCTGATGCTAAACTCTCGTTGACGTCGTGCCATGTAAACATTTGGATCGATGTAGGGATCCAAATGTTTACATGGCACGACGTCAACGAGAGTTTAGCATCAGCTAAATGTTTAAATTGTAGTAATAGGGATTCTGGAACTTGAGATGCTTTTCTAATATGTACTGAGAAGTGGGAACATAATTAAATAAGGGATAGAACACATAGAGAGTGGGAACACATAGAGAGCGGCCGCAGGATCTTCCTAAAGGTGGGGCGAAATTTTCTAATATGTACTGAGATATTGACCTTGAATAAACTCCTTTACCTAAGCTACGACTTTCAACTTAACAGTGGATTATAAAAAAGTAGACTTACATTTGCTTACATTTGCTTTGTTGATATGATAGTTGTTTTTCGTCATTCATTGGAAATTCAGGCATTTGTCATATTTAGAAGTGTAAATTTATCGAAATTCAATCATGCTAAATTCAAGGCTTTTGCGTATTAGCTGGGATTGTAAACTCATCAACTTTATAACATCTTTTGGTTTCCAAAGACATGATAGAAACTGTGATTTGAATATATATAGGTTACGAAAATACAAATATTGCATAAAGCTCCACAAATTCAATTCATAAATTTCATTCCAAAATCACATACATAATAATTTAAAAACAAAATTTATTCTCAAAATCACAAGCTCTAATGAAAATTTCACAAAATTTATTCTCATAATCAAATAATAATTTCACCAATTTTATGGGGTTTAATTAGTTTATACCTAGATAATTTGTATATAATGGGGAGCTCGAGAAGTGGGAACATAATTAAATAAGGGATAGAACACATAGAGAGTAGGTGCAAGTTGAACAAAGAATAAAAAAGCTTTTTTGAGAGAGGTGATTTTTTTTTAAAAAAAAGGAGGCTAATTTCACCAATTTTATGGGGTTTAATTAGTTATAGCTAGATACTTTGTATATAATAGGGAAGTCGGAAAGTGAGAATATAATTAAATAAGGGGTAAAAACAAAGAAAGTGGGGGGTGTAAGTTGGAAAAAGAATAAAAAAGCTATTTATAGGGAGGTGAATTTTTTTTTAAAAAAAAGAGACTAGTGGGAATTGAACCCCCAACCTTTGGGTCAAATGTTATTTTCTTTCCTTCCCATCAACCAACTAAACAAAGTAGACTAATTGATTCTATATTCATCATATTTTTACTTATTACAACACTACCATATATATAAATATTTTTTTAATTTTTTTTCCAAACCCTAGGGCGCGTGGGTCGAAGGGTGGGGCGGCCGCGTACGCCCGCCCCACCCTGTGGCCGCCCCTGATACATCCTTTGATCACAATGCACCATCGACAAGACTACGAGTACAGGCTCTCTAATCTAGTCGGCTCTTGGGAATTTCCATTTAGCACAGTGAGACTATACCCTTCTTTGGTTGCCCAAAGACTCAAGAGCGCAAGTGTATTCTCAAACCTGTATAAATGGGATACTGCCTTTTCATAAATCCGACTTGGAGGAAGCAAAAACTTCCAAGCTACTCTGCAAGTTAAAACAGCATCTCAGATCCCTCATAACTTCCAAGCTATTCTGCAAGTGAAAACAGCATCTCAGAACCCTCATTGTCACTCTCCCCATTCTCGTCAACAAGGTCAGATCTATAGTTACCCATCAGCTTTTCAGTTCCACTGCCAATGTCAATCCCCGTATACTCACTTATTACAGACCTGTATATTTCATCAGAGCAACCCAGTTGCCTTAACAAACCAACAATATCTTCCTTGCTCGTTTGATCCGCTTTCTGTTCACAGAGCTCTAGGAATGAAGACACATTAACAGGCCTTGGCTTCCAAGTCTCTGAGCCATCAGCTGAAGCAGCCTGTACAAAACAATTCAACGCTTCGGGTATTCTCCTCTGCTTGATATTGCATGCAGCCAGGATCTCCCATGTACTTGAAGTTGGCTTTCCGCCGGTTTCTCCCAATTGCCCAAAGAAACGCTCGGCTTTCTCATAATGCCCTTCATTGACATACCAGCTCAGGAGAATATTCGTGATCCTCGTATCGTGCATTGTCTTAACAGATAGCCATTCGTCATAGAGTTTCTCAGCCCCTTCAGGATCACCAACCTTCACAAGAGAGTTGATTATTGAGTGGTATCCCCAGTTCGGGATGGTGAAAAACAGGGATTTATAAACACTCCACACGCGATAAACCTCTGTTTTGTTTCCCAAGCTACCATACATGTTTATGAGATAATGATACGGTAGCCTATTCCGACCAACAATTTTGCTCTCAAGGCTTTTGAGGCAGTCCTGAGCCTTCTCCAGCTGCTCAAGCCTGATGTACAACGTAGCCAACGTGGCAAATGTACTCCAATTAGGCTTAACAGGCTCACTCCGTTTCATCTCCTCAAAGACCTCATCAACGCCGTCCACAGACCCTTGAGAGCCACGGGCAGATAACCAAATGTTGTAGGAATATATATCCAAAGGTATGTTCTTCTGATTCAATTCAGAAATTAGCAAATCAACCTTGTCATACTCCTTAAGCTTCATGTACAGAGTCATCATCACATTGTATGGAAGAGTTTCAGAAAGATAACCTTTGGTCCTCAACGTCTCCATTAACAACTCTGCTTTATCTCTCACTTTGGCCCCAACATAAGCATTCAGAAGAGCACCATAAACACGATTGTCCTTCTGAATCTCAGGTATCTGGACAAAGAAATCTTCAGCACTTGAAATTCCATGGACTTTGGAAATTAAATCCAGCTGAATTGCCATATCACTGCTGTATAATTGAAATCTCTCCCTTCTGTTGTTCATCCATTGATACACCTGAACCATTCCCATGGATGGAACAATGTTAAACATGAAAAGGAAATAAATCACATGTTACATACATTGGTAAAGCATATGCCATCGACCGCAACAAGGAAACATCTATATCTCTTACTCCATTGTTTACAATCAAGGAAAGATGGCAATTTGATCCCAAAACTCATTTTCTAGAATTCAAGTATTTAACATACAAAAACTGTTCACACTCGCTGGATTTCATTCTCCACGTTGGACCTGAGTTTCAAAATAAGCAAACCATTCCAGCAAACACTCCTATCTATCTCTAGACTAAAAAATTTTGCAATTAGAAAAAGGAAGTATAAGCTCTCTATTCAAATTATACTATCTGAATATCTATCCCTTCATATTTCCAGGGTTCTCAACCAAAGGAGGATTTAGTGACATTAGGCAACAGAAACTACATAAAGGAGATTTTTCACCAAACCTTGTTCAAGATGTAAAATTGTGGAAAATATGGTTTTCTGTGACCCCCCATCGTCGAAATTTGACAAAGCTAAAATTTGTTTATAAAAAAAGGAAACTAGCTCTAATCTAAAAACAAGTCTGTAATTAGTACAATTCAAAGCAAAGAAAGGGATGAATGAATCAATGCAAGTTATAGCAATTTCATCTGATTTTGTTCGTACCTCAAGAGCGAGCTTATACTTGCGGAACTTCCTAAGCTCGCGAACAACCCTGCAGAGCTCCCATTTGAGGAAAGGTTTGCCACTGGTCTCGAACTGGTTCAATAAACTGGCAGCCCCGACCTGAGGATCCTCCATTAACGAAATTCTCTTGAAAACATCGTTCCATTTGAAAGGCGGAGTTGTGCCGTAGTCGGAGGGACTATCTCGGCCTCGGTCACGGCCACGGCCTCGTCCTTGACCTTGGCCGCGGTTTCTGAAAGCGGAAGATGAAATTGGAGAAGAAAGAGGGATTCTGGTTGAGTGGAGAGGGAACACGGTGGAGGTGGTGAGAGAGCGGCAGCCATGGGAGAAGAAGAGAGGAACGGAAGGAGGAAGAGGGGGTTGCAGGAGAGGCTTTTGGAAGGGAGAGAGACAGCTGTCGAGCATGGTGACCGACGGCGGTGGCGTCTAAAGGTGCTTCTCACCGCCTACTAGAGTGACTCCGGCTTACTGGTTGCTGATCAGTTTATCTCCTCTCTACTCTCTCAGTCTCTCTGTCTGAGCATTAGGGTTGAATCTGATGGATATTTGTGTACTATGCCCAAACAAATATCTTTCAACTCTGCCCAAACCAAAGCCCAAAACCATCCCCATTTCTTTTTCTTTTTTTTTTCTTTTTTTTTTTTTTTTTTGATACAAGGCCAAAATTTGGGGTGGTCAACCTCGGTTGAACCACTGCCCAATGGCGTCCTTACGGACTAAATTCTCAATCTCAGCTGGGCACCGCTCAACGGAGAAAGAGGAGGTCAAACTAGCATGCGTCAATCTGTCAGGAACCTGGTTGCCTTCCCGTAAAGTGTGGGAGAAGTCGATGGCGTCAAAAGAATTGCAGAGGCCGAGAACACCTGCAATCACCATCTCAATAGGCCACGGGCAAGTACCGATCCCACGCAAGGCATTGACAACGGTCAGACAATCTCCTTCCACCACGAGGCGTGAGAAACCCATTCCAACAGCAGAGAGAAGGTCGGCATGAAGACCAAGACACTCAGCTTGTATTGAAGAAGTGCTCCCAAGTCCATGCGCACCGCAGGACACCACTCTACCATGGCAATCGCGGATAACAAACCCAGCAGCAGCTTGCCCAGATGCGACCTTGGCTCCATCAAAATTTAGCTTCATGAATCCCTCGGGCGGTTTCTTCCATTTAACTTTTTTCTGGCGTCTCGATCTGTTTTGAGGTTTGTGATGTATAGTTGTAGCCTCATCGTTCTGTGGATCATATGCAAGAGCTTTTTTCCAAGCTTGTCTATATTGTTTAATTGTTTTTATCCATTGTTCCATATTTCTGACATCATGATTTTCAAACACAATTTTGTTTCGCATAGACCAAATCCCCCATAAGGAGAATGCTAGTATCGATTTCTGAGTAGCTGATAGCTGGGAGAAGATTTCAATACTTATCATCTTGTAGGTCTTGTTAGTTTTGTCAGTGTTGCGTATTATTCTTTCAACATGCTTGTCTATTCTTCTAATTAGTGTCAGAGATGTCAGACATGCCGTGAATAAGTGGGTTGCGTCTTCTTCGCAATGGCTGCAGAGGGGACAACCCTGAGAAACGTCAATTCCTTTGTTCCTAAGTCTGATTTTCGTTGGGGTTCCATTAAGGATATTTTTCCAAAGAAATGTTTTAATTTTCGGTGGGCAATCAATCTTCCATATCCAATCTAATGGGTCACAGCTAGCTCTTCTTGCTTTAGTAATATGGTCCAAAGCGCTAGCCGTGGAAAACCATCCGTTTCTGCTAGCTTTCCAATATAATCTATCTCCAATCTCTGTTCTAGGGATATGAATTCTTAGGATCTCGTCTACAACATTCCTCGGGAGGTTTTGTTTTAATCTTTCTTCATTCCAAGTTTTGTCTGGCTTTATAAACTGGTCAACTGTTTCATATTCTTCTATTTGGTCTTGTAGTCTAATTTCTTGGAGGCAATTCTCATTATATAGCCATTTGTCCTTCCAAAATCTATTCGTTTTCCCGTTTCCAATTTGCCATATCAACCCTTGGCAGAATTCGTCCTTTAGTTCCATCAATTTTGTCCATTGCCATGAAGTGTTTTTCTTCTTTTTGTAATCCCAAATGTTGTCATCTTTAAGATATTTTTCTTTAACAATTTTTACCCATCCATTCTGAGGCTCAGCTAAAATTTTCCATAATAATTTCATTTGAAGGGCCTTGTTCATATCTTTTGTTTTGTTTATGCCAAGTCCGCCTTCATTTTTTGGTCTGCACACTTTGTCCCAACCAATTAAAGACTTATACGTTGAGTCCTTATTCCAGAAAAAGCATCTGTTAATTTGGTCAAGCTCCGAATGTATGCTTGTAGGAAGCATGAAATTTTGCATCAAATAATTTGGTTTGGCAGATAAATTCGCTTTGACTAGAATCGTTCTTCCTTGCTGGGATAGTTCATTTGCTCTCCATTTTGTTAATTGGTTCTTTGTTTTCCCCAAAATCTCACCAAATGTCTCCTTAGTTACTCTGCCATTAATGATAGGGCAACCCAGGTATTTTTCTAGAGATGCTTGATTGAGATTTGCAAGCAATTCTGAAGTTGTTGTTTTCGTTCATTTGTGATCCCACTAGTAACCTGGAAGGCTGACTTTTGGAAATTTATTTTTTGTCCAGAAATATCACAATACTCATCCAGAATCTTTTTCACTGTCACACATGCTTCCGATGTCGCTTTGGCAAAAATCATTATGTCATCGGCAAAGGAGAGAAATGGAATATGATCACCATTTCTAGATATCTTGAATCCGATAGAGTTTCTAGTTTGGTCACATTGATATTGGAGTCTCCTGGCTAGCATTTCTGCACCTATGCTGAATAGGTATGGGGATATTGGGTCCCCTTGTCTCAAGCCTCTAAGTGGCTGAAATGTTTTAGTCGGTTCGTCGTTTACCAGAACTGAGAACGAAACAGTTTGGATGCACTCCTTAATCCAGTCACAGAATTTCCTGCAGAACCCAAATCTTTCCATAGTAGCAAGAAGAAACTCCGAGTCCACTCTGTCATAGGCTTTCTCCATGTCTAATTTAATGGCAATCCATCCTTCTCGGCCTTTCCTGCTTCAAAAGGTATGAAAAATCTCATGGGTGATTAGCATATTATCTTGAATTGCTCTGTCAGTTATAAAAGCTCCTTGCAATGGGTGGATAATTTTACTCAACAGAGGGTTCATTCTATCCGCCAGAATTTTCGCAATGGTCTTATAAATGGTCGTGCAAAGGCTGATTGGTCTGTAGTCATTTGTTGTTTTCGGGTCATCACATTTTGGAATTAGAGTGATAAACGTTTGGTTTATTTGTCTTAACATCCGTCCAGAGTGGAAGAAGCCTTTGATGGCTTTTATAATTGATGGTCCCACCAGATCCCAGAAATGCTGGTAAAATTCGGCAGTCATACCATTCGGGCCTGGGGATTTATTTTTTCCAATGGAGAAGACAATGTTTTTGATGTCTTGATTTGTGATTGCTCTTGTGATCAGGTCATTGTCCTTGTCAGTGATCTCCGGGTTTATCAGGGAGAAGTATTCTTCCAATAGTCGTCTATTGATTTATTCTTTTTTTTAAACCTCTTTTCAAAGTCCACCCTGATTTTTTCTCTGATGTTTTCTTCGCCAATGATTGTAGTTCCACTTTGGGTTCGTATTTCTCTAATAATTTTTCTGTTGCGACGACCTGTTGCTACTTTGTGGTGATAACCTGAGTTCGTATCCGATAGTTTCAGATGTTTTGTCTTAGCTCTTTGACTCCAATATATTTTATGAAAATGTAATAGCTTGTTCTTTTTATTTATAAGTCGTAGTTGTTTGTTGTTGTTTCTAGATTGCTGACTTTGGCTTGGGTTCGTTTATAGTTCAATCAATTTATCTTCAATGTCTTTTAATTGGCGGAAGATGTTTCCAAACGTAGTTTTATTCCATTCTTTGGTTAATCTTTTCAGTGTTTGCGTTTTCTTAACCACTTGAAACATATGTGACCCAACATAAGACATCCGCCATGCCCGGTCCACAATGTTACGATAGTCTTTTCTTTGGAGCCACATTTTCTCAAATTTGAAAGGTCTAGCCTTTTTACTATTATTGTTTTTGATTTCTATAGAGATTGGACAGTGATCCGATGATGAGAAGGCGTAATTTCTGGTTGCTATTCGTGGATACCATTGCAAGATTTGGTCTTGTACAAGAGTTCTGTCTAATTTCTCATAGATGTTGTTCACATCCGTTCTATTTTTTCTCCATGTAAAACCATTTCCGAGCGTAGGGATATCAAGTAGGTTACATTGGTTCTTAAAAGTTAATAGTCTTTGAAATCTGTTTGGGTTAGGGGGTACACCCCCCATTTTTTCGGAGCAACATTGGATTTCATTTAAATCCCCCATCACAATAGAAGGGATGTCAAAACCTTGAATGTGGTCTTGGAGTCTGGACTAGAAGAGGGATTTTTCACCCTCTTGAGCGGGCGCATAAACAAACCAGCAAGCAAAGGTCGAGTTGATGTTATTGTCTTCTATTTTCATTGTAATGAATCGATCGTCCGTTTTCAGAATAGAAATTCTCTCACTAGGGATTTGGTAATCTTTCCATAAAGCGCAAATCCCCCCCTGATCTACCCCTCGCCGGAACCCAACAAATCGAATCGAAAACGACCTTTTTCCAAACGACTTCCAAGGGTTGCGATTCCGTTCTTGTTTCCATAAGAACTAGAATTTGTATTTTTTCTATTTTACAGAAAGTTTCTATTTCGGTCCAAAGATTTCTTTTCCCAATCCCACAACAATTCCATGTACAAATCTTCATTCTAACTTATTTTGATATGAATTTATCATTTTCAAATTTCTGGTGTCCTGATTATTCCAACTTCTTTTTTTGTTCATGTTATCCTGCGTCGTCTTCTCAACTTTCTTGATTTTTTCTTTTTTGTTCAATTTGTCAAGTTGTTCTTCAAAAACCATCCCCATTTCTTTTTACTAGCCATATTATCTTCTTTTTCTTTTCTTTTTTTTGACAAAGGGAAATAATTTGAGTAGTGTCAGTCTGTCAGACCCTGCTGACCTAGCACCCAATAACGTCCTTCCGGACGAGAGCAAGGACCTCTGAGCGAGCGACGAGTGAAGTATCATACATCGATATGCGCAACTTTGTCCGCCACCACGTTGGCTTCACGGAAGACATGGTTGCATGAAACACTAGCAAATTGCTGGATCAAAACAAGGATGTTCATAGTCACCATCTCGATCTCCGACTATCTTGATCCGCGACAATGCCAGCTCATTTGTTGCCACCAAACCCAACCAAAGTGCCAACACTTCCGCCATCAGTGTTGAAATCGAACCACATTGCACGATAAAACATTTATGAGGTGGTCACAAATAACAAAACCCACCGCAACTTCACCTGAAGGCAACAAGGATCCATCAAAATTGATTTTGAATACACCTTTTGATGCAGGACCATCCAAGACACCTCCGGACACACATATAATACTTGGGGATGGACCAATGGCTCGAGCTCGTGAGAATGATGTCATCCTCAAGAGCAAGAAGAAGGCTCCACCATGGGAGAAGGTCCAAAGGTGCAAGCTTGATTCTGACGTTTTTAGATTCGTTCAGCAAATTTGACAACTTTTCGATGTCTCAGTAAAATGGGTCGTTCGGATTCCATATTTATCAGATTGGGTCGTATCATACCTTGTCGAAACGAGGACGAAAAGATATACAATTTTGTTGTTGAAGATTTTTCTAGATTCGACTTAGAACTTGGTCGAAAATCACCATCTTTGCAGCTGTCACTGTTTAGACGAAATTCTTCTAAGTGTTGGAACACTTCTTTGGGTCTGTTTGGATTCCCTTTTCATTATGTTTATAATCGATTTGATTGTATTAAATAGAAAAGTTAATTATAATCATAATTGGTTTATACAGTACTTGGTGAATGAATCATTCGCAGTCTCCGTTTTCTTCTTCAAGCATCCCCTTTGCCTCCATGGAAGCTCTCATATTTGAGCTTCAAAGACCCCGACCCACACCCTGCAAATGGATCACCGTAGCTTGTCAGATCACCATCGACTACATCACTCTCTCCCCCTCCCGTTGCCAACCAATCTCGCCTCGTTCACCTTCCTCGATCTCTAGCCTCACGACCCCGAAAGCAAACCCGACTAACCCAATTCTAGACAAAATCAGTCGAATCGTCTCCCTCACAACCATTTATTTGAGCTTAAACTCCCTCTCCGACCCATTCTCACCCTGAATTGAAAGCCTCGAAAAACCCCCAAATCTGAACCCTAACCTCCAACCAACACACCGGGAAAGCCCCACCAATCTCAACAACTGTGAAGCCTGCAAAAAACTCTTCATCTTCGACAACAAACTTGTTGATCCTCTGCCTCTCGAACTCGGTCGAATTTCGGCCCTCAAGATCCCTAGAGTAGGGGCGACAACCGACAAGGACATCAATGATGGCATCCCAATTCAATACGACGACCTGACAAACAACAAGCAACGACAATGGAAGCGGAAGATGGTTGTTGGCGCCGATGAGCCTTCTTCGAGCCCAATCGGCGTTCACCGGAGTCAGGCCCTTGGTCTCTCTCGACTGGCACCGTTCGAAGTGCCCCTCTCTCTCCCTTGTAGTTTCCTCTCTCTCCTTAAGTGTGAAGGATAATTATAATTTAATTTGCAAAGTTACCATCCAAACACTAATTATTTGATAAATTAATTATAAACTAAAACTATGTATTATAATTAAAATACAAAAGGAATCCAAACAGACCATTTGTTGCTATTTTTAGAGACCTTCTTTACTTAAGCTATTTTAGATATTTTAGGAATTTATTTTAATTTCTATTTTATTTATTATTTTTTATTAAAAATCAACCCTAGGGTTAATAAAAGGACGGCTGATTTCCATTGTAGAAGACTCGTACACTTTGAATGAAATTCCTCCTTTGTGTGAAACACATCGAGTGATTAAGTCGATCGATTCGTAGCTAGGCTCATCGATTGCAAATTGGTTTTGTTTCCGCTTGGTTTGCTTTGAGTTTGTCAATCTCGCAAGGTTTGGTAATCTCTAGTATCCACGAGCCCCCTCCTTGTGCTTCCAAGTTGTCCGCTTGGTTGTGTAGGGTTGTAGAGGCGGGTTATATAGTCATTGGTGTTGGTCCCTACCTTCTACGGAAGCTTGGGGTCTTCATCTTGTTCTATATAGATCGACTCACCAATCTATCGAGTCTTTATTACATGTTTCGAGTCTTGTTCTTCAAATTACAGCCGCATATCTTCTTTCTTGTTGAGTTCTTGAGTCTTTCTCTGAGTCTTGCATCGTTCTTGATTCCTTTTCTTGAATTGAGTCTTGATTGTCGAAGATCGGACCATCGTACGGCTAACCCCGTATCACCTTTTGGTGGTTTTTCCATCTAATATTTCTTCTCCTTCTAGGTTACGTTGTGGTTCTTGGTTCTTTGATTTCTTCTTCCTCCAAGTATATTTGTTTTTATTGTTTCCAATGTTGTAATTGTTATTTGAGATAATCTTCTTATATTTGTGCATTCGTAAAATATTGGTCATCAAATACTATTTTGTTTCCTATAGTCCATATCCCCCACCAAAAAATTGCAAGGGAGGTTCTCTGATTCGTAGAGAGAGCTGAAAAGATTTATGAAATAATCTGTTTGAGATTCTTGTCCTGTATAGTTATTCTAGTTATTATTTCTATATCATTGTCCATTTTTTTGATAAGGTCAAGTGAATGTTTACATTTGGTAAAAATATGTTCTGCATCTTCCATCGCATTATTGCAAAAGATGCATGTGAGTGGCATTGTACATCACACCTTTCATAACAAGTCTTTGTTTAGTTAGTAGACCAGACATCGATCAATTTCCAAAGGAATTTTTTTCACTTTTAGGAAGCATTCTATTCCCCAGATCCATGCATTTTCATTTTATAGTGTCCTGCTATGTTTTGTTATCATATTTATCATTGTCGATGTGGAGAACCACATACCCATGTCTACTTGCTTTCTAGTATAATCTATCTTTAATCTCATTTATCGGAATTTTAATATTCAAGATTTCATTAATGATGCTTTGAGGTAGTATTGTAACGGCCCGGAATTATGATTTCCGGGTTACGTTTCAAGGGATGAAAACCCTTGTTCGGATCTTACAATCCAGGTACGGGTCGAGGTTTCAACTCATTTCAAAGGTCAGTAATAAAGAGGGATTTCAAACCCTAAAGTATCGTAGGGCCGTTGGGTACCCTTAACCTGTCCTAAGACTATGTCGCGGAAACCATTTCAAACGGAAGTAAAGCGAAAGTAAAGTACAGATACAAGTGCCACGGCGGAGCCGGGTCAAAACGGGGTCAAAAGTATAAATCCAAAACAATATAATCAGAGTCTGGTGAAGTCTATAACTCCAGCGCTCACTCTGCGCCGACAAAATGACCCGCCCAATAAGCAAACAGCACCGATAGGATGAACATGAATAATTCCTAAAAAAATTGATTTGGGGCGGGATCAGATCGATGCCCACTTAACTCTGCATCCCAACCATAAGCACACATATACGCTATACCTAATAAAGATGCTCTAATGCAGTACGAAATTCAAACACACTAGCATGCTCCTAGTTCATAATATTGTGCAGAAATACTGTAAAGGGCCCAAGACAATGCCAAGTGGCATATCCCTCTCCTACCTCCACCCCTTCCGACAGGCGGAGACTCGCCAGCTCGTGAATGCATTCATTCATAATAGGGCGGCACGCATGCCTAACCCTCTCCACAATAAAGCCCGCAAGCATATCATAATATAAGGAAGTACTCGATTGACTCAGGGTACCCGATGAGGCTGGGCTACCCTATGACCCTAGCAAAGGCTCTAGGACTATCACAGATAACGGCCGTTCTGTTTACATACACATAGAGAAATAGAATGCTCAACGATCAATGCAACCTAGCATGGTACTACATGGCATGCTGATCATGAATGCAACACCTAGTATATCATGCACCTAAGGCAGGGAATAGCTCTATTCAATCTGAGTAAGCTCCGAAGAGACTTACCTGAAGATGCAGAACAACAATATAACACAAGCAAGGGCCCAATGCAAGTCCAAAGCAATCCAAAAGCAGCACACACCTATCATCAAGTCATTTCCATAAGCTACCAGACCGATAGTAAAACCGTTTTCCAAAACCTTTCCGATATGATCAACATCAACCAAAATCATTTCATTTCCAATAAAAACCATCGATAAAATCGTACCAACCACATTTTCCAACTCTTAAATCCCAATTTAAGTCAACTCATTTCCAAGACAATTTCTCAAATCGTACTTAGTCAAATTCCGACATTAATCATTAAATCCTTAACCAATTTCCCAAAGTCATATAACAGAAGCAATTCCGGCATTTTTCATTTCAAAACCTAAACCCTTATTAAATAATTTAACCAACAATATTTATCTAAAATAGCCACCAGAATAAGTCCAAGCCAATAAGTCATTTCATAATTCCAAAAAATTGACATATTTAAATCCTCACAAATATATGTTCCAAATAATATCACTTTTAAGACTATTTTATAATATATAATAATTTCAGCTATACATATATATCAAAAAATCAGGATGACATATAATGTAAAATATTAATATTTCATGAATAATCTAACATAATATAACCCATATCCCATATACTAGCATAACACTAATAACCTCTTAAAATAAAGTAATCATAACAACCCAACAATTTCCCAACAAGCCCAACCCATGGAAGAATGAAAGGAGACCCGGATCTAATACCTGGCCCAACCCGGAACTGAGATCCGACCCGAGCCCAAAACCCGGACAAAATAACAAAAGAAAAGGGGAACCCGGTTGAGGCCCTTCTTCCCCAATTCAGAGCAGACACTGGCAACGACAGAATCGAAGGAGGAAGAAGAAATCCAAGCTCTCTCTCTCTCTCTCTCTCTCTCTCTCTCTCTCTCTCTCTCTCTCTCTCTCTCTCCGGCGGACCTCTTTCCGACCCCGACCAATCCCCATCGGACCGACGCACCATTCCGAACACTACCCACCCCGAGAGCAGAAAGTGAAGCCTAGAAGAAGGGAGAGAAGGAAGACTCACCGCGCGTCTCCGAGGAAGGACTCCGGCGTCAATGGCGGCCGTCCGCCTGCGAGAGCCTGAGAGAGGTTCGATTGAGACCTGGGTGAGGAGAGGAATGAGCAAAATCGGATTGGAGATCATTGGAATCGAAATCGATGTGAAACCGAACTACACCTTGACGGGAGAGCAGATGCGCAGAGCGGCTCGCCGGAATCATGGTTGTCGGGGTTGAATTGAGCTTCGTCGGAGTCCGATTGGCCGCATCGGAGTCGGAATCAAGCGAATCTGGGCCATCCCTTGACGGAAGACAGGAAAGGAGAAGCCGAGAAGAGGGAGGCGTTGGTGGTTCCGAGGGCTGCTTCTGGGCGCCTACTCGGCTCGGCCTCGCTGTGCACGTCGGAAGTGAGGATGGGGGAGCTCGATGTGACTGGGGAGTTGTTACTGGCGGTGAAGAATAAGGGAGAAACAGGAGGTTTGGGTGGCTCGGTTTGATGGGGCGGTGGTGCTCAAGAGAGAAAAAGAGGGAGCTTGGACAGTAGCTGGGCTGCTGTCGCTGCTCAGTTGAGGGAGGAGGAATGCGGAGCTGCTGGCGGCTCGGTCTCGACTCCGGTGGGGCTCCTGGGCGCTGGTGGCTCGGCCTCCAACAGAGGTGAGACAGAGGTGGGAGGCTTGGGTTGGTGTTGTCTCGAAAATCAGAAGGAAGGGGAAATGGAAAGTGAAGGGAGGAAGCTTTGTTTGAAATTAAAAAGTGGATGAAGTTGCTACAGTAGGGGGCTTTGTTTTGGTCAAATTGCAGCCTTTCTAGGGGTTTGTTTGTTTGCCAAAACAATTGAAATCAAGAAGGGTAGGAGAAAGCATAGATAAGATTTTACCCGAAGGAGATGGTATGAGTTGGAAAGGATAATGATGGGAGAAGATAATATAATTATGTAAGTGGTCTCATATGAGAAAATACCCGGATAATAAATCTCGAAACACGTTCTCTCTACCTTAACCCGATTCGATTAACTTGAAAGCGGAATCAAATTCCGTTAAAATCAGAATTCTAAAACGATGCCGGAAGAATTTTAAAATACGATTTTTAAGGTGAAGATGAGGATTTTCAAGTATCCGAATATATATATATATACATTTTTTTTTTTGACCCAAATCGCTTTTTTTATTTTATTATTTATTAAAATTTATTATTTAAAAAAAATCCGAGCCTTTACAAGTATTTTATGCGATTCTTCAATTTTCAATGTTTTGTCTCTCGATGTGTATCATGCAACATACTCTTGTTCAATAACAATGGTGTTTGGAATGTTTTTTCCAAGTAGGGTCTCTCCTTCCAACCACTCGTCTTTCCGTAATTTGATCATTTTTCCATTTTCAACTTGCTAGATTAATCCTTAGCAAAATTTGACATTTATTTCCATTAGTTTCCTCCATTTTCATGATGCATTCATTTGCTTTTTGTAATCCCATAGCGTTGCACCCTTCAAATATTTTTCATGGATAATTCGAACCAAAATGTTATCGAGTTCAGCAAGGATTTTCCACAATAATTTCATTTGTAGTGCTTTATTCTTTTCTCTTGATTTATGCAGTCCTAGTATTTCGTATTATTTAGGTTTGCATACTTTATCCCATCTGATCAGTGGTTTATAGATCGAGTCTTTCTTTAAAAGAAAGATTTGTTAAGTTCGTCTAGCTCTCTGTGGATATATATATATATATATATATATATATATATATATATATATATATATATATATATATATATATATATATATATATATATATATGGTGGTAATATAAATTTTTTGCAACATATAGTAAGGCTTAGTTGCAAGGTTAGATTTGATGAGAACGGTGCTTCCCTGTTGGGATAGTGAATTCGCTTTCTATTTCGTCAATTGCGACTTTGTTCTACCCACTGTTTCCTCAAACGTGCCTCTATTTACCCTCCCATTGATGATGAAGCATCCTAGATATTTGCAGGAGTCATATGATTTGACTATTTGAGATGTGTATGATGCTTTGAATATTTTGTTTTTGTTGGCTCAAGACTCTTGAGGTAGCTTGAAACGCAGATTTATGAAAGTTTAATTTTTGACCTGAGATAATGCAATATTCATCGATGATTTTTTTCACTTGAGCACATGAGTTTGGATTATTTCATTACTTTAAGTTAGCAAAGTAAACACATACAAATAGGGATGTTATATATATGAACTGAATAGCTCGAGCTCGGCTCGAAAAAGCCCGACTCGAGCTCGCTCACTTATTTAAACAACCCGAGCTTGAACAAAGTTTTAAGCTCGGTTGAAAGCCCGACTCGTTCGAATAAAGCTCGAATTATATGGAATTTCTAAAATTTTCTTTAAGTTAACATATTATAACCAAGTATAACTATTTAAAGCTCGAAAAAAGCTCGGCTCGAGCTCGTTCATTTCCTAAACAAGCCAAGCTTGAACAAAATAAAAAGCTCGTTTAAAATTAGGCTCGGCTCGGCTCGAGCTCGTTTAACAAACGAACCAAGCTTGAACATGTCAAACTCGGCTCGTTCGACTCGAATAACACCCCTACATACAAACGGTATCTTTTTGTGGATCGACTCCTGACTTACCTACTATACTACTGAGTGAGTTTGGATTATTATTTTTGATAGGGACCAACGACTTTACCCTTCGTCACTTTTGTTCACAAAGAAAATATAAATCAAGATCTATGCACACATTAATCACCAAGAAGATCTATCTTATTTTCCTTGATTTCGAATGCGACCAACCACCCATCACAAACTTGTGAATGAAACCATCAATTTCAATGAAGCTATAGCCTGACACCTCTACATCAATCTCCATCTCTTTCATCCTCCACCTTACGCTTGTCAACTGATGAAACCACAAATGAAAAAGCGGGTCCCACCCCACATTCCAATGGGGAGGGGATGCCACGTATTCCCTCATACGATGACTTGGTCGAACGGTCTTACCTGAAGCCCCTTCCCCACCTCAATTATCACCTAGTACTGACGAGATGAGGGAAAGGGTCTCAACCTGTGCCGCGGAGACCAAAAGGGATTTTGACGGTCTTACCCGTAACTTGAGATCCTCGACATCCGCGAAGATCTCGCGGTCAGTGCCGCCGAGCCTTGGAATAAGGCTCGCATCACTTATCGCGTAATGGATTCATCAAAAGGCTTCTTGCTATAGAAAATACCCCGATTTATCAGATTAGAGATCAATGCTTGAGGGTGCTATCCTCTCTTACTCCCTCGATTATTGTCCTACTACATGTTCTGTATGGGCTCTTTTTCTCGTTATGGCTTTGTGCGCGGACGGATATAGGATGAGGAAAAAAAGAGTATTATCGCAGCCTTATCCCTCTCGCTCTCTCTCTTTCTCTGAATCAAGGTTTTTCTATCTGTTTTTCCCAAAAAGCCTGGCGCTTAGAGTGTCTTCTCCTTTATATATTGCGCCCCAATGCTTTCTCCTTGAGTGGAATGTTCTTCCTTCTCATCCATTTGTCGAAGTATGGTTGCCACGTGTTCTTAAGTGGAAGTGCACATGGGTGGGGGGCATGTGTGCCATCTGTCCGTTTTGCATGCACTCATTCATCCACGGATGGGATATCGACATGTCCTCTTAGGCCCACTTCTTCGGCCTTTTTAGCCCTTTATTCGCTTTCTTCACTTTTTCGCTAACTTTGGGCATCATCATCAACTTCTCTCACTACATAGTGGAGGCATACAAGTATAAAGGAGGACATTATTCCCAACATTCCACCACTCCATCTCAAGAAGCCTCACGGCAAGATTCTAGTCTTTTTGGATGTCCTTACTTTCCTTGCAACCCATGGATAAGTTTTATAGGATCACTAGATTCGGTTTGAGAGGCATGACTTCTGCTACTAGTTGCCTCGACATAGGACATCAAACATGCACCCGAAAAGCTCCATTGAGGGTTCAATGTTGTATTATAGTATGCTAAACCAGTGCTTTAGACTAATTTCTACTAGGCTAAAGTGAGCACATACTCATAGAACTCCAATGAATGTGACATGATTGGGTCTCACTGAATAGAAATTTCAATATCAAAAGTTTTTGAGCTATCATTTTGGGCATGTTTAAAACATTAGATAGGTTCTATAATTCAAATAATGAGCTACCCTCCTACAAGAGGTTTCGCCCAATTACTTTCAATTCAAGGGCGCATTGGCGATACATACTTTATGGATTGTTTTTATAATTATGCTAATAAGGTAGTTTTCTTGGATATCCAAACAGAGAAAGAATAGTACTTCTAAGTATTATCATGAATCCATGATGTTGATACATTGAATAAAAATGTTCCTCATTTATATAGGATATAACAACAAGATTGTTAGGCATAAATTGATAAAACAGGAGTTGAAAATCAAAATGATCCTCACCTTGGCAACAACTACTGTATTTCAGAAAAAAGGTAGAGTGCTTCCTTAACAAGCCAATGAACAAAATGATCATTGAGCTCCAAGCTTGTGTATCCTTCACAAGCATAACATCAAAAACCTCTCTAGCCCTCTCAATGGACCCACACTTTGCTTACATATTCACGAGAGTAGTATGAAACTCAATATCGCCTCCATTCTCGCACTTATTGACATAAGCATGGACCCAAGCACCCGTGTCCAACACACTAGAAGCAGCGCAAGTTGAGATCACACTGACCATAGTCACCTTATCCGAAACAACACCCAAAAGATGCATCTCCCTAAACAAATCCATTGCTTCACATACCATCCCAGCTCTAACATAACCGCTAATCAACGTACTCCAAGCAACCACATTCCCCTTAGGCATTTCGTCAAAAACCTTGTGAGCGCACCAAATTGCCCCACATTTTGTATACAAATTAAATAACGACGTCTTCACAAATGAATTACACACCAACCTTGATCTAACCGAATGCGCATACACTTGCTCGCTTTCCAGCAACGCCGAATCCCCCGAGCACGCCTTCAACACAAATGCGATGGTGTAGTTGTTGGGTCGCGACCAAGACCTCAAAATCAAGAATTTAAAGAGAGCTAGTTCATTTCACAACCGAGCCTAGTCGTCGTCGCTGCCATTGATAAGTATCCAAAGCTCCATTATCTCAACCCCGACGTCTCCAAAAGGCTACGGCCAATGGCAATTTTAATAAGTTTTTGTAATGAAAAAAAAAATCCTAAAATACAAATTCAATCCTTTTGTTTTTTTTATATCAAATACATTTATATATACATTTCAAGTGATAAAGAGATCAGAATTTTGCCAAAAACTATCAAAATCAAGAACAATATGGAGAGGGAGGGATTTGAAATCTTTGTGTGTTATTTTTCTTGGACAAATTTGTAAATATTTTTTGAAATAAAAAAGAACCTCTTGTTCAATTTTACTAATTTCATCTTATCAATGACTACTGAAGTCCGTTGGGACTCGGGATCGGGAGTCATGTGCATGAGCGCACATGCGCTAATAGCCTTGTACAAGTCGAGCGGTGTTCCATCCTAAAACCAATTGACATTAAGTGGGGTGGTCCACTAACTTATATACTAAAACTTCTTTGTTCATGTAATCAACATTCTCAACAACAATGACCAATTGACCATTTTGGTATCTTACAAACAACGTCCCTTTTGTTTTTTTTATATATATAATTTTAAGGGTAAACTGCAAAAAACCACCCATTAAATATATCATATTGCACATAACCACCCTTTACATCCATAATTGTGGCAAACCACCCCTTATAGAGCATCTGTTAACAAATAACCACCCAACCCCTTATTCCGTTAAATCTTATGTAAAAAACGTGAGAAACTACAAATTTACCCCTAAATTGTTACAGTACAATTTTGATTTGCAATCTATTTCCCCTTATTCCACTGTTCATCATCTTCCAAAGTCCAAACTCACCCGTTCCCATTGCCATGTCCTCTCTACAAATGACAGATAAAGCTCCAAAATTGAAAAAAACACTTCATTAATTATTTTAAAATTCAATGTAAATCCACTTCCACTACCTTGCTCAGATGATATCTTCCGATTTCTTATCTAAATCTATATGGAAAGCATATGATTAAAAAAAATGATCAGAGGCAAGGCCGTAAGGGGAAGAAGAAGAAAGAGAGACGAAGAACATGCAGCAAGTTAAGTGAGAATATTCACCCACCCAGATAACACCGCGAACTACAGGGTTGTGGAAATGAATTAAATCTCCACTCATCGATTTCTATTTTGTGGGCTTGACTTCGGCGTTGTCACTGAAACTAAAACCACGAAGGAAATGACATCCGGAGGAGAAAATTTAATGGCGCATCCGCACAGGTGAATGCATATCAATTTTGCTGGATCGGTTGATATTCGGTGGTATCGAAACATAAATCAATGATTTTCTCTAGTCTTCTCTGCCATGATCCAAAAGGCCCAAAAACAAGCTGGAAAAAGAGAAATCGAGATTGAAGAAATCAGATCTAGGGTTTAAGAAGTCGAACTCAATCTTATCATGAAATTAGGAGATGGTTTTGAAATTCACCGAGATAGAACACACAACCTTAATCGAAAATAGATATTATGGGAAAAGGGGGCTCGAATTAGGTGGTGAAGATTCTTGATTTTGGGAAGAAGAATCAGATCATGAAACTGTAATTAGGGGCGCGTGAACTCAAGGATGAGCGCGTTCTTTTCCGTGAGGGTTCTTTGTTCCATTTTCGCTCTCTCACAAATGATATGTTATCAGATATCTTCGAAGAGTTAGGGGTAGGATCGTAATTTCAATATTTTGACAGAATATCTAACGGAATAAAAGGGGTTGGGTGGCTCTTTGTTAGCAGATACTCTATAAGGGGTGGTTTGCCACAATTAGATATGTAAAGGGTGGTTATGTGCAATATGGCATATATAAAGGGTGGTTTCCTGCCGTTTACCCTAATTTTAAATAATGGGAAAACAGATGGGCGTTAAAATCAATAGGCCCATAAACGAGTAGTAGAAGACAGGCCCAACCCAATAACACGTCTGAATATAAAAACGGAAGCCTCTCGTCAAGCAGGTTGAATCTGAAACTAGGGTTCCCCTGTCCGTGGCGCCCAATCTTCGCCGTTGGTTGCTTCAGTTTACACGCCCCCGCTTCAAATCTGTCCCCATCGTTTTTGTTCCGTTGAATTTCTTGCAATTCACTGAAACTCCAAGTTCCGAATACTGGTGCGTTTTCGCGGTTCTTTGTTTGGCATTCTAACTCGCCAGAGCTTTCCCCGTAACTCCAGGGTTGAGATTTTGTCGGACCGATCGAAATGTCGACTCATGCTAAGCCAGAGAACGCTCTGAAGCGAGCTGAAGGTTGTCGGACTTGTCCATCTGATTCTGATTCTCCGTCTCTTAGTAGTCAAAATACATGTCTAAAATCGATGTTTTGGTTTTTGAATTTTGATTCGATGCAGAATTGATCAATGTGGGGCAGAAACAGGATGCACTGCAAGTTCTTCATGACATTATCACTTCGAAGAGAAATAGGGCCTGGCAGAAGCCACTGGAGAGGATCATGTTCAAATACGTAGAGCTATGCGTTGACATGAAAAGAGGCCGATTTGCAAAGGACGGACTGATCCAGTACAGATTCGTTTGCCAGCAGGTGAATGTGAATTCATTGGAGGAGGTCATCAAGCACTTTATGCATCTCTCTACCGAGAAAGCCGATACGGCCCGTAAACAGGCGCAGGAGCTTGAGGAGGCGCTTGATGTTGACGATTTGGAGGCCGATAAGAGACCTGAAGATCTCATGCTCAGCTATGTTAGCGGGGAGAAGGGGAAGGATAGGTCGGATCGCGAGCTCGTTACACCGTGCTTCAAGTTCCTGTGGGAGACTTACAGAACTGTGCTTGACGTTTTGAGGAATAACTCTAAATTGGAGGCTCTTTATGCTGTATGTCTCCATATTTTTTGGTATCTCACTTTTTTTTTTAATCTTTCTTTTTAATTGATTTTATTATCAGGGAAATTTAATTTACATAACCATTTGTTGGGGATATGGGAATTTTCATTTTAATTCATTATAGGGAACCTTTGGAAGATTATTGAAACAAATAAAATTAAATTCAATTAGTGTCGCAGCAATATCCACCTGAAGATTGACATTCCATTGCTCTCATTTACATTGTTAAACTCTGACCCCTAACTAACTAAAGAAAACTGGACAACGGACTTGTTATTTAGTATTAGTGATGTATCATATTTCTTCATATTACCGCTCTTGAATATTATTATTTTACTACAGTATTTTTCATTCAAGGATGTAAATGCTGCCATGCAACTTGTGAATTAGCTTTTCTGTCTGGAGCATATAATCTTTTCATTCATTCTTTTGTTGGTGTAGATGACCGCACACAGGGCTTTCCAATTTTGCAAGCAGTATAAGCGCACTACTAAGTTTCGCAGATTATGTGAAATTATCAGGAACCATCTGCTAAACTTTATTAAATATAAAGATCAAAGAGACAGACCTGACCTGTCAGCCCCTGAAACCCTGCAACTGTATCTTGATACAAGGTTTGAGCAGCTAAAGGTCGCCACAGAACTTGAGCTTTGGCAGGTATGACTTTTATTAACACTATATCTGCTTTGTTTTCGGTCAGAATGTTTTGATATGCACACATAATCATTGATATTGGCCATGGGAATTTTCGGGTACTAGTAGCCAAGTTGTTTGATCTGCTTTGTACTTACTGTGTTCTTACACTTTACTACTTTGGTTGGCTAATTGACGTTGATTAATTATTTATTGGATGTTAAGTTATGCTCGTCTTTCCTGCAGGAAGCCTTTCGTTCCGTTGAAGATATTCATGGCTTGATGTGTTTGGTCAAGAAAACCCCAAAACCATCTTTGATGGTTGTCTATTATGCTAAGCTTACTGAAATTTTCCGGATTTCGGGGAGTCCCTTGTATCAAGCTTATGCATGGCTTAAGCTTTTCTTGCTCCAGAAAACGTACAACAAAAACTTGAGTCAAAAAGATCTTCAGCTGATAGCATCTTGTGTTGTTTTAGCTGCGCTTTCAGTTGACCCTTATGATCACTCAAATGGTGCATCTCATACAGAACTTCATTATGAGAAAGAGCGCAATTTGAAGATTGCTGCTCTGATAAACTTCAGTCTTGAAACTAAACCTGAGAGCAGTGTGGTGGTAAGTATGATCCTTCGAGTTGAGTGTTTTGCATTTGGCCTTTTCAGCTTAACTATTTATTTTTATTTTATTCTTTATAACAAACTGATTTAGGTCCTTTTGATTCTTGACAGCTCTCACGTTCTGCACTGCTTTCAGAACTGGTAATTTCACGAGTGTTTTATTTGCTAAATAACTTGTGTATACTGGTTGATTTGTATTTATGATTTGTTAAGTTTGATGTCTTTTGCAGGCCGCCAAAGGTGTAATGTCTTGTGTCATTCCAGAAGTGAAGGATATTTACCTACTGCTAGAACATAAATTCCCCCCTTTGGATGGGGCCTCAAAAGTGCAACCCTTGTTGGACAAAATTTCCAATATTGGGGGTAAGCTAGCTACCGCATCTTCTGTGCCGGAAGTGCAATTGTCACAATTTGTACCTGAATTAGAAAAGCTCGCCACACTGAGATTGCTTCGGCAGGTGCACATATATTATATAGCTTTATTTGTTTACACTTGGCCTCTTTCTTCTTAGATGTCCACCTCTAATTTTCTCCATTTGCAGGTTTCTCGGGTTTATCAGAATATAACCATCAAGAGTTTATCCCGCATGATCCCATTTTTTGAATTCTCCGTGGTGGAGAAAATCTGTGTTGATGCAGTAAAGCATAACTTCATATCCATGAAAGTGGACCACATGAAGCAAGCTGTTAACTTCAGCTGTATGGTGAGTATTTCTTTCTGATAATTATGGATCATTTAGATAACTTATGAAACTGGTTTTATTCTTGGGAAGGCGTTCCTGATTCCTTCTCTCAAGCATTTCATTCCCAGGACACTTAATGTCTGATACAGCTTTAGTGGTAGCTTATACTCCGTATTCAACATTACTGTTATACTTCGTAGGACCTTGAATCTGATGGCTTGAGGGCGCACTTGGCCTTGCTTGCGGAATCCTTTAGTAAAGTAAGGGCAATGATTTGCCCCCCTGCTGAGAAAAGTTCAAAAATTACTGAAGTATTACCAAGTCTATCAGAAGTTGTTGATAAAGAACACAAGAAACTCCTAGCTCGGAAACATCTTATTGAGAAGAGGAAAGAAGATCAAGAGCGTCAACTCATAGAAAAGGTATTTTTTGTTTCTTTTTTGGTTCTTGTTCCTACCAACCACAATTGCATAACACATGTTTTATTCTATAGGAACGTGTAGAGGAGTCAAAGAGACTGATGATGCAGAAAATGACCGATGAGGCTGAACAGAAACGGCTTGCTTCCGAGTTTGAGCAAAGGAAAAATCAAAGGATTCGCAAAGAAATCGAGGAACGTGAACTTCAGGAAGCAAAACTTCTACTCCTGGAAAATGAAAAGCTTGGTAAAAAGAAGGGGAAGAAGCCACTCATTGAGGGGGTAAGTTATATATTTTGTGGTTGAAACAAATCGTTCATGGAATTTTGGCTCAAGATGTAGCTAGCCATTTACTTATTTGGATTTCATTTTTAGGAGAAATTGACAAAGCAAACCTTAATGGAGATGCAACGCATAGAACAAGTAAAGGAAAGACAGGAAATGGAGAAGAAGCTGCAGAGATTTGCAAAGAGTATGGACCATTTTGAGAGAGCCAAAAGTGAGGAAGCAGCCCCTCTTATTGAAGCTGCATATCAGCAGCGCTTGGTGGAGGAAAAGATATTGCATGAGAGGGAGCAACAGGTAATCAAAACGGCAACACGTTCTAAATTGCTTCCGTTAGTTAGTTTGGCAGGAGCAAGAATCTCTTCTGGCAACAGATTTTCTTGTCCTGCATGGTTGTCTGTTTTGTTTGTGAGCTCTCATGTGGTGTTTACTTCAAACATTTTGTGATGTTTAAGAGAATGGATCATCTTTACTTCGTGATCTAGCTACCCAGTCTTGAGTAATGATTTTTTCCCCTTTCTTTGTTATCACGCTAAAAGTGTTCTAATTGACTGCAGCTTGAAATTGAAAGCAGCAGACAACGCCATGATGGTGATCTTCAGGAGAAGAACAGGTTATCTCGGTTATTGGATAACCAGGTAATTTTAGTGGTCTCCATTTGTCTATTCTATAACGCGCAATAAGTTTGCTGTTATCATTGTTCGATCTTGATTTCATTTTTTAATTCCTTGAGTTCATTTAGGCTGACATTTTATTTAGGGAAATTGTGTTGCATTTGCAAAAGATATAACTCGAGTTAATTCTTCCAGAGGGTATTCAAGGCTAAAGTAATCAGTCGCCGTCAAGCTGAGTATGATCAGCTGAGAAAGGAAAGAGAGGAAGGTATTGCTCAAATTATGCAGGCCAGGAAACTGGAGAGGGAGACAAAAAGGAAGATGATATTCTATTTGAGGTCGGAAGAAGAAAAAATGGAGAAGATTCGTCAAGAGGAAGAAGCCCGAAAGCTTGAAGGTTTTCTCTCCTCTATATCCTTACTACCAACACACCCAAATACATGTTCCGAGGTTACAATGCCTCTAGTTGAAAGTTATAATTTTGCATATCATAACAATATTGTGGCCTATTGTTGCAGAGGCTGAGAGGAAGAAGAGGGAAGAAGCAGAACGACGAGCTAAGCTGGATGAAATTGCCGAAAAGCAGAGGCGAAGGGAGATGGAGCTGGAGGAGAAGGATAGGATTAGGAAAGCACAGCTTCTGGGCAAGTCAACTGATGCTCCTGCCTCTCCGTCTACAGAACCTCCTGCTGGCGAGCGATCAGATTCTGGAATTGCTGCACCACCACCAGCAGCGGCGGCGGCTGCTCCGGCTCCCACAAGATATGTGCCCAAGCATCTACGAGAGAGGAACTCTGCTGGCCCGGGCCAAGCTGTGCCACCTGAGCCTGATCGATGGGGCAGGCGTGATGACCGCCAATCTGGTTCCGGATGGAGAAATGATGATCGAAGCAGCAGCGGCAGTGTTGGTTCGAGGTCAACATGGGCATCCTCCCGTGGCACCTCTCGCGGTGGCTCTTAAGGCGCTGGGTTTTGAGGCCCGATGTACCCGTTGGTTTTTTTTTTGGGTTTTGTTCATTCGTTCTAGTAGCCGTTGTTTTTGGCAATTATGGGTACAACATTACTGTAAGTACCCCGTTGTAGTCAATTAATGATGTCACCATGATGTGATCGATGATATCATCAGTCAAGGAATCGTATGGAAAGTTATTACATGTAATGTCGTTAACAAATTTTATGATGATAGTTTTAATCTCTACTACGTAGGGAAATATTTAAAGGAAGGTTGTTTCCGTTGTAATATTTTATTAATGTGGTGAATATTTGGTAAAATATATAGATAGGGTGAATTACCAATATACAAAAGGATAAGACCAGGGGGACTACGGGTCATTTCGGGTCTTATGTAAAATACATAAGAATCAAGAAACAAAAGGATTCCTATATTTCTCTAAGTCCTCCTACCCGTCCATGTATACCAACATACTCCACTTCCTCAAAATACATCCACCAAGCTAACTTTCTACACAAAGATGTCTAGGTCTCCCAACTAAGCTTTCGATCCAATCTTTTAACTAGTGAGTTGCACTTCCACTTAGCTAACAGACGGGATCGACAACTGTTCAAAATGTGAGTTGCACAAACTCTAGGATAGAATTGCTCCCCACTAAATACAAGTTTGTTTCTATACCACCAAGTAAAATAAATGATAGCTTCAAACGCCAAGAGCTTGGCTTGAAAGAGTGGCTTTTTCTGAATCTTCATAAACAAAGTGCACTTTAAGATATACAAAGTGCACTTTCTGAATCTTCATGATGGATGTTGTAATTTAATTAAGAAAAGATAAACAAAGTGCACTTTAAGATATACAATTTAAAGTGCAAATAATTTGGTACTATTATTTTCTGCTATAATTATTAAAGGTTATCTATGAGATTTAAAAAGGGTCACCCTATATACACCGCAAATCCACGATTAGCGCTGTTAATGAAACGTCGAATATAACGTTGTAAAAACGTTGGATTTCACGTTGCAGCAACGTTCGTTTCGACGTTGTAATTTGTCCTACACAACGTTGTGAATTGAAGGAAGTTGGGCGGGTCGGACACTTTAGTAACGTCTAATCCGACGTTGCTAAAGTGGGCCTCGTCGGGCCAGATAGCAACGTTCAATACAACGTTGCAATATGAACACAACGTTAAGTCTGACGTCTTTAACAGCAACACTTGGATCAACTTTGAAGTTTTATTATCTTTGTTTTTGTTGGGTAGGATGTTGGCGAAAACTTAGTGCGATGTATGTATCTTTTATTTTGTTGGGGCGTTTTGCCCCTCGCGGAGGATTTTCAAATATGATTTGTGGTTATTTCAGGGAAAACACGTTACATGAAAACGTTTAGACTGCCTCATTTTTCATATTAATGATAGAAGATTACAACAAACATAACTTAGTTAAGAAGTTTTTCCGGGTCGCTGTCATGTCACACCTCAGAGGAAATCTTTGTTGTTCTCTTCCTCTGATGGTGAAACATTTTTCGGCGGCACAACGACGACCCGGAAGTGAGCGTTGCCTAAGTAGCTAAACATCAAACCCGCGCCTACCCGCACGCCACGCGATCTCGCGAACGTATTCCATCCTTGTGAGCCAGAGTGCCCCGGAGCTGTTGCGCTTTACCCGGATGCTGGTGCCTCTCCTCCCTGGCCCATTAGTCAGCGTTATTCTTTCGACGCCCCCAGCCTGTATTCTTCCTCGAAGTTGGAAGGCAGAGGCTGCAGATGTCAAGATCTACTTAATGAGTTGGGACTGTTGTAAATCGGATGTGAGACCGAAGGGGGCTTACCAGTATTTGTGTGAGCGAGACGTCTTCTACCCACCAGAAAAAATCCCTAGGGCCACTCCCTGTGACTGAGAAGAAAGGTCTTGGTGTGTTACCGGCCGCCATCTCTTCTTCTGTCAAACGAGATGTAGTAATTTCGACCCTAGCATGGCGTAATTTATAGTGGATCCTTTCTCGTTTTTTTCGAGGCTTCCTTTATACAACGCCAAATATGATGTTGTTAAAACGTTACATTAAACGTTGCAGCAACGTTTAATTGGACGTTGTGACAACGTCATATTAAACGTTGTGTTATGTGAACTCCCATGACAACGTTTAATTGGACGTTGCTAATTACGCCATCTATAAATACATCAATATTTTGCGTTATTGGCATACACGAAACACACGTAATGGCATCAAGCCCAAATTCCTTTGTCAAATATGCCAAGTTCAATGATGGAACCCGTTTCGTTGTTGAAGTGAGGAGACACCCTCGTCCGCCTAAGGAGGATGCTTGCAACTGCAAGCATATGAACTATACACATTATTTTCGATGCAATCTACTTTATGTGCAGGTTTACCGTATCCTGGAGATGTCAACACAGTTGCAGTTCGAGTGTCAGGAGTGTGACGACGACCCTGCATCGTACTATACACGGATGATTGAGCACATAACGGATATCCTGGTCGTTTTGTACGACGACATGTCTCCGTCGCGCTGTCGCAGAGTAGCAGAGTATGCAGTTGATACAGTAGTGCGCCCTGCCCAAGATCTGATGACGACATATGCGTTCCAGCAGGTGCAGATTAGTATATACCCAAATATTCCTGAAGAGTCGGTCGGTAGTTGTTCCGTTTAATACAACAACCCTTGTTGAAATGTAACATTAAAACCCGTTTGTAATTTTAGATATGGGGCCAACTGATGTTTGTTTTGGTTGAATGATTGCTTTTTTATATTGTTTCTACGTCTTCATAACAACAAACATTCAACTTTCAACTCTGAACTTCACAAGAAAATAAACAAATACGACACAGATAATTCCAACTTTCATGACTCCTACACATGGTGTAGAGGGCGACCTTCCTGAATCCGCAATGCTCTAAATCTATCAAATTGGTCTTGGAAGTATCCCATCCGTTGACGCTCGGGTGATGGTATGCCGTCCATTCATGCATTGGAGGAGGTAAAGGGGCGTTGGGATGTAACCATATCTGCAAAAGGGCAAAAAGTATAGTATAATGTTAAGTGGGGTAATTAATGATAGTTAATTTATGGTTGGAGTGAGATCATACTCACCGCTGCGAAATGATCTTGGTTCCCGATGCATGCCATGCCCAGTATGGCCTCGTGAGGTGCGCCATTTGGTTGTTCGGTGTACATAGGGAGGCATGTGAAGGGCATGTGCCAAGAAAAGACGACAAGGGGCACCTGGTAGACGGTTGCGAACACAAGACCCATGATAGGCAACTCGATCCAGTATCTCCGGTCAACTCCCACTCCGCCGGAGTAACTCTGTAGGTCGACAAACTCTCGGACCGAATACCCTCCCATGTAACTACCAGCGTAAAGGTGATCGTTGTTGTGAGCTGAATCTGCCATGTTTTACACTTAAGTTTATATCGATTTCTGCATACATTTCATTCATTTGGGATAAGATAGTACTGAATCTATGTAGTTTATGTTTATTTGCCAAATTATGGAATCTACACCAGTTTCTGTTTAAATCGCAGAATTCGAGGCATTTTACAACAATTCTAAGGAAGGTCGGAAAAGCTCGGAAATCCACTACAGAAGTCCAAGGTCAAAGCAGCAACGGAACCAGTCGAATCGAGAACCCAGGCTACTCGATCTCGACGAGCATGTCCGAGCACTGCCTTGTCGACCAAGAGCAGTGTCGAGAGCCAGACCAACCCAGCTCCGGAAGTCTACTCGATCTCGACAAGACCTGGTCGAGATCGACGAAGCCCAGTGCCACACCCGGAGTCGACGAGGAGAAGAGCTGATCGAGAAGCCGAGGACGAGAAGCCGAGCACAATCCTACTCGATCTCGACGAAGCCCTTGTCGAGATCGACGAGCCACCCAGTGCCAGTCCGAGTCCATGCCGAGGAGAAGCTGCTCGACAAGAAGTCCACACCCCAACTCGACGAACCCTTGTCGAGATCGACGAGGCCTTGTCGAGATCGACTAAGCCAGAGACCATACCCAGGCTTGTCGAGCACACCTACCCGAGAGGACCTAGTCGACGGATCAATCCTACTCGAGGTCGACTAGGGCTACTCGAGGTCGACGATCGCCAGGAGCCAAGTCCGAGCCACATCGAGCACCAGTTAGCCGAGACGACGAGTCCTAGTCGATGTCGACTAGACCCTTGTCGATGTCGAGTAGACCAAATTCCAGAAACGAGTCGACTTGAGCAGTCCGAGTAGACTTGGAATCCTTGAGCATGAAGGAATCCGAGAATGGCCGAAGATCTATCCAAAGTTGATCAATTCTATCCATGGAAGACAAGATCTATCAACATGAAGACATGCTACCTAAATTAGATTTATCTTTTCCTTATTGATTTATTTCCTTAAAGCATTTTATTTATCTTTTTAGCAAAGTAGATATAGATTTAGATATAGATAGATGATTATTTCCTTGATTAGCGGGGTTTGATCACTATAAATAAAGCCCATGGGGCTCAATTTTATTCATTCAATTTTCAGAGAGAAACAAGTAGTTCCACAGAGAAGTTTAGGAGTTCTAAGGTTTTTAGGGTTTTGGCTTTCTGCGAAAGTTGATTGCCGGGATTGTAAAGGCTTTTGAATATAGTTTTATGCAAGTTATTTCTTTTCATTCAATGTCTGCGATTGCGATGAGGCGTGAGTAGTCCACCCACTTCTGGGGCTGGGGTGAGCCCGACGGTGGCCATGTGAGGTGACGCGGTAAAGGTCAGATCTTTTTGTGCAATTCGTCTTCTATCCCTATAAGCATGATTCTTTTGCGAGAGTTGAAGGTGATCCTTGTTTGTATTATTGAAGCAAAAGTGATCTTAATGCAACTTGGGTTAATTATGTGAAAAAGGGTTAGTAACAATTAGGGTTTATGCGAAAGCCTCTATTTGCCTATTTGTTAATAACGAATGTTATTTGATGGAAAGCATGATCTTTTATGCCTTTGTGTGTTACTTTGCATGGTTATCGTTGTGGTGTTGATACCTCGGCTTTGGAAGTCTTTTATTATATTGATTTATTTCTGTCGAAAATCTGAATTCTGTGTTGAAATTTGCAATTTAAATTTCTGCACCCCAGTCGATATAGAGTAGAGCTTGTCGAGATCGAGTACAGCCTTTGTCGATCTCGAGTAGGGTCTGGTCTATCTCGAGTTGAGTTTTCTTCTGTTGTCATCGATTTTCACTTTCTGTTTTCTGTCGACCTGCCTTTGTCGATCTCGAGTACCCTGTGGTCGAGATCGACTAGCCTTTGCTTTGCTTTTATTTGCTGCTTTGCTTTGTCTTTTCTGTCTTCGTTTAGTTCATTGCTTTTGTTTGTTATTTTCTGCTTTTATTTCTGTTTCTTTCCTTGTTTCTGTGTTTCTGTCTTTCTGCTATTCTGTCTGTGAGATCTGTAGCGACCTAAGAACTGCTGACGTGCTTCCTCGTGGATTCGATCCTGATTTTCTCTTACTACAACGGGAGGAAGTCTTGTATTTATTTGCTGAGACAGGGAAGTCAGTCTGAACTTTATTTTATATTTATTTCATACTTGACCATTCTCCTGCAACAACAAATTGGCGCCGTTGCCGGGGAAGCAATCATTCGCGCCTTAGGTAGCCAGTTCTCACTTTTCTCTTGAGTGAATTCGTAGGTGTATGCGCAGTTCTGGTATCCCACTTGAGTTTGACGCCTTTGACGAACCGGAACGCCTCCTACACATCAGAGCTAGACTGCAAAGAGCCATGGCAGCCGCTGAAACACAGGAGCAGCTGATACAGAGGCTTACCAGGGAACTAGCCGCAAAGGATACTACTATCGCCAATGAGAGGACAGCGAGGGAACAAGCAAATGAGCGCGCAAGGCAAGCAGAAGCTGAGCTTGCCCAATATCCAACCACTGCAGAGGATTATATGCATCCCACTCTCGTCGTGCCTAAATCGGCGATTCTAATCCCTGATAACTCTTTTGAAATTCGCACTCAATTTCTTATAGAGCTTAAAAATAATGCCTTTTATGGCAGATTTAATGAGTGTCCTCTTGAACATATTACAAACTTTTCTGACATGTGCCGTACTCTTGCTGAAGGTACAACCTTGGAATATGTCAAGATGAAAGCTTTTCGCTGGTCTCTCGCTGGACCTGCACTGAAATGGCTGGAAGGGCTGAAAGCAAGATCACTCACAACCTGGGCCCAAGTAGAGCAAGAGTTTCTGAACAAATTCTTCCCACCCGCCAAAACAGCACATCTCCGCCAGAAAATCACCGCCTTCAAACAGAAGCAAGGGGAACCGCTGGCAAAGGCATGGGAGCGCTACAAGGAACTTCTGAGATCTTGCCCTACTCATGGACAGCCACCCTACGTCATTCAGGAGATCTTCTTCAACTCTCTTGATCAGGTCACTAAGGACAGAATCAACCATTATACTCGCTATGAGTATCTGACAAAGCCGCCAAGTGACGCATGGGGTGTGCTAGAGAAACTCACTAACTACGAAAACAAGTATGGGTCTACTGCAACTTATGAAGAGAACCCATACGCCAGACCAGCACCATCCATGTCCCTCTATGATCCCCCTAAGGAGATTGATCTAGATGTTAGGGAGCAGTACTACAGAGACCAGAATAAGAAGCTCATCAAACAAGTAAAGTATCTCTCTGTCAACCAGCCTTGTATTGAATGCGGATCGCAAAGGCACACCACTCCTGAGTGCCCACACGCAGAACAAGTCAGGATGGCAGAGCATCATGAGAAGGTAGCTTACGCAGGGGGTCCCAATCGCTACATGGGGGACCAAAGGTTTCAGCAACCACAATGGAACCAAGGTGTCCCTAGGAACCCCCCACCCTACAGAGCTCCAGGACATCCGGAAAGGGACTAGAAAAAGGATGATATACAGACAGTCCTGGAGGAAATACGGAGGAACCACTCAGAAACTAGGCAATCTTTCAACTCCGTCTATACTCAGATGCAAGGTGTCAACTCTAGGCTTGGGGAAATTGATATATGGCGAAAATCAGTTGATACACAGATTGGTCAGCTAGCAGCAGGAATCCCGAGACAGTCAGGTTCGCTCCCCGGATCTTCAGAACCAAATCCTAAGGGAAAGACTGGACATATCGCTACTGTAAAACTCAGAAGCGGCCATCAATTGCAAGAGCCAGAGGTCGGAAAGCAGCAGAACAACGGAGAACAGCTGGTCGACCAGAGCCTACTCGATGTCGAGGAAGGTCTACTCGATGTCGAGGAGAAACTTCGAGAGTCCTCGTATGCACCACACAGCAACTCGACATCACCAAATCTAGTCGAGATCGACAAGACTGTAGTCGATGTCGAGGAGCCCCTAGTCGACATAGAGCAGCCTGCAGCACCTCCGACGTCTGTTCTGGCTCCGAATCAGAAAAAGAAGCTGCCTTTCCCCACAAAATCTCTAAAGGACCCGGCAGAAAAGAAATTTCAGCGCTTCATCAAAATGCTTCAGAAGCTCAACGTCACCATCCCCTTCACAGAAGCTCTCAATGAAATGCCATCCTATGTCAAGTTCCTGAAGGAGATTCTGAGCAAAAAGCGGTCAATGGCTGAAATCACAGAGGAATGCAACCACTTGGACATACTGGAGAAGAGGCCAGATCCAGGTAAGTTTGCTATAACTATTGGATTTGGTCCATACAAAATTAATGCTTTATGTGATCTTGGAGCCAGTGTGAGTATAATGCCTTTAACGATTTGGTCCAAGATTAAGATAGGTGCCCTAGAGCCTGTGGATGCTAGACTTTACATGGCCAACAACACAGTGGTCATTCAAACAGGCATGGTGGACAATGTGCCAGTACAAGTTGGTAAATTCTTTGTCCCTGCTGATTTCCTAGTTGTTGATATGCAAGAGGATCCTGCTTGTCCAATTATTCTAGGAAGACCCTTCTTGGCGACGGTGGATGCCAACATAAGCGTAAGGAAAGGAGTGCTCACCTTCAACATCAGCGATGAGGTAATTGAGTATTCCTTTAATAAAACTGAAAGGCATACAAGTCCAATGGAAGAGGTCAAATCTATCTCAGCTGGCTACATCACCTGCGGGGAACCCAAGGTCAGAAATATGACCCCTGAGGAGCTGGAAAAGAGGGATATGGAGGCCCAGGTGGAGGAGATCATGGCAATCCTCAAAGAAAACACAGAGAATCCAATCGACACAGACCAAGGTAAGTCGTTGTGGATTAATTATTTTTCGGATGCCTTGACAGGAACTAAGTATGGGGTCAAGATCGACCAAGACTCCTCGACATCGAGGACCCTAGTCGATCTCGACCAGACCAAGGAGCCTCCACCAGCACCAGCCTCGTCGACCAGCCGGACAAAAGCGGGACTCTACTCGATCTCGACTAGCCTTGTCGAGATCGACCACCACTCGGCCAACTCGACTTCGCCTTCCTCGACGAAGACGACTCCAGAACCAGAGCCCTTGTCGATCTCGAGTACGCTACTCGATGTCGACCAACTTCAGCATCCTCGGGCACCGTCTTCCTCGACACAGACTCCACCAGACGGACCAAGCTCGTCGATCTCGACTAAGCTTGTCGAGATCGACCACCACTCGACTCCACCAGATCCTTCTTCCTCGACGCTGCAACCACCAGGAGCAGAAAACTACTCGACATCGAGTAGCCTTGTCGAGATCGACAAGCCATCTTCTTCGTCGACTTCTGCATCCTCGAGCAGACCACCACCAGAAACTGCAGACTCGTCGAGATCGACTAGCCTTAGTCGAGATCGACCAAACACTGTGGTCCCCGATTCAGTCTCTGCAAAGGTAAGCCAAGGTATGGATCTTTCTTCTCCTATTTCCATTAAAGATTTATCTATACATGGGAGAGGTTTGCCTTGGTATGTGCGCTTATGTAGGATATCCAATGATGAGCCCAAGGAGTATGAAGTTGGAGACAAGCTCTATGTCTCTAAATCAAAGGATCATTGGTTTCCCAACAAATTCAACAAGAAGCGGATGGGACCGTTCGTAGTGAACAAGATCCATTCTGGAGGATTGCAACTGAGGGACAAGAATGGAGTCCTATTTGAGGCCCAAGCTACATAGGCCCTGCAGATGCCACCTTGAGCTAAATGGAAAAGTCGGCCTAGCGACTATAAAATCTAGAGCATGTACATAGACTTTTTAGGATTTTTTGAGACTTTGTTGTTTTTGTTTTTGGTTTTGAACTTTTAGATTTTCTATTGTGGGTATATGTCTTCTACACTTTTCAGGTCCATATATAGAACCAAACAAAATACATACTCGGCCCAGGAGGTGCTTCCATTCGAAATTTTGAGGCCCTGCACACCTGTCTAGTGAGTTCCTTTCTTTACCCTTGTTTTTATACAGTGAGGACACTGTAATGTTTAAGTATGGGGTGGGGGAAGGGCTTACTTTATGCATTATTTTGATTTATTTGACATTTTTTGTGAATTTATTTTTTTGAATTGCTACATGGCTATTTTGGAATGCATTATTGATTTATGAGCTTATATGCATGTTTTCCAAAAATTTGAGAAAAATGACCCCCATTTGAAAATTTTGATAAATGTCATGGAAGCTTTATTGAACTCGACGATGCAAAATTAGATTCATTAGAGATATAGCATGAAGTTGCCTAGTAAAGGGAAGTCACAATGAAGTGCATATTTTCTTGAAAACCATGAAAGGAGGTAAATTTGAAATTGCTTTTGACATGTTGCATGATAAATGATGGAGGACTTTATATTTCCATATAATGCTCATATTGTTATAATCCTAAGCCTTACCTATGCTTATGCATCACAAAAAGCCATATTATGCCTTATTTCAAATATTGCTCAACATGTTCTAAAATATTTTCCATTCTTTACTTTATCCGGGGATTATGTTGAGAATGATGTTATATTATGGAGATTATTATATGGTGTTTGTGTTGTGATTATTATCATTATTGGAGTTTGGCGGGAAATTATTTGAAATATATGGAAAATTTAATGAGTGCGAAAAAATCCAATCACCTCAGGAGATAAAGGTAGATTGACCCTGCTCTCTGAGATAATAGTTTGGAGAGATGGGACACATTGTGAGGAGTCCAAGGCACTAAGTATCCGGGGCCATTCATGACACCCATGTTTGCGACTCGCGAGAAGGCAGTGCTGAGGTTAGAGAGGTAAAAGCATTATTATTGAGAAAAGCAATATGAAAGGTGATGAATCTTATGAGAAAGAATGTGGTATGAAATTCAATTTGGAAATACTCCATTTCCCCGGATCATCAGCACCACATTGCCAAAAATTTCCCACCTTTAGCCTTTTACCAATCTACTCCTTCATGAGCTTAAATTAAAGTCCTCTTGATTATTAATGCTTTGTCACATAAAAATTGTTTTTGCATAACCCTCCCTTTGTGAGTAGATGTTGCTTTTGTACAATTGCACATGCATGGATCTGTGACACTAGTACCTTTTCGAGGATGGTAATTGATTGCAGGGTTATATGAGAATGAATCTAAGATGTTGAGAGTTTGAATTCTTCCCCTGAATGACAAATAAAAGTATTGCTTGAGGACAAGCAAGCTTAAGTATGGGGTGTTTGTTGTGAGCTGAATCTGCCATGTTTTACACTTAAGTTTATATCGATTTCTGCATACATTTCATTCATTTGGGCTAAGATAGTACATAATCTATGTAGTTTATGTTTATTTGCCAAATTATGGAATCTACACCAGTTTCTGTTTAAATCGCAGAATTCGAGGCATTTTACAGCAATTCTAAGGAAGGTCGGAAAAGCTCGGAAATCCACTACAGAAGTCCAAGGTCAAAGCAGCAACGGAACCAGTCGAATCGAGCCGAGAACCCAGTCTACTCGATCTCGAGTAGACCTTACTCGATCTCGACGAGCATGTCCGAGCACTGCCTTGTCGACCAAGAGCAGTGTCGAGAGCCAGACCAACCCAGCTCCGGAAGTCTACTCGATCTCGACAAGACCTGGTCGAGATCGACGAAGCCCAGTGCCACACCCGGAGTTGACGAGGAGAAGAGCTGATCGAGAAGCCGAGGACGAGAAGCCAAGCACAATCCTACTCGATCTCGACGAAGCCCTTGTCGAGATCGACGAGCCACCCAGTGCCAGTCCGAGTCCATGCCGAGGAGAAGCTGCTCGACAAGAAGTCCACACCCCAACTCGACGAACCCTTGTCGAGATTGACGAGGCCTTGTCGAGATCGACTAAGCCCAGAGACCATACCCAGGCTTGTCGAGCACACCTACCCGAGAGGACCTAGTCGACGGATCAATCCTAATCGAGGTCGACTAGGGCTACTCGAGGTCGACGAGCGCCAGGAGCCAAGTCCGAGCCACATCGAGCACCAGTTAGCCGAGACAACGAGTCCTAGTCGATGTCGACTAGACCCTTGTCGATGTCGAGTAGACCAAATTCCAGAAACGAGTCGACTTGAGCAGTTCGAGTAGACTTGGAATCCTTGGGCATGAAGGAATCCGAGAATGACCGAAGATCTATCCAAAGTTGATCAATTCTATCCATGGAAGACAAGATCTATCAACATGAAGACATGCTACCTAAATTAGATTTATCTTTTCCTTATTGATTTATTTCCTTAAAGCATTTTATTTATCTTTTAGCAAAGTAGATATAGATTTAGATATAGATAGATGATTATTTCCTTGATTAGCGGGGTTTGATCACTATAAATAAAGCCCATGGGGCTCAGTTTTATTCATTCAATTTTCAGAGAGAAACAAGTAGTTCCACAGAGAAGTTTAGGAGTTCTAAGGTTTTTAGGGTTTTGGCTTTCTGCGAAAGTTGATTGCCGGGATTGTAAAGGCTTTTGAATATAGTTTTATGCAAGTTATTTCTTTTCATTCAATGTCTGCGATTGCGATGAGGCGTGAGTAGTCCACCCACTTCTGGGGCTGGGGTGAGCCCGACGGTGGCCATGTGAGGTGACGCGGTAAAGGTCAGATCTTTTTGTGCAATTCATCTTCTATCCCTATAAGCATGATTCTTTTGCGAGAGTTGAAGGTGATCCTTGTTTGTATTATTGAAGCGAAAGTGATCTTAATGCAACTTGGGTTAATTATGTGAAAAAGGGTTAGTAACAATTAGGGTTTATGCGAAAGCCTCTATTTGACTATTTGTTAATAACGAAAGTTATTTGATGGAAAGCATGATCTTTCATGCCTTTGTGTGTTACTTTGCATGGTTATCGTTGTGGTGTTGATACCCTGGCTTTGGAAGTCGTTTATTATATTGATTTATTTCTGTCGAAAATCTGAATTCTGTGTTGAAATTTACAATCTAAATTTCTGCACCCCAGTCGATATAGAGTAGAGCTTGTCGAGATCGAGTTCAGCCTTTGTCGATCTCGAGTAGGGTCTGGTCTATCTCGAGTTGAGTTTTCTTCTGTTGTCGTCAATTTTTACTTTCTGTTTTCTGTCGACCTGCCTTTGTGGATCTCGAGTACCCTGTGGTCGAGATTGACCAGCCTTTGCTTTGCTTTTATTTGCTGCTTTGCTTTGTCTTTTCTGTCTTCGTTTAGTTCATTGCTTTTGTTTGTTATTTTCTGCTTTTATTTCTGTTTCTTTCCTTGTTTCTGTGTTTCTGTGTTTCTGCTATTCTGTCTGTGAGATCTGTAGCGACCTAAGAACTGCTGACGTGCTTCCTCGTGGATTCGATCCTGATTTTCTCTTAGTACAACGGGAGGAAGTCTTGTATTTATTTGCTGAGACAGGGAAGTCAGTCTGAACTTTATTTTATATTTATTTCATACTTGACCATCCTCATGCAACAACAATCGTTATGCTCCAGATGGTTACACAATAACCCTTTCATATCTGCGAATCGTGCCTCCCCTGGCTGTAACATCAGCTGCGCCAAAGCTCGATATCCGCAGTGACCATCTCCCACGGTGTTGACGGCCGCCGCAATGTGCCTGAACATGAAAGGGTCCACATTGTTGTCTCCCCAGCTAAATCCCCAATAATGTGCATCAGACGGATGTCCGGACTGTCGGTCCCTACCGTGGCGACCTAATCTGGCTTCCTCCCTTTCAAAATTCGCCCGATTTTGCTCAGATCGCAAGAGATTCGTTCTGCACGGGTTCCTCCTCCCTCTAGGTCTGCCCTTTGACCGTATGCTACCCCGCTCCGGTGAGTGCAAATCAGGGTCACAAGCTTCATTAGATGCAGTGTACGAAGCCGACATGGCATAGGGTAAGATCGCATTGTCCGATTCATCCCACGTCAGATCCATCAAAAATGGGTGGATGTCGTTAGGTGTTATTTGAACTCCTTCATCAACAAAACGCTGAACGTCGTGCACACAAGGTATCCCATGGCATATTCTCCAATGACGGTCGACGCACTCTAGAACTACTGTTTTGTCGACAACTTTCCTCCAATGACCGTAGAGAAGTTCGAAACACTTCTTTGAAACCACGTGCTTAATCTGATCGAATAAGGGGACTTCGTGTGCGTTAGTTGGCCACTTGAAACGATCTATCTCCAACGCAGTCTGGATCTCGTGCACCTGACATTCATTCACCCGATGAATGGCATCCACCACGACACAGAAATCACCAGTGGACGAGTGTAATGCTTCCTTCAACACTTTATGTTGGCCTTCAACCCTACACAATGCATCATGTGCTTGAGGTGAATGATGATCGGTTTTTAGTCGCGTTAACCGTATCAAAATAATTTCGAACCTACCTACCTAATGTAGCGTGGTAAGCACGAGTCGATCCCACAGAGAATCAAGTTATTTCTAAGTTAAGTTTATTTACCAATTAGTATCAAACGGGGGGTTTTTGGGTGGTGAAAATAAGAAATAAACTATAAACAAATTAATGGAGATACCGGTTAATAAAATCGTTTCATCTACAATTTTCCACTTTATTTGGTTGAAACGATCATTGTAACTTCCTCTCGTCCTTTTATGTTTCCTATGAATGCCCTTGTCCCGACCTAATATAGTTACTAGTCCAACCAGTCCTAGAAACCCTTATCAATCGAACAGTCCCTAAAGAAGGATTTAACCCAATTGATAGCTTTAAGTTCAGAGATTAACCAAGGTATTTGCAGTCCCTAAAGAGGGATTTAACAACACATCCAACTTCCTACTCATTCAATTAGTTCAACCAGCCCTAAAGGAACAAGTTTGCCACTTAGGTTAAGGTTCACTACCAGGAATCTACAAAACCCTAGCAATTGAATTGATTCTAACTAGTTGCGCGGGCTAGATAGAATAAAACAATAGACAATCAAGCACAAAGAAGTCGAAACATTCAAATTAGGAATTAAGGAACGAGAATTAGAAACTCACAATCAATCCAAACAAAGCTTCCAATTGTAGACGAAACGGGAGAGTTTAGCTCTCCATAAAAATAAAATAAAAGACAATTAGGGTTAAGAGGTGAAACAAACTGTTGGCCGATCACACGGCTTCCGCCGTATACTGTTGTTCGGCCTCCCCTTTGCCGTACGAATTGAAGTATGTATATATAGTATATGTTCTATCTAAATTCCTAATCTATCTAATTAATCTAATACGGAGTATATTATATTATTCTATCTATATAATTCAATCTAATTTCTAGAAATAACGGCAAAATAATAATAAGGAGCACTTGTACGCAGCGTCACTCCTTCCGCTTCCTTCGATTCCTGAACGTATGAATATGTAAGTCCAAACATCGATCCGAGCCGACCACCTTTGCTTCCAATTTGCAAAATAATTCCATAAATTACGAGCAATCTCTCAATTCATACGATCCAGCTCGAAAATACCTGAAATATATAAAAATACTAGTGTAGATTCCGAAAACCAAATAATATAAATTAAGCTATAAAATATGTAAACATGCTCTAAATTAATATGCAAATCTATACTAAAAACACGACTAAAATATACTCTATCAAACTACCCCATGCTTAGACTTTTGCTTGTCCTCAAGCAATGAAAAACAAATATAGAATTAATCATCCCACAAATAAGATCTTCATGCTTTAATTTTAGAAAAGCAACATCACATAGTAGGAGCCATGAATAAGAGAACAAATATCCTAGCAAGTATATTAGCGATCAAATAGTAAAGGCAAATTTAATCCAACCTCACCGGGATAATGTGTTTCACTCAAGCTCTCATGTGTTTAGGCTTTAAAGTACAACTCTCAACTCAATCCAAAATGCTCTATACACCGTGAAAGTTATTACTTGCAAACAACATCATGAGGACTTTTATAGGGTTGTAATGGGGCTTTGGTAGGAAAATAAGGCATGAGAAATATTTAGGCTTGTGGTGCTAAAAATCCGGGAAAAAGGAACAACAACCAACCAGAACAACACCAAAACTTCCACACTTCACAAACCATTCCAATAACATAAACTCCAATACACATCGATAAGCTCTTTTCGATTCCAATAGCCATATAACTCATGCATTTTTTCCATTATGATGACTTTTTTTTTCTTTTCTTTTATGCTTACTTTTGCCCCTAGGTGAATTTTATCCTCCCTAGGTCCAAGCTTACTAGACTTTTACTCCTAAGTGAATTTTATCTTCCTTAGACCCCTAGTAATAAGTCATCTCTATTATGCAAGAAGGGTTACCTTATTTTGGCTATGCCTCTCGCAATGCAAAATCATACATACATCATCTCCACTCAAAGCAACTCCAAAATAAAGATTTTTCACCAATTCTCCTCCTAATTCCCGGATAGGGTCAAGCTAATCATTGGCTATGATATATTTTTGTGGAGCTATCAAAAAAATAGGCTTTAAGGTTCAGATTGGCTTCAAGCAAAGGATAATATGTAAGGTAGATAGGGTATAATATGGCTAAAGAAAACATGCCTCAATCATTTGAAATTCACAAGCAACAAACATGTGCAATACGGTCCTAAAAAAACAAGCATATGGAGAGTATAATCATACAATAAAAGCAAAAGCAAAATAATTATAAATAGTCCCTATAAGGCCAAAATCAACTCACAAGGATTATGTTTTTGCTAGATTTCAATTAAACCTCAACTATGAACCATACTTGCTCAATTATATTCTCAAATCATGCTCCAAAATCATTTTCAAGCACTTCAATCAAATTATGGGATTTATGTATTTAAGATCATAAAAATGAATTAGAGGACAAACTAAACCAAGATGGGTATCATTAATAACACCTAAATGCAATGAAATGCATAACAGAAATTGAAAAAAAACAAAGAAAACTAACATATATATAAAGACGGAGCTACACATGAATTTCCCACCCCATGCTTAAAATCTTACTTTGTCCTCAAAGTAAAGAAAAATAATGAAAGAGGCAGAGAAAACTCACAATGTGATCAGACATTTAGGAACAAGCGTTTAACTCAAGAGAAAGTAGTGGCGTAGTCTCTGAACAACCCCAACTCTTGGATGTAATTGGCACTCGTGAACCTTCTTGGAGTTAGCTAAAAATAGGCCTATCCTCTTTGCAAAATGCCTGGCCAAGACACAAAACAAAAAGAACGCACCACAAACAAACCCATTCCAACAACCAAGAAAAATATATCATCCAAGAAAATCAAAGCAACACAGCAGCCCCAAATTCTTGATGATAAAAAAAAGGTGTTGATGATCAACCAGACTCAGTAAACGTATCACATGAAACACACATTCAAGTCCAGAACATTGATCAAAAACATATATCAGATCCATAATTGAACGCATTAGCTGCTGTGAAACCAAAAATCAAAGCAAACCAATCTATAAATTTAAGAGCCAACAAGATAAATCAATTGAAACCCCTCCGAAGCAATTGACTTCTCATCTAAAACTAAATATGTGAATTATATTTTCCTCAAAAATCACAAGGACACAAGTCGGCAGTGGGTAAGTTAAAAGACATACCTGTACTTACCGGGAATTGACGGGATACCAGCGAGAGGGGAGCGGGGTGATGCGGTGAAGAAGGGTTGCTGCTGGCAGATGGTGATTGCTGGCGATCAGAGGCGGCTTGCAGGCGAGGTGGAAACCAGTGGTGGCAGATGAAAGATCCGACGAGGGCGAGTGGAGATAGATGGAAAAGAAAGCCGGCTCGAGGGAGGATCCCGGTGAGGAGGAAAGACGGTGGTAAAGGGCGGCGCTGAGCGATGTATCGCCGACAACCTCAGATGGCCGGAGTTGAACTGGAGTGGAGAGGAAGAGGGCGCCGAGACGAGAAGCGGTGGCGGCTGTTGGCGGCCGAGGTGCACAGAGAAAGAGAGGAGAACAGGGGTGTCGCCGGTGTGGTGGCTGCTGACGACCGGGTGAACAGAGAAATAGAGAGTAGGAAAGGCGAGGACGGAGGGCGGCGCTGGGTTTGAGACGGGGAGAGAAAGAGAGGAAAGGAAGAGGGACACGGGAATAGGTTTTTTTTTTTTTTTTTAACGAAAATAAAAAAAACTGAAAATTAATCCTAATTAAAAATAAAAAGAAATAAAAAGAATTCTTTCTAAGATCAGACATGGTTAACGCCCTCAGTAGTCTATCATATTCCTGTGCACACATCTTACAAGGCACGTCATAGCACAATAAATTGAAAACATAAAATGTGGAACTTAAGACCCCTTTCAATCTATCAAATAGTCTAGCATGACTCTCTGCAGAAGGAATATGATACCACCAGCACAGTTCCGCTGGTGGCTTTTCAAAATAGCAATCAAAAGGATCAACATAATCACCATTACCTTCAAGATTGCAAAAGTTTACCTTTATTATCTCTTGAGCCTCAGTTGATGGCTCTAGACTTGGTTCATCAATGGGCGAGCTCAGAATGGATGATGCAGATGGAGTAGGAGACACGTCACATGTAACCTCATGCGCCGACTCATGAGATTCCAAGTCAGGAAGCATTAGACCTTCTCTTCCATCGTCGAAGACACTATCGTTGTCTGCAACCAATTCCTCTTCTTCTTCGAAGCTCCTTTCTGTCTCACCTTTTGCACTTAAAATTTGAATGAGTTGGCTCATCTGATTCTCCAAGTTTTTACAGCGGCTCATTTGCTCCTCCAAATTTTCGATTCGGTTCATTTTTCTTTCCTCTAACTGCTGCACCAGTTGAGTAAGAGTGTGCAATAACTACCTACCTAATGATGATCGGTTTGATGATCGATTTTTAGTCGCGTTAACCGTATCAAAATAATTTCGAACCTACCTACCTAATGTAGCGTGGTAAGCACGAGTCGATCCCACAGAGAATCAAGTTATTTCTAAGTTAAGTTTATTTACCAATTAGTATCAAACGGGGGGTTTTTGGGTGGTGAAAATAAGAAATAAACTATAAACAAATTAATGGAGATACCGGTTAATAAAATCGTTTCATCTACAATTTTCCACTTTATTTGGTTGAAACGATCATTGTAACTTCCTCTCGTCCTTTTATGTTTCCTATGAATGCCCTTGTCCCGACCTAATATAGTTACTAGTCCAACCAGTCCTAGAAACCCTTATCAATCGAACAGTCCCTAAAGAAGGATTTAACCCAATTGATAGCTTTAAGTTCAGAGATTAACCAAGGTATTTGCAGTCCCTAAAGAGGGATTTAACAACACATCCAACTTCCTACTCATTCAATTAGTTCAACCAGCCCTAAAGGAACAAGTTTGCCACTTAGGTTAAGGTTCACTACCAGGAATCTACAAAACCCTAGCAATTGAATTGATTCTAACTAGTTGCGCGGGCTAGATAGAATAAAACAATAGACAATCAAGCACAAAGAAGTCGAAACATTCAAATTAGGAATTAAGGAACGAGAATTAGAAACTCACAATCAATCCAAACAAAGCTTCCAATTGTAGACGAAACGGGAGAGTTTAGCTCTCCATAAAAATAAAATAAAAGACAATTAGGGTTAAGAGGTGAAACAAACTGTTGGCCGATCACACGGCTTCCGCCGTATACTGTTGTTCGGCCTCCCCTTTGCCGTACGAATTGAAGTATGTATATATAGTATATGTTCTATCTAAATTCCTAATCTATCTAATTAATCTAATACGGAGTATATTATATTATTCTATCTATATAATTCAATCTAATTTCTAGAAATAACGGCAAAATAATAATAAGGAGCACTTGTACGCAGCGTCACTCCTTCCGCTTCCTTCGATTCCTGAACGTATGAATATGTAAGTCCAAACATCGATCCGAGCCGACCACCTTTGCTTCCAATTTGCAAAATAATTCCATAAATTACGAGCAATCTCTCAATTCATACGATCCAGCTCGAAAATACCTGAAATATATAAAAATACTAGTGTAGATTCCGAAAACCAAATAATATAAATTAAGATATAAAATATGTAAACATGCTCTAAATTAATATGCAAATCTATACTAAAAACATGACTAAAATATACTCTATCAGTGAACGACTGTCGAAATGTAGTAAAGGAGTGACAAGGGTAACGACGAAAACGATATGCGTACCTATTGGTTGTCCTCGTTCCAAAGTGTAGGACGTGGTCGGTGTAACATCTGACAAGGCTCGTCCGGTGGATGAGCCACACTGTTTCCAGATACCCCATGACCCCGGGAAAGGGCTGCCATTGGGCGTGAAGAAATCTACGCCGCCTCTCGAACGACTCCTCCATTGAAGACGAGAATAAACCCCACACCTGATTCTTGAATAGAGTTGAAATTTCCAGATTTTTTGTAATCTTCAAAGCGATGTCTTCACAGTTGTGAGTTACATGTAACCAGCACAGTAGATGTTGCACCTCGGGGAAGACGGCCCTAAGTGCAGCCATAAGGCTCATCTCTCGATCTGTCATAATCGAATCGGGCACCTTACCCTGAAAAATAACACGTAGGTTGTTGAGCACCCAAGTGTACGTGTCCGTGTCCTCGTGAGCCATAAAGTCATATGCGATGCAAAAGTTGTTTCCCGTTGGCGTTAAGCCGATTATCTCGCACAGCGCGACGTTGTACCTATGAACGCGGTGCCGCAACGTACGCACATTAGCATATCACTATTTATGGAAGAAATGTACGAAGACATAGGATATAGTACTTACGCGTTTGTCTTGTACGTACTATCCATGACGACGACGTAAGGGTATTTGTTCAAGAGACGAATCCCATCCCGGTGTGCGAGAAAAAGGTCATTTAATACATTGTCATCGTCTGGGCTCCTCCTGAATTCGTAGTTGTAGCCCCTTTCTCTAAGACGATGGAGGGTATCTTGGGTCATCGTTCGATTTCCTCTCTCTTCAACGGTGAGCTTGTTGAGGGTGTTCTCCAGTGATCGCGATGAGGTGACGCTATTCGCATCTGCTTGTCGTAGCCCGTACGAGATGGTCTTCGGCGGAGTTCCTATGTCTTTCATCCACTTGCACATTTTCTTCTCCCCTGGTGTCATTCTTCCCGCGTAAGCATGACCCTTCAATCGTTGAGGGAGTCCATGGTTGTGCGTTCCATTTTGCACGGTCATCGTCCACATATTCGGCCCCCCCTCATGACCGAGTAAGGAGAATGGGCAGTTGCTTAGTTTGCTCTGTGTGCTGCGAATCTGCTTCCCCCTTCTGCGAAACACTCCATATTGCTCGCACGCTAACAAAACGCCACCCGGTCGGTTTGAAGCGGTCGACCACGATCGCTTGATTACTAAGACCATGTTGTTCTTCAAGCCGAGTTGCTTGAAATGGTCGACCATTTCGTTCCGGGATTGCCAAGTACGGGTGTCGGTAAACGTACATGTAAAGTCTCGAAACTAGATAAAGGCATAACAACGTACATGCACTTCATATTACTTAAAGGGTATATATTTACTTCGGGTTAAATAATGGAAAAATACATAGAGACAGATAATACATCCATAGGATTTTACTTGTGGGACGAAATTGTTTCGTTGTGGGGGAGAGGGGGGGGGGGGGGGGCGACTCGTACCACCTCCATCGCTTCTTCACTTTCTGAGGATGACATTTTCAGATCTACGAATGAAATAGTAACTATTGTCTTGAATTGTGAGGTAAATGGATGCATTCAATCGATCTGATGGTTGAGGTATATAAGGGCATAAGAGGGGGACCGTACATGACGTCAATTACGCGTTCTATGTGTCAGTCGTCACAACGTCACATTAGACGTTGTAATTGGGACCCTTCCCCAATTACAACGTACATTCAGACGTGGTAATTGATATCATTCCCCATTTACAACGTCTAAATGTACGTTGTAATTGGGAACATCCCCCAATTACAACGTCCGAACAGACGTTGTTGTTGGGAATGTTCCCTAATTACAACGTCCTTTCTAACGTTGTAAATGGGGGAGGTTCCCCATCACCATATAAGGCCCCGTTGGTCCCCCCTCCACTTTATCACACCAAACACCCAACACCCAAAAAGCCCTCTACCATGCCTTCAACTCCGTACAGTTTCGTAAAGACAGTTGAGTTCTCGGATGGCACCCGTTACACTATTAGAGTGACGAGGCACAGTGTGCCGGCCGAACGTCACATTTGCAACTGTAAGCACAGGAAATATTGCATTTTATTTCCATGCTGTTTATTTTCTGTGTAGTGTCATCGCCGGTCTGAGATGTCAAGTGAGGTGTATTTCCGTTGTATGGAGTCCGACCGAGACCCCGAGTCGTACTATACTCGCGTGTTGGCCCATATAAAGGATAACATCAAAAGTCTTTACTGCGATGTGAGTCGGGCGCGTATTAACAGCATTGCCGAGTACGTGGTTGACTTAGTAGCGCGGCCTGCCCAACAAACTAAGGAGACTTACGCGTTCCAGCAAGCGCTGATTGAGATTCAACCAGCAGGACCTACTGAGTCTGTTGGGAGCAACTGATCCAATTGATTTTGTGTATTCAACGTTCGATTAGTGCTGGAACTTTATATTTATTATATAAGTTATATATTTGGTAATGCGCCTTCGATGTGAACTCTATGTACTCTATTTGATATTAAAATTCGAAACATTAACATATGAATCGTTTTCATAATCGCTTGAATGGAACCTACTAAGAAGATCGAAATATTAACATATCAATCATTTTCATATTAGCTTGAATGGAACTTACTAATAAGATCGAAACATTACCATATGAATCATTTTAATAAAGGGGTGAATATGAAATTCAACGGAAATGAAAAAATATATTTACATAGTAGTTCAAAATTTTAATAGGATTCTCGGATGAGGCGGAGTGATGGGACCATTCGCATCGTTCTCGGGCGAGACCGCAATGCGCCTCCAGATGCAGTAGAGGGCGCCGATTCGGAGGAGGTCATCATCACTGACTCGTCTTCGCAGACGGTGTCAAATCTCATGGCTATTGCAGAGCAGGAGACTTTGTCCGTGAGAGATACGGCGGTTCAGCCTGATACAACCCCGCCACCGTTGAGGCCGGAGGACGATACTGACACTGACCGTACGTTCTTCCACATGCATAAATCTGTGGAGCCCACATCACATGGTCTGTTGGACGTAGAACCGCCAGCGCAAACGACGTGAGATCCTAGGGCTGTTGCTAGTACCTCTGGACACGCTCATGGAGACGCTGCTTGGGATGCGGTCATCGCAACAGCAGCTGACTGCTTCACACCTGCTGTGGGGGTGGATGACACACAAGAGGAGCAGGCGGATATACCGGAGGACCTTCAGTCGAGCAGGAGGACCTCGATGACGAGAGTGACGAGGAGCATGACGCTCAGGAGCAGGAGGAGGGGGGCGACGAGGAGGAGGAGGAGGGGAGCGACGAGGAGGAGGGGGACTATGAGCACCCTGATGGCGACTTGCCTCCAGGATATCTTTTGGTCTCGTTTAGGAACCATAGGGCTCAGCTGCTATGGACGGACCCGATCTATCGGCATAAATTGCTGAAGGTTCATCATCGGGCTTCACACCTCCATCCGTTCAGGTACTACATGTACGAGGGTCCAAGGACATGGGTGCAGGCGGCATCTCAGTCTGGTCTACTTGGGCTGCTTGATTTGAACTGGGACGGAGTGAATGCCCAGTTGTTGACTGTGTTCATAGAGCACTGGCAGCCGGAGGCGAACTCTTTCCACTTTCCATGGGGCGAGATGACCATCACCCTCCACGACGTCGCATGTCTGATGGGGCTGCCGATCGAGGGACTGCCTTGCGAGCCTCTCCCTGACTATCTTCCACTACAGCTGGAGCCTCTACTGCAGGATTTATTTGGTTGGACCCCGGCCCTGCTGAAGAAGCATAGGACGACTTGCGGTTTTGCCATCCCGTTGTTGACGGATTGGTGGGAGGCGAGGCACGGCTACCGTCGGGATCAGTGGCCCGACCGTACCCGAGATGGCGTAGTGCCAGAGAGCGTAGAGTGGCAACACGACCTCGTCGTTTCTTTCTTGGCTACGCTGCTGGGTGCGACGCTCTTCATCGACAAGTCCCAAAGCCGCGTACACTTCTCGTTGTTTGGGATTTGCCGCACACCGGGAGACTAGCTTGGGGAGCAGGAGTGCTTGCCTTCCTTTACCGGGGATTAGGGGAGGCCACGAGAGGCGATGCCAGAGGCCTACGTGGGTGTGGTGCACTGTTGCAGGTAACACATTTCTTTAATACTGTAAATACGTTTCTCTGCTTGTGATTTACATTTAATAAGTGCTCTAATGGTTTATAATTTTCAGGCATGGATCTGGTCGTACTTCCCTTGTTTTGCGGGTCGTCTTCGCTCGGACAGGGATGCATTTGATGATGATCTCCGATACATGGCACGGTTCGACCCGTCGATGGCCGAGATCAGGGGGAACGACAAGACGAGGCGCAAGAAAGAGAAGAAGCTTCGAGCACAGCTTGAGCGCATGACCATCGATAAGGTAACCTGTTTATCACTTTCTTTGATTTTAACTACATATGTCGAGTAAGATTGTTTCCCTTATATCATTTTCTGAACATAGGTCGAGTAGATGCCTTTCGGCAGAGACTTGGATTTCGCTGGTCAGTTTTGCTCCTCCACCTATCGAGGCACCCTCAGATTCTGTGGCATCTTTGAGCCGTACATGCCAGACAGGGTGCTCCGACAGTTCGGCCGCGTGCAGGAGCAGCCATTGGCCGTCATCCCTCCGTCCTTCATGCAGCGCCCGTTTCGCTTGCAGAGCCGTTACATCTTGACGTTCGACATGCAGCACCACCGTTGGGCAGATAAGGACGATGAGAGATTCTACCCTGTCACTGGTCACAGGAGGACGATCGAGAGCTGTCAGGGAGGCGTCACAGCTGACTACCTCGGTTGGTTCCAGTCGCAGAGTCGAGGTCGTGTGTTGCCCACGATAGTGGTACTACCTGGTGCTCCTCTGGCTGCGCCTACCCACCTAGACGACGACATCGTACCAGATGGGGATGGGGATGAGGTTGATGCTGAGACTGCTGCTCGCCAGGCCCGGGTCGACAAGATGACCCATGCCATTCAGGCATTGGTCGGGCATCCCCAGCTAGACCAGATGTATGAGCATTTCATGGGCTACATTGGATCTCTGCAGTAGATACATTATCGTCCCTTTGTTTATGACATACATTTCGTAGTTTGTCGGTATGCTATATTTGTGTATTTCGTATTGTTTGCGTTATTATTTTCGATGGTTTCTACCCGATCACAACAACAAACAATCACATGCGAACGCTTCACTTTATAGATAACGATCAGATTTCACATCGAGGCATTACTAAAACTAACAAATTACATACATCGAGGCATTACTAAAACTAACAAATTACATACTTCGAGGCATTACCACAACTAAAAAATACAACATCGATAACAACATAATTTTTTCTTCATATCGACCATGCTATTCTTAGTTCGTCTTCGGAATTATTTTAATCTTTAACTCATTGAATGGAAAGGTGGCGACCTCTTTATTTGCTCCCCTCACAATTATTCCTGCCGTTTGAGCCACGTCAACGTGGTCACATCTGTTTACATCGGCGAAGAATGACCGGATATGTTGAAGTAGAAGATCACCAACCTTCCACTTGTAGGCTCCACGAATGCCCGGATGAAAATCATTGCAATCCAGACACCCGACCCGCAAGGGTGCAGAAATGTGATTCTCTTTTTCACAAACGACCTGAAACAGTGCGCATGAATGCATGCCTCTGTATTCTGGACTGCTGCAAGCACATTTGGACTCCTCCGGGGGCATTGGGTACCGAACCCTTCCGATTGCATAATCAATTCTGCCCATGGAGCCTACTACTCCAGATGTAACCGGCTCCATGGAAGGATTGAAAATGTGGAAGGAATGAGAATGTGGAATTGTTGTGTTGAGTTATTCAAGGTCCTCATTCCCTTTTATAGGAGTGGTTGGTTACCTGGAAGTAGTCACAACGTCAAATCTGACGTTGTGACAACGCCGAATCCGACGTTTCTAAGCCCGCCCCTAGTTTGCCTCTGGGGATTTGGAGGTAGCAGCAACGTTAAATTTAACATTGTAGCAACGTCTAAATAAACGTTGCTAAGCCCGACGGAGCCCGTTGGTATCCAGGGTGCAACGTTGGATCGGACGTTGTTGCAACGTCCGATCCAACGTTGTTACAACGTCGGATCCCCTTCACTTGGGCAATTTCCCCAACAAATAAAACGTCAAATTGGACGTTTTGGCAACGCCTAATCCAACATTGCTGTAACGTCCAATTCGACGTGTCATTTGCGGTGTATATAGGGAACGCGAACTGAAAAAAGTTTAAATGAAATCGGTTTTTGAAGGAATATTTATTATGAAAAAAGTGTTTTTAAGGAAATCGGTTTTTGAAGGAGTATGCTCTTAGTAGCATTGACTATTTTTTAACGTCCAGAAAAAGAAAAATTGGAGACATTGACGAGACGGAAACAGTGCTGAAAAATTGGAGACTTTGGCGCCAGGGAGACAAGGAGTATGAATGTGAGTTTTTTGATAAGGTAGGAAGATGAATGTGAGTGGTGGTGGGGAAAGTGGTGGGATAAGTGAGTATATAAAGAGAAAAAGTGAAGAAATATAAATAAACGATTTTTCTATCCTGTGTCCCATGGGCATAAGATAAGACCCTATGTCCCAAGTGAAAGAGATATAAAGAAAAGATTTAAATTTTAATTAGTTTAGTTTTTTTAATTAGATTATTAGGGTCGCTTGTCTTTTTTGGCAGGGAATTTTTCTCAATTTAGAGTCTTATCCTATGCCCTAAGGGCATTAGATAGAAAAACCGAGAAAGAAACTATATCTATAACAAGAGGATAGGACAGACAAACAAAAAAGAGATAAAATTTGGAAGACAATCATTCAATGGATTTTCAAACCTAGTGAATTTGGCATATCCCATATTTGAGAAGATAATTTTTTCATTGAGAATGTTTTTCCAAGCAGATAAAATTGTTTTGACATATTGTTTCCTATGTTGTATTTACTATCTTTTCTCATTCGACACACCACTAGAAGAGGTAACCTATCTAGTTACTATTAAGATTCGTTATTCATGGTTACTATTGCCATCATCACTATTTTTTTATTAGGAAATAATTCGAGGGCCGGACAAACCCGGAACCTCGAGAGGCCAACAAAGTTGGCAGACGGTGAACCGTCTAGACATACAACATAAGAAACAAAGAAGGTACAGTACAAGGGAACCAAGCTGGAGACAACATAGACTAAGAGCCGACGCCAAGCATCACCAAGAAGTGACACCGCTGGCCAGCGGTACATCAGAAGACCTGTGGGCAGTGAAGAGGAACCTCCAAGGAAATCTCCGAAGCGTTGAGTCGCCTCGATACACACTGCCTAGACCCCAGCCAGACCCGACACCGAACACCAGAGCCCCAACGCAGACGAAGAACACCACGAACAACCAGACTCGCTGCCAGAAAACACCCTTGTACGACGCACCAAAAGGCCCTTCAGGGATTCAATTGAAGCCCTAAAGAATTTTATCAAAGCCCTTTCGGGATTTAAGCTCATTTTGATAACATGATTTGATCAAGCCCTTGCAGGATTTAGGCCCTTTCGGAAATTTGAGAATCCCTCGTGGGAGTTTGATCCATCCTTTCGGTTTTTTTTTGTTTGTTTATTGATTTATTTATTTTTTTACTAGCCCAAAGGGGCAATTTGATAGCAACGGAAAAAAGCTCCAGGATGATAATCCGGCGGCTGGAGGAACAACCTCGCAACGACGATGAAGCAGCATCGGCCAACCAAAGAGGGTGGCAACGAGGAGGGCATCCGACAAAACGGCCAGCCGACCCACCAAGGACGGAGATGAAGGGGGAAGCGAGGAGTCCCGACGCAAACGCCAGAACACACCAAAACCCAAATTGTCTACAAAATCAGCGGCTACAGAGGCTTAGAGCCCAAACCCCCCAAAAAACCATGCTGATTTGGATCTATGGAGGATGAATTCGAAGGCTAGGGTTTGAGAAGAAACCAAGGGAGCGAGAATCACAACCGGATGCACGAGAAGGGGCAACCGAGGGGGACTAGGACGTTGTGATGGACCGAGGTAGAAGCCAAGCGGTCGGCGAGATGGTGGTGATGGCCAGCGAACATGGTAGTGGTGGTTGTTGGTTGAATGGCTGATATGATTAGAAAGGTAGAGGTATTTTAGAGAGAGGCAAGATGGGAGAGGCAGGAGCCTCTCTCTCATCTCCTAATCCTATCACTATTGAAACATCACATATGACTATTGCACCTACCCTACTTTTTTTTAATCAAGCACGTACCCTACTAAATCTTGCATAAGTCATAATATTCACCATCATATATGATATACCATATGTTACTTAAATGGAATGCATTATCTATATGAGATATAATTATTTGTGCTATCTTAACCAATAAGTTTTATAAGTTTATACATTAATTAATTATGTAATATTAATTAATACTCCCTCTGTTAATTATAAATTGTCGTTTACTATTCATGCACTTTTTTTAGAATGATAAAACTATACGAAATATTAACATTTTTATACACTTGTTTTTATAAATTCATACTTAATTTTAATAACTAATAAGTATGAAATTATTTTAAAAAATTATTTAAAAAGTTAATGTTTTATATAGTTTTTAACACCTAAAAAAGCGTGTGTGAATAGTAAAACTTTAAGTTTTAATTAACGGATAGAGTATAATTTTATGTGTAGTGCTATTATGACAAACTGATATGTTGTTATTCCCGATCCTTTGCTTGTGGGCTTGGAATCAAGAAAAACGACTTGAATTTGTTCCGATCTTGCAATTATCCTTGATATTCTTGATGTTTACAAGCAATTACAATTAAAAGCTTTGAATTTATTATGGCGGAAACAAGTAGTAGTAGCGACGGAAACATAGCATTAGTGACGGACGCAGTAACCCAGCAGCTACACGTGCAGCGACTAGATGGCGGGAGGATGCAACGACCGCGCGCTGCTTGCTTGCGCCGGCCGCCGCCTGTGGTGTGGCGGTTGTCCAGCGACGGCCGACTTCTCTCCTGCAGTGACGTTTCTGGCCCTATTTCTGCGACGGTTCTTCGACTAGGGTTTCCTTTGTGTTTGGTGCTTGGGATTAGGGTTGTGTTTGGGATTAGGGTTTGGTATCGGAAGGTTGATTGAACAACAATATGAATGTCGAAAGGCAAAAGCTTTTGGACGGGAGGATTGAAGAACCTTTTTAGCCAAAAAGGTTTCTTCAATATCAATTCCCATCTAATTTTCATTGAATGGAAGCAATTGTTTAAATAGACTCCTAAGAACCATAATAAGATTCCTACTCAGTGACCAAGAAAAATATCTTAAAGAGATAAACTTTCCTTTTCCACCTTTATTCACCTAACTAAGTATTACTAAAAATAAACATTCCATAAATAGCTCCAACTACATAGGAGTTCCTAAATATGGAAAGAACCTAAAAACTAATAATAATAATTAAATAAATATAATATCTTTTCATCAATCCATGGTGGCGCCTTCTTCTTCCTCTTGAGGACGACACTCTTCGCCATCAATAGCCCTCGAATCGATCTTGAGACCTCGTCTGGATCAAGATCATGGTTTGACCCACAAAAGGCCATCTTGATCCGCATCACAAACATTATAAAAAAAAGAATTTCATGTCTTGGACTTGTCAAGAGACAAGTACCTCGAATGGAGGGTGGATGCCTTAACACACTTGAAGGCTAATGGTCTGGAAGAGATTGCCAAAGAAAATAACACCACCATTCCACAACAAAAGGCAAAGGTCATTGTCTTCCTTCATCACCATATACATGAAAGCTTAAAATCTGAATATATCGGTGGAAGATTCGAAGGAATTATGGGAGACTTTAACCGAACGATATGACAATCAAATGAATATATTGCTCCCAATGGCCATATATGAATGGAACTCTGTACGGGTTCAAGATTTCAAAAATATCAGGGAGTATAACTCTCTTATGTTTCAAATCACCTCGAAATTGAAACTATGTTGCCAATTGCCATGAAATTACCGAGGAGCAAATGATGGGGTAGACATTCTCAACAATGCATGCATCTACTGTATTGTTACAACATCAATATAGGTAGTGTGGCTTTAAAAAGTACTCCGACCTGATAAATGTGATGCTTGTGACAAAGAAAATAATGAACTCCTGACGAGGAACCACAATATGAGGCTTATAAGCAAATATTGTGAATGCTATGAATGCCAACACAAAAGGGGCGATGGTCATAAAAATTCATGGGGTTAAAAGAAATGGAAAGGTCATGGCAATGCCTGCAAACAACGCTATGCATGGGAAATGTAACTTCTCCCAAAAACATGGCAAACCAGAATATTCGATCCTCCTCCAAGGGGATGAAGAAAAAAGTCCAGAGGGGTCTGGTAGAGCTAAATGATGTTGCGGTTCACCTCTCCCAAAGTAAATCCCAAACCTACTAACTAAGTACAACAAGGAAGTACGGGGTCGATCCCACATAGAGACAAGTACTTCCTAATTATGAAGCTATTGATTGGGAAATATAAAGATAGGATTTTGAATAAAAGTAAATGCAAAAGAAAATAATATATACAAAAGCTTTCTAAAGATAGAAGAGTGTTTCACCCTTGAGTTCGCAACAATGGTGGTCTTAGCTCATCCAATCTACTTCTAGTTGACTGGTTTCTACTTATTTATTCTAGAGTTTGGTTTGTGTACTGACTTTAGTAGGTCGCCGATTCGATCACCACTAATGTCCCTTACTCTAGCATGGGGGCGAGTAGCGATAGGTCACAAACTCTTTTATCATTGAGGCATTATCTCTCCCACCTCGTCGATCTTCTCATCTAGTTGTTAGTCCAGCCATCGCTTCCACTAAAGAAGATAATTCCTTCCTGTCGATCCTCCTACACCATCAAGATTCCCGAACCGTTCCTTCAAGACATGCTGGCTACTTATGGATTAAGGCCCTAAAAAGGATGAAGCTATGACCTTATCGTGATGTGACTCTATCTAGGTCGCGAGTCAAGGTATCATCAACAACATTAGCAATGCAGAATAAAGAAGATTGAAATAAACATAAAAAGGACTAGAAATCTAAACTCCCAACTCAACCAACCATGTCTTGAATCAAGGGAAAAACCAAAGAGAATAAGCAATTCATGACTTACCAAAATTCTACACTTCCGATCTTCAAATGCTTCATAAAACTAATTAAAGAACTTGTATTAAATAGAATGAATGTCGAATGAAATTGTGTTGTGGTCTTATGATGTTATTGTGTGTTTGGTCGGCCACCCTAAGGATTTATATAGCCTTTATAAAACCCTAGTTGACCTATAAGAGATAAGCTAGAATCCTAAAAGATAGAATTATTTTCTAAATATATAGTATAATAAGCCTATTATAATCCGAATGGGTAAACTTTGACGAAATAGATAGGATTTGTGGAGCAACCAACCTTGGACTCGATAACCTTCGCCTTGAAAAGATAGAATTTTTTGCCTTGCTCATCAAGGAAAACATGTCACGTGAAACCCTAGCTGACGCGGGCTTCTACAAGATCGACGGACGCTGATTTCTATTGAGAGCATGACGACATAGAGCTCGTTGAGAGGTTTCCAACACATGGATCATAATAGTCAATCAGACATCTGAGGCTTCCGAAAATTGTGTTTTAAGTTCATCTCGCCGCGTGGATAACTTTTTGCGGATCTCTGCCGTTTCAGTTCTTTGACCTTGATTTCGTGCTCCGTTGCTCCTTAACTTTCTCCAAACTCTTTGGGACTTCTTCTCAAGCTCTCATTAGCTCTATTTTTCCATGATATCTCTACCATCCAAGCTCGAATCTATGATCTGCAAATAAACACTAAAAACGTGTAGATTTCGAACTAGACCACCAAATTGATAGAATATGTAATTAACAGTAAAAATGTGATATTTACATGTAATCTAAGTGATGGAGGGAAAGTCGTTGATTTACTTCATCAAAATAATTCTAAAAAAACAAACTAGTATAGTATGCAAGTAAGGGGTCGATTTCATAGAGAAACAAGTATCTTGATATAATGTGTATTTATCAATTGAAAGGAAAAATATGAAAAAGAAAAGAAAAGAAAACAAACGCAGGTAATTATGGATATAAGAGAGGTGTTTTCACCAACAAATTCTCGACTTTGGTTGGCTTTATTGGTCATTGAATCCAATTAAAGTTGTTTCCTACGAATTCTTCCCATCTTAGTTTGATTAGATTAAAGCACAACGAGAACAATTAACCCCTTTCACCTCAATGCAACGAAAGCTAAGATTTAACATAAAGATAGTTTAAAGTCTTAAGAATATAGCCATGTGAATAACACCAATTAGACAAGGTAAATCGGTGTTTAAGAAACACGTCAAACTTCCTACTTAGTCCTGCTCCAAACTCGGAATCCACAATCCTAAGCATACTACTACGGATTTTACGCAAATTCGATAAAATAAAACCATATCAAGATACTTTCATGGTAGCTAATCATAACAATATCGAAATAAGAACAAGGATGTTGAAAGATATTAAATAGAGAAAATGCTAACTCATTAGAAACTCACAAACCACCAACCAAGTGTCGAAAATGTATAAAAGTTTTTAACGAGTCGGGCTTTGGTCCTTAAAAAATGAAATTTCGGTTTCGGATCGAAAACCGTAAACGGACCGAAATTTTCTTTTTTCAGCCCGAATAATCAATTTTTTTATAAAAAAAACCATAAGTGGCTTGGGGTTGCTTTTCTTTCATTATTTCATTTCTTTGAGTCCCATTCCCATTCACGCGCTTGGTTCTCCCATACCAGACACACCCTCCCTTCCGTCCGTCTTAGACTCGCTGGCCGCTGATGCCATCTCCCGTTGCAGCTTGCCATCCCTCTCCCTGTCATCGCACTCGCAGATGTGTAGCAATGTAGCTCGTGGTCGGTAGTCGGTACTAGCTGGTCAACAATTTGTGCTTGAGTTGAAGTTGAAGGTGAGTGAAGTAGTGAACCCAAAACCCCAAAATTTTTTCCATTCTTTCATATATCCCTTGATTAATTTGTTTTATTGTGTTGTAATTTTGAATTTATAAAGAAATTTGTCTTTTTGATTGTTGGGAGACTTGTGAGAAATTTAGGGTTATGTTTTATGTTGATAGAGATAATAGATTTATGTGTAGGGCTGATTTTGTGGTTGGGCACTTGGGCTGATTTTTAGAGAAACAAAATTGTTGTGAGACTTGTTGTGACATGTGAGATTTTGAGAAATTTGATATTTAAGTTTACAGTCTTGCAGGGTTTTTTTCCGGACATTGTTGTGAGCCTAATTTGCCATGTTTTACACTTACTTTTATATCGATTTCTGCATACATTGCATGCATTTGGGTTAGAATAATACATAATATATGTAGTTTACACTTATTTGCAATATATGGAGGTCTACACAAGTTTTGGTTATATTTCGCAGAAATCGGACGCACTTTGGAGCTTAAAGGAAACTCATGGAGAGGCTAAAAATGGTGTAGCTGGAGAAAACGCCATTTTTCACCATTCTTCGTTCTGAATCAAGCTTTTATGTCTTCATGAGAGTTGTAGCCCTCGGAAAGAGATTTCCAACGCATGGTCATATGCGTCAATCCGACGAACGAGGACTCGGGAAAGTGCGTTTCAAGAACAGAGCAGAAAGCTGAGAGAACTTTACTCGATCTCGAGTACACTTACTCGATCTCGACAAAGGCTGTCCGAGCACACCTGGTGGAGCAGAGCTGATCGAGGACACTGAGTCAGAGACAACCCGATCCCGGAACCCAACTCGATCTCGAGTACCACTCGTCGAGATCGACCACGCCTAGACACCATGTCCGAAGTCGACAAGTTGAGACAAGCCGAGAAGCCGAGGACGGAGAAGCCGAGCCAACTCTACTCGATCTCGAGTACAGCTAGTCGAGATCGAGGAGCCAAGGAGCACCAGTCCGAGCCTTGTCGAGCAGAGCTACCCGACCAAGCCAGTCAGCCCAAGTCGACGCCAGTCCTACTCGAGATCGACTAGCCCTAGTCGAGATCGACGAGCGCCGTGTCCGAAGCCGCGTTACGCGGTTTGCTGTCTGACGCGGTTTGGCTTTCCTTGGGGCCGAAGGGGTCCGAGATATCCGAGATCTATCAACATCTATCCACACCTATCAGCACATGGAAGATTTTGCTCTTTAGATAGAATTTCCCTTTTTTGATTTAATTCCTAAATTTCTTTTATTTATCTTTTAAGCCTTTAGATATAGATTTAGATAAAAATAGATATTTCTATCCTTGATTAGCAAGGAATAGAAGGCTATAAATAAAGCCTTAGGGGCTAGTTTTTCATTCATTCAATCACACATTCAATTCCATTCAAGTAAGTAGGAGTAGGGAGAGAAAGTTTGTGGCAAGCAAGGTGGAAAGGCGAAAGCGGATTTGTCTTGTTGGTTGTAAGCTTTCTTTATTTAATTCAATGCAAGTTAGTTTATTTTGTTATTTAATGTCTTTCTTGATGATGAAGAGCGAGTAGTCCACCCACTTCTGGGGCTGGGGTGAGCCCGACGGTGGCCATATAAGGTGATGCGGTAAAGGTCAGATCTTGTTATGCAATTCGTCTTCTATCCCTATGAGCATGATTCTTTTGCGAGAGTTGAAGGTGATCCTTGTTTGTATTATTGAAGCGAAAGTGATCTTAATGCAACTTGGGTTAATTATGTGAAAAGGGTTAGTAACAATTAGGGTTTATGCGAAAGCCTCTATATGCCTATTTGTTAGTAACGAAAGTTATTTTGATGGAAAGCATGATCTTTTATGCCTTTATGTGTTACTTTGCATGGTTATCGTTGTGGCGTTGATACCCTGGATTTGGAAGTTCTTTATTATATTGAGTTTATTTCTGTCGAAAATCTGAATTCTGTGTTCGAAATTGCAATTTACAACTTTTTGAGTTTTTGGTAGATATAGAGGAGAGGCTTGTCGAGATCGAGTAGGCCTTAGTCGATCTCGAGTTGGTTTTGGTCTATATCGAGTTGAGTTTCTGCTTTCTCTCGTCGATTTAAAGTTTCTGTCTTTTACTGTTGGTAGTCGATCTCGAGTAACAGCTTGTCGAGATCGAGTAAAGTTGCTGCCTTTGTTTTATTTCATGCCTTCGTTTGTCCTTCCTTCTTTGTTTCTTTCTTTCTGTCTTCTGTTTGCTTTTCCGTGAGATTTACAACTGCCTAGGATCCGCTGACACGCTTCCTCGTGGATTCGATCCTGACTTTCTCTTACTGCATTGGAGGAGTCTTGTAATTATTTGCATGGGCCTAAATCTTGTTTGATTTATTTTGTTATATTTCATACTCGATTTCCTCCTCACAACAGACATCTACACACTGTAGGGGCATTTCGATTTTTTCGGGCAAAAAATTGAAAAAAGCGTAACCGAATATTCGGTCTTCTATTCGGGCTTTGGGTCGGCTCAACCCGACCCATTGAGCCCCCCTAATAAGAGCTTTATTTATAGTGCTAAAACCCCAGAAGACGTGCCTCCTTAATGTGCAAATAAAGCCCAATGGGTTGTGACGCGGTCATGGAATTTCACCTATACTTATTACCTCAGGGTGACGACAAATGTCCTAATATAACTTCAAGACCAATCGAGGTGGGTGATGCTCAGTTTATACGCTTATTGGTTCAAGCGGTTTGGGTGATACTTTCGGCTCGTGAAGAGGTAGTTACTGTTCAATCGTCGTTAGAGGAAGTAAGATGATGTTCTTATTCAAGATACGTTCTTTTCCGATCAAAGACCTTAAGAACTCGACTCCAAGGGTTTTAAGTCAGAGAGATATGCAAAGCTCTTCTTCTTCTCTCTTGAATCGGATCCCTATCTTAGAGGCTGGATGGGGATATTTATAGGGAGGCTAAGCGAGCAGCTTGCAGGTGACCTCATGGGTTAACAGAGGACACGTGAAATACATGCCCTCATCCTAGGGGGTAGGTATTTACACGTGGCATCTTTAGCGGGGAAGTGCTTGACGAGCGAGCTCCTCGTCTTTGCCCTAAGGGGCCACAAGGTATTCGTGGGTCCAATTTATGGGATTTACACTTCACGAATGTTAGAGTATTGATCGCGATGCCTACAGATTGATGATACTTAGGGCATTTAAGTTTGGTCAGGGTCCACCTAAGTGTTTGCTCGGGATGTATTTTGTAGAGGGCCAGATGTCTTTTGCGTTGGGTGGTCTATTTATGACGTAATATCCTTCTTAATTAATTGGGCTATTTTCTATGGCATCGTCATATCTCCTCGTTACTGGATTACAAGTGATGTATTGCCCGCAATTAGGTTTCGATAAAAGCGATGCTTCCCGTGAAAAAACTTATTCTTGGATGGGCCTAAATTGGGCCAGTGAGTTTTGGCCCATTTGGGGTTGACCCTACAGAGACCTGTAAGTGAGGACCTTGCCTCTATTAATTTCATTTCACACTTCCAAATGAGAAAAGAAAGAGAATTCTAAGGGTTTCATTCCGGAAAGGCGATATCGGGGTTTAGGTGGTGGCCTTATTTATTAGTTCACTCTTGCTTGCCAGTGTTTCTCTTTCACTTTCCTCGAGTAAGTGTCTTCTAATTTTCCTTTTATTCTGTTTAATTTCTTAGATTTCCATTCGTACTCGATTCTAGGGCAGAGGAGAGAAATCCTTGGTAGTCGAACCGCCCTCCTCCGGTGAGGGGCAAGGCGGTGATGGGGCTGAGAGAGGGGTGTTCCCTGGTGTCTCATTCCCCTTCCTCTTCTTTCTTTTCCTTCAGGTTATGGTTTTTTTATACTAGGGTGCTCAGGTCATCCGGTGGCGGTACGATTGCGTTGGGAGATAGTGCCCTTTTTTAGGGTTTTTTCTTGGGACTTTCCGACGATTGGGGGTGGATGAAACTTTTTGTCTCCCTTCTTTTTCACTTTTTGAAGGTGGTTTCCCGAAAATCGAGAAACTTTATGGAGGAGACAAAAAGTAGTCTTTTAACCGTCACCCTCCGGGGGGAAATGTCTTTTCAATGCCCTCTTGAGGGGCGCGTGAGGCGCCAACATAAACCTAGGAGGGGTTTTTTTTGGCGCCAAATTCGTTCGATCGCGATACTGAAAAGGTCATTTCCCCTTGTTTATTTTTCTTCCTTTGCGTCTTTTCAAGGGCTTTTCTTCTTAAAAGCTTTATATACTTAGCGATGTCGAATGAGAGTGATAACCAAAACAGAAGTGTGGGTTATGAGGACGAGGAGGTTAACTCCTCGTGGACCAGAGAGTCGATGGTGAACGATGACTCAAAAACCATGCTTTCCCCAGTTCATCCTCCACAAAAGAATAAATCGCGTGCAGGAGAGGGAGCGAAAACCAAACTTGCAACCCTGCAGAAGGCGAAGCGGAGAAAAATGGTTGGGACTATCAAGCGTCCCCTTACAAAGGATGATCCTGATTATTGTCGTACTTCTGAATCCATAAACGAATTGGGGAAAAGAGGATCGCCTTGCGTGTCAAAAGAAGGAAAGAAACCTATTCGCGTGGTTCCTGGTGACTTTGCCATTCTCGCTTATAAACAAGGGAAGGTTGACAATTATAGCTTTTATGAGGGTTATACTTCTGCTGCTCCCCCACCAGTCCCCAGGGTTTTTGAGGGGTGCGTGGCCCCCACTGTTGCCGAAACTAGGAGGGAGAGATCGATCCTACAATCTGTTCACCTCGAGATGGTAGCTCAGATTTACCCCTAACCAGTCGGGGTAGATATAGGCTTTGCTTCTGAAACTAGGGGTTGTTTGAACGTTTATCGGGATCATGTTGTCGTCCACCTCTAGCGTTTTCTTCAGGGATTTCGCCTTCCTTTACCTAAACTTTATTCTGATCTTCTAGCGGGGATAAATTCTTGTCCTGCCCAACTCGCTTTCAACGTTTGGATGCATTTAGCGGCCTACGTTATGCGGTGCGCCGTTATCAAGAAAAGATCGACGTTGGACTATCTTTTTTCAGTCATGTATTTGCGACATAGCGATGGGTTGGTGTCTGCTTCTCTGGCCGGGAACATAGTTGAAATATTGTCTAGTCAATCTAGGTGGAGGAAGAAATGGTTTTTGGTCCGCGATCCCACCAAGTCTTCTCTAAATTTTGTGACCACACCTGGTTTTTACGTGCCTCCTAAAAAAAAAAGAGTACCGTGCTAAATAGATGGCGATATGTGTTCAGCCGGGGGGGGAGGGGGGGTGCCTTAAGCGAAACGGGGCTATAAAAAAGTTTTGACCCTTGCTCGCTTAGAAATTGCCGAGCTTAGTCCCCCACACTGCCAAGGTGGGTGTTTGGGTTTTTTTTCTTATTATTCCGGTCGTGATAATCGAAAACAGATCATCCCTCGTAACTCCCCCCTCATAGTGAAAAGTACAAAGGGGAAAGAGCTTATCGAAGATAGGCAAAGTTCATCGAGGGACGATATACCCCTTATTCGACGTGGGAAAAAGAGGCAGAGGGAGGAGGTGGGAACAAACAGGATTATAAGTGATGAGCCGAGTACTCCATCGGGGATTTCTATGGATGTATACAAGCAACCCGGGTTTTCCTCACTCGATTTCAAGAGGCTCGTGATCCCAGGGAGGAACTGTCCGACCGAGAGGGAGTTCCTTCACCATCTCGCAGACAAAGAATTGCTGGAGCAGGGACAGAAGACCGGGGCTTCGATAAACTTCCTCTTGATTTTCCTTCTTACTTATTCTGTCTTGCTCGTATGTTTGTCACTCTTTGCGTGCTTTTATAGGGCAACTTGCAATGGTCAGAATTGGCCGAGTGTTTGAGGAAATATGGCGATGTTGTGAATGATTTGAGGAAGGTGAACAAGAGTTTGAAGACAAAGGTGGAAAAGCTCAAAGATGTGGAGATTCAGGAGGGGACCATCATAAGTCTGCAAACGGCCTTGGATAAATCCAAAAAGGAGATGGAGGCCGTGAGGGGCGAACTGGACGTGTCGAGAGTAGAAATTTCCAAGCTTCAAGAGAGAGGCTCAGAGCGCGAGTTAGAGATGACAAGCTTGAGTGGTTGGGTTTGGGGTCTCGAGGCTGAGCTGACAGCGGTTCGCGGGGAGCTCGGCAACGTGAAGGGGAAATTAGAGCGTTTTACTTTTGGTGAGGTTGTGGTCTTAACAAAGAACAAACTTCACGACTATATGCTGAGCGGCGAGGGTCAGGGGTGGCTTGCCAATGTTCTCGCGAAGGATGGTAGAGCCTGGTTGACTAATTTTCTTGAGACAGATGGTGATGATATTCTTTATGACCATCTGTCTGATATTTTTATATAAGAAGTGGACGACGGTGTCATTCAAAGTGTCAACCATCACTACTAGAATACTGCAATTTGAACATCATATGATTTAAGTCTGTGATCAAATCAACAGATGTTAAATTAATTTATGACATCAATAATTTTTTTTTTGTGGTGTTTAAAACAGTTTACACAATTGTCAAATTTATAGACAGATGTAAAATTGTTAATTCGAAAAAAGGCAAAAAAGCAGGAAAGGGCGGGATTAAAACACTTAGAAATTTTTCATAGCCCGGGTTTCCAAATTTGGAGGTACACTTAAAAAAAATCCGAGCCTCTCTCTCCTGACTCCCTCTAACCACGTTCTACTCTCTTTTCTCCAGACCCGAGCCCCAAAATCCCCAACTCCTCCTTCGATCATCTCTATCCAGATCCTCCATGTTCGATCCTCTCTCTCTCTCTCTCTCTCTCTCTCTCTCTCTCTCTCTCTCTCTCTCTCTCTCTCTCTCTCTCTCTCTCTCTCTCTCTCGATCCGAGCTTTCTCTCCGGCAACCGTCCTCCTGGGTTCAGTGCTCTTCTTCGATGCCGTCTTCCTCACTCTAGATCTGAGATCTCCTACCGCTTGCCGACCACCTGCACAATCTCCTCACCTCCTCCTCGTCGTCGTCTCCCTCCCTCCATATCCGAGATCTCCTCCTCCTCGCCAGCCACTGACATCATCTCTTCACCTCGTTCCCGCTGGCGTCTCCCTCCCTCCAGACCTGAAATCTCGCCCCTAGTCGAATGTTGTGAGCTGAATCTGCCATGTTTTACAGTAACCTTTATATCGATTTCTGCATACATTTCATCCATTTGGGCTAAGATAGTACAGAATCTATGTAGTTTATGTTTATTTGCCAAATTATGGAATCTACACCTGTTTCTGTTTAATTTCGCAGAATTCGAGGCAAATTACAGCAGTTTTGAGAAAGGTCGGAAAAGCTCGGAAATCAACTACAAAAGTCCAAGATCAAGATACAACGGAACCAGTCGAATCAAGCTAGGAGCCTAGGTTACTCGATCTAGAGTAAGCCTACTCGACCTCGACAATGGTGTCCGAGCACAGGCCTTGTCGACTGAGCACTGATCGAGGAACTGAGCCAGAGCAACCCGACTCCCGGAACCCTACTCGATCTCGAGGAGGCCTTGTCGAGATCGACTACACCTCAGTGCCAAGTCTGGAGTCGACGAGTTGTGACAAGTCGAGAAGCCGAAGACGGAGAAGCCGAGCTGACTCTACTCGATCTCGAGTACAGCTAGTCGAGATCGAGGACCACCCAGCGCCCAGTCCGAAGCCATGCTGAGGAGGAGTCCTCGACATCACCAGCGAGCCATCCTCGACCACACCCAACTCGATATCGAGTTGTCCTTGTCGAGATCGAGGAGCCCGGAGCCCAGATCCGAGCCTGTCGAGCAGAGCCGCCCGAGAAGCCCAGCTAGCCCCAGTCGACGAGCGCCGTGTCCGAAACCGCGTCATGCGCCTTGAGCTGTCCGTGTCTAGCTGGGAGTCCTTGGGGCCGAAGGAATCCGAGATTGCCAAGATACATCAAGTTCTATCCATAAAAGTCAAGATCTATCAACATGAAGACATCTTACCTATTTTAGATTTATCTTTCCCTTTTAGATTTAATTCCTAAATTGTTTTTATTTATCTTTTAAAGTTTTAGATATAATTTTAGATATAGATAGATATCTTCTATCCTTGAATAGCAAGGAATAGAAACCTATAAATAAAGCCCATGGGGTTGATTTTAGATTCATTCAATTCACAAGCTAGAGAAGTAGTTCACAAAGACGGTTTTAGGAGTTCGAAGGTTTTAGGGTTTTGGCGTTCAACGAGAGTGGATCGCCGGAATTGTAAAGTATTTGAATTTAGTTTAATGCAAGTTGTTATTTCCTTTCAATCAATGTCTGAGATTGCAATGAAGCGCGAGTAGTCCACCCACTTCTAGGGTTGGGGCGAGCCCGACGATAGCCATGCGTGTTTGAGGTAAAGATCCGACTTTTATCATGTTTTGAGCATCTACTACTTGTTATGTGTTTATTACCCATTTAATGGAGGTCCATGCTAACAACTTGGATTGTAAACATAAAATCAGTAGAGACAATTAGGGTTTCTTGAAAGAGTTGTCTAATTGTTGGAAAAGGCGAAAGCTTAGTCCTTTGATGCGATTCATATGATTATCTATTTTATCCCTTCCTTATGCGTGCTTGGTTATCGTTGTTGCAAACCCCAATCTTGGAAGTCCTTTTCATACAGTTTAGTTCGAAATCCCAAAGCCTTTTCATTTACTTTTATTTGTTTTATTCTTTGTCTCCTCGAGATCGAATAGCACTCCTCGATCTCGACTACTAATTTCCGATCCTAAATCGTCGTAGCTTATTTGTTCAGGAACTCGACCAAGACAAGCCGAAGTTGACAAGGACTGTACTCGATCTCGAGTAGCCCTTTGTCGAGATCGAGTAGCCTTTGCCGAGAGCTGCTGCGCTATTCGACTAGCCTGATCTCATGTCGACTTACCCTAGTCGAGATCTAGCACCTGTTGTCCACTTCTGACCATGAGACTCCACTGCTGCCTAGGATCCGCTGACACGCTTCCTCGTGGATCGATCCTGACTTCCCGCTGCTACATCAGGAGGAAGTCTTGTAATTATTTGCAAGGGACGGAATCTGGTTTGCTGTGATTTATTTATATTTAATTTTGCATACTCGATTTCCTCCTACAACATCGAAACCCTAGCCAGGTCCGGTGGTTGTTTTCGTCGTATCTAGCAGTGCAATTTCTTCTTTGTTTATTTTGACCACATTTCATGGATTTTGTTCTGGGTTTATATCTGTGCTGAAGCTTTGGTGTTTGATATTTTTTCCCTGTACAATCTCTGAATTAGATGAGTTGAACTCATGTTCTCTCGCCTATGAAGAACTACTGAATTGGCGATTTGATTTGGGGAAACCTTCCAGTTTCACCAGCTCTGAATTATTTTTCATTCTAAGAACTTTTTTGTCTTGAACTTCTGAAATCTGACTGCAAATATTTCTTATGTTTCATTATTTTGTGATGTAGGCATTGAAGATTTTGACCGGGTGCTATATCCTTGTCCAGGTGATTGCTAGGATTTTTTTTTCATTATTTTCAAGGAGTTGTAGGTGTTAATTATCTCTGATTCATGGTTGTAACATAGAGCAAAGGCTTGCTTACTATAAATTCAGGTATTACGTTTGAGTAAGAAATGAACTTGGGCACATATCTAGTTGTAATAGAATTTATATAGTTTGTTTGAGTAAGAAATCAATTTGGGCACATATCTGGTTGGAATAGAATTTCTATCATTTGTGGTGGCTCCTTGTAAATCCCATTCCCAATCCTATTCTAGGAATCCACTTCATTCTTATTTCCCAACCCAATTCCTAAACTAGATACCCTCGTACCAAATGAGCCCTAAAGAGTCTGAATGTGTTATTTTCCTTCCGAGTTCCGTAAATCAGCTCCCTTATTTTACTATTTCATGCACTGTATTTTGTTGTCTTTCAAGAGTATCTCATACATACCGTATTGCTTTTTAGTTGGCCTAATTATCAACATTTTATTTGTCCTACTTGATAAGCCGAATGGCTTTTTTTTTTTTTTTTTTTTTTCTGTTTGTAGCACATGAATGAGGAGAAGATTTTGAATGGTGTGATCATCGAAAAGGATGTGGATGGCTTTCACCCACTAAACATTGGTCGTCTTGCAATGAGAGGAAGAGAGCCCATGTTCCTACCTTGTACGCCTAAAGGATGCATTGAGCTGTTGCATAGATATGGAATCGAAATAAAGGGGAAAAAGACTGTCGTCATAGGGAGGAGTAACATTGTCGGGATGCCTGCTTCACTTTTATTGCAAGTTAGTGCTTATATGTTAACTACTCTATTTTTCGCAAATCTTACTACATGTTGTCAGCTGATCTTTTCTTTTCTGCCGAAATTCAAGAAGTATGGGACCAACCATTATTCTTCTTTAGAATCTGTACAAACATCTTATCTTTGGCTAAAATAGTATTTTGAGTGTTCTGTTTGTTTAATGTCCAGGAAAAATGTGAAACAAAAGAAACCTAAGAGTAAGAAAAAGAAACCATACACACCATTCCACCCTCCACAACCGCCTTACTGGAGATTGGAGGATGTGATTTGTTAAATATTATGTTACTTGGAGATGCACATGTAAATATTAACAGGATTTTGTTACCCTACTGATTAAAAGACCAACAATCTGATTAATAGACCATCAAACTGATTCTATGTTACTTGGAGATGCGCACGCGCACACACACACACACACACACACACACACACACACACACACACATATTTTCCACACACACACACATATATATTTTCCAGATTTCAACTAAGGAATGCCTTGGATTTGAAAATAAAGTATATGGAGTTTATGGTCTTGATCTCATTATGCTTGCTTTTTATACTCAAGTAGCATGGAATGAAACTAGTTTCTTTTGATAAGTGCAAGCTCTTAGATATTCTGGCTAGTGTTATTCTTCTATTGCTTTATATGATAGCTCTAAATGTGTAGGATATTCTTTCCTGCAGGGTTATTTAGGGCATCCAAATGGATGATTTTCACCTTGTTGCTTGAATCATGCTACCCATTGTTCATAACTGCTCAATTTGTGAATGTAGTTTCTTTTCTCTCGGAAGCTAATGCACCTTTAGTTGCACCTAATTCTCCAACATGCCCTGTCTTCCCTCAACAAGCATTTTCTCCACAAGCTTCATGTATGATATCAATCCTTAGGGTTATTGTACCACATTGCAGTCAAGATTGATCTTCTCCTTACAAATGTATCTTAGAATCCAAATTGGGATCTCTTCCAAAATTTTGCAACCATGTATGACCTTATATATATGTTATTCATTTTGTATCATGTAGTTCATGCTTGTGCTCATGTCTTCTTTCTTCAAACTGGTTATGGTTTATATAGCTCTTTCTTCAAACTGGTTATAGTTTAGTTCAATTTATTTGATGCTTTCATTTTGATTCAGGCTTTTAGTTTGACGATGAGCATTTCTTTATAGAACGTGTAGAAGATTTGAAGGCGATCAAATCATTGTCATGTGAGTTCTTACATCTACCACCATAAAGTACACCTCTACAAGTCCTTGTAACCAAAAGATTGTTTCCACATTTCCAGGTATTTGAAATTATTATACCATCTTTTTATGTGCATTATTCTAACCTCATGTTTATTGGAATTGATATAATCTTTTCTTCACTCTATTGGGGTCAAAGATTGCACACGCATGCCTGCTCATGTCCCTGTATTGGGGTCTAGCTTAGTCTTGCATTCTTATGTTCAGTTATGCCTTTCTCATTGTTTGACTCTGTGGTCAATTACTCAGTTCATTGACCAAAAGAATAAGATCTTGGATCTTGGAACTGAGGTGGATTGTGATTAGAAGTTCAGCCATTGCGAACCCAATGACTGCCAACAGGCTGGATTGTATGCTGTTCAGAGATAACCGAAAGGGGTCACCGAAAAGCACCGACAAGCTTAGAGTGCTGACTTTTAAGGCTGAGGCCAGCACTATTAATAGGGTTGAGCAGCTACTCAATCTGGATGTCACCCCATACGCTGACAAGATCATCGCCGAGTATATTTGAAAGTATTTTGTAAATGTTACAATATGATGCTAGTATTTATTTACATGTTTTCATTAAACGCCTATCATTTCGAAGAACAAACAAAATGCGATATTCTGTTGACAAAAGCATGCTGTGTATCCAAATAAAAGACGCCAGATTATATATGAAAATTGTAGGGCGTTCATATGTTTAACATCAGATTGGTTTATGGAAACAAATGTCAATATAATTATACACATCAGTTCATTCATCTAAATCAATGTGCAACACTATCTTCAACATTAAAATGATATATAAACTGATATATATTTATCAAAATAACATCGTTATCCACCAAATAAATCGATGTGTCATTGTAGCAACAACATCATTTTATTTTGAAAAAACTGATATAAATGTTGGAAATGATATCAGTTATGCCTATATTTCATGTGGTCGGTTAAATTAAAACAATATAAAATCATAAATTATATATCGGACATGATTATAAACGTGATCACTAAAACAAAAAATGTTGTCTATTTTGTCTTATGACATTACTTATTTTATAAATAAAGATGTAAATGTCACTTTTTTGCTTTAGGAGGACATCTTCACATGTTTTCAAATGAAAAATCATGGATATTCATCAACAAGTGAATATGTCATAACCAAAATTTGGTTGTAATTAAGAAAAGACATCTGCTTAAAACCGATGTGAAAAGTTTAGATCTTTTACTACACGCACAAAGAGATCGGAATTTTTTTTGAAAGACATCTATTGACAACAGATGTCTAATTGAAGTTTTCCAGTAGTGCATTTTGCTCATCTCGGGGATTCTCTGAGGGTGTTCCCCCTAGCTATGATCTTAAGAAGATGAAGCTTGAAGAACCTCAGCGCGGTCTGCCTCCCCCCTCGCCTAACGTTTCTATAGTTGAGTTCGCTGTCCTTGAGCTGCCTCCCGTCACCGAGCATGTTGTCGAGCTTGCTACTGTTGTTGATTCTGCTGACGCCGCTGCAACTGCTTGCGATAAAAACAATGATCCTCCTGCCGACACATAGTAAGTTGCCGTTCTACCTCTTTTTGAACAAGTACGTTGAAAACATTTCTGCACGCGGTGTAAGCGTATGCTTCGCCTCAGTTCGTTTTTTGTGGGTGGCAAACATTCTGGTCCACGAAAAGCGTATGCCTTGTCATGGTATTTTGATCTTGAAAACATTTCTGCCCGCGGTGTAAGCGTATGCTTCTCGTATTGCATGTTTTGCCGCTTATATACTCTTCGCTTGTTTTTCTGGAATTCTAGCATGTTTTCATTACTCTTCCTTTCTGCTCTTCCTATTCACGATACCCTTACCAATCTCCTGATATTAAACGTTTTATGAAATAAACCGTGAGATAACATAAATAAAGGTTTGCATATTTATAAAACATCGACGTGCTAATAGTAGTGTAAGACTGGTTTTCTATTTTTCGTTGCGTGAAAATAGAAAGTGATTTATGATATGTATATCTATATTTCTTCGTAGCACAGGAGGTCATTGAAGACATCCCTGTTTTGTTCTGGGTCTGGTTTCTCTATTGCTACATCAAAGTGTGACTCTCATTGGTATTCAAAAGTAAGGCGACAACCTATCCTTAGGTTGTTTATGATTGTGAATTTCCTCCATCCTTCCGATAGAGAGAACCAATCCCCCTCATCCCTTCCAACTAAAACTAAAAATTCTTGATTTAAGGGAGAGCATAGAAAGATTTGGTCTAGAATTTCGTTTCCAAACTCCACAAAGATGTATGGTAAGGGGAGCCTGTATAAATGAATCTCTTTGAGGATCATTCTATTAAACCTAGGCTTTGGGAAAATCATGGTGTTTTTGATAGAGGTAGGTGGGGAGACTTCCCCTGAAGCCATATTGAAACTAGGCATCTTGGTTTGGGTGGCGGCTTAGCTTTGGGAAACTAGGCATCTTGATTTTTGGGCTCTGCTTGGATGCTTTTTTATAAGGAGTGGGCTTACCTGTGTTCCTTGGTGCAGCTTGTTTTAGTGACGACGTCTACTATGCCGGTTGATATTCCGGGTGTGCCCATTCCTCATGTTAGAGGTTTTACCCAGGACATAGCAGTGGGAGGACACTTATATCATCTTGTAAGCTGTTGTTATGGTTTTAATTTTTATATTGCTTTTCTTTGAGCTTTTCTTCTTGTTTCTGTAGCCTTTGCCCTATGTATATCGTGACTATGGTCTTGAAGCTCTTGGGTATGTTCACTTATGAACGTGAGCGGATGAGGAATTTACATTGAGGGTGGAGCCGTTAGGCCCCAATTATTACTGGATTACGTCCGGGTGGTCTGAGTTAGTGGTTGCCAACGAGCTTAGGATTGGTACTCATTTGATATTTGAGTATGAAGGCCATTCTTGTTTTGATGTTGTTTTCGTTGACCCTGCTCTTGATAAATATGGCGACTTATATTTTTCTGTTTGTTGCTGAACTTCCTGGTTGATGTGTTTGTTTTGGGAGTCGCGGGGCCTGTGTGCCACATTCCTTGAGTGTTTTTTGTAGGACGACTGTTGATGTAGTATAAATAAAGTGACCTTCTGGGAATCTTGCCTGGTGTCGTGCAACAAACGATGTCCATCGCTTTATGCATGATTCAAATTTATTAGGGTTAAGTTCAATCTCCAACGATTAGAGCGCGAGAGAGGTTGAAACTTATAACAAAAACTAATCTCAAGCTCTGAGCATGCGACGAGGAGTTTCAAATTTAAGTTCAATCTCCAGCGGTTAGAGCGAAAGAGATGTTGAAACTTAGAATGAAAACTAATATTCAATGGCTAACACGCGATGAAGATTTTCAAGTTTAAGCTCAATCTCCGACGATTAGCGCGCGAGAGATGTTTGAAAATTAGAATGATAATTAATCTCCAGCGGCTAACATGCGACAAAATTTTTAAAACTTAAGTTCAATCTTCATCGATTAGTGCAAGAGAGATGTTGAAACATAGAATGAAAACTAATCTCCATCGGCTAACACGCGATGAAGATTTTCAAACTTAAGTTCAATCTATAGCGATTAGCACGCGGGAGATGTTGAAACTTAGAATGAAAACTAATCTCCAACTGCTAACACGCGACGAAGATTTCAAACTTAAGTTCAATCTCCAGCGATTTAGCGTGCGCTAGATGTTAAAACTTAGAATGAAAACTAATCTCCAGCGGCTAACACGTGACGAAGATTTTCAAAATTAAGTTCAATCTCCAGCGATTTAGAGCGCGAGAGAGGTTTATGAGGTACTAAAGAGCTATGGATCAAAGCGGGCTTCTCATTAATGATTGACTTACATAGATGTGCCTTTTCTAATGAGGCTTGTTACTTAAAGAAAAACTAAAAACCATTGGCCTCTGGCCCGTCATAACCAACATCATCCATTTCTTCTTCAATGTCGTAACCTTCTTTGTCCAGAACTTGAACTTCGAACCTTGTTCCTCCTAGACGCGTGAACACTATTATTATTTTTAGTTCAAGCCCACGAGTTTCGATGAAATCCTTCCAACCTCTTGCTACCCAATGTGAATGGTAGGCGCCTCCTGTGATATGAACATGAAAAATCTTTTATAATGCGAGTAGACAATAAAATTTGTTTCGATACTTGGGATTCGAACTGCTCTCCGAAACTATAAGGTAGCATCATGCTTATGTATTGCCCCTCGCCTACCAGGTAGATGTCAAAGGTAAAAGGGGGGTTTGAGATTTGATTTTCCATTTCTCTGTTTGCAGGTGATGGTTGTGTAGAGGCTGAGTGGTCCTTTTTATAATGGTGTATGAGGGGTTGAACGTTGGTCTTGGAAAATGTATTTGATAAGAGTATATGAACTTTCCCGTGACCAATATACCTGTTTCCATATTTGGGGCGTACAGATGGACTGGAAGGATTCTGAATGGACTCTTTCCATGTGTAGACCATGCAGGATGCTTTGGGAAGTCTCGACTCAGACCACTTCCTTTATTCAATGCACGTAATAAATGTTGGTGCAGATTATGCTATTTGGCGTGATTTTTTTGGGTATATATAAGGGCGTGAGATTGTTTTTGTAAACCGTTTAACTATTAGCTTCATTTTGTTTATTATTTCTTCTTGTAGAGAAGAAAAGAAAAATTGTCGTCGCCTGATTTTAGGATGCGAGATTTTTATCGCCGCGTCGATGTGGAGGAGAGGATTCATCTCTTGGTAAGTTTCTGATACTTTAATCTTTTGATTTTTTAATCATGAACCTTATTAAGTAATGTTTTGTTGTAGCCTCTTCCTTGTTCTTTTGAGAGGATGTATGGTCACATCGTGTCTGATCGTGTTTGCTTGGTATCCTCACGTGGGCAAGAGTATTGCGTTTGAGTTTCCAAGGACAACTTTAATCGTTGGTGGTTGACCGAGGGTTGGAATAATTTTGCGACTAGCAACGACGTTCGTGTTGGAGCGATGATGGTGTTTTTCAACAACGTGGGAGGGCATCGCTTTGAAGTGCTCACTCTTGAAGATGAGTAGCTTGTGAAGATCGCAGATTGATATTCATGACCTTTGATAAAGTGGACGATTTACTTGCTTTTGTTAATCCTGTTCTTTTGATTGGTCCTTTGTGTAAGTTTACTCGCAGATTGTATCTGTAATGACTTTTTTTATCATGTTACCATTAAGGCTTCGATATTTGTGTGTGACATGATCGTCTTCTCCTTTGGTTGCTTATGAGCTGGACATGACTCCCCAACGTGACATGTGTAGTCCGGGTAGCAGGGCGATGCTCTGATATTTCGCCACTTGTTGGGCATGCAGGTTATCTTGGAAAAGATCTGGACTGAACACAGTGATTATGAACATAGTGATTATGAATATACATAGTTTTATTTATTGATATATATATGAGAGTGTGGAGAGTACCTTGAACTTGAGCAACTGTATCTTGCCTGCCGTTGTTAATCCCTGAACCGGACCAAACACCATGACCTCTTCTAATCCGAGCCATCGGGATTTTATCCGTTCTATTGATTCTCAGGAGAAGCTTCAAGTCTTGGTAACTCTCCCGACCTTTAACTCTTGGTGTTCGTATTTCTGGGTTTTTTAATAGAATTTTGTTTTGACTGTTCGCAACCGTTACCGGACTCTTTTGGTGCCATGCATGGTCGTGTGGTTGCGGACCATGCTTGTTTAGTTTCCCCAACTGGGCGGGAGTTTCGTGTAAGGGTGTTTCGAGATAGTCAGGGTCATTATTTTTTTTATTGAAGGTTGGCATGCGTTCGCGGAAGATATTGAGCTCCGTGTTGGGGTTTCTCTGATCATTTTTAAGTATGAAGGGAGTAATCGTTATGCGATTATTAATTTGGAGGCAAGCGAATAGGTTGAGAAGCAATATTGATGTTGTCTGGTTTTTATCTTTGTAGTATGTTACCTAGTTGTCTGTCGTTCGAGATTTTACTTTCTTATCGCTTTGTATTTACCTTGAACCTGTTGTATACCAGTCATGTTATGTTTAAATGGTTTGTTTATTCTCCTTGGTGATTTGTATGCACATCCGTGTTCGAAAGACACGCGATTGCTAAAATTATTCTCCGTAGAGGCTTGTTTGCACATCCATTTTTTAAAGACACGAGGTTGCTAAATTTATTCTCCGTAGAGGCTTATTTGCACATCCGTGTTTGAAATACACGCGGTTGCTAAATTTATTCTCCGTAGAGGCTTATTTGCACATCCGTGTTCGAAAGACACGCGGTTGCTAAATTTATTTTCCGTAGAGGCTTATTTGCACATCCGTGTTCGAAAGACACGCGATTGCTAAATTTATTCTCCGTAGAGGCTTATTTGCACATCCATGTTCGAAAGATACGCGATTGCTAAATTTATTCTCCGTAGAGGCTTATTTGCACATCCTTGTTCGAAAGACATGCGATTGCTAAATTTATTCTCCGTAGAGGTTTATTTTCACATACGTGTTCGAAAGACACGCGATTGCTAAATTTATTCTCCGTAGAGGCTTATTTTCACATCCATGTTCGAAAGACACGCGATTGCTAAATTTATTCTCCGTAGAGGCTTATTTTCACATCCGTGTTCGAAGGACACGCGATTGCTAAATTTATTCTCCGTAGAGGCTTATTTGCACATCCGTGTTCCAAAGACACACGATTGCTAAATTTATTCTCCGTAGAGGCTTATTTGCACATCCGTGTTCGAAAGACACGCGATTGCTAAATTTATTCTCCGTAGAGACTTAGTTGCACATCCGTGTTCGAAAGACACGCGATTGCTAAATTTATTCTCCGTAGAGGCTTATTTGCACATCCATGTTCGAAAGACATACGATTGCTAAATTTATTCTCCGTAGAGGCTTATTTTCACATTCGTGTTCGAAAGACACGCGATTGCTAAATTTATTCTCCGTAGAGGCTTATTTTCACATCCGTGTTCGAAAGACACGCGATTGCTAAATTTATTCTCCGTAGAGGCTTATTTGCACATCCGTGTTCGAAAGACACGCGATTGCTAAATTTATTCTCCGTAGAGGCTTATTTTCACATCCGTGTTCGAAAGACACGCGATTGCTAAATTTATTCTCCGTAGAGGCTTATTTGCACATCCGTGTTCGAAAGACACGCGATTGCTAAATTTATTCTCCGTAGAGGCTTATTTTCACATCCGTGTTCGAAAGACACGCGATTGCTAAATTTATTCTCCGTAAAGGCTTATTTTCACATCCGTGTTCGAAAGACAAGCAATTGCTAAATTTATTCTCCGTAGAGGCTTATTTGTACATCCGTGTTCGAAAGACACGCGAATGCTAAATTTATTCTCCGTAGAGGCTTATTTGCACATCCGTGTTCGAAAGACTCGCAAGTTCTAAATTTATTCTCCGTAGAGGCTTATTTGCACATCCGTGCTCGAAAGACACGCGATTGCTAAATTTATTCTCCGTAGAGGCTTATTTGCACATCCGTGTTCGAAAGACACACGATTGCTAAATTTATTCTCCGTAGAGGCTTATTTGCACATCCGTGTTCGAAAGACACGCGATTGCTAAATTTATTCTCCGTAGAGGCTTATTTGCACATCCGTGTTTAAAAGACATGTGATTGCTAAATTTGTTACTCGTAGAGGCTTATTTGCACATCCGTGTTCGAAAGACACGTGATTGCTAAATTTATTCTCCGTAGAGGCTTATTTGCACATCTGTGTTGGAAAGACACTTGGTTGCTAAATTTATTCTTCGTAGAGGCTTATTTGCACATTCGTGTTGGAAAGACACGTGATTGCTAAATTTATTCTCCGTAGAGGCTTATTTTCACATCCGTGTTCGAAAGACACGTGATTGCTAAAGTTATTCTCCGCAGAAGCTTGTCTGTACTGACGATCATATTTGGGTTTAGAACTTTCATGTATATATATATATATATATATATATATATATGAATAGGTGGTCCCAATCGGGATTCTTGGTGATTCCTATACATAGAAAATCTAAGTCATCAGGTTTCCAAAATACATAGCTAATCTTATGCAAAATAAGCCTTGAGATTTCTAGCGTTCCATGACTTTGCAAGGATGGCTCCTTCTGAATTTTGAAGTTTGAAAGATCCTTTGCCAACCTCTTTGTGAACGACATATGGGCCTTCCCATTTTGGTTCGAGTTTTCCCCCTGCCGTCGGTTGTTGGAGGACCAGATCTCCTTTTTGTATTGGGCGCAAGAACACACCTTTGTTGTATCCTTCAACTAGTCGGCGTTGATACTCATTCGCTTTGAGACTGGCCGTTTCTCTCATTTCCTCTCGCAAATGGAGCTCTAACTCAAGGGCTTCCTCGTTGGTATCTTTGTTAAAGTCCACTATTCGGGCTGATGGTACCAATAATTCAACTGAAATAATCGCGTCGACCCCTAAGGCCATTGTGAAAGGTTTTTCTCCTGTTGGACTCTTGGTTGAAGTTCTGTAGGACCATAGCACTAGTGGCAAGGTCTCGGCCCACTCTTCCTTTGCTGTCCCCAATCTTTTCTTTAAGGAGTTCAAGATCTGGCGGCTTGTGGTTTCCGCTTGCCCGTTAGATTACATGTAGGCTACAAAGGAGAAATGGAAGTCGATGGGGAGCCCCACGCAAAAACCACGTATTCCTTCACAATCGAATTGGGGGTCGTGGTCGGTGATGATGGCTTGGGAACCCCAAATCGGAAAATCATATTCCTTCACAATCGAATTGCGCATCTTTCCAAAAGATTGCAGGTACGCTACATAGGAGAATCTTCAGTAATAGTGTTCATGGCTTTAGCTTCTAACCATTTCGTGAAGTAATCAACTATTACGATGATCAAGCGGAGTTGACCGGGTGCTGTTGGAATAAGGCCCAAAATATCAATTCCCCATATTGCGAAAGGGCAAGGTGCTGATATGCATTTTAACAGATGAGGAGGCCGATGATTGAGCTATGCATATTGCTGTTAGGGGTCGCATATGTGAATAATCATCTCAGCATCAGCACTGAGAGTGGGCCAGAAGTATCCTAGTCGCGTGATCTTGGATGCCACTGCTCTCCATCCTTAGTGATTTCCGCATACGCCCGCATGAAGCTCGCGGACCAGATCGAGACCCTCTTGGCTAGACACACAAAGGAGGTCGGGGAGATTTAAACCTCTTTTGTAGAGTCTCACCTCTCTTACTCGAAAACGAGCCGCTTGTTTTCTGATGTTCTAGTTGTCCAGCAATGGGTTCATCGGTACGCCTTCAGTTATGTATTATAAGAGGGGTCTGCGCCAATCCCCTAGATTTGATATCTTGAAAACACCCTTGTGAATTCCACAGGCATATCTTTGTTCAATTACCACACGCTCGCTCAAGCCGAGGGGCAATGTGGCTCCTATACTGGCCAAAATGTCGGCGCATTCATTTGTTTTCACGGGGAATGGATGAAATGGAGCATATTCCAAAAGTTGTCGTAAGTGTTTGAACGTGAGCCAGATACTCGGGTAACATCCCTATTTTTGCTTCATATTCCCCTTAGACTTGTTGAGCGACCACTTCAGGGTCTGTGAAAATTTGAACTCGACGGGCTTCGTTGATCAGTTATTTTTCAATACTCGCGATTAGTGCTTCGTATTCTGCTTCGTTGTTGGTGGCCTCGAATAATAACTGGAAAGACAAATCGGTTAGCTCTCCACTAGGACTAGTGATTGTGACCCCTGCTCCACATCCTCTTGCGAACACAGATCCATCTACATTGATAACCTAGTCTTCTCCATCGCGATCCTGAGAATTTGTGAATATAGCCTCAACCACGAAGTCGGCTAATTCTTGGGCCAAGCGAGATTTCATGGGTTTAAAGTGTATGTCAAATTCTGAAAATTCCACAGCCCATTTCACCATCCTTTCGGAGAGGGACGGAGAGTGGAAGATATGATGTAGAGGCAGATCAAAAAGTACCTCGACGTTGTGAGCCTGGAAGTAGGATCTCAATCTTTGGGCCGCGAAGACAACAATTAAGACGATTTTCTCTATAGGGGTGTACCTGGACTCGGCAAGTTGCAAAAACCTACTAAAAATGTAGATGGGAAATTTGGACTCTCTTGATAGCACAATGCTGATAGTAGTTGATCCAACCGCGAGATATAACTAAAGAGTCTCATGCTCGTGTGGATAATGCAGAGTGGGGAGTGCTGCAAGATATTCCTTTATTTCCTCGAAAGCTTTGTCTAGAATAGAAGTCCATTAAAATGGACCTTTCTTTTTCAGTTGCTCGAAGAAAGGTAAGGAATGATCTGCCAGTCACGAGCAAAATCTGCTCAGGTAGTTGACGAATTCATTCAACTTTTGAATGTCGTTAAGTGTCCTGCACGGGGGGGGGGGGGGGCATGTTGAGTATTGCCTGGACCTTCGAGGGGTTCACATCTATTCCTCGATGGCTTATCATGAATCCTAAAAACCTGCCAGAATCAACTCCGAACACGCATTTCTCGGGATTGAGGCAGACACGATTCCTTCTTAAGGTGTCGATGGTTTCTTGGAGGTCACCGGAATGACCCTCTTTTTTTCAGACTTTTGACCGCGATGTCATCAATATAGACTACAATATTTCTCCCGAGTTATGATTTGAAAACTTTCTCTATCATTCTTTGGAATGTAGCACCGTCGTTTTTGAGTCCGAAGGGCATCACTTTATAACAAAAGGTCCACTGGTTGGTGATGAAAGTGATACTTTTTTCATCACGGGGGATCATTTTGATTTAGTTGTGGCATGAGTACGCGTCGAGAAAACTGAGAGTTGGATGCCCTGCGGTGGTATCCACCGGCTCATCAATAGAAGGCAGGGGTAACTGTCTTTCGGGCAGGCTTTGTTCAAATCTTTGAAGTCCACACACATTCTCCATTTGTCATTGCTCTTTCTTACCAATACAAACATTCGACAACCAGGTCGAGTCATTGATCTCGCGGATAAAATTGGCTTGTAGGAGTTTATCCGCTTCTTGTTTGGTTGCTTTGGCTTTTTATGCACCCATCTTTCTTTTTCTTTGACATACAGGCTTCGTGTCATGGTATAGCCTCAGAGAATGCTCCGAGGTTTCCCGGGGGAAACCTTTCAAATCCTGAGATGCCCATGAGAAAACATCGCGCGATCCTTCCAATATCCCTTTAAGGCGGTCTATGGTCGGACCTGTCAAGCTGTGACCGTGGTAAAGGGCATCAGCTTTGTTTAAGAACGGAAAGAAAGCAACCTTTTCTTCAACTATTTTATCTGCCGTTTTCTCCAGTCTCACTTCCAACTCAGCTTGTTGTTTCTCATACGAGACTTCCTGGTCGCTATCGCTAGCCGCTTCCATCATTAATGATCCTTGATTGGGTTTGTCAATCGCGAATACTCTCCCGTGTCCTCGTTTTAGCGAGGCTAAGTAACAAACTCTGCTCTCTTCTTGTTATCCTTGGACTTGGCCGACCTTTCCATCGATGCATGGGAATTTAATACTAAAATGATATATAGATCATGCGACCTAGAATTTAAACATACTAACCCGTCCCATGATGGCATTGTAGATAGACGGTAGCCGAAGTACCGTGAACGCAACCATGTGAGTCCTCCTGTCGGGGGCCGTCCCTAGTGTTAAGGCCATCTCAATGGTTCCGGCTACCTCGACTTCATCTCCTGAGAGAGAGACCAGCTTCCCTGAGTAGCGATGCAAAGCACTTTCTGCAATCCCTAGCTGCTCAAACATGTTTAAGTAGAAGACGTCCACAGAAGACCCAGTGTCTATCATTACTCGTTTGACCGTTTTGGTCCCTAGCTGCAAATGAATGACCATGGGATCCGAATGTGGCATCCTTAGGTCACAAACGTCAGAAACAGAGAAATTTAATACCGCGTGTTCACTGGATGCTTGTCTACCGCTAGCTTCTGAGAGGGGTCGCCTGACCTCTCTTTCATAATTCTTCCTTTCTTGATTGTTGGTACTAGGCGTGGCCACGGGTTACGGGTCAACCCGTGACCCGCCGGGTCCGGGTTGACGGGTTGACGGGTGGGGACGGGTAGCGGGTTAGGGTTAGGGTCGGGGAATCCGTGACCCGGCGGGTCGACCCGCCGGGTCAACCCGCTTTTTCAAAATATTTTTTTTTTTAAATTTATTTTAAATAAAATAAATTTATAATATTATGTAAATTATGTAAGTTATTCTTAAAATAACTCACAATAATACATAAACTAATATGCAATGTGCAATGTGAGACAAATAAACCCCATCCTTCTCATTTTATAGACTTGGAAGTCTTTCTTCATTCCCCTCATTTCCAATGTGGGACAAAAGGTTTTGTCCCACATCGGAAATATGGAGATAGAATGAGAAGGCATGGGGCTATATATATGTATCCACTACCACATTTCTTCCACTTCACTTGTTTCCTACGTTTCCTACATTGGAAATTAAGTTGGAAATGAAGTTTGAGAAATATATTCTCATATTTTTTTCTCTTACATCACACAATGAAATTATTGTGGATGAAAGAATTAATATGGAGATATAATCTTCCTACATTTTTAACACTTCATATCAAAGTGATAAAATGTGTTGTGAAGATAAAATCTTTACACATTATTTATTTATTTATTTTAATAGTCATTTTTTTTTTAAAAAAGATTTTTTTTAAAAAATAATGTAACCCGCCGGGTCAACGGGTCGACCTGAACCCGTCAACCCGTGAGATTTACGGGTTAGGGTTCGGGTCGGCCAACCCTGACCCTTGACCCGGTGGGTCGAACCCGTCGACCCGGCGGGTCCGACCCGTGGCCACGCCTAGTTGGTACCAGACAAAGTGGGTCCCCCTACGATGGTATTAATGCATCCGTCCGGGGTGACGGGTTTCGGTTATTTCTATCGGAACGATCAGGTTGGTTTGACAAGGAGATTGCTTCGGGGGAGTTTCTCACATCCCTTGGTGGGGGCCGGTATCCTCCTCCTTTGTTTTCATTTCGGCCCCCACGACCTTGCAGGTACGATCCCCTTCCTCTTCCCCTACTTGCATATGGGGCATTGTATTGTCGGGGTGGAACAGTGGGAGGATTGTACTATCATGGGGGAGCGGCCGGTTGACTGGGATTCACCGGGGGCGACCATATTTGCAAAGGGACCTCTTTTTGAGGGAGAGCTAGTGGAATCCGATAAACAGGGGGTGAAATCTGATCGGGATGCGCCATCATTACATTCGTCGGGGCACTATGCGGGCTTGGTCCCGTTCGCTGGTTGTATTGTACTTCTTGCCGGGGAGGTCGTGGCGGGACAATGGGGTATTTCCAAGGAAGGTTATTGCGTTGCTGATTCTAAAACCCTCCATTCCTTCGGTATTTGTTGGGGGCTTTGTGGTAGAAAGAAGGCTTGGCCTCAATGGGTCGCAAACTTGAACTACCAGCCTCCATAGCGTGGATTTGCTTTGTGACAAGCTTTCGAAAATCGTCATAGTTTTCTGGCTCTTTTCGGAATAGGCAGATCTTGAAATCTCATTCGGCTTGTTTGCCCATTAATATGGTGTTAGCAGACTCTTGGTTAAACTTAGGGATTTGCACCACCATGTTGGTGAATCTGCTGAAGAAGCTTCCCAAAGACTCAGTTGGTTCACCTTTGCGAACCGGGTCAGGTGCCCCTGGGGAATTAGAGCGCAACGACACATCTCTGATGCTGCAGTCACGTTGGCTGACATTGTTGTTGTTTTGATTTAGGCCCGGATCGAGAGGACAATCAACAGGGTTGGGAAAGTGGTTGACGGTTACGGGTACAAGACCCTGCTGGTGATGGTGACCATAGGGATTGTGCAGGTATGGCATCCCGTTCGCTTGTTGTCCATAGCATGGGTTTAGCGGGAAGGTACCCGCGAAGCATTGATATGGGGAATAGCCACCCCACATCCCATAGAGGGCAAAAGGGGAGGTTAAGCCGCATCCCTAGTAGATTGTTGGGGGACATTATCGTCATGGTGAGGTTGAGCTTCTTTGTTGGGGGGATTGTTGAGGTTGAGGCCATTGGTTTCCTCAGCATCATGATGCTGGTTTCCGAACTCTTCACCGAATAGCATAATATTCATTGTTCCTGCAAAATTTGTTACTAAAAATAATGATAGCGCTCGCTGATATTTGAAGATGGTTTATAAAAAGATAAAAAAAAAAAGAAAAAAACAAATATTGAAAGAAAAAAAAAATGTAGTATGAAAAAAGCGTATTGATACGCGGAACCTCTCGTCGTGAAAGGTTCCCACATATGGCGTCCATGACGCGATCATGGAATTTCACCTATACTTATTACCTCAGGGTGACGACAAATGTCCTAATATACATGCAAGCCCAATCGAGGTAAGTGATGCTCAGTTTATACGCTTATTGTCCCAAGCGGTCTGGTTGATACTTTCGGCTAGGGATGAGGTAATTACTGTTCAATCGTTGTCGTCAGAGGAAGTAAGATGATGTTCTTATTCCAGATACGTTCTTTTCTGATCAAAGACTTTAAGAACTCGACTCCAAGGGTTTTAAGTCAGGTAGATATGTAGAGCTCTTTTTTTTCTCTCTCTTGAATCAGATCCCTATCTAGGAGGTTGGATGGGGGTATTTATAGGGAGAATAAGCGAGCAGCTTGCTGGTGACGTCGTGGGTTAACAAGGGACACGTGTAATACATGCCCTCATCCTATGGGGCTAGGTATTTACTCGTGGCATCTTTATCGGAGAGGTGCTTTACCAGCAAGATGTTCGTCTTTGCCCTTAGGGGCCACGAGGTATTTGTGGGCCCAGTTTATGGGATTTACACTTTACCAATGTTAGAGTATTGATCGCGATGTCTAAAGATTGATGGTACTTGAGGCATTTAAGCTTGGTCAGGTCCAACTAAGTGTTTGCTCGGGATGTATTTTGTAGAGGGCCAGATGTCTTTTGCGTTTGCTGGTACTTATGACGTAATATCCTTGCTAATTAATAGGGATAATTTCTATGGCATCGTTAGGTTGGATTCGATCGCGTGAAGAATCTTCTGAGATACGGGATTGGCGGACGCCGACCGAGTGAGTGATGAGGATCTTCCGTCGATGTTGAGGATCAGTGGGCACCGCTCCTGTCGGGGTCGAGACTGACTCTTTTCCCCGCGACGAAAACTTTACCAGACCAAACTTGTAATTCACTTTTTGGAGTCCTCGTTCGTCCGATTGATGCATATGAATAGGAGTTGGAAATCCCTTTTAGAGGAATACAAATCCCATGAAGACACCAGAACCTGATTTGAAGTGATTAAAAGCCAAAAGGCGAGGTTTCTCCATTTTATTCCTTTTGGCTCATTCCTTAGCTTCCCGATTTGGCTTCTGACCCTTCCTTGGATTGTTCTTTACTCTTTGGGCCTTCTTTCTTACATCTTCCAATCTTCTTAACTTCCTTTTTGGTCTCTTTCCAAGCTCTTCACCATGTCGGGACTACGAATCTGCATAAATCCAATAAAATAGCATAATGCGGAATTAATTATAAAATATGATTATATGACAATTAAATGCACCTAAAACTAACCTATAATGCCTACTAAAATATGAATTATCACTAAGCTAACATGAAGTAGAATGCTTATACAAAATACACGTTATCAGGGTCCAAAAGAACCCCAAACAAAACCAAGTCTCAATGTTATCGATATGGGATGGCTGGCCATTAAGCCAAAGTGTTGTACAACTAAACACTTGTGTGAGCTGTATCAAGCTTCCTAGAAAGAAAAGGAAAAGGATGTAGAATCAAACTTTTCTACTAACAGTGCTCCACAGATACCCACTCTTGATCTCAAAGACATGTGTGCAAACAATGTCGAGACTGTTGATGAATTTTCCTTTGATGAAGGTGTTAGTTTCTAAATTTTTATCTCTAATAAGTTATGAATGTTTATTTGTGTAAGTCTTATGAAGTGTCCTTGTATAATATAGTGTAACTTCAATTTCTTTATTTGGGTCCTATGAAGTGTCCTTGTATGATATTAATGTAACTTTAATTATAATCAACCATGTAATATAATGTTCGTATCAACTCTGCCTTTTCTTAATTTCCTAAGTTATGAATCCATCTGAAGTTACATGATAATAAAAATCAATATCTAATGGACAGTGCAACAACCCATACCATCCTAAAAAACAAAGAATAATTCACTTAGTTGAATATCTATGAAGGAAATGTCAACACAATATCAGGTGTGGCGAATTTGATTGAAGGGTCGGGAAAAGCTTGAAAACATGAATGAAAACGAAAATGGGTTTCATATTGAAAACATGAAGGAAAACGAAAATGAGTACTTGTGCTTGACTGCACATGTATTTGGAAAAAGGGAAGTGGTAGAGAAGCTACCTGCTTATTCCCCTGAACTATATTATACTCATATAAGTCCATTTCATATCAATATGGTGTCTATGACGACCATATAATGTTTAACCTGTGACATGATCGATTGTTTCATTTAGGTACAACAATGATGCATAGAATTATTGAGAAATTTCACTTGGTCATGCATTAAAGGACAAAAGGAGCCTTCAGACAACTGACCTCAATTGTACTGCTTGTTCGTTGGGCAAACTGATCATTAGGCCATGGAAAAAGAAAATAGCATTTGAAGCTTCTGCATTTTAGAAAGAATTTAAGGAGATATATGTGGGCTAATTGCGCCACCATGTGGACCTGATAAAACCGCATTTGAAAGGCGGACCCTGTCCCACGTCTCCATGGAGGGGGGAGGGGGGGGGGGGATGTCACGCGTCCTGATTTAAGTGGTCAACGGTCTTACCTGAAGTTCATCCCCTTGAGAAATGTCTCTCAAAGCTACTATCCTAGGGGGGAGGCCCTTTGCTTGTGCCGAAATGACCACGCATTTTAAGACGTTCTTACCCCAGTCTAGTCATCCGCGGACGGCAAATGACCAACGACGGGCGCCGCCGAGTCCTACCTGTGACTCGTTCCACCCTTCGGAAGACGATTTCATCAAGGCTATTCAGAGAGAATGAGTCATTGCCTTAGAACAGAATGAAAAGGTTGAAGTCGGGACCTCTAGGTCGAGGAGTCCCTTAATACCAATACCTGTAAGCCCACCTATTCGACAATTATGATGGATGCTTGACACTTGCGAGGCCGGCTTAGTGTTAATACACTTAGACTTCATCCTCTGATGTAAGACAGTACCCTCCTTTAAGTTTTTCGAAAAACCCTCTATCTTAGAGTGTCTCCTCGTATTTATAGTGTGTGCCCACTCCCCTCTCCGGGGGAGTGTTCCCTCCTCTTTGCCATTTGTTGAAGTATGGCTGCCACGTGTTCTAAGGGAGAGGGCGCGTGGGTGGTGGGCATGTGTGACATCTGGCCAAGCTGCATGCGACCTTCGTCCATGGATCACTTGTTAGCGCGTCCGTACATGCCCACTTCCCCAGCCCTTTTTATTGCTTCTTTCCTTTTTTTTCCCTCTTTCCGCTATTTTTGGGCATCATCACAGCTCCTCGAGCTGTGGGGAGACCTGGAAGATCTTTCCGTGGTTCGAAATCACCCTACTTGTCCCCTCGTCCCTAGTGCCTCCTGGGGTAGAAAATGGAAAAAAGGAGGCCCGTTGGGCCGAGTTGGGCTTTCTTGGGCCTGTTTCTACTAGGCCTGTTTACCATATTGATGTGTGTCTGGATTTTGACACGTGGGCCGAAGCGGGAGATGAAACGTCGTTAAATGTGGGCCTATAAATAGGGGCATTTTCCCTTCTCATTATTTACCATTCTCCATTTTTTACAGCTTTCGCCTTCGGCCGATCAAGGTAAAGTTGTTCTTCTCTCTTTTCTTTTCTCATCTTGTTCCCGTTTTATACTTAGTTTTCCTTCTTCTATTTTTATCTCTCTTGGCCGTGGTTGTGGCGCGGGTTTTTTCGGGCGCATTTTTATTTTCTTTTGGTCCGTAGGTTCTTTCCCAACTTGTCCCTTCTTTACAACCTACTAGGAGTTCCGACAGTGTTCAAGCCCTAAGTAGGCCCCCGCCTTCTGCGAAGTCAGAGGGTAAACTTCTGATGGGTGGTATAGCGGTTCCTGGGGAAGTCACTATTCGCCAACCAAAAACCCCCACGGATCCCTCTTTTTATTCTTCTCTGGTTCGCGTATGCGACGAACCCTCTTCTTCTACGGAATCCGCATCTTCTCGGTCGGTCGACGACGCTTCATTGTAGGGATCGGACTCGATACTGGAATCCCCTGAATCTCAACATTCTTACAAGGAGTGGGATTCCCGTACTGATCTGCCGTCCGGTCCTGTCTACCTACCGACAGAGCGCCGTTCTTCGTCCGTGCTGGGGGATTTTTGCCCCGCCTTGTATGATGAGGGGGTACTGGCAACGTGCCCTTTTAGGAAAAACTTTGAGCGATCTACCATGGGTCCAATCCCGGCTGTTCTACCACAGAGGGTGATTCCCATTGCTCCACCTAATGCTCAAGACTGCGGGGAAAGGACTTTCACGACCCTGGATGACCTGAGCGTGATTGCTCGCGTATTCCCCTATCCGGAGGGAGTAGTGTTGTGTCTTCCGGCGGAGGGCGGAGGGAGCCAGGACGCTTATCCAGGGTGCTTGGTTGTCTATATCGAGAGTCTCGTTCAAGGGTTTCGGCTTCCTCTACCTAATCTATTTAAGCGCTACTTGAAAGCTTGTGGTTTGAGCCCCGCCCAACTGGTGCCAAATAGCTGGCTCTTTTTTACTTCTTTTGTTATGCGTTGCCTGGAGATCGGGGTTCAACCTACTCTGGGACTTCTTAGCAACATTCTCACTTTGGGTCATGGAGGCACCCATAAGAATTTCTATCAGGCCAAACTTAGCGTTTCGATAGTTGAACGAAATACCAGCAAACCGGAGTGGAGGCATAAGTGGTTCTTAGTCTGTGATCCTTCTCGGTAAATCTTGAACTTTCACACCGAGCCGCGTCTGTATACGCGTGTGAAGAAAAAAGCTGTTGTGGGTCTGAAAGAGGTCGAGCGGAGGTTTGCGGTGGGGACGAAACCTTCGTGGAGAGATGTGGTGTCTCCTTTCCGGCTGGAGATGGCAGGCTTGAGTCTCCCTCATCCGCGCATAGGTTGTATTTAATTTGGGGAACACTTATTGTTTTTTTGCTACTCCTTGCGTTATTGGTTTTGTGCTGATGTCATCGTCATTTTCATGGTTCTCTAGACGCTCTGGAGTTGAAGACAATGGTGGATGCTGCGAAGATGTGCTCCGCTCCAGCCTCTTCTGCTAAGAGGAAAATACCTACAGACGTGATGAGAGCCCTGAAGCGCCCCAAGACTTCGGCTCCCAAGCCAAAGAGCAAGAAAGCGACGAAGGAGAAAACTGCGATCGTAGCCTCTTCTTCTCCTGTTATCCCGACGGAGCCTGAGCCACCAGTTATTGATGTCACGGCTTCTCCGATTGCTGAAGTTCGTCCCCTTCCTCTGGCGGACCCTGTGGATCCTCGACCTATTTCTCCTTCTGAGGCGGGAACTTCGAAAGCTCCTCCAAAGAAGAAGAGGCCGTGTCCTTTCCCGGTTTGGGAAGGGGTCGACTGGGACGTGCCGGTCTTCCACGTGGATGTCAACAACCGCCCGGCGTATCGAATGCCCGACTTTGACTCCAATGTCCTCAACCAGTTGGCCTTTCCCCCGGAGCTTGGGGTTGCGGAGTTCTGATACCTGGACCAACTGACCGATGAACAGTTCACAATGGAGCAAGAACACTTGTGCAACTGGGTAAGTGAGCCGCGCTCTGTAACTTTTGTTATTTGTTTGCCTTGGTTTTTCTCTTTGGGAATTTCCCTGACACTTCTATATATTTTTTGTAATCAGGGATGCGTTTTTACTCAGAGCGGTTGGGGATGGTATCTTCGTTTGGTCCAACACGCCCGTGGCCTGGAAGAGAAACTAGAGCAGAGGAAAGAAAGGCTTTTGGAGGCAGAGACGCCACAGAAGGAGATTGAATCCCTTCGTTCGCGGTTGTAAGAGGGGGAAAAAGTCATGGCTGCAGAGAAGACAAGGGGAAATAAATTGGTTGAGGATTTAAAGATGGTGCGAGCCCAGCTCAAGTCTTCCCAGCAGTCTCTGTCTTCCTTGCAATCCAGTGCCGAGGCCCTAGCTGTCTAGTTGGAAGCCCAATTGATTGCGGCGAATGAGGAGCGGAGCAAGGCGGTCTTGGAATCCAACCGTCGTGCGATCGAGTTGGAGCAGTATCGGTCACGGACGGATGGGGATATCGTTCTGTCTTGGTTAGACGTTCCGCACAACCGCACCAAGCTTGTGGACGACTGGTTGAGGACCCCGAATGGCCTGGACTTTATGAGAAGTGCGGTTCCGGAGTGGTTGAATGAAGAGGACGGGCATAACTTCATTTAATATAGGTACAGGGACTGCTTCTATATGGGCATGAAGGCCGGGATCCATCAAAGTGTGCGGAAGTCTGCGGAGAACCCATGCGTCTCTCTTCAACCTTTTCCCCCGAGCGAAGATAGAGAGGATTGGGACCTTAAGGAAGACGAGAATGTGGACATAAGTGGTGACGGTTTGTAACCTCCTTTTTCGGGATACTGGTCTTTTATCATCGTCTCTTTGGGCGAACAAACTTCGGCACTCCGCTTTGTGCCTTATTTTGGTTTATGTTATTATGTCTGCGGTGCGATCGCGTGGGAGATTCGACCGTGGTCGCTTTTGTACCTAGATTTCCTATTTTGCTTAAAGGACAATAGACTACCGCGTTTCCTTTTAGGGACAGAGTTTTCAGTTTTCACAAGCACATGTTTTCTCTGCGAAATAGCTTTAACACAAAGTTTTCGAGTGTTACCAAGGTTACATTCTACGCGAACGGATACCTCTTCTATCCTTCGTCTTTGGAGGTCCCAAAGTCTTCGCCTTTGGAGGTTCCAACGTCTTCTGGAGGTAGGACACGAACTTTGAAACGCGAGTTGCCGAGGGAGTGGAACGTCACAACCCCTCCTACCTAGAGGCCTCTTGATCTTGCAAAGGTACTCCACCCCTAGGTGAGCCAGAGTACCCCGGCGTCGTCTCGTTCTACTCGGACACTCGTTCCCCTCCTTCCTCGCCCATTGGTCAGCGAGATGCTTTCGACGCCTGTCAACCCAAACTCCGCCTCGAAGCAGGCCGGTAGTGGCTGCATTCGTGAAGATCCCGTCATATTTTAATATAATTTAAAGAGTGTTGGGGGCGATTGTTGAGTTTTCAAAAAGAGGGGCTTACCATCCTCTGTGTGAATGTAGCGTTCTGCACCCAGCGAAGGAAGTCTCTTGGGCCTCTACCGGTGACCGAAAAGAGGGGTTCAAGCGAGTTGCCGACAACCATCTTGTTTCTTTAAGGGGAGAGGATTTCGTTGTCTTTCAGGACAGAGTTGTGTGGTTTAAGACTCTCCTGGAGCCATATTTTTTTGAAAGACTTCCTTCCTTCTTTAAGTGAGGATTTACTTTCTGTTTTTTCGAAGATGCCTCATTTGGTTGTTTCCTCTTTTTTTCTTTTTCCTTTCCAAGAAAAGTACATCGGGAAGGAGGACATCTGAAAAAGGAAGCTCGTTTGGTCAATTTCATGACAGGAGGCCTTTACGGTTATTCTTGGAAATGACAAAGACAACATCAGAAGACTTTATTTTGGTCGATTGCATTTTAACTAGGGAGGAATGGGAGAGCTGTGGGCCGTGCTTCTTTACTTTCCGTAGGCCGGTTTCGTTACCTTGGTTGTCCCCTACTCCTGGGTATCCCCTCTTCGTTGAGCTGGACCGGCGTCCGCGGTTGAGTTGGGGTCAGGATATGATATGTGTACCTCGAAGTGTGAGTCGCCCTCGTAAACGAAAAGGAGAGCAGACTCGACGTGCATGCGGTTTGTGAGGGTGAAATCCTCTCACCCTCTCGTGTACCAGTGCGTTCCCTCGTTGTCTTTCTCGACACCGACCTCGCAATCTTGGCATGAAGTCGACCATAAGTGGACGAGCTCGTGGGCCTCTTCTCCTAAACGTCGGTATGATTGGGGAAGCCGCAATCTCCACAACTGCTCCCCCCAGGTGATGAAACGATAAAAAGCCCTTGGGGGGGTCTTCGGTTCCCATGGTTATTTTTTGAGAGTGGTGAGGATTTCTGTATGGAATTCTAAAAAACCCTTGTCCCACTTCTTATAATACTTACTGCTACGGGGATGTTTTGCCCACGTGGCCTTTAGCCAAGCGCCTTCGCTTTACGTGGATGTTGCCTTGGCCCCACGTCTGAGCTAGACGGCTCCACGACTCTACCGGTCCGGCCTATTTTTGGAGGAGCCCTGGTGGGAACGTTGGAAAAAAGCTTTTCTTATTTTGAAACAGATAAAGTTGGCGAGGAAAAAGTCCTCTTACATCTTCTTAGCCTAGTTGTGGAGGAATCGGACCTTTCAGAGCAGAAGTTTTTATGATACAGACCGATTATCTTACGCGATTGGGGACGCTTCTTCGTTCTCAGGATGTGGGTCGGCCATGGAAACCTCGTATCCGGCTCTTGTTTTTTCTTTGGTGAACTTAAGGACGGCCCCCACTCGCACGCAATTTGCGGCGACGAAATCCCCCCATCCTTCATTTAGCCAGTAGATCCCGTTGTTATCTCGTCTGACCATGACGTTGTGCTCTTGGAACGAACGGGATTGGAGGACGATTCCGCCTGAGCGTCTTCCAAGGCTAGATCATACGTTAAGGGAAGTCAGAGTCACGACAGTTGATCGCTTCGGAGGATTACTCTATAGAACGAGGTTTGAGACGGGTTTGATTCCATTTGTTCTTGGGAGGGGCGACGTTCCTTATGCCAATGACCTACTCTCCCCTCCTACCGTTGGGTTTTCAGTGCGAGGTCCATTTGCTCGCCTCTCCAAGAAAATGTGCTCATACAGTGTAATGCTAGATCTTTTTGGACATGTTTCCTCCATGCTCAGCCTTGAATTTCCCATGCTTTTGGCTCTCTTATTCTTGGGACGTTGTGATTACGCCACTCGAGGTGGAGTTCGTTTGGACAGATGTCCTTCATGCCTTGTCTTGTGCAGACCGCGCTCATCCTTTCACATCATTATGGTGGTTCGCCGAAGTCCCGACGGGTCTGCCTTGGGGTGGTTTCTGTGCTGCTCGTGACCCCCGGGGCTCCCCTTTAAAGAGAAGCCTTCTTCGCTTCCTTTTTCCTCATCTGGACCATTTTGCTTTTCAAATATGCCTGCTTCGAGACGAACCAACTAGGATTTCTTTCAAACAATCGACTTCCCGGAGCAGCTGCATCGTCTGGTAAATCTCTTGCCTTTATACTCTTTTTGGTTGGTTTCTCTTGTCCTAAATTTAACTCACATGTGCCGTTTATTTCGGGCGGACACTGCCGCTTTGTTTTGAGGATGAGTATGGCCAGGTTCTTCCCGAGTGGGTTCTCTTAACAACTCGGTTTCTGAAGGACTTCCCAATGGCAGTGGCTCGCGGTGACTACGGCGTTCCTTATCACCGTCACGGGTGGAACCACTTTGTTTGCACGTATAGTATGGGCATCGGATCCTCTCTAACATTCCATCATAAAGGGGGACCCCGATTCGTAGTTCGCATCCTGACTTCTGGAGGAGATGAAGTTGACGGGGATTGGGAAGAGCCACAGGCTGAGGGCCCTCTCCCTAATGGAGCTCGCCTGAGTGAAGATAGAACCCAGCTGGTCCTTGGTAGGCCAAGAGTGGTGTGAAGCTCATCGGATGAAGTCGGGATCCTTATTTCTCAGGACTCCATGTATTTCCTCTTTTTTGAACGCTTTGCAAATTCAGTCAGGCGCCCTATTGGGGGGGGGGGGGTGACCCTCGCGATCTCTCGTGCTTCTTTCTTGTTTGTTGTTACTTTTGTTTTACTATTCCTGGAGTTCCTGGTCCTTTGATTAGCTTCAGTCTTTTGGTACGGGAGACATTTCCCGCATCTTGGGGGCGTAGGTTCCCCAGGCCATGCAACTTTGGTAAGTGCTTTGATTTGGGGAGACCTGACGCGGGGTAAGCTCCGTTGTCATGGATTTTTAACGAATTTGTCGATTCGGGAGACTAGTGCTCCAATTGGATTCCCAACGCGGAGCAAGTTCCAGCGTCCTAGGACTTTGACGAATATGTCGATCTGGAAGACTAGGGCTCCAACCGGATTCACAACGCGGAGCAAGCTCCAGCGTCTTGGGACTTTGACGAATATGTCGATCCGGGAGATTAGGCCTCAAACCGGAATCACAACGCGGAGCAAGCTCCAGCGTCCTTACCTTTGACGAACATGTCAATCCGAGAGACTAGAGCTCCAACCGGATTCCCGACGAACAGCAAGCTCCAGCGTCTTGGGACTTTGACGAACATGTCGATCCGGGAGACAAGAGCTCCAACCGGATACCCGACACGGAGCAAGCTCCAGCGTCATGGGACATTGACGAATATGTCGATCCGAGAGACTAGAGCTCCAAAGAGATTCCTGACGCGGAGCAAGCTCCAGCGTCCTGGGACATGACGAATATGTCGATCAGGTAGACTAGAGCTCCAACTGGATTCCTGACGCTGAGCAAGCTCCAGCGTTCTAGGACTTGACTAATGTGTCGATCCGGGAGACTAGAGCTCCAACCGGATTCTCGACGCGGAGCAAGCTCCAGTGTCCTTGGACTTTGACGAACATATCGATCCGGGAGCCTAAAGCTCCAACTGGATTCCCGACGCGGAGCAAGCTCTAGCGTCCTAGGACTTGACGAATATATCGATCCGAGAGACTAGAGCTCCAACCGGAATCCAGACGCGGTGCAAGGTCCAGCGTCCTGGGACTTGACTAATGTGTCGATCCGGGAGACTAGAGCTCCAACCGGATTTCCGACGCGGAGCAAGCTCAAGCGTCCTTGGACTTTGACGATGTCGATCCGGGAGACAAGAGCTTCAACCGGATTCCCGACACGGAGCAAGCTCCGGCTTCCTGGGACTTGACGAATATGTCGATCCGGGAGACTAGAGCTCCAACCGGATTCCCGGCGCGGAGCAAGCTCAAGCGTCCTGGGACTTGACTAATGTGTCGATCTGGGAGACTAAAGCTCCAACCAGATCCCGATGCGGAGCAAGCTCCAGTGTCCTGGGATTTTGACGAATATGTCGATCCGGAAGTCTAGAGCTCCAATAGGATTCCCTACACAAAGCAAGCTCCAACGTCCTGGGCCTTGACGAATATGTCGATCCGGAAGACTCGAGCTCCAACCGGATTCCCGACGCGGAGCAAGCTCTAGCGTCCTGGGACTTGACGAATATGTCAATCCGCGAGACTAGAGCTCCAAACGGATTCCCGACGCGGAGCAAGCTCCAGTGTCCTGGGACTTGACTAATGTGCCGATCCGAGAGACTAGAGCTCCAACCGGATTCCCGATGCGGAGCGAGCTCCAACGTCCTGGGACTTTGACGAATAAGTTGATCCGGGAGACTAGAGCTCCAACTGGATTCTCGATGTGGAGCAAGCTCCAGTGTCTTTGGACTTTGACGAACATGTCGATCCGGGAGTCTAGAGCTCCAACTTGATTCCCGACGTGGAGCAAGCTCTAGCGTCCTAGGAATTGACGAATATGTCGATCCGAGAGACTAGAGCTCCAACCGAAATCCAGACGCGGAGCAAGCTCCAGCGTCCAGGGACTTGACTAATGTGTCGATCCGGGAGACTAGAGCTCCAACTGGATTTCCGACGCGGAGCAAGATCAAGCGTCCTGGGACTTTGACGATGTCGATGCGGGAGACAAGAGCTCCAACCGGATTCCCGACGCGGAGCAAGCTCCGGCTTCCTGGGACTTGACGAATATGTCGATCCAGGAGACTAGAGCTCCAACCGGATTCCCGGCGCGGAGCAAGCTCAAGCGTCCTGTGACTTGACTAATGTGTCGATCCGGGAGACTAAAGATCCAACCGGATTCCCGATGCGGAGCAAGCTCCAGTGTCCTGGGATTTTGACGAATATGTCGATCCGGAAGTCTAGAGCTCCAATTGGATTCCTGACGTGAAGCAAGCTCTAGCGTCCTGGGACTTGACGAATATGTCGATCCAGGAGACTAGAGCTCCAACCGGATTCCAGACGCGGAGCAATTTCCAGCGTCTTGGGACTTGACTAATGTGTCGATCCGAGAGACTAGAGCTCCAACCGGATTCTAGACGCGGAGCAAGCTCAAGCGTCCCGGGACTTGACTAATGTGTCGATCCGAGAGACTAGAGCTCCAACCGGATTTCCGGCGCGGAGCATGCTCAAGCGTCCTGGGACTTCGACGAATATGTCGATCCGGGAAACAAGAGCTCCAACCGGATTCCCGACGCGGAGCAAGCTCCGGCTTCCTGGGACTTGACGAATATGTCGATCCGGGAGACTCGAACTCCAACCGGATTCCCCGCGCGGAGCAAGCTCAAGCGTCCTGGGACTTGACTAATGTGTCGATCCGGGAGACTAAAGCTCCTACCGGATTCCCGATGCGGACCAAGCTCCAGTGTCCTGGGATTTTGACGAATATGTCGATCCGGAAGTATAGAGCTCCAATTGGATTCCTGATGCGAACCAAGCTCTAGCTTCCTGGGACTTGACGAATAGGTCGATCCAGGAGACTAGAGCTCCAACCGGATTCCAGACACGGAGCAATCTCCAGCATCTTGGGACTTGACTAATGTGTCGATCCGAGAGACTAGAGCTCCAACCGGATTTTCGACGCGGAGCAAGCTCAAGGGTCCTGGGACTTTGACGAATATGTCGATCCGGGAGACAAGAGCTCCAACCGGATTCCCGAAGCGGAGCAAGCTCCAGCTTCCTGGGACTTGACGAATATGTCGATCCGGGAGACTAGAGCTCCAACCGGATTACCGGCGCGGAGCAAGCTCAAGCGTCCTGGGACTTGCCTAATGTGTCGATCCGGGAGACTAGAGCTCAAATCGGATTCCTGACGCGGAGCAAGCTCCAGTGTCCTGGGATTTGGACGAATATGTCAATCCGGAAGTCTAGAGCTCCAACCAGATTCCCTACACGGAGCAAGCTCTAGCGTCCTGGGCCTTGACGAATATGTCGATCCGGAAGACTAGAGCTCCAACCGGATTCTAGACGCGGAGCAAGCTCTAGCGTCCTGGGACTTGACGAATATGTCGATCCGGGAGACTAGAGCTCCAAACGGATTTCCGACGCGGAGCAAGCTCCAGCGTTCTGGGACTTGACTAATGTGTCGATCCGGGAGACTAGAGCTCCAACCGGATTCCCGACGCGGAGCAAGCTCCAGCGTCCTGGGATTTTGACGAATATGTCAATCCGGGAGACTAGAGCTCCAACTAGATTCCCGACGCAAAGCAAGCTCCAGCGTCCTGGGACTTTGACGAATAAGTCGATCCGGGAGACTAGAGCTCCAACCGGATACCCGACACGGAGCAAGCTACATCGTCCTGGGACTTGACGAATATGTCGATCCGGGAGACTAGAGCTCCAACCGGATTCGCGATGCGGAGCAAACTCAAGGGTCCTGGGACTTTGACTAATGTGTCGATCCGGGAGACTAGGGCTCCAACCGGATTCCCGACACGGAGCAAGCGCCAACGTCCCGGGACTTTGAAGAATAATTCGACCTGGGAGACTAGATCTCCAACCGAATGTCCGACGCGGAGCAAGCTACAGTGTCCTGGGACTTGACAAATATGTCGATCCGGGAGACTAGAGCTCCAACCAGATTACCGACGCGGAGCAAGCTCCAGCGTCCTGGGACTTGACTAATGTGTCGATCCGAGAGACTAGGGCTCCAACCGGATTCCCGACGCCGAGCAAGCTCCAGGTGTTCGACGTTCCATGTTTTGTTGAGGACCACTCTTTCTGGTGTATGGAGTTTGTAAGCTCCAGTGTGAATGCAGTCAAACACCACGTAGGGACCTTCCCATTTTGCATCTAATTTTTCACCCGTGAGGGAGAACCGGAGAACTAGATCTCCTTTCTCGAATTGGCGGGGGATCATGCGTTAGTTGCGGTATTTCTCTGTCTTTTTCTTGTGTTCTCGTGCCTTTAAAGTGACCAACCTCCTTCTTTCTGATGTGAGCCTAATTCGCCACGTTTATTTCGGGCAGATGCTGTCGCTTTGTTTTGAGGATGAGTATGGCACGGTTCTTCCGGAGTGGGTTCTCTTAACAACTCGGATTCTGAAGGACTTCCCAATGGCAGTGGTTCGCGGTGACTATGGCGTTCCTTATCACCGTCACGGGTGGAACCACTTAGTTTGCACAAATAGTGTGGACATTGGATCCTCTCTGACATTCCATCATAAAGGGGGACCCCGATTCGTAGTTTGCATCCTGGCTTCTGAAGGAGATGAAGTTGACGGGGATTGGGAAGACCTACACCCTGAGGGCCCTCTCCCTAATGGATCTCGCCTGAGTGAAGATAGAACCCAGCTGGTCCTTGGTAGGCCAAGAGTGGTGTGAAGCCCATCGGATGAAGTCGGGATCCTTATTTCTCAGGATTCCATGTATTTCCTGTTTACTGAACGCTTTGCAAATTCAGTCAGACGCCCTATTGGGGGGTGACCCTAGCGATCCCTCGTGCTTCTTTCTTGTTTGTTGTTACTTTTGTTTTACTATTCCTGGAGTTCATGGTCCTTTTATTAGCTTCAGTCTTTTGGTAAGGGAGACATTTCCCGGCTTCTGGGGGCGTAGGTTCCCCAGGCCATGCAACTTTTGTAAGTGCTTTGATTTGGGGAGACGTGACCCGGGGTAAGCTCCGTTGTCATGGATTTTAACGAATTTATCGATTCGGGAGACTAGTGCTACAACTTCATTCCTGACGCGGAGCAATCTCCAGCGTCCTAGGACTTTGACGAATATGTCGATCCGGAAGACTAGGGCTCCAACCGGATTCACGACGCGAAGCAAGCTCCAACGTTCTGGGACTTTGACGAATATGTCGATCCGGGAGATTAGGGCTCAAACCGGATTCACGACGCAGAGCAAGCTCCAGCGTCCTGTGACTTTGATGAACATGTCAATCCGGGAGACTAGATCTCCAACCGGATTCCCGACGCACAGCAAGCTCCAGCATCTTGGGACTTTGACGAACATGTCGATCCGGGAGACAAGAGCTCCAACCGGATTTCCCGGCACGGAGCAAGCTCCAGCGTCATGGGACTTTAACGAATATGTCGATCCGAGAGACTAGAGCTCCCACCGGATTCCCGACGCGTAGCAAGCTCAAGCGTCCTGGGACTTGACGAATATGTCGATCAGGGAGACTAGAGCTCCAACGGGATTCCTGACGCGGAGCAAGCTCCAACATTCTAGGACTTGACTAATGTGTCGATCCGGGAGACTAGAGCTACAATCGGATTCTCGACGCGGAGCAAGCTCCAGCGTCCTTGGAGTTTGACGAATATGTCGATCCGGGAGTCTAGAGCTCCAACTGGATTCCTGACGCGGAGCAAGCTCTAGCGTCCTGGAACTTGATGAATATGTCGATACGAGAGACTAGAGCTCCAACAGGATTCCCGAAGTGGAGCAAGCTCCGGCTTCCTAGGACTCGATAAATATGTCGATCCGAGAGACTAGAGCTCCAACCGGATTCCCGTCGCCGAGCAAGATAAAGCATCCTGAGACTTGACTAATGTGTCAATCCGGGAGACTAGAGTTCCAACCGGATTCCCGATGCGGAGCAAGCTCTAGTGTCCTGGGATTTTTACGAATATGTCGATCTGGAAGTCTAGAGCTCCAACCGGATTCCCTACACAGAGCAAGCTCCAGCGTCTTAGGCCTTGACGAATATGTCGATCCGGAAGACTAGAGCTGCAAACGGATTCTCGATGCGGAGCAAGCTCTAGCGTCCTGGGACTTGACGAATATGTCGATCCGGGAGACTAGAGCTCCAACCGGAATCCAGACGCGGAGCAAGCTCCAGCGTCCTGGGATTTGACTAATGTGTCGATCCGGGAGACTAGAGCTCCAACCGGATTTCCGACGCGGAGCAAGCTCAAGCGTCCTGTGACTTTGACTATGTCGATCCGGGAGACAAGAGCTCCAATCGGATTCCCGACGCGGAGCAATCTTCGGCATCTTGGGACTTGACTAATGTGTCGATCCGAGAGACTAGAGCTCCAACCGGATTTTCGACGCGGAGCAAGCTCAAAGGTCCTGGCACTTTGACGAATATGTCGATCCGGGAGACAAGAGCTCCAACCGGATTCCCGAAGCGGAGCAAGCTCCAGCTTCCTGGGACTTGACGAATATGTCGATCCGGGAGACTAGAGCTCCAACCGGATTACCGGCGCGGAGCAAGCTCAAGCGTCCTGGGACTTGCCTAATGTGTCGATCCGGGAGACTAGAGCTCAAATCGGATTCCTGACGCGGAGCAAGCTCCAGTGTCCTGGGATTTGGACGAATATGTCAATCCGGAAGTCTAGAGCTCCAACCAGATTCCCTACACGGAGCAAGCTCTAGCGTCCTGGGCCTTGACGAATATGTCGATCCGGAAGACTAGAGCTCCAACCGGATTCTAGACGCGGAGCAAGCTCTAGCGTCCTGGGACTTGACGAATATGTCGATCCGGGAGACTAGAGCTCCAAACGGATTTCCGACGCGGAGCAAGCTCCAGCGTTCTGGGACTTGACTAATGTGTCGATCCGGGAGACTAGAGCTCCAACCGGATTCCCGACGCGGAGCAAGCTCCAGCGTCCTGGGATTTTGACGAATATGTCAATCCGGGAGACTAGAGCTCCAACTAGATTCCCGACGCAAAGCAAGCTCCAGCGTCCTGGGACTTTGACGAATAAGTCGATCCGGGAGACTAGAGCTCCAACCGGATACCCGACACGGAGCAAGCTACATCGTCCTGGGACTTGACGAATATGTCGATCCGGGAGACTAGAGCTCCAACCGGATTCGCGATGCGGAGCAAACTCAAGGGTCCTGGGACTTTGACTAATGTGTCGATCCGGGAGACTAGGGCTCCAACCGGATTCCCGACACGGAGCAAGCGCCAACGTCCCGGGACTTTGAAGAATAATTCGATCTGGGAGACTAGATCTCCAACCGAATGTCCGACGCGGAGCAAGCTCCAGTGTCCTGGGATTTTGACGAATATGTCGATCCGGAAGTCTAGAGCTCCAATTGGATTCCTGACGTGAAGCAAGCTCTAGCGTCCTGGGACTTGACGAATATGTCGATCCAGGAGACTAGAGCTCCAACCGGATTCCAGACGCGGAGCAATTTCCAGCGTCTTGGGACTTGACTAATGTGTCGATCCGAGAGACTAGAGCTCCAACCGGATTCTAGACGCGGAGCAAGCTCAAGCGTCCCGGGACTTGACTAATGTGTCGATCCGAGAGACTAGAGCTCCAACCGGATTTCCGGCGCGGAGCATGCTCAAGCGTCCTGGGACTTCGACGAATATGTCGATCCGGGAAACAAGAGCTCCAACCGGATTCCCGACGCGGAGCAAGCTCCGGCTTCCTGGGACTTGACGAATATGTCGATCCGGGAGACTCGAACTCCAACCGGATTCCCCGCGCGGAGCAAGCTCAAGCGTCCTGGGACTTGACTAATGTGTCGATCCGGGAGACTAAAGCTCCTACCGGATTCCCGATGCGGACCAAGCTCCAGTGTCCTGGGATTTTGACGAATATGTCGATCCGGAAGTATAGAGCTCCAATTGGATTCCTGATGCGAACCAAGCTCTAGCTTCCTGGGACTTGACGAATAGGTCGATCCAGGAGACTAGAGCTCCAACCGGATTCCAGACACGGAGCAATCTCCAGCATCTTGGGACTTGACTAATGTGTCGATCCGAGAGACTAGAGCTCCAACCGGATTTTCGACGCGGAGCAAGCTCAAGGGTCCTGGGACTTTGACGAATATGTCGATCCGGGAGACAAGAGCTCCAACCGGATTCCCGAAGCGGAGCAAGCTCCAGCTTCCTGGGACTTGACGAATATGTCGATCCGGGAGACTAGAGCTCCAACCGGATTACCGGCGCGGAGCAAGCTCAAGCGTCCTGGGACTTGCCTAATGTGTCGATCCGGGAGACTAGAGCTCAAATCGGATTCCTGACGCGGAGCAAGCTCCAGTGTCCTGGGATTTGGACGAATATGTCAATCCGGAAGTCTAGAGCTCCAACCAGATTCCCTACACGGAGCAAGCTCTAGCGTCCTGGGCCTTGACGAATATGTCGATCCGGAAGACTAGAGCTCCAACCGGATTCTAGACGCGGAGCAAGCTCTAGCGTCCTGGGACTTGACGAATATGTCGATCCGGGAGACTAGAGCTCCAAACGGATTTCCGACGCGGAGCAAGCTCCAGCGTTCTGGGACTTGACTAATGTGTCGATCCGGGAGACTAGAGCTCCAACCGGATTCCCGACGCGGAGCAAGCTCCAGCGTCCTGGGATTTTGACGAATATGTCAATCCGGGAGACTAGAGCTCCAACTAGATTCCCGACGCAAAGCAAGCTCCAGCGTCCTGGGACTTTGACGAATAAGTCGATCCGGGAGACTAGAGCTCCAACCGGATACCCGACACGGAGCAAGCTACATCGTCCTGGGACTTGACGAATATGTCGATCCGGGAGACTAGAGCTCCAACCGGATTCGCGATGCGGAGCAAACTCAAGGGTCCTGGGACTTTGACTAATGTGTCGATCCGGGAGACTAGGGCTCCAACCGGATTCCCGACACGGAGCAAGCGCCAACGTCCCGGGACTTTGAAGAATAATTCGACCTGGGAGACTAGATCTCCAACCGAATGTCCGACGCGGAGCAAGCTACAGTGTCCTGGGACTTGACAAATATGTCGATCCGGGAGACTAGAGCTCCAACCAGATTACCGACGCGGAGCAAGCTCCAGCGTCCTGGGACTTGACTAATGTGTCGATCCGAGAGACTAGGGCTCCAACCGGATTCCCGACGCCGAGCAAGCTCCAGGTGTTCGACGTTCCATGTTTTGTTGAGGACCACTCTTTCTGGTGTATGGAGTTTGTAAGCTCCAGTGTGAATGCAGTCAAACACCACGTAGGGACCTTCCCATTTTGCATCTAATTTTTCACCCGTGAGGGAGAACCGGAGAACTAGATCTCCTTTCTCGAATTGGCGGGGGATCATGCGTTAGTTGCGGTATTTCTCTGTCTTTTTCTTGTGTTCTCGTGCCTTTAAAGTGACCAACCTCCTTCTTTCTGATGTGAGCCTAATTCGCCACGTTTATTTCGGGCAGATGCTGTCGCTTTGTTTTGAGGATGAGTATGGCACGGTTCTTCCGGAGTGGGTTCTCTTAACAACTCGGATTCTGAAGGACTTCCCAATGGCAGTGGTTCGCGGTGACTATGGCGTTCCTTATCACCGTCACGGGTGGAACCACTTAGTTTGCACAAATAGTGTGGACATTGGATCCTCTCTGACATTCCATCATAAAGGGGGACCCCGATTCGTAGTTTGCATCCTGGCTTCTGAAGGAGATGAAGTTGACGGGGATTGGGAAGACCTACACCCTGAGGGCCCTCTCCCTAATGGATCTCGCCTGAGTGAAGATAGAACCCAGCTGGTCCTTGGTAGGCCAAGAGTGGTGTGAAGCCCATCGGATGAAGTCGGGATCCTTATTTCTCAGGATTCCATGTATTTCCTGTTTACTGAACGCTTTGCAAATTCAGTCAGACGCCCTATTGGGGGGTGACCCTAGCGATCCCTCGTGCTTCTTTCTTGTTTGTTGTTACTTTTGTTTTACTATTCCTGGAGTTCATGGTCCTTTTATTAGCTTCAGTCTTTTGGTAAGGGAGACATTTCCCGGCTTCTGGGGGCGTAGGTTCCCCAGGCCATGCAACTTTTGTAAGTGCTTTGATTTGGGGAGACGTGACCCGGGGTAAGCTCCGTTGTCATGGATTTTAACGAATTTATCGATTCGGGAGACTAGTGCTACAACTTCATTCCTGACGCGGAGCAATCTCCAGCGTCCTAGGACTTTGACGAATATGTCGATCCGGAAGACTAGGGCTCCAACCGGATTCACGACGCGAAGCAAGCTCCAACGTTCTGGGACTTTGACGAATATGTCGATCCGGGAGATTAGGGCTCAAACCGGATTCACGACGCAGAGCAAGCTCCAGCGTCCTGTGACTTTGATGAACATGTCAATCCGGGAGACTAGATCTCCAACCGGATTCCCGACGCACAGCAAGCTCCAGCATCTTGGGACTTTGACGAACATGTCGATCCGGGAGACAAGAGCTCCAACCGGATTTCCCGGCACGGAGCAAGCTCCAGCGTCATGGGACTTTAACGAATATGTCGATCCGAGAGACTAGAGCTCCCACCGGATTCCCGACGCGTAGCAAGCTCAAGCGTCCTGGGACTTGACGAATATGTCGATCAGGGAGACTAGAGCTCCAACGGGATTCCTGACGCGGAGCAAGCTCCAACATTCTAGGACTTGACTAATGTGTCGATCCGGGAGACTAGAGCTACAATCGGATTCTCGACGCGGAGCAAGCTCCAGCGTCCTTGGAGTTTGACGAATATGTCGATCCGGGAGTCTAGAGCTCCAACTGGATTCCTGACGCGGAGCAAGCTCTAGCGTCCTGGAACTTGATGAATATGTCGATACGAGAGACTAGAGCTCCAACAGGATTCCCGAAGTGGAGCAAGCTCCGGCTTCCTAGGACTCGATAAATATGTCGATCCGAGAGACTAGAGCTCCAACCGGATTCCCGTCGCCGAGCAAGATAAAGCATCCTGAGACTTGACTAATGTGTCAATCCGGGAGACTAGAGTTCCAACCGGATTCCCGATGCGGAGCAAGCTCTAGTGTCCTGGGATTTTTACGAATATGTCGATCTGGAAGTCTAGAGCTCCAACCGGATTCCCTACACAGAGCAAGCTCCAGCGTCTTAGGCCTTGACGAATATGTCGATCCGGAAGACTAGAGCTGCAAACGGATTCTCGATGCGGAGCAAGCTCTAGCGTCCTGGGACTTGACGAATATGTCGATACGGGAGACTAGAGCTCCAACCGGATTTCCGACGCGGAGCAAGCTCAAGCGTCCTGTGACTTTGACGATGTCGATCCGGGAGACAAGAGCTCCAATCGGATTCCCGACGCGGAGCAAGCTCCGGCTTCCTGGGACTTGACAAATATTTCGATAAGGGAGACTAGAGCTCCAACCGGATTCCCGGCGCGGAGCAAGCTCCAGCGTCCTGGGACTTGACTAATGTGTCGATACGGGAGACTAGAGCTCCAATCGGATTCCCGACGCGGAGCAAGCTCCAGCGCCCTGGGACATTGACGAATAAGTCGATCCGGGAGACTAGAGCTCCAACCGGATTTCAGACGCGGAGCAAGCTACAGTGTCCTGTGACTTGACAAATATGTCAATCCGGGAAACTAGAGCTCCAACCGGATTACCGACGCGGAGCAAGCTCCAGCGTCCTGGGACTTGACTAATGTGTCGATCCAGGAGACTAGGGCTCCAACCGGATTCCCGACGCGGAGCAAGCTCCAGCGTCCTCGAACTTTGACAAATAAGTCGATCCGGGAGACTAGAGCTCCAACCGGATTCCCGGCATGGAGGAAGCTACAGCGTCCTGGGACTTGACGAATATGTCGATCCGGAAGACTAGAGCTCCAACCGGATTCCCGACGAGGAGCAAGCTCAAGGGTCCTGGGACTCTGACGAATACGTCGATCCGGGAGACTAGAGCTCCAACCGGATTCCCGATGCAGAGCAAGCTACAGTGTCCTGGGACTTGACTAATAAGTCGATCCGGGAGACTAGAGCTCCAACTAGATTCCCGACGCGGAGCAAGCTCCAACGTCCTAGGACTTTGATGAATATGTCGATCCGAGAGACTAGGGCTCCAACCGGATTCACGACACGGAGCAAGCTCCAGCGTCCTGGGACTTTGACGAATATGTCGATCCGGGAGACTAGGTCTCAAACCGGATTCACGACGTGGAGCAATCTCCGGCGTCCTGTGACTTTGACGAACATGTCAATCCGGGAGACTAGAGCTCCAACCGGATTCCCGACGCACAACAAGCTCCAGCGTCTTGGGACTTTGACGAACATGTCGATCCGGGAGACTAGAGCTCCAACCGGATTCCCGACGCGGAGCAAGCTCCAGCGTTATGGAACTTTGACGAATATGTCGATCCGAGAGACTAGAGCTCCAACTGGATTCCCGACGCGGAGCAAGCTCTAGCGTCCTGGGACATGACTAATATGTCGATCTGGGAGACTAGAGCTCCAACCGGATTCCCGACGCGGAGCAAGCTCCAGCGTTCTAGGACTTGACTAATGTGTCGATCCGGGAGACTAGAGCTCCAACCGAATTCTCGATGCGGAGCAAGCTACAGCGTCCTTGGACTTTAACGAATATGTCGATTCGGGAGTCTAGAGCACCAACTGGATTCCCAACGCGAAGCAAGCTCTAGCGTCCTGGGACTTGACGAATATGTCGATCCGGGTGACTAGAGCTCCAACCGGATTCCAGACGTGTAGCAAGCTCCAGCGTCCTGGGACTTGACTAATGTGTCGATCCGGGAGACTAGAGCTCCAACAGGATTTCTGACGCGGAGCAAGCTCAAGCGTCCTGGGACTTTGACGAATATGTCTATCCGGGAGACAAGAGCTCCAACCGGATTCCCGACGCGCAGGAAGCTCCAGCTTCCTGGGACTTGACTAATGTGTCGGTCCGGGTGACTAGAGTTCCAACCGGATTCCCGACGCGGAGCAAGGTCCAGTGTCCTGGGATTTGGAGGAATATGTCGATACGGAAGTCTAGAGCTCCAACCGGATTCCCTACACGGAGCAAGCTCCAGCGTCCTGGGCCTTGACGAATATGTCGATCCGGAAGACTAGAGCTTCAACCGGATTCCTGACGCGGAGCAAGCTCTAGCGTCTTGGGACTTGACGAATATGTCAATCCAAGAGACTAGAGCTCCAAACGGATTCCCGACGTGGAGCAAGCTCCAGCGTCCTGGGACTTGACTAATGTGTCGATCCGGGAGACTAGAGCTCCAACCGGAATCCAGACGCGGAGCAAGCTCCAGCGTCCTGGGATTTGACTAATGTGTCGATCCGGGAGACTAGAGCTCCAACCGGATTTCCGACGCGGAGCAAGCTCAAGCGTCCTGGGACTTTGACGAATATGTCTATCCGGGAGACAAGAGCTCCAACCGGATTCCCGACGCGGAGGAAGCTCTAGCTTCCTGGGACTTGACTAATGTGTCGGTCCGGGTGACTAGAGTTCCAACCGGATTCCCGACACGGAGCAAGCTCCAGTGTCCTGGGATTTGGAGGAATATGTCGATCCGGAAGTCTAGAGCTCCAACCGGATTCCCTACACGGAGCAAGCTCCAGCGTCCTAGGCCTAGACGAATATGTCGATCCGGGAGACTAGGGCTCCAACCGGATTCCCGACGCGGAGCAAGCTCCAGCGTCCTCGGACTTTGACGAATAAGTCGATCCGGGAGACTAGAGCTCCAACCGGATTCCCGGCACGGAGGAAGCTACAGCGTCCTGGGACTTGACGAATATGTCGATCCGGAAGACTAGAGCTCCAACCGGATTCCCGACGCGGAGCAAGCTCAAGGGTCCTGGGACTCTGACGAATACGTCGATCCGTGAGACTAGAGCTCCAACCGAATTCCCGATGCAGAGCAAGCTACAGTGTCCTGGGACATGACTAATAAGTCGATCCGGGAGACTAGAGCTCCAACTGGATTCCCGACGCGGAGCAAGCTCCAACGTCCTAGGACTTTGATGAATATGTCGATCCGAGAGACTAGGGCTCCAACTGGATTCACGACACGGAGCAAGCTCCAGCGTCCTGGGACTTTGACGAATATGTCGATCCGGGAGACTAGGTCTCAAACCGGATTCACGACGTGGAGCAATCTCCAGCGTCCTGTGACTTTGACGAACATGTCAATCCGGGAGACTAGAGCTCCAACCGGATTCCCGACGCACGGCAAGCTCCAGCGTCTTGGGACTTTGACGAACATGTCGATCCGGGAGACTAGAGCTCCAACCGGATTCCCGACGCGGAGCAAGCTCCAGCGTTATGGAACTTTGACGAATATGTCGATCCGAGAGACTAGAGCTCCAACTGGATTCCCGACGCGGAGCAAGCTCTAGCGTCCTGGGACTTGACTAATATGTCGATCTGGGAGACTAGAGCTCCAACCGGATTCCCGACGCGGAGCAAGCTCCAGCGTTCTAGGACTTGACTAATGTGTCGATCCGGGAGACTAGAGCTCCAACCGAATTCTCGACGCGGAGCAAGCTACAGCGTCCTTGGACTTTAACGAATATGTCGATTCGGGAGTCTAGAGCACCAATTGGATTACCGACGCGAAGCAAGCTCTAGCGTCCTGGGACTTGACGAATATGTCGATCCGGGTGACTAGAGCTCCAACCGGATTCCAGACGTGGAGCAAGCTCCAGCGTCCTGGGACTTGACTAATGTGTCGATCCGGGAGACTAGAGCTCCAACCGGATTTCTGACGCGGAGCAAGCTCAAGCGTCCTGGGACTTTGACGAATATGTCTATCCGGGAGACAAGAGCTCCAACCGGATTCCCGACGCGGAGGAAGCTCCAGCTTCCTGGGACTTGACTAATGTGTCGATCCGGGTGACTAGAGTTCCAACCGGATTCCCGACGCGGAGCAAGCTCTAGTGTCCTAGGATTTGGAGGAATATGTCGATCCGGAAGTCTAGAGCTCCAACCGGATTCCCTACACGGAGCAAGCTCCAGCGTCCTGGGCCTTGACGAATATGTCGATCCGGAAGACTAGAGCTTCAACCAGATTCCTGACGCGGAGAAAGCTCTAGCGTCTTGGGACTTGACGAATATGTCGATCCAAGAGACTAGAGCTCCAAACGGATTCCCGACGTGGAGCAAGCTCCAGCGTCCTGGGACTTGACTAATGTGTCGATCCGGGAGATTAGAGCTCCAACCGGAATCCAGACGCAGAGAAAGCTCCAGCGCCCTGGGATTTGACTAATGTGTCGATCCGGGAGACTAGAGCTCCAACCGGATTTCCGACGCGGAGCAAGCTCAAGCGTCCTGGGACTTTGACGAATATGTCTATCCGGGAGACAAGAGCTCCAACCGGATTCCCGACGCAGAGGAAGCTCCAGCTTCCTGGGACTTGACTAATGTGTCGGTCCGGGTGACTAGAGTTCCAACCGGATTCCCGACAAGGAGCAAGCTCCAGTGTCCTGGGATTTGGAGGAATATGTCGATCCGGAAGTCTAGAGCTCCAACCGGATTCCCTACACGGAGCAAGCTCCAGCGTCCTGGGCCTTGACGAATATGTCGATGCGGAAGACTAGAGCTTCAACCGGATTCCCGACGCGGAGCAAGCTCTAGCGTCCTAGGACTTGACGAATATGTCGATCCAAGAGACTAGAGCTCCAAACGGATTCCCGACGTGGAGCAAGCTCCAGCGTCCTGGGACTTGACTAATGTGTCAATCCGGGAGACTAGAGCTCCAACCGGATTCCCAAAGCGGAGCAAGCTCCAGCGTCCTTGGATTTTGACGAATATGTCGATCCGGGAGACTAGAGCTCCAACTGGATTCCCGACGCGGAGCAAGCTCCAGCGTCCTGGGACTTTGACGAATAAGTCAATCCAGGAGACTAGAGCACCAACCGGAACCCCGATACGGAGCAAGCTACAGCGTCCTGGGACTTGACGAATATGTCGATCCGGGAGACTAGAGCTCCAACCAGATTCCCGACGCGGAGCAAACTCAAGGGTCATGGGACTTTGACTAATGTGTCGATCCGGGAGACTAGGGCTCCAACCGGATTCCCGACGCGGATCAAGCGCCAACGTCTTGGGACTTTGAAGAATAATTCGATCCGGGAGACTAGAGCTCCGACCGGATTTCCGACGCGGAGCAAGCTACAGTGTCCTGGGACTTGACAAATATGTCGATCCGGGAGACTAGAGCTCCAACCGGATTACCGACGCGGAGCAAGCTCCAATGTCCTGGGACTTGACTAATGTATTGATCCGAGAGACTAGGGCGCCAACCGGATTCCCGACGCGGAGCAAGCTCCAGGTGTTCGACGTTCCATGTTTTGTTGAGGACCACTCCTTCTGGTGTTTGGAGTTTGTAAGCTCCAGTGTGAATGCAGTCAAACACCACGTAGGGTCCTTCCCATTTTGCATCTAATTTGTCACCCGTGAGGGAGAACCGAAGAACTAGATCTCCTTTCTCGAATTGGCGGGGGATCATGCGTTAGTTGCGGTATTTCTCTGTCTTTTTCTTGTATTCTCGTGCCTTTAAAGCGACCAACCTCCTTCTTTCTGATGTGAGCCTAATTCGCCATGTTTTACACTTACTTTTATATCCATTTCTGCAGGCATTTCATACATTTGGGTTAGAATAATACATAATTTGTGTAGTTTATGTTTATTTCTAATATATGGAGGTCTACAGAAGTTTTTGTTATATTTCACAGAAATCGGACGCATATTGGCGCTTAAAGGAAAAGTCATGAAGAAGCTAAAAATGGTGCAGCTGTAGAAAACGCAACTTTTCGCAATTCATCATTCTAAATCAAGCTTTCATGTCTTCATGAGAGTTGTAGCCCTCAGAAATAGCTTTCCAACGCATGGTCATATGCGTCAATCCGACGAACGAGGACACAGGAAAGTGCGTGTCAAGAACAGAGCAGGATGTTGAGAAGACTGGTCGATATCGACCAAACACACTCAATATCGACCAGATTTAGGTCGAAATTCTCCAAATCGACTCAGAGTTGGCCAGAATCGACAAAGCTGAAGAAATAGTGGTCGATATCGACTTAACCAAGTCAATATCGAGTAACTCAAGTCAATATCGAGTACAAATCAACTCGATTTTCATCTCTGGAGTCAATATCGAGCAGCTGAAGAGAAACCAAGGAAAATGCCGGGTCAATATCGACTGACCTTAGTCAATATCGACTGGACCCACGACGGCGGATTCCGAGCTTAACCGTCTTCTTGTTAAGTTTCTATCCCGAATCCGATGGAGATATTTTTGAGACCAAATTCTATCCACATCTATCAAGAGCTATCAAGTCAAGGGAGAAGATATTTTATCCACATTGGATATAATTATGGATTTAATTCCTTTATTCCATTTATTTATCTTTAAGCCTTTAGATATTTAGATATAGATATAGATATAGATATACTTTCTTACCTTGATTAGCAAGGGTTGGAAGCCTATAAATAAAGCCTTAGGGGCTGGATTTTATTCATTCAATTTCAGAGAGAACAAGTAAGTAGTTACATAGAGAGAGTAGATGAGAGAGTTTGTGGCGAGAGAAGTTGGAAAGGCGAAAGCGGATTTGGCTTCGATTAGTTGTAAGCTTTCTTTAGTTTATTTAATGCAAGTTATTTCCTTTTATTATTGATGTCTTTCTTGATGATGAAGAGCGAGTAGTCCACCTACTTCTAGGGTCGGGGTGAGCCCGACAGTGGCCATGTGAAGTAATGCAGTAAAGGTTTGATCTTTTTATGGAATTCGTCTTCTATCCCTATGAGTATGATTCTTTTGTGAAAGTTGAAGGTGATCCTTGTTTGTGTTATTGAAGCGAAAGTGATCTTAATACAACTTGGATTAATTATGTGAAAAGGGTTAGTAACAATTAGGGTTTATGCGAAAGCCTCTATATTCCTATTTGTTAATAACGAAAGTTATTTGATGGAAAGCATGATATTTTATACCTTTACGTGTTATTTTGCATGGTTATCGTTGTGGTGTTGAAACCTCGATCTTGGAAGTATTTTAGTTCATTGATTTATTTCACAAAGTTCTGAGTTTTCAAGTTTCTGCGGTCAATATTGAGTTGTATTCTGTCGATTTTTGTAGTCGATATTGAGTATCTCCAGTCAATATTGACTAAGGTTCTCCACTTGTGTTCTGTTTCTGTTTTGGGTCAATATTGAGTCACTGTGGTCGATTTTTCTAGTCAATATCGACTACCACAGGTCAATATCGACCAAGTTTGTTGTCTTTGCTTTCTTTTCTGCCTTTATTTGTTATTTCTGTCAATCTGTCCGTGAGATTTTACTTCTACCTGAGATCCACTGACACGCTTCCTCGAGGATCGATTCTGACAACCTTCTACTACAACGGGAGGAAGTCTTGTATTCATTTGCTGAGACAGGGAAGTCATTCTGATCTATACTTTACATTTATTTCATACTTGACCATCCTCCTGCATTCGGCCGACCATGAGAAAGGACGTGCAAAGTCATGTGCAGAGCTTCACGAGACAGGGAAGTCATGCTGAGACTTTTTCGGCGGTTATTAAACCCATGGCTTCTGCCTCCACCCATCTTGTGAAGTAGTCTACCAGACTACCACAACAAGGATGTACTTCAGTTGTCCTGGAGTTGTGGGGAAAGGTCCCAAGATGTCCATTCCCCATAGAGGAAAGGGGCATGCCCCAAAAATACTTTGGAGTGGCTCGACGGGTTCCACGCGGACATTCTCATGTTTCTGGCATGCGTCGCAGCTCTGCACATGACTTTGCACGTCCTTCCTCATGGTCGACCAGTAATACCCTAACCTCATGATCTTTGCGGTCAAGGATCTCCACCCTTGGTGGTGCGCACATACTCCTGCGTGCAATTCTTCAACTATGATTGTTCCTTCGTCCGTGGTCACACACAACAGGTCGGGGAAGTTAAAACCTTTCTTGTACAATCTGCCTTCGCGAATCGTGAATCGGGTGGCTTGGTAGTTCATCTTCTTAGCTTCCACTCTTTCTGAGGGAATGACTCCTTTCCCTAAGTACTCTGCGATTGGGGTGCACCAATCTCCTAATCCTTCGGTTTGGGCCACGTAGATTTCCTGGACAAATCCCCGTTGCTCCCTTTTTTCAAACACGAAGTTCTCTCCAGCTTCCGGGGGTATGGCCGCCCCAATCTAAGCCAGAAGATCTGCTGACTCGTTCATCTCTCGGGGAACCGACTCCAGGCTAAAATGCAGAAAGGATCGTTTTAACGCCATAACTTTACGTAGATAGTCCGGTAGAAGGCATGTCTTGGCCTCACAGGTCTCGTCCACCTGCCTTGCGAGTTGCGACTACATCCGAGTCGGTGTAGATGGCAATTATTCACGCCCCTTGGGCTAGCGCGACTTCCAGTCCCGCGATCAGAGCTTCATACTCTGCCTCGTTGTTGATCACTTGGAAATCCAGTTTATGAGCGAAGCATATTTGTTCTCCCTCGGGGGTAGTGAGCGTGATTCCTATCCCGCTGCCGTCAGCATTTACGGCTCCATATACCCTCAGAACCCATCTGTTCTGGTAGTCTCCCCCGTCGTCCTCAAAGCTTATTTCACAGATGAAATCGGAGAGGACCTGAGCCAGAGCCGCTTTGCAGGGTGCATAAGTTATTTCAAACTCGGAGAGTTCTATGGCCCACTTGGTCAATCGTCCCGACAAGCTGGGCGAATGGAGGATCTGCCTCAGCGGCAAGTCCGTCAATACTTCTATCCCATGGTCCTGGAAGTATGGCCGGAGCCTTCTAGCCGCGAAGATCAGACAGAGTATCACCTTCTCCACTGGTTCATACCTGGTTTCCGCATCGTGTAGCACTCTGCTTACATAGTATACAGGGTATCGACCTTCCCTGGTGAGAACCGCACTGATGGTAGTACCCTTGGTTGCCAAGTAGAGCTGCAGACTCTCTACCTCTTGTGGTTAGTGCAGAGTGGGTAAGCGGTGCAGAAAAGCCTTTCATTTCTCAAAGGCGTGATGAAGCTCTGGGGTCCACTGTATCGGCCCCTTCTTTTGTAATAATGCGAAGAAAGGCAGAGACTTGTCGGCCAAGCATGAGCAGAAACGCCCCAGTTAGTTCACCGCGCCATTTAAGGACTGTACCTCTTTAATCGTACGCGGCGGCCACAGTTCCTGAATTGCAGTAATCCTTGTTGGGTTCACGTCTATCCCCCGCTGGCTGACCATGAAACCCAGAAACTTACCGGAGTCGACGCCGAACACACATTTTTCTGCATTTAAATTTAGTCCGCCCCGCCTCAAGGAGTCAAAGGTTTCCTGGAGATCCGCCGCATGGTTTTCTGCTTTGCGGCTCCGGACCACTATGTCATCCACGTAGATTGACAGGTTCTTTGCAAGATGTCCACGGAAGATTTTGTCAACGGTTCTCTGGAAAGTATCCCCGGCATTTCGCATACCAAAAGGCATCACTTTATAGCAAAAGATCCCCTGATTGGTGATGAAAGTGATTGCTTTCTTGTCTATCGGATCCATGCGAATCTGGTTGTACCCGGAGTACGCGTCCAAAAAACTCAACGCTTCATTCCCTGCGGTGATGTCTACCAATTCGTCAATCGAAGGTAGGAGATAACTGTCTTTTGGGCAAGACTTGTTCAAATCGGAGAAATCCATGCACATTCTCCACTTCCCATTTGCCTTCTTGACCAAGACGACGTTCGAAAGCCAAGGAAAACCTTCCACTGCTTCTATAAACCCTGCTTCCATCAGTTTTTCTACTTCCTCCTTGGTGGCTTGGGATCGCTCGGGGGCCATTTTTCTCTTCTTTTGTGCTATTGGTCGAGCAGCATGGCAAATCCTGAGGGTGTGGATGGCTATGAACGCAGGGACCCCTAGAAGGTCCTTGGGCGACCACGCGAACACGTCGCGGGACTGTTGGATGATATTCAGTACACGATCTTTCTCCTCCGTTCCCAGAGCCTGGCCCATATAAACTCTTTCTTCGAGGTTGAAGAAAGGTTGATGGACTGTCCTCTGGTCCGCGGTCGGGATCTCTCGTTCCTCCAGTCTGACCTCAAGGTCAGCTTCTCGAGTCTGCTCTCCCGGGTTTTCTGTCCTTCATTCCCCTCTTGGAGGCTTTCACCTGTTCCTTCGACTTCACTCTATGCAGTACCACAGAGGCACATTACTTCTTTGTTTTTTTTGGAGGGAAGTCATATAGCAGCTTCTGCTCTCTGGTTGTTGGCCACAAACTTCTCCTGTTCCTCCTCCCGGTATTCGGAACTTCCCTTTAAAATGGTATATGGATACTGCCATTTGGAATTTATAGAGAGACACCCTACCGAGGAGTGCATTATAAGTAATCGGTATCCTGAGCACTGTGAACACTATGTTCTCCAATCGGCGGTTGGGGGACGTACCCAGCACTACCGCTAATTCTATGGTACCCGCCACCTATACCTCATCCCCAGAAAACGTCACCGGAGTCCAATGGTAGGGCTTTAAAGCCGACGCGGATATACCGATCTGGGAGAAAGCTTCTCAGGATAGGATGTCTACAGATAAGCAAGTATCTATGAAGACCCTCCTGACGGTCTTTGTGGCGATTTGGGCGTGGATAACCAGTGGATCTGTGTGTGGCATGCGGACACCCTCGTCATCCTTCGCGGCAAAAATTAACTCCATATGGCCCTGCGAGGCGATCCTTTGGCTTGCCGAGGAGGGGGGTTGTTTTATCTCTCTCTCATAGTTATTCCTATCTTGCCGGCTAGCCCCCGAAAGTGACGGTCCCCCCGCCAAGGTATCGATGATGCCTTCGGGTTCAGGGATCCGGTTGGTCCGAGTTTTCTCATGGAGAGCCTCATTTCTAGAAGCTTGGTTAACTGAGCGCTACGCCGGCTGGGCCTTGCCCCTTCAGCCACCTCGCCATCTTCTGCCCCCACCTCCTACCGTGGTTGTAAGGGGGATAACGCGGTTGCTCATTCCGATCTCCCTGTCGTCGGGGAAATCCTTCCCTCTGAGCTTGTCGAAGACCCCTTTGGTATTCCACATATTGTTCTTCTCTTGGGTCATGGGGACCGCGATGAGGCCGCCCATAGTTGTGGCGTCCTTCCTCTCTCCGGGAGGACCTGTGCTCTTTGTCATGCCGTGCCCCTTGGCCGCGCTCGTTCGGATCTACAACTGGGTTCATTCTTTCGTTGTTGAGGTGTACTTCGTCTTGTCGCGAGGCAGGTCGGTGATCCGTAAAGTAATGCCTTCTCTGCTTTCCCGCTCCCTTATCCTTTCGGAAATTTCCGGCGATTTCCCGAAGAAACCTTGTTGTCCTTCATTCGCCCTTGAGCTTGAGGCTGCGGCCTCTTCTGCCTCGATCTGGATGGACACCATGTCTCTTAGCGTGTCATAGCTCTTAGGTTTCTTCTTGAACAAGAGAGTCTTGAAGTTGCCTTCTGCCAAGTTTCCCATGAGGATGATGACTGCTGACTCATGGTTAAAGTTCGGGATTTGTACCACCACACTGGTGAATCGCGCAAAGAATTGCCCCAAGGTCTCATGTTTTCCCTGTCTGATGGAGTTCAAGTCCGGCATGGTCTTCTTGCGCGACCGGCAGCTCCCGAAATGTGAATTGAATACTTGACCGGTTATGGAATTTTGTGGGAGGTTAGTGAACCATGTCAGGGCTATGTTGGTCAAAATCGACGGGAAAGTGCGGCAGAGCATCGCGTCATTGTACTCGTTTATCCCCATAGCCGTTACGAAATGGCACATGTGATCGTCTGGGTCAGTAGTGCCATCATATTTCATGAGATTGACGTCCCTCCACCGCTTGGGGAACGGGGCTCGACAGATTTCAGTCGAAAAGGCTGAAGGTATGAGGTCCGGCGTATCCATCCGTGTAGGGGATGAGTTGGCTCTATTAGACATGGGAATGTCTTAAGACTGTCCATTGCGGTAGAACTTGTTGGCCCGCAGATTCCCATAATGGAAATGCCGACCTGGGTTCTCGAACCCCTCCTGTTGGTGACGTTCCTGCCGGGCGTTTTCGTAGTCGTTTCCGTAGAAACCATCGCGAACATATCCATGTCGGGAGGTTTGGAAACCATCATGTCCATAGAAGAAGAAATGTCTAGGGTTTGGTGGGGGGGAAATAATAGCCCCCGTTTTCCCCATCACCTTGTCAAATATGTTCGGGATCTGGAGAGGGGGGGGGGGGAAGTGACCTTCGGTGAACCCCCCGCCCTTCCCGACGTGCTGGGGTATATATGGTGAGAAGACGGGGTCACTGTGAGTTTCTGAAGGGTTCGGAGAGGCATTGTGCGGGGCAGACCCTACGGTCCCATCCGTGTCGTGACTCATCATATTAGATGCATCCTTCATGTGATTGCTCATCTTCTTTTATCTGCTACCTGTAAACTTACAGGTAGCAGATAAAAGAACCCGCTGCGATATCGGCGTATCGGTTGAAAATATCGGTCAACGGGCGATATCGGGTTAACGACCGATATATCGGTCAATATCGGGTTGACCGATATATCCTCAGCCTAAAAACGACGTCGCTTGTTATTTTCTTTAAAAAAAAATTGCTGGGTCAGGGTTTTCTCTCCTTTTCTTTCTTCATTTCGCTGGCGACCTCGCTTCCCTCGTGCGCCGTTCTCCGCTGTGCCGGCTACTCCGACTGTCTCGCTTCCCTCGTCCGCCGGTGACCTCGCTTCCCTCGTCCTCCGGCGACCTCGCTTCCCTCGCAGCGCTGCATCTTCTTCATACCATCTGAACTTCGAAGTTGTACGACAGTAACTCAGTAAGTAAACCCTCTTTCGATTCGCCTTTCGATTTTTGGTTGAATGAATGTGTTTAATTGAATAAAGTGCTTCGATTTGAGATGTTTACTGATTGATAAGTTTCAATTTCGGGAGGTTTCGAATTTGGGAGGTTTCAATGTCGCATACTTGCAGATAAGAACAGTTCATGTTTTGATTTTTGGTTGAATGAATGAATGTACTCTGAAATTTTGAATTTGGGAGGTTTCGAATGGGTAATTTCGATTTGGTTGAATGAATGTGATATGAAATTCTAAATTCGGGAGATTTCGATTCGGTTGAATGATAAGACTGACTGACTGTATTTGTGTATTTTGAAGAACATAGGAAGAGCGGAGCAAACTTGCGTATTTTGAAGAACATGGGAAAAGCGGACCTGCCTATCTTTGATTCTTAGGCCCTTTTAATTAATTATAGTAGTGTTTGTTTGTGTATTTTAAATATTTATTTGTCAAAACTATTTAGGTATTTTGAATTTGATTGTTAGGACTCTAACAAATTGGCATTGTTGTAAGGTAACTTTAGCTATAAATGGAGTTTTTTTTTGTCATGTTTATTTAGTAATTTTGCAATTTAAATATTAATTTTTCATATGTATTTTTACATTTTGAAGTATAAATATAATATTTGTGGGTAAAAATTAGCGAAACCGATAAATCCGATATATCCCGATATATCTCCGATATATCCCCGACATATCATTTTTACTCCTAACCGATACGACCCCGATACACGATATTTAGAACCTTGCCTGTAAGATTTATAATCCTTTATTAGAAAAGAGTTCATGCCAGTTCCATCAGCATGAACTTCCTTCAAACCTCTTAGCGTGAGACTGTTCCCACAGACGGCGCCAGTGATAAAACCGCATTTGAAAGGCGGACCCCACCCCACGTATCCATGGAAGAGGGGTGCCACACGTCATGATTTAAGTGGTCAACGGTCTTACCTGAAATTCCTCCCCTTGGGAAAGGTCTCTCAGAGCTACTATCCTAGGGGAGGCCCTTTGCCTGTGCCGAAATGACCACGCATTTTAAGACGGTCTTACCCCAGTCTAGTCATCCGCGGACGGCAGATGACCAACGACGGGCGCCGCCGAGTCCTACCTATGACTCGTTCCACCCTTCGGACGACGATTTCATTAAGGCTATTTGGAGAGAATGAGCCCTTGCCTTAGAACAGAATGAAAAGGTTGAAGTCGGGACCTCCAGGTTGAGGAATCCCTTAATACCAATACTTGTAAGCCCACCTATTCGACGATTATGATGGATGCTTGGCACTTGCGAGGTCGGCTTAGTATTAATATGCTTAGACTTCGTCCTCTGATATAAGACAATACCCTCCTTTAAGTTTTCCGAAAAAAGCATCTATCTTAGAGTGTCTCCTCGTATTTATAGTGTGTGCCCACTCCCCTCCCCGGGGGAGTGTTCCCTCCTCTTTTCCATTTGTTGAAGTATGGCTACCACGTGTTCTAAGGGAGAGGGCGCGTGGGTGGTGGACATGTGCGACATCTGGCCGAGCTGCATGCGGCCTTCGTCCGCAAATCACTTGTTAGCGCGTCCGTATATGCCCACTTCCCCAGCCCTTTTTATTGCTTCTTTCCTTTTTTCCCTCTTTCTGCTATTTTCGGTCATCATCAGGATTGTTTTGCTTATGGTGCTAATAGATGTATCAACATGTTGGTCACATGTGAGTTTACTGTCGATAAGAATGAGTGCAATGGCCCTTATCATGAGCCCCCAACAAGAAACTATGGTCAAAACAATATGGATATGGAAAATGAATATTTTCCCAAAGATTAAGAACTTCATGTGGAGACTGAGCAATATGGGGTTAACAACAAAAAAAATGCAGACAAAAAGGTGTCTCGATCCCTCTTGCTTGTAGTCTTTGCAGTTGCTCATGCGAAGATAAAGTTCACATGTTCACAAAATTCAATTACATTATAAAATTCACATATTGTAGACAACCAGTAACCACCATCATTAGGAACCTCACTTTTCAAACAATAAATACGAAGAATATCATCGGAAAGCTTGGTTGTAATGTTTAGAAAGTGAAAAGACCAAACGAGTCCTGCATTGAAAATATGAAAGATAAAACCTTAGTATATAATTTAGTGGGATACTTCTAATTCACATACTCCCTCCGTTCAACAAAACTTGTCGTTTACTATTCACGCACGCTTTTTTAGAATGATAAAAAATATATAAAATATTCATTTTTAAAAAAAAAATTTAACAAGTTTGTACTTATTAATAATAACTACGAAATTGTTAAAAAAAATTATTTAAAAAGTCGATATTTTATACTCCCTCTGTTCGGCAAAACTTGTCGTTTTAGAGTTTTGTTTTTGTTCGGAAAAACTTGTCATTTTAGATATTTTTGCTTCTACTTTACTAAAATGCCCCTGATTTGATTGATATGTTGTGAGTTGTAGTTTTTGATAAAGTAAAAAGTAGGGTAATAATTGATGGTAAATTAGTAAAAAAGAAGTGTAATTATTAGTTTTATTAAAAGTTGTGTGGAGAGTTAAAATGACAAGTTTTGCCGAACGGATGGAGTATAGTTTTTCGCTCCTAAAAAAGCGTGCATGAATAGTAAAACGTCAAGTTTTGTTGAACGGATGGAGTATTATTTAGAAGGTGAAAAGATCAAACTAGTCCTGCATTGAAAATATGAAAGATAAAGCCTTAGTATATAAGTTAGTGGGATACTCCTAATGTCAATTGGTTTTAGGATGGAACCCCACTCGACTTATGTGCTAGGCTATTTGTGTATGGGCGCACGTGTACACACGACCCCCTTTCACGAGTCCTAATGGACTTAAGTATGGTATCAAAGTAGAAAAGACAAATGGTCTGACTCTCGATCCTGGCTAGCTAGTTGCACTTGCACGAGCATGTTGAGAATGTGAAGAGACCAAATAAGTCCCATGGTGAAAATATGAAAGATAAAGCCTTAGTATATAAGTTAGTGGGCTACTCCTCCTATTGCCAATTGGTTGTAGGATGGAACCTCACTTGGCTTATGTGCTAGGCTATTAGTGCATGAGCGCACGTGTACACACGTCCCCCGATCATAAGTCCTAACGGAATTCAGTATGTAAACTTAAAAATGAAGAAAAGGTCGATGTTGCACTGACTTAATGGAGCATCTTTTTTTTTTATAACAAAACGGTTTTTGAAAATAAGCGTTAAACTACTCAACAAGAAATCAAACTATTCCAACAGATACAAAAATAGACTGAGAAGGATGCCCAAATATTCCACAAGGATGAAGATAACACCACCATCAAGTGCCATACAAGAACCAGAGGGAAAAAATGCAATGTTAATGGACAAAACCTTCAGAATGCAAGGTTAAAATAAAATTTGAGTGATCGACTCTTGGCTCTAGTGAGAGCACAATTGGATTCATTTTAAGAAACGACTCTGAATGTACCATAAGGATAAGCTATGAAAATTTTGGTTCAAAAAACTCCATCAAACTTGAGACACTGGTACTTCCCAAAGGAATCAAAAGGGCAAAAAAACTAGGAATTAGCCGTATCGAAATCAAAGGCGACTTTCTTATAGTGATCAACTCAGTTAGCAAGAAGTGGGGATGTCTCTAGGAAATCGAAATGATTATCTCGGATGCTCTTTTATAAATATCCTTGTTCAAAAGCTTTTCATTCAACCTTGTGCTTCGGGAAGAAACGTGGTGGAAAAAAAGATTGTAAATCTGTGTCATCATTGATAGGGGAAAACTGTCGTTGTTCCTGTCAAAAGAATAATCAAACTTACGAACCCACAGGGAAATCTAATCAATTCGAGTATGAGTCTAATCGTAAGTGAGGAATATGGGGGGTTTTGGTGAGAAAAAAATCCGCCTTTTAGCAAAGCTCAAACAAACAAGCAAAGTAAATTTGAGTTTAGAATGCAGTAGAGAGGATTAGGTTCACCTACAATCTGCCACTTTAATTGCTGAATTTTGATCATTAATGTTTCAACCTCTAGTTCTTGTCTTTTCCTACGAATGTTTTTGTCCGGATCTTATGTAGATTACTAGTTATAGTAATCCTTATCTCTAAGCAACCCTAATATGGTTAAGATTTAACCTAGAAATAGCATTAAGAATATGAATTAACCAAGATACATGCAATATCAAGTTACGGGTCGATATTTAATATATAATTGAATTTATACACGTCCAATTAGTCACACGAGTCCTAAAGGGATATAACTGAATTCAAACACATCCTTTTATTTTTACAAAAATGTAACTTTAGGTATTAAAAAATTAAAAAAACTATAATATTAGATTTATTTTTCTCCACTCATAAGCATCAATTTTGGCTTTATTTAGTATTATTTTAAAATTTTATTTATTATGAGTACATGTTTTTGTTAAAATTTTATTTATTTATATTTTGAGAGAATCTAAATAAAAGATATTTAGATTATATATAATCTATCAAACAAATTTTATACATTTTTTTAATGGAAAAATAATTTATATTTAGATTATAATTTTATATTTATTGAAATCTATCTAGATTATTTATAATATTTAGGCGGTAGGATGGTGTCTATTATTCGTTGCATCTATGTTGTTTACCTACTTTTGGATCCCCTTGTCCACATTCTTTCCATGTGTTACGTTATTTTGTTTTGTGATTTGTTGGGTCTATCAGAAACACTTTCACGATTAGTTCGGGGTAAGATTGTGTACATTTGGACCCCTAGACTCCGCTTCATCGCAGAATATACTAGGATATTGTTGTTGCTAGTGTTCTAATAAATCCATGATATCACTAAATCCATGATATATGGCAAGGATAGTTGATCCGAAATAAATTCACTTTTGTATATGTGACAGACGTTCCTTTTTTGGTAATTAATTTGAAATTCTAGGTGGGTTTAAGTAAAATGTTATTCTGATGACTCATCACCGGGGCTTGGGTTCTTATAACAAGGATCGGATATTTGTAGAATTTGGTACATGAACACCTAAATTACATAAAAGGAAATCCAGTGAGTTGAGTTGAGTTGATACAGATAGAACAGGGGTGGGCAGGAGGGATCAGAGTTTGGGACGGAGGAGGCTGACGTCAGTGACGTTGCAGAAGAAGCGAGTAGGAGGAATGGAGAGATGAGAGTGGAGGAGAGAGGCCATTGTAGAAATAAGCTTCCTCTTGACGGCCTTGTCAATCCCTCCCATGGAGTACAACTCTGCAAATGCTGCTGCGTCTGTGCTGCCTCCAAACGACATTTTCACGGATCCATTCACAACTATCATCACCAACTGCACCACAAAACAAAACACAACACAACACAATTGTGCATGTTGTAACAAGGTTTAATAAACAATTGAATTTGGCAGTATGAATGACAAGCACAACTCACAAGACCAAAAAGACCTAACAACATAACATGGACAATCCACTTGAAATTCAATTCAAAACAATCCGGGCGGCTGTAAGTGTAGATTGAGTTGCCGGCAAGGCAATAAAGAAATCTTCATTTGACCAAACAAATTGACTGACTGACTATTAAGTATGAGCCGACAAATGTATTTATTTATTTATATTTGGTGGAAATGAAATTAGGCGCAGTGGATTTAATGGAATGAAGAGAAGAAGTTAAGTGTTTGCGTGAGTGACTAGCTAGTGAGAATGAAGATATGGATGATGAAATTAAGAAAGCAAGCAATAAATAAGCTGATACAGAAGATAAAAGCCATAATTCCTAATAGAAATAATAATTAAAGATGGGAGGGAGAGACGCACATCAGGGGAGCGGCCGAGGATGGAGGAAAGGGAGAGAGTGGCAGCTTTGAAGAGAGGATCAAGATCCAATCCTTCCACCTTCACATTCGTTGATATGTAAATCGCCGGCATCCTCCTACTCCGACTCCGACTCCGACTCCTCAATTAAATACTGCTCACTAGATCGATCCAGTTGATTGAGAGAGAGAGAAAAAGAGAGGGCTAATTTCAGATCTGAATTTATGATATTGATTATTGATGATGCTGCTGTAGCCTGTAGCCTGTAGCCTGTGTAGCCTGTAGCCTGTAGCCTGTAGCCTGTAGAGGTAATCCACTCTTTTAAGTTTTAATGAGAGCTTTGTTACTAGTATCTCTCAATCTCCTCGTTTCGTTTTTTCATTTTTTGTTTAATACTAGTCCTAACTTTATAGGTCCGTGTGGTGTGGCCGTGTGGGCCCCTTTTGAGAATATTCGTCTTTGCATTTGCTGTAGATCAAGTTGTAGAAGAAACTACCCTTTTAGTAGATGAGCCTTAAATTGAATAATATTGCAGGAAACTCTCTTTTAAAACCCAATTATTTACAAAGAAATCCCATTCCCCAGTCCCCACCACTTCGATCTGTTCAGGATTTCAATTAAAAATCTACAAAACTACCATAATACCCTTGTTAAAATCAACATTCATCCCTTTACTTGTTGAAATCAGCCTTGGGGGAGGGGGGGTTTGGTATATCAGGATTTGGTTCAATCTTTTCCATCTAAAATTCAAAAATTAAACAAATTTACGAAATGCTACTCTCTCCGTTAATTAAAACAATATTCATCCCTTATTTGAATTAACGGAGGAAGTATTGAACTAAATAAAGTTAGTGTTTTAATTGTGTTCATGGTGGTGTGAGATTGGGATTTATGTACAAAATTGAGAGTGTGTTCATGGCTATGCGAAATTGAGAGTGTTCATGTGTAAAGATGGTCGGTGATAGAACATGCCTAGTGATGGCAGGGCATATCTCTTGTTCATATTTACCCAAATCCTTGAACAAGAAAGATCATTGATGGACGAGCGAGCATCAAGTGTTGTGATGTCTTGGAACATTTGTCCCACATCGAAAAACACGAGAATTCGAGTTTTGCATATAAGTCGGTAGGTCACTTCTCAGATGTGTGGACCCTCACTATATGATCCGCCGGGATTTATCATAAAGGGATGGTTTTGTGCAAAGTAGGCAATTTGTGGGGTGGTTTCTTGCAATTTAGCGTTTGCAGTAGGCCGTCACCAGAACAGCAGCAGTCAATAGGCGCCCTGGGGTAGGTACATCCAAACACAAAAAAAAATTGAATTTCCCATTCATTCCCCAGGAAGCAACTTCGCCTTCACCTTCACCTTTAGCTTCAGCTTAGAATAAAATTCAATTTCCGGTGTTCAAAACGTTGTAGACGGCAGCCACCCACGAATAAATTAAAGGAGCGTCTACGTATCAGCATCGTCGACCTTTCGCCTCTCTGTGCCCGGCCCCTTAAATTGACCTTATTACTTTGAATATATTCAACCCATATTTATTTACAGCAACCTACATGGATAGTTTTCCCTAACATGTTATCACCTAAATTCCGAAGAGACGTCCATATCACACGAAACAACAGCAATGTAAGAAATGGACAACTTCCTAGTTTTAGAACAATCTATATATAGTTACTGGGAAACACAACAAAAGGTAAGGTAAAGCCTTAAAAAAGGGGGATTTCTCCTTTTTATTTATTCATTCACAAATCACAACCTATTGTCTCAAGGATACAACACTAACCTTCAACAAACAAGAATTTCTACAAGGCAACATATCCTTCATTCTTGTTTCTTTCCTTTTTTGGGGGGCCTGCATTCCACTTTCCCCCTATTGCTCCTGAAGAAAGCATTTGCGCTATTCTTGATATGCTCGATGGTTCAAAGATAAAGCAGCTTGCACAGAAATATATATATATATATATATATATATATATATATATATATATATATATATATATATATATATATATATGCACATGTATCAAGCACACCACGTCTGTCGATCCTAGGATGCTATGTACACAAAACAACAGCAGCGTTTGCGGCAAAACCTGCAGTATGCCACAGAGCAGTTGATTATCATTTAGAATTGTGTCCAGTTGATTTGAAGTCACTTGGCTAAACATGAATGCCATTAGGACCTACTTTCGGTCCAAGTTTTGCAAGGGAATACAGTATATATAAGCACAGCTATCACACACACGGGGAACAAACATCTCCCATGCCAAAGACCAGCTCACGAGGAAATCAGCAAGAAAAATGCTTGAATGAACTTCAGTTTAAAAAGGGAGAATAGAACTACTCCAAAATACATACCAACATCAATACAAAGGCAGATATTTTTGTACCAAGGCATGCGAGAAGATTCCTACCGTTGAAGATGGACGGTTATTCACTTCCAAAATCTTCATAACTCACACCTTCTGACATGCTCCCCAACTTCCTACTTTCTTCTAACAATTCAGGAATACAAAAAGTATTACTTAACCATCATAAAAGTGAAGGACAACCAACACCACTAACGCAGAAGCAGCTCACCTTGAAGTGCTCCTTCACGGGAATCACCAAAGTTTTCTGCCCCCAAAAATGGTGAATTTGAGTAGCTCTGCAGTATATCTGACGGAGAAAACAAAGGAACCATAAATCAGAAGTCTGCGCAGGACAGGAGACATAAAATATAAGTCTGGATGTATGGTATCTCCACACTATACATAAACCAACTCAACTCTCAACTTCATTTAGCTAGCTATAGTTCTCTTCGTCAATTTTGGGTACTTGCAATTACCCAGATCCGTTGTATATATATATTCTATAAATTCGTCTTGCAAACCATGGGAAATTAGGAAAGCTAGGAAGATTAAGGAAAGTAGCAAACCAGAACGTGAATAACTTGTTGTTAGGTCAGAAAAGCTAAAATTCCGTGTGATCGGCCCAAGAAGTCCAAATTGCATGTCATCTAAACCTGGGACTAGTGATTGTGCGCTTTGGTCCAAGGCATTGTAAGATGCAACAGATTCATCCCCCATGGCTTGACTTGTCTCAAGAACTGGGGCATCAGCACCAAACATGAATTGAGAATTGGATGAGTAGTCATCATTTTCAGATTTAATCATCCCGCCTCCACCTCCATTCGTATGTTGCATCAACCTCATATCAGAGCTCTGGGAAGCAAAAGTATTAAAATCAATCCTTCCAGAAGGAGCAGACAAATCTACAGCTGTCTGGAGACTTCCATGCAGAGGTGATACACCATTAGCGAATGAGTGTGTAAAACCGGGAGTCAGATCTGGGTTTAAGCTCTCTTGCTTGAGAGACTCTGTTCTTGCAGCTGCTTCGGAAAGATAGCATCCGGCACTCTGTTGGACTATGAATGCAAACAAATATGAATGAAATGCAAGGGGAAGTCTCAGATTAACAAAATCAATTGTGGAGGCAAAAACACACATGTTTTCATGACTTCACTCACATAGGCACCAGTCAGTATGTACATACACATCTCATGCACATAAACATGACACATGTATTCATGACTTCACTCACTTGGCCAAGCATCATAGTTTATACAAATATAAGCCCCTCTATCACTTTACTTCTTTTTCTTGATTCAAAGAATAATCAAAGGAAAAAGATTTCATAATTTCCACCATAGAGCTTCATCAGAAATACCAATAACCAAGCGTGCAAATATATTCTAAATATATTTTTCACACCTCACACAACCAAGCATTTTACCTGACTTTCCAAAATTGCTTACAATCATTGTTGTTAAAATTCTAGATCCAATTCTATGAAACTAACAATCCTATGATTAAAAAATGGTGAACAATCCCGACCCTATGTACAATCTCAGCGAAGGAAGGATCTTACAATCCAAAATAATCCACATATAAAAATGGTAGGATCCTATGTACAATTCTGATTCTACGCATGATTCTAACGATCCTATAAAATGTCTATTGTAAGAAATTTAAAATATTTTCACTTTGAATATAAAAATTTTCAATATAATAGGTTTTTTTTTTAATGATTTAAGACATATTAAGATTAAGATTAAGATAAGCTTCATACATCAAGTCAACCCAATGAATTCCCACAGCTCAAAATACAAACTTCCTTTCTCGAAAAAGAAAATTGCAGAAGTCCAACATGTTACACCTCTTATTTCAAATGGGATGAAGTTTTCAAATGATAACAAAGATGTCAACGACAAAATCCAAGCAACACCCATGATCAAAGAATTGAACAGACTCAATTTCAATTTTCCTTCAATAGACATGTAAACTGATTACATTTCTTACATTATCATAAAATTGCATTTATTTTCCTTTTCCAGCCTTTTCAGTTTCATACTTTCATCAGTTGGATTTAAAATAGAAACTGCAAGATATTTAACCAATTTCAAGCGGTTCACGAAAAAGAAAGTGAAAGGTCTTACATTGTGTCGTATGAGATCCACTAGGAACCGGAAGAGTAGGAACTCCAACAGACTGAAACTGATTCATTAGTATAGCATGTTTCTTAAGCAAGTCATTGAACACCATTATATGATCCTTCAGGGCCAACCGAAGATTGTAAGCCTCAAAAAACTCCCGATTTTCTTCTTCAAGCTTCTGCCAAACTAAAGGCAACAAGATGATTGATGAAAAATCAAATTAAGGGAGGAGTCAGTAATTTGTATTAACAGAAGAAGATACATTTATCTGGAACAGAAAGTATCATCTAATAAAAGTTGCTAATTCAGCTTTGTAGCAATCAAAACAATGCTGTACCTCAAGCTATACAGACAACAAAGAAGATTTAGACACAGCTAGTGCCTAGTATTCCTTGCTAATCGCTAAACTCTCTAAGATTAGCCATGTGCTTGAGAAGTTGAATCAACCAGAAGTTGGATTTATATCCATATAACATTGCTTATTTTCATTCTCCAAGGTTACATTTTACCTTAATATCCATACAGCCAAAGAACTGATTCTTACCTATATTCTAGTGGTCCAGAAAAGTGATTCATTCTCCAAAAATAAATATATATAAAAAAAACAAGTTAACTTCAGCAGAAACCAACACTTGTACGCACGTTAGAAGCAGCTGTTGCAGGAAGAACAAGCTGTCAAAAGATGTAGAAAGTCATTGCAATGAGAACTGCATGGCTAGTATAGCCTCACCCTAGATCGCCCCACCCCACAAAAAGTAAAGAGAAGAAATGCAAGACCAATACAAGTGATAAACAGAGAAGAAAAAATTCTTTTTCAGATTAAATTAGACGATTATATTACCAAGTTCAGTAAAATGGCGCTCTATTTTTGCCTGGGACCAAAGGGTGCTTACAGCCTCTGCCCGGTTCATGTGCAGTTGAATGCATTGCTCTATTAGATTTTGCACCTGATAAAAAAAAATTCTATGGTAAAATTTCAAATAAACAGATTGACATAGTCTCAAGCTCCAGACACTATTAAACATTTGAGGAATAACCACTTATCCATTATCACTTGTCACCATCCTATTTCCCGCTAAAGAGGCAGATGCAGCATCAATTGATGGGAACTATAAATTAAATTTGGAACTTTCCACGTATGGTTTGCATTTCCCATTTTCCATATGTGTTTCAATGTAACATAGATAAACACTACAGAGATGGCAATCAACACAGTTTAAAAGCTCTTTAGGAAGATAAAAAGGAAGAAGAGGAAGAGCGCAAAAAACATAATCCAGGAGCAAAAATACTCACCACCTGTATATCTCTATTTGATACCTTCCTTGCTTCACCACTAGACATACCTCACGGCTTACAGTAATCAGGTAACTGATCCTACCACACAAGTAACTTGCCAAACTATGGCATCCAACAAACAACTTTCTTGTTCAAAGTTCCAACTGCAGCAGGAAGCAAGTCACAACTTATACTCGCTGCTCCGAATGGGGATAATAAATGTATCAAATTAGGCAACTACCTTCAATTTTAAAAAAAAAAAAGTTAGAAATTTTAAGAGATAATTAACAAGGCAATCATAAAAACACCATGAAAGCAAGAATTCAGATGGTGCTCTACTTGCCACAGCGGCACAGGGCATAAAAGAAACAGGTATAAAGCACAACACCGGAAGCCGATAAAAGGGAGATACAAATCAAATCAGTGATTGATTGCGACACAGGCTAATAATAGAGAGCATGCGTTTGTAACTAATTTACAGAATCTGGAATTCAATAGCGATGAGGCATATATGCAAAAATACATTTTTTAGAAAGAAATTGGGAATGGAGGTATTCAAAATTGGATGAATTTTGAAAGCACAACTGTTGGATTTTCCGATCAAAAGAAAGATTCACCTGACGACCATGTACAGTACAGGGGAGAAAGGGGAAGAAGAAAAGAAGAGAGAGAGGAGGATACCAGAAGCGGGAAGGAAGGAGCACAGATCTCAAGATAGATACAACGATCCGGCAACACAGTCACCACCAGCAAAGGAAGAGGGTTCAGCTTGCCTTCTTTTTACTGCACTTCCTTTTTCTTTTTCTTTTTTTGCTTTCAATTATGCGTTTACAAATCCAGGTTGTCCTCTCGCCCATCCCATGTGATGCAAAGTGCGACTCCAACTTGCACAATTTTAAATTACAGAAATTAAAATTACACATGAGTACTTTTTATTTTTTTAAAGTAATATAAGAATTCGGTTTACTAGACAAGTCTAGAGAAACTGAGATACCGAACAAGCCGGTGGATGGACTAACCATCATGTATAACAGAAAGCAAATAACATAAGCAAATGACAAAATCAAAAGACAGAAGGGAAATAACAGAAGCAAAAGACATAAATAAAAGTACAAGTCATCCTACATTGAAAATCACAAACCAAAGAGACAAACGAAATGATCGATCAAAGGGACGACGCACACAGAGAAATCTGGGGAACACCAGTGAACACCTCAGATTGTGGACTCAAACGAGCCATCAGATGTCAACGCACATCCACGACGCCATCGAACATGACAATTCAAACACCGCTCAAAGAAGTCTGCAACACAACAAGAACAGCACTGCACGACAACCCGGAAATCCAACTCCAAGCCAAACCATTATCCATTAAAACCCCAAAAATCCAATCCAACCCCTCAAGGACGATAACAAGATCGTGAGCGGCTACTAGGTAGTCAAAATAGAGGCAGATGGAACGGACCAAGGCAAAGAAAATGAACAACAATCAATAGGCAAAGAGGCGTAAAAACATATTGAAATTGGTTCGAGACCAAAACATGGAAAAGATAACATTTTGTTTTGTTTTTGTGGTATTCCCAAAAACGAGACCATGGCTGAGAAAAAAAAAAGGCAAGGAGGCAAAGCAAGCAGCTCCATGGAGACGCGTACGTGGAGGAGCCCGGTAGGTGTACAGATGAAGGGCACGCGGTGGAGGTGCGACAACCGAAGGAGACACCCGGAGCCGAAGGAATCAGCGACGGAGCTCCAAGCAGAGGAGCTGCTGGCGATGGATGAGATACGGTGGCTAGGGTGGTGGCTATGGCGCTGGAGAAACGGTGGAAAACTTACAACAGAAGGGGCACCCGATGGCTAAGGCGCCTCGCCGGAGAAGCTGTTGACCGAGAAGGACGACGGTGGGAGTTGGAGGACCGAGGTGATCGGTGGAGCATCGGTGGGAGGCAGCGGAGCGGAGGCGGTGGCTACGGCGGTGATAAGCCAAGGCTGAAGGAGTTGGAATCCTTGGGTTGAGTGGCGAGGTGAGCTGAGCACTGGCGATGAGGTGGGGAGGCGGTGAAGGGAAGCCATGGTGATGGCGGCGGCGGTAAACTATCTCTCAAAAAGAGAGTGTTTTTAGGTCATTTACTTTAATGTATTACACATGAGTACATTACTTGGAAAATTCACTCACATGTTTCGATAATGACTTTTTTTTTTAAGTAATAGTTTTAGGTAATTGGGACCCTTGTAAGAGTAGAAAAGGTGTGCTACCTTATCGACTACTCGGTTGTTGTTGGTATGTGGTTGTCCCACATTGATAATATAGAGAATGCTTGAACAATATATAAGGTTGAAGGGCTACTCCTCTCATTGCCAATTGGTTTTGAGATGGAACCCCGTTCGGGTTTATCTGTTGTTCGAGTCTCCCATATGTGGGCCTGCACACACGACCTCCCTCCAGCTTGTCTTAGCCCCACCGGGCCCAACCGAATTTAACATGGTATCAGATCCGAGTTCAGCTAGTTTCGGTCTGGGCTTCAGATTAGTGGGTTTGCCGGCCTTGTTGACATGTCACGGGCATTGGTGGACGTCGTTCGGCCACAAACCGACGACGTCCCCCGAGCTCGGCAGGATCCCGGCTCCCAGTGGGTCGGTCTCCTCCGAGCACGAACAAACCCCGGCGCGGATTGCGCCAAGGACCATGAACAATAGCGCGTCCCACGCCCCTCGGTTGCCCGAAGTGAGCGTGGGTCGTCGTGTCGTTTCGATACATTAGAACGACTCTCGGCAACGGATATCTCGGCTCTCGCATCGATGAAGAACGTAGCGAAATGCGATACTTGGTGTGAATTGCAGAATCCCGTGAACCATCGAGTCTTTGAACGCAAGTTGCGCCCGAAGCCTTCGGGCCAAGGGCACGTCTGCCTGGGCGTCACGCACCGCGTCGCCCCCCACCCAAACCATTGGGATGGGGGGCGGACTGTGGCCCCCCGTGCGCTCATCGCTCGCGGTCGGCCTAAACACAGACCCCGTGGCCGCGAAACGCCGCGACGTTTGGTGGTTTACTCGTGGCCCTGTGCCTCGAGCATCGCGTCGTGGCCTTGGCGGCCCATGGGAGCTCAAAGGACCCTGAGGAGGACCGTTCCACCCTCGAGTGGCGCCGGAACCTCCTAACCGTTGCGACCCCAGGTCAGGCGGGACTACCCGCTGAGTTTAAGCATATCAATAAGCGGAGGAAAAGAAACTTACAAGGATTCCCCTAGTAACGGCGAGCGAACCGGGAAGAGCCCAGCTTTAGAATCGGTCGACTTCGTTGTCCGAATTGTAGTCTGGAGAAGCGTCCTCCGCGACGGACCGGGCCCAAGTCCCCTGGAAGGGGGCGCCGGAGAGGGTGAGAGCCCCGTCGTGCCCGGACCCTGTCGCACCACGAGGCGCTGTCGGCGAGTCGGGTTGTTTGGGAATGCAGCCCCAAGCGGGCGGTAAATTCCGTCCAAGGCTAAATACGAGCGAGAGACCGATAGCGAACAAGTACCACGAGGGAAAGATGAAAAGGACTTTGAAAAGAGAGTCAAAGAGTGCTTGAAATTGTCGGGAGGGAAGCGGATGGGGGCCGGCGATGCGCCCCGGTCGGATGTGGAACGGTCACAAGCCGGTCCGCCGATCGGCTCGGGGCGTGGACCGACGCGGATTGAGGGGGCGGCTTAAGCCCGGGCGGTCGATACGCCCGCGGAGCGTCGTCCCAGCGATCGTGGAAGGCAGCGCGCGCCGTCACGGCGTGCTTCGGCACCTGCGCGCTCCAGGCGTCGGCCTGCGGGCCCCCCATTCGGCCCGTCTTGAAACACGGACCAAGGAGTCTGACATGTGTGCGAGTCATCGGGCGAGTAAACCCGTACGGCGCAAGGAAGCTAATTGGCGGGATCCCCCTCGCGGGGTGCACCGCCGACCGACCTTGATCTTCTGAGAAGGGTTCGAGTGAGAGCATACCTGTCGGGACCCGAAAGATGGTGAACTATGCCTGAGCGGGGCGAAGCCAGAGGAAACATACCTGTCGGCCCGTCTTGCGCATGTGGCAAGTGCAACTTGTTGGCTAAAAATGTCATTGCACTTAAGGGGGCTTGATGGAATGTGGTTGTTCTACATCGATAATATAGAGAATACTTAAACAACATATAAGGTTGATGGGGCTTATTGGAATGTGGTTGTCCTACATCGGTAATATACAGAATACTTAAACAACATATAAGGTTGAAGGGCTACTCCTCTCATTGCCAATTGGTTTTGAGATGGAACCCCGTTCAGGTTTATGTGTTGTTCGAGTCTTCCGTATGTTGGCCCGCACACACGACCTCCCTCCAGCTTGTCTTAGCCCCACCGGGCCCAACCGACTTTAACAGTTGTCAATACTGAAAATGTGAGAAATAGAACAATTTCTTACACCCAAGAGAAGAGTTTGGATATCAAATAATATCAACTCAATTTCCCAAGGACAGTGAGTGTAGGATGTGCAGAAAAATACGACACGATTGACATGACAATAATCGTGTTGTGTTAAAAATCGGCATATTTACCTTGTCGGGTATCCGACACGACATGGTAATTTTTTTAATATTATTATTATGTGATAGTAGAAATAAAATAAAAGTGTCCAGATATCGTAAAACTTAGTTGACCTAGTTGGTAGAGTGTTGTTGCTCGCGTGTGTATGTTGGCAAGAGGTTGTGTGTTCGAATCCGGATTTCTCCCTTTTTTCCCAGCCTTTATTTTTTCATTTTTTTCCCTACCGTCTACTTGTCTAGGGTTGCGGTTTCCTTCTTCAATCCTCATTTTCTCCCTCTCACATACTCACCGCCAACGCCTCTCCTCTCCTCAGTCTCGTCTCAAGTCCTCTTGCTCGCCCTCGACCTCGCTTCATATCTGACCTCTCATCTCCTCTCCTCTCAAGTCGTCTTGCTCGCCCTCTCGAGCCTCGGTTCAGATCTGGCGCTCGCCCTCGGCCTCGATTCAAATCCGGCCTTTCCTCTCCTTTCCACCCTTCTCCTCGGTCTCGTCTCGAGTCCTCTCGCTTGGCCACTTGAGCCTCATTGAGCGAAAGTCTTCCATTGAGCGAAAGTCCTCTTGATGTTTCTTATTTGCTTTGAAGTATTTTGGTGGAGATAATGTTATATAAATGTCAATGCTTAAGATGATTTTTGTGTAATGAATTGAGTTGAGAGTTGATCTTAAACCCTAAACACATGCGAGCGAGCTAAACACATTTCCCCTGTGAGGTTGGATGGATAAGGCATGCGGGCTACTTGATCACATATATACATGCTAGGACGTTCGTCGACTTTACCATTATTTGCACTTACTCAAGATGTTGCTTTTTGATAAAGGCTATCGCATGAAAAATTATGTTTGTGGGATGTAATGATTATGCCTTGAAATCTATTTTGCTCCAGGACTAGCAAAAGGTAGGTGCGAGGAATTTGATAATGCATGATTTGTATAGGCCTTTTAGGTAGTTCGTAAGTAGTTTAGGTTGCATTTAGACATATTTTTAGCATAAAGTGCATTCATTGTCTCTTAAGTTACAAAGTTCAAAATCTAAGCGTTTTATGCCTATTTATGCAGATTCTCGAAACCAAGCATAAGTAGAGAAGCGAAGCTACACTCTGGAGCTATGGAATCCTATGAAGTGTCAAGGATCAAGATAAGAGAAGAAGTGGAGAAGTCAAGACAAGAAGAAATGAAGAAGAAGAGTTCTACAAGAGTGACGTCTGTATCCAACTAGCAGCGCCCGCCGATCATGCAGCGCCAGCAGAAGATCCTGGGAATCCACTGAGTCGGTGCCCCACCGATCCCGTATCTTCGCAGATTTTCTTAGTGGTCGAATCCGGCTCATTGAGACTTGCTTCTACACCAATAATGCCGACTCCTAGGGTTTATAAGCACTATAAATCGAGGCGAGGCCTCTCCTCAGCACACACCTCAATCATCTCACACCTCTCTCATCTCTCTTTTCTTTTGTCGTTTTTAGATTCTAGGTAAGTCATGCTCAACTAAATATTTTCTATAGTTTTTCTTATACTCAATTTATAATGCACATTTCTAATGGGCATTATAGGATAGTTTAGTTGCATTTGCATTATAGAATATGCATGTTTTTTGTGTTAATTTAGATTAAACTCTTTTTGTGGCAAAGTTCGGAATCTACATTACTTCAGTTGAATTGTGCAGAATCGTAGATCCGACATGGTGGAAAGCAAGGGAAAGGTGAAAAACATGGCCAAGTGAAGTCAAGAAATCAAGCTAAGAAAAGAAAAAAAAGAGGGAAGAAGGAACGAGGAAAGAACAAAGAAAGAACAACTCTCTGGGCAGATTTCGCTGCTAGTGAGTGCTCCTCGCTGACAACGAGTGAAACCAGAAGCCCAACGAGCGAGCGAGAGAGGAAGAACCGAGCGAGCGAGCGAGCAGGCAGTGTCCGCTGCTAGCGGACACTGCCGAGGCTACTAAAACTCATTCAAGGAAGGAAGAGGTCAAGATTGGTTTTGGGGGCTTAATTACATTGATTGCAATGGAGCTTGATATTGATTTGAATGACTATGTCCCTTGTGCGGACAACTTTAGGCTTGATTTGGTTTCTTTAAAGAAGGCCAACATAGTGAGGGTGAATGATGATGGGCGGAGCTTCATTTGGTATGACGGGGTCAATAGGTCCTACACTTTGGTACTCCCTCGCCCAATACCCACCGGTCCCTACCCCACAGATTCATATATTCCATCCGATGCCCTATCATTGGGGACTGTTGATAGAGGAAATCAAGATTGCAAATTAAATATAAATAAAGTAGAGCAAACCGATTCCGTTCCAAGCAAATAATGTTCAAGACATCCTCCCGATGCCGCAAAAGAAAGTCAGGTTCGATCCTCGAGGAAGCGAGTCAGTGAATCTCAGGCACCGGAGGAAAATCTCACTCGATTTCGACTCCAGGGAACAACTCGATATCGACTAGAGGCAGTCAATATCGACTAGTTCGGTCGATTTTGGGTAGTTTTCGGCAAGTCAGTCAATTTCTGGTCAGGGTCACTCGATATCGACTCAACCGACTCGATATCGACTAGTTCTTCCTCCAAATCGACTTGTTCTATAGAGACACAAACGAGCAGCGATCTTTCTAGATCAAGAATCATAAGTCGATATCGACCTATAGGAGGTCAATATCGAGTAGGGCAATAGTAGGAAAAATAAAGAACAAAGCTTTTGTAGATTTCGGAATAAACTTTATGTAAAAGAAAACTTCCAAGATCGGGGTTTGCAACGACAATAACCATGAAAGCGGAATCATAAATCACAAAAGATAGTAACTTTATCAATAAATGAGAAGGTTTTCACCCAATCCGACAAGTAGGAGTATAAATCTCGCGATAAATAACCCTAATTGTATCTATTCCTTTTCATAATTAGAATTTATAATCTTCCGAATAAAAATCTTAATTACTACCCAAGTTTCACAACATGAGTTCTTCAATTTCTCAATCAAAGATGAAGCACAAGGAATAGAATTGATAAGATAAAGTACCTTCTTTTGCAATTCGCTAATCCACCAACATGGCTATTGTCGGGCTCACCCCAACCCTAGAAGTAGGTGGACTACTCGCGCCTCATTGCAATTACAGACATCGTTGAATGAAAAGAAACTTGCATTAACTATATTCAAAGTCTTTACAATCCCGGCACTCACACTTTCGTAGAATGCCAAAACCCTAAAATCTTTAAACTCCTAAACTCTATGTGGAACTACTTCTCTGAAATTAAATCAATGAAAAACTAGCCACATGGGCTTTATTTATAGGCTTCCAATCCTTGCTAATCAAGGAAGTAAATTCTATCTATATCTCTATCTATCATAGAAGATATAATTCTACTAGGAAATAAATAAATCTAAACTAAATAAAACAAGATAAATCATAGGGTAATTAATTGTTTTAACCCTTAGGATAAACAAAAAGATAAAAAGAGAAATTCTCTCAACTAATCATGCGTAAGAAATCTCCTCTCGAAAATATCTCCATCGGATTCGGGATAAAACTTTAAGTAAAGCTCGGAATCGAATTGGTGACGTCACTGGGTGTGAGTCGATATCGACCAAGGTCGGTCGATATCGAGTGACTTTTCTCGGCTTCACTTCTCTGCGGCTCAATCTCGGCTCCTAGGACAAATATCGAGTGACTTTTTGGTCGATATCGACTAAGTTAAGTCGATATCGAGTAGAGTCTTCAGCTTCTCTCCGTCTTGGCTCGATTTCGGTTTCTGAGGAAAATATTGAGCCGATTTTCTGGTCGATATCGACTTACTGAAGTCGATATCGAGTTTCCCTTTTCTTCACTTCTTGCTTCTGGTCCATATCGATTTGACTTTTGGATTTTCGACGAGATTGTGTCGATATCGACTAGGATGAGTCGATATCGACCTGTGCTCAGTTTCTCGTTCTGTGCTCAACTTCGCTCGATGTAAGGTGCTCTTTCGTCGATTTTTGCGCTCCTTCAGTAGACATCAAGTGCTCTTCCAGTCTCTTGGATTTGCTTCGATTCAGCTCCAAATTCTGCAATATTAAATAGAAACTCGTGTAGACCTCTATTTTTTTATAAATAAACATAACCTACACAAATTCGCTATATTCCCATCCCATAATGCATGAAATGATGGAATCATTATTATATTACCCAAAACTCAATTGCCATCCTTGAAAAGGTACTTGGTGCCTAAAAATCTGTGTCTGTGAATGAAAAGCAATTTCTGTACACAAAAGGGGGTTTATACAAAACAATTTTCTGTGACAAAGCGACAATAATCAAGAGGATTTTATTTAAGCTCAAAAGGAGTAGATAGGTAAAAGGCTAAAGGTAGGCAATTTCTGGCCATGTGGTGTTAAATCCGGGGAAATGCACTATTTCCAAACTTTCTTAACCACATCACTTCTTCATAAGATTTCTCACCTTTCATATTGCTTTTATCAATAATAATATTTTTACCTCTCTAACATCAGCACTGCCTTCTCGCGAGTCGCAAACATGGGTGTCATGAATGACCCCGGGTAGTTAGTGATTTGGACTCCTCACATGTGTGTCCCATCCTGCTGAACTACTATCTCAGCAAGCAGGGTCGATCTACCTTTATCTCCTGAGGTGACCGGATTTTTTCTCACTCGTTAAATTTTCCATAAATCTGAATTTTTCTTGCCAAACTCCAATAATGACATAACAACACAACAAACCATATAATGTCTCCATAAAATGACTTCCATTTTCAACATAATCCCCAGAGAGGGTATAAGGTAAAAATGGTCAATATAATACATATGTGGAGTAATAATGATGTAGAGGCAAATAAGGCTCATAATATGGCTTTTGTGCTGCAATTGGGTAAATGTATGGCTAGAAGTATGAAAATGAGCATATATGGAAAATTAAAATCCCTCATCCTCTTATTGTGCATAATGTCAAAAGCAACATCAATTTACCCCACCTTTTGTGGTTTTACCATAAAAAATCGCACGTCATTGAGACTTCCCTTTTCTAGGCAATCTTGTGCAATATCTCTAACGAATCCATCCTTGCATCGTCGAGTCTTGCTTTGGCTTCCATGACTCTTTTCTTTGAACTTTTTGCAAGCTTGGGCGATATCCTTACAACTCTCTCTGAGGGTAGGGAGCCCTGGTATGCGCACGATTACGAGGATGTTATGTAGGAGCAGCAGCATCAAGAGCAGGGTGGGACACCTCCCCAGTTTTATCAGCAGCAGGAGGGATTCCATCAGCAGCCGGCAGATGTGGCCACATTACTAGCACACATCCAGCAGGATGTCTCCATGATGCATATTTCACAGCTCAGGGATTTCCTCCACACGACCACCAGCAGGGAGGATCCCACCATGACCCAGAACCTTCACAGAGACGGGGTCCGGACAATGATTACCAGTACCCCTCCTGGACCTTGGCTCCAGCTTCCTGGCCCCAATGGATGGCAGTAGCGATTCTCCAGCTCTGTAAGTCTTTTCCCTCCCTTTGGTTATATTTCTTTGACAGTGAGGACACTGTCCATTTTAAGTATGGGATGGGAGTAAAGACTATGTCTATGTTTATGACTTTATTGTTTTTATGTGCTTCCAGGACTGTATTTTAAAAATTTTATCACATGGTTTGTATCGGATTATTTAGGACATGTCACAACTCTGTATTGAGTTTAGTGGCATTTGCAAATTTAAAAAATCATCTTTCGAATAATATAGAATTTTTAAATATGCAAATGTCACTAAACTCAATACAGAGTTGTGCCATGTCCTTAATAATCCGATACAAACCATGCAATAAATTTTTTAAAATACAGTCCTGGAAGCACATAAAAACAATAAAGTCATAAACATAGACATAGTCTTTACTCCCACCCCATACTTAAAATGAACGGTATCCTCACTGTCAAAGAAATATAACCAAAGGGAGGAAAAAGACTTACAGAGATGGAGAATCGTTACTGTCATCCATCGGGGCCGGGAAGCTGGAGCCAAGGTCCAGGAGGGGGTACTGGTAATCATCGTCTGGACCCCGTCTCTGTGAAGGTCCTATGTCATGGTGGGATCCTCCCTGCTGGTGGTCGTGTGAAGGGAATCCCTGAGCTGTGAAGCAGGCCTCGATGGCGTCTATGCGCTGGCGACAATAGGAGACATCCTGCTGGATGCGTGCTAGTAATGTGGCCACATCTGCCGGATGCTGCTGATGGAACCCCTCCTGCTGCTGATAAAACCGGGGAGGTGCCCCACCCTGGTCTTGTTGTTGCTGCTCCTGATGCTGGTGCTTCTGCTGCTGCTGCTCCTCCATAACATCCTCGTCATCGTGCGCATACCAGGGCTCCCTCACCCTCAATGTAGGATCACCCTACGGGGAAATACCTACGGGGTAAGGTTGCCCTGTCCATCTCGTGTACCAATCGGGGATATATAGCAGGTCCATGAACTCCTCCCGGATGGCCACCCCAGTAGCATGGGGGACCCATGACTCTCTGTCATCCGAAGACCTAATAATCCTCCCCATCTGGATGCTCTGACAATCTATATAGGAGACCTCAGCGGAGACTTACATCTCTAGAGGGACACGGGGCCGTTTGGCGAGAAGGGATACAATCCCACCGTCCAAGATAGGGCCAACGGTGCTCCGCTGGCGAGAGAGGCACTCTGTCTCCCGCTGAGTCAGTATGTGTAGCTCGTGGTGCCTTGAAGAGAATACGGGGTAAGGTTGCCCTGTCCATCTCGTGGTGCCTCGAAGAGAATACGACGGAGGCACTTTGTCTCCCGCTGAGTCGGTATGTGTAGCTTGGGTCTGGCCCAGAAGACGCCAGCAAAAATACGTAGGATCGTCCGGAATAGGGGACTGGCGATCTCGGAGCTGGCCAGGGCGGAGGAAGGAGGGGCTGCTACCCCGGTCAAGTATCGTCGGATGATGACAGGGTAAGTGATATGGAATGGCTCGTCTGAGTTTGTGAACTGAAGTAAATGGCTCAGCCGGGCGTAAGACAGGCGATGCATCCTGTTGCCAAGCTGAAACTGCACTGAGTCAGGCTGGGCGTCCAGAGTGGCGAAAAATTCCCCAGTCAGACCAGGGAGATGTCTGTTGATGACACACATTAGTCTGGGGGCGCCTAAAATATCGAATGCCTCCACAATGCTCCGGTGCATCCCTAGCTACATCATATCAGCCCGGCTATACCAGCGAGCCGCTCTGGCTCGGCCGGCAAAGACCACTGCCTGCTGATAAAGGACATGATCGGCAATATGCACCTCAGGGTCCATAATAATCTGAAATGAAGCAAATTGCTAATGTAAGTTCCCGATGGTGGCCAGTAATGCATAAAAGAACCCCATACTTAATTTCTGAAACTAGCTTAAAATAATCTTGAAAAGAAATATGAAGCTAGTTCATATTGTTAACGATGTAAAGATATAAAATATACCGCTCACCGAAAGAATTAAAGCGATCTTCAATTCAATATAGACGGATATCTATCACTATAGATATGAACCTATTTTTTATTTTACCATGAAAGTTGAAATACTCAAAGGATTGATTCTTTTTTGTCTTAGTTTTCAAATAAAAGCAACCGGAATGTTTTATTCTGATCTAAAACCTTTATCTGTCATTTTTTGATTTGATTCAAATGAATTAATGAATTTTTATAGATAGAACTCATAATTGAATGCAAATTGCAAATTTTTTTATAATAATAATTAGAATATAATAATAATATATATATTCCCATTTTTATTAAATTAAGATTTCTAAATAAATGTATATTAAATTCTAAATTTAAAATTTTTTGATTGACAAAAAAAGATAAATGTATTATTCTAATTGTTAGGATTGGGATGTAATAAATATCAAATATCAAATTCTAAATCTGTACAGAAATCTTTATCTTATTTCTATACTTTATTTACTTCAATAGAGGTTTGAAATCGATTTCTATTTTTTATGATTTATAAATAGTTAATAACTAAGATCTAGTTTTTGGAATTATTATGCATGTAAAGTTTCTCTTATGTGAGCCTGCTTAGCTCAGAGGTTAGAGCATCGCATTTGTAATGCGATGGTCATCGGTTCAACTCCGATAGCCGGCTTTTCTCTATTTGTTTTAGTTTTTATACGATCCTGTTTCTTGGAAATGAAAGAATAAAGACACCTTTCCTTTTTCAAAAGGTCGACGCTTTCTTATGTCTCGGCAAAACAACTCAACGGATCCTTTTTCGTATTTTTCTTTTCGATGGTTTTATATATATTGGTTTGTATATTATTCGATTCGTTATTTTATATTTTTATTACTTAATTTTTATTCTATTAAGAATAAGAAAATGTAATTCTCTGTTTTTGCTTTCTTTCTATTCTAGGGAATAGAATCGAAAGAAATATACAACAAAACTTCAAGACTAAATAGTAACTGAACTAAGAATAAATATATATATATATATATACAATAAATTAAAATGAAATTAATGTATATTAATATTATGTATATATATACTAAAATACAAATACAAAAATGATAAAAATTGAAAGACTCAAATATGAAAATAAAATTCATAAATGAAATTGAAAATACAAGAATAAAATAATGAATAATGCATTTTAATACAAAAACAAGGAGGAACTTCGGATACGTACATCTTTAATCTCACTTTTCCGTCTAGTGCCATTAGTCGTTCTAGTCCAATCAAGAGAATACTTCAGGGGATTTCGTTCAGTTTTAATATAAAAATGAAATATCAATCAATAACAATAAATAAGGATTTTTTATGTCGCGTTACCGGGGGCCTCGTTTCAAAAAAATATGACGTCTAGGGGTTTTACCAGGACTGACTAATAAAAAGCCTAGAGATCTTAGAAACTCATCACGTTCCGGGAAAAGATCTCAATATCGTATTCGTCTAGAAGAAAAACAAAAATTACGGTTTCATTATGGTATTACAGAACGACAATTACTTAAATACTTCCGTATTGCGAGAAAAGTCAAAGGGTCAACAGGTCAGGTTTTACTCCAATTACTTGAAATGCGTTTGGACAACATCCTTTTTCGATTGGGTATGGCGCCGACTATTCCTGGAGCCCGCCAATTGGTTAATCATAGACATATTTTAGTTCATGGTCATATAGTAGATATACCAAGTTATCGTTGCAAACCCACCGACATTGTTATGGCGAGGGATAAGCAAAAATCAAAAGCTCTCGTTCAAAATTATCTGGATTCATCCCACATTGAGGAATTGCCAAAACATTTAACTCTTCACCCATTTCCATAGAAAGGAGTAGTCAATCAAATAATAGATAATAAATGGGTCGATTTGAAAATAAATGAATTGCTGGTCGTAGAATATTATTCCCGTCATTCGCTGTGTGCATCATAGATTCTATTTTTTTAATAGTCAATTATATATCTGGGTAAGTTCTGCTCTGGTTACGGTGTTTGCTTTACATATATAAACTTTTTATTATATAATTGAAATTGATAAAAGTGGAAATTAAGAAAGATTTTATTATTGAAAAGAATCAAGAAAAATAAAGAAAAATTGGTTATTATTTTGACTTTCTTATGTCATTAGGGAAACATAATTTGAGATCTAAATCTAAGAATCATTCATGAATTCGCAGTCAAGTCACAAGTCAATAGTTAATGGTTCAAATTTTGAATGAATTTTTTTGTGACGGAAAGCCAAAAATGTCCGTTTCAATCGAAAGGATAGAGGAAGTTTTTAGGAATTTCGTATTTGGCGATACTATACAATCAATCGAAGTGGTGGATCGAATAAAAAAGGAATGGTTTCTTTTTGTTAAGGTAAATGGTATTCAAGATGCAAGTAAAAAAAAAAAGTTCAGTAATCCACCCCAAACCAAAAAGAGGGTAATATGGTCATCTATTTTTTTGTTTTTTGGCGACATGGCCGAGCGGTAAGGCGGAGGACTGCAAATCCTTTTTTCCCCAGTTCAAATCCGGGTGTCGCCTGATTAACAAAAGACCAAAAAGCCCTTATTTTTTTTATTGATTGATATAACTAACCGAAGTATTCCCTAACAGGGGGGCGGCGGATGCTACGCACTTGATTCAAAGCATATGGAGGTTCTCCAAAGATCTGTAACTTTTTTTGTCTAGAATTCAAAAAAGTATTTTCGTATTATCAAAGGAGTCGAGAAGTCTTGATAACCCGCACACAACTAATGGAATAGTTACTGACGGAGCCTTTAATTAGAACTTCGATTGGATAACCAAAAGGGAGTCGAACTATTAGTCATTGTGGAGAAATTACTTGAGTCTACAAAGTCACGACTGTCTTTGATTAGATATTCGACCAATATTTGATTGTATAATTCAATATAAAAATAAAAAGTGGCAAAAAAACTTCTGTTCAGTAACCCCCGGCCAAGATTCTAATCGACTGTCTCTCCATTTTTTTACAAAAAAAGATCAAATGTGAAAAGAAAGAATATAGGTATATGTGTGATAGATAATGATCTACCTTGGTTATATAATTATATAATATAGTTGGTATTGTTATTCCATTCCGTTTTTTTATGAATGAATTATGGAGGGTAACCCAAGAATAGGTCTTTTTATTCCTACATGCTATATTAATAAGACTCCCCCGGCCACGGGGGTCATTGCATATTTTGCTTGTGCTTAACCTTTCCCAATCCTACTCGAAATCATAATGATAAGAAAATTTGTATCAAAATGTAGTCTAAGTGCATTTATTGGATTGGGTCATTAAAAAAAGAGTTTGGGGTAAGAATCCCCTTTTGACTATACACCCCGGATTTCACTATTATTAGTGAACAAGAATGGAAGAATTCCTTCATATTCATAGAGATAGGGGACATAATTCACATCTTTCTCTATAGTAAAGTTAGCTTTTTTGGAGAAGTAAATAGGGTTCTTGAGTAAATAGGTTGTTTAACATTTGGATAAGATGGTAATTGAAATGAAAAAACACAATTCGGACTTCAATGAGTAAAAAACATAACTCCCACCTTTTTGTATTCCAATTATTTAATTGGACATATTGGATCAACATGTAACATGTTAACATTTGGATAAGATGGTAATTGAAATATCTATAAATAATCTTTATAAGAAGTTAGACTAATTTTATTTTATCTAATCAATTTTATTTTACGTTTTATATTTGAATTTTATAAGATTTTAATACATGAATGCGAAATAAAATCTAAATTTCGTATACAAAATTGCTTAAAATTTAGTAGTTGAAGGAGTGGGAGTTTGAAAAGAATAATGCACTAAATATTTAAACTTTTTTAAAGATGATAAATTAAATTAAATTAGGACAATTTAAAAGGTGAACGAATTTTTTTGTTCAAGTATATGTTTTTCCTATAAAATCTGCCTAATTAATTACATGAGTAGGAAATAAGAATTTAATACAAAATTTTGTATACAAAGTTGCTTTAAATTTAGTTTTTTTTTTGTTCGAAGCTTTAAATTTAGTAGTTGAAGGGGTGGGAGTTTGAAAAGAATAGTACACTAAATATTTTACCTTTTTTAAAGATAATAAATGAAATTAAATTAGGACAGTTTAAAAGATGAACGGTTTTTTTTGTTCAAGTGTATGTTTCCCTATTTATCTCCTAAAGCTCAATTGTTCTATAAGCAAAATGAGAGACAGGAAATGGGAGATGGATCATGGATCATGTATATCATTATATTGGTAGGGTTACTTTCTATTCATTTTCTTATTTTCAATTGCATTTTTTTTTATTATTTGTTAAAAATAATATGTAATTATTTTTTCTTTTGAAGGATAAAGAATCATGCAACCACTATTATCGAAAATGATGTTTTTATACTGTTTAGGTGTTTTGATCTCACGTATTGATAATAAAAATAAGTTTATAATAAGAAAGATCTATTTTTTAATAAATTATTTTTAAAAATATGACAACGAAAATAATATTTTGTTACTTCTAGGCTCTAGCTCATACTTTGCACATTTTATTTTATCTTCAATTATCATGTTTCTTTTCTGTCATTTTTTAAAATAGAAATAAAATGAAGACTATAAAGAATATGTAATTTTTTTTTCCTTCTGTATTAATGTATATTTTGCACTCATATTACTCCGTAGTAGACAAATTTTATTTTTCCTTTAAATTTTCTAAAATGTTATTATCCATGTAATATATCATCACTCATTTCAATTTATATATATATTTAGTGTTCATTTATTTGATAAATAGTGTTTCATATTTATTAAAAAATTATTAAAAGGAGACATAAAACTTATTACTATTATATATATATATATATATAAAACTTTAAACTAATATAAAAAATCTAGATACATCAATTGATATTCAATTTTTAGTTTTATTAATTTTAGTGTTGGTTAACTTTCTTCCTAAAAATAGCTTAAACATATATAAAATTCTTTAATAGTCAAAAAAACTTTCATGATCCTAAAAATAGCTTAAACATATATAACATCCCCGTGCGTAGCACGGGGATGCCCACTAGTGGATATAGTAAGTCTCGCTTGGGCTGCTTTAATGGTAGTCTTTACTTTTTCCCTTTCACTCGTAGTATGGGGAAGAAGTGGACTTTAGAAGTCCTATTAATGTAATTGCGGTAAGTAATCAAACTTTATGCATTGTTTTATAGATCATTTTACAAAGCGTTTTATTTGAACTTTAACTTTTAAAATGAGAATCATGTCAATCAAACAGATATTTCAATGATTCCCGGTATTTCGGAAGGGGGTAAGGGTGGGGGTGATAAGAGATTTTTCTTTTCCAAAATTATATATTTCGCCGGAGGGCTCTTATCAGACTTTCTTATCAGACTTATATAGGGACAATGAGTAACAACATACCACTTTTTCTTATTTGTATTTGATTTGTTTGCCTCTTTAAAGTAAAGAAAAAGGTGTTCTGTTAGTAAGCGAATGCATACTTTCTAGGGTAAAGAACATATACACAGTGGTTGTTCAACAAGATACTACGCATAATCAAATCTTGTTCCGGGCGAGTCACATATTGTGTACTCACCTCTTGCTTTATTATTGTATAAATTGGATTTATACTTTATCGACATCGACTCATTTCATATCGTGATTCAAGTGTTACAAATTGGTAGGGTTTACTGCTCCTTTTCTAAATTTGACGAAGTTCCTACAATCCCTTATGTTATCGACTCAATCAAGTACTTCTTTGGAATGCTAAAAAAAGATTCAAGATTACTGTCTTTTTTTTTCTTAAAGGGGCGCTGCCCAGATACTTTTTACTTATTTTCTAATAGGATAGTATGGTAGAAAGAAATATATCAATCTTTCTACCATATTATCAAAAATCTCACAGAAGACTGTTGATTCTAGCCTGCATATTTAATTGAAGATTAAAGAAACAAAATTTGAATCCTTTGGTTATTTATTAAATCATTCTCATTGAGAAAGACCTAAGAAGTTAAGTTTCATTCAAATTAATTGTTTTGGCTGACCGTTTTTACATATATGATAAGTAAAAAAGCTGTAGGAACTAGAATGAAGAGTGCAGTAGCAATAAAAGCGAGAATATTTACTTCCATAATCTAATTGGTTTTTACTTCGCAATAACTCGAGATTTAATCCCATAGAGATAATAAAAATTTAGACTGTAAATTAAACGGGATGAATTACATCTTGATGATATTGAATCGCATCAATATTATGAATAACAATATATGGGCTATCAAATCACTTCGTCGTCGCGAATTGAATAGTATAACATAGGACGATCCTTTATCCATACTCAATAAAAAATAGAATACGTAATCGAATCAAGAAATCTTTTTTTTATTATTATTCTTTTCCATTCCATTCTTTCTCCAACCTGCCGTCTTCTTTGGACAATCAGCGAATGAAATATCATCTGACCGTTTTCCACTTACATTGCATTGACCCCATAAAAAATAACAACAATAGAAGTCAAATGAAAGGGGGGAGGGGGTTATACTCGAAACTCCTTTTTTTATGATATAATTTTCTTACAAGAAAAAGAAAAATGTGAAAAAGCCAAATTCCGGTTCCATTTTGTAGTGTACAAGACAAGAATTATAGTTGTGTTTGTGCTCCCGAAAAACGTCTGAGCCTCTATCTATTCCATTAAAAAATAGAATTAAATAGTTAAATAGAAGCAATAAATGAAAAGACCAGACGCATTACGCTATCCCTTTGAATCCGAAATATGATGTTACCACTAATTGGACTAAGAAAATTCTATCTTTCTTCCCACCAATCGGTACTAGTTGAAGTACCGAAAATTGATCTATTTGTTTGGGTTTGATGAGAAATAACGAAAAAAGAAAAAAATCCATAAGGTTGAATGACTGAAATTCTATTCATTTCGTTGTACCTCTTTTGCCATAAAATGCAAATGAATAAATGAGTTGATGTGTTTATTTGATCCGTCGGGACTGACGGGGCTCGAACCCGCAGCTTCCGCCTTGACAGGGCGGTGCTCTGACCAATTGAACTACAATCCCAGGAAATTAGGTATACCGCATCAATACTTTTAGGATTGAATTCAAACCTATTTTTTTCGTGTTGTAACAGAAACACGGGTTAGATAGTGATATCGGCACGGCTCTGCACGTTCTTTTGAATGATAGCGACACAAATTACACGACTAGTGATCCTTTACCTAATTGAAAATCAATTGATAATCAATCTTTCGATAAAAAAGATTTCTTTTTTCGTTTCCTTAGACTGTCTTTATATTTACAGATAATGATATCAATCTCGATCATTATATTATCTAGTTATCTAGATCCGAATTTTTTGTTCCAAATCGAGCAGGTAGATATATAGAAAAATGGAATTCTTTTATTAGGACATATCATAGTTCGGGAAGACAAAAATTTGCATTTCACGGTCTTTGAGCGAATTCTTGGGCCGAGCTGGATTTGAACCAGCGTAGACATATTGCCAACGAATTTACAGTCCGTCCCCATTAACCGCTCGGGCATCGACCCAGGAAAAACCAATTCCATTTTCAATGTTAGGCTTATTGATGATGCACGCTCAACTTCCTTTTATAGTACCCTACCCCCAGGGGAAGTCGAATCCCCGCTGCCTCCTTGAAAGAGAGATGTCCTGAACCGTTAGACGATGGGGGCATACGTGTCAAACCGCCATCATACTATAAGCATGGTATCAACAGTTTTTCAAAATTGTCAATAGAGTCAATCGAATGTAAGAATATGATTCGCTCCAAGGGATCCTTCTGGCCTGCACTATTCCGTAGAGTTTTATTCTTTGAAGAACAATATATTCAAATAATTTATTAAGAGTGATTCAAGAATATATATGAAATCATAAACCCATAAATATCAAGTTCTTGACTCCATTAACAATATGAAGAAATTAAGCATGTAAAATACTCCAAATAATTATAAAGCAACTAGCATGTAGCCCGTGCGCTACGCACGGGATTTTTAACATAGTAATGATGTATAAAACATAGTACTCGACTGAACCTTACCTTCGACTAATATGATACAAGAAGGAGCGACACATAAATTATTTTAACATGGTTTCATAAAGTAAAATAAGTCAACCACAATGCACACAAATAATAATCAACTGAGTCATAACATCTGCATGCGTATGTCCTCAACACAAGTTTCTACAAACTATACGTTGTGAAAAACCTCTTTATATACTATATTAGTAGGATACATAACCCGCGTTCTTTATATACTACATTAGTAGAGTACATTGGAGATAAGATAAAACTCGACAAAACACCATGTCTTAAAGAGATGAAAGTTTGCTAAATTCCAACAAAAGAAAAGTTAACAGGATACATAACCCACATGAAAACATTTAGTTTATGCTAAAAGGATGTCAAATGTTACTAATCACACTGTTGTGTCGCCTCCAGTAACAACCTTCTTGGTTGATGACGATTGACCTTCACCACTCGTAGTGCAAGTGTACTCATCTTCAGATTCATGGGATCGCTTTGATGGAGTGAGGACAATACTTGAAGAAGCATTGGAAGGAGCTTCGGGTTGAAGAAGCATTAAAATGTGATAAACTTCTAGATGACAACAATACAAAAATCAAAGGAAAAGATATTATATATTGTGATTTATGAAACTTCAATGTTGAATGATATTTTATTATTAAGGGTTCATTTTGATTTGGTTTATCCAAAAATCAAAATAATACAACTACTACTGCAAAGAAATTTACACTTCATGTTAATTACATCAATAACAACAATAATGAACATGCACGTGTAATTAACTATTTTTATTTATTTATTGAAAGACTTGCATGTTATTTCATAGAGCTTGTATTGACAATATAGTAACTTCACAAAAAGATACTTAGAGAAAGATTAACTGAAAGCAAGAGATTTGAATTTATGGTTAACTTTGTCCAAATCAATCTAAACTTATTAAACCAATTAAAGCTGGAAAAAGAGCACGACTATAACATGTTCAAATTCTATTTAGTTAGAAAAAAAAGGGTTTACAATTAAACCTGGAAGCTTCAACCTACTCTCACAACCCCTATGCCATATTTCACTTATGCACCAATCCAAAGGATTAAATTGACATAATTGAGACTTGTTGAGTACAAACTGACACGTAATAGGCGAACGTGACTGGCAAGTCTTATGCGTCATTGCACTCCTTTGGATTGCAATATTTATTATTGATTTCTAATTAACCTTACAAAATAAACATTATAAAACAAAATGAGTTTACTTTGAACGATGACATAAGATCTTAAATGCTCACAACATGAGAAACAAATTTCAGTACAAAGCAAATGAAGTACACTAACAAAATATTATTTATATCCCTATCTTAAAGTGGTAAATATATAGATGTGTGTAACAATTTACAAAAAATGGAGACCCAAATACAGCCTTACCAAAGTACGGATAGCCACGAGGGCCATTCATCAACCACTTAATGCCACCCTATCACCCATATTCTCAGATTCCACTTTCATTTAATACTTCCTACGTCCTCTACCCCAACCCATTTAATACATTCACTTCTTGGAGTCCATAAAATGTTTTGAATATGAATATCACAGCCATGCAGGGCTCACGCTTCTTACGCATTTCTTCTCTCCCACTGTCATAGCTTCTTTTTTAGATCTCTATCCCTGTAGAGCAAAAAGGATCAATAGAAACTTAAAAAGGTAAAGCAAAATCACAATCTCCCAGACAAATTAGAGCAACCCAAGAAAACAAAGAAAAGCATACGATCAATCGTGAAACCATCCTGGACTGGAGGGTCATGAGTTCAATCTTCTTATTCATCATTTCCCTTCTTTTTATTTTCCAGCAACTCTTGTTCCCTTTTCTTCAATTCTGTTTCCTTTTCTTGGATTTCCTTTTTTCCATCTTCATATCCTATATCGCAAGTATGAAAAAAGGGCAATATAAAGATTAAAATTATGTGCAAATGTGAGATCTAGAGCAAGAAAGAGAAAAGAGGCAGATGGTCATCAAAGTTTACCCCATTTTCTTTTATTATCAAGACAAATATCAAGTATCAACTCTAGAACCATGAACCATGAACCTAGAATTTGAGGCACCATGAACTAATAGGCTACTAAGGGCAAAGTACAACAATCAAGTTTCTAGTACCAAAGACAGAGAGACTATCAATATAAGGCGCACCCTCATTCAACACAAATAATTTTACATTTTTGAAGCTTTTTGGAGTTGCCACTTCACTCAGTTGTCATAATAACGACAACCATCATAAGATAACGGATAATATGTATATGGTGAAAAAATGCAAAACATATGAAGAGTTTACCTGCAAGGGCATCTTGTGTCGTTCATGCATTCTTCTTGGCAACCTCATTTTTAGTATCACACTCAGAAAGGGAAAGAGATAGCTTATCACTCAATTTTTCCAGGTCTCTCTCCAGTTAAGCCTTTTCAACCAACATTATGTGTATCTAAAAACACACAAAACCGGTGTTAAGTTGAAATGTCTTAGAAAATCTGCCAACCAAAAAGAAAGTGACAAAGTTTCTCTATTTGTGAAATTTCAAAACAAAAGAAGCTTCTTATTGATTGCATTAAAGATGTTTGAAGCACAAAATTTCCTAGAAATATTCCAGCAACATTTACAGCTCAGAAGCAAGATCCAGATTCAAGACCGAAAGTGAAATGATACGGGTGGCTTCTCATCCAACCCTCGCTAAAGATTGAATTTCTTCAAGGGTATGCTTCATTTAGCACAAAGACAGTAAATTTGTATAGAGCACAGAAGCAAGATCTATTCTAGACCTAGAGTGCATCCATTGCATCATTGAATCGGAGAAGTGATTAAGGCTTCTTATGATGGAATTTGTTCTTTCTACTTGGAATTTCTTTATATAATTATTTTGCTCCTAAGTGAGGACTTCATAGCTTTGTAGAGCACATTTAAAAACTAAAAATGCAACTTTACCCTTTCTATAAAAAGAGGCGGAAAAAAAAGACAAGTAGTACATGGCTAATTTGCTCACTTAAACCCATACGGATGGCCATTTTGCCCGTAAACTTCCTATACTATTTGATTCGCGATCCTTACGGTGCTTCTATTTTGTCATTTTGACTCTCCATCTTAAGTCAAGGTACAAGGATTTAGATCAAATTACTCACAACTACAACCATACCAACATTTAGTGCGCCTGCTATGGCTGATAAAAGTGAATTAAATGTCGCTGCTATGACAGATAAAAGAGAAGGATTGGCTGCTATGATAGATGGGAGGATTGCTACTGTTACCTGCCCATGATCATGTTGACGACAAGTTTCATTCTTGCCCCATTTCCGACCTGGCCCAAGAAGAATGACTTCTTTCCCAAAATGACGAATGCAGGAATAGCCTCTTCATAGAGTGCCTTCATAACATAGCAAATTCCGAGTTATAAGAAAATAAAAAATTAGAAGTAATTTGAGAGGATAGGGGTTGGAAGAGCATGTGAGTGGAGCATTTCAATGCTAAATGTGTATCAGAGTATAATCAAGTTCGGAAATCCTCTTTCAAAGCAATGATAAATAAATGTAAGAAGTTTGAAACAACCTCAAATTCAAATCCAAGTTAGTGATTAAACCATAAAAAATGTGATTGCACATCTCTGAACCTTCAAAAAATACAATGTCAAAAATATCAATGAGCAGTGCATAACAAAGCCATTCAAACAATTGATATTCAGATCACAAATTACAAAATCACAAAGCTGAATACAAATCACTTGCACAACGAAATCTGGTGACAATGGACAAGAAAAGATACAACTCATAAACCTCATCACTTGGGAATTAACACAAACCTTGTAAGCCTAAGTTAATTCCCTGCCAAACCAAAATCACTTGCACATCGAAAAGATCATAAACCCCAACCTTAATTTCATATTCAATGCGAAAATCAGAGAAATTCATACTACCAGTACCAGATGCTTACCTATCCGCTGAATCGACTCCAATTGAAGATGATTTGGAGGGTTTACCAAAAACTGCTTATGTAAATCGACCCCAACTGAAGACATGTACCACCTCTGTTTGCCCCCCGTCGCCACACGCATCAGCTCTTCACCTCTTCGTCCTTCTATGATCGCCAGACAGCCGAGTTGCTGCTAGGAGTTGAAAGCTCCGTTTTGCTACCCGGTGAAGCTTTTAGGAGAGAAACAGTTAGGGTTTCAGGAAAATTTGGGGTGAGAATTGAGGGAGGAGAGTCCTCGTCCACCGCACCTCGTCCTCCTCGTCCACCGGAGCCCTCGGATTATCACCAAAACTGCTTGCGAACAGTTTCTAGAGGAGACTCTGCTTGCGCTGCTTCCTGCCGACACGCGCTGGCGGTGGGGGGCTCGTGCTTCTTGTTCATCTTGTCGACGTCGGACATCCGGTCGCCGGGTTAAGGACCTGTACTTTCTTGTCCTCCTTCTCTCCCTACTTGTAAGCAATTTACATAGATGAAAAAGAAGTGGTTTTTAAATTGAGCGGACAAGTAGGTAGGGAAGAGGCAGAACGTGGGTTGTCTGAACTGCCATTGTAAGCAGTTGAGAAAGAGATTAGAGAAGGAGAGCGCTAGAAAAGGGCAAAAAAGGAAAGAAAAAAACAAACTAGAGGGAGCTCCACGTGGATAGGCTGAGAAGACTCCAAAGTACTCAGCTTTAAGATATAGGGGGATAGGTCTCAAAAATCAGCTCCACATATAACGGTAATAACACCCTCTAAGGCTGTGTTTGGCGGGAGATTAGGGAGATTTTCCAGCTTTTAAAAAAAAAAACGAAATCTCTTCGATGGTGTTTGGTGGAAGATCTGGAGGAAGCTTATGAAGCTTTTGGCGAGATTATGGTAGCTTTGAAATTGGCCAAAATGAAATCTTGGGGTACCAAGATTTCGGAGATTATCAGGAGATTTCCGTCTGCTGTGTACATTTGTGCCCTCGCATCTCTCCTCCACAGTTCCGCATCGACGCTTCTGCTCCCTTCTCCTCCTCGTCGCGCAAGGTATGTCACTTCTCTCCTCTCCTCTTCAATGTGGTTCACCGGCGGTCCCATCACACTCGAAACCCCCCTCCGTCGGCCGGTTATTCGACGACGACGAGATTTCTACGGTTTCGGTGGGAGAAATTTGGGGGGTTTTGGTTATTGTTTCGATTTCTGGGTATTTTGTTTCCACCGATTTCTAGGGTTTTGGTGGAAGACATTTGGGGGTTTTTTGTTATTGTTTCGATTTGTGGGTTTTGTGTTTGTTAAGGGGTGTTTATTCGGTTCCAATTTCGTCTCCCTTGTTTGTTCCTTTCGGCCATTGTTGTTAAACCTCCCAGCTGTCTGACATTGTTGTTCCTGACATGTGATGTCTCGGCCATTGTTGTTTCGGCCATTGTTGTTATATGGATGGAATCATTTGTTTATATTTTAGGTTTTCCTGACATGTGATGTCTTTGCTGCTATTGAAAAGTATCATTACATAAGATGCAAACTCTTGGTGAACACAACCTTCAACTTCATCAGTTTCACTTGAAATGTTAAGCTGTATGTTGTCATTCATCTGATGAAATCTGCATTAGCGTAGCTATAGTCCATTCCACACAAATGAGATATGTAGTTGTAGAAGCAAATTGTAGCGTTTTATGGTGGAAAGACAAGGTGTTGAAGATCAAGTTCTGGGGCCTCTATACTCCCCATCAAGATAATTTGACATAAGCCTATCTCCCCTTCAATCTCCTTTCAATATGATTTGGAAAATAATTTTTGCTGTTTCTCATCATCATGAAGGTTCTCAATAATCATTTGGCGTTAGGGAGTTGATCTTGTTTTAAAAATCTCCAGTGTTATGGCTTCCCGAATATCTCATAAGATTTCGACTGTTACAGCTCATTATGCATTATTTGTGGCTGCTTTTGCTAGGAAAAACATAAATGGCAGAAACACATTCAAATCTCTTAGAATTTGTCCATCTGTTGTCATGAGCTAGACCTTTGCCCCATCAGATAATTTGATTTCAGATCACCTCTCTTCAATCTCCTTCAAATTTTACTTGAATATGATTTCTCGGTGTTTCTTAATCTGCAATGTCAAAAACCCTTCTTCATGACCGTTATTGCACCCTTTGTAAATGCTTGTCATGGTCAAGATGCTGTGTTCTGAAGTGTGTTCATGCTGCAAATCTCGAGAACTAATCATCCAACGATTTGTGACAATTCTCTATTTGGGTGATCATGCTTGATTCTGAATTGACATTTGTTCATGGTCTGTTGCATTTGTTCATGGTCTTTGCATTTGTTAATGGTTGACCTTATTCTGATCTCGACAATATGCTTGCTATGTGTACGTAGGAAAAATGTGGCCTCACTCTGACACCGAGTCCAAGACTGACTCGAACAGTGACCGCAGCTACGCTAGCGGTGACCCGCGGAAGTACCCATGGCTGAGGTCGACGTACGAGCAAGGCCAGTTCAGTCGTAGAAGGCGACGCCATGACGACGACTCTGACTCCGAGACCCTTGACCCCGAGGACGTGAAGGAGGATAATGCACTTTGGGCCTATGCTAAAGACGAATTGAAGGAGCTGCGCGAAAAGATCCGGGGCCTCCTGGCACAAGATGCAGTCAGGGTGAACGCTCTCGACGCTGCCAACTACCAGCTACAGGAGGCGAGGGACCACAACGCCGCCTTCACCACCAGCCTCGACGCCTCTGAGGCGCGCAATGAACATCTCGTCAAGAGGGTGGCCGAGCTGTGCTCCTTCATGTGTGGTCGTTGGGTGGACCACGCAAGCGATCAGCTCCGGGCTCAGAGGCTCTCCTGCCTGGTCAGGCTCCTAGGCTGGATTATACTTGTTTGTTTGGTCATTATGCTGCCTCTGGTCGCCCGCCCGTAGGACATCAAGCCTCTACATGCTGTTGTTTCCCTCTTTTTGTGAAGATTTCCAACTGTTGTACTAACGAAACTGTGGTTTAGGGCCCCCATTTTGTGCATTTCGGGGCCTCGGATGTAGGAACAATGTTTGTGCAACCTCGGCATGATTACCCCTTTTTGTAAGCCGAGTGTTGTTGCACCCTTTTGCAATGGTGCATGTACCCAACGGTTGTACCTAAAACAGTTTATCTAATTTAACGCAGCGTACGTTATATTCATCCACTACACTTGCAAGTGTTATACTTTCATGGTTTTCTTTTCATCATGTCGTACACAACATCAGTGACCAATTTCCGCCTCTATCGGAGGACCGACGACCGGCAAATATGACCAGAAAGGTGGAGGTCTTTGGTCCCATTACACTCGAGCAGGAGAAGGGTGGGCAGGATAATCCATCGGACTAGTGTCGGTTGCAAGGGCGGTTGTGTTCGTGTCTAAGGACAAGGGTAGGGGAGGGTAGTTTGAAGGGCAATATGGACTTTTCCCTCACATAAACCCCTAACAAATCTTACCCCCACCAAACACCTTTCTAGCTTTTAATGAGATTTTCGTTCTCTAAAAAACATAATCTTTAAAATCTCCATAATTTAAAAAAAAGACCCATAACCTACAAAATCTACATAATCTAGACAAAATCTACTTTTTACAATCTACGGCCAAACACAGCCTAAATATCAATAATAAATTTCCCGCGCAAATTTCAAACCCTAAGCAAGAAATAGACAACTCAATATCAAATCTCTACCTAGTTCTCGAGTATAATAAATCTAAAATTTGTAACATGGGAAAGAAAGTGCAAATAGAGAGAAAGTGCTGGAGGTTCTCGGTGGTTTTCAAGAAAAACTGAGAGGGAAAAAGTGGGTTTTGAATTTGTCAGGGAATGGGGAGGGAGATCTGGGCTCGGGATGGGGGTGCAGGGACTCGGAGGTTGTGGTGGTGATGCTCGGAGATGGAGATCCGGGGTAAGGAAGGCCGGAAGTGGATTGGGGACGCCGGATCTGGGAAGTGAAGGGCTACGAGCGAAGAGGTGCGAGGATGGGGCTCGGAGGTGGTGTGGTGCTGCTCGGAACTTGTAGATCCGGGGTAATGGAGGCCTGGAAACGGTGGATCTGGGAGGATGGAGGCCGGAAACTGAGCTGTGCGCTGGCGACGGTGGATCTGGGAGGATGGGGTGCGACGGAGGGGGGGGGGGGGGTTCGGACTTGGCTCGGGGTGGGCTCGGTGTGGCTAGCGATGCTGCGGGTCTGGGGGCTCCTCTTGGTGGCCGGCAGGGGTTCAGCGAGAGCGAGAGTAGGGGGAGCGAGAGGAAGACGGTAATGGCGGCTGAGTGCTCTAGGGCGAAATCGGGTGAGGGAGAGAGAAGGTGGGTTCCAGCCTTTTATAAATGGTAAAAATAAAAACAGATAATAATAAAATAAAATCGAGTAAATAAAGAAACCGAGTAAACTGACTAGATTTTTTTTTTTACTTACCTGGATATCTGGTCGATATAACCTACTCATTTTTTTTTCTCGATTTTGGTGGCTCCTCGCAAGGGTTGATGAACTCGATATCGACCAAGGGTACCAATATCGACCTGATTGCGTGTGTAGGATCAGCCTTTGCCTTTTTAGTTGACAATCTCTCCGATGGCCTGTATCTATCAAAGAGCAAAGAGGACTTGCACGAAGTGAGAGAGAGATAATGGAAAAAATAAAAATTTAAAGAAAAAAAGGAAAGAAAATTAAAAATAACGGGTTGCCTCCCGTAAGCGCTAAGGTTTAAGTCGTTAGCTCGACCTACTTCCCTTTTTAAACCGTGATTAACACCAAGGTGGCGCGAATCTCTTCCTCTGGGTCTTCTTTGTCATAATACTTCTTGACCCTGTGCCCATTTACCTTAAATGTGGTGTCATCGTCAACAAGCAACTCTACTGCTCCATGAGGAAAGATATGTTGAACCTTGAAGGGTCCGCTCCATCTTGTCCTTAGTTTCCCTGGAAATAAACGCAGTTTAGAGTTGTATAACAAAACTTTATCACCTACCTCATATGTCTTGGGCACTAGCTTCCTATCGTGCCATCTCTTTGTGCGCTCCTTGTAGATTTCGGCATTCTCATGTGCCTTTAGTCTCAGCTCCTCCAACTCCTGCAAGTCAATAAAGGGTTTCTTAAATGCCTCGTCGAGATCCATGTTGAGCTCTTTGAGGGCCCACTTTGCCTTGTGCTCCAATTCGACGGGCAAATGACATGACTTGCCATAAACCAAGTTGTAGGGAGTTGTCCGCAGTGGTGTCTTATAGGCCGTCCGATAGGCCCAGAGTGCGTCATCAAGCTTAGATGACCCATCCTTCCTTGAGCGGGAGACCGTTTTCTCCAGGATGGCCTTTATTTGTCGATTAGAGACCTCCACTTGGCCACTAGTTTGGGGATGATAGGGTGTTGCAACCCTGTGCGCCATCCCATACTTAGCCAAAAGAGCCTCAAATCCTCTCTCGATGAAGTGTGAGCCACCATCTGAAATAAGAACTCTAGAAACACCAAAGCGAGGAAAAATGTTAGTTTTAAAGAACTTTGAAACTACCTTCGCATCGTTGGTCCTAGTTGCAACAACCTCAACCCATTTAGAGACATATTCAACTGCCACAAGGATGTATTTGTAGGGGCCTGATGCAGGGAATGGTCCCATAAAGTCAATACCCCAAACGTAAAAAAGCTCAACCTCCAAAATCCCTGTGAGCGGTGTCTCATTCCTCCAAGTAATGTTGCCCCCGCATGAAGTGACATAAGCCTGCACATCCCTGAAAATGTTAGGCCAATAAAAACCACATTGAAGTACCTTAGATGCAGTTTTGAAGCCTTTTGCATGTCCGCCCGTAGGGAGTGTATGACAATGGCGAATGACACTTTCTACTTCCTCCTCCAGAATGCAACGTCTGAAAATATGGTCCTTCCCTTGCTGGAATAGGTAAGGTTCATCCCAATAGTATTGCTTGACGTCGTGGAGGAATTTCTTCTTTGCATGTGAGGTTAGTCCTGACGGGATCTCGTTTCCTACAAGATAGTTAGCGAAATCCGCATACCAAGGAACATATGCTCCCTTTATAGCATAAAAATCACGAATAGGACTGGAGGGAGGGGTAAAGAAGAAATCCTCACTGGAATCTGTGCAAACCAACTGACCTGTAATGTTGGTGGAGGGTGGTCGAAATCGAGAAGAGTCAGTCGATATCGAGTTGACTATGGTCGAAATCGACTTGGAATTTTCCGCCTGTCCTTCACTCGATTTCTGGTGGAAAATCGGGTCAATGTTGGTTGATATCGACCTAGGCTCGGTCGATATTGAGTCCTCCTACAGAGAAATAATCGAGATTAGCGTATACTTACCTGCAAGGGTTTGAGCGTCGACCTTCATTAGATGTTCGTCGAGGCGGGAATCATCGATAGGCGCCACATCCTGGGTTTCTTCTAGTATGTCTTTAGGGAGCCTAGAGAGATGATCCACTACTGAGTTCTCCGTGCCCTTCTTGTCCTTGAGTTCTACGTCAAACTCTTGAAGTAGAAGCACCCATCGTAAGAGCCTGGGTTTGGCATCCTTCTTTGCTATCAAATATCTAAGAGCAGCATGGTCAGTATGGACAATAACTTTAGATCCAACAAGATAAGAACGAAATTTTTCGAAAGCAAAGACCACAGCCAAGAATTCCTTCTCTGTTGTGGTGTACTTAGCCTAAACCACATCAAGAGTCTTGCTTGCATAGTAGATCGCATGAAGCTTCTTGTCCTTACACTGTCCTAGAACTGCTCCAACGGCGTAATCACTGGCATCACACATAATCTCAAAAGGTAACGACCAATCTGGCGATTGAATGATTGGAGCGGAGATAAGGGCTTCCTTTAATCTGTTGAAGGCTTCAAGACATTCGTTAGAAAATTCAAACTTAACATCTTTCATAAGAAGATTAGTTAATGGTTTGGCAATTTTAGAAAAATCTTGAATAAATCTCCTATAAAATCATGCATGACCAAGGAAACTCCTTATCTCTTTGATGGATGATGGTGGGGGCAGTTTCTCCATTAGCTCTATATTGGCCCTGTCCACCTCTATACCTTTTTTAGACACCTTGTGTCCTAGCACGATCCCTTCCCTTACCATAAAGTGGCACTTTTCCCAGTTGAGAACCAAATTTGTTTCTTCACAACGGTTGAGTACTCTGTGCAGGTTAGAAAGACAAATATCGAAAGAAGTGCCATAAACAGAGAAATCATCCATAAATACCTCCACAATGTCCTCTATCATGTCGAAGAAGATGGCCATCATACACCTTTGAAAGGTGGAGGGGCATTGCAAAGGTCGAAGGGCATTCTTCTATATGCAAAAGTTCCATAAGGACAAGTGAACATGGTCTTTTCTTGATCTTCAGGATGAATAGGGACCTGCCAAAAACCAGAATATACATCCAGGTAACAAAAGTAATCATGTTCAGCTAATCTTTCGAGTACCTGGTCAATGAAGGAGAGCGGGAAATGATCCTTCCTGGTGGCGGTGTTGAACTTTCTGTGATCTATGCACATCCGCCAGCTGATAGTGATTCTTTTAGGAACAAGCTCTCCCTTCTCATTCTCCTCAACGGTCATTCCACCCTTCTTAGGGACAACATGAACTGGACTTACCCACTTGCTGTCGGAGATTGGATAGATAATTCCTGCGTCTAGCATGCGCATGATCTCTTTCTTGACCACCTCCTTCATGTTGGGGTTAAGCTTCCTTTGATGCTCAATTGTTGCCATGTGATCATCTTCCAAAAGAATTCTATGCGTACAAGTAACGGGTGAAATACCTTTTATGTCATCCAGAGAATATCCAATGGCTTTCCTGTAAGTGCGGAGGACTTCTACTAGCTTGTCTACTTCCCGTGTGGTTAGTGAAGCACTTATAATCACAGGAAAAGTAGAGTTAGGACCAAGGAATTCATACCTAAGGGTGTCAGGTAAGGGTTTAAAATCCGGAGAAGGGCCTTGTGGGATCAAGATAGGCTCTACTTCCTCCGCCTTCATGATCTCCCCTAGGTAATCCGTCTCAATCCTCATGACAAAAGCATCTATATCAGCTACAAGAGTTGACGTCGACCAAGCATACATCGATGCCAACGCTGAATGGGATGCAAGGCTGTACTGCTGCAATAAACCAGTTGAGTCAGAAACTTCAAACGAAAAATCAGTACATACCCGAGCGGAGGAAGCAGTCAAAATCGAGCTGAGGGATTGGTCAAAATCGACAAGGATGGTCGATATTGACTTAGGTAGGTCGATATCGACCTCGGGTCTCGATAGATTGGTGACTGGCTCAATATCGACTGGTGCTGGGCAGGTCGATATCGAGGGAGGTAGGTCGATATTGACCACTTCTTGGTCGATATTGACTGTAATGTCTTCTGTTGTACTTGCTGAGAGAAGGGAGCTCGATATCGGGTTAGCATGGTCGATATCGAGTGAGTTCAGAATACTTACTTGCTCTGGAGGGGTTGAAATCGAGGACTTTAAGTCGATATCGACCACTGTTTGGTCGAAATCAACTGGATCGTTGAGCTCTGTTGATAAGGCGTCGTCGAAAACTTCCTCCTCGCTTGGGTATACAGCATGTAATTCCTTCTTCAGCTCTACTCCAACCTTCGTTAGGGCTTCCTCTTGGGTCAATGTCGCTCATGTAGGATCAGTGCAAGAGATAACATTTAACTTAGAATATATAGCTTTTATTTTCATTACCTCTTCTGTGTCAGGGTTGAAGATATATTCAAAAATCTCATCCCCAATGGTGAAGGTGAGAAGTCTCCTTTTAACGCTGATGTTGGCGTCTGCAGTTTCTAGGAATGGTCTCCCAAGAATGACAGGGCATGCTGGATCTTCCGCCATCTCTGTTACAAGGAAATCTGTAGGGACAAAGAATTTACCAACCTTAACAGGGACATCATCTACTATACCTGTGGGGATTACCACTGTGTTGTTTGCCATGTAGAGCTTGTCATCCACAGGTTCCAGAGCGCCTATCTTCACCTTTGACCATATTGATAGGGGCATGATGCTTACGCTTGCTCCTAGATCACATAATGCTTTGAAACGGTACTGGCCAAGTCCAACGGTGATGGCGAACTTACCTGGATCAGGGCGCTTCTCAGGGAAATCCATCTTTTTGTATTCACTGTCGATCTCAGTCATTGGACGCTTGTTGCTGAGGATTTCCTTAAGGAATTTGACCTAGGCTGGCATCTCTTGAAGTGCTTCTGTAAAAGGAATAGTAACATTTAGACTTTGGAGCAACTTCACAAAATGTTTAAACTTACCGACAATTGGGTCTTTCAGCGCCTTGGAAGGGAATGGGAGCGTCTTCTTTAGTTTCGGAACGAAAACAGCTGTCGGAGGTGATGCAGAGGAGTCAATATCGACCGGAAGAGACTCGATATCAACTTGAGACTGCTCGATATCGATTGGTGGAGTTGAAGTCTAGGTGGCTGGTGCTGCAGGGTCAATATCGACTGGTCCATGCTCAATATCGACTGCTGTGTGGTCGATATCGACCTGGGTATGGTCAAAATCGACCTGCTGTTCAGTAGTTCTGTCTGCTTCTCCGATCTTTGGTTCGTGCAATTTGTGACCGCTCCGTAGCTTTACAACAACGACATGTCCGTGTTGCCCCTTGGGATTTGGATCTGTATGTCCAGGGAGCTGCCCGGTCGGTCGTGGAATCTGTGTCGCGAGTTGACCTATCTGGGTCTCTATATTCCTCTTCCAGATGCGGAGTTCTCCAAATCTTGTATTCATGTTTTGGAGCTGATTGTTGATGGCGCCATTGGCTTGCTTGCTTTCAGCTTGATTCCGGCGCATCTCGTCAAGGATGAGCTGTAGATCATCCTTCCGCTGGTCCCTTTCCGGATGTCTTGGAGCTCTGTATGGCGGGGGGTTCCTAAGAGCACCTTGGTTCCGTTGTGGTTGATAGAACCTTTGGTCCCCCATATAGCGATTGAGACCCCCTGCGTAAGCTACCTCCTCGTGGGTTTCTGCCATCCTGACTTGCTCCGTGTGTGGGCACTCAGTAGTGGTATGCCGCTGTGAGCCGCATTCAATGCAGGTCTGGTTGAAAGAAAGATACTTGACTTGCTTGAGGAGCTTGCGATTCTGATCTTTATAGTATTGCTCCTTGACATCTGAGTCAATCTCCTTAGAAGGCTCATAGAGGGGCATGGATGGGGATGGCTTGGCGTAGGCATTCTCGTCATAGTTTGTCGGAGCCCCATACTTATTGTCGTAGTTGGTAAGCTTGTCCATGGTAGCCCATGCGTCAGCTGGTGGCATCGTCAGATACTCATAATGAGTATAATGGTTGATCCTATCCTTAGCGGTCAGATCAAGAGAATTGAAGAAGATCTCCTGAACGGCATAGGGTGGTTGTCCATGTGTAGGGAAGGATCGCAGTAGATCCTTATATCGTTCCCATGCTTTTGCTAGTGGCTCCCCAGGCTTCTGTTTAAAAGTTGTAATCTTTTGGCGGAGGAGCGCTGTCTTGGCAGGAGGAAAGAATTTGTTGAGAAATTCCTGCCTTACTTCAGCCCATGTTGTGAGGGATCGTGGAGGGAGACCTTCAAGCCACTTCAATGTTGGACCGGACAGGGACCAACGAAAAGCCTTCATCATGACATATTCCAAAGGGGTACCTTCAACAAGAGTATGGCACATGTCAGCAAAGTTGGTAATATGTTGAAGAGGACATTCATTAAATCTTCCATAAAAAGCATTATTTTTAATCTCAATAAGGAAGGCAGTGCGAATTTCAAAGTTATTTTCAGGGATTAGAATAGCCGATTCAGGCACGACGAGAGTCGGGTGCATGTAATCCTCTGCAGTGGTAGGGTATTGGGCAAGCTCAGCCTCTGCTTGCCTCCTTCGCTCGGCTTCCTGCGTAGTGTGTGCTCTCTCAGCGGCGAGAGCAGTATCCTTGGCCTCTAACTCAGCTCGAAGCCTTTCTATCAGTTGGGCTTGTGTTTCTGCGGCCTCCATTGCTCTCTTTAGTCTAGAGTGGACGTGTATAAGGCATTCTGAATCGTCTAAACCGTCAAACTCAGATGGTTGACTAGAACGGCGCATACACCTGCAAAGGAACTCAAGGAAAACGTGAGATTTTAACTACCTAAGGCGCGAATGATTGCTTCCCCGGCAACTGCGCCAATTTTTTAACAAAGGAAATCGAGATTGCAAATTAAATATAAATAAAGTAGAGCAAACCGATTCCGTTCCAAGCAAATAATGTTCAAGACTTCCTCCCGATGCAGCAAAAGGAAGTCAGGTTCGATCCTCGAGGAAGCGAGTCAGCGGATCTCAGGCAGCGGAGGAAAATCTCACTCAATTTCGACTCCAGGGAACAACTCGATATCGACTAGAGGCAGTCGATATCGACTAGTTCAGTCGATTTTGGGTAGTTTTCAGCAAGTCAGTCGATTTCTGGTCAGGGTCACTCGATATCGACTCAACGGACTCGATATCGACTAGTTCTTCCTCAAAATCGACCTGTTCTGCAGAGACACAAACGAGCAGCGATCTTTCTAGATCAAGAATCAGAAGTCGATATCGACCTATAGGAGGTCAATATCGAGTAGGGCAACAGTAGGAAAAATAAAGAACAAAGCTTTTGTAGATTTCGGAATAAACTTTATGTAAAAGAAAACTTCCAAGATCGGGGTTTGCAACGACAATAACCATGAAAGCGGAATCATAAATCACAAAAGATAGTAACTTTATCAATAAAGGAGAAGGTTTTCACCCAATCCGACAAGTAGGAGTATAAATCTCGCGATAAATAACCCTAAATGTATCTATTCCTTTTCATAATTAGAATTTATAATCTTCCGAATAAAAATCATAATTACTACCCAAGTTTCACAACATGAGTTCTTCAATTTCTCAATCAAAGATGAAGTACAAGGAATAGAATAGATAAGATAAAGTACCTTCTTTTGCAATTCGCTAATCCACCAACATGGCTATCGTCGGGCTCACCCCAACCCCAGAAGTAGGTGGACTACTCGCGCCTCATTGCAATTACAGACATCGTTGAATGAAAATAAACTTGCATTAATTATATTCAAAGTCTTTACAATCCCGGCACTCACACTTTCGTAGAATGCCAAAACCCTAAAACCTTTGAACTCCTAAACTCTATGTGGAACCACTTCTCTGAAATTGAATCAATGAAAAACTAGCCCCTTGGGCTTTATTTATAGGATTCCAATCCTTACTAATCAAGGAAGGAAATTCTATCTATATCTCTATCTATCATAGAAGATATAATTCTACTAGGAAATAAATAAATCTAAACTAAATAAAACAAGATAAATCCTAGGGTAATTAATTGTTTTAACCCTTAGGATAAACAAAAAGATAAAAAGATAAAATCTCTTAACTCTTCATGCGTAAGGAATCTCCTCTCGAAAATATCTCCATCGGATTCGGGATAAAACTTTAAGTGAAGCTCGGAATCGAATTGGTGATGTCACTAGGTGTGAGTCGATATCGACCAAGGTCGGTCGATATCGAGTGAATTTTCTCGGCTTCACTTCTCTCCTGCTCAATCTCGGCTCCTAGGACAAATATCGATTGACTTTTTGGTCGATATCGACTAAGTTAAGTCGATATCAAGTAGAGTCTTCAGCTTCTCTCCGTCTTAGCTCGATTTCGGTTTCTGAGTAAAATATTGAGCCGATTTTCTGGTCGATATCGACTTACTGAAGGCGATATCGAGTTGCCCTTTTCTTCACTTCTTGCTTCTGGTCCATATCGATTTGACTTTTGGATTTTCGACCAGATTGTGTCGATATCGACTAGGATGAGTCGATATCGACTTGTGCTCAGTTTCTCGTTCTGTGCTCAACTTCGCTCGATGTAAGGTGCTCTTTCGTCGATTTTTGCGCTCCTTCAGTAGACATCAAGTGCTCTTCCAGTCTTTCTTGGATTTGCTTCGATTCAGCTCCAAATTCTGCAATATTAAATAGAAACTCGTGTAGACCTCTATTTCTTATAAATAAACATAAACTACACAAATTCGCTATATTCCCATCCCAGAATGCATGAAATGATGGAATAAGGAGCTGAAATAAGTATAAAAATATGGCATAAATTATAGACATCAGGGCCACCTCCAACAACCAACGAAGAGGAAGCTTATGAGGAGCCTTATGAAGAACACACGGAGATGAAATATGAGACGAAGATGCAAGTGGAGACATTCTATCCACGAGAGTCTTATAGCGGGGGAGCTAGTTCTTCACATGGAGGGTACCATGGAGAGTCTTATGATGGCTTTCCCTCCCATGGCTATTTTGAGAGTGCCTTTCGTCATATCACCGAGCGTCTAGATGCCACGGACCGACGAATTGAGGAGAACCATGCCATTCTCATGGAACAACAACGAAGGAATCATGAGGAGATCATGGCCCAATTCAACGCTTGGGCACCCTTTGGGTGGCAAACCCAATTTCCACCACCACATTGAGTTTGTGAGTTTCCTTCTCCCTCACCTATTTCAATTGTTTAATTTTTGTTGTCTTTATTTCATCAGGGATAATGAAATATTACACTCATCCATCATCCTGCCTATCTCCGAAAAATCGTCTGTGGGCATGTCTACTATGGGCCATCGATCACCCAATTCGTAGATGCAGTTAAAGTCACCAATTACCAACCAAGGCACCGTATTCTGTATATTCAGCCGTCGAAGCGCATCCCAGCATTCCCTTCTCTGAGGTTTCTCGTTATAAGCATAAACAAATGTAACAGCAAATTGAAATTCTCCATCTTGGCTCACAACCTAACAGTGCATGAACTGATTCCCCATAGCCAGTATCGTCACTGTAACAGCCCATGGATCCCACCATAACCACATTCTCCCCTTTTCTGTATCAACACGGTTTATCACATTTTTCCAATCCTTTGGCATGCTCTTTACCACCTCCGACTCACCCTTTTCTGTCATCTTAGTTTCTAAAATTGCTAGCAGACTTATAGTATTACTGTATATAAATTTATTCACCATTTGGTGCTTGCCAGAGCCATTGAAGCCTCTGACGTTCCATGCCCCCACTTTCAGACTGGTCATCGCCTATCTCGAGTCAGGCTGCTACCACCTGGACTACTAGCATCCCCATGTGGAATATGTGCATTCCTCGGATCCCCTTTGCTTTCACAATGTTTTTCCTTCGACCTGTCAGGCCCTTCCCCTTCATTCTGCTCAGTAAATCTGTTGCTGGTGTGAATTCTGAACTCCATATTATTCGGAGAAGGTGTTCTTCCTCTCTTTGCAACTTCCTTCTGTGAGACTTTCGACCACCCCTCTGGATCTGTTCTCCCAGTCTGATTCCGGTTCACATCATAATTCAGTTTCAGTGTATACTGCCCCTCAGTTGTTGTCTGTCTCACTTGCTCATCAGACTGAACTTTCTTTCCCTTCCTGTCATCATCTACCTGCTGTGCAGACTCACTATTACCATCCACATTTATCTGTGTATCCACATAGCCATGTTGAGGATTCTCAGCTCCAATTTTCTTCTGCCATTGAAGGTTCTGACCTGTTGCATTGTTTCCAACAATGCAACAGGGTTACACGGGGTGCAGACTCACATGGAACAACAGCCAGGTGGGACGAAGCCGGGTTGAGAGAAAAATTGACCGAGCTATGGTTAATGAAAAATGGAGAGATGTAATGCCCTTCACCAAAGCATCTTTTGATATGCCGTTGCTATCTAATCATTCACCTGCTGTGGTAACAATTAGAGAGACGTTACAAAGCAAAGGATACCCATTTCGTTTTAAGAATTTCTGGTGTGGAGAACCAGGATTTCGAAACATGGTAGCAGGGTTGTGGCGCCAGTATCACCGGGGGAGTAGACAGTTTATTCTCCGACAGAAAATGCAAGGTTTGAAAGAAACTTTAAAGGGGTGGAATAGGAGGCAATTTGCTGAAATCCGCCAACAGCTTGACCAGGACACGAAACACTTGAGGGATGCCCAACTTGGCCTTTAGGCGAATCGTTCCTGTGAAGATCTCCAGCATCAAGTAAAGCACTTCCAAAGATTAGTGGGGCACAATATGAGGAGGATTAAAAGCCTCTCTGATCAACAAGCGAAGCTCCACTCGCTAACCCAAGGGGAGGAGACTTCGAGTATGTTTTATAGGCACCTAAAAATCAGAAAAGGGGCAAACTCAATCATGTTTCTGTTTGATACAAATGGCATGAAGATTGAGGAACCAGGAGAGTTGGCTAAGCTCATTGTTGACTTCTATAAAGATCTGCTCGGCATGCAATCTGCTCGGACAGATGGGTTTGTGTTCCCTGTTGGGAGAAAACTGATGGAGGGGGAGACAAGCAGTATGACAGAAGCACCATCGATGAAGGAAATAAAGAGTTCAGTGTGGAACATTGGTGGGAACAAGTCACCCGGCCCGGATGGGTTTGGGAGCGCTCTCTTTAAAAAAGCATGGGACATTCTGAAAACTGATGTGAGGAAGGCGGTACACGAATATTTCCGAACGGGAGAGTTGCTAAGACAATTCAATGATACCTTCATCTCGCTTATCCCTAAAGTGGATAACCCTACACTTGTGAAAGATATGAGGCCTATCTCATGCTGTAACACAGTGCTGAAGACGATTACAAAGATATTGGCGGACAGAATCAGGGGGGTGCTTGATGGGCTGATATTTGAGTCACAAGGAGCATTCGTACCCGGCCGGGCAATAAATCACAACGTGGCGGTTGCGATTGAGATCCTCAGAGGCTATGGTACGAAAGGGGTGTCGCCAAGATGTGCTTTGAAGGTTGATCTGCATAAAGCGTACGATACCCTGAGTTGGGAATTCATTGAAAAGGTGCTCCTCTACTTCAAATTCCCGACCAAGCTTGTTCAGTTGATTATGGGATGCATAACAACGGCCAGTTTCTCTGTTCTAGTGAATGGAGTGCCAGAAGATTTCTTCCATGGGAAACGGGGTCTAAGACAAGGAGACCCCATGTCACCTTACATCTTTGTGCTGTGTATGGAAATTTTTGGGAGGATGTTGCGGAACATGGCGAGTAATTCTGAGTTTGCTTATCACCCAAAGTGTAGGGAGATAAATTTGGTGTACTTAGCATTCGCGGATGACCTGTTTATTTTCTGCAAAGCTGAAGAACGCTCTGTGGGCATGATTAAAAGCTGCATTGCGAAGTTTGCATCAGTGTCTGGGCTGGCGCCGAACATTGCCAAATCTGAAATTTACTTGGCTGGAGTTACAACTGACAAAGAGCTTGCAATAGTGGAGCTGCTGGGGTTCCGAAAAGGTGAGCTACCCACTGCATGATAAACGTCTAAAGATCGCCGAGTATGAGCCACTTCTTTCGCAGATTGAGAGGAAGATAAACTGCTAGGCGGCAAGGAACCTCTCCTATGCTGGTAGAGTTCAACTTATAAACGCAGTACTTATGGGTGTGCTTGGGTTTTGGAGCCAAGTCTTCATCTTGCCAGCAGGGGTTATCGATCGAATTGAAGGTATGTGTCGACGTTTTCTTTGGAATGGAAACTTGGAAGGACGAAGATACCTCGTGGCTTGGACAACAGTTACATTGCCCAGGGCTGAGGGAGGTCTGGCCATAAAGGAAATATTAGCTTGGAATAAAGCAATATTCGTGAAAATGGCAGCAGATATCATCCAACAACGCGAGTGTGTGTGGACGAGCTGGGTGAATGAAAATCTGTTAAAGGGGCAGGGCTTGCTGGAAGTACAGCTGACAGCAAGGGATTCGTGGCTATGGAAATGCACTGTGAGGGTTGCGCAGGAGTTCTGTACCCAGTATGAGGAAAAAGCCAGTATACTTGGCTTGGAGGGATCGGCGCTGGCAGCTCTTGAGAGGCCGGGTAAACACCTCCCGAAGCTTGCATATGAGGTGCTGAGGGGAAGGGGAGAGGCAATACCATGGGGTGAAATGATTTGGGTATCGCAACAATGCAAGAGGTGGAGTTTTATTACCTGGTTGGCAGCTCAAGATAGGTTGCATACACGAGCACGACTGTTTAAATGGAACGCAATACAGGCCCAGGACTGTGTGCTTTGTGGGGCGGAAGTAGAAGACAGAAATCACCTGTGGTTTGAATGTGCGTATTCAAGAGGGGTTGTGGACATTGTGATGAAATGGCTTGGTGTGACAGTCCGGTTTCCCACCATTCAGGGGTGGCTGTCCTGGTTTGCGGAAGGGGATGCGAAGAAGACGGCCATGTTCCAGTCACGGCTGTATGCGATTACCAGTGTCATATACAACATATGGCATGCTCGTAATCTGGCAATTTTGAGGAATACGTATATGCGTATAGAGGAGACAGCGGGTTTAATTGTACATGAATGTAAAGAAAGGCTAAGGGTAAAGGGTAGATCCACTAGTAGAGTGGATAGGACTTGGAGAGAAAGGCTTATAGCCTAATCTACTCGGGTAGTTTTTTGGCTTTTACAAGTGGTTCCTAGTTTCGGACCACTTCTTTTTGTATGCCGGGGGTCCTTGGGACCTTCCCTCCGTTTGGAGATTTATATATTTACCAGTTCAGATAATGAAATATTGAAGTGTAGGGGAGGGGTTTAGTGTACATATTGCATTAGTTAGGTCATATTTAAAATTTTCACATGCATATCATGTTTATTTCTAGCATTTATATTGCATTAGAAAAAAAAAAAAGAAAAAAAAAATCCAAAAATATCATGCATTGCATTCATGTATTATTCAAATACCCATCTTGCCTTATTTATCCTCTATTTTATTTGAGTTTTTTAGCTTCGCCTATAAATCCCATGATATATTTGAATTGGATAATCTTGTCACATTCTTGTGTTGATTTTCATTGGAGCATGACTTTTTTTTTTTTTTGATACAAGGCAAGATTTTGGGTGGTGTCAGACCCTACTGATCCACCACCTAATAACGTCCTTCCGGACGAGAGCAAGAAGCTCTGGATGAGAAGCAATCGACAAATGAACCTGTCGTAGACAAAGATGAGCTGCTTTGTCCGCCACTTGGTTGACTTCCCGGAAAACATGGGTGACAGAAAAGGACTCGAATGATTGGAGCAAAAGAAGAACATCGGCGATCACCAAATCAATCTCCCAAGGACACTTCCAGCTCCCTTTGATTGAGTTGATAATCGAAAGACTATCCCCTTCGACTTCAATCTTCGATATAACCATCTCTAACGCAGCAGACAGACCCAACCAAAGGGCCAAAGCTTCCGCCATCAAAGCAGAAACAGAACCACACAATAAGGCGTTGCAAGCCTTGACACTGCCATGGTGGTCTCGAATAACAAAACCCGCCGCTGCATCACCTGTGGATAGTTTCGACCCATCAAAATTGATCTTGAAATATCCCTCCATGGGTTTCTTCCAATGAAGGTTTTTTTTCTTCCTTAATTGGGGTGCACTTATAGGTTTCGTTTTTTCCATTTCTTCCCAATGAATTGTTTTTTATTGGTTCAAATTTTGTACTTGAAGTCTAATATATCTTTCGTGTTGTTGATCATTCATGTAGTTTTGATCGTCGAACACTACTTTATTTCTTATTGTCCATAAACTCCACCAAATCAAAGCTAACGAGGTTGTTTGAGCTTTAGTGAGACCGGAGAATATTTTCGTTACAACTTGTTTCATGTTTTTGTTGGTCGTGTCCACCCTTCGAATTTTTATTTCAATGTTTCTATCAAACTTTCCAACAAGCTCAAGAGAATGGGTGCATTTTGTAAACAAGTGTTCTGCGTCTTCAACCAAATAGTTGCAAAAGACACAAGGGAGAGGCACCGCCACACTCTTTTCAGCAAGACGTTTCTTCGTTGGGATTCCGTTCATCACTAGTTTCCATAGGAAATTTTTTACTTTCGGAAAGCAATCCATTTTCCAAATCCATGCAATTCCGCTTTCATGGAGTCTGTCTTGTCCTGTTAGCATTTCTAAGGCGGATGACGTGGAGAACCAGCCGTTGCGGCTGGATTTCCAGTACAATCTATCTTCAATTTCATTCATCGGAATTTGCATGTTTAGAATTTTGCTTATGATGTTCTGCGGAAGTATCTTCCTTAATTCTTCAACTTTCCATCTTTTATCGGGTCCTATATATTGTTCCACCTTCTCTTGTTCATTAATTGAGTCGGTCGAAATATTTTTTCCCAATAGTTTCTCTCCTGCAATCCACTCGTCTTTCCAAAATTTGATTATTTTTCCATTCCCTACTTGCCAAATCAATCCTTCACAAAATTCATTTTTAATTTCCATTAGTTTCTTCCATTGCCAAGATGTCTGTTTTCTTTTTTTCATATTCCCATAATGTTGTATTTTTCTTTGATTATTCTTACCCAAATATTATTCGGCTCAGCCAATATTTTCCACAATAACTTCATTTGAAGTGCTTTATTTATGTCTTTTGATTTATTTAGTCCTAAACATCATATTTCTTTGGTTTGCATATTTTATCCCATCCTATCAATGACTTATAATTCATGTCCTTATTCCAAAAGAATGATCTGTTAATTTTGTCTAATTCTTTGTGCGTGTCCGTTGGTAGTCCAAAACTTTGCATCACATAGTAAGGTTTGGTCGCAAGATTTGTTTTAATCAGAACAATCCTACCATGTTGCGAAAGTGAGTTTGCCTTCCATTTTGTCAGTTGAGATTTTGTCCTTTCCACAGTATCTTCAAATGTGTTCATGTTTACTTTTCCGTTTATAATAGGACACCCTAAGTATTTTTCAAGTGCAGTATGGTTGGTGATATGAAGTACACTTTGAATATTTTGTTTTCGTTGGTTCGTTACCCCTGAAGTTACTTGAAAAGCTGATTTCTGAAAATTTACCTTTTGTCCCGATATGTTACAATATTCATCAATGATTTTTTTCACTTGGGTGCATGATTCTGGGCTTGCTTTGGCAAATATCATGATATCGTCTGCAAAGGAAAGGAATGGTACTCTAGTTCCGGATTTAGTCATCTCAAATCCTATTGTTTTTCTTGACTCTTCACTTGTCCTTTGTTAGTTTCCTTGCAAGAATTTCAGCCCCAATAGCAAAAAGGAGCGGTGAGATTGGATCACCTTTTCTAAGTCCCTTCTCTGGTCTAAAGACATCCGTTGGTCCATCGTTAACAAGAATGGAAAAGGAGACGGTTTTCACGCATTCTTCAACCCAAGATATGAATCTTGAGCAAAAATCAAATTTTTTCAGAACTTAAAAGAGGAAGTTCCAATCAACCCTATCATAAGCCTTTTCCATGTCTAACTTTACTGCTATCCATCCCTCTTTGCATTTTCTTGATTTGAACGAGTGAAAAATTTCGTGTGCAATCAGAACATTGTCTTGTATTGCTCGCTTTGCTACAAAAGCCCCTTGTAATGGGTGTATGATTTTTTCTAGAACAATTTTCAATCTATCCGCTATAATTTTGGCGATTGTTTTATAGATTATAGAGCACAAGCTTATTGGTCTATATTGGTTCGTGGAGCTTGGGTTTTCACACTTTGGGATAAGTGAGATAAAAGTCTGGTTAATCTGTTTCAGGAGCTTTCCAAAATGGAAAAAGCTTTTAATCGCTCTAATTACATTGGGTCCAACTATATCCCAATATTTTTGATAAAACTCTGCTATCATCCCATCTGGTCCCGGTGATTTATTTTTTCTAATTTTGAACATTGCTTTTTTAATTTCTATATTTGTTACCGGTTTTACCAACATTTCGTTATCATTTGTATAGATTTCTGAATCGATTAACCGGAGGTACTCGTTGAGTAACTGTGAGTTAATATTGGTTTTTTTATATCTCCTCTCAAAGTCTGTTTTAATTTCTTTTGCTATATTCTCCTCTCCTATGATCTTGGTTCCTTCTGCTATTGTTATTTCTCTTATCGTTTTTCTGTTCCTTTTTCCGGTAGCTATCTTATGGAAGTACCCTGAATTCGTGTCTGCAAGTTTGGGGTGCTTAGTTTTTGCTCTTTGGTTCCAGTAAACCTTATGATACTGAAGAATTTTATCTTTTTTATTTAGTAGTCTAGTTTGTTTCAAGTTGGTTTGTGTATCCTGTGTTCTGGCATTTTGTTTTTGAATTTGAATCAGGTTGTCATCGATTTCTTTGAGTTGTCTGAAAATGTTCCCAAAAGATTTTCTGCTCCACTCTTTAGAAAGACGTTTGAGGAGGAGCGTTTTCTTAACAAGTTTAAACATGTTTGATCCTGAGAAATTTACTTGCCAAGCTTATTTGACAATATTTCTATAATCATGTCTGCTCATCCAAATTTTCTCAAACTGAAATGGTTTTCCTTTGTAGTTGTTATTTAATCGAAGTTCAAGAGATATTGGACAATGATCTGAAAATGTGAATGCATGATTTGTTGTAACAATTTCAGGAAGCCATTGCATGATATGGGAGTGGACTAGAACTCTATCAAGTTTCTCATATATGTTATCTATATCTGTTTTATTTTTGCGCCATGTAAACTCGTTTCCTAGCGTCGGGATTTCCATGAGTTCACAATTGTTCGATCTTGAAATCTCGAAGTCGGTTGAATCTGTTTTGGCCGGGCGTGTTTCCACCCCACTTCTCACTAATGCTCTGTATTTCATTCAGATCCCCAAGAACAATGCATGGGAGATTAATGTTGCTAATATGACTTGTGAGTTTGTTCCGGAATTCATTTTTCTCCCTTTCGTTGGGTGGAGCATAGACAAAGAAAAGGGCTAGAACCACATTCTGACTTGGGATCGAGATTTTAAAAGAAATAAATCTTTGTTCTTTTAATAGGAGTTCTACTGTTTCGTTGTGTAATTGATAGCTTTTCCATAACACACAGATCCCACCCGATCGTCCAACCGCTGGAACCCATTCAATTGAATCGAAACCATGTTTTTTCCATATTTTCTCGTTTGGTTGTTGCTCTGTCTTAGTTTCCATCAATGCCAACATTTGTATGTTTTGGATCTGACAGAAACTGTCAATCTCTGCCCACAGATTCCTACGAGCAATTCCACAAGAGTTCCAAGAGCTAATATTCATTTATACTTTTTATTATAAATTGGGGTCTCTTTCCAGGTTCTATTTTCCTAAGGGCTTGTTTAACCTTGGAATGCAGAGATGCAGAGTTTTCGGTTTTTTTGTTGTTGTCCTATCTTGTCAAAGGTTTGCAAATGTAGTTTCAAAGCTACATGGGCCGCTTGTTCAAAATAGCCCCAAGAGGCATCCATAATTTTCCTATTTGTGTTTTTACTACGACGGTAGTCCGTTTTCATTTGTTCAAAACTAGGTTTTCCCCTATTTTTTTTATCTTTCTTTGTTGTTTCTTTTTTCTGTAATCCATTTTATCATTCTCATTTTTCTTCTTTGCGATGTACCTTCTTGTTTTGATTTTGGTATTAGTTTGTTCCTTATTTTCTTGTTCAGTGAGCTTTGATTGTTCAATCAGATGGTGAGGAAAACGGTGGCGATAGGCGAAGATCTTGTTACTTGTTCCTAATTGCTTCTTTTGGTTCATTGTTTCTTTTTGTTGTTTTCTCAGCATGCGTAAAGCTTGCTTGATTGATTCCTTATCTTTTTTCTGAAAGGATCAGAGTACCATTGGATACATTAAAAGGTGAATTCTTTTGTCGATTGGATTTGTTCATGTAACACACAAGGTAGACACAATTGAGTTCACAAATCCATAAATGGATAGAATCAGCCACCGCAGCACCAGCTACGGTGAGATAGAAAAACATAGGGTCATAAGAGTTGAAAGAGAAAGAGAGTGCACACCTGGAGTCAAGAGAGACATTGTGCCGAGAGGCTATCGTCATTTCCATTTTGTTCTTTTGGTCTGTTTGTAACTTTTTCTCCGAGCATTTAGCTAGCTCGTTTATATTGTCAATTTTGTCCGCAGGTATTGATTGATGGTAAACAGGGCACTTGCATATCTTCGGAGCAGCAGGAAGATTTCTGTCGGGTTCAATTTTATTTGGTCGAGGATTCCTCCTTGCCAAGGACAACTTCCAAATAGCAAGGAAACCAAAGCAAATTCCATTAATCTTAATCATAAGATCCACTTTCAAGGTTGCATACATTCCAATATACCACAGAAAACTAGCCAGACTGAAATACCAAAGTCGATATTCAAATGTACCAACGTGAAATAACCATAGGGTGCAACAGATCATGTCTTGGGTTTTCTTTAGATCTAATCTTTTGTTGTTATTAGATGTTATCAAAGGATCTAAACACAGCTCAAGCTTGTGAGTAGACTTAAGGTCACGAAAATCTAGCATCAAGGCTAAACAATGAGGGATTAATAACCATATTTCACAATTGCAGTCAACCCAAAACTTAGATTGAGTGCAAGCAATTTGAAATTCAAAGGAGTTTTCAACAACATCGGCATCTCTTTCAAACTTTTTGCAATTGTTCGGAATTTCAAGGTAATGCAACGGTAAATGTTTTTTCACATATTCATAATCTAGGATGCAGAGGAAAGAGAGTTTGAAGGCTCGGAAGAACCTGAACCAGGACTCCCAAACAGCCAAGCTTTGAGAAATCTTCGGGTCTTTGTTATAGCAGACGAAACTGTACCACATTGCCTCCCAACCTTTAAGAGCATGGAACACATGCCAACACTCAGGAGAGAGGATGAAGAGCCACCCAACCCCAACACGACCTCCCGGTCGCCGCCGACCTGCAACCCGCAATCTCTCAAAAGTTCCCAGTCGTTTTTCTTCTAAATCACCTGCCCGAAAGCTCCAAGCCCCAAAGAAAATGGAAGGCAAAGAGCGCGGAGCAAGAATAAAGCTTTCCTTGGAAATAAAACTCCATCTAGCGCCCATTTCTTCGACTCTAGGACACAACATCCGAAATTTCTTTTGTGGGATTTTCCTCAAAGGCAGAAAGAAGGGGAAACGGCTAAGGATCCACCAGTAACCCCCAACCGAAACCCGAAACTCAGTTGATCTCACTTCAGAAGCTGAGCTCACCCTCATATAGGTCTTCGTATCTTTCATTCGACCTCTTCGACTGGGGGCTCGCCATAGAATTTCCTCGTGATTTCTAATTTCACTCGTTTTTTTATGTTTAGGCTTGGGTTTCGGGGATGATTTGAAGAATTGAACTGGGAATTAGGGGAGGTCTTGCTGAATAGGGTTCGATTTTGATTGTCGACGGCGGCGGCATCGGAAGGTTGGGGGTTTCAGCTTTCACACTTTCTCTCTCTAGATTCTCTCTCTTGTGGTCCGTTTATTGGAGCATCACTTGTTAGTTCAATTGAGCAAGTATGATTCTTATTGGCATTATTGAAATCCAACAAAACTTGTCCTAGTGAGAAATTTTGGCGTTATATGGATTTTCATCATATTTATTCCCTTTTGCTTTCTTGTGTGACATTATACTCTCCTTATGCACTTACCTATTGAGATTGACAATTTTATCTATATTTGAGGCCGAATTTATATGTCTGTTGCTTATGAGTTTCAAATGATAGAGGCGGAATTTTCTTAGCCATATTATTATCCAAATCCACCCTACATATGTATCCTTTGCTTGTAACCGAATTTGAGCCTTATCCTTTTCTTTGAAGCTCCACAAAATTTATCCTAGCCGATGATGAGCCTTACCCTATCTGGGAATTAAGATTGGAATTGGTGAATGATTTATTTGTTTGAGTGGAAAAGAGATTATTGTTGAGAAAGTTACAAGTTTGGATGAATATGTAATTTTAGTTTTATTCCTCACATTGTGCATTATTGTTTTGGCTCTAAAGAAAAAAAATGAATGAAAAAAAGAGAAGAAAAAAAAATAAAAAAACCATGCGTTTGAGCCTTTTATCTTTATTATGAATGTGAGAGTTTGGAAATAATATTTGGTTGAAATGAATGTCTTTTGTAAAGTTGTAGTGAGAGTTTAAGTTTAAGATGATGTTTTTGAGAGAGTTGATGGTTGATGTTTGATTGTCTAGGATATTGATTCCCGAATTTTGAGCACAACATGACCATAGATCCTCCTTGCCCTTAACTTCTTACCAAGCCCTATTACAACCTTGATAAAAGACCTCTTGATGTTGCTTATGAGTGATGTCATCCACGATGGAGAATATGTGATATATGTGTCAATTTCTATGTACCTTTTTGCATTTTGGATTGAGTTGAGAGATATATTATTAAGCCTAAACACAATGAGAGTCAGAGCAAACACATAATCCCGGTGAGGTTGGATGAGATGTGCCTTATTTTGAATCGTTCATATACTTGCTAGGATGTTAGCTTTCATGTTCATGGCTCCTCCACTTTGATGTTGTTTTTGACAAGGTTAGTGCTTGAAGATTATATGTGTGGGACGATGGTTTTCTTCTTCTTTATTTTGCATTGCTTGAGGACAAGCAAAAGGTTAAGTGTGGGGGAGTTTGATAATGCACATTTCTAATGGGCATTATAGGATAGTTTAGTTGCATTTGCATTGTAGAATATGCATGTTTTTGTGTTAATTTAGATTAAACTCTTTTTGTGGCAAAGTTTGGAATCTACGCTATTTCGGTTGAATTGTGCAGAATTGTAGATCCGACATGGTGGAAAGCAAGGGAAAGGTGAACAACATGGCCAAGTGAAGTCAAGAAATCAAGCTAAGAAGAGAAAGAAAGATGGGAAGAAAGAACGAGGAAAGAACAACTCTCTGGGCAGATTTCGCTGCTAGTGAGTGCTCCTCGCTGACAACGAGTGAAACCAGGAGCCCAGCGAGCCAGCGAGAGAAGAAGAACCGAGCGAGCGAGCAGGCGGTGTCCGTTGCTAGTGACTTGACTCGCTGCAGCGAGACACTTGCTGTCGCGGAAATCCTCGTCGCTAGCGGGATGCACCAGGACGACAAAGACTCGGCTACTCGCAGTTGCGGAAGGAAGGACTCGCTCCAGCGAGTTGGAGCCTCGCGGTAGCGGAAATGGAGACTCGCGACAACGGAAAGGAAGGACCCGAGGAGGCTTGAGAAAATTCTAAGGCATGGGCATTCGCTGCTGGTGAGTGTGTTGTGAGCTGAATTGCCATGTTTTACAGTAACTTTTATATCGATTTCTGCATACATTTCATTCATTTGGGTCAAGATAGTACAGAATCTATGTAGTTTATGTTTATTTGCCAAATTATGGAATCTACACCAGTTTCTGTTTGATTTTGCAGAATTCGAGGCAAATTACAGCAATTCTAAGGAAGGTCAGAAAAGCTCGGAAAACAACCACGGAAGTCCAGAGTCCGAGAGTACAGAACCAGGACAAACCAAGCTGAAGCCAGAGCTACTCGATGTCGAGTACACCTTACTCGATCTCGAGTAGAGAGTCCGAGCAGACTTGGTCGACAAAGCCTGGTCGAGGAAACCAAGTCCGAGGCAACCTGAATCCGGAAGCCCACTCAATCTCGAGTACCACTGGTCGAGGTCGACAAAGCCTGGACGCCACACCCGGAGTCGACGAGATGAGGCAAGCCGAGAAGCCGAGGACGAAGATGCCGAGCAGCTCTACTCGATCTCAAGGAGATCTTGTCGAGGTCGAGTAGCCCAGAGCGCCTGTCCGAGTCCATGCCTAGGAGGAGTCCTCGACATCACCAGTCCAAGCATCATCAACCACACCTCTACTCAATCTCGAGTACGGATAGTCGAGATCGACGACGCCCAGGAGCCCAGATCCGAGCTTGTCGAGCAGAGTCACCCGAGAAGATCAGTCGACGACGAATCCTAGTCGATGTCGACGAGCCCTTGTCGATGTCGAGTAGACCAGGTTCTGGAAACGCATCGCCGTGAGCAGTCCGAGTCGAGCTGGGATTCCTTGCGCACGAAGGAAGTCGAGAAGGCCGAAATCTATCATCATCTATCTATGGAAGGGAGATCTATCAACATAAAGACATCTTACCTAGTTTAGATTTATCTTTTCCTTTTAGATTAAATTCCTTTATCACATTTATTTATCATTAAGGCTTTTAGATATAATTTTAGATATAGATAGGAGATTCTATCCTTGATTAGCAAGGAATAGAAGGCTATAAATAAAGCCCTAGGGGCTGGTTTTTCATGAATTCAATTTCAGTCAGAGACAAGTAGTTCCACAGAGAAATTTTAGGAGTTCTAAGGTTTTTAGGGTTTTGGTGTTCAGCGAAAGTTGATTGCCGGGATTGTAAAGGCTTTGAATTTAGTTTAATGCAAGTTTCTTTTCATCAATCAATGTCTGCTATTGCGATGAGGCGTGAGTAGTCCACCCACTTCTGGGGCTGGGGTGAGCCCGACGGTGGCCATGTGAGGTGATGCGGTAAAGGTCAGATCTTGTTATGCAATTCGTCTTCTATCTCTATGAGCATGATTCTTTTGCGAGAGTTGAAGGTGATCCTTGTTTGTGTTATTGAAGCGAAAGTGATCTTAATGCAACTCGGGTTAATTATGTGAAAAGGGTTAGTAACAATTAGGGTCTATGCGAAAGCCTCTATATGCCTATTTGTTAATAACGAAAGTTGTTTGATGGAAAGCATGATCTTTTATGCCTTTATGTGTCACTTTGCATGATTATCGTTGTGGTGTTGATACCCTAGCCTTGGAAGTCTTTTATATATTGAATTTATTTCGTCTTAAATCTGAGTTTTGGGTTCGAGAATTTGCAATTTAAGTTTTCTGTCTTTCTAGTAGATACAGAGGAGGAGCTCGTTGAGATCGAGTAGGCCTTAGCCGATCTCGAGTACGGTCTTGTCTAGGTCGAGTAGAGTTTCTGCTTTTTTTTTCCAGTTTTTGTAGACTTGCTGTTGTCGATCTCGAGTAGGCTTAGTCGAGATCGAGTGCCTCTGTCTTTGCTTTTTTCTTTACTTTCTTTCGCTATTTTCTGTCTTTGCTTTTGTTTCTGTTTTGCTTTGTCTTTTCTGCTTTTATTTCTGTCTTTCTGTTGCTTGTCTGTGAGATCTGTTGCTACCTGAGAACTGTTGACGTGCTTCCTCGTGGATTCGATCCTGACAACCTTCTACTACAACGGGAGGAAGTCTTGTATTTATTTGCTGAGACAGGGAAGTCAGTCTGATCTTTATTCTATATTTATTTCATACTTGACCATCCTCCTGCAACAACAGAGTGTGATAGCGAAAATCCAACAGTGGCTAGATCAAGGTCATTCACGGCTAGCGAAAATTTTCGCTACCAGTGGAATCTGACGCTGAACTAAATTTGGAAATTCTATCTTCTATCTAGTTTGTTTAGGAATCTTCTATCTAGTTTATCTATCTTTTACCTTGTTTATGGAAGACTTTAGGCTTATAAATAGGATGTTTTAGGGTTAGTTTAATTATCAATTCAAGTGGATAAATCACCATAGAAGAGAAGAGAGCTTAGGTAAGCCATGAGCGGCTAATTTTCCTAGTGTTTCGCCTACGTTTTCGTAGACTTGGTTGGTGAATTGTGAGTTTTTAATTCAATTTATCTTTCCTCTATTATAATTCCTTCAACTTCCTTGTGCTTATTGTTATGTTATTAATGTTATCTTGCTTGGCCAACTCGATAATATTGATTTCGTGCTAGTATTTAATGCTTTCGTATTTGCGTTATTTCCATAGTAGCATGCATAAGAATGTGGATTCTGTGTTTGAAGCATGATTATGTAGGAAGTTGACATATATCTTAAATATCGATTTACCGTGTTTAATTGGTTTTATTTATGTGCTCAAGTTCTTGGGATGTTGTGCTATCTCTTTATTAAATCTTAACCGTGTTATGATTGCATTGAGGTGTAAGGGATTAATTGGACTCGTATGACTTTTAATCTATATAAACCAAGACGAGAGGAATTTGTAGGAAGGTTAATATCTTGAAAAGAATTCGATCATCGATAAACCAACCAATGTCAAAGAATTCGTAGGTGGGACCGTTCTCTACTCTTGATGTTACAACAAAATTCCGTCTTTACATTATTTTACTCGTTCTTATTTAAAAGTTGCATCTTTTCCCACTTTTGTTACTTGTTGGTGATCAAATTGCATTGTGAAATCTTAAATCTCACAAGGATTCGACCCCTTTCTTGCCAATTATACTAACTGTTGAAAGTGGGAACTATTTGATTGGGAATCAACGATTTTCATCCTGTCATCAATGCATTGATTTAGGACATGTGAGGGTTGTTTATATACTATTCTATAGTTAATATATGGTTTATGCATATTGGTTATTCATTACTCTTTGTTCTCCACATGTTTATGTTGTTTATTCGTCTTAACTGGTCATTAGAATAAATAAGCAACGTGCTAGGGATTATAGCTATATCTACTAGGGATTATAGAGTAGCCAACATATCTTGATGAACATGTTGAAAATCATGCATATGTAAGCGTATTGACAGATAATTAAGTGTTATTCTTATCGGAAGCTATAGCTGGGCTGACAACTAGGTGTAGTTAGAACACACACCATTCTAGCCGCACCACTGGGATGCTTTCTTTTATTCATAAAAGGGTTAAGTATCAATATGTCAATGAACTTAAATATTTTTTTGCTACTTCTGTTGCCTCTTCTAATTTCTAAATCATGCTATTTTTTTGCTACTCAGTTTTTCCTTTGCGATATCAAGTGTTTTGTTTTTATTTAGTTGCTTCTGCTATTTGTTCCCTCAATCACTTTTTGGTGAAATGTTCAATTGTAGAACTATTGACTTTTCTAGGTTTTTTAATTAAAATATCAGCTTAACATCCTATCTAACATCAGCATGGACACTTAAATGGACGAGTGAATAAAGTCTAGGTCATTGTTAATTTCTAGGGGACTTGTTCCTAATCTCTTGCTCCTGGGTAAGGGGTTATAGTCTAGATAACTCTCTATTTCATTGTGGATTCATCCAACTTCTTGAATTCTCTATTCATCCATTTTTAAGCTACAACATTGTCCCCTACGCTTTAGATTCACTAGTCAATTGTTTTGCTTGTCTGACTAATGACATCTTTAAAATGATGACCAACTCCATGCCTTCATAATTTGTATTGAATCGATTATATATATTGCTTGTGCAACTTCTTTTCCTTGCATTCTATGTAGTACAACCACCCTTTGCTCTTTTTCCCTCTGTTTTCCATGCATTGTCATGTCAATATCTAATTACTCACTAATTTTATTGATTAGGCCACTCAAGAACAAGCTTACAACAACCCAACATATTTGTTATTCCCCGTCCATCTTGATGGGAATTTATATATTGCAAGTAGGTCAATTCCCCCTCCTTTAATATTGCTTATTCTTACAAAAAGATCAAGAATATCCAACAAATAGCAAAAAAAATGTCTCAAATCAGCAAGAGAGTTTGTAAGCTCCATAAGTGGCTTAACAAGTCTCTCGACAATGGTTTATGAAGTTGTCCAATTCATTGAAACAAGCTGGGTTTCACCAATCGTGGGCTTACTACTCCTTCTTCATTCGACAACACAAAGGTATGTTCACTGCCCTTTTAATAGACATTGATGATGTTATTATTACCGATACTAACTTGCATGATATAGAGGACACGAAAAGATCCTATAAATAGGGTGAGAGTGTAATTATTTGAAAAGTATAGTGGATTGGTTTTGGGTTGTGCTAAGTAGACAAAGCTAAAGCCTATTTTGTCTTAATAAAGTGACAAATGGAAGGCTTGCTTGTTTCCTATTGGAGGACCTCATCTATATAAACGCATGAATTGGATTTGGCAATTGTGAGCCTCAATTTTTTATTTTTTATTTTGTTAGTAAGTGAACAATAGGCGAACTTTACACATAATGTAGAGTGTCACCATGATCATCCAATCGGATGATGTTACAGAGATCCCTTTTGGTATGGAGGTTTTGTAAATTACAAGTAGATCTATCTTTAGCTAAAAAATCTGCAGCTTGGTTAGCTTCTCGATAGCAGTGTTTGAATTCAATTTCATCGAACCCTTCTTTGACAATGTTGATCTTCTCCATTAATTTGCCTTAAGATATCCCATTTGGCTCGGGTTTCCTTCCTAATGGTTGTGATGACCTCTAAGTTGTCACCTTCTATTATTGCCCTTCCTATTCCCCTTTCTATTGCAAAATCCATACCAGTATAGATAGCAGTAGCCTTAGTTTGGAGAGGTGTGTTTTTCCCTATTTCCTGCTAAAACATATCAATAATCCTTCCATTTGAGTCCCTGATGACTCCCCCCACCTGGTAATAGCCTGTGGTACTGACCGAGACATCAACATTAATTTTATAGGTATTGAAGTTACTGTATAATCTTTTGACGTCGTATATGAGTTAAAACGTCTTCTCAATTTGTTTTGAAGTTACCGTATGGTCCATTCGTTTTTGGTATCAGTAAATTTTATTTTATTTATTTTGAGATAGTTTATATCGTTATAATGTCTATATATAATTCGGGGTATTTCTATACTAGTTTTTAAGTCATTGTAATTATTATATCTACAATAATGCCATGGAATGGACGAATATTTCTTTTTAAACGAGATAATGTCCAATTATTTTAAAGTATTCAACATTCTTAAGCTATTATAATGTCCAATTATTTTAAAGTATTTGATATTCTTAAGTCGTTGTAATGTCCAATTATTTTAAAGTATTCGACATTCTTAAGCCATTGTAATGTCCAATTATTTTAAAGGATTCAACATTCTTAAGCCGTTGTAATGCCCAATTAAATTTAGAAAAAAAAAAAAAGAAAGAAATCCTAAATTGAGTTTTCAAATCCTAATATTGTTTGAGTATGTTAGAAATAGAATTGGACATGCAAGGGATTATCAGGATATGAGAGATATATAGAAGCATGTATATGATTATTGGATATAAGCTAATTGGAGGATAATTGTTCTATGTGTATGTTGTGTTGAACTCTTCCCGATACTTGAAGGTGACAATATCACAAGTCTTGGCTGATAAGAAATAGAATATCATAGCAAGTCGTGACAGTAATCCTATTCAGAGCACATATCTATAATCAAGGCAAGTGAGCTTTATTAGATGCTACTATCGAATTTAATTATCTTATATAAATGTGAAATATAGTAGATCTTTGTAGACTAGTCAATGGTTCAAGATATGGAAAATATACGGACACGAGTCCACGAGGTAGATAACCCTCATTTTATTCCGGAATGCAAACATGGGATGTCAAGGTTTTCTAGTGAGATCACCTTGGACCTGTCATGTGGGTTGATTGGTAGAGGGGCAATCAATCCTTAAAAATTTTAGACTTACTGGCATCGTAGGCAGTGCGGTAATTAATAAAACTTAGTGTCTGTGTATATATATAAAATAGTCTTATTATGTTTGACTTGCTAGTATATAAACTGACCAATCATAGTGATTGACTATGGTTGGCTGGTGTTCTTGATGCACTAGTCCACCCCATTTCAGGTTTTCGCAGCAGTTGAAGTAGAGACTGATTTCGTTTGAAATCTTTGAAATCTGGTATACTGTTCTTAAAAATACATTTCCCATTTTTATGTCAATTTAAGAAGAAGGGGTTGTTACAATTACGCCCCTGTTCCATAGAAGATAAGGAAGCAAAGCACTGTTTCTCGATCGAGCACCGAGGCTAAATACCGTTCAATGGCAAGTAAATGTTGTGAGCTCACTTGGTTACACATCCTCCTCCACGATCTCAATGTCAACCACCCCGACCTACCAACCTCTGTTGTGACAACAAGGCAGCCATCCACATTACCTCCAACCCTGTATTTCACAAACGTAAGAAGCACATCGTGATAGATTTTCATATCATAAGAGAGAAAATTCAGCAAGGCCAAGTCCGTACAACGGACATTGGAACAAAGGATCAACCTGCTGACTTGTTTACGAAACCCCTTGGGCCAAGAATATTTTCATCTCTTATATCTAGGTTGAGTGTAACTAACATCCACTCTACTTAAGGGGAGTATTAGAGGCTATAATCTTTTTAATTTAGCAGCTTTATCTTGAAATCCTAAATTAAGTTTTCAAATCCTATTTTTTTTTTAAAGTTTTAAGTTTAAAAGAAATAAAAAGAAAAAGGAAGAAGGGCATGGGCTGATTTTCTAGTTGTTTACGTATCTCTCGGGAAAGAGAAATCAAAGCTCACGTAGTTCTTTACATTTGTTCTGATCCCTACTTACCTTATCTCATGCCACGACTCTTCTCTTTGCTTTGCATCTGAGCTCATGACCATTGTGAAATCGTCGAGTTCTTCATCCGAGTCTAACTCGATTAAGTGGTCATTATTTTGAATTCGCATCTCCGCTCTCTTCCAATCGTTTAGGCAAACTTGACCTAGAGTCTCGAGAAAGAGTTTTGATCTCTTCTCGCTTAATATTTGACCACATTGGCTAAAACGTTGTTCCACCGCTAGAGTTGAGCAAGGAGCAGTGAATATTTGACGAGCAATCCCTAGATGACTCCGTCATTCTATAATGTTGAATTCCTCTTCCTCTTCACCTCAATTTTTTGAAAAAAAAAATAGATGACCTGACGGGTTGACCCTTCGGGTTCGACCCGCCGGATCCGCGGGTCAAGATCAACATGACCCTAACCCTAACCCTTGACCCATCTCGACCCCGACCCTTGTCGACCCTAACCCGCCGGGTCGTCGACCCTTCGGGTTCCCGCCGGGTCAAAACCCATCGGGTCCGGGTCGACCCTTGACCCTTGCTCCATAGACATCTATAATGAAAACAATACGATAAACTACTACAAAATACACAAATTCATTCTCCTAAATGGTAGATTACCTTTAAATACATTTCCTAAACATGTATAAACTAGATATTATCATCTAATCGCTTCACAACCTGATCTGGCCATGCTCACTCACGATTCTATAAGCTCAACTGCACTAAAATGTGTGATATCCTTTGAGAAACAACTTTAAAGATGACAAGCGGATTTGTCCCTATATACACCGCAAATCCGCGGATTAGAGCTGCTAATCAACGTCAGATTCGACGTTGTAACATTAATTACATTACAACGTCGGATTCGACGTTGTAATATGTGAAGTGAAGGATCGGATCGGGTCGAACCGGGCTAACAACGTCGGATCCGACGTTGTTAGGGTAAAAAATAAAAAATCCCACCCACCCACCCACACTCACAAAAAAAAAAAAAAGCAACGTCCAAAAGGACGTTGTAAACCAAATTTTTTTTGTTTTTTTTTAATATCTTATACTTGGCCCGGTCTGGCCCGTATTAGCAACGTTCAATTTGACGTTGTAACAACGTCTAATTCAACGTTGTTATAACATCCGATAAGTGAAATTAGCACACAATTAACAACGTCAGATTGGACGTTGTAGCAACGTCTAATCCAACGTTGCTACAACGTTGGATCCAACGAAGTATTTACGGTGTATATAGGGAACGCGCAAAGGAGTTGGATGCGCCAAACACACAAGAAGAGAGCCAAGAGCTTTTGATTTGATTTAACTTGATGGAACTTGGACTTCGCAGGCCCCACCCAATGTGGATGGAGCAAGGCTTGTTCCTAGCTTGAGTTGGAAGGCTTTGGCGGAATCACATCAAACTTCATTCTCAGGAATACTCATGGGCTCTTGGATTTATCTTATTGAATTATTTAGCTCATTGAACCATCTCGCTTGGTTTCGCGTCACAGGCGCAGATGGTTAATCTCTGTATCCCTTCAGCTTCTCGCTTGTTTCATATTTTTGTTCTTGTTCTATAAGAGACTAAATAAGGCAGAGCAGTGACTTCTTGCCACAAATAGTGAGCGTATCTTCCCCTGTTAAGAAACTCGACTTTCGCTCAGCGTTGAAGCAGTGGCTTTGGCAGCAGCCTCATGAGCTTGAATTGAAGATCTTGTTGTAGAAGGTGATAATGGCGATCAATGGCACTTGAGAGATAAGGGAAATATACGACAAGGGAGACATGAGAATTTGGGAAATGCTCAAAAGCAATATGCAGAATTGAGATGGTGTTTGTAGTGTTCATTGAAACAAATTAAAGAATGTACTCTGGCAATAACAGACTTACAAGAAGGAATGTTGGCTCATAACTTCCAACCTTTCAGTCCATTGAATTATTTAAAAATATCCCTATAATGAAATCTCCCTCGTACTCATTTCATGGTTCTGAAGCCAAACTTCTATAGTGTTGCAGCACCACTGATTTACAATGCCAAACAACTTACCAACACTTACAATTAGTGTCAATGCTCTAAACAGAGGAAAATCTCATGGGGATTGTAGCACGGTGATGTAGAACGAATGGCCAGGGCATACTCCTGAAGATACACCAGCATCATTTTGTTGCTTTTGATCCTGAGATGAAAGCTTCTTCCATTCCAAGTCGTAGTTAGAAACATCATAGATCCCAGGTGTGAACACGCATATCTGGATTGGAACTTTGGCTGTGGATAGCGGTCCCAACTCAACCTTTGTTGAGCTTGATCCAGACCAGATGAAAGGGGAGATGCTCTCTGGTTGGACTCTCTTCCTTGCTGGTGGCTCAAGGACATCGGTTGTGAGTTTTAAATCCTTTGCCAATGATACATCATGCCATCCGATTTGATTATCTGAAGCAGCCGAGGCTGACTCGCTTGAGGGGCTGGTAGAAGTGCTAGGGTCATATGTGCTAATGTGCGCTGATACAGCAGCATTTAGTGAATTATGGATGGTCATTTTCAAGGGTATTTCACAGAATGAATTGGAGAAGTCATGATGTATGGTTTGGGGGCCGTCCATTTGCCAATATATCGGCCCAGTGCTTGTAAGACTACAGACGACAAAGAAAGAAGTTATTATAGGTTATGATATATTTTGTACTCTCTTTTAGATAACTTTCTTGCCTGCAGTGACATTCATGATGAGAAAAGAGTCGAGACTGATCTGGAACTTGCTGGTCACCACTTCTATGTGGTTGATAGATCAAGATGAAATCCACCGAATCCAGAGCTTCCTACCCAAGGAAATGACCGGAAAAAAATCATGAAAAAAAAAAAAGCAAGGAGGCCACTAATTGTCCTCAGAAAATGGACAACGTGATAAATACAAAAGAATAAGCGTAAACTCGGATTTCAACTAAATACCAGCTTATACAAAATAAATCTCAAACAAGTGAAGAAAATGATAAAGAATGACCAGCAACTCACCTGGTCGGATATTTCTTGCCGCAACCTTTCATGAAAGTGAAAATCAGCAACAGGAGACCTGAATATATTGAACAATGCTCTGTTTGCAGTCGGACATCCTAAACTTACGGAGGAACGATCAATATCATTAGAGACTTCCTCTTCAGACAGAACTGCTGTGCGAACATTCTGAATCAGAACAATATGGGAAATTCAGAAAGAAAGGAAGAACAAGACAAAATATTATGAAATGAGGGCTCCGCTTTAACAGAGAACGATCAATGAAAAAGTCAAAAACAGAAAACTAGCTCATGTAAAATATTTCAAAAAGGAGTTGCTCAATCTCTAGCCAGACGTGAAGACTGCATTCATAAAAGTTGTATTTATCAAACAATCGAACAGTACACAACAAACAGGTCTGAATTTAGCCAGGTTAAGATGAAGAGAGCTAGGCCACCTTGCTCTCTCTAAGAAAATGTAGACAAAGAAGTTATGAAGGATCTATTTAGTGAGGTAAAAGTAAATAACAAAGGGTTGTTTTTCCGCAGAGTCAGGGATGGAGGATTAGCAAGAGGAAGATATAGAAGTTTAGAAAAACCTTCAACTTGAAAAAGCATGATAATACTTGTCCAGCCATCATGTGCTGCCATGGAGTGTCAAGTGGTTGAAGCATGGTCAGCTCCCACTGGTCCCCAACAGCTGATAATTGATGAATATGGAAGTTCTCGGAACTAGTCTTATTGACCACATCCATGCGCACAAGCACTTCTTGCAATCTTGAAGGGCAATAGCTGATTTTAAAACTCACATCTAATGATGGCAAGACCTATAAGGAAATCAGCTATCTCATATTAACAGATTGTAATCGCGCATTAACAAGAGCATATGAGTGAATTGCATGCAATACATATTTAACTTGAAACAAAAAAATGTAAAAAAAAAATACTCTTATATAAATGCACAAAAAAATCAGAAGGCTGGGATGTTAAAAAAATCATCGCTTTATCCAAGTACTTGCCTCCAGATTGTAGGTCATGCGAAGGGTTCTATACTGCATGACAGTAGATGCATCCTCGATCTCATAGTATATTACAATGTGAAGTGGCATGGTTCCAGATTCAGCAGCATGTAACCACAGAGGACACTGGAATGTTTCTTTTCCATGAATTACCAAATCCTGGAAAAAGTTGGAAGTAATGAGTTTTAAAACAAATGTAGAATGTACATACTACTGACTGATCTTCTTCAAGCTAAGAGACCTACCGCTGGGAAATGGAAGCAAGAAGGCATTTCCTTGCCGTTAGCTAGAACATTAGCCTTCAAAGGACTTTCATTGATAAGGCAACCAGGAAAGTCGGCATTCAATGCTTCAGGGTTGCCAACTAGAAGGAATCTAGGATGACTTATCTTCATTTTCACATTCTGTCAAAGTGATCAACATGTCATGGATAGCTACATGGTAACTTTTCTTTTCAAGGAACAAGACCATACCCGGGGTAAAGTGTAATAAGTGTGAGATCACTCTCACACTACATACATGGCAATTGGGTTGCTAGACAACATGTATTTTTATAAATGCAAAGGGAGTCCAAAGGTCATGATCAGAAACAATGTAAAGTAAAAATCCTAATAAATTAATTATACCTAAAAATAGGCTAAAAATACAAATAGTCTATCTAGCGAATCCCAAAAGTTGTTCACCTTGTCAAAATGTCGAAACCTAGGTGGCATGGCATCATATAATTCCTCTGTCTCTTTTTAAGTACCAAATACAAAAGTTCTATAAGTCAAAATAAGTATGTCACAAAGAGGGAGCTCACCTGGGCCTAGTAGAGGGCATAGCCCATCTACTAATTTTTTTTTAATCAATATTATATTATATAATTATTTATGATATTTAGTGGTAAAAAAGCATTTGAAAAAATAATTTGTCTAGCTTAGTTGGTAAAAGGTGTGAGTATTTCCATGTTGATTCTAGAGGTTGAGCCGCGGAGGGTTCAAGTCTCCATTCTTTCCAACCTAGAAAAGAAACGGAAGAAGTAGACTACAACAAAACAAAAACTAGAGAATTATTCAGTCATATCACTCACTCAATCCCAGCTATCTGGGTGGCAAAAATTTTTGAATATTGGCAACAAGTCTCTTGACTATTCTCATTTGTCATTCGAGAGTCACCGAATCCTTACACTCGGTTACCAATTACATTGAAGGGCAGCTTCGCTTGACATATGTAGTGGGAGAAGAGTTTAATCATATAAGTTTTGCTAGCAATTAGAACTCTGATGAAATTCCTAGTGAGTATTGCTATTATTCTAAATGATAACTATATTTTTGGGTCAAAACCATGGTTGGCCCACCTCACACCGGGTAGGGCCAACAAGGCGGTAAGGGACTCACACACCTCTCGCCCAGTGATTATTGCTATTGTTCTAAATGATGATTATCTTTTTTGGTCAAAACCATTGGTGGCCCACTTCACACCGGGTAGGGCCAAGGCCAATAAGGCGGTAAGGGGCTCACACCCCTTAAACCAGTGTGAGTCCCTTGCCAACTCACATCACCTCTTCTGGCATGATGTGATCATTTTCTTCTATGAAATTGCCATATAGCCCTGGTGGGTGTTCTATAAGGAAATTTCGTAGCAGAAAATCAGAACCCACAAAGTCTATATGATCTCTTGACAAAATAATTTTCCTGGGAATGTAACAGTTCAGATTGTACCACTAGTGTATCTACCTGAAGAACTATTTCACATGTATATATCACGTAGTTCTCTGAGAGAATACCTTCACAGCCAAACTGGATTGATTATTCAATTCCAAAATAAGTTGGTGTAGTTCTCCATGATAAGATCGTTTGGGGAAGTGTTGAATGGATCCTTCCAATCTAGGCAGGGACTGCAATTAAAGCACAACAACAACAAAAACAGTAAGAGATAACACATCTGAGTTTCTTTGGACATTGTTAAGCAAAAGAAGTTTACGGAGAACACTTTCCACAAACCACAACTTCTTTTTTCCCACTGGGAGGGAGGTGACAATAAAAAAAATCAACAGTTGCAAGGATCACCGGCAACATTTAACTCTACCTATGATATGGGAACGAGAAGGGTAGTTTCTAAGAGAAACTGAAAAGCACTACTGGCAGTGTTGCATACAAATATTAAATCAATAGAAATGAAAGCAAATAGTATGTACCTTTATCACCAAAAATTTCAGCTCACTGCCAGGAGACTTTTTCAGCTTCCTTCTTCCTTTGACATTCTTTTTCTTGGTATTTAACTCAAAGGCTTGAAACCCAACAACAGAACCTGACAGCTTCCATCTTACCCCAACCACCTTCAAGATCCCTTCTACTCTCGGAGTGACAGATAGTTGTACCTAGAGAGAAATAAACATAAACACAAGAACAAAATGTTGAATATCTCAAGGAAAGATTTTATTCAGAATTATTCTAGAGATATTCTAGGATATGTAGATATAATATCTTGTATATTTTTAGATAGTTTTTATTCTTTCCTATCTTTTGTTTCCTTGTAATTCTAGATCTAAGGATGTACATATAGGCCTATTGTTCTGGCTGCATTAATTAATTCTGACTGGATTCATCTTCCTCCTGTTTTTCATGGTATCAGAACCTAATTTGCTCTAATTTTTCACATCCAGGCAGCGTTTGTTGCTTCTATATTTTTCCTTTGCCATGCTCTTTTTACACCTTCTGTTTGTGTTATACATGACCCGAATTTGGGGGAGAGGATTGGACTTGCTAAGAAAAAGAATGGTTTTTACCACCTGGAATCACTTGAGGATAGTTCTACCACTCATGCCTTTTCATCCACATCCATGAATAATGAGCTCATACGGCTTCACCATTGCCGTTTGGGCCATCCTTCTTTTTATATTTTAAAACATTTGTATCCAGAGTTATGCCAAGGATTAGATGCTTCCCAGTTTCAGTGTGACGTTTGTGAGTTAGCTAAGCATACAGGTGTCCTTTCCCATAAGCAATAAAAAAAGTATTTCTCCTTTCCAGCTTATTAATAGTGACATATGGGGACCAACTCCTTTGCCTAATACCTCCGGTGCTCGCTGGTTTGTTACACTCATTGATGATTACATTCGTGTCATATGGATATATCTCCTAAAAAATAAACCTGAAATTATTCCCATTTTCCACTCCATGATTCAAAATCAATTTGGCACAAAAATCCAAAGGATTCGGAAGGATGATGCTAAGGATTACTTCAACCAGCCCTTGGCATCTTATTTACAAACCCAAGGTATTATCCATGAATCCTCTTGTATATAAACCCCAACAAAATGGCCACGTAGAAAGAAAAAATAGACACATTCTAGAGGTCACCGGTGTCATGCTCTTCACCAACAATGTTCCTAAATCTTTTTGGGGAGAAGCTGTCCTCACTTCAAAAATAAATAGGCTGCCATCTAAAATCTTGAACTACAAAAATCCACTCGAGTGTCTTGAAGAATTCTATCCAAATTGTAGGGCATCAAGTCTTGAACCAAAGGTTTTTGGGTGCTTTGTGTATGTTCATGTGCACTGTCCCCAAAAGGGGAAAATTAGATCCGAGAGTTGTCAAATGCATCCTCCTTGGCTATTCTACTACTCAAAGAGGTTACAAGTGTTACAACCCTATCTCTAAAAAATTATATATCTCCATTGATGTCACATTTGCTGATGAATCATCTTTGTATCCCCAAAACCAAGGTTCCAAACCCTTCTAACCCTATTCAACATGTCCCACCTCAAGAGATCTACACCTATACCTCAAAAGGCATCTAAACCTATACTTCAACCTGGCCACCCTCTTCTAAGCTATGAGCTATCCACGTGTGTTCCAGGAGAATAAGGACTCCAACAGCAAGTTCAACCCTCAACTCCAGAATTTGGCCCTGATAATGCCAATCCTCAAGGTATGTCCGGATTGGCTCACCGGAAAAGACTTGTGGGTAGTACCCAAAGGTCCCCGGTTCGAACCCCGGATGGCCGCTCTTTATTTACCAATTCAAGGAATCTACTTCTAATATACATACATCTGTTGAAACTAATGACCATGCTAGTACCGATATTGAGGAACCAATTGCTCTTAGGAAAGGTACCCGAGAGTGCATAAAAAGACCCTTATACCCTTTATCCAACCATGTATCTTTACATTGCTTCTCCCCATCTCCCCAAAAATTCATTCAAAGCCTTAACCAAATTCCTATTCCTACATCTGTTTCGGAAGCTTTATAGATAAGAGAGTGGAGGGAAGCCATGAAGGAAGAGATGTTAGCACTAGAAAAAACCCGTTGGAAAGAATGTGTTTGATTGCAGATGGATATATTTTCCTTAAAATATAAAGCATATGAGGCACTGAAAAGATACAAGGCCTGACGTGTAGCTAAAGGCTACACTCAAACCTATGGATTGATTATCAGGTTGCAAAAATCAATATTGTGCGAATTTTGATATCTTTGGCTCTCACTTCAAACCTATGTGAAGAATGCATTCCTTCACGGAACACTGAATGAAGAAATCTATATGAGAGTGCCACCGGGTTTCACAGCTCCTGCGCCTACCAAGGTGTGTAGACTAAAGAAAGCACTTTGTGGTCTGAAACAGTCACCAAGGGCCAGGTTTGGAAGATTCGCAGTAGTCATGAAAGGAGCGGGTTATAGACAAAGCCAAGGGGATCATACTTTGTTCGACAATCATTCAGCTTCGGGGGTAGCTTCAGAGGGGAGTAAGAGTAACCATCCTTTTAGTCTATGTCGATGGTAAATTGAAGTACTTCCTTGGAATTGAGGTAGCTCACTCTTCTCATGGGATATTTATATCCCAGCTCAAATACATTGCATATTTGTTGCATGTAAACCAGTTCCAACGCCTATTGATCTGAATCATAAGCTTGGATAAGTAAAAGGATGAAGCGGTAGTTGACAAGTAAATGTATCAAAGGTTGTGTGGGATGTTGATCTATTTATCTCATACTAGACCTGTCATAGCTTACCCTATTTAAGGGCAATCCTTGGAAGGGAATCTTGTTCAAGAGAGGAAACAACCTTACTCTTGAAGTTTATACAGATACATATTACACAGGACGAGATGTAGATAGGAGGTCTACTTTTGGTTATTGTGTTTTACTTGGAGGAAATTCGGTTACTTGGAGGAGGAAGAAGCAGAATCTTGTTGCTAGGTCTTCAGCCAAATTCGAACTCAGGGCACTTGCACACGGGTTAGGCAAGTTGTTATGGCTACATATTATTTTGAATGATCTTAAGGTGAAGTGGGAAGGGCCAATGAAACTGATGTGTGACAACAAATCAGCCATTAGCGTAGCTCCCAATCTAGTCCAACATGACAGAACTAAGCATGTAGAAATTGATCGACACTTAATAAAAGAGAAGCTTGAAGGATGTCTGGTTACCATCTCTTACATTCCTTCATACAAGCAGATTGCAGATGTGTAGACAACAGAAACTGGTTAAATTCCAAGCTGGGAATGGAAAATGTTTACCACCCACTCACCCAGCTTGAGAGGGATTGCTGAATATCTTTTAAGGAAAGATTTTATTCAAAGTAATTGTAGAGATATTCTAGGATATGTAGATATATAATATCTTGTATATTTTTAGATAGTTTTTATCTTTCCTATCTTTCGTTTCCTTGTAATTCTAGATCTAAGGTTGTACATATAGGTGCATTAATTAATTCTGGCAGGATTCATCTTCTTCCTGTTCTTCACATAAACCAATAAAGCTTAATTTTTCACCACAGCTAAATCTAAACAGATAATCTACTCAACAAACATATATACTTGATATATCTATGCATAACCTGCTCAGACATGCTACATCACACTAATCATTAGAGTAATACTGCAACACTTAATTAACTACTCTTGTACAATACTTACCACTAGGGTTTCGCCTCCATTGAGTGAAAAGTCTACCTCAGAGGTTGAAACTGAAGAACTCTCTGCAAAAGATTCACTAATTGCCAACCAACAAGAAGCAAACTCCATTAGGTGAGTACATCAGGGCATCTTCGGGGGGGGGGGGGGGGAATTGGAAGTAATACTCCATCCATTTGCCAAAACATGTCATTAGGTACATCTGTGGCAATGCACATACCCCTAATTACATCCTAAAATGACATGTTTTGATTGACAGAGGGAGTAGTAGCTAATGCACATACCTTCTGGCAATAAACCTCCTAAGCTGCTCATCATTAGGTACATCTGTGGCAACACTAAGAGCATCTGCAGCAATTTAAAGCAACTGATCAACAAATGAGGTGAATATCAGTGATACAATAGGTCAACGGAATGTAATAGTTACTCACCCATGTCTTTTTCATCATTTCTTTCTGAATGCATACATATGAGAGAAACATTGGTAATAGCAAGTGGGATCTGAAGTGGATTTTTGAATCCAATTTCAACCTTTATTGCTTCTGCAAAAACATAAAAGCATTTGGCTAAACACTGCGGCAGCAAATATGCAATTGTAGTTTATAGTTGCATTAATAAAATTGGATATTTGACTCCACGTTATATTCTTTAAATATTTGTTTTTCGCAATGCAGACCGCTATTGACCTTTCATGCCTATGGACGTAGCTAGGGTTTTATACTGAAAGGAGAGGGGGTAACATAAAATCATGGGCAAAAGCGTCATCAGCATTCGGGACACAGTAGATCAAGTAAATGAGAAAGCTTTACAATTTTGGCCACAGAAAACAAGGAATCTTGACTAAGGGCCCATTTGATGTAAGATTGGGTAAGGAAAAGGGAAACGAAACAAATTTTGTATGAGAAATCATTTTATAGAGAAGTTTTGTGAATGTAGAGGAGAGAATGTTCATTTTTGTTTGAAAAATAAGAGAAGAGGGTAATGGTTAGAATATAAGGGATAGGTTTGCCCCATGCTCAAATGAATGACTGAATTGAGGGAAATGGCTCAAATTTTGTATGAGAAAAGGGGAACGATTAGAAATTTTAACATTGACTCTTGACTTGTAAATGGACGGCATTCGTTTCGTTTCCCGTTCCCTTTCCAATCCTTACCTAACAAGCCCTAAGAGATCATCACGCTCTATAAAACATCACAATTCCTTCAAAGTTTCTTCATTTTAAAAAAAAATGTACCTGCTTTAACTATACATTACATAATCCAAGAGCAAATAGATACAAACAAGTGTCATGATCATACCTCCAACAACACACATGTTCGATTCTTTGTACTTATTTGAAACAAGTTTTGTGTGTACGTCCAACCAATTAACTTTCGCAGTAGACAAAGATGGGATCAGTTCCTCCTCTAAAGACCGCCAGATATTTTCCTTTACTCCTACCTAAAATTTCAAGAACAAAGAAGTTGGAGAAGCGATACTATTTACTGCTTTGAACATAAGAGTGAAATACCTCAGAACTAAACTAACCACTCCCAAGACCAAAAGAAGATCTTCTGAAGAAAGAAAAAACAAGGTAATGAGATCTTACAGCTGAAGGAGCAGAAAATGTACGATGATCTTCAAAGAGAAGTTTTAGCAACGGGAGTTTGATGATAGGCAACTGAAGTCTGCATACTTCAAATGTCTTCCCTGTTTTCTGTAGCAATGGATTAATAACTTCAGAATGATCATTTTACTATAGGTAATACAAGTACACAGCCATTCGTTTAAATTCTATTTTCCAAATAGCACACATAACTGAGACAAACGTACTGACAGAGATAATCTACATTCCTTTCGTTTATGAAACGGATTCAAATATTGAAGAAAACCCAGCTCAGTTCAACTGGAAACCTTCAATCACCAAAGAAAAGCCAAAATGTCCTGTTGTATGTTCTAATGAGGCATAGTTGGATCAGGTAGTAGTATCAATACAAGATTTTTATTCCTCAACCTAAACTTAATGACAAAAAAGTGATTTTTTTCCATTGGCAAGCTAGAACCAGCCGAAGAATGCATCAATCACCTGAACAAGTTGGATAAAGTCCCTAAGGAACAACTCCTGCGCCGCCTTGGATTGATGTGTACAGGCAAGGATTTCAAGCATATATTCAATTGCAACTTCAAACATTCCAAGAGATGCAAACCACCTGAGAAAGGGAAACATCTTAACCCCAAAATGCTACAGAAAATCCAATAAACATCTAACAGCTGATAAGTTGGCCATTGAGCATAAATCTAGTGTTTGTGCAGACTGAACTTACTTCCCAAGTTGGAAACGAATGTGGTCTCTAATTAAACTCCATGTGGTACCCTTCAGCACAGAAAGAGCTGTTCTATACACACGAATCGCGTGCCTTACCTAAGGGACCAAGCAAAATGTTGCAAAAAATATGATGCAAATCTGTGAGTATCTAACTTTATAATATGATACAGTGAAATCTATACCAACTGACATTTTTCTTATCACAGTACCTGGTCACATTTTTCATATGAATTGCCAGAGAGAACAAGATGAAATCCATACTTGCGTAACATAGGTGGTGTAGAAAAGAAGTAACAATAAGAGGCTTGCTCAAGCATTAAGGCAGACAGCAATGGTTCCTGAAAAATCTTTGGGAGTAAGTGGACAGAAAGAAGCATAGAAACTAATCGTTTTCGCTATGAGACCTTACCTCACCGGAGAGCCGGAAGTAAACAGTAGCTGCTTCCTTATACTGGTCCCATGCTTTTAACATTCCAACCCACCATAGCCCACAACGTATAGCATACTCCTGCCCGTGTTTACCAAGTTTCTGTAGAGATTTTGTCTATTAGTAGATTCACTAGAGGGCCGAAGACATGAAGGTTCTAAAGTAGACCCAAGAAAAAGGATCCTATTGGCAATAACATTTTTGTTAAAAAAAAAAGATTCCATGGAAACAACATTGAGACTAGAGGTCGCAATCAGGCTAAGGCTATTCGGGTCGGGTTTGGGGAAGAGAAAAATTTGTTCTCATATTTCTGAGAGAAGGTTACATAATATATAGAAATGGTGCAGGAAAAGTAATACCTATAAAAGCTGTAAAAGCCTATCTGTAAAAGCCTGTAGCATAACCTAGAAATAAAGTAATAATTACATGCATGCAAGCATGCTAACACTCCCCCTCAAGCTGGATGGTAGAGGTCTATCAAACCAAGCTTGGAAGTCAAATGATCAAATCTGGAACAATGGAAGCCTTTTGTCAATAAATCAGCAAGTCGATCTTCTAATTTAACAAAGGATATCCTAATAACCCCTTCTTCCAATTTCTCTTTGATGAAGTGACGATCAATCTCCACATGTTTGGTTCTGTCATGTTGGACTGGGTTGTGAGCGATACTAATGGAAGATTTGTTATCACAATGTAGAACCATAGGCTCTTCCAATTTGACTTTAAGGTCTGCCATAATAATTTTCAGCCACAACATTTCACATAAACCTTGTGCAAGAGCTCTAAACTCAGCTTGAGCAGATGATCTAGCCACAACATTTTGTTTCTTACTCCTCCATGTAACAAGATTTCCTCCAAGGAACATGCAGTACCTAGAAGTTGATCTTCTATCAACAATGGATCCAGCATAGTCGGCATATGTGAAGGCTTCTATGATCAATTTGTTCCTTCTTTTAAAGAGTATCCCCTTTCCTGGACATCCCTTTAGGTAGTGAAGTATTCGGTAAATTGCACTAAGATGAGGTTGTCTTGGGTCATGCATAAACTGACTCAAGACAGAAACTGGATAAGCGATGTCAGGCCTAGTATGGTAAAGATAAATGAGCTTTCCACACAATCTTTGGTACATTGCTTTATCCACCGTTGGATCCTCTTTGCAATCTCCAATTTTGTGATTCGGATCCATAGGAGTTGAAGCTCGTTTGCATCCACTTTCCAGTTTCCTCAAGTAAATCAGTGATGTATTTCTGTTGGGAAATAAAGATGCCATCAGAAGAATGAGCAACCTCAATTCCAAGGAAGTATGCCATCAGAAGAATGAGCAACCTCAATTCCAAGGAAGTATTTAAGTCTACCTCCCAAGAGACATGATTTCAAATTCAGCTTCCAACTTTTGCTTAAGTTTCTCCTGCTCTAGTTTGTTGTCACCTATGACAATAATATCATCAACATATACAAGGAGAATAGTCACTCCCCCTGAAGCTAAATGTTTGATGATCAGAGTGTGATCCCCCTGACTTTGCTTGTACCCAGCAGCTTTCATAACAGATGTGAACCTGCCAAACCATGCTCTTGGGGATTGCTTAAGACCATAGAGAGCCTTTTTTAACTTGCACACCTCATGAGATGAAGAGGAGAAACCGGGAGGAATTTTCATATATATTTCCTCTTCCAAATTGCCGTGGAGAAAAACATTCTTAACATCAAATTGCCAAAGAGGCCAACTAGAGTGAGCAGCCAAGGATAACAAAACACGAACGGTATTCATCTTTGCGACCGGTGCAAATGTTTCTTGATAATCAATCCCATATGTTTGTGTGAAACCCTTAGCAACTAGGCGTGCCTTATACCTCTCCAAAGAGCCATCAGCCTTGTATTTGAGTGTAAAAATCCATCTGCAATCAACAACATTCTTGCCCCAAGGTTTGTTAACAATGTCCCAGGTATGAGTCCTTTTTAGCGCACACATCTACTCTTTCATAGCATCTCTCCATTCCTTTTTCTTAAGAGCTTCTGAAACATTTTTTGGGATGGGAATCTGGTTTAGGCCTTGAATGAATTTTTTGTGAGAGGGAGAGAACCAATGTAAGGACACATGGTTAGCTAAAAGGTAAAGGGGAGTTTTTGTGCAAGAACGGGTTGCTTTTCGAACAGCAATAGGCAATTCCAAATCAATAGTTTTAGGCTGTTCAAATGAGGAATAGAGTGAGTTGTAGAAAGAGTACCTTCTTTTGTCATGTTTTCAGTTTCAGGCGCCGGTGAAGAAGTTTGCTCCTGCTCTAAGATCAGAATGGGTCTTACTTTCCTTGAATAAACCTTAGGAAATGATGGCAAAGAAAGGGGGAAAGATGTGGTTGGGACAAGTGGTGGTTGCTGACTATCCTCATGATGTTCCCGAGGGTCTGATTGTTCAGCACTTCAGCTTGCTACAGCAGGAGAGTCTCCGAAATGAAAGGTTCAAGTGGAGGTAAGGTCTTCAGAGTGCCAATGGTTTGAGGTTCATGGTCAAAAGGTTGGGAAGTGTCATCCTTGGAGGGGTAAAATGGTATAGTTTCAGCAAAGGGCACATCAACAGAAACATATGTTTTCTTTGAGGCTGGATGATAGCACTTGTATCATTTTTGTGTGGAAGAGTACCCTAAGAATATGCACTTGATTGCACGTGGGTCCAGTTTCCCTCTTTGAGGACCATGAACATGCACAAAAACAGAACACCCAAATGCTCTAAGAGAAAGGTGAGATGTTCTATAATCCGGGTAAGTATTTCGAAGACAATCAAGAAGACTTTGGAGATTTAGAACTTTGGTCGGAAAGCGGTTGATCAGAAATGCCGCTGTGAGAAGGGCCTCCCCCAAAAATGTTTAGGAACATTGTGTTGAAAAAGTAGGGCACGGGTAACCTCAAGAAGATGTCTATTTTATCTTTCAGCAATCACATTTTGTTGTGGGGAATAAACACAAGATGATTCATGAATAATCCCTTGCTTTTGAAAAAGAGAACAAATGGACTGATTGAAGTAATCTCTTGCATTGTCAGGCCTAAATCTCTTAATTTGCTTCCCGAATTGGGTATGAATCATGGAAAGAAAGATAGACACAATGGAACTAACTTCAGATTTTTGTTTTAGGAGGAAAACCCATGTGACTCTTAGTACAATCATCAATAAAGGTAACAAACCATCTAGCCCCAGAAATGTTAAGGGTAGATGATGGCCCACAAATGTCATTATGAATCAGCTCAAAAGGAGAACAGCTTCTTGTACTACTAATGGGAAAAGGAACACGAGTGTGTTTAGCTTTTTCACAAACTTCACATTGAAGGGAAGAAATGTCAATTCCTTGAAAATTTTCAGGGTACAAATGCTTCAAAAGGTGAAAGGATGGATGACCAAGCCGATAATGAAGTAACCATATGACATTGTTGCTACTCGTGGTGTTCAAAGCATGGCAAAATAGGTGGTTGTGGCGGTTCCTAAGAGGATCAAGATAGTAGAGACCATTCTTTTCCTTAGCATGACCAATCTTTTTCCCCGAGCCCCAGTCCTATAAAACGCAATCAGAATCAGTGAACAGTGCTGAGCAATGAAGATCTTTGCAAAGTTTTTTTTATGGAAATCAAGTTGGATGAGAGGGTAGGAACATGGAGAACATTTTTTAGGCTAATTTTTCCTGAAAGGTTTATATTGCCTTGACCGTTAACCTGAGTCATTGAACTATTAGCTGTCAACACTTGTTTAGGCTTATGGCATAGTTGGAAGTTAAGAAAATTTTGGGAACAATTGGTCATGTGTTCGGTGGCACCTGAATCTAAGATCCATTGAATAGAGTAAGGATGTGTGGACTAGAAGAAGTTTCACCTGATGGTTTTTCTAGGGAGTTGAAGAAGGCTCTGAATTTTTCGAATTCCGCAGTGTGTTAGGGCTCTCTTTGGTGTTCCACTCTTTGTTTGATGGTTTACCATGGAGTTTCCAGCACCTTTCCTTGATATGACCGGATCTTTTACGGTGGGCACACCAACGCTCGTCTTTCTTCTCCCCTCTAGCGAACAAAACAGACCCTTCCACCATCTTTTGCTCTAGCATTACAGCTCTCCTGCTTTCTTCAGTCCGAACAGTGAAAATAATTTCTTCCAAGGATGGGAAGTCCTTTTGGCCAAGGATTTGAACTCTGATTAGGTCAAATTCAGAGTTCAACCCAGCCAAAAGTTGATAACTTCGTTGTTTGTGGATAAAATCCTTGAAAAGAGCTGCATCTTCGGAGCACTTCATCTTCAAGACTTGGTATCGATCTAGTTCCTGCGAGCAAGTTTGCAATACAGAGACATATTCACTTGCAAAGAGATCTCCTTGCTTAGTACTAGCAGCTTTGACTTGAATCTCATAGATGAGGGCATCATCTTTTGCTTTCGAATAGGATCGTTTCAGAAACTCCCAAATTTCTTTGGATGAGCTAAGAAACATGCATGTCAAGCTAATGTTGGGCTCCATGGATTCCCACAGCCATGACATAACCATTGAGTCAGCTTCATCCCAACTTTTGAAAGTTGGATCATCTTCCCCAAGGGGAACGTTTGTTAGATGATTCCCCTTTCCCTTACCCTTGAGGCAATTCCTTACTTTTTGAGACCAAAGGAGATAGTTCTTTCCGTTGAAACGAAAAGAGGAATTAAGGCTTTGAAGTTCATTCTTAAAAGGAACAGCACTAGAGACTGAAATTTCCTTGTTTAAAGACATGATTTTTCAGCAATGAAGGCTGAAATTTGAGATAAAATTTCCAGCATTGAAGGCTGGAAGAGATGGAAAATTTCGGCAATGAAGGCTGAAACTCCAGCAAAAAAAGGTTTAGGTTAATGGATACCTAAAAGCTCTGATACCATGAAAATAAAAGAGAAGATTGGAGAAGAGAAATCTGTTCTCATATGTCTGAGAGAAGGTTACATAATATATAGAGAGACTAGTCTAGAAAGCTTGTAAAAGAAGCTAAAATGTAACAATGGTGCAGGAAAAGTAATACCTATAAAAGCTGTAAAAGCCTATAGCATAACCTAGAAATAAAGTAATAATTACATGCATGCAAGCATGCTAACATATACCTATTCGGGTTTGGTCATATGTCGGGTATATTGTATGTTCGGTCGGCTTCGGATCAGATTGGGTAAGTTTTTGGGTTGGGTAAGTTCGGGTCAAATGGATTTCGGGTTGGATCAAGTCAGGTCACATTTAGTTTTATTATAAAATGATGATTTTTTCATCTTAATTATTAACTATTAAATTTCACTTATTTAGTGATATTATGTCTCATTATATGTAATTGACGTTATTTGCGTATTTAAAAATAAAAAAAAATTAAAGTAATTATAAGGATGAGTTGGATCTTGCTCGGGTCGGGTCAAAGACGTGTCAAGTTTGTCTATGTTCGTGGCCATTCGGCCATCGGGTCAAAATGGGCTGGGCTTGGGTCGGGGTTATGCAAGACACTAGCTTTTCGGGCTTTAATTGGGTCTGGGTTCGGGCAGATCGGGTCTGGTCAGATTTTGCGAAGGTAATATCTAAATATACTAAGACCATGAACAAAATAATTTTACACGGGTAATATCTAAATATGCTAAGACTTTGGAAGAATGCTCGTAGTGCTGACAACCAGCAGCTATAATTGGCTAAATATTCCACACTTTTTGTCAACCACCACAGGTCCACAACTAACTTGAACAGATAATTATACCAAATACCTAGGCATGAGTCACAACAGTGCAATCAGAACAAGGACTTATCAGAGAAAATGGAAATCATTCAAAAAGCGAAAACATGCTGATGAAATATTAATAAATAAATAAAAACAAGGTAGAAGGATCTATCAGGCAGTTAATAAGATGACAATTGAAGAAAGCACAAGATCAAACCAAAATTATAAGAGCGAATTAGATATCCATGTGCAGCCATGATTGGTGGGTTTGGCCATTTTTGGATGATTACAGTTTTCAAAATTCATAGCTATTAGGATTCCTGGTTCAGAACTAGGTTTTTAGGTTTCCTAGTTTGTGACTAGCTGTTTTGTGCATGCACCTTTTCTTCCAGATATGCTCCATGGACATGCAGTTGCTTTTATCTTTTATACAGTCTACATTTACGTTTTTTTAAAACATAGGTTTGTAAAATCAGAGAAAAAAATAAAATTCCAATTCAATTAGAAAAAAATGCACAGATCCAAATTTAAGTACAAGCATTTCTCAGAGAAACTTTCACTGAACACAAAAAGTCTCTAATTATGGGTACAAGTGGAAGTAGAATCCCAAACAATCGATCTATTCTAAAGCAAGGTTTAGGCACACTCTCTGATGATAAATTAAAGAAAGAAGTCCATAGAACTGAGCAAACTTGACTGGCAAAACAAATGCAGAGGCATGATTGGAAGAAGATGAGGCTAATGATTGTAACTGAGAAAGGGCAAGGAAGACATGAATTCAGCTACAGAAAAAGTTGATAAATAGGTGATGTAGTTTTACTTTTATACTGAGCAAATTGGTTGAAGATACACAGAATTACTTAGGGAACAAAACTATGTTTATTAATAGTGATTTCCAAACTTCAGCAAGAAAGAAAATCAGTATCAAATGTGTCCACCAAACGGCATAAAGAAAAGGATATTATATGTAAAAAGAAAACTAGCATCAGATATGATCATAATAAGTACTGTATGAACTAGGTTTAAAAGGAACAAATGTCATGATAATCTAAAAACACAACATTTTCAGACAAAGTAACAGGAAGATAAAAGATATACATACTATGTATGTACTAAATGCATTCTCCATGCAGTATTCTGCTTCCTTTCTTGATTGATCCAGCATAAAGAATGTTATCCCCATCATTTCCTGAACAGGACAACAGAAACAGAAGGAAACTTAGATAAACTTTCCGCACATATGAACAGTTAGTGATGGATTTATGACAAGTCTAAAGGAAAGTATCGAAATTAACAAACAGAATTTGTTGTTGACATGATTTAGTTTGTAAACTAGTATTAGGCATATTGTAAGAGGGTAAGAGAGGAAGGGTGTGCTATGCTTTTAGAAGGGAACGTCGATTGGATTTTAGGTTTGAGAAGTGAAAGGGGAGCCAAAAAGTGTCTGAAGGTGTCCTTCGACTGTTCAGCCCGTGTCCTCGGTGTTCTTGGTCAGTTCAGAACCGTCTTGGTCAATTCCCCACCATCTCATTCAACTCACCCCCATGCTTACAACAGTTTTTGTTTGGGAGTTTCGAGGAAACATAGGTCATCAAATTACATTGGGTGTCGAGCCAGTTTTTGGGCTGATTATCTAAAAATTTCAGGGACTCATCTCGTTTTTTTTTAGTCTAGTTTTGCTAGCTCTGTCGTTGCCCCTTCTTAAGTGTTTTTACTTTATTTGCAATATTTTAATGTTACGTCATCTTGCCTCCCTTCCTCAATGCCATTGCTTCGACCTTAATAAAGCAATATTGCTTCAACCTTAATAAAGCGACATTGCGTCAACCTTCATAAAGCACGGATTTGAACCCCCTGAGAACGACGTCTCCATTCTGGGTTCTAATGACAAAACCTAAGAATGCATATTCGTAGTTCCTTTAGATCCATCAAAGTCGATTTTTAGTATCCAATCCTCGGTAATTGATATGTAACAATGAACTTCTTTTTCCAGGTGACTGGGAGACTTCAACTAAGAAGATCTGCATCCTGAAGTGGTAAATATATTTCAAAAGTTGTAACGTGGTTACAAAAGACGTAGACCAAACCCAGGGTCTAGTGTAAAATTGAGATGTCAAAGGCCATGCAGGGCCGAACCTCCCCAAAAGTATACCCTATACAAAATTCCTACTTCCCTTAACCCTTCCCACCACCTAAGGCAGCATCCTACTTAAGCATACGCTTCTTCCACCTTTTTTCGGTTAAAGTTTTACAAAATTCCATCTTTTTTCGGTTAAATTTTCGGTTAAGAACATCTGCATCCGTTAGGAGTTAAAGGGTTTTTATCTCCAAAAAACTAATACATCAGAGAAAGAAGGGAGAGATTAGAGAAACACTAAAAATGATGTTGGCAAGCTGGTGGTAAGGAATTCGTGAAAAAACGGAAGAAGCTGGGGTAATAAGGGATGGGGTCCAGCAATTACTTTTCAGCCAAATGATGGGTATGTGGCACTCATTCATTGAGAACAGGAGTTGGGATGGGTCCGGCTAGCTCTCCAAATAAATTGATAGAGGATGGTTTTCGGATGCATGGGTCCAGCTATTGAGTTATTATGTTATATAATACTGTAGATACTATATAATAGATGGTGAAAAATAATTTAAGAAATAGAGATGAGTATTAGGGATGTGGGTGGAAAAGTAAGTTTTAGTGATAAAGGAGGGTTAAGAACCCATGGAAACCCATATGGATGCGGATGCTCTAATACAAAATAAGATTTGGCTTTTCTCATAACTTCGAATTTAATTACATAATAGAGGTTAGCATTTGGTTCAACGATTCCATAATAGTAATTTACTATAACCGATTCAGAGAAAGAAGGGTCAAACTTTCCATAATTATTTTCAGAGAAAGAGGACAACAATTTACTACTATCTCCCTAATGGAAAAAAGTCCCTTCATGAACTAAAGGAATAGAATTTCAGGATGATATATTGATATTCACCACAAGGGGGATGGGGGGGAGGTGGGGGGAAATAAAGGAAATGGAAAGCTTAGTCATACCTGCACTCCTGCATAGCGTTTCCAAGCTTTATCAAGCTTGTAGTCTGTGGAAATGAGGCGATAATTGGATAAAGCAAGCTCATAATCTTGCAACATGAAAGCATAATCACCCAAAACGCGGATTTGAGACTCAATAGAGCTGTAAGTATACCTTCAAACAAAGAACATGGCAGCTATATCAGAAGATTTATGGGGAAAAAGTATGCAACACAACATGACCAAGACATTCCAGAGAGGGAACAATACTTATAACATACATTGGGCCATCTGATGCATCTGGTGTATCTTCTTTCCCTTTTCTCCACCATAAATTCTTTATCTGATTCCTAAAACCTTTCCTTGTAGCAGAAACCTGAATAAAGTATAAAAGCACTTGACTTGAAAAGACGAGGAAAAGTACATGAGATGAAGTAACAAGGATAGGCAAGTTGCACAACGAAATAACTTTGGTGAGGATACTAATAGCTTACCTGCTGATTGAGCAGTCGGATTTTTTGTTCCATGTGAGGAATAATATGTTTAGTGGACAAATCATGCACAAGAGTCTTTATCTGCAAAGTTTCACCAAACCAGAATAATTAAGAAACAGCCAAAGGAACCCCATAATGATTGAGCATAGATATAAATAGACAATAACCTCGCTGATATCATCCACATTCAGAAAACAACCAGGATGATGAGTTACTGAAGGATCTAATTTCTGCCACAAGCAAACAAACACAATTTGATCGTAAGACGACGACAAACTAGAAGTATTTCTTTACTACTGCAGACTAGATTTAGAGGAATGGTGTGACACGCACAATAACAGAAAATTACTTACGTAAGAAGCCCATGGATTATCCTTCTCTTCCAGACCATCCAAAGATGAGTTAATGCACAATAACCAGCAATCGTTTGAACCAAATGTACTTTTCATCTCGGAAAAAATCTTTGATGCTCTGAAATGAAACAACGAATTTCCTTCAGCAATGACGACACCCCCAAACACAACTTACAAAAGCAATGTACCTAAGAGCCACATCTTCTGTAGATTTCCAAACTCTTTTATGGTCAACATGTTTATTCCTAAAGTTAATAGAATCAAAGCTTCTCTTTGCAACAGATAGACTTTTTGTATCAATGATACAAAAGGGGCCACCATCTGTGTACAAAGCCTACTTCAAGAATGAGGACCATTTCAAACGCCAAAACTATAGCAAGTCACAAGCCCTGAACATGACACTCTATAGAGTTTTCATTTAACCATGCATAAGATATCAACATAAATTATAAACAAGGATAAGACAGAGATTCAATCACGCATAAGATATCAACATGGGAAAACAAGAATCTCATAAAGATAGGACATTTTGTAGCTGGTAATATAGTTCAGCACAATGAGGCAGATAAGTTTGGATAATATAAGCAGCTTGCCTCCAAATTTTTGCCAATAATTTTTTTTTAATTAACATTAAGTTGTTCACAAGTGAGCACGCCCTTTTCTTTGCCAATATCAAAAGTTTCGATCTGTGCAAGGATTTCAGCAAACATGCCCCTTTGAAAATTCTTTTTTACAACTTTTCTGAATAAAAAGTTCCATGTCTATTCTAATATTCTGACATGCTATCAGTAGTGAATGCATGGAAAGAATAGATGTATCTAACTTACTCCTCTGGAGAGCCATCTTGACTGTCATGCAATAAAAGATATTGTTTAAGAACCTTGGGATCCATCACTCCATCGTTAAGAATAGATGGCAGCTGGTTGGTGTTGAAAAGGTCAACAAATTTGTTGATTGGCGCCTCGTCCTTTGATGAAACAACCAAAAGGCCTGCATGAATTACCATAAATATGTCTAAAAGTTCACCTTGATTTCAAATATTGGTTTGTCAGGGATTTGTGTGGATGGGGGTGGAAAGGGGAATCTATATAGACTAGAGTGACTAGGCATCTTCAAAGGAAATAGATTACAGCAACAAAACAGCGAGAGCTTACAAGCAACTGGATGATCAAAAGCCTCGTGATCAGAGAAAGATGAGTTATGCATGAGCTCTTTGTTGACAACTTCAAACCATGATGGTAACAAATCACCCTTGGATGCTGCAAAGATAATTCGGCAAACATCAATATAAAAGATAGTGACATTGCAACTACACTTAATGGAACAACGAACATGACACAACATGACCTCTTAATGTTAAATATTACGAGCACTAATTCCATGAATGCCTTAATTTAAGGTGGAGAAGGGGGTTTTCTCATTAATCTTTGGAATATGCAAATGACTATCAAGTCAACAAGCAAGAATAGCAAAAAGTGAGGTGTATGCAGCATGCATCACAAAAGCAAGGAATAAATCTTTTTAGTTCTAACGCGTGTTAGACATAATATAACAAACAATTTAACTACATGCACCTACAAAGCAGGATTACAACTTACTAGCAAGCTTATCTTCAATCTTGGGCAGTTCAGAACACAAGTCTGAAGCATCATGCTCTGCAGCTTCTGTTATGAAGCTGTGGAACCTCTCTCTCGCTGCCTAGTTAACAAATAGCACTTTCATGAAAGGCTTCAAATGGTAAAAGTAAATGCCATATTGGAAATAACAACAATGCAGATTATAACTTGTGAAAAAAAAAAAAAAAACCTTAATCAAACCAAGTCAACAAGAACACCAAAGAGAAACTAAATTATTTTGCCTTTAATACTTTATTATTAAATGATCTTGAAGTTCCAGAGAAAGACGAAAGAGGGATAATATTCTCCCCTTCGAAACATCAGGAAAAAATTTGGATGAATAGAAACCACTTATTATTCCCTGCATAAAACCATAAACTAATAGTATGCCAAGGAGAGACATGAAGCTGGACCAACCGAACTATGAGCTAGTACATCAACCAGAAAAAGACATCTTATTTACTCCATGCTTTCCAGCTGATAGAAATTTATTTCACAGCATGCATCAATATGCTGTCGTTAACCCGAAAAAAAGAAGTTTACCTCTGTATTTGGTTTATGAATATCAGAAGCATAGAAGAGCCTTAACTTGAACTTTTGAAGCCTATAAGCTTGATCACTTGCTGTCCGGACTGGGACTGTAGTAAAATGAGATCCTCAGTCAAGCCCTCAAAATTGATATAGTCACACAATTGGCAAGAACAAAATGCGAGCATAGCCAGGAAATAACAAGTTCCAGGGAATTAGATTAAGAAATCATCATTCGTACACACTTTGAAATAAAAAAAGCTATTTAAAAAAACATTTCACTTCAAGCTACTGTTTTGATCAACAAAACAGAAGTTTTTCTTAGAACGTTTACATTTTATAAACAAGAGCCACCTCTGTCCATGGTCACCTTCCACCCTGAACTTGAACAACATTAAGCAACCCGCTTCCTCTCAAACTGAATAAACAAGACCGCTACAGAAGCACAACCCGTATGAGTCCACATGGAAAGAACACAAACTCTATCCCAAATTAAACCTGATCATATGCTCCAAGTAGAATCCAAAAAAAAGTATCCATAAACATAGAAAATCCAATTCAGCTTGCATGAACCAAAATAAATGTTCAGTCGTACTTTCAAGAGTGCATCCACTTAAAAAGAATTTCACATCGGGCATCCATATTCTGACTAAAAGCAAACAACCCAATAAAAGACCTATGGATTTGGTTAATGAATATCAGAAGCATAGAAGAGCCATAAAGACTTGTCATTTAGGGAACAGAAATGAATATGAGTTGTATTGGCTTTGATATTGGCCTTGTACCCATTCCTGCCTAAATCATACTTGATTCCAAAGAATCGGCTTAGATACTAGCATAACTTTCTACACAAGGGCATACCCACAGGCACCATGACCTTGAAACTGAAGCTGAACCCCACCCTCAACAAATTCCTGGGTTAACACTCCATTTATTGCAATCTTTAAACAAAGTCGTATAACGGTTATCAATATCCATCATTTTGGCAGTTCCAGGCTTAAAACGCCTAAGAAATGATCTCGAGGTGCATTCCATTCATTCATTTTTAATCCATTTCTAGTACTGATAGTGTAGATAAATTGGCAACACAAATGGGATAATATAATCTGATCCAGCTCCAGCTAAAAGTAGATAATTGGAATGCAATTACAGTGGAACCCAAGCAGTGGCATGTGCTATCTCAAGGCAACTAGCATCAAAGGTAACAGAGAGAAAGGAGGAAGTAGAAGAAGCACCATCAATGTTGTCAAAAACGGAGAAGGGTGAGAGCGTGTCGATGAAACTGAGACTGTTCTTGCGACACGCATCTTCAACCAGTGGGGTCCGGAGCACCATGACCACGGGCGAAATCTCCTGCGTCAACATCTTTCCCAACACCGTGGTGGCTGGATCCAACATTTCTGTTACTTTCTCTCTACACGCGGCCAAAGCTAATCAATTGAGATTGAGCAGCTAAGCTCCTTCGATGGCGGCCTCTCCCAGATCTCTGGTCCACCGGCTCCAATTAGGTTTTCAATTTGCAATCCACAACACCAGGGAGGGGTAGCAACACCGAAGATTCAGTGTGAGAGAGCCGAATCTGATGTTCAACAAGGCACGGGTTCGTATGATGTGTGTCGTCTGCTGCAGCGAAGAAACGAAAATCGAACGAACCACTCGAAAGGAGTTGGATGAAAATGCGAACGATTTAGGGTTTGACAATCGGGTTGAGATGGGCGTTGCTGGCCTGGCTAGGGTTTACGATCGGCTGGTCCCAATCTGGGAAGGCGGAGTTGCTGTAGTTGCTGCTGATAATGGTTCTTCGGGAAACTGGAGATCTTCAGAACGACGTGATCTGCCTATGCCCTCTGGAACGGGACGGCTTATGTTTCCGGCTTTCTACAACGCCGTCCCGCTGTTCAAAAAAGCTTCACAGATCCGATCCAAAACGTCCCGACTCAAGATCGATGTTTTTGTTGACCTCTCGATACAAATTACGGAGTACAAAATACAAAGGTGCTGTTTTTCCTTCTACACCCCCCCTTCCTCGGTTGTAGAGGTCAGATTATCCGATTATCGACCCTATCATTCTCAATGTGTCAAGACCAAAAAAATGCTTTCGACACTACTCATCAAAAGATACGATATTATTGATTGAGGTTTTTAGGGGTGGTCTTATAACTAAATAAAAATATAAATATGAAGAAAGGTTATGATAAAATTGAAATAAAAAACTGTTTTACCTTCTGAGTTTTCACCCAACTTAATCAAATGAGTAATGAGTTGTATTACTACTATGTTCTGTTGGGTCCCTTTTTAATATGGGTTAAGAGATTATTGAGTCAAAATAATGATTATTGTGTATCGTTATGTATTTTTGTAATTTGTTTTCAATAATTAGATTATTAGAAAATATTGTAACACAAGAAGAAGAAGACATAAGAAGTTCAAGGATGGAGATCCATGAAAGGTGCGAGGGTGGAGACCCATGAAAATTATTAGATCTTTAATATTTTGCATCGTATGGGTCATACTAGGATCACAATTTCCATTGCATTTTGAATGCATGCTTTTGCATTTTATTTAAGTTTTGCATTTGTTTTATTTAGGGTTCGTTTGGTTAGCTCTCTACTTCCCGGGAAGTTCAAAATCCCAGGAAGTAGGAGTCAATACATGTGTTTGGTATGTTTTTTAAAAATTAGAAAACCCAGGAATTTCAATTCCTAGGAATTTAAATTCACATGAAATGGTGGAATTGAACTTACCATGGAGGGGGTAGGTAAGATCTACTTCCTCCATTCTTTTTTTCCAAATCTTCTATAAAATTTATTTTTTATAAACAAAATTACCAATTTGTCCATATAGATTTTTGATCTTTAAACAAAAAGCAAAAGGTTACAAGAGTAATTTTTATTAAATTACTATGAAAAATCCATGTTTAACCAAACAAAACATAGGAATTGAATTTGAGGGATATTATTTTTAACCAAACATATTTTTACATTTCCCATGAGGTAGAATTCATGGGAATTACAAATCCCGGGAAGTTACTTCCTGGGAAGTCTACTTCCCACGTTTAACCAAACGAGGCCTTATTTTTTTCACTTATAAATAAATGACAATTGCATGCTTAAGTTCTAAAGGTAAATTGGGACAATGCCTTTCCATATCAAAACTCATTAAGTTCTGGATTTTTGGTTGGAAGGGCTTCACAAAAATGAGGGTGTCTTTTCATAATTTTGGACTAATGAGGGTGAATTTATACGGGGGTTCATAAACCTTGATATGGTTGTACCCAACGAGAGACCAAAAGACAAAGTTTTGGATCTTGAGGCATATGATGACTCAACATTGGATGTGGATCATCAACCAAGAGTTATAAGGAGTTATAATTAGTAATTGTTACTTACCTTGAGCACACAAGACTCAATGTCATCACATTGGATAAGAAGAATGTACCCGGAAGATAAGAAGAATGGGACTTTGAGTTCCAACACTTCAAGTATTTATGTTATTGAATTACTTTCAACCAATGTCATCACATTGGATAATGGTCCTACTTGGGTATTAGATACTGCATCTAGTGCTCACATTATTTCATGTGCGCAAGGACCGAGAAATAAGAGACAAGTGAAGAAAGGGAAGATAGACCTACGTGTCGAAAATGGAGCAAGTGTTGCTGCACTTGCCGTAGGAGATTTCACTTTATATCTTCCTTCTGGTTTAATCTTAGAACTGAATAATTGTTATTTTGTTCCTAGCATTACAAAGAACCTTTTTTCGGCTGAAGTAATTTATTATGAAGGTTTTAATGTTAGCACTACAGATGAAGGTATAATTATTCACAAGAATGATATCTTCTATGCTCGTGCTCAAGATATTAATGGAATATTTGTATTCGACCTTACAACATAATCTTATAACATAAATACAAAAAGGCAAAAATCAAGTAAGCTGAGTAAAGCCTACCTATGACACTTTCGTTTGGGTCACATCAGTTTAGACCGCATGAAAAAGCTCCATAAAGATGGACTTCTAAAAGACGTGGATTGTGAATCCATTGATGCATGTGAGTCATGTTTGATGGGCAAGATGACAAGGTCACCTTTCAAAGGGACAAATGAAAGGGCTACTAAACTATTGAGCATTATACATACTGATGTATGTGGGCCAATGAGTACAGAAGCTAGAGGTGGTTATAGACTTCATCACATTTATTGATGACATGAGTAGATATTGATATATTTACCTTATGTCACATAAATCGGAATCTTGTAAAAAGTTCAAGGAATTTCAAAATGAGGTAGAGACTCAAATTGGCAAGTAAATAAAAGCACTTCGATCAGATCGTGATGATGAGTACTTGAGCCATGAATTTGATCATCATTTGAAAAACTGTGGGATAGTAACACATTTGTCTACTCCAGGAACACCACGGCTTAATGGTGTATTTGAAAGGGGAAACAGGGCCCTGTTAGACATGGTCCAATCTATGATGAGTTTTGTTGACCTTCCGGTATCCTTCTGGGGATATGCCCTCACAACTGTCGTACTTACACTAAACAGGACTCTGTCTAGAGCCGTAGACAAAACTCCATATGAGATATGGACTGGAAAGGTTCCGAAATTGTCTTTTCTGAAGATATGGGGATGTGAAGCTTATGTAAAGCATTTACAAACGGATAAGTTTGCCCCTAAATCAGATAAATGTTATTTTATAGGGTATCCAAAAGGTAGTTTTGGATACTACTTTTACAATCCCACTGAGCAAAAGGTGTTTGTTGCAAGGGATAATGTCTTTTTGGAAAGAGAGTTTATTTCCAATAAGTCAAGTGAGAGAAATATTCATCTTGAATTAGTTCATGATAAAGAGCAGCAAACATTACAATGAGATGACATAGATGATGTCGAGCTCGATGATGTCGAGGACAAGCTGATGGTTTTATAAGGTCAAGGGCCCCAAATCATCAAAGAACCGGAAAAAGAGGATCCACAAACAGTTGTGGAAACTATTCTAGCTCTAGTTGTTGAACCAATTGAACCCACCCGTAGATCAGATAGGCCTTCAAGGGTACAACCAAAACGTTATGATGATTTCATCTTGAATGTAAACCTTGATGTTCTTTTGTTAGAACATGAAGAGCCTAATACCTATAAGCAAGCAACGACGGGTCCAGACTCCAAGAAATGACTTGAGGCCATGAGATCCAAAATGGATTCGATGTTTGAAAATCAAGTGTGAGACTTGATAGATTTGCCAGATGGGGTAAAACCCATAGGGAAAAAATGAGTTTTCAAACTCTAGACAAATAAGGATGGAAAGGTATCTGTATACAAGGCAAGATTAGTTGCCAAAGGTTTTAAACAGATTCATGGTATAGACTATGATGAGACCTTTTCACCAGTTGTCATGATAAGATCCATTGGGATAATCCTTGCTATTGCCGCTTATTATGATAATGGAATTTGGCAAATGGATGTCAAAACCGCCTTCCTAAATGGATTCTTGGAAGAGGATGTGTATATGACCCGGTCAAAGGGTTTTGAAGATCCAAGTGATGGTGGGAAGGTATGCAAGCTTAAGAGATCTATATATGGACTTAAGCAAGCATCCAAGAGTTGGAACTTTCGGTTTGATGAAAAGATCAAAGAGTTTGATTTCATCATATGCGAAGAGGACCCTTGTGTATACAAGAAGTTTAGTGGGAGTAAAGTGGTCTTCCTAGTCTTATATGTGGATGACATACTACTTATGGGGAATGACATTCCGATGTTAGAGTCCATTAAGGAATGACTAAAGAAATGTTTAAAGACTTTGGGGATGCAGTGTATATACTTGGAATAAATATCTATAGAGATAGATCTAAGAGATTGCTTAGATTGAATCAAGGAACTTATATATAGATAAGATTCTTAACAGATTCAATATGCAAGATTACAAGAAAGGGTTTTACCTATGACATGATGTGTACACGACCTAAGGTTGCATTTGCTTTGAGCAGGTGTAGCAAATACCAATCGATTCCATGAGAGGCACACTAGTGTGTAACTAAGAACATCCTGAAGTTCTTGAGAAGAATGAAGGATGATTTCTTAAGGGTGATGATAAGTTGATCGTACATTTTATGAGGATGTATCACCTTATTTGACATTAAGATGTGTAAGGTGCATACATATGACAATATTGCAAATCCATTGACGGAGCTTATGTCTAGCCCAAGCATGATGGTTACACTAGGGCTAAGGGTCTCAAACATATCGGAGAATGGTTTTGAGGTTGCTTTCTATTACATTTTATGTTGAGGGTGTTATACACTAAGTTTATGTTCGCCTTGATATATATGATATTATCCTTATTTGTATATTGTTTTGAACAATGATAAATAAAATGTCCAAATAATTCCTAGTTCGCAAATGGGCTTATCTTAAGTGTTCTCGTAAATGAAACCCCATTAAGTGAAATGCAGTTATGAATTATTGCAAGTATGTAGTCTAAAATCATCAACTTGGACATAGGTGATTTTATATTAATGACTATATTGTAAGTTGACTGATATCGCTAGGTTTCATGGGCTATAGGGTCATGGAAATGTCTAGTCAATTACATATATATGTATGGATGATACATATAGGATAGACCCATCTTAAGACTCTACAAAATGAATTGCAGAGTTATAAGTTAAACCATGATTAGTAGATTCATCAGACATGAGTATGTTATGGTCTCTCTTGATGATTGATATTTATTTGAAACAGCTAAACGCTTTCTGTAACAGGGTGTTATAAAGGTCTTAGTTGGGATTGCCAAAAGTTGAGTGAGAGTCATAGTCATACAAGACTAGAGATGTCCTCCTTCTTCATACATATTGTGATGCATCGAAAAGGAATGGTGTCTAGGCCACTTGAAGAGCAAGAACTGAAAATGCATGGCCATGCTCAGATGGATTATTTGTAATCATCTGTTTATTTGACAGTTCGAACTCGGAGTTCAAGAAACATATTTGATAATAGATATGAATGTCATCATATCATCAAATAAGACATTAAGAGACATGTGTATCTTATATTGCACACTTGTTTAAGGACAAGTGGGAGATTGAAGGAATTGTGTCCTTTAATTAAATGTGCAATGACTAAACATGGAATATGACAATTGATAGAGATTTTCAATCCGGTTATTTTAGGAGTCGTAATGCTTTGCTAGAAGCCAACTACGATTAATGGGTTTAAACGGTTTAATTTCATGACTATTATAAACGGGTCCTATGATGTCACACACTTTGAGTTGACGGGGTAGATCAACGAATTTGATGATTTTATGCCATATTTTATTAATGAGGAATATTATTTATTTATGAAATAAATTATTAAAAATCTTAGTTAGGAGAGCTATAAAGAAAGAATTAATTAGATAGGTTACATAAGTTGTAACGGAGACGTTACAATCAGTTGGTCTTCTCCTAATTAATTACCTTTGTTGTTGCTCTTCCTGATTAACTATCACCTCTAATTAAAATATGGGCTGCTCCAATTTGTACTTAATTGGTTAAGTACGTACCTTGAAAAAGAGGGGAAAGAGAGACACCAAAAAGTAAGTGTGTGTGATTGTCTTCTTTTCACAAAAAACACACGGAGCACCAGTAGCAAAGTGGGAGCAAATCAACAAAGTGTTGATTTGCCAACTACTATTATCATTCGAAGCAATTTGATTGTGAGTCCTTCGATCTTCGTCCTAGCAGTCGAAGACAAGGGAGATCTAGTCGCCGGACTCGTGTGGACCAAGTAGAGGAGCAACACGTGGGGCTCTCATCTCTTCCGTTCTCACCCGATCAGACCTGGTTCACGTATCAAAAGGTATCTCCTATGATAATGATTGATCTATCAATTTTATGCATGAAGATCCTTGAATTAGATGTTCAGAATTGTTCTGTATTTACGCTTTAAGCATCTAATTTTCCTTCACGCATAGCTCACCATCGGTGATGTCCCAAGTCTTCTTGAAGAAATTTGATGTGTATCCATGCGACCCGGGCGTCTTGTCTTCCCTAATCGCCCAAAGGGCTGTTTTTATCTCCTCTATGGACACCGGAGCCATGAGCATTGCTTTGTCTTCATCCTTTACTTTGGCTCCACTAGCAAACATAGATGGATCCACATCTTCGGTGGAATCTGCACAACCAAGAAGCTCTTTGTAGTATCCAAAAGAATTCATTTGCCACCTCCATAGGGGATTTAGAAATAGTCCCATTCTTTTTTTTAATGGACACAATATGGTTCTTATGTCTATTGAATCTCATAAGGGAATGAAAATATTTATTGCATTGATCACTTTGGAGAGCGTACTTAGCTTTGGAGCATTCTCTAAGGAAAGAGTATTCCGCATTGTTGAGCCTTTCCGTCTTTGTTTTAGCCGTCCTTAAAGCTTCCCTAGTTGCTGAATTTTGTGGATCAAGTCTCGCATCTTCCATGGCAATGTTGAGAGCTTCATTTGCCTCCTTAGCCTTGGTTGATATGTGTCCATACTCCTTCGAATTCAAAGATTTTAACGGCCCCTTGAGCTTTTTTAGGAGCTTGCAAAGTTAAAATTGGTAGGATCCTCTCCAAGATCCATTCCAATTCTCCTTTACAAGATCTCTAAACTTACCATGCTCACTCCACATATTCAAGTACTTGAAAGTGTGCTTCTTTCTCCCTTCATTCCTACAAATAGACACAATGGCCGGCTTGTAGTCCGAGAGGCTCCACTTGTCGGGGTAATTCACTTGATAAAAGATATTGCAATTAATCCAATCATGGTTTAGAAGTACCCGACCAATTTTGCTCCATTTGCCTCCCTTGAACCAAGTGAACTTGTTATTACTTGTGTAAGATGCATCCTCAAGTCCAAGGTTCTCACAAGCTTCTAGGATGCCACGACACTCATACATGGTGACCGGTTCCGCATTCATCCTCTCATCATGTCTCATGACACAATTGAAGTCCCCAAGCACCATCCAAGGCATAGGGTGGCTGCATAAAGTGTTAGAGATACTCGGCTATATACCTATTCTATGGACAACCGTGTGTAAGCCATAGACAAAACAAACACCAAATTTCTCACTGGTGGCCTTGTTAGTCACAAAACAAGATATATGTTGGACTCCTATCTCAATAATTTCCAACAACACAAAAGAGGGATCCCAAACCACAAGGATTCTACCTCTTTCATCAAGTTGGAAATTAGAGACAACATTCCAACCCAAGAAGCAATTATTCATGAAATGATCAAGATTGAAACTACCCTCATGGAGTTTAGTTTCAAGAATGGCACATACCTTAGCATCGTTCTCCCTCACGAGCTCCCGAACACCATTATGTTTTTGGGGATGGTTCAACCTCGTTATGTTCCATGTGATGATCCTCATCAAGACCTATGGTTGGTCTTGTTCTTACCTCCTCTGTCATCCTTGCTTCTAGTCACATGAGCACTAGCTTGGGGCGATTTTGGGGGCCACTTGGTCTCGGATCCCAAAGCATACACAATAGTATTCCCATTAGCAATGGGGGACTTACCTTTCTTCCTTTGAGCCTTAGTCAAGACCTTGATGAAGGTGGTAGAATCCTCCAAATCTATATCATGACCATCCTCACTCTTGGCATGCCTAGAGCTCTTCTCCGAGGAGGAGATGTCAAGGTCACTTGGTTCATCACCAAGGCCGACCCCTTTCCTCTTTCCTTTCCTATCAATCACCTCATTTTTAATAGAAATGGCATGGGAAGGGGATGGAATGTTTACCTTATTTTGCTCATTTTCCTCGCCACTATCATGGTTAGCTTGTTCATTCACTTTCTCTTTCTTGGCCGATTTCTTTCTTCTCTTCTTCCTTTTTTGAGCCGACCTAGATGGGTCTTGAGCATTGATATCAAGAGTAGTAAAGATAGGAAGGGGAGAACCGGAGAAACTTACAAATGGTGTGGAGGTGTTAGGTGGTACTATGTTCTCATCATTAGGGCATTTTTGTTGGGCATCCTCAAGCACCACATTACCACCATTCTCGGCATTTTGAGTGCCAATAGGGGGTGAGGGCTGGGGGGGGGGGTGTTCGAGGAGTTATGCTCCATAGCCAGCCCTTTGCCTTTGTCCTCCTTTGTAGCATTCTGGGGAGCACTTTGATCTTCCTTACCTTGGTTACCTTGTTTGCTATTTTTCTTGTTAACTGTATATCCCTTCTCATTGAACTTACATTCATTAACGTTATGACCAAGGGTAAAGCACTTCTTGAAAAATTTAGGTTCATTCTCAATGAGAAACTTACAAGGGATGACATCATTATCATCAAAGCATAAACTTACCTCCCGAGTGATATCCTCACTTAAGTTTACCTCAACCAAAGCTTGGGCATATGAGACTCTTTTCCTTTCCTCCATGACCTTGTCCACAAATAGGGGGTTACCTACATGAGAAGCAACTCGGCCAATAATATCAAGAGTCCAATAATCCGAGGGTAAGCCTAGAAACCAAACCCAAAGGGGGAGGGTGGCAATATCTCTCCTAGAGCAAAAGAATTTGTCCGGCACATTCTTGAGAATGAGAGGTCTCCCATGGATAAATTAGGGACCCTCCTTGAGGACCTTAGTAGCATCACCTTCGAATTCGAATGAGAAGAACATCCAATCATTTTCAACACGAAATTTAGACTTCACACCCCAATGTCTACGAAGCTCATTTATCATGAAGGAGCCGGGGAAGAAACCAACATATTGGCCAAAGAGAGTCCAACCCCAAATGGAATGTTTGGGGAGGGATTCGGAGACCTTGATCTCAACTCGTCCTTTATCTTGAGGTTGGAACGCAAGATTTCCCCCAACACCCAAGTTCATGAAGATTTTCTTCGGTTTATTGGCCAAAAAAAACTTTGGTAGGGTAAACTTTTTATAGTGATCAATGGCCCCACCGCTTCGCGGCCCCATACCCCAGAACCCTCTTGCGGGATTTTTTGAGGAGGCTCAGTACTACTTTTGCAAAGTGCGATCAGCGATCGCAACCTCACTTACCTGCACACGGACCACTTCACCACTTCAGCTTGGCCCTACGGATTAGTATACACCGCTTGGTCGTACGCGCTTGTGGGAACTAATATGGCCTAAATGCACCAAGTGAGATTCGAACCCGAGACCTCTCCTTTGGGATACGTCACCCTTACCGCTAGAGCAAGAGGTCATTGGTCCGTACATCTTTGTCATTGAATGGAATTAAGTTGCTATCTGGAGAACTTCACAACGAAACAAAACTAAAAGATCCTTTAATAGGTTTCAAACTATTCCCTTAAGGAAACCCGATCCCTTTTCTTACACTTGTAAATTATACTCTCGTATTTGCAAGAGCGTCAAACAAAAGCATCCACACAATACAAAACATGTTGAATAATTTCCCAATTTATCAGGAGTAACAATTAATTACAACAAGAACTCCCTTCCAGTATCTGCAAATATAAGCTCACAAGCGGCGCGGTCTCTTGCGCAACAAATGAACTCGTTAACAAAAAAAACAAATGAATATCCCGAGGTCCAAATCTATGGACAAATATTTAGGCATTCCAATCATTAATGGCAAAGTAAAAGACAGTGTATTTGATGAGGCAATACAAAACCTGAAAAAACAACTCGCAAAATGGAAAGCATCTTCTCTCTCCCAAGCAAGACGTGATGTTCTCATTAAAGCAAACCTAAGCTAAAAAACAAATTACTTGATGCGGACTTTCCTCCTCCCAAAAGGAATCCTCCAAAAAATTGACCAAATAAACAAAAACTTCTTCTATAATGAATTGCAATATGAACGATACACCCCTCTAATTCCTTGGGAGAAACTCTACACTCCGAAGAGTTATGATGGCTTCGGGTTCAAAAAAGCGGAAGACATTAATATCAGTCTACGGATGAAACTCCTCTGAAAAATACTAGCGGAACCAAATAATCATTGGGTCAAAATCATTGATGAAAGATATTTGCAACATGAAACAATCATGCAAAGATCTAACCACAATACGTCATAGCAATTTGGAAGATTGTTACATCTACGTGACCAATTCTTCAAAGGACTCCTCTGGATCATTGGAAACGGTCAATCAATAAATGTATGAAAGGATCCATGGATAATTGACCTCCCTCTACAATGCTTTAAGGGTAATCAAGATCCTAATCCGAAGGTCTCAGATCTCTTGGACAACAACAAAAAATGGAATGCAAATTTCCTAAAGTAGTTATTCCCACCTCATATTGTCCACACAATACCATCTATCCAAATTCTGAAATGAGACACACCTGATAAACTGATTTGGAAATCAAGTACGAATGGTAACTTTACAACTAAATCCACCTACAAACTTATAAATCAAACCCCTCAATTAGAAGACAACTGCAATTGGATCTGAACCCCCAATGTTCCCCCTAGGATCTTCTTCACTGTATCTCTTTAAACCAATTACATTTTATTTTATTCTTAGAATATGTTTGGTCAACAAAAAAACATGAGGCAATGAGCCCCGAAAATATGATCCCGTAGATGGGCCCGCCTCTTAAGTGCATAAGGTGGGCCCCTTTCCATGTTTTATTTTTTTAGGGAAATTCTTCTCTCAAAACGATGCCATTTAGTGCATTTTCGGGCCAAAACGTAGCGACCTGTGGCATTCGAGTGGGCACTGCAGCGCTGCCACATGGGCGAATCATAGCATGCCATGTGCAAGTGTTGTGTAATTGATGAACGGTTTTTAGTCGCGTAAACCGTATCAAAAGTAAACTCAAACCTACAAACTAGTATAACAAGCATGTAAGAGGTCGATCCCACGGAGAATCAAGTATTCCTTTGCAATGTGTATTTACCAATTAGTGAAAAGGGGGGTTTTTGGGTGATTGAAATAAGAAAGAAAACAAAATAAACTATAAACAAGTTGATGCAAAACAATTTAGAGAAGATCGCTCTACCTACAACTATCCACTTTATTTGGTTGAATCGATATTGTAACATCCTCTTGTCCTTTTAGTCTTCCTATTGATGTCCTTGTCCCGACCTAATATAGTTACTACTCCAATCAGTCCTAGAAACCCTTATCAATCGAACAGTCCCTAAAGAAGGATTTAACCCAATTGATAGTTTTAAGTTCAGAGATTAACAACACATCCAACTTCCTACCTATCCAATTAGTTCAATCATCTCTAAAGGGATAAGTTTGCTACTTTGGGTTAAGGTTCGAAATCAGGAATCTACAAAACCCTAGCAATTGAATTAATTCTAACTAGTTGCGCGGGCTAGATAGAATAAATCAATCAAACATTCAAGCACAAAGAAGTTGAAACATTCAATATAGGAAATAAGGAACAAGATTCAGAAACTCACAACTCAAACCAACAAAAGCTTCAAATCGTAGATAGAACGAAGAGAGTTTAGCCGCCCATGGCGAACATCGCTCTCAATCTCCAACTAAAATCGTCTTGAATCATAATCTAATGAATGAATACCTAGGGAGAAGCCCTCCCTAATTTCGTGCTCTCTCGTGTCCAAGTCGGCCAAAAAGACAAAGATAGAATAAATAGGGTTTTGGATAGAAAACAAGTCGCTGAACTCCGAAACACGTCGCTCTGGCGGCGGCCGCGTGCCGCGGCCGCGTCACATTGTTGCGCCCGTTGAAAGGGTCTTTTACGAAAAATCTACTTTCAATGAGCTCTCGACGTCAACAGTAAAGTTGTAGCTCTCTGAAAGATCTTTCCAACACTTGGTCATAATAGTCAATTGGACAACCAAGGCCTCCAGGAAGTGCAAAACAAGTTCAGCATGTCTAACGACAACTTCTGCGGACTTGTTCATCGTTTAGGCTCGCTTCTTCTTCTCATGACCTCTTTAGATCTTCATCTAAGCTTCTTCGATCGACTAAACATCCTCATCCAATGCGTTATCAACCCATGTCTCATCCTCGGATCCACAGTTATATTACCTGAAATAATCAGTAAAAGTGTGCAGATTCCGACTCCACCAACATAAAGAGCAAATATGCAAATTGTACTTAAACCATCAAGATATGCATCATAACTAAACTAAATGCAACCTATTATGACCATCTAAATGCATGCTATCAGTAATTTTTTTTAAACTGATCTTTCGGCTTATTTCACATATCAAAAAAATTATTTTTGAATTAAATTTATTTTTATATACACATAGACACCCATTTTATATATGTTTTTTTTTTAAAATCAAACATTTAAATACCTTATATTCACTTCGTACCCATTAAAACCCCTCGTTTACCCTAATCTACGCACTTCTAAGCGCCCCCTTTTCCTCAACTCCAAAGGTGTTAGCCACCGCCATAGCTCCATTGAGCTCTCCGTTCTGGACACCATGCACCAACACCAGACCCCTCCCTCTTCGTACTCATCCTCTAGGTCCTTGCTAGTGAGGCCCTTGATTCACCTCTCCACCGGTTACAAAATCGCTCATCAATAGGGTTTGGGATGGGCATCCCTACCATGTCTTTGGTTTCATCATTGTGCTTCTTCAATGGTCTCCCCCCTTCGGTCCCTTGACTACTGAAATCACCCATGTCGATATATGGGTTTGTATTCCTAACCTTTCTATGGAGTTTATGTGTTGTGAGGCAATTATCAACATTCTTGATCAATTCAAGGTCAAAACTCTCATCCGTCTTGATAAATTTACTCACTAAAAGATCCGTGTCAGTTACTCTCGTTTTGCTGCCAATGTTTGCTTGGATAGGCTTGTTGGGGGTGTTGTGGTTCCTACTGAATCTAGCAGTCCTTTAAGCTTCGCTTGTGGTACGAAGATTTTCCTAAAGGTTGTGGGTTTTGTGGGAGCTTTGCTCATGGCTTTGATGATTGCACTGGGCGAGTGGTGAAGAAAGACGTCACTACCATCACAATCCTCCCTCCTGAAGGGGGGAGGGGCTCTTCCGATGATGCGAAATGGGTTAAGGTAGGTCCTAAAGGGTCCAACTTGGACCGTCCAAGGTTGCTACTACTTTTTCTACAATTAACCTCAAGCCTTATATGTCCGGTTTGGATACGGTTTTTGTCAATTTCGTGCTTGCTTCTATTGCCCCCATCTCGAATAATGATTCCCCGACTATTGAACCTGAAAAACAACGGCCAGTTGTCCCCTCCTTGCATGTTAAGGGAGAGCTCCTCGATTCTGCTGATGAAGCTCTGGGTTGGACTAGCAAGGATGCGCTTGCGATTGTGGTCTCTACTGCGTCTCCTGCTATGATGCCCCCCGGTTGATAGATCTCCTATGATGGATATTGATTCTTAAGGCCTGGTGGCCCCTGTGGTGTTTGTCGATCTCTTACCAGCAAGATCATCCTCCGTGGATTCCCTGCAGACTGCTCGTTCCATCTCTTCTTCACGTTCAATGTCTCATAAACTTGCTCGGCTTGGTACTGGATCCCTAGGGGGTGTGACCAACTTGGAGATGGGCGGTGAACACAACCGCGACGATGATTCTGCTTCCTCCCATCTAAAGGAGCGTAAAACATAGACTTGCTTATGATTGCACAACATACTGTTCTTTTGGGTTGTTTATTTTATTGCTTTGGCATATGCAGTTTGGTGCTCCTTGGTTTTTGGTTGGTTTTCATTCAGTTTAAGGATCCGTTAGCGGGGCTTGTTTTGCTTGCTTTTAACCCGTCGGCCACTCGAGTGGATGGAGATTTTATGCTTCATCCGGTATGTTGTGCTCAACTCCTCGTCTATTATCAATATAATCTTCCTCCTTTATTTGTTTTCTGGTTTTTATTACTTACTTTATGGTTTGTATTAATTGGTTTTGTGCATCAGTCCTTCCTTTTTCTACTTGTCTTCTTCATGCTACTTGTTTGCGTCCTTATGCAGGTCGATCTTTGCTTCATAGAGGTGGCTGGTACTGCTGGGATATGCTACCTATCACTTCAATTGGACTTGTTATCCCACTGGTGTGTTTTGAGGGATTCACTCCTCATTTCTGTCTTATCAGTGCTCATCTTAAGGGCTCACAAGCCTTGTTTAAAATTTACCAAATTGTACATCAGCCTTACAAGGCTCAATGCTTGCAACAAGATCCATGTACAAACTTGCATAACTGTATTACTAAAAAATTTCTAGTGCATTTGGTTATTTATTGGTGGTTCATAATGTACCTCACCCACTATTGCCTCGAACAGCTTCCTCGACTTACTGTCATTTCCAATTTCTACACTTTCGAGTACCATTGTTCAAATAACATCCGTCTTGTTGCCTTATATACATGGTGCTTACCTCCATTGGTTGAGGCTCCACTGGTTTTATAAAGAACAAACAGATACAAAATACAAAGATTTTGTGATCCATAAAACTACAAACATCCGACTAACCAAGTATCGACACAATCTCTATAAAAAAAAAGTACAAACGAATACGATAAACAACAGTTTTCCATGAATATATGCTTTTGGAACTGTAGAGGGATGAAAAGGAGGAACTTCTGAATGGACACAGAGATTTTCTGTAGAAACAACTACATAAACGTATTGGCGCTTCTTGAGACTAAAACGAATAAACTACCGCATGAAAGTGTCTGGAAGAAATATGGTTTCAATAACATTGCCTTCGACCCTGCTCGAGGTTTCTCGGGGGGTCTCTGTTTGCTCTGGAAAGATATACCGCTTTCGAAGGGAGAAATCTCGCTAGTTTCAGTACATCACAGATTAATCCATATTGATTAACACGATCAGAGGACAGACAAAACGATTGCCTTCTTTTTGGTTTATGCACCTCTTGATCAAAAGTCAAAAAACTCATTTTGGGATTCTACCATCCAATATGCCTCGCAACCCCTCGTCCCTTTCTATATTCTAGGAGATCTAAATGGTATTGCCATACCAACAAATAAATTAGGAGGCATCACTCCTTCTCCTAGCCGTTTTAAAAGGCTTCACCGGGTTAAGAACTCGCCCCTACTTCTCGAGGTACTACTCATGGGGGAACCTACACTTGGCGGAAAAGGAAACCTGACTTGCCAAACAATACATTTGCTAAGCTTGACCATCTGTTTGCTCAAAATGACGTGATTTTCTGCTTTGGATGGCACACGGGTGAAGATTCCCCCATTCACTACTTCTGACCATGCTCCGATCTCTATTGACCTTCGATCTCCGTTGCATATTAAAAAAAAAACCTTTCCGCTTTGAAATGGCTTGGACAACAAAACCATAATTCACTAATTTAGTGCGTCAAGCATGGAGACTCAACCCTTCGGGCTCACTCATGTACAAACTCGTTAATAAAACTTCGCTCCTTAAAAGCCTAGCAAAGAAATGGCACAAGCGCACTTTCAAAAACATTCACAAACAGATTTTCAAGATGGATGAAAAGATTATGCACATGCAATGGTCACTTATTGGAAATCCCAATCCTAATGATAGTAATCTACATAAGAGATTACTTAACAAAAGAGAACAAATGCTCGATTTCCATCACCGTTACTGGAGTCAAAGGGCTAAAATGAAGCATATTAGACTAAATGACACGAACTCGGGATATTTCCACCGTGTGGCTTCCTCCAAACGGGGTAGGAAACTCATCAAATTTCTTAAAACATATTCAGGCAGGAACCTCTCTGATTACGATTCGATCCGAAATGAGTTTGCGAATAGCTTTGTGAATCGTTTCAAGTCGTCTTACAATCATCAACTTTCTTTCGATACCGACTTGAGTGTCATTGACAATAAAATCTCGACTCAACAAAACCAACTGTTTACAACACCAGTTACAAACGAGGAGATTAAGTGTGCCCTTTTCTCAATGAATCCTGACAAGTCTCCGGGGCTCGATGGATTGCCGGCGGGTTTTTATCAAACTTACTGGCCCATTGTTGGACCCTCTGTTATCAAAGTTGTCAAAGCCTTCTTCTTGAGTGGGAAAATGCTGAGATAGATAAATCACACTTTCATAACCTTAATCCAAAAGCGGGACAACCCCGAAATAGTCAACCATTTCAGGCCTATCGACTTGTGCTCTACAGACTTTTCAAGGTTTTTGATAAACTAATTCATCATCTGCAAAGTGCTTTTACAAAGGGAAGATCTATACAAGATAATATTCTTATTACTCATGAGATTTTCCACTCATTTAGACTTTCTAAGGCTAAAAGCAGCTTTATGGCGGTTAAATTGGATATGGAAAAAACCTATGATAGGTTTGAGTGACCCTTCCTCGTCTCTGTTCTTACTAAGTTCGGTTTCCATAGACAATTCATTCTCTGGATCAAAGAGTGTGTTCAAATTGTGTCATATGCTGTTCTCGTTGACGATGAGTCATCGGTACCTTTTACCCCATCTAGGGGACTTAGACAAGGTGACCCTTTGTCACCCTTTGTATTCATCCTCACTGCTGAAGTATTAGCTAGAACTCTGCAACGTAACTCTATTGCTACAAAGGATGTTGGTTTTACAGTTGGTCGAGGGGGGGGGGGGTTAAGATTCCCTTTCTTGCTTTTGCAGATGACATAATGCTTTTCGGTAAGGCAAATTAGTCAACTTGCAATAATTTATCCAATATAATACAACGATTCTGCTATATTTCGGGTCAAAAAGTAAACCTGCACAAATCTAGTGTTCAAGTTTCTCCAAATATGTCACCCATAGCAATTCGAACTGTGACAACGACACTGGGAATTCCATAATCGAATAATTTAGAAAAGTATCTAGGATGCCCAATCATCAATGGCATAGTCAATAGAGACACCTTTACAGATATTATTCTCAATGGAAAGTGTCCCCCCTTTCGGCCGAGGGATGAAAAGTTCTTATAAAGGCCAACTTAAGTGCACAACTGTTATTCCTAATGCAAGCCTTCATGCTGCCTATGTCTATCCTGAACGAACTGGACAAAATTTACAAACAGTTCTTTTGGAACAAACAAGAAAGATATACACCGCTTATAAGTTGGGACAAAATTTATGCGGACACTCTCTCGGGCGACCTTGGGATTCACAAAGCCGAGATAATGAACATTGCTTTATAGATGAAGCTCTTATGGAAAATCATTGTTGAACCAGATAACATCCGGGTTAGAGTCATCACGGATAAATATTTGAAAGATGAACCGCTCTTGAAGTACGTCAGAAAGGATAATACTTCATGGCAATGGTCAAAACTAACGGCAATCAGATACAAATTCAAAACTGGTATGAACTGGTCAATCGAAAACGAGCGCTCGATTAACTTCTGGGAAGATAACTGGGTCTAAAATTCTCCACTGGCAAATCTAGCGCTGCAACTTCTTGATGCAGATACATTGGAGTGGACGGTTGATCGTTTGATTACGTCTAAAAATAATTGGGATGTTTCTAAGTTGTCTGCGGACTTAAGTGGTGTCTTAAATCCAGACATTTTATCCAAAATTATGGCCACCTATTTACTCCAAAATAAATTCCTCGATCGACTCTTCTGGGGACTGAGCAGAGATGGTTGGATTTCCACCGGTTCGGCGACAAGGCTCATCCCAAACCACGCTGGCGATCCTCATTTTGGTTGTCAATGGATTTGTAAACTAGACTTTCCCTATAGATTCGCCATTTCCCATGGAAGACAGCAAGGGACGGTTTACCTACCTCTGACAGACTACAGCGGTCCCATGTCTCGGTTCCACCGGGTTGTTACTTCTGTGGTTGCACAGTTGAGTCCACCGCTCATCTATTCTTAGATTGTCATATGACATTGGATGTGTTATCAACTGTTGGCACTCCTCGTCCAATTATTGGAAATAGCCTTGGGGTGTCCGAACCTAACTGCCTTCTAATAGACATTTACTCCAGTATGGGCAAAAATAAGTTCGCTAATCTGGCCTTTTCTTGGTAGGGTATCTGGTATTTTCGTACCCCTTTACAACGTGATTGGATGTTCTTGTCCGTGTATATAATAACTTTCGATTTGACGTTGTCTCCCACCAGCAAGAGAGAGAGAGAGAGAGAGAGCTTCTATGTCAACGATATTGATCGAGAGAGCGAGAGAGAGAGAGAGAGAGAGCGAGAGAGAGAGAGAGAGAGAGAGAGAGAGAGAGAGAGAGAGAGAGATGTCCGAAGGGACGAGGGGCGGAGGCATTAATGTTGTGAGAGGGAGGGCCGGTTGATAAGGGGGAGGGGTGTGTTGTTGGCATTCCAGCGGGTGGGAGGGGCGGTGGTACGGTTGATGCATCGACGAGTGGGAGGGATGCTCCTCAAACAACAGACCATTCTCCTTCAACGACGGCAGGTGGTGCTCCGGTGGTAGGCGGAGGCGTCGAAATCAGGAGGTTTCTCCGTTGTCAACTTTGTCAGTTAGTATTTAATTAAAATATCTTATTTAATTTAAGTTTATAAATATTTTATTTACATATGTACTAAAATGTTTATATATATATATATATATATATATATATATTACAAAATTAAGGAAAATATTTAAAATATATAGAATAAAATAGATAGAAATTAAATATATGGAATAAAAAGAAATATATAGAATATTAAAAAACTATGAAAATTAAATATATAGAATAAATTAGATAGAAATTAAATATATGGAAAATATTTAAATATATAGAATAAAATAGATAGAGGTTACGTGTTGTTGCTCACGACATCCGTGTCCGATGGTGCGACGATGCCAATGCACCCAGACGGCCCAATTGGCATTATCATTCCACCCGATCGAGTGATAGGACCGCGTCCAAGAGATGACTCAGGGTATTCAGTCATTAGTTGGACATGCTCAGTTTGACCAGTAAATATATGCAGATCATGATCGAGCGTCATTGGATCGTTTACTTAGATTGATGACCTTATACTTGGTTTGTGTAGTTAATGATTGATTGTAATTGTATGTGATTATAATTATTTTGTATTTCGTTCTGTTTGACTGATTGTTTTGATGGATTATACATATTGCACATCATGTGAGGGTGTTTTGATGGATTATACATATTGAAAACAAACATAAAATCATCAAACGGAGATCGACAACAATGTTAATAAAACAAACAAGGACAATAACAATAATAAAACAAACGAATAAAGCAGCGTTGATAGAACAACCGAAGACAACAACGACAATAAAACAAACAAAGACAACAACGTTGATAGAACAATTAACTGTGACTGACTTAGTGTCATCTTTGGAATGATTTGAATCTTCAGCTCGCTAATGCAAATTTTTTGACTTAATTCCATATATTTGCTTATCTCACAACATTCCCTGCAAATCGAGCTACTTCTATGGAATGTTGGGATGATGCAATACGTTCAACCAAAAGGTCTCCCCTCCCTCCAGTAATACGTCGATGGAATGTTGGGATGAAAACGGGTGCAGTACGTGCACTCGAACTAGATGAGTGCGGAAATGTGAGTGTCATTAAGGCACTCAACTTGAAAGTGTACAATGATCAATTCCATTGTATTCTAAATGGAGACAAGGGCAGTCAGAGTCCTCCGGGAATGTTGGGTAACAAACCCATTTGACTACGCAATCGATGTAGGGCGTTGATCCGTGATATTCTGACGTCACCTCATCCATGTAATGAAAGAAATGTGGAATTGTTGTGGTGCCTTCTCTCATATGCAACCAAAACATCTTTTTATAGGGTTTGCTTACTCTATACAACTACCAATAGGGTAAGAAAATCCTATAAAACTTTAATTGGACGTTGTATAGGGTAAGCAAACCGTATACAATGTCAGATTGGACGTTGTAGAGGGTTTTCTTACCATATATATCGTCCAATATGACGTTGTATATACAACGTCCAGTTCGATGTTGTACAAGGTAAGCAAACCCTATACAACGTTCAATCCTACGATGCAAACCCTATACAACGTCGGATTGAACATTGTGTATATTAGGCACAACTGTTAAATTAACTTATATACCACTCATAAAAGGACAAAAAAAAAGGCATAAAGACATATAATTATCCAATTGTGTAAGTTGATTATTTTGTTGATATTAAGGATTTAGGGTTTCAATTGGGGTCTAATATATACGAAGGTTTCAACTGGGATCGCGATCAATGTGGACACTTTCATGTTCAGGCAGATTAGAGCAGTTATGAATGCCATAGGAGATGGTAACCGTGAATATCGAGCTTTGACAAAATTGATGTTATCGCATAAGAGTTCATATTTTCAAATATGAAAGAGGTATTGTGCAATCATTTGGAGCGAAATGGTCAACATTAAACTGGATGTTACATGACAGGGTATTCGTTGCGAGAGTTTGTTGGCCTACAGAGTTACACAAGCATAGTGGGAGGTGACCGAAGCTACTCGATCAAGTTTCCGATCATGGGTCTTGTGTTTATGGCGGTCTACTAAGTGCCCCTCATTGTATTATATATCTTCGAACCAACCCTTTACGTGCCTCCCTATGTACACCTAACAAACAAATAGCATCCCTTAGGAGACCACACTAGGGTTGGCATGCATTGGGAACCAAAATCATTTTGTTGCGGAGAGTTTGATATGTGTTACTGTCGTTTGAATTGTATTTCATCCATAAAGTACAAAAAATAACATTCTACTATACTTATTGTAGGTATGATTATTCCTAGGGTTGGCATGGTACGGTTACCACAAAAAATGGTGATTATCACGTACCAACCACAAACTGGTGGTACGCAAATTTTCATACCACGTACCAACCACAAGTCGTGGTTACCGCATATGTGGTAACCACTATTTGTGGTTACCATGGTTACCAAGCTTTAATTCTGTTTGTATTTTTTTGAAACCCCTAGGCTACCTTTCGATGGTCATCAAAGTTATCGAACGAAAAAATATGGTTACAAAAAATAACATGCATGGTTACCATCTTTTAAAAGTTCAAATAAATCAAGTTCACAACCTAAAGTATAAACAAATTCAAACCAACCAAGTTTAAAGTCTTCAAGAAACAAACAAAGTTCAATTGTTCAACATTCAAAATGTTCCTGCAAGTTCAAACAAAATAAGTTCAAAGTTTTCAAACATTCAAAATGTTCCTATTGTTTCTAATAGAAAAAGTATAAATAACCAATTTAGGTCAAAATCAAAACACAAAATATAAATTAAAAACTTAAAACTCAAAGGTAATAACAATAAAACATTAAATAAAAAATTAATATATATACTCGGTAACAATAGTATTCAGATTTCATTACCATTATCGTATTACCTTCACGTGGTTACCATGATGATGGTTACCATCACATTGGTTACCACAAGTGTGGTTACCAACATAGTTGGTTTGTGGTTGGTATGGTAATTTTCGTACCATTTGCCATCCCTAGTTATTCCCTCACGTTCCTTTACCTCCCCCAACGCATGAATAGACGACATACCATCACTCGAGCGTCAATGTATGAGATACTCCTTTCCATGAACAATTTGATAGATTAGAGCATTGCGGGTTCAAGAAGGTCGTCCACCACATCGTGTTTAGCAGTCGTGACACAATGTTTCACAATCGTTGCACTATGTTAGACGTTGTAAAATAAAATTCAACCATTTCTTATAAAAACATCCATGTTATCTTATTCCATATATTATGTTGTATAAGTTGAATTATACAATTTTCATTGTCTTCATTTTTTTTTCTTTCGTACATCTATATGTTTTATAGGTTTAAATGTTTAATAATACAATTTTCTTTAGGGTAAATTACAGAAAACCCCCCTTAAAATAGGTGAGTTTTCACAAAACCACCCTTAAAATAAAAGTTTGCAGAAAACCACCCATAAATTTACTTTTCTTTCAAAGAACCACCCAGGACCATTATTTTTTTTGTGTAAAAAGTGTTTTAAAAATGTTAAATTCTTTTTAAAAAAAAAAATTCAAAGTAGCCTAATTATATAATAAAATAACCAAAATATTTATGAAAATATAAATACTTTTAAAACATTTTTAGCTTTTTACACATAAAAATGGTTATGGGTGATTCTTTGAAAGAAAAGTAAATTTATGGGTAGTTTTCTACAAACTTTTATTTTGCGGGTAGTTTTGTGGAAACTCACCTATTTTAAGGGTGGTTTTCTGGAATTTACCCTTTTCTTTATAAGAAAAAACATTTCATACTTGATGGAAATGTAATGAAATATAAAGTTCGATAGAACGTTATGCAATGTTCGATTTGACGTTATACTCACTCACCATAGATAAACATGTCATATTAAAACGTCAAATTGGACGTTACTATTTAGCCAACTCAACATCAAAGTTGCACACTTAGTTCCAACTGCAACGTTTAATTGGACATTGTAGTCAAAGTCGAATCCGATGTTTATTAACGGCGGATTAGCCGTGTAAGAGCATCTCTAACAGTTTTCGCATTTTGGGGATTTTGAAGTTTTTGACGTTTTTGAAGAATTTTAAGATATTTTTTGGTCCAACATATTTCCATCACATTCTCCAAATTGGAGAAGCAGCCGAAAAAATAGAGAGGATTTCCTAAATCTGCACCATTCTCCAAACTAAATAATTCTATAAATCTTCAAAGTGGAAAACTGTCGGAGTTAAAACAAAAATAATTTGAAGAATATGTATTTTGTTTCTCCATTTTGGGGAAATTATATAGAAGCGGTGACAGAGGTCTAAGAGCATGCACAACGCTCATACCTTCGGTGTCTTATCCTACAAATTTAAATAAAAACAATAAAAAAAGTCAGACAAAAATCAGATATACTCTCCATTGGGGGGAGAGAGGTGCATGGAAGAAGACACTTGCTTTTATCGATTCTAACAAATTGTTGGACCCATCCATCTACAAAGAAGGGGAGAGAACATTCTACTTTATTATTTTTTGGGAAATTTCGCGAGGTACCCTCGTGGTATAGCAATTTTCGCCAGGTATACAAAAATTTGACAAATTTCGCGTGGTACCCTTGTGTTTTGTGTTGATTTTGTCTCGTGCCCTTATGGGTTAAAACAAACGGAAGGGATTTGGGCTCCGTTAGATGCGATTAAAAAAAAGCCAGGAAAAGAAGAAGAGAGACGCACGAAGCCAGAAGAGAAAAGAAAATAAAGAAGTGGTCGCCGAACTGTGAAGGAGAGAGACGCACGAAGTGGCCGCCGACAGGAGCTCGAAGTGGCCGCCGACGAGATAGAGAGCACATGGGGGACGACGAGCCGAGAGAGGAACCAAGCAGCAATCACGAGTCTAGGCCGTCGACCATCGGGCAGAAACAATCGACAACTGAGCACATGGGGGACGTCGAAGGCAACCACGGGTCAAGGCCGCCGACCGGAGCTACAGTTGACGGTGGTAAAAGGTTAGTGCTGGTAACTTCTCCCCTTTCCTAAAATTACAGGGGTTGGGTTGAAATTATTTGAAAATTTTTAGTTTGTCATGGAAATTGGGGGCTAGGGTTTGTATTTGAACACTCTTAGGTCGAAATTACAGGGAAAATTGGGGGCTAGGGGTTGTATTTAGGGTTTGTATTTGAACACTTTTAGGTTGAGCACTGTTATTTGAACAACTAACTTTGAAATGTTGAATGTTGATTTGAAAACGTGATTGAAATGTTGAATGTCAAGCACTCTTTGCAATTGCCCTTTGCTTGGAAAACAAGATTGCATGAAATCTTTTCTTGTGTTAAGTGTGGAGTTCTTATTACTCCATAGTAAAGACTAAAGAGGAATATTAGCTTATTTATTTTTGTGACTTGTTCACAATATAATTTCTTGTTTTTGTTGATTCTTTGTTTGAGACAGAGATGGGATTTTGAATGTGGTAATTCTGCGTTTTGCGGGTTCTTAGCAATCCAGAAAGGACACCAATTCACATCTTTCTTTGTAACTATGCATTTTCTTGATAGGCACATTTTAGAAAAACGGGCTTATCTTTAGTCAAATTGGTCATCAAACATTTTTAGCCTATTAGCTCAAATGGGAGAGCAATATGCTCATGCACAAAAATGTGGGTTCGAATCCCACATATGTTTATTGACCATCAATTATTTCCTCTTTTGAGCTTGATGCTTGTTTTGAAAGGTGATTAGAAAACACACATGTTGTTCTCTGGAACTTGATGTGAATCTTTGTTTACTATATTGTTAGGATAGGCAAACAATACAAAGACATTTAACAGAAACGAATCAGTGGCCTCTGCCTTTCTGGACAGGCTGATTCTGTTTCTGCCTTCACTTGTTCTTTAGTCAGCAAAGTTTTTTTTTTAAAAAAAACTTCTAAAGCTTTTATAACATGGAAACATGTACAGAGTTGATGCTTGATATTTCCCTGCTACATAGTTCATTTCTATACTTTCAGCATATAGTTATGCGATGATGTTAAAATGTCCAGGTTAACAATTATGTTTAAGGGAAGTGCTTTTGAATATGTGAACTATATGAAAATTGCAAACACAAATACACATTCTTCCTAGTTGTATCAACATTCAGATCCCGTTCTGTTACAATTTCTATCCTTTTCCTCCATTTGTTCTAGCATTTTTGTCCATTCTCTTCTCCGTTTGTTGTGCATTTGTCTAGGCATGTTCCAGAACAAAAGGTCACTTCTGCACCATCAGACATACCACCTGATTCCTTTTCCCCCACTATATCCTTGCCTTTCTCTTTACTTCTATCTATCTCAGTAGCAGTTTCAGTAGCTAGCTTCTTTCCTTTTTCTTTTTCTGTTGCATTGCTCACTGCAGCAACCCACCCTTTTGGGCACCACACCTGTTTCCCTCCCTTGCTATCTTCCCTTTTTCTTTTTATGCAGCTCCCCATATCATGGCCAAAAACACAACACTCACTACATGCTTTTGGTATCCACTCAAAGATCAATTTATGTTCATTTACTCTTCCACTCTCCTCTGCTAAAATTATGCTCCTAATAGCACAATGACAGCAGCAAGAACACAATAGTCTCCCAATTCCCCCGAATATATAGTTTTCATCAAATCTAAAACAAAGCCATGATATCTAAACCCCAAAATCATCAAAACAAAGCCAAAATCCCTCTAAACAACCACAAATCGTCAATAGATCGAGTTCACATGTACACAAATCACACAAAACAGTCCTCAAACCTAAACCCTAATTTTGCATAAAATCTGAAAATTAAGATTGGGAATCACATGTTCTCACCAGCATCTAAATCCCCAACATCAATGATTTCATCACCCCTAACCCCTAAATCCCCAAACCCTAACCTCTAAATCCCCAAACCCTAGATTCAAGTGACTCACCTGTCTCGCCGCCACCTCAGTCACCGTCGCCGCCCTCTATCTGCATACTCCTGCCTTCGTTCTCGCCGGCGGCCACTTCGTTCTCCTGCTTGGCTGCCTTCGTCTCCTTCACAGTTCGAACGAGGACCTGCTTCGTGCGTCTCTCTCTCTTTCTTTTTCTGGCTTTGTTTCTTCTTTTTTTTTAATCGCATCTAACGGAGCCCAAACCCCTTTCGTTAGTTTTAACCCATAAGGGCACGAGACAAAATAAACACAAAACACAGGGGTACCACGCGAAATTTGTCAACCTTTTGTATACCTGGCGAAAATTGCTATACCACGAGGGTACCTCGCGAAATTTCCGTTATTTTTTTTAACATTGTTGGGGCCATCCATCTATAAAGATGATGTAAGCATGACGTTTAAGAAATTTTTAGTGAATATGTGGGATATGTGAAAAAAATTGAAATGAGTATGTAAAAGTGATGTGATGGGGAGAGATAGATAAAAAGTTGTGTAAGAAACTTTAGACGAGAATGTGGGTCGTGGATGCTCTATGGGACACCTATTCAGCGAACAACACCTCCACGACCGACAGCTCTACCTTCACCTACCTACCTACCCGGCTGCCCACCCAGCAGGAGAAGAGAGTCAAGAAGAAAAAGAAAGCATCGAATCGAAGTTGGTTTCTCTGTCCACAGTCCACGCCATACACAACCTTTTCCCGGATGAGGAATAAGAACAAGCATAGGAGAGGATGGCACCCACACCTAAAATAGTTCCGTCGATGCTTTCCTCTGATTTCGCCAATTTGGCCTCTAGAGCTCAACGTATGCTTCTTTCTGGCGCTAGCTGGCTCCATATGGATATCGTGGTATGCTTCCCCAGCCCTCCCTCCATTCCGATTTTGAATTTTCTATTTATACTTTTCCCTGTTGTTTTCTAGCAATTTCTACTCAATTTCTACTGAAATATGCCCATGCCTATGCCTTGCTTTTGTTTTTTCGCTATCATGTTTTGTTCGCTAAATTCAATCCCTAGCTTTCTTGCCTCTTTATCTGTGTATCGCCGCTTCTTCCTACGATCTTTATCCTTGGGAATCTATAAGGGAATTACTTAACTTACTACCGTTGGATTTCATGAATTTTGCAAAGTGAATCCAGGATTGAATAAGCTACATATTATATGAGACAGAAAAAGTAATACAAATCCACCAGCTTTGTCCTGAATGAAACAAACCCCCTAACGAGTCAATTACCCTTAGTTGTACTTCTATGGGACAAACACATTTCCATTTATGGTTGTTATCTTCACACACTGGTCAAACACTCTCAAGTTGTGATCCTCGAATTATTAGTCCCATCTTCTTGGATCCTTTCAGGGCATGCTGTTGGTAGTTCAATGCCAACCATGCCAAATTATTGATAATTTTGAGAGATCAGGAAAAAGAAGAAGAACTAAGGTACATGTCCCAATGTCCCATTGCCCTAGAAATAAATATTCGCATGCGCCCTATCCATATTTGGTTATGCCAGGTAGGTTTAGTTGTTTTTCCAAAGATTATCATCTTCTCTTTAATTGGACATTTGGTTATATTATATATGACGGACAAGAGGTAGAATAAACATTAAATTGTGCAAATACAAAGAAATGATGCATATAAAACAGCAAATGAAGAATCACCAGTTTTGAACGGGGTCACAATGGGGTTTCCTTCTAGCGGATCCATGGGGATATCTCTCCTACGAGTACCTCTTTAAGAGAACATCTGATGTTCAAAGTCTTTCAACACTTGCTCAACCACGGAGGAAGATTATAAGTGACCAAAAGCACTGGCCAATAGTTATATTTACTACACATATTGCTATGTGCATTGATACCATCGGTTGCCAACCCCATCCTCAAATTTCCCGCTTCCTTACCAAATTCAGGGCACTTGTAATCAACCAACTTCCATGCAAGGGAATCCACTAGATGTCATATGAAGCCATCTATACTCCGATTATTTTCATGCCATGTGAGCAGCTCAGCAGTTTCAGCAGATTTAAACCAACGAAGAATTCTCGGGATAATGGGAAAATACTGTAATACCTTCGCTGGCTGCCCCTCCTTCTCAATCTCATCTCTTGTCAACTTCCAATTAGAGAGGCCACATTGGGGTCAATAATTAGCATTAGTGTACCATTCTTATATAATATGCAATCATTAGGACATACATGTATCTTTTTATATTCAATCCCTAACTTATTCAATGTTTTCTTTGACTTGTACAAAGTTTGCAATAACACATTTCCATCTGGAATTAAGGAGGACATCGTGTAAATTATTTCATTGAAACAAGTGTCGCTCATTGCAAATTTAGCTTTAAGGATGCGAAGTTTAACTAGTGCATATAATTAACTTGGTGTGGTCAATTCCTTCAAATAAGGGTCTTTAGGCATCCTCAACTAACTTCCTAAACTCAGTGATTCCTCATCGAAATCATCCTCACCAGTAAATGCAGCTTCACACATCTCCATAGTTTCAGATCCGATTTGAGGGAATTGAGCAGATTTTCCTTCATTAGGTGTAATGTCGCACGAGGAGACAACGTGTTCTCCATGCCAAATCCAGTAGGTGTGTTAACACATTTTGAACAAAGACATGGGACTTTCTTAGGTTATTAGTATTTGTCTTGGCAAAGAGGAAGATGTCTTCCAACCCATCTCATACTTTTCACTACACCTATCCTCATATATCAATGATTTATCCATGGCTGAAATTTTATACAAACAAATGCAAACAAGAATAGAAACAATGTCATAATTAAAGGAACATAAAAATGTAAGTTGATATATTCGTGCATTGTTCAAATAATTGGCCGACTATTAATTGAGGTGAAAGATTTCACATGTGGATTATAATTGACATTTTTTGTACACCAATGTCCCCATATGAAAAAAAAAATGGTTTAAACTTTCTAAATTATTCCAATTTAATCCCAATGATTGGAGGTAATATAAATACCATTGATTTGGATAGGCTAAAGCCATGCAGTAACACTTTGTAAGAGGCAAAGCTTCCACCAAAGAGCAGTTTGTGAACTCATCAACATGAGTAACGTCATTTGATCATATACTGAACACTCACTTCCATTGAATTGGATTGGCAATTGTAAAATTTCTTGCAAGCATTCAAATCAAGGAGAGGATCCATTATATAAACTTCTAGGTTCCAAGTAAATTTCTAGATCCTATTATAAAATTTATAATAAATAAGTAGTTTCAAGCCCAACTTATCTTAAAAGGCTGTTTTCTGCTATTGTTTGTCATACTTTGTCTTCCCATTAATGGGATCCTAGTCTCAAGAAACATTAGATAAAAGAGATGAGATAATATGAAATCAACCTAATTTAATATTGCACAGATTAATATGAAATACCCATATTTTCCAGTGATCACACTTAAGAAACTGAAGCATCTTTTAAGGAAACCAACCGATACAAAGAAACTAGTTCACAATGGAATCTCCTCGACAACTGAGTATCTTTCCAAAACTAGAATGGTGTACTCTGCATTGGAAGAAGTATAAAATATCACACCACAACATCATATCATGCATGTCATCGTTATAAACCAATAAGAATATTGGGTAACATGGTATAACATCATCACAAAATGAAATACAACAATAAGCAGTGACACATATATCCAAGGGCAATTGAGTTCGTGAATCTTAAGTCGTAGATACATACAAGGTTAGCCATAAATGAGCATACAAATCCTAGAAATCTTACCTTTATTTCACTTCTACGAGGAGAAAGTACAATCAACGGAAGTAATCACCTCCACTTCAATTGAACAAACACACTTAGTTCAGCAATAATCCAACCCTCCTATCACAAGACACAAAGAAATTGAAGTACATTAATCACAAATCAACAAAACATTGCAATATACTAATCATATAAAGAATCATACAAACAATTTTCATACCGTTTCTCAAATATTATGGGATAATCGGACTATTAATCATGAAAGAAGAGAGTCTATATAGTTAAACCCCCAATTACAAAAAAAAAAGCATATGATTAGAAAATATAATAATAACTATTGACTAGAAAATATAACATCAAAACAAATATTAAAAAATGTGAAATGTCGTAAATAAGCTAGTCCCAAAAGGCAAAGCATCAGAACATCTAACAATTAGTAGCAAAAAGTGCTAACAATGCAACAGAACATGGCTGGGATTATGGAGAAACATGTCCACCGTACAGAGTGCACTCAAATGGTTGAAGAAAGAAGCCCGTGGAAAAGGGTAGCAATCAAAGGCCAAAAAGGTGAGGCTAGCTGCTACTGTATATGGCATCTGGAAGGCAAGGAATGACAAAATGTTTAGGGAAAAGTCATGGCAAGCGGCAGAAGTCATACATGTTATCAAGACCCATGTTTACAAGGTTCTCTACCACAATTTTGGACTCCAATTCAGCAACACCACTGAGCTACAATAGGGGCTACTGCAAGAAGAGTAAAGGAGGACCTTAGAAGCTGAAGATGTCGATGTTCACACCACATTCACAGGGGAGAAGCATTAGATGATGAACAAGCCTTGATGATTCTCAGCATAGGCAACATTTTGTGTCTCATTGCATGTACCTCCTAAGGCTTTGTAATGTTTGTATGCTTTGTTTTGGGATGCTACTCTTAAAAGGATCCGACAAGGGAACAAGTGAATGCAGGGTGCTCTTGAGTGGTAAGGTGTAACACCTTGATGGTCGAGCCGAATGGGTGCTACATCTTGCTAATCAAGAGAGTGCGTGTCCGACTTCCGATAGCTTTGACTTGAAGAGAATGGAACCGCACAAGGGATTAGTCCCGGTACACCCTAATGTGCACAATATGATATGAGCCTTACTCATTATACGGGTACTCGGGGGATGACCCTGGGGCACCTAAAGGCCTTTTTGAAACCATGTAAATATTTCACTTCGTCTTAATATATTTACATTTAAAATATAAAAAAAAATGTTCTTATGAGGCACCAATATACACTAATAAATGACAACATAGCAACTCCTAAGTCAACAAAAATCAATAAGACATTTATTGCCACACGAAAGTAGCAAATGTCCAAACCGCTTTGAGTTAAAAAATTTAGCAACATTTTGGATCAAGAAATACAGCAGCTAGCAGAACCAAAATTTTGAATCAAGAAATTAAACAAATAAAGCCAAAAAAGTGCAGCAGCAGAACATCAATTAATTAACTACAAGATGGACCAAAATCCTCCAAATTAAACAGAGATGTGTTTGGCCGCCAGCGGGTGGGAGGGGCGGTGGTGCGGTTGGCGCACCGACAAGTGGGGGGATGCTTCTCAAGTAGTAGGCCGTTCTCCTTCGATGACAACATGCGATGCTCCGGTGGCAGGCGGAGGTACTCGTAAGCGTTGAAATCAGGAGGTTACTATGTTGTCAACTCTGTGATGCATAAAATCTGCATCATAGTGAGTGAATGATATCGATCGATCTTGACCATCCACTTCACTCGAACCCTAGCCTACAAACAAAAACGAACGAGGTCGGGGCGGGGCTTGTCTCCCTCGTAGGACCCTCCGACGCTCAAGTCAGTTCTCCCTAATCAGAAAGAATTTTCTTATCGTATTTATATTAGTCGAGAATAAATGAAACGGTTAATGCATTTAATTCAAGGAATTCAAACGGTTTTGATATATTTAATAAAGAAACCGTTACCGTAATGATGTCGGCAGATACATTAATTATATGAAACGGTCGGGGCATTTATGTGGATCATCACAATAGATTAGGCGGTAATGGATAAAAGACGGAACTGCCCCTGCATCGTGATTCCGGGATTTTCCCTCTTACAATTGCCCCTCGGGTTTCCTCATCATGATCTAGTGATGAGGGAAGACGAATATTTCGGTGCTCTTCACTTTCTATGGTTGACGACAACCGCTGATGATTGTCCAATTGCCTTGATTGTATCCTGCACACTTAGCGCTCTGAACCACTAAGCACGGTGTGGTGCTGCATTAAATAATCAAATGAAAGTTATAGCTAAGCCTGATCAAATAAATTTTCCACCATAAGCGAGGATAGTGTGTGCTGATAAGTCGATCAACAGCAATCTATTGATCTTATTATCGATTTCTGGTGGCCGTTCGTGGCGAATTCCGGGGGCCGTAAGTGGCGACTTCCGAGGGCCGTAAGTGGCGATTTCCGGGTGCCATTCGTGGCGAATTCCGGGGGCCGTAAGTGGCGATTTCCGGTGGCCGTAAGTGGTGAATTTCGATGGCCGTAAGTGGCGATTTCCGGGTGCCATTCGTGGCGAATTCCGGGGGCCGTAAGTGGCGATTTCCGGTGGCCGTAAGTGGCGATTTCCGGTGGCCGTAAGTGGCGAATTTCGATGGCCGTAAGTGGCGATTTCCGGGTGCCATTCGTGGCGAATTCCGGGGGCCGTAAGTGGCGATTTCCGGTGGCCGTAAGTGGCGATTTCTATTTCCGGTGGCCGTAAGTGGCGATTTCCGGGTGCCATTCGTGGCGAATTCCGGGGGCCGTAAGTGGCGAATCTTCACTTTCTTGAGCTGTTGTATGCCCCTGCACACAATCTATATATTTTTGCGGAGAAGTAGGAGGCTAAAAATCACGCTTGGAACTACACATTCAGCTTTCAGTAAACATTTTTTAGAAGAATGTTAATAAACAAGTAACAACCATGTCTTTATTAAGAAATTCTCCGCAAGCCAGGGGAATAGAAAACTTAGCTCGTGGATTCCTTGCTCGAGGAATAGGATTCTCGGTGGCCTTCGTTATTCCCGATTCTATTGTAGTGTCATTCTTGACCCGGCTAGGAGCTGGCTTTGAGTAAAATACCAAAGACTCCAACTTGTCTTTTGTTTCTTTATAGCTCTTGACGCCTCAAATCATTTTCGTTGCCCCATCGTACTTTGTAGTATCGAATCTTGCCCCGATTCGATTGTGAGATTTGAACTCATGCTTCCCTCGAGGAGTACATTCGATGCTTGTTGCTCATACCCCTTTATCAATATCTATTCAAAAGCACAACACAAGCGAAGCAAACGAAAACAAAGCACAAGGCACATCCGACTATCAAAACGACCAGAATATATAAGAACATGATCAAATCAATTCAAACTCATTCAATTCAAACTCATCCATGTTTTTTTGTAAATCATCAACAAGTATCTAGCCTCATACGCATGAGTAAAATCATTTCTAACTCTTGCAATCTCGCTCCATCATAAACGTCAGTAAAAATCAATGCATAAATATGACCTCAGTTAGCATGAATCATACGAGAATTAAAAGAAATCGGCATAATATACTACATATCAGAGCATCAACTAATAGGGATGGAACAAATCAAGCAGTAACAATCCCGCTGATGAGAATCAAAATTCACCAAATATATTCTGGTTTAAACAGTCTAAACTATTTTGATGAAATTAAGAGGCAAAGTCAGAAAGCTCCACTAAATGAAGACGACAATTCATATAACATTGACTCACGAATCAAAAGTCAAAAGACCATGCATGAAATATAAATACTAAACCTAAACGCAACACAACCTCTACTATACGGTTGCCTCTCGACTTCCTTTGTTAATCTCTCTCGAATTGTCCTCAGTTACTCCTCAATTGAAGAGGATCTCGTACTTCTCTCCACTAACTGATAGAGTTGTTAATCTTATCATATTTATTGATTCGATCTCATTGGGGACAACTACTAACCGATATTTTAAGTTCCAAATATATATACTTTTTTTTTAAGAAAAATTAAATGAAATAAATAAATCAAAATTAACAAGAGACAGAATACTTAGCGTTATTCCAATCCGCCTTGTACAAATGCTTGGGCAAGCGCTTGCTCCGGCTGGATCCATCGAGAATAATTCCGGATGTCTAGGACAAAAATCTGCACTCTAGAAGTTTGGAGCCCTTTCTGCTATTGTTTGGAAATTATGGGCCGATCCGCAACTTTTGAAAACTCCGGGCTGGTTTCGTAATTATTTCGAATGTTGAACACCATCGCCTTCTTCACCTTAGGTTTTTGCAGAGAGCGCCGCGCACGACGAATGACGATGGCGGGATCTTCGCCGGATGTTTCCACCTGCGACCGCGAATCCGACGATGGCGGCCCGTAGAAGACTTTCGTATTTCCCAAGGTCTCTCGACGACAGAGCGAGGGCTATGGTCGGGCGCGCTGGACTGTGATGCCGGAGAGGGCTCGACGGGGGCCTACAGGCGCTGGTGATGTCGTCGCCAGCCATGGAAGGGGGCTTCACTGCGTGGTGGCGTAGTATGCTGGGGGCGGCTACGTCGATGTTTGTGGAATCCTCAAGCCACAACGGAGGATCGACGACCCGTCGAAGCGCTTGCGAATGTTGTGTTGACGTAGACGAGGGTCTCGACCGGTGATGAAGGAATCAGTCACCATTGCCTGCGACTGAACATTGCTTGGTTGATTGGGAATTTCGACGATGGTCTTTTTGATCGAATTCCCACAGACGGCGTCAATTGTGATGCATAAAATCTGCATCATAGTGAGTGAATGATATCGATCGATCTTGACCATCCACTTCACTCGAACCCTAGCCTACAAACAAAAACGAACGAGGTCGGGGCGGGGCTTGTCTCCCCCGTAGGACCCTCCGACGCTCAAGTCAGTTCTCCCTCATCGGAAAGAATTTTCTTATCGTATTTATATTAGTCGAGAATAAATGAAACGGTTAATGCATTTAATTCAAGGAATTCAAACGGTTTTGATATATTTAATAAAGAAACCGTTACCGTAATGATGTCGGCAGATACATTAATTATATGAAACGGTCGGGGCATTTATGTGGATCATCACAATAGATTAGGCGGTAATGGATAAAAGACGGAACTGCCCCTGCATCGTGATTCCGGGATTTTCCCTCTTACAAACTCTATCGGTTAGGATTTAATTAAAATATTTTATTTAAATTTAAGTTTATAAATATTTTATTTACATATGTACTAAAATGTTTATATATGTATATATATTACAAAATTAAGGAAAATATTAACATATATAGAATAAAATAGATAGAATTAAATATATAGAATAAAAAGAAATATATAGAATACAAAAAAAACTATGAAAATTAAATATATAGAATAAAATAGATAGAAATTAAATAGATAGAAAATATTTAAGTATATAGAATAAAATAGTTAGAGGTTACGTTGCACTATTATGTTTAGCAATTTGATAGATTTAGAGCTTACGGGTTCAATAAGGTCGTCTTCTACATCATGTTTAGCAGTCGTGACACAATATTTAACAATCATTGTACTATTATGTTAGACGTTGTAAAGTAAAATTCTACCATCTATATAAAAACATTCATATTATCTTATTCCATATGTAATGTTGTATAAGTTCAATTATACAATATCCCTTGTCTTAATTTTTTCTTCTTTCATACATCTATACTTTACAAGAAAAACGTTTCATACTTGATGAAAATAGTACTGAAATACAATGTTTGATTTGACGTTATATTTACTCACAATATCTAAACATGTCATATTAAAATGTCCAATTGGATAACGTCCAATTAGACATTGCTATTTGGCCCAACTCGACCTGCATCATTCATTACTATCAGCTTTGGAACGTTCAATTAGACGTACGTTGTAGTCAAGTGGAATCCGCCGTTTATTAGCAGCGGATTAGCAACGTAAGGGACATCCATCCATTCAACGAACATCACCTCCACCTTCACCTACCTACCTTCCCAATTGCCCACTCCAGCAAGAGAAGAGAGTCAAGAAGAAAAAGAAAGCATCGAATCGAAGTAGGGATGACAATTTCACCCGCACCCGACGGATATCCGTCTCACCCGACCCGAAAAAGCGGGTGAAAATCCGAAATAAAGCGAATATTAAATGGGTGATGGGTGAACGGGTGATGGGTCGGGTCGGATTCGGGAGAAGACATTCCCCACCCGTCACCTGACCCATCACCCGACCTATATATATAATTATATTTTATATGTAAAATTACTAATATACCCCAAACCCTATCAATCGGTTTCCAGTGAGTTAGATTCTTCATTTCTTCTCTTCAATGTTCCTCTCTGCCGCCGACTGAGATGAGCGAGCCTTCTGTCACTCCTGTGTCATCAATAGTTCAACGTCCCGGGTCACCGTTGTCTCGCGTGTAGCACCTTCCGCTCCGGTCACCGCCGCCTCTCCTCTCCGGTCACTGTCGTCTCCCGTGAGTCTCTCTCTCTCTCTCTCTCTCTCTCTCTCTCTCTCTCTTGTCGCAAGGAGGTGTTGAAACCTTGAATTTTTAGCCTTGGTTGCTATATAATCTATGTATGCCCTGTAATCCTTGTAGTCTTCAATAGTTCGGACGCCTCCGGTCACTGTCGTCTCCTGTGTAGCACCTTCCTCTCCGGTCACCGTCGCCTCTCCTCTTCGGTCACCATCGTCTCCCGTGTGTCTCTCTCTCTCTCTCTCTCTCTCTCTCTCTCTCTCTCTCTCTCTCTTGTCGCACGAAATTGTTGAAACCTCGAATGGTTATTATGGTTGCTATATAACCGATGCAGTGCCCTGTAATCATTGTATGCCTTTTATCCCTATTCCATGTAATCAATGGTTGCTATATACTACTCCTCCAATCATCCAATTAGGTTAGTAATTGATTGAATAATGAATATTCATACTCATCCAATCATCATTTTGTAGTCTAAATACACAGCTCTTGTCCAATTCCGAATATGTTCTCTTTTGAATAATGAATATTTACACTGAATTTGATATACAAGAAGAAGATATCTGAATATTTATACTCCTTTAAATAATGAATATGGTTTCCTTTGAATAATGAAATTGAAATACAAAGAGATCATGTATGGGGTGGATTTATCCCGTAGATATTATTTATTCAATTGATGTAATATTCATTGAGTTTGGTTAGTTGTTTATTCATGAGTTTAAATTTTACTTGTACTCTTGTAGGCAGGGGCATGTGGTGGCTCGAGCCCCGGGAAAATATAAAAAAATAATAATTATATTTATATATATATAGGGAAGCTTTAAAATGTAAAAATTACTTAACGTGTAAAATTTTGTCTTTTAGTGAAAACCAGACCACGCCTCCTTTTAAAAAAAACCGAACCGGTTGGGTAAAAAAAATTGAGCCGTCCTCCATCACCATCTCTCCCTCTGCGCAGAGAACACGGAAGCGGCCATGGCAGGAGGCGCCAAGGTAGTGGCATCGAGCATGGCAAGAGGCAAGGCATCGACCATGGGGTAGCGCGAAGTCTCAATCATCGGAATATTCCTTGTTGTAATCGTCGGAATCCTCCCAATCGCCGGAATCGTTGCAATCGCCGGAAGCCTTGCAATCGCCAAAATCGAGCATCGTGCATTGGTCAATTCGACAAGGCAGACGTGGATTCGACTTCTCCTCGCAATAGCCGGAATCCCCATTGGAATCGCCAACCCACTCCACCTTGCCCAGCAACACCGGAGCGCCGATTTGCCGCCTTCGACCGCCACCTTCCCACCACCGAAGCCACCAACGATTGCCACCAACGGACTCGCCACGCCACCACGGTCCCGTATCTGCCTTCCCCTTGCTCCGTCGTGCCCTAGGCTGCCACCGGGAGCTTGCCGAAGTCCACTGCGCAACCGTCGTTTCTACAGAGAGGGTTACTGGGTCGATGTGAGGAAGATGATGATGAAATTACAATTTTGACCCATATTTTCCCTTTCTTCCCAAATATGCCCTTATCTAAATTTAATAAATTACAAAATTATTCCGTAGTTTATAAACGCACAACATAATATTATATTTGCACAATTTAAAATTATATTTGCACAAAATAGTGTTTGAATGATTTAGGTTGAGATTGAAAACCTAGGGTTTGATTTAGGAGCGGAATTTGGGGCTTTTTCCAAAAGCCAAATTGATTGAAATTGATGATATGGTTGTATTGTTGGGTTGATTTTGAGCTAATTTCTTGTTCATATCATTGTCAAATTGTTTATAGATCATTAGCTAATTGGATTTTAGAATTTTATAGTGCGATATGCTTTAGAATTTGGGGCTTTTTCAAAAGCCAAATTGATTGAAATTGATGATATGGTTGTGTTGTTGGGTTGATTTTGAGCTAATTTCATGTTCATATCATTGTCAAATTGTTTATGGATCATGAGCTAATTGAAGTTTGGAATTTTATATTGCGAAATGCTTTAGAATTTGGGATTTTTTTGCCAACAGCCAAATTGACTGTGAATATAATGATATGGTTGTGTTGTTGGGTTGATTTGGAGCTAATTTCATGTTCATATTATTGTCAAATTGTTTATGGATCATGATCTAATTGGATTTTAGAATTTTATTGCGATATATTTTAGAATTTGGGGTTTTTGTGCTAACATCCAAATTGATTGAAATGATTATATGGATGTGATGTTGGGTTGATTTGGAGCTAGTTTTATGTTTATAGCATTGTCAAATTGTTTGTGAATCATGAGCTAATTGAATTTTAAAATTTTATTGCGATATGCTTTAGGTCGATTAGGTTCTTCTATTTTAGCATAAAAATCATAATTTAGCCTATTAGCTCAATTGGTAGAGCAATGTGCGTTTGCACAAAAGATGTTGGCTCAAATCCCATATAGGTTACATAATAGACAAGAGCGCAACAATCGCAAATTGTTAATCATGCACATTATAATCTTAGTTATGCACTTTTTAACCTTAATTATGCACATTTTAATCTTATTTATGCACTTTAATTTTAAAAGCTTATACGTAAAAAAATCTATTTCAAACTTACATCTATCAACCTAAATTATCCGAGAGGTGAACTCAAACTCTCAAAAGTAAAAAAAATAAAAAATAAAAAATAAAACATCGATTTCAAAAGCACATCTTTTGTCTTATTATTGCACATTATGATCTTACATTTGCACAATTGTATTCTAAATCTGCACAATTGTATCTTACTTTTGCATAATTGTAGTTTAAATTTGCACAATTGTATTCTACTTTTGCACACTTGTATTCTAAATTTGCACATTACAATTTTATTTTCACACTTTATGTTCTTATATTTGCATTTTAAAGTTGCACAAATGTACTTTACAGTTGCACAAATGCACTTCACAGTTGCACAAATGCACTTCACAGTTGCACAAAAGGTGTCGAAAACGGGAAAAAATGCATTTACCCATAAAATTAGACATATTTACCAATTTACCCATAAATTAAACAAATTTTAATTATAAATTTTTATAATTGAAATATGCACATTTACCTATTTACCCCATAATGAATTATTATGTATGCACAAAATAAACTTATATTTGTACAATAAGATGTTATATGTGCACAAAAGCAAGTTATACTTGCATAGCAGAAAGTGTTAACACGAAAAAAAAAATTCTGGGATAAAAAAAAAAAAAAATTAAAAAAAAAAAAAAATCTGGTCCGAGAAGGGGGGACACGCATGGGCAAGGGGCAGATATTCTACTAATGAAATTAGGCCCATTAGTAATTAAATTAGGCCATTAGTAATTAAATTAGGCCCATTAGCAGATTTTACGCGATAAACAAATTTTACACGTTAGAGAGTTTTTACATTTGAAGTAAACCCTATATATATATATATATATATATAGGGTGAGGTTAAAGTGAAAAAGGGGCTTAAAGTGAAAAAAAGGCTTAAAGTGAAAATGGGGTTTTTAGTGGTTATCTGGTGCGGGTCTAAATTAAAAAAACCGAACCGGACTGAACCGAAAAAAAAAACACAAAAGCCAACCCAATTTGATATTCGGACAATCAGACCTAATCGATCTCCCTCAAGCTTCCCCTTCAATGGCTTCCCTTCTTCCCCTATCAATCTCTCCCTCTCGACTCCAGATCTCTCTTGGCTCCACACCTACACCAACCAGATCTCTCTTCAATGTCGCCCCATCTAGAGGATGAGTCCCTCCAGGCTCCAGCTACCTTACCACGAGCCGAATCTCTAACGCAAAACTGTAGAAGATGAAGGAGACGCCGAGTCGCTGACGATGACTCTTGCAAAGGTGGATATCATCCTTTCTTCTGCTGATTATGGACCACCGAGGAGGAAACGATGAAGCTTGCAAAGTACAGGTGATTTCGCTGTCGTGAGGTTAGTGATTTCTGTTAAAGTGGAGGAGACCTAACTTCAATTGAAACAGTTATCTATAAATCTTGTTTTGTAATTGAAATCGGCAATTCGGAGTTGCGATTGCCAACGACGACTAAGGCTACGGCAGGATCCTTTGCCTGGACATGGACAACGAGGAGGGGTGACTTGTGATTCTTTCCTTCTCTGGTTTTTTGCAAAGCTTTCAATTTGGACAACTTCGACTGCTTTAGGGATATTCTTTGTCGTCTTAACAATCTCATAGCTTGCTTGCAGGTCTCTATTGGAGCTTGCAGTCCTATGTGGACATTGTTTCTATTTCTGCTGTGCCTAGAACCACTGGGGGACAGGTATGTGCCGACAACAAAGTTCTTGGTGGCTTCACTATAGATATTATCATTGTTTACATCATTCAGTTATCTAATGGTTCTTGACATCAATGAACAAATTACAATTTGCATATATCCAAGTTTACTAGAATTGACATTCTAACTTCAAATTGATTGAGTATTGTCAAAATTAGATTGTAGAATAGGATCATAGATCTGCATAGCCGATTGAGCATCACTTGTGGCTTTCAAGTATGGTATTTGTATTACTTTTATGTTCATGTAATAATCGACATTTTTAAGAATTGAAAAGATTGCTTGTATAATCAAGATCTTATGTATCTTACTGATTCTAGTGAGGCCCAAAAGACCTTCCTTGGCGCTGAGCATTTGCACTTTCAGTGGTGAATCTTGCTGATGTTTTGGTTCAGCTTCATCTTCTCAATCAAAACTTCATCATCTAAATCAAAACTAATCTTGACTTCTAACAGGGAGGATATTGCATGACTGTTGAAGCCGAGCAGGTGCAGATATGGGTTGTGGATCTGATTGCCAATCATCACATAAGAAAGCTTGTTATTGGTGCTTTGCCTAAGAAGTAAGTTGTGCATATACCATTTGAGTCTAGCAGTTACACACGATTGAATAGCTTAGAAATTTGTCCAAGGTTTTTTGCTTGAAGTTACCTTCCAACTGACATATCTCTGAATATGTGTTTCAGCTGCGAGAATGTGAAAAGGAGTTCGAGCATAGCAAACCATGCTACCAAAAATGCTCACTCTTTCCATGTTTCAGTTTTTATTTCTTGTAATGGTAAGAGGTTCATGCTTCGGATGTCAGCACCCCAAATTGAGTCCAGTGCATTCTTAGAAAGCTTTTTCTCCTGAATCTTCGGATGTGAGCACTCACTTAATGTTTGTTAAAGTTGCCTCTATTTCAATGTTTGTGGGATTAGGTGTGACTTGTGGTGAGTCTGTGTTTCGGATAGGTTTGAGGGTTTGACTTTGGGTGCAATACTTTTGTGAATTTGTTGTTTTGAGTATTAAGATGGTGAGTCAACGTGGTAGTGAGAATGCAAAAGAAGATAGGGCTTTTGATTGCAGATTCTTTATTGCTTGATTGGAGTTAGGGCAGAGAGCCAGAGAGATGCAACTGCGTTGTTGTTCCTCACGAGTCTCATATCTGCAGCTTATGGATGGATGATTGTCGGGTTTGTGATCACATATTCATGGGTTCTAGGCATTCTCATCTCTGTTCTTGTATTTAATAAGCTTTAAAAGCCTATTAGCTCAATGGTAGAGCAATGTGCTTATGCGCATAGACGTGGGTTCGACTCCTACATAGGCTAAATTGCTTGATCTTAATAGTTTGTATTATTTTCTGATAAAAGTGCAATTCATAATTAAGTGTGCACTTTATAATCTTATTCTTGCACTTTATCATTTTATTTATGCACTTTATAATTTTAATTGTGCACTTTATAATCTTATTCTTGGATTTTTTTTCATTTTATTTATGCATTTTGTAATCTTATTCATGCACTTCATATTATTATTCAAACAATTCATCATTTAATTCTTGCACTTTATCATTTTATTTATGCACTTCATAATCTTAATTGTGCACTTTAACATCTTATTTATGCACTTTTTTAATAGTTTGTATTATTTTCTGATAAAAGTACAATTCATAATCTTAATTGTGCACTTTATAATCTTATTCTTGCACTTTATCATTTTAGTTACGCACTTTATAATTTTAATTGTGCACTTTATAATATTCTTGCATTTTTTCATTTTATTTGTGCACTTCGTAATCTTATTCATGCACTTCATATTATTATTCAAACAATTCATCATTTAATTCTTGCAATTTATCATTTTATTTATGCACTTCATAATCTTAATTGTGCACTTTAACATCTTATTTATGCACTTTTTTAATAGTTTGTATTATTTTCTGATAAAAGTACAATTTATAATCTTAATTGTGCACTTTATAATCTTATTCTTGCACTTTATCATTTTAGTTACGCACTTTATAATTTTAATTGTGCACTTTATAATATTCTTGCATTTTTTCATTTTATTTGTGCACTTCGTAATCTTATTCATGCACTTCATATTATTATTCAAACAATTCATCATTTAATTCTTGCAATTTATCATTTTATTTATGCACTTCATAATCTTAATTGTGCACTTTAACATCTTATTTATGCACCTTTCTAATAGTTTGTATTATTTTCTGATAAAAGTGCAATTCATAATCTTAATTGTGCACTTTATAATCTTATTCTTGCACTTTATCATTTTATTTACGCACTTTATAATTTTAATTGTGCACTTTATAATCTTATTCTTGCATTTTTTTCATTTTATTTGTGCACTTCGTAATCTTATTCACGCACTTCATATTATTATTCAAACAATTCATCATTTAATTCTTGCACTTTATCATTTTATTTATGCACTTCATATTCTTAAATGTGCACTTTAACCTCTTATTTATGCACTTTATTATTTTATTCTTGTACTTTATAATTTTATTCATGAATGGAAATAAAAATAGGATTTTTTTGGTAACTGTCCAAAATATGGGGGTTGTTTTGCAAAATGTCCATTTTCATAATAGCTTTTGTGAAATGTCCTAAATTGACATTTTTACCCCTGCCTATATTATCCTATTTCTTTCTTTTTGGCCGCCTAACAGCCCTAACCGTTCTTCTTCGTTTTCCACCCATGGGCGCCACCATGGCTGCCTCTAGATCTATGCTTCCGTTCCATAGTCTCGTATCTTCCTCTCACTTTCTCTCCCTTCCAGGACCGAATTCGAGCCTCGCGTTCTCAATCCAGGTTTTCAGACTGTCCATCATCCTCTCAGATTATCCATCACTTTCCCGATGGAGCTGTGCGGTGTTCGGATTGTCCATCATCCTCTCAGAGTCGGTCATGAACAAGATCCTCGTTGCTGCGGCGCCGAATTGCATCACCTCCGTCGATAAACTACATCACTCCCCTCCTCGAGAATTTCTCGGCGGTCGATGAGGGCGTCTACAGATCTGGATTCCCTCAGCCCTGCAAATTCGGCAGGAATGCGATCCAAGCAATACGTACAGATCTATGGTTTTGAGGGGCAACTCGAATTGACAAATTTGAGGTCGGAGAATAGGTGGATAAGGGATGAAAGCAAGCTAGTAGTCGACCTGAAGATGCGAAGGGTTCGATTGAAGCTACTAGTGATGACGATCGAGATTTGTGGCTTATGTTTCATCTTAGATTTTTTTTATGATGATGATTAGGGAATGAGCTTTTTGATTGATACGACTGGAATTGGATTGAATTAATTCATCTTTGAAATTCCAAATTGGAATTTTTGTTTTGATGTTCTGAAATGGAGGCTTGTTACACAGTGGAAGAGCACCTTGAAGAAAAAGGTTTTCATGATTGCTACTAAATTCAATTGCTGAAGTAAAGTCGGATTAAAATGTCAAATTATTTGGTCAAACTCTCTAATGATCATCTCAATTAGATTTCTTAGCAATTTGACAATTTACAAAACAAAGTCAGATTTCTTATGCAATTTAAATAGTTAATTCAACCCTGTGTTATTAAGTGTGTCACCAAGGTAAAAAAAAATTAGAATCACTATTGTCACCAAAATAAAACATTAGGATAAGGGAAGCATAATCCCTTAATTATCAATGTCACCACTCTTAATGTAATTGTCTTCACCTTTAATTATCAGTGGTGACAGGAACGGTGACATGTGTAATCACCTTTATTAGATTTTACAACTTTTTTTAATGATGTCAGTGTCACCCCTCTTATTATTAGTGGTGACAACTTTTTTGTTGACAATTTTTTTTACAATTTTTTTTGTGACAATGTTTCATTAACAAATTTAATCACTTTCAAAGTATTATTAGGGGTGTCACCACCATAAAAAATGTGAAACCACTGCTGTCACCAGAGGAAAACCCTAGGACAAAGGGAGAAAAAACTGTATAGAGACTAATGCTAGCCAAACGAAAATTTGATGGTGTCACCACCACAAAAACAGTGTCACCACAAGTGTACAAAGTGGTGTCACCACAAGTGTATCAAGGGAAAGAATGGCCAAGTGTATTTAGTCGTGTCATCAAAGAAAAATAGTGTCACCATAAATGTTTAAAGTGGTGTCACCACAAGTGTATCAAGGGAAAGAAAGTGTTATTAGTCGTGTCATCAAAGAAAAATAGTGTCACCACAAATGTTCAAAGTGGTGTCACCAAGAGTGTATCAAGGGAAAGAAAGTGTTATTAGTCGTGTCATCAAAGAAAAATAGTGTCACCACAAATGTTCAAAGTGGTGTCACCACAAGTGTATCAAGGGAAGGAATAGTCAAGTGTTATTACTCGTGTCATCAAAGAAAAATATATAGTGTCACCACAAATGTTCAAAGTGTTATTAGTCGTTTCATCAAAGAAAAATATATAGTGTCACCACAAATGTTCAAAGTGTTATTAATCATGTCATCAAAGAAAAATAGTGTCACCGCAAATGTTCAAAGTGGTGTCACCACAAGTGTATCAAGGGAAAGAATGGTCAAGTGTTATTAGTCGATGTCACCACCACCTCTATCACTGTCACCACCACCCATATTGTTGTCACCACCCTTACTGCTATCACCACCCCTATCGATATCACCACCCTATTGTTGTCACCATCCACTCTATCGTTGTCACCACCCCAATCGTTGTCACCACCTCTATTACTGTCATCACACAATCGTTGTCACCACGCTTAACACTGTCATCACGCTTATCACTGTCACCACCCTTATCACTGTCACCACCGATGTCACCATCCTTATCAATTGTGATACTATTGTTCACACATGGTCACAACTTTTTTTTTGGGTGACATCTTTGTTTTTGTATGTGGTGCCAACATTTTTTCACCGATACATAAGATTAAAAAAGTTAAAAAAGAACATATAATATTACCAAAATATATAGTGTAATCAAACATAATATGACCAAAAAAAGAACATTTAAATTCATGAAAAATATAGTGTAATCAAACACAATCTCTACGAAAAATATAGTGTAATCAAACACAATCTCTGCCGAAAAATAGTGTAATCAAACATTCAATTGACAAACTTGACCCTAAACCCTAAACCCTAAACCCTAAACCCTAAACCCTAAACCCTAAACCCTTATCTTTGGGCTGAAAATTCTGGGAATCCAAATACACACACAAATTGGGTCAAAAAATAGGCCCTTTTATAATGGGTTTACATTTGTGAAGATGAAATATGTAATTGACTATATATTATACATATGTTTGGATATATATATATATATATATATATATATATATACATCGCTCTCCCATTTTGAACTAATAGGCTTTTAATGGCACATCATGCATATTAATGCAATTTTAGAATATAATTGTGCAATTTGAACTATATTAAGTGCAAAAATAAGATACATTAGTGCAGTTTTAGACAACAATTGTGCAATTTAGAACCAAATAAAGCACTCACTCTATAAATCAGAACCAAATAAATGCTCATCATACCATTTTGTACTTGACTGTGTTTGAGATACGTGCCTTCTTCAACCTCAATTTCTAGCTCATTGTCCTCAAGAAAGAGAGCATACACAGCTACATTCAAGAGAAGCCTCACTTTCATTGGAACAGGACAACCACCAGGAGATCCAATTGGTGTGGAGGTGAGTGGATCCAAACAAGTTTGGCCACAACCTGTGAGATAATTTAGGATACAAACACTATAGTCGACACTTATGACATTTTTATAAACAATTGAACTGGTAAGCATGGGATAGCTAATTGCTCCTTAAAAGAATACAAAGATGGAGACATACTATGAACAATTTTTAATATTGCAGGCAATCATGTATGCAAGATCATTTTTTGTTGACCATAATTTAACCTAATATTCTAGACGTCTGTGTCGTTTTTTTACGGGGAATTTCACACACCGTGCATAGGATAAACAAAAGATATCCTCGGCTGCAATCATGAGCTCCAATACAGCTGCAGACTTGGAGAAACAACCAAGGAATTATAGGTAAGGAGGATTAGTTACAACCGAGACATCATGGTCAACAAATCGTGCTATTTATTATGGACATAGTGTACAAATCGTGCTGATATTTTCTATTCTTTCTCCATCTTGATTAAAAAGATGGAACAAGGAAAAGGGAAATAAGGGAAGAACAATAAACTAAACAAGCAACAAATCATATCCACCTCAAATGCACTCTATTTTTATTTCACCTTCCTAGTAGCCTAGATAACAACATTCTACCTATTCTAAAGATGCAAGTCAATTGGACCAACTTAACCCAACAGAAGATCACAGTAATGTTCTCCACAACTGCAACTCAATAACATCAACAGATATATCCAAAGGTTGCCATTACTCAGTATAATGGAGTCCTAATTCATACTGAATGACACTGAATTAGGAAATTAGGAAAGAGTTCATCACATCAATCAAACTATCTTGACATTGAATTTGTTGAGAGAGCTCAGTAGCTCACTGACTCCTAATTCATGATGTGATGTGAATCAAGGCATATATGGAGAAGGTCTACCAAGATTCAGCTTGAATAAAAATGCATATTCTTTCCAGACAACAAAAAAATACAAGAGGGTCAAGTTGTACAGAAGTAAACAGAAACAATATGAAGCCAATTAAAGCAGAAGCTTCGAGATTCACTACACAACAACCAAGCCGGAACAATTAAATTTGAATTGTCTTTCGATTGCACAAAATCTCTCAGGCGAATCAACATCATAAATGCCAAGTGTTCATGCTTAAGCAGAAAAAAAAACACTTCAAAAGTTTTCAATTGATTCGAGAGAGAGGAGAGTATGGATGAAACCTGGTTCGAAGGCTCCTCAGGGGCTAATGCTTTCCAATATTTGGAGAGACGCTGCACTACATGAAGCCAAGAAAGAGAAACACAAGCCAATTTGCCCATAGAAAAAACACAGTCATATATACTCGTACAAATCCATATATATATATATAAGAAATGCATTAAGGCAGTAAAGAATGTTTAGGTTAACTGTAATATTCTAGATAACATAATCCTATTCCCTTTCATACAATTTTCGGAATTTCCACTTGTATATTAATAAAAAAAAAACCACTCTGATTCTCTTTGATCTTTCTATATGAAAAGATTGAATATCAAAAGTATTTATGTATTAATATTTACTGTTAAAAATATGCACATCATTGATCTGTACGGAATATTCATGAAGAAATCTAGTGTATGACATGCCAAATTTCGCAAACAAAAGCTCCGAAATTGAAGCTAAAATCTCAGTCAAGAATATTATTTCTGTCCTAGACATTTTATCAAACACCTAGTAGGCATGGATTTAACCAACACTAGCTCAATCTCGATTTCTCTCCTAAGCATTTTATCAAACACCTAGAAGGCATGAATTTACCTCATCTCAATCTCAATTCAAATCCACAAAGCTCACTCAATCCAGCATATATAGAAAAAAACTCAATGCATAATCGAAATGAAACAAAAGCCTCGAAGGTTGTTGGGAGAAGGTTTGCGAGATTTTACCTGAGGGTGGGTTGCGAGAAGGTTGTTGGGATCAACCTCGGCACCTCTAACTCAACTGTAGCGACGACAGAGGATGGGGTGCCGGTGATCATTACCGGCGATGGAGGTTGTTGGAATCCCCTTCGTTCTTCATCGGGAACTCATCTCAGGGCGCGGGAGATCCAGCGGCAGGGAGGCGCCTGATACGACCTTGACAACGTCGGAGATTCACTGGTGGCAACTCTAGATCTGAGTGGGTGAGTGACGGTGAATCTAGGGAAGAACGTGAAATCGAGAGCAGAGGAGGAAGGAGAAGGAACCAGTAGTACGGGCTAGTTCGCCTTTTTTTTTTCTTTTTTCTTAAATCAACCCGCGCCTGGGATCCATTTTCACTTTAAGGCATATTTTCATTTTAAGCCCAATTTTCATTTGAACCTTTACCATATATATATATATAGGTAAAGGTTCAAATGAAAAAGGGGCTTAAAATGAAAATTGGCCTTAAAATGAAAATGGGTAACCGGGCTTAATTTAACTCACAAACAAAATAAAATCGGGTCGGGCGTCTCTCTCTCGCTTCTCTCCTGTTCACATCTTCCCCTCTTCTCCTCCTTGCAATCGCCGGAGCAGCACCATCTCCTCCCTGAGGCTCCCATCGGTGTAGTCGTTCTCTTTCTGGCGATTTCTTTGGCTGTAATCTTCCCCTCTTCTCGTCCTTGCAATCGCCGGAGCAGCAATATCTCCTCCCTGAGGTCCCGTCGGCGATGTCGTTCTCTTACCGGCGATTCCTTTGGCTGTAATCTTCCCCCTTTCTCCTCCTTGCAATCGCAAGAGTAGAACCATCTCCACCCTGAGGCTCCCGCAGGGATGTCGTTCTCTTTCCGGCGATTCATTTGGTTGTATTGCTCAGTGCCTCAATTTTGGCCGGGTAAGGTTTTAATTTCCTGCTTCAATTAGGGCTTCTGAACGATTGCAATTGATTTTTTTAAGTTAGGCATTGTTGATTTGGTGATCGATTGCAATTGATCGTGTAGTTCACATAGTGTTGTAAGATGACATTTGGTGATATCTATTGCAATTCTCAAGCCTTCGAACAGCACACCGACCAACCTCTCAAACCTCCGACTGGCACTCGATTTTTGCCTTCTGCAATCTCAGGTGAGTAACCAGTTCATATTAGAGGGATCAATTAAATTAATTAACTAGTTCTGTGACTTGAATTTCTGTTGTTGGATTCATGTTTTGATTTTTTTTGGAAATCGCTGAGAAACTATTCGGATTAGAGGGATTCATCTGTCAAGGTTTTGATTCATGTTTTGTACTCCTTGAGAAACTGAGAAACTATTGTTGGATTCATGTTTTGATTCATCTGTTCGGATTAGAGGGATTCATCTGTCAAGGTTTTGGTTCATGTTTTGTACTCCTTGAGAAACCTGGAAATTGCCTAGTTGTAGTTGCTTTGTTTTTTGTTTTTTATTTTTTGAAATGAAAACGTCTTATTGTAGCTAAAGATTAGCTTGGTGTTGTGCAGCCTCTTGAGATTCTTAACATTTTGATTTTTATCATCTTTGCTGCTTTAAATCTCTTAATTGTTGGTGCACCCCATCACTCTTATTAAGATAACAGGGATCACAGGCTATGAAGATTACCTTGCAAGGACTTTGTAACATCTTATTTATGCACTTCATAATCTTAATTGTGCACTTCATCATTTTATTCTTGCACTCTAACATCTTATTTATGCACTTTATCATCTTATTCTTGCACTTTATAATTTTATTCATGAACGGAAATAAAAATTATTTATGAAGTGCAAGAATAAAATGATGAAGTGCACAATTAAGATTATGAAGTGCATAAATAATTTTTATTTCCGTTCATGAATAAAATTATAAAGTGCAAGAATAAGATGATAAAGTGCATAAATAAGATGTTAGAGTGCAAGAATAAAATGATGAAGTACACAATTAAGATTATGAAGTGCATAAATAATTTTTATTTCCGTTCATGAATAAAATTATAAAGTGCAAGAATAAGATGATAAAGTGCATAAATAAGATGTTAGAGTGCAAGAATAAAATGATGAAGTGCACAATTAAGATTATGAAATGCATAAATAAAATGATAAAGTGCAAGAATTAAATGATGAATTGTTTGAATGATAATATCAAGTCCATGAATAAGATTATGAAGTGCACAAATAAAATGAAAAAGTACAAGAATAAGATTATGAAGTGCATAATTAAGATTATAAAGTGCAAGAATAAAATTATGAAGTGCACAATTAATATTATGAATTGCACTTTTCTCAGAAAATAATACAAACTATTAAAATCAAGCAATTTAGCCTATGTAGGAGTCAAACCCACATCTCCGCACATAAGTACATTGCTCTACCATTTGAGCTAATAGGCTTTTAAATCTTTGATAAAAGTTAGAATAGATATAGAGAATCAAATACTTGTTCCTTATCATATAACATTCAAAAGTGTAAAAATAACATACAATACAAAAAAAAAACACTTGGGCCAAGGGCGACACCGAGCGGTGACTAAGGTGACACCGAGGAGCCTCGAAGGCGAAGCTGTGAAGGGATGGCTGGAAAACAACACACATATGTCTATAACAATACAATAACATTTCTTCTCTCAAATCGGAATAGAGAGTTTGCAAATTACATAATTATTTATACACAACAAAATATAGGTTGCACAAGCTAAGAATCTCAACCGTGAAATACATGATAACCCCAAATTCAGCCCCTATTCATCCATTTTAGAAGTCCAATCAGACATTCTGGTACCGCACACACTTGCTACCCAGCACCCTTCATGTGATGTTTTAGTCATCAATCATCACCTGTTAGATTAGAAATGTGGCTGGGAAATTGAGCAAATCACCACCAAGTCAACTTCATTTTCCCCTAATAGCTCAGCATCCATGTTAACATTCACTATATTCACCTTAGATCTCCCTGCCTTGGCTGTTGCGCATCACTACCGCAAGACCAGTTTCATTTTCCGCATGTACCAGTACCACATCATACATTTTAACTTTCACTTAATCCACCTTAGGTTAACTTGGAAGTGACAACTCTGTAGAGGATTCAACATACTGGTCATCTGTACACCAATATATCATCCAATCTCTTTTGATGTAAACATTAAACTCCCCTTTTCTGAAATTGCTGACTGCCGACTAGATTTCTGCTTGAAGATCATGTTCGAGCCTGCTAACAAGATCCAGAGGTGAGCCTGCAAATCACACCTTCTGATCTGCTGGGAACTTTACAGAGGCGTAACAAATTGTCTGCTTTGTAGCTCCACATATTGGGCATTTGCTTTCCTGTAGAGCATGTTGATCCAATGGTTGCTGGTTAATAGACTTTTCTGTACGAACAAGCCACAAAAATAGTCTTGCAGATCATTGTTGCAATGCCTTGTCCGGCCATCCAGTGCACATGTAAAAGTTAGCACCAAAAATTACTTGAATTTTTTAAACTTATTTTTAAGCGATGTGGAATTCTTCTTGTTTAAGCTCATACACAGTAGCTCTAAGGTGCACAACTGGTTGATTTTTTTTTTCTGAATCAAGATATCATAAATTCATATGCCACCAATGGGTGGAAGTATCTACTGATCCAATTTAAACATCAATTACTTAAATGTGAGGATATATCTACTGAATTTATTTATTGATAGAGCTAGGTGAAGTATTAGACCTATATAATATCATGTAATTAGTGAAAGAATAAGGCCCATGAGTTAAGCATTCGGATATAGGTTTACTATCAACAGAAAGGGCAATGGTATAAGAGCAGATTTATGACAACTCAAGTATTCAAAACACATAATTGGATTCCCTGAAAAGCATATGCAGAAGAGGAGACTACACAATTTAAATAAGTCAGAAACTTGATATATTCACTACTCTTTAGTCTTCACAGATTTGTATCTATGTGAGTTTCGGTTTCCAACAGGAGACTGCAAATAAGATCCAACATTTCCAAAGAAAAATTAAGATGAAATCAATCACGACAACTATGATCACAGTATCGTCAATGGGGATTATCTTTGCTGCTATGCTTCCTAAACTATGGATTTGTGTACGAATTAGGGGCAACTAGAACACCAAGAAAAACCCTAACACTTAATTTTGTACTAAATTGAGGCCCTAAATTGTAATTCTACTAGACCACAGCTTACAGATGCCAATGATGGAAAGGAGTCCAACACAATACAGCCCAATGGCAATGATCAATGATAGCCCAAAATCATTTGTATCTATCCTCTCCTAGACGTTAGCATGTGGACAAAGAAATATCCTCTAGAAGGACAGCTGTTACTATTCTAGGACCTTCTGAAAAGGATCCTTTCAATGTATATATTAGGACCTTTGCCTTTCATTGAATACAAGGAGGAATTTACATTATTCTCTAATCATTGTCTACTACTATGGTATCAGAGCTATAGCTGCAACCAACGTTGCTTCAGCATGGCCAACATCGATCCTAACCTTACCCAACAACTCCAGGCCTCCATGGCTGCTCTAAACCTTTCTCCTTCAAACACTTCACCACTACCAAATTTTTATGCATTAAACACTATTAAGCTTTCTCCCTCCAATTTTCCCATATGGATTCGTCAAGTAACTCCATACTTACGATCCCAGAGGTTGATGGGTTATGTCGATGGCTCTCAACCCTGCCCAGCAGCAACAAGTGACAATGCCGCCTCCATTGGGGAATGGACAGCCAAAGATCAATTGGTTGTTGCCATTCTCACAAGATCCTTGACGGAGCAAGTCATTGTCCAAGTGCTGGACTGTGACTCGTCAAGACAGATTTGGGAACGGCTTCATCGTCTCTACTCAGCCCGATCGAATGCCTAGGTAATCCAAACCAGACTTGCGCTCTCAAGTCTTAAGAAAGGAGATGAATCAGTGTCGGAATACTTCAACAAGACCAAAACTTTGGTACAACAGATTCAAGCCGCCGGCCAGGTGGTCTCCGACGCCGAGTTTGTGACTTATCTTCTCGGTGGTCTCGGAACAGACTATGATGCGGTGGTCATGACGCTCACAACTCAGCCTGTTCTTCCTGATCCAGAACAGGTTCTTACTTACCTTCTTATGCAAGAGTCTCGCATCTCTCGTCACAACTCGTCTCTCACCAACAACAATCCAGTTACCATGAATTTCACTGGTACCCAAGAGCAGCAGCAAGAGGTTAACACCACTTCCGTCCGCGGCAGAGGACGAGGTGGTCGTGGTGAGTCTTCTCGTGGTCGCGGAACGCGTGATGACAGAGGAGGACGAAGTGGTCGAGGACGGGGATCCTCAACCTTCACCTTCAATGGAGCCCCGGATACTCGCCCTATCTGCCAGATTTGCGAGAAAAGAGGGCACTCTGCTCTTCGGTGCTGGAGTCGGTTCGATCAGGCAATCCAGGCACCTCCTCCTCGGAATTTCCAAGCCAACAACACCTCCACCGCTTGGTATCCAGACACCGCCGCCACTCATCACTACACCCCGGATGTCTCGAATCTCAGGTTTGATCGGACACCATACGAGGGTACGGATACGATTGCCCTTGGCGATGGCTCCTCTTTACCCATTCTTAACCACGATTCTTCTTTACTCTGCACTCCTTCTCGAATTTTTCAACCTTACCGAGTTGGATGAATGGCCATGGAAGAGTTCGCCGACTCAATTCAAGCTCCGAGAAGGCCGAATCGAAGGCGAGAGCAGCTGTTGGAAAACCGAGAAGGCCACTGAATAGCAGCGGTTGGAAAATCGATTGGATCTGGAAGGATGGTCTCCATCGCTGCAAGCTTCATCGTCGGCGAGTAGCGCTGCGATCTCGGGTATCTGGGTCTCCATGGATAGAGAGGAGAAAGAGAGAGAAAACAAGCGTTTCTTTTTGGACCGGTTTGCTTCTATTTTTTTCCCGGTTTAGCCCGGTTCATTTTTTTAATGGCAAACCCGCGCCAACTTGTTCCTCAATGACCCCATTTTCACTTTAAGCATAATTTTCATCTTAAGCCCCATTTTCACTTTAACATCACCCATATATATATAGGGTTGGGTTCAGGTAAGAAGCATCCCAAAAGTGAGAAGGAAAGAAGTAATCTGATTGGTCCATATTGATTAAAATAATATAAATATAATGTAAAAAATAACGCGCTGGGCCCAACCCCCACCTCCTTCCCCCAGCTAATCGCGCTCCCCCATTCTCACATATGCATGCGTGGCTCACACGCGCGCTTCACCTGCCACCTCCCCGTCATCAGTACGCGCTTCATCTCCCAATTCACCTTTAATTAAATTACTGTCATCTGCCAATTGAGTACTACGTACTACCTCCGTTCCATAATACATGAGCTTTTCCTTTTTGACACGTTTTTTAAGGAGCGAAAAACTCAATGAAATATTATTTTTTTAATCAAATTTTTTATATCATTTGATACTTATTACTAATAAGTATCAAATTATATAAAAAAATTAATTAAAAAAATAATATTTCATATAGTTTTTCACTCCTTAAAAAGCGTGTCAAAAACTAAAAACCCATGTATTTTGGAACGGAGGGAGTATTAAATAATTCAATTACTACTCCTCCCAACTCCAATTCAATTATATCTCCGATTCACCTATAATTCAATTACCACATAAACTTTAAAATAAAAAAAATTGCCATTTCCACTTATTAAAAAAATAAAAATATTATTCACAGTGGTTCGGCAATTTTATTCACAGTGGTTCGGCAATTTTATTCACAGTGGTTCGGCAATTTTATTCACAGTGGTTCGGCAATTTTATTCACATTGGTTTAGCAATTTTATTCACAGCCCCTATTTAGTACGTCACTGAACCAACCCCTATTTAGTCACTGAACCAACCCCTATTTATTCAGTGAACCAACCCCTATTTATTCACTAAACCAACCCATATTTAGTCACTAAACCAACCCCTATTTATTCACTGAACCAACCCCTACAACCCCTATAAAGAAGTGATTCACGGGCCTATAAGAAGTGGTTCATAAAGTTATCAAGAAGTGGTTCATCAAACTATAAAAAAGTGTTTCATCAATTTATCAAGAAGTGGTTAATGAAGCTATAAAGAAGTGGTTCATGGGCCTATAAGAAGTGGTTCATCAAGTTATCAAGAAGTGGTTTATCAAGCTATAAAGAAGTGGTTCATGAAGCTGTAAAGAAGTTGTTCATTATGTTATCAAGAAGTGGTTCATCAATCTATAAAGAAGTGGTTAATGGGCCTATAAGAAGTGGTTCATCAAGTTATCAAGAAGTGGTTCATCATGCCATAAAGAAGCGGTTCATGAAGATATAGAGAAGTTATGAAGAAGTGGTTCATCAGGTTATGAAGAAGTGGTTCATCAAGTTATCAAGAAGTGATTCATCAAGCTATAAAGAAGTGGTTCATGGGCCTATAAGAAGTGTTTCATCAAGTTATCAAGAAATGGTTCATCAAGCTATAAAGAAGTGGTTCATGGGTCTATAAGAAGTGGTTCATCAGGTTATCAAGAAGTGGTTCATCAAGCTATAAAGAAGTGAATTTTTTATAGTTGAGTCACTGAACCACCCTCTATTCGGTCCCTGAACCACTCTCTATTCGGTAACTGAACCAACCTATATTTATCCCTAAACCAACCTCGAGTAACTCACTGAACCAACCTCTATTTAGTCACTGAATCAATATATATTTAGTCACTAAACCAACATCTATTTATTCACTGAACCAACCTCTATTTATTCGCTGAACCAACCTCTATTTAATCACTGAACCAACATCTATTTAATCACTGAACCAACCTCTATTTAGTTACTGAACCAACCTCTATTTAGTCACTGAACCAACTTCTATTTATTCACTGAACCAATCTCTATTTAGAAACTGAACCAACCTCTATTTACACACTGAACCAACATCTATTTAGACACTTAACCAACCTATATTTAGTCACTGAACCAACCTCTATTTAAACACTGAACCAACCTCTATTTAGCCACTGAACCAACCTATTTAGTCACTGAACCAACCTCTATTTGGTTTAGTGAACCATCTGGTATTAAAACCCTGAACTGTTTATTTTAAACCCTTGAATAACTTGGTATAAAAACCTGAACCACTACTATGTCTATATATTTACATCTGTACTAAATAACGTACCCTTAGTTCAATTTAGCACCACTTTCTTCCCGTAATTAACATCATTCCATTGCCCCACTTTTCTTTAAGAGTAAATTACAACAATTATTACAACTTGTGACGAAGCTTGGGCGAGGGCTTCAAGAAACAGAACCACTGTTTCTCTTTAAGCATAAATTCCATTTCTTGAAACTCCATTGAGGAGCCCGCACTTGGATCCGAGCGGCGCGCCGCAGACAATGCCTAGAACTCCGACGATGATCCACCGAGCCTCGCTAAAGCCTCCCCATCCGCCTCGTCTTCCGCTCCTGGAAATGTTCCTCCGCCCACAAAATGCCGCCGATTTCCTATTCACTGTAGCCAGTAGCCGAGCATCATATATCTTGCTCGGTGTTTAAACATTTTGGCCTCTTTCCTATTCACTTTAGCCAGTAGCCCAAAAACTCCTCTTTCGATGAATCTGGAAGCGAATTTCTCCTATTTCGATAAATTTGGAAGTGAATTTCTCCTCTTTCGATGAATCACGGTCCTTCCCCTCCATACCAGTAGCCCAAACACTCCTCTGCGTCATAATTCAGCAAATCGGAGAAACGACGTTGTCTCCCCGGCCATCTCGGCGAGCGACGTGGCTGAAGACGCCCCGAGATCTCCTCCGATTCACCATCTCGATTGAACACAAGGAGAGCATCAAGGTCGCTGCCCGGGGGAACGGCCACTCGATCAAAGGCTAGGCGATGGTGAGCGGCGCCGACGGCGGTATGGTGCTCGACATGAGGAGTACATGAGAGATGAGGAATGGCCACTCGATCAGCGGAGGGACGGTGGGGGAAAGGAAGATGAGGCGAGGAACGAGGCGCGTGAGGCTGGATTTTAATTTTATTGTTTTTAATTAAATTTAACCAATCACGTCACTTCTTTCCTTCTCACCGGACCAAATACTTCTCACTTGAACCAATATATATATATATATATATATATATATATATATATATATATATATATATATATATATATATATATATATTAAAAGAGTTACTCCGTATTAAAGAATTACAAATACATTGCAGCAGAATTGGTATGAGGTGTGTTTGGGGAGAATGTTGGTTGGGGGTTGGTAAACCCTCGTTCCTCTGGTTTTATTTTCATTCCCCTTTCCTTTCACTTAGAAGTCAGAGGCGCCGACTAGGCAAGCGACAGTGAGAGCCCAGAGAAACAACAAGGGTTCGCCTTGCCTCGCCGTCCAGGTTCGGTCGCCGGAAGGGCTCGCCTTGCCTCGCCGTCCAGGTTCGGTCGCCATCTCCCTCCAGGCTCCAGCGATTAAGGCTCGGTGGTGGCTGGCGCAGCAGCAGCGAGAGTGCGACGGCAGCCAGAGATCTCATCCGAACGGTAATTTCCGATATTCAAATCTTCAAATTCAGTTTACCAGCATGAAATTGTGAATAAGGTTTGTGATCTGTAGATTTGTAGTTGCAACTTTGTATTAGGGTTAGTAGGGTTAGTAGTAAGAACTTAGAATTTGTGATTTTGCAAATTGTGAATAAGGTTTGGAAATTCGGAATTGCAATTTTATGAATAAGGTTTAGAATTATAGTTGGTTTTTGAATTTGGAATTTTGGTCTAATATGGGATGGATTTTGATGTATGAATTCAATTTGTATTTGGTGCTCTTTTATTTTTAGGATTATGGATAAGTCTATTACACGATCTAGGAAGCCATCTATTGCAAATTTGTGTGATTGTATTGAACTATTTTGTAGTATTGAAGTCCTAGTGTTTCAATGGAAACTTCTGTCATAGTTTTTCTTGAACCTGTAAAAAATTTTTGAGCCCCCTAGACAGCATCCTGCCTCCGCCCCTCCTTGTAGGTATGGCTACATTGGTTAGTTGTTTATTCATGAGTTTAAATTTTTTTTTGGATGAATTTGATGTATTACCTTTCACCCGAATTATGCCCCAATCCACCCGGTAGGTGATGGGTGGACAGGGCGGATGGAAATTTTGGTGGGTGATGGGTCGGGTAGGGTGAAGGGTTTTGGGTGGTGGGTCGGGTGACGGAAGTAGATCATCCACCCATCATCCGACCCATTGCCATCCCTAAATCAAAGTTGGTTTTGTCTGTCCACAGTCGACGCACTACACAACCTTTGCCCGGAGGAAGGAAGAACAAGGGGGATGATGGCGCCCACACCTAAAATAGCTCCATCGATGCTTTCCTCTGATTTCGCCAATTTGGCATCTGAAGCTCAACGTATGCTTCTTTATGGCGCCGACTGGCTCCATATGGATATCATGGTACTCTTTTCCCTGCTGTTTTCTAGCAATTTCTGCTCAATTTCTACTGAAATACGCCCCATGTCTATGCCTTGCTTTTGTTTTGTTCGATAAATTCAATCCCTAGCTTTCTTGCCTCTTTATCTGTGTATCGCCGCTTCTTCCTACGATCTTTATCTTTGGGAATCTATCAAGGAATTACTTAACTTACTACCGTTGGATTTCATGAATTTTGCAAAGTGAATCCAGGATTGAATAAGCTACATATGATATGAGACGAAAAAAGTAATACAAATCCACCAGCTTTGTTCTGAACGAAACAAACCCCCTAACGAGTCAATGACCCTTAGTTGCACTTCTATGGGACAAACACATTTCCATTGATGGTTGTTATCTTTACTCACTAGTCAAACATTCTCATGTTGTGATCCTCGAATTATTAGTCCCATCTTCTTGGATCCTCTCAGGGCATTCCGCTAATAATAATTCAGTGCCAACCATGCCAAATTATTGACAATTTTGAGGGATCAGGAAAGAGAAGAAGACCTAAGGGACATGTCCCATTGCCCTAAAAACAAACATCCGTCTGCGCCCTGTCCATATTTGGTTATGCCATGTAGGTTCAGTTGTTTTTCCAAAGATTATCATCTTCTCCTTTATTGGATATTTGGTTATATTATATATGATGGACAAGAGGTAGAATAAACATTAAGTTGTGCAAATACAAAGCAATGTTGCATAGAAAACAGCAAATGAAGAATCACCAATGTTGAACTTCTGACATTTTTCCTCTGAAAAAGTACTGCTAAGATTATGTCTAAGGTTCTGCCTTACCAATTTTTCACAGAAGAAAGTTTTATCTCCTATTCTCCTATTTCCAAGAATGCATGAGATTAATAATTGGGCTTTTCTCTCTGCTAGTGATATCTTAGCCCTAAGAAAACGGAAAATTCAAAATTTTGACATATAAACACGTGAAACTTCGATCAGGGACAGAAACCTTTGAGATATCTAGTGTCATATGTCATAATAAAATATTTAAGGCTTAGGCACCACCTTCTCTTTGTTTGGTATAGTTAAGAGATCATTAGTGATACTTGAAAAGAAATGTGCAAGAGTGTCAACCTGTATATAATATATAAAAACCAACAACTGTGGAGAGTGGAGACTATTGATGTTTCCTTGACAAGCTCAGCGACTAGGAAGGTTAATGGTTACAGCTTGGTACTAGACAAGCTTAGTATCTTTTGTTGGAAAGTCTTTATATTAGACTAATAATTAATTAATTTTCCACAAGGAATAGAAGAGGGATTTATATTTTCAGTTTTTTGGAAATTATGTGGTGTGGACACATGGCACAAGGGCTGTTGCAGATCTGTGGTTCTCAGATCTGTGGTTGGTTACTTTCCCGCCAACTGCCATAACCACATTAACTGCCTATTAATTGCAGTTTGGTGGTTATTTCTCTCTCTTATAAAGACTCTAACTCAGTCTCCTTTCCATATAACTTGAAGAAAACAATCAGATTTGCTGTCTGATTGTTTTAGGGCTTTGTTGTATCCTTAGAAGTGAATTTGTCTGCAACCCAACAGCAACTAGCGGGGACAAATATCACTTAAAAGAAAGTGATCTTTTCACGCCTCAAAGCACTAAAAACCCCCAATGTACCAACAATTTTTAAGTGATATTCGTAATGGAGGCAAGATCACAAGCAGCAGCATTAACCCTAATGCATCAAGACTTCTTCAAACTGGATCGATTTGATGGAACCAACTTCAATCGATGGAAGGACCAGATGATGTTTCTACTCACTGCGCTGAAGATCTCCTATGTTCTGGAAGGACCAGATGATGTTTCTACTCACTGCGCTGAAGATCTCCTATGTTCTGGTTGATAACTTGCCGGTTATCCCTGATCCAGAAGACAATGAAGAAGAGGAAATCAAGGAGAAGCGAAAGAAGCGAGATGAAGATGAGGTGCTGTGCAGAGGACACATCTTGAACCGCCTCTCAGACCGGCTGTACAATTTGTTCACTGCCATCAAATCACCAAAGGAGATATGGACCACGCTGGTGACAAGATACAACAATGAGAAGCAAGGGACAGATAAGTTTTTGATCATGAAATACTTTGAATTTTCAATGACTACTGACAAGCCTGTCATGGATCAAGTTCATGACTTGCAGAGTATTGTTAACCGACTCAAGGAGTTGAAGGTTGAGATATCTGAATCACTACAAGTAGGTGCAATTGTTGCTAAATTGCCAACTACTTGGAATGATTACAGAAAGAAACTCCTACACACTACAGAAGAGTTGTCCTTGGAGCAATTACAGAAACATTTGCGGATAGAGGAGGAGATGAGAAATCAATACAAAAAGCAAGTGGATTCTCAATCCGACTCTAAGGTGAACCATGTTGCTGGAGAAAACTCTAACAGAAACACTGGCCAGAACAAAAGAAAGAAGGGCCAGGAAGGAAACTCCAACAAGAGGTACAAGAAGGATGACAAGGACAACAGGCCCAAATGCCACTATTGTCACAAACCAGGGCACTTTAAGGAGTGCAGATTCTGGAAGAAGAAACAAGAAGAGTTGAAGAACAACCAGGCTAATATGGCAGAGAAGGAGACAACTGAAATCGTTGCCATGGTTTCAAATCTGCATATTGGTATGGTTACTGAATTAAACATGGCTGGAGCAACAATATCCAAAGATTGGTGGTATGACTCAGGCGCCACGGTTCATGTGTGCAATGATGTGTCTCAATTCTCAGCGTATGAAGCCACTGAGAAAGAAGACGGCGTTCTGATGGGAAACAACAATGTTGCAAAGGTCATGGGAAGAGGCCGTGTTGAAGTTCAGTTTACTTCTGGAAAGAAAATGACATTAACTAATGTCTTACATGTTCCAGAAATTAGGAAGAATCTTGTTTCTGCAGATCTCTTGTGTAAGGTGGGCATAAAGGCTGTTTTAGAATCAGGAAAATTGATACTCCCTCTGTTAATTAAAACTTGTCGTTTACTATTCATGCACGCTTTTTTAGAATGATAAAAACTATATAAAATATTAACTTTTTTTAAAATTTGTTTTTATAAAGTCATACTTAATAGTAATAAGTATGATCTTATTTTAAAAAATTATTTAAAAAGTTAATATTTTATATAGTTTTTAACACCTCAAAAAGCGTGCGTGAATAGTAAAACGTCAAGTTTTAATTAACGGAGGGAGTACTAACTAAGGGTGGTGTATTCATAGGCAAAGGATACTCTTGTGATGGTATGTTTAAACTAAGTATTAATAATAAGATGAATGATTCTACTTATATTGTTGAGTCCTCTGCTACTTTATGGCATATGCGTCTTGCTCATGTTAATTTTAGATCGCTGAAATTTATGTCTAAGCATGGAATGATTAAATGTGATAGTCATGCCTTTGATAAAGATTGTGGTGTTTGTGTTCAAGCAAAGATGACAAAGAAACCTTTTCCAAGTGTGGAAAAGACAAATGATATTCTAGGACTAGTCCATTATGATATTTGTGAATTGAATGGTGTATTAACTAGAGGAGGAAATAGATATTTTATTACCTTTATAGATGACAAGTCTAGATATACATATGTCTATTTGCTTAAAACAAAAGATGAGGCATTTGAGAAATTCAGAATTTATAAGTGCTCTGTTGAAAATCAGAAAAGCACGAAGATTAAAATTCTGAGAAGTGACCGAGGTGGTGAATATTTCTCAAATGAATTCTCTGAATTTTGTGAGAATAATGGTATTATTCACCAAAGAACAGCCCCATATACACCACAACAAAATGGATTGGCTGAAAGGAAAAATAGAACGTGTGTGTGATATGGTGAATGCTATGATGATAAATGCAAAGTTGCCCTCAAATTTATGGGCTGAAGCTTTATTGACAGCGTGTCATCTTCACAACAGAATTCCTTCAAGGAAAACAAAGGTTTCTCCATATGAAGTCTGGAATGGAAGACAACCTAATCTAAATTACCTAAAGGTATGGGGATGTATAGCATTTTACAGAATTCCGGATCCTAAAAGGACAAAGTTAGGTCCTAAGGCACTAAAGAGTGTATTTATAGGGTATGCTGAAAATTCTAAGGCATACAGATTTCTGGATTTGGAATCAAATATGATTATTGAATCAAGAGATGCTGAATTCTTTGAGACAAAGTTTGTTGGTGATACAACGTGTGACACACCAGAAGTCTCTCAAGAATCCAATCCCTCTCCTTTGATTAGGAAAAGAGTTGTTGAGGAACCAGCAGAAAGATCTGCTCTGGAACCCACAGAAAGACCTGATGCTGAACCAAGAAGAAGTCAAAGGAAATTGATAGAGAAATCATTTGGGTCTGATTTTAAACTACCAAATGATGTTCTATTCTTGATTGAAGGTTCTAGAGAAGAAGTGTTGACTCAAACACCATTAATACATCTATTAGATGGGGATCCAAAGACTTTTAGAGAAGCAATGTCCTCAAGAGACGCTGCATTCTGGAAAGAGGCCATAAATGATGAAATGGACTCAATATTATCAAATAATACTTGGGTACTCGTAGAGCTGCCTCCCGGATCCAAGCCTATTGCAAGTAAATGGGTATTTAGAAGGAAATACAATCTCGATGGGTCAATACAAACGTTTAAAGCCAGATTAGTGGCAAAGGGTTTTAGACAAAAGGAAGGTATTGACTACTTTGATACATATGCACCTGTGGCAAGAATAACATCCATTAGAGTCCTCTTGGCACTTGCTTCATTATACAAGTTAGAGGTGCATCAAATGGATGTGAAGACCGCATTTTTAAATGGGGAATTAGATGAAGAAGTTTATATGGAACAACCCGAAGGCTTCATCACACCAGGGAGCGAGAAGAAAGTATGCAAGTTAGTTAAATCCTTGTATAGATTAAAACAGGCTCCAAAAAGTGGCATGAGAAGTTTGATCATGCTATTCTGTCATATGGGTTCCAACACAATGGTGCGGATAAGTGTGTTTACACTAAATTTATTGCAAAATATAGTGTAATCATATGTCTATATGTGGACGATATGTTGATAATCAGCACTAGTATGGATGGGGTAAATGAGACTAAGGACTTTTTGAAGTCACAGTTCAAAATGAAAGATTTAGGCGAAGTTGATACTATTCTAGGTATTAAAATACTTAGAAATAGTGGGGATTTTGCTTTGTCTCAGTCTCATTACATACGGAATATGTTAGAGAAGTTCAAGCATCTTATGGTTAAAGAAGCTAACACCCCATATGATGTTTCATGCAAATTGCATAAGAATACGGGGAGATCAAATTCTCAGATTGAATATGCAAGTGCAATTGGTAGTCTAATGTATGCAATGCATAGTACAAGACCAGACATTGCATTTGCGGTGTGCAAACTTTCTAGATATACAAGTAATCCTGGGATTGAACATTGGAAAGCTATAACTAGAGTTCTTGGTTATTTGAAAAGAACAATTGATCTGAAGCTGTGTTACAGTAGCTTTCCTGCAGTTTTAGAAGGATATAGCGATGCTAGTTGGATATCTAGTGCAGATGAAAACAAGTCTACAAGTGGATGGGTATTTACCCTAGGAGGAGGAGCAATATCTTGGGCTTCAAAGAAACAGACTTGTATAACTCATTCCACGATGGAATATGAGTTTGTAGCGCTGGCTGCAGCGGGAAAGGAAGCAGAATGGCTGCGAAATTTTCTTTTGGATATTAAGTTGTGGCCACAACCAATGCCAGCCATTTCTGTATTTTGTGATAGTGCAGCGATCATGTCTAGAGCTTATAATAAAATTTACAATGGAAAATCCAGACATATAAGTCTAAGACATGCTTATGTCAGGCAGTTGATTGATGAAGGTGTAATCACCATTATATATGTTAAGTCTTGCAAGAACTTAGCGGATCCGTTTACAAAAGCACTCTCTAGAGAAGTGGTGAGAAACACCTCAACTGCAATGGGTTTAAGGTTACATTAAAGTCACCTCAGTGGGAACCCAACTTTTTTCTCGTCACAACTAGATAAAGAGTTTAATGGGTAATAACAAGCTGTAGATAAGTGGCTTGATTATCGCACTAAGTTAGTGCAGAAAAAGGAGGTTGAATATATGATATTCTTAATAAGATTCTTCATGACATCATAGATGTTGATCCATGAATCTTACCTATGTAAACAATAGAGAGTGGAGTTGCTCTCAGCGAAAAGATGTTTACTTTCGTAAATTGTTTATGAAAACTAAGGTGAAACTCAAGGCAAGAAATTTTACCAAGAGTTGTGAAGGAGTAGATAATGTTATATGTATATTTCATCCGGTGTTGGCCTAAGAATCTTGGTTTAAGGAATTAACCACCATTGATTCTGTTAGCATTTTGATGAGATATTACTAAATAAAAGTTTAAGTTGAAAAACACTTTTATTATGTATAGCATTATGTGAGTTAAGTCTAATATTACAGACTTAGTGGGGAATTGTTGGAAAGTCTTTATATTAGACTAATAATTAATTAATTTTCCACAAGGAATAGAAGAGGGATTTATATTTTCAGTTTTTTGGAAATTATGTGGTGTGGACACATGGCACAAGGGCTGTTGCAGATCTGTGGTTCTCAGATCTGTGGTTGGTTACTTTCCCGCCAACTGCCATAACCACATTAACTGCCTATTAACTGCAGTTTGGTGGTTATTTCTCTCTCTTATAAAGACTCTAACTCAGTCTCCTTTCCATATAACTTGAAGAAAACAATCAGATTTGCTGTCTGATTGTTTTAGGGCTTTGTTGTATCCTTAGAAGTGAATTTGTCTGCAACCCAACAGCAACTAGTGGGGACAAATATCACTTAAAAGAAAGTGATCTTTTCACGCCTCAAAGCACTAAAAACCCCCAATGTACCAACATCTTTGTATACCAAGCTTTCATGAATGGCTGTATAATATAGTTACATTTGCCAATTTTATTATGATAATACGTTTTATATACCCAGAGTTAAAATTGGTAGATCTTTTGGAAAAGATTAGATTTTTCTGTTAATGGGTAAACAATACAGTATTCCAGTGACATTCACCATTGAGGCTGTTAACAACATTAAACATTTTTTTCCTTTCCTGTCAGGGGTATATACTGATGGATCATATTATCTGTCTCATAAAACTAACATTTACCGACAAGTAAAACATCTCTCAACTAAAACTGACAGAAAGAAATCACTTTTTATTTTGGAAATCTTGCAGTGAATACTGTTTTCTTGTTGATTGATACCTTATTTCATTAGGGTTTTGTTCATTATGAAAGAAAGCCATGTCCAGAACACCACATTTTAGTCTTTTTAATCAGTGACATGCCTTTTTTTCTGTTTATTTTTCTCCAATATCTTCTTAATTGTGAAAGATCATTAAATCAGAGCTCATTAGAGATGGCAAGCTCCTAAATCTGTTTTTTGGTTACTAAAAGAGTATTTTATAATCAATCTTCTTCATGATGGTTCCTCTATCTTTTTATAAATTAAATAAAATGCCCTGTCTTTCAGAAGAAAGTGAATTTTTATCCACTTACATTTTATCTACTTCTTTTGCAGGACGGGTACGTCATCAGTCCCATAATGTAAATGTATCAACTTGATTGACCTAGTTTTTGTTCATTACGAGATTCTTTTTGCCTTACTGAATCACTTCAAATTAGAGGTAATGTTTAATTTATGGAATCATACTTGAAAGAGATGTAAGCCGATATGGGATATGGCTCAGGATTCATATCATAATTCAGAGTAATAATGTGGGATATGGGTGAGGAAAATTCTTTTGCCCCACACTAACTTTTTCTTTTTCTTATTCTTATTAATTTTGAAGGCACTTTGTTCCGAACCTTACAATTGGTGCTCCAGTCATTGAGAGTTTAAGAAAGCACACAAAGTAATAAATTATTCCCCAAATTCATGTGATTAGCTCAAGTTCTTGCCTCTGAAAAGCTTCTTATACTAACCCTATTTATATATTATTCAATTTTGAATGGTTTCAGAGCATATTTGGATTGTCATCTGATGGTTACTGATCCCTTTGCATATGTTGAGCCACTAAGTAAGGCTGGTGCTTCTGGCTTTACATTTCATGTTGAGACAAACAGAGGTATGGTATCACATATTTTGATCGTTTGTAATTTGCTTTTTCCTTTTGTCCAAATTTATATTGATAGAATGGTTTGTAATGCAGATGACTGGCAAGAACTTGTCAACCAGATCAAGTCAAAAGGCATGCGACCTGGTGTAGCACTGAAGCCTGCAACACCTGTTGAAGAAGTTTATCCGTTGGTAATATACCATTTTTCATTAACATTCTTAATTTGTAACTTCCTGTAATGTTTTGGCTGTTGATAGGGTGAATTTAGATATTGAAAAGATCTCCGTTTCTCATTGTTTTTGATGTTCTATTTCTAGTTAGAGGGGGAAAATCCCGTGGAAATGGTTCTTGTTATGACTGTTGAACCTGGATTTGGTGGACAGAAGTTCATGCCAGAAACGATGGAGAAGGTTTGTGATGGTTCTTCTCCAAGTAGATGTTTGCAGACAGGACTTGTAATATGATTACCTTGACTGAACTCTTAAAACTCTTATTTTTTGGGTGTATCTTAGGTGCGATTGTTGAGGAAGAAGTATCCATCCCTTGATATTGAGGTAGGTTTTTCATGAATTGTCATGGAGTGAAATAATTTATATTAAGGGGGAGAAATTTCTTAAGACGGTGTAGAACCGGGGATTGTGCTGCATTGATGAAGATTCCTGCCAATATGTTGTGCAGGTGGACGGAGGCCTCGGGCCATCAACCATTGATGCAGCAGCTTCAGCAGGCGCTAACTGCATCGTGGCTGGAAGTTCAGTGTTTGGAGCACCCGTGCCAGCTGATGTCATCTCCTTGATGAGAAAACGCGTTGAAGAAGCGAATGCCATCTAACATGGTGTTTATGAGTTTTTGAATACGGGTAATACACCTACCCCATCTATAATCTTTCTAGACATTCTACTTCACAAGAGTGACAAAACCACTTGTCAAGGTTGCTTTGCTTTGGTGCCTAGACTAAATCAAATTCCTGTGTTATGGAAAAATGCTTGAAATAATACCAACATCACATACAATAAGATGATTTCAGGGACAAAATTAGGAAGTTGCATCACAGATTTGATTGTACCCGGTGGTGCAATGCGCCCTGATGGTAAATATATTGTGTCATTTCAATGTGCCAGTTTTGGTGTTTAGGTAAAATTTCATGGTGCAATTTTCCTAAAATCTTTGCTGCCTATTTTGCTCCCTCTTACAAACATTTTAATGGTAAACCAACTTTTCGGTTTCCCTCCCATCTCCCTCCAAATATAAGATTCATTTTCCCCTAAAAACTGGCAACTTTCAGAGCCCACATTTTTTGCCGCCCCCTAAAAAAAACTAAAACAAACACAAACAGAAAACACACAAACACAAGAAAAGGAATCAATCAAATTGTTTTAGCCCCGTTTGTTTGTCGAATGCATCTCAGCGTGGTCGTCAATGGAGAATAAGCCCCACGCAGACAAATCGAACACCATTGGCGACCCCAAACACAAAAAAAACCAAGACTTAACATCAGTAAACGTTGATGAAATCGTCACCAGGGTGGATCGTCTTATTGACTCCCTTTCATCCTCACCTGATAGGCTCGATTACAACTCTGCGGTTTCCAACACCATCGAGGTCTATGTCAATCTTGTACGCCCAGAGATGGAGAGTTACATCTCTGGATCAATCAAGATAGGCTACGACTCCTACAAGGACGGAGTCCTCATAGAAACGGTGCGCAGGATCGCCAAGCTGACGAACCTACCTCCAGAGTTCTCCAAGGGAGAATGCTCGCTGAGTCAAACCATTTCACTCTTTCAGCGCACGATGGCGTTGATGGAGGAAGAGCTCCGTGGCATTCTAGACGAGTACACCACCGACCCCATGAAGGGGTCTTCGTCGGACCTTCACGATCTATCAAGCAGGCCTCCTGAAGAAGTAGACTTCCCAGGTGTCCCGAATGAGGCCATATCTCGCATGAGAGCCATAGCCACCGTCATGGCATCCGCTGGGTACGAGACAGAGTGCTGCCAGGTGTACACTGTCCTTCGTCGCAACGCTTTCAAGGCTGCCATGAAAAGGCAGGGCTTCCAAAAGCTGAGCGCCGAGCAAACACAAAAGATGAGCTGGGATCAGCTCGAGTCACACATCAACAGATGGACTCAGGTGGTTAAACACACCTCCAATGTCCTCTTCCCCAGGGAGCTGGAGCTTTGCAGTCGCGTATTCGCTGACTACCCTGTTGTCGGTGAAGGGATCATGACGAACCTAGCTAGGGCCATTATCATTCTCTTCCTCAACTTTATCGAGGAAGCGATTTTCACAACGAAGCTCACATCCGAGATGCTGTTCAAGGTTCTTGAAATACACGACGCTGTAACGGAGCTTGTGATGGCAATGGAGAGTGTCACAAAGTCCAAGGAGAATGCCTGTGACTTGATGTCTGAGATATTGGCGGTGCGACACAAGCTGGGGGAGGCTGTGGTGGGCATATTCAAAGACCTCGAAAACTCAGTAAGAAACGATGTGGCGAAGAACCCTGTCCCGAATGGGGCAGTGCATCCGCTAACACGCTACACCATGAACTATGTTAGGTATGCTGTTGATTTCAAGGTCACTCTAGAGTTGGTTTTCAAAGAACATAGAAGATCATCATCGGATGATCTGTTCAACGAGGGGTCAGAGGCGACGCCATCACAAGGCAGTGAAGAATCAGCCGAGTCAGAGGAGAGTATGGAGGGCGAGAAGATGAGCAAGATATCGCCATTTGCTGCACAATTGGTGAGCATTATGGAGATACTGGATGCAAATTTGGACGTAAAGTCGAAACTGTACAAGGACCCTTCGTTGAGATACATATTCTTGATGAACAATGGAAGATACATGCTCCAGAAGATAAAGGAGTCGCCGGAGATGAGAGAGCTGGTAGGAGGGATATCAAGCCGAAAGAGGTCAACAGAGTTGAGGGCATATCACAAGAACTACCAGAGGGAAACATGGAGCAAAGTCCTGCAGTGTCTAACACATGAAGGGCTTCAAGTACATGGAAAAGTGAACAAGCCTCTTTTGAAGGAGAGGCTCAAGAGCTTCAACCAGCTGTTTGACGAGATTCACAAGACGCAGAGCGCGTGGGTGGTGAGCGACGAGCAGTTGCAGTCGGAGCTAAGGGTGTCCATTTCGGCAGTCATGATTCCTGCTTATAGGTCTTTCTTTGCTCAGTATTTAGCACAAGGGAAACGCATGGATAAGTATGTTAAGTATCAACCAGAAGATATAGAGGTTACCATTGATAAACTATTTGATGGAAATCCCACTTCCATGAGGATAAGGCGGTAAAGTTTTTACTTTTTTTTATCTTGGATGAACCATCCCTATGTCATGTGTGCAGATTTTATTTCTTCATATATTTTTGGTCATAGACCATGGATGCAGATCTACGTACAGCAATGGTATTTTTTTTTTACTCTTTTATTTCACCTTTTTTTTTGGCATCATGAAGATAAAAATTAACTTTCCTTGGTCTTCAAACACTAGCATCTTTATAGCTTTTATTTATGATTTAATAGGAGTGTTGCTATCTTGCTACAATATTTAAAATAAAAACATGTCCTACCTAACTAATAAAAAAAGAAGAACAATTGAATTCGAGAATATTTGGACCCACAGAAAAAGATTTTCAAAATATCATCAAGCAATCGTGTTGCTCAACTTGCTCACACTCGGCTATATTTCAACTACTCTATAAGACCAGAATATTGAAGTGTAAGGCAACGGAGGGGAATAAAAACACTTTGGGAATATTTTCTACCAGTTAAAGGAGATAGGAGCACTCGAATAGGAGAAGCACTCGAATAGTAGCACCAATGTGAGCAGGAAAGAAGTGAAGATTTCATGGGATAAGCCACCCGAGGGATGGGTGAAGATCAACACGGATGGAGCTTTGGAGTGTGGTACAAAGCCTAATGCTCGCCTGGAGTGAGGGTTACAGGAGGGTGATTCTGGAGACAAACTCACACCTTGTAACAACCATGCTAGGAAAGGAGATTCCATGAGGTCACCCGCTCGTCAGTCTTGTCAACACATGTCAGGGCTTTCTAAGAAGAGACTGGTCTGTCCAGTTTCGACATGTGTTCCGCGAAGCTAATTACGTTGCGGACCACCTTGCCTCGCTATCTTATAGCAATAACATTGGTTTATCTGTATTGCTTGACCCGCCTGAGGGTGTTTATTCTTTTTTTTGCATGACGATGTTAGGGGTCGGGCTATCCCCCGTTTGATGCCTACTTAGCCCAGTTTCTTTTATCAATAAAGCGCATTAGAAGCGCGGAGAGCTCCGTCTGTCTTTTTCACCAAAAAAAGTTAAAAGGAGATAAGAAATGAAATTCTCTCAATTAAGACACAAAGCAAAATGAATATTTCCTTCATAACTCTATTCTTTTGGAAATGACCCAATTGGAGAGGGAGGGGCTCCTCCCTCTCTCTAAAATTCCCCAACTCCAACCCCAACCCCATATTTGTTCAACCTCAAATTGCCACCACTGCTGCATCACCACACCACCATCATCCTTATCGGGTGACTCCCAATACCACCTCTTGTGACTCCCATCAACACTACCAATCCCCGTCGTTATCATCCATTGTGAATCTGACCCTCATCTACCCCTGTCCCAACCCGTAACCACCCCTTGCAATTTTGACTCGCGTCCACCCCAACCCTAGCATGTACCCAATCCATCAATTTGTAGAAGGCTGATGTGTATTTCCGGCGTTCATCCACCCTTTTCGCTTAGATGAGTCACTATCCTAATTTTCCGCCTTCACCACCGGCCCGGCTGTCGCCACCCTCTTTCGGCTTTCGTCTCTCACTCCGTCCTTGACCCATTTCTTGTCTGAGATGGCTCATTGCACTGTTTGCTCCATCTTCCTGTAACTCCACTCAATGTTGCTCCACACTTCGGTCATTTTCTTGGGCTCAAAGCATAGTTTACTTGAGCCCAAGTGTCTCCAATTTAAAAAAAATGAGGATATATTGCTCCTGTGCTTGATCACATCATCCATCATAAACTATCCAATCTTATACGCATGGTTGGATGATATATTAAAAAAAATTGATGGATATGATGAGCTCCTTTCCATTAGGCAACATGGATAGACTAAGGTCCATGGTTGCTGATGTTGAGGAGAACATTTGCTCCTTGAGTCATACCTCTTTTTTGCAACTATATACTGAAAGTTCTTGGCGAGTGGCTTTCAATTGGTTTGAGGTTCAATTCGATCTACTGAAGGATCGAGAAAAAGTTTGGAGTGGAAGGCCCTACCATGTCTCAGGATGGTTCTTTGGCCATGGTGCTTGAAGTTCAATCCCTTGGCAGAGCCACTGATGTCCTCATATTTATTCATATTTTGCATCATGTTTTTATTTCATGTAAGTCATTTTATTAGCTTTTGTGTTGGGAAAATAAGGAAAATGTGTAGTTATGCTTAATATTAAAAGATATGGAGTCTACACAAGCTTTGGTGTGATTTTGTAGGTTTTGAAGCTAAAAAGAGGCGATTCTAGAGCTTAAGGAAGAGTGGAGAAGGATGGAAAAAGGACACAAAAAGATTGGCAAAGGAACAAGTGAAGAAAAGGAGAAGCGTGTAGCAGAGCATCGGCGCCGACACCCAACGAATTCCAGCAACACTGTTTTTGAACAGACCCTCGGCGCCGATACCCTGACCTCGGCGCCGATACCCTGCGCGAATATGCGAGAGAATTTTGTGGGCTGATTTAATTGATTTTTGGGCTTTTTAATTAGGGTTTCTATTTAATTCCTTTTAGGATCTTTTAGTTAGATAGACTTAGATAAGATATATTATTTTCCTAAGATAAAATCTCTTTCCTTGGAGATTAAGTCTTAAATTCTATCTTTAAATAAAGCCTATTAGGGGCTGATTTTAGGAGAGAAGACACGTTGTACGTTCATAGCGCAGGGCTGCGCGCAACAGCTGTAGGAAGATTTTTAGAGTTTTGTTTTAGCGTTTGATTTTAGGAGAGAAGACACGTTGTACGTTCATAGCGCAGGGCTGCGCGCAACAGCTGTAGGAAGATTTTTAGAGTTTTGTTTTAGCGTTTGGGAGAAAGTTTCGACGTGTTTGTTGCGATTGAACGCTGAATTTACAGGTTTTATTTAGTTTAATTTCAGCTTATGTTTTCTTCTCTGAAATTCATGTTTATTTACTCCATGTTTGAGTAGTTCTTTTCTCTTTTAGGGTTGAGGTGATCCCAACAATAGAGATGTGTGTTGAATTGATGGATCTATGATTGTGTGATGTTTTTATTGTCTTCTACCTATGTGCTTAACCTTTGATGAAAGTCTAAAGGAATTCATAGCTGCAATTGAACTTGACAAAGGAAATTGTTAACTTGATAGTAATTAGGGTTTTCTAATGAAAGTTAAAAGATCCTAATTAAGAGAAGGTAGAAACAAGTAGGTCTTTTATGCGAAAGTGAATGGATTTACTTGTTGATTGATGAAACTCAATTGTTTGATGATAGAAGCATGATCTTTTATATGATTCATTGATTTGCACATGTATTTATTGTTGTGGTGATCCTTTTCCTTAGAAGTTTTTCCTTTTATTGATTAAAATTCAGATTTTATGCTCTTATCATCGCCCATCTCTCTTCCATCACTTTTGTTAGTTTCAACCCGACAAAGCAACTAAGTAAGAAGCGCTGACTCTCTCCTGTGGACGATCCTGACTCCCTATACTATAGCGGGGTCTTGACTACAAATTTATTTGGTCGAGAAACCCTCTCATCAAATTGGCGTCGTTGTCGGGGAGAGTTCAGTCGCGCATTATTTAGTTGTTTTTAGGGTTTGGGAATAGCCCATCCCTTTTCTTTTGCATATATTATTTTCTTTTCTTTTCTCTTTTTATTTTAGTTAGTTTTTATTCGTCTTTTCTTTTATTTTAGTAGTTTTTATTTTCTTGAACAACACACCTCCCATCCACCCGCCTCATCGCGGTACCGACTTGGTGCCGAGTCTTTGTTATTTGATTTGTTCGTCTGTTTGAGTTTTCCGGATTTGATACAATATGGAGGATGCACAAGAGTATTATGAGTATCTAGAAGCAAAGGCCGAAAGGGCTAGAGCGGATGAAAGACGGAAAGCAAGGATGAAGGAGTATGCAAATTTTTTTGCCGAGGTTGATGAGGATGATGAAGATTATTTTGAATTTGATAGTTGGAAAGCAAAACGGTCATCCGAGGATTCAACCAAAGTCCAAGAGTCATATGGGTCCTATCAACCAAATGAGGGGTACTATGCTCAACACAGCTATAGGGACCCATATGAGCCCTATCATCCATGGAGTGTCTCACAACGAAAGCTTGCTCGGGAGGAAGAACTATCAAGGGAAAAAGACAAGCTAAGGAAACAAATACGGATGCTTGAGTTAGAACGAGAAAATGCCAAGCTAAGGGAAGAGATACATTTTCTTGAGGCGAACCCGCCTTGTCATCTATGTGGAACAAGGTCCCATCTTGGCCGTGCTTGCCCTAGCTTTTATCAAGAACCATATCCTCCCTATGAGCAATGGAGGCCAACTCTAGACGAGTCAGTCAATCCACGAGAGCCTGCAACAAAGCCTCCGTCAATAGAGCAAGAAGTTCAACAAGAGGTGCAAGGCATTAGTGAGGAGGTTGACGCATTGAGGAAGCTACCAGAGCCGTCAGATTCACCACCGAAAGCCGAGGCTCCACAACCAATGGAGGAATATGAATATTATAGCGTACAACTTGATCGCTATTACAATTGCGAGCCTATAGGTGGAGAAGAGCCCATGGTCGAGTTGGTACCCATTCCAACCAAGTCCACATACACATGTGCTGACTCGACCCAGGCTCCTGACGGTCCAATATCGCGTCGAATGGAGGAAGAAAAAGCTACAGAAGCCTCGGCGCCGACACCCTCAGCCTCGGCGTCGACCCCTCTGGCAGACAAATTGTTCCTGCAGAATGCTGAAAATGCTAAAGGTGTCTCGGCGTCGACACCCCCTACCTCGGCCTCGACACCCCTGGACAAAGAAAAGTTTCTGCAGAAACATGAGAAGGCTACAGATGCCTCGGCGCCGACACCCTGCACCTCGGCGCCGATACCCCCTCCTGAAGAGTGAATTGAAGAGCAACTTGTTGAGGTGGACGCGCCTATTTTCAGGGCCATTTCTACTTCGATCTTGATGCCGCCACTACCATTGTTTCTAGAGAAGCCATGTGAGAAACCCCAAAGAAGAAGAAAAAGAGATAGAAGTTGTTCTTCGATGCACTACACCGCTACCTTTGACATTCACGGCGAAGGCAATTCCCGACGATCTCGAACAACCGTCTTTCACATTCAAGTATGGGGTCCTCGCAAAGTGGCACATTGAAGATGAGGCGCTAGAAGAAGAAGAAGCGGAGGAATCTCTTCCCCCTCCACCATTGTACACCAAACTCCACAACGAAGCACATTTATTTGTGTATGATGGTGGGGAAGCAAATCAAAGCCATACCAAGAAGAGGAAGAGGAGCGCATATGAGGAAGGCACATTTGCTGAGTGCTTTCCAAGATGGTGTCTAGCAAGATCCTTGGAGGATGAGTGGGTTGAATGTTGGAGTGTCCACTCGGGAAGGTTCAAGCTCATCCATAAGGAAAGGAAGAGATGCATAAAAAGGTACAAGGAGCAAGAGCCATATCACTTGAAAATCTATCCCGATGTACCACCAAAGGATGTTCCACCACCACCTCCACCAGCTGAACCACCGGATCCACCACCTCCTCCGGACCCGGATTGAAGAAAAAAAAGGGAAGTAGGTCGAGCTATAGGCTTTAAATATAGCGCTTACGGGAGGCAACCCGCTTTCTTGCTTTTTGCTTTTGATTTTTAGTTAGGAGTTAAATAGCCAAAGACTTACTGTTTTTGTTGAGAGAAGATGTCCTACACATCAGCCATGGTGCATAGGAAAGAGCGGAAACATGCCATGAAGGAAGTCGATGTGCTGAGAGGTATCGGCGTCGACGCAACCCCTGTCGACGTTGACCCCCGTGCAGATTCAACATACCGAGCACAACCCAGACAATCCCTGATTAAGAACCCATAATTAAGTTCCTAGTTTGGCAGAGGAGAAGGCTCCATCAAAATTTAGTTTGTACCAGTTATCTATGGGTTTTTTCCACTTTGTGATCCTTTTCCTAGTCTTTGCTGGTTTGATCATTTTGTTATCCGTGTCCTTATTTGTGCTTAAGTCATCCATTTTTGCTTTTTCCCAGTTGGTTAATTGTTCTTTTATGAATGATGCTATAGTTTTTGGGTTGGCTTTGATTTTATCGAAAAGAGCTTTGTTCCTGAAATACCATAAACACCACCAGACAGTGGCAAGAAACGAGAATTCTTATTTACTTAAAGAAGCATGGAGTGCACATAGTAATTCGGTTATGTTTTGAGTGGTGTTATATATATTCTTTGGAGGGTGTTGTAAGTTTTTGGGGATAGATGTTGTAGTGTGATTGATGTTGTTGGGCAATGGAATAATAAGTGATCAGTATCTTCGAAGTTCATGCCACATGAAGGGCAGTCAGTGGGAATGCCCACACCTCTAGAAGCTAGCTTAGCAGATGTTAGTAGGCCATTTTTGGACATGCGCCAAAAGAAATCTTTAATTTTTGGGGACACATCCAACTTCCATATCCAATCGAGCTCCGATACAGAGTGATTTTTTGCTTTGTTTATAAGTTCCATGGCCGAGGCCGTTGAGAACCACGCGTTTTTACTGGGAGCCCAGTATAGCCGATCTTGTTGGATATGTTTTGAGATTTATATAAAGCTAATTATACTTATCAACAACAAAAAAAAGAATTTATATAAAGCTAATTAAAAACTGAAGAGATGATGGAAAAGGTAAAAATTAGGACCTAGGGAATCAATTTCTCAAAGTGAAAATCTCCAAAATGAGGACTCATTTTCTCAAATTTAGAGAAACTATAATTGTTTTCACAAATGGGAGGTTCATCATGCAATAAATTAATGATTCACTTTGAAAAGGAGCAAATGATTTACTTCTAAGAGCATAGTCAAATTTTATTTTACCTCAAAATCACCTAAATTCTAATTACCACAACGAGCTCATCAAACTCTCATCACAAACAGTATGGCCTCACTTGGGTGATTAAGAAGAACAAGGGGCTAATGGATGCTTGACAAAGTAGATTAATCTCATTGGTCGAATTAAGAGATGGTGAAGAGATCTTCTCTTTTACTATCAGGACCCCTGATAGTAAATCCCCAATTACAAAACGATGTCGTTTTTTTTTTTAAAAGTTGAGCGCCCCCCCTGCGTCCGCCCCTGATCAGGAGCCCTCGATCAACAACTGCAATAAAGAAAGCAAAATAGAGCAACAAATTACCAATTGTTGACAATAAAACCGAAGATCTGTGATCCATCCAAACTTCGATGGAAGATGAGGAGGATTGACGGTTTTTAAACTTCCTTTTGACTTCAATAGATGGTGAGAGTAAATAGGTTGGCTCCCTTCTTCACAATCGACGTTGGACAACCACGATTTCAAGAGAGTGAGGTGAGAGGTAGATTGAAGCTCGATCTTCGTCTTGTATGATCAGCCTTCGAGGGACGATGCGAGAAGGGGAGGACGAGGTTGATAAAATAGATTTTGCAATTCATTTTTCAAAATTAAATAATTTTTTTTAGAAATTTTAAAAACTAGTTAAATTTTGAATATGAGTATAAACTCTATATCCGAAAGTTAAATAAAATTTTAAGGACCATCGAATTGTTCCAAGGACATCAAATTCCATTTAGTATCTTGTGCAAAGAAAATAATTAAAGGCTCGTTTTCCACAACTTGGAAACTACTCCGTATTTCTTTTTAATTACGAAAAGGTACCACCAAAAAGCAACAATGACAATTCCAAACACGGGATTGAAGGGAGAAATTAATAACAACAACGACAACAAAAACAATATACTTGAATCCAAGGAGGAAGCAACCCTGCACTGCATCCCCAAATTTCCCCCTTTTGGAATTCAAATCAAAAACCCCTTTCTGACCGCCATTCGTGATTTCCCATCATCCCACCCATGATCCATAGACACACGACTGGCCGGCGACGGCCACCTTCATCAATTCAACTACCAATGTCATATCCAACCACCGCAGTCTCCTCCCTCCTCCTGTTACTCCTCTCCCTCTCATCCGCCTCCAACGACACCCTGACGCCGTCAGACTCTCTCTCCGTCAATCGCACCCTAGTCTCCGCCGGCGGTAACTACGAGCTAGGGTTCTTCTCCACCACCTCCGGGAGAAGCTATTACCTCGGGATATGGTACTTCAACCTCCCCACCAAGACCGTCGTCTGGGTCGCCAACCGGGACTCTCCAGCCTGGAGCTCCTCCGTTTCTCTCAGCCTCGGCACCGGCGGCGGGATCGTCCTATCGGAGACAAACCGCTCTGAATCCGTGCTCTTTTCTAATCAGTCCAAAGCTTCCAATCCCGCCCTCCAGCTCCTCGACACCGGTAATCTTGTGCTCCGGGAGGCTGACGACACGGACGCCGATCATTACTTGTGGCAGAGCTTCGATTACCCCTCCGACACCCTGCTTCCCGCCCAAAAACTGGGCTGGGATAAGAAATCAGGTAATTTATCATCGATCGATCTCCGCCCAATCCAATACATGTATTAATCGATTTAATTAATTAATTTAAAAAAAAAAACAAAACAGGAGTGGACAGATACATAACGTCCTGGAAGAGCAGCAGCGATCCATCGTCGGGAAACTACTCGTTCCGGCTGGAGCGAGCAGGGGACCCGGAGATATTCCTGCTGAAAGGGGGGAGCGAGAGGATATACAGGAGCGGGCCGTGGGTGGGGCAGAGGTTCAGCGGGGTGCCGGAGATGAAGCCGAGCACGGCGCTCAACTTCACCTTCATCGACAACCCGGGATCGGAGGTGTACTACGAGTTCGACCTGGTGGACCCGACGATAAAGTCTCGGCTGATGGTGGACCCGTGGGGGAAGCTGAACAGGTACACATGGGTGGAGGACAGGAAGGTGTGGAACCTGTTCTGGAACGCGCCAAAGGACCAGTGCGACGAGTACGACGAGTGCGGGGCGTACGGGGTGTGCAACGCTGGGAACTTGCAGGTGTGCGGGTGTACGCAGGGGTTCAAGCCGGCGAACCCGGGGGCGTGGAGGCTGAGGGACGGGTCGGACGGGTGCAGGAGGAGGACGGGGCTGGAGTGCGGGACAGACGGGTTCGTGGTGATGAAGGAGATGAAGGTGCCGGAGAGCGAGGGGGCGGAGGTGTGGGAGGGGAAGGGGCTGGAGGAGTGCAGGGGGATGTGCAGGGAGGACTGTAACTGCACGGGGTATGCCAGCTGGAGAGTGGTGTACGGGGAGGAGAGGGGTTGCGTAATGTGGAAGGGGGATTTGATGGATATGAGGACCTATACCCAGGGTGGTCAGGATCTCTACATCCGTCTAGCTGCTGCCGATCTCACTGCAGCTACCACCACCGGTAAGCCCCTCCATCTCTCTGTCTCTCTTAATTAACTCGATCATTAATCTCCATCTTCCCATCTCATCTCATTCTCTTAAGTATTATATTACATTAGTATATTACTCCCTGCGTTAAGAAAAACATGTTGTTTTAGAAGTAAAATCTTGTTAAGAAAAACATGTCGTTTTAGATATTCTGGAGTTTACTTTTCAAAATTATCCTGGTAATGATTAGATATTTGTTAGTTGTAATAGTACCCTGGTCATGGTGCAGGTAGTACACCTACAACTGTCAATAGGTGTGAATTTGTTGCAGTTGTTTGTTCCTCCTCGTCTGCCATATAGACATTGCTAACCTAAGTGAAACAAGAGTTACCTACATATACAAGATCAGTGGATCATATATATGCATATTTGTAGGAATCATGTGAAAAGCAAGCTAGGGGAGTCAAATGTTTACACATGATACTCACTCTGCCTGAATTTTTCTTATATGTACAGTACAATTTTATTTTATCAACAAACCTTTTAATTTAATAAATAAATAAATAATTTTGTGTCTCAGGTAGAATGCAGAAATTATCTGTGTCTCATTATTCTTTCATTTTTACACATTCTCTTTAACGATATTTACTTGGATGAATTCACAATATATTCTTAATGTATATATTTTTTAATAAAAATATTTTTTTTTAATATATATTGTTAGAAGATCATAAAATCAAAAAAAAAAAATTCTTCTAATAGCTAGCTAGAAGAGAACTTGTATATTATAGGAGCTAGTAATAATGCAAGTATGATAGAATTTGAGATCCTTGGATAGTGGGGGTAAATAAATTGATAGACAAAGTGAGTTGGTCGGGGCCGGCCTGTCCTTTTTGACTGTTGGTAGGTAGGTAATATAGTGGTCAACCCGGTAGGTTCAGTTTTAGGCCACCAATTCTTGTTCAATCAACAACACAATCAATGTATACATGGAAGTTGTACTCGACCAAACTAAATGTGAATGTACGTGGCTGATTTTTCCATCAACGATTCCTATATATGGATTTTACTCCCAACTCTAAAATAACTATTTTCCTTTGCCATATATGTGGTCTCATTATTATAAATAAAAATAATTAAAATTGTGGAAATTATCAATTTATAATGTTGAGTTAAGTAATGCAATTATCATAAAAAGTATATAAATAAAATAAAATGAAAATAATTAATATTGTACGTAAAGATTAGGTATACTTACAATTTGCTCATTTACTTGATTCTTTCCCGGTACATAGGTTTATATAAATAAATAAATAAATATATATGGTACATTTTTCATTAAATTATTAATACTTGTTGATTATCTAATACAAATAAATAGTGGGTCAACTTTTTGGCTTTTGTTTTGGATGAATATAAAGAAAACGATAGCGGGTGGAGATGAAGAAAATGGAGTTGCATCAAATCCCAATTAGAAAAGCAAAACAGGAATTAAGCATTTGCTGGTTATAAAAACTGAGATTCCGTCCCCTTGAAAGTCCAATTAGGCATGCACCCCCATTTAATTAGTAATCAGTATCGGCTGCTTAATTAATTATAAATGTAAGACTTGAGGTCGTTACAGGTGAATACCATATATTAAGATACTTTTATGAATATTATGATTGTGCATTATACTTGAATTGAGTATCATGGATACATGTAAATTAATTGACTGCTTTTATATTCGGACATTTTATGGAGGAATCACTAGAGTACATAACTGCATGAGATTTATGTAGAGTTTAAAGCAAACCTAATCCTCAGACTAAATCTATCAATAATAAATTCGGATATAAATAAAAGCTATGTGATTTAAAACCTATATATTATAATAGAATTGAATGTTGTAGTGCATAAAATTAAGTCAAATAAAATTAGAAGAAGAGGTATGAGCGGATGGATACAATTATTAAGTCAAATAAAAGCTATGATATCATATCATAGAGTGAGTCATCCGGCGTGGGGGCCACACGCACGTCAAGCAAGCCGAGCACGCACAGTGGTTCCATCCTAAAACCAATTGATATTAGGTTGGATAGCCTACTAGCTTATATGCAAGGCTTGGATTTACTTACTAATCAATATGGATCCCCCAATCATATTCTCAACAACCTCGATCCGCAGAATCGGAAGGTGGTGGGTCAACCAAAAACAAGAAAGTAGGCATTGGTGTTGGAGTCTCAGCTGGCATCCTTATCGCAGCATTTGCAGCCATCTTTGTATGGAAAAGGAAGAGTAATTGGAGTGTCAACGACGAACAGATTAGGGGTACGTGCGAGATTCAATGGCCCAGATTTTTTTAATATCATACGTACGGGTTGTATATATATGATCTATATATAGTATATTGTGTCTAATTAACTTGGCATCTAATATTGCAGCATCAAGAACAGGAACCACAACTGAAAGAAGCCAGGATATCTTGTTCAGCAGGACAGGCATCCCAATCAGTAAAAGAGATTTTTCGTCGACTGACAATCCTATTGATGATTTAGAGCTTCCACTGTATGATTTTGATGAGATGCTGGTGGCCACCAACTACTTCTCCGAAGAAAACAAGCTTGGACAAGGTGGATTTGGTCGTGTTTATAAGGTAGGTGCTACTCACACTCACACTCACACTCACACTCACACTCACACTCACACTCTTTTAAGTGTTGCTACCTACATTTTTCAGATCAAAAGGCATATATATATATATGTTACGGAGTAATATTTTGTACTGTGTACGCGCAGGGTATGTTGGTTGAGGGGGACGAAGTAGCAGTCAAGCGACTATCAAGGGAGTCGGGACAAGGAGTCGAGGAATTCAAGAATGAGGTTAAACTGATCGCGAAACTTCAGCACAGGAACCTTGTCCGCCTTCTCGGCTGCTGCATTGATAGAGATGAGAAGATGCTCCTTTACGAATACTTGCCTAACAGAAGCCTCGATTCTGTTTTGTTTCGTAAGAGCCCTCGATCTATATACTACAACAACTCAACGTACAAGATTCATTAATATCCAATTGTGATCTTTTTTCTTACAACATGTCATTCAATTCCCTAGCTTGTGCGCGTGCAGATAATGAGAGACGTTTATTACTTGACTGGCAAAGGCGATTCAACATCATATGTGGGATTTCCAGAGGGCTCATATATCTTCACCATGATTCGCGGCTTAGGATAATACATAGGGATCTCAAAGCCAGCAACATCTTGCTGGACATCGATATGCACCCCAAGATATCAGATTTTGGCATGGCAAGAATCTTCGGAGGAGATGAAATGGAAACCAATAATACTAGGAGAGTTGTTGGAACATAGTGAGTAATTTCGATCATCCGTCCATCACTTTAAATAATACTCCGGCTCCGGCCCTATATATAGCTAGTCACAAGCTTATGTTTTCTTGTGGCCTGGCAGCGGATACATGGCTCCTGAATATGCAATGGATGGGCTTTTCTCAATAAAGTCAGATGTCTTCAGCTTTGGCGTGCTTGTGCTAGAGATAGTAACGGGGAAGAAGAACCGAGGATTCTATAATTCAGATCACGAACTCAACCTTCTCGGATATGTAAGTAACCTGTTTTTGAAGCAACTATAGTATATACATATATAGTAATGTACGTAGTAATATCGGAAATGGCACATACGTATATATATGTAGGCATGGAAGATGTGGAAAGAAGGGAAAGGGACAGAAACAGTAGACCCATCAATGGGGGAGTCGTACTCAGCAAACGAGGTGATCAGATGCATCCAAGTCGGGCTTCTATGCGTGCAGGAAAGACCGGAGGAGAGACCGACCATGTCGCAAGTGATATTACTGCTAAGTAGTGAAGCAGCCTCGTTGCCTCAACCAAAACTACCAGGATTTTGCTTAGGATGGAGACCAGGAGAAACGGATACGTCGTCAACTCCACAGGATGAGAGTTTCACCATCAATCAAGTTACTGTCACAATGATGGATGGGCGGTAGCAATACCCACATACCTGTAGGCCGGTTTTGTTTCAGCCGCTTCTCTTAAAATTTGTACATTCGAAGACAAAAAGAGACAACATCTCGACTTTGTCCAACATTTTTTTAAATACAAAGCCACCATGATATGATATCATGTAAAGTAGTCCAAGTTATTTTTGGTCTGAATCTGGACGTTTGTTGCATTCATCGATCGATTGATTTGATCATGTAAAGAGATGACATTTCCACTGAACACTTTTGAAACGAGGAAAATGGAATTTGATTGAGAGGTTCTTGAAGCTAACAACCTTGATTCAATTGCTTGAGGCTCACAAATCGGTTACAATGGAGCTGTTGGGTTTATATAGACCCGGGAGTAACTTTATTGCTATTTACAACTAATCTCCCAACATTGCTTTATTTACACAAGAGGCTTGGTAAGAGGATCAACTAGCTGCACTTGTGATCGAATGTATGCAGTTGAGATGAACCCTTCTGTGACCTTCTCCCTCACATAGTGACAATCTATATTGAGGTGATTTGTCCTCTAATGGAACACCGGGTTAGCAGCTATATGTTGAGCTGCTTTATCGTCTCCGTACAAGGTGATTGGCAGAGGTATGTCAACTGATAACTCACTGAGTAGATCATACAACCATAGCACATCACTAGTAGCTACAGACATACTCCTATACTCTGATTCTGCCGAAGACTTGGAGACTGTTTTATGTTTCTTTGTCTTCCAAGTTACCATAGAATCACCAAGGAAGGTACAATACCCACTTAGAGATCGAGTAGAAAACTTGAAAGCACCCCAATCTGCATCACTATAGGTGCTAAGGATAAGCTGTGACTTTGCTGAGTAAAACAAACCAACATTCACTGTCCCCTTCAGATACCTTACTACATACAAAGTTGCTTGCATATGAGGTTCACGAGGACAACTGAGGAATTGACTGAGATGCTATACTGCATATGAAAGATCAGGCCTAGTGATATTCAAATACAAAAGCCTTCCCACCAGTTTCCTATAAACTTCAGGTTCCTCTAGTTTCTTGCCTTCATCAATAGACAAGTTCAATCCCTTTGGAAGGGGGAATGTCGTTGCCTTGCAGTCCCCCATTTCAACATCCTTAAGTATATCAAGAATATATTTTATCTGACTCAAAATTGTGCCCTTGTCTGATCTTGCAATCTCAATACACCTAGGAAGAACTGTACCTCTCCTAGGTCTTGCAATATCAACATCATCTCCTGTCAACATCAAGTCATCCACATATACCAGTGCAATGGCAATTTTCCCATTTTCTTTCCTCACAAACAAGGAATAATCCTTCTTATACTGATCATATCCCAACTTGATCAAGTAAGAGCTAAGCTCAATGTTCCACTGCCTTGAGGCTTGTTTCAAGCCATAGAGAGATCTCTGTAGCTTGCATACTTGACCTGGCTTGGCCTTAGCATTGCCTTGTGGAGGTGTCATGTACACATCTTCATCAATAAAGCCATGTAAGAAGGCATTATTAATGTCCAACTGGTGTATTTTCCAATCTTGAATTGTTGCATAAGCTATAAGGACTCTAACTGTTGCCAACTTTTCCACTGGAGAGAAAGTTGCCTCGTAATCCTTGTCTTTGACTTGTGTGTACCCCTTTGCCACAAGACGAGCCTTATACCTCTCCACACTTCCACGAGCCCCCTCCTTGGAGGCACAAGGAGGGGGCTCGTGGATGCTTGATAGCACCAAACCTATGACGACAATCGACACACACCATGCATGATGGATAGCACTAATCCTATGACGAGAATCGACACACAGAAGACAAACCAAGCTAAGAACAACACATCAAAACCTATCCCACGTAGGAGAACTCGGTTCCTCCCTAGGAGAACTCTTCAAATCTGACTTTTGTCAAAAATTCAATTTTAATATCTGATTTTATTGAATGAATAAAAGCATCTTAAATAGAAAACATAATCCTAGATAAAATCAAACTACTTGGTGGCCAAGGAAATATCTTAAAGATAGATTTTCCCTTTTCCACTTTATTTATCCTAGAAAATAAATATAAAAACTAATTGGATATAATGTCAACTAATAGATATTATTCTAATTTACATTATTCCTAAATAAATATAAGGGTAAAATGATAAATTAAATAGGGAAAGATAATTATTTTCGTCCAAAAAATGAACAGCTTCAAAGATGTTGATTTTCGGCCATGTTCCCGGTGGATTCTGGAAAAATCTTCAACAACAAAGTTGTAAATCTCTTCGTTCTCATTTCAACAAGGTATGGCACGAACCAATCCGATCAATATTGACTCCGAACGGCCCGTTTTACAGAGACGTTGACGTGCGTGAGGGGAGATCGATGCCTATGCTCTCTCCAATCAAATAAATTTATGCTCGAATCCCTCTATAGTATAGTGGAAATCAAGGTCGATCCAAGGGAGTATGTCAGTGGTTCTATCCTAGTTGTTTTTATGGTTGAAAATAGGAAAAATAAGGCAAAAGAAGTGGCGGTAAATGGTGGTAAATTCGCGCAAATCGGCTCAAGTAGCAATCAAATAACACGAATGAAATATATGAGAAAGAACTTCCAAGATTAGGGCTTACCACAACAATAAACACATGTATAAATCAATGAATCATATGATAAATCATGCTTTTATCTTAAAGAGATAGTTTTCACATACTCAACAAATAGATAATAGAGGTGATCACATAAAACCTATTTGTTTTTACCTTTCTTAATTAGATCCCTTTAATTTCGTCAATGATCTCTAATTACTATCAATATCAACAATCTCCTCTTTCAATTCAATTGCAACAATGAATTCCCTTAAACTTTCATCAAAGGGTTAAGCACATAAGTAGAAGTAGATAAAAACATCAAATAAACATAGATTCATTGATCCACACACACGCTCATTGTTGGGTTCACCCTAACCCTAGAAGATGGGGGGACTACTCACTCATTGCAAAGAAAAACACAAAAACAATGGAAGAAATCATAATCTCAAATTGCATAAAACCAAGGCTGATTTGCATGGATATACCATTTCATGGTTCACTTTGCAAAAATAACCTACACTCAAGAAATTGGCAAAGGAATGACAAATTGTCATTCTTGCAAATTAATCCCAACAGGTTGCCGGTTACACTTTGTACAAACCGGGAAAGAGGGTGTAAAAATTTTGGACACGTGTCGAATGGAAAGAGGGTTGGAGAGAGAGGGGGGGAGAGAAAGAGACCCATTTAATTGTTTTAAACTAAGTTTCAGCCATTTTTATTTGTTAAAATTTAAAAATAAATTTATTTTTGAACTTAATTTAATTTTATCTATCTATAGACACCCACTTTGTATATGTTTATTGAAAAAAATATTTCGAAGTAAAGTTTGGTCTATATCGCATCTTGATCTCAATTTGGAGTATGTCATAGATAACCATTTGGATGGAAAATACAACAATTCAGCTGGCACAGAAATTCACACAACTGACAAGATAAACTAGAAAACCTGGGCAAAACCGACAATTGTTGCTCCGGAGATGAAAGGTAAAGCTCCCGACGTGGAAACGATTAAACAGTTAAGACCTAAACCAAAAACTACAAAGTACTAAAGTTCCTAACCAATACATAACAAGTTAAGTACAAAACAACATAATGGGTAGAACCGACAATCGTTGCTCCGGAGATGAAAGGTAAAGCTCCCGACGTGGACATGGAGGAGGGGGCAATGCTCATAGAGGAGAGCATGTCGTTTGGGTCTGTCAGGAGCAAGATAATGGAGACAAGCAGGTACCCGTCTTGGGGAGAGTTCCTTCGCCGGAAGCGTCGAAGGACATAAGCAAGCGTGGCGTGGCAAGGTGAAGAAATTGATGTCTAGTTGGATAACTCTTCTTTGCGTAGTCGAATGTAGTATTTTGTTAGTTTGCTTGTAACTCAAAGACACTTTGGGGTTTTGGTGGTTTTGAATGTACATAACTGGCCGTTTAGTTTGTCGACGATGCAAAAGACAAATGTATGCGATTTTTTGTTTACTAGCCAGTATATGATTTTCCCTAGCCAATAAAATCAAAGTCTATGCCAATAAGATAATAACCCCTGACACATCTTATTTATCTCATAAACTTCTCATCCTAAGTATATCGACCATTAAACTCAAACGAAATGCGTCATAACGCAGAATTCACAATAACCATCCATAACACATATAAACAAGTGACCACAAGACCACAACATACCTTATCAGTAATCAAACACAAGTCATCCAAAAGGTGGAAACGATTAAACAATTAAAACCTAAGTAAGTGTGGAATGGTAAGGTCATCATATGCCGCTCGTCGTACGGACACCTTTTCTTTTCAGTCGGCGAATGATGGTTTTTGTTATTTTGCATGAACTCAAGGTAAAGTATGTAGTTGTCTATTTTGTTTGCCTAAGATGCGAAACCAGAATATTTGCGATGCAAATTACTAGCCAGTAGATACTATTATCTAGCCAGTGACAACTATGTCTTAGCCAACGTAGAAGTAACCCCTGCCGGATCTCGTCTTAGCCAATATAAGACTAATCCCTGTCAGATCTTGTGTCAATCTCAGAAACTTCCCAGCAACAGGATAGACAATATTAAGCACAAACTAAAGCAGTCAGAACAACATTCAGAACAACCAACCATAAAACCATCCATACATAAATCCAGAACATAAGGGATCAGCCATAAAAAAGGGAGGAAACGTTTTAGACCTAAAACAAACACAACGAAGTACTAAAGCTAAAGTCGGCTACTTTCCTTCAACATCTTCCAGTGTGCAGCAGCGAGGGCTTGGTTCATGCGATCGAGGAGGCCCATATTTGAGAAGTGGTTAGACCTCCCTCTAAATCTAATGTCGGCCGCACATATATCCCACTTCATGATTAATATCACCAACAGAAATACAACAATATGAAGTTGCATACGAGTCCACATGCATGATTGTCTTGCCAATGTCAGATCACGTTTGATTCCTAACACAACAAAAAGTCTTCCCTCCTTTAACTCTAGTCATGGCCGCTCGGTGTGAACCTGTGACATCATTGAACAACCTGTTCAGAGGTTGGTAACACCAATGACAGTATATAAAATTCCCTAGCCAGTACTGAAATAATTCTTGCCATTAAAAAAAATGCCTGCCATGATAGAAATGCCAATTTACCTGTAAGCATGTGATTTAGTTACTAGCTGGAGAGCAGAAGCAGTCTGGGTTGCGAGGCAATGGCGATTTACACCCTGCAGATTGATACACCACTTGGTAAAACAGGTGTTCAATCCTCCATAACTATACTGGAAATTAGGATTCCAGATTTTTATCCACATTACTTAATCTTGCCAACAAAATCTAAGAAAGATATTTGACATCTTCTCCATTATTATCCCCAATTCAAGATTCAATTGATTGTTCTTGGCAGAAATCAGCTGTGCAATCCCCTTCAAAAAGATCTTAAGAGTTTCAATTGGTTTAAAACTCAAACTAATAAAGATACATTCTTGAAGCTGCAAACCAATTTTTGGGCAAAATACTTAATGCATTCCACCAGGCACCACATTTACAACCACAACCCACCATTTCTGCAAGTTGAGTTCTAATTAAGCAAACAGAAAATTACCCTCTTTCTTTTTCTTTTTTAAGAATTGAAAAAAGAAAGCGAGTAATTTGGGTGAAATTAAAGTAAACCACTGACAATCTTTCTCAAAATGAATCAACAATTGAACCTCAAAGGGGCAAGATTCGATTTTTAACACTGACAGAAAATTAACAGGAGGCAAGAAAATTAATATGTCGCTCGTCGTTCAAGGTCCGCCATAGATAGAGAGAGAAGGGGAGGGAGAGAAGCAGTCACTGACTCCAATCCGCCATAGATGAGAGCGGGTTCGAACTACGTTCGGGCTTACCGAATTCGATCCATTCCTCGAGGAGGGCGACTTCATTGGAGGGCGAGAAAACGAACAGCGAGGGAGGGGAGATTAGAGCTCGGTGTGGGGTCAGGGGTGCATGAGCCGGTTGGGTTTTGGGCTTGGGGGGTGCGGGTGAGGGTGGCGGTTCGAACGGTGGTGGTTGGAGGGCAGGGAACGGCTGGAGAGAAGAAGGAGGCGGGGCGGTGAGGGTTTTGTTCAACAGGAATGGTGACCTGTGAAAGGGGGTTATGTGAACCGATTATTTTTGCCAATTTTTGGGCTTATTTGCTACTTTTGCAAATTTTGAAGCGAAATGTCATTTTTGCATATACCTCAAATATTTGGTGTATTGGATGCTATTTACTGTAAAACCAAACCTTAATTTAACGTCAATATTCTTCAACCAAAAACTCCAAAGCGTACGTTCCTTCTGCTGTAAATTCAGCCGTATGTGATGCCCCTAATTAGCCTCTAATTGGCTTTATTTAAAGATATAAAATTAAGACTTAATCTCTAAGGAAAAAGATTTCTATCTTAGGAAAATAATATAATCTATCTAAGGAGGGATAAAATATCCCAAGTCTATCTAACTAAAAGATCCTAAAAGGGATTTAGAAGATAACCCTAATTAAAAAGCCCATTAAGCAATTAAATCAGCTCGCAAAATCTTCTCCTGGTGCGCATGGTATCGGCGCCAAGGGTCTGGGTGTCGGCGCCGAGGGTTTGTTCGCTTACAGTGCTACTGGAATCCGTTGGGTGTCGGCGCCGAGGGTCAAGGTGTCGACGTCGAGGCTCTGTTTGAACGCAGTAGGCTCTGTTTTACTCCAGCTTTTCGACTCTGACTTCAATCGCACTTTTCCGAGTCCTCGTTCATCCGATTGACGCATATGAATATGCGTTGGAAAGATCTTTTCAAGGAATAAAACTCTCATGAAGGCTACAGAACATGAATCGAAGTGTTGGATGGCGAAAATAAGGCTTTTCTCCAGCTGCACCACTTTTTCCTTTTTGGTTGGCTCCTCTATTGCCTTCATGATTTTTCCTTAAGCTCCAAAGTACATCGAAACTCTTCCGAATCAGCTCCAAAACCTATAAAATCACACCAAAGCTTGTGTAGACTCCATATCTTGCAATATTAAACATAACTACACATTTTCCTTATTTTCCCAACACAAAAGCTAATAAAATGACTTAAACGAGATGAAAACATGATGTAAAATAAGACTAAACTAGTATAAGGCCCGTGTCTAAGACACGGGTATTTAATTAAAAATTAATATTATTTTTAATTTAAAAGTGCATAGTTATTATATAGTGAGTTGAGTTCATGCCTTGTACGGGTTAATAAAATTTACAGTGTATACTAAAAATTTATAAAGAGCTAATAAAGTTTGAGAGATGAAGCAATTGGAGAAAATAAAATAAGATTGGGCGATTTTGGTATTGGGCCTTTTTTAAATATCCAATTAGTCACCTAGCCCATAAATCAATTTAATTAGTTTTGCCCTAGCCCCCTTTCCAATAGGGTGGGTTGGTCAATGGTCAACCGTTTGACCGTTGACCGGTCAACGTTGACCAACCCATTTTGATGCCAACTTTTTTTTTTTTTTTTTTTTGATACCAACTTTTTTTTTGTAGTGATGCCATATTTTACCGTTTTGATGCCAAAATTTTACTATATTTTATTTTCACTTTGATGCCACTTTTTTTATGTCAATTTTTTGATAATATTTTTTTTACCGTGATGCCATATTTTTGATGATATTTTTTTAAAAGTAGTATTTTTGATGACATTTTTTTCTTTAATGTGATACAAATTTTTCAAAATGACATCAATGGTCAACGTGACATTAGAGTAAACAAAAAATGTCATCAAAGTTTAAAAAAAGTGTCATCCAATAATTTAATTAGAAAAGTGGCATCAGATTGAAAATAAAATGTAATAAAATTTTGGCATCAAAACGGTAAAATATGACATCACAAAAAATGTCATCAATGTTTTAAAAAAGTGGCATTAAAAAAAAAGTCATCCAATCATTTCATTAGAAAAGTGACAATAAGGTGACAATATTTTGATTCCACGTTTTAAGCTCTTATGCCATCAATTATATAAAATTGTCACCACAAAATGTTGGCATCAAAACGGTAAAATATGGCATCACTAAAAAAAAAAAAAAGTTGGCATCAAAATGGGTTGACCGGTCAACGTTGACCGTTGACCGATCAAGAGGGCTAAGCAAGCTAAAAAAACAATTAATGGGCTAAGCATGCTAAAAAAACAATTAATGGATCTATCTAGCTAACCAAATATGCTTAAAGGGGGCTAGGGCCAATAAGAAAAGAAAAGGCCAATAAGTTTGAATCTTGTAGCATCAGCAGAGACTAACTTATCCAATGAGAATAGCAACATTCCTAGGTCGGTTAAAATTATCTTATTACTCGAAAAAGAGATTCACATCAAATACTTTAGCAAATTAAGGAAATTCATGTAGTAATAATACTACCTATTATCTTGCACATCGAAGTAAAGCTAAACATTTCAACCACCAAATAAGCACACCAAAAGCATGTACCAATATTAGAAAATATAAGCAAAATGCATATTTCGTACAATGATAATAAAATATGAAAAAGACAAACTCATATTAATGCTGCCCTTCATGCCACATTTCCCTTCGGAAAGAGCTCTAAAATGTAGAATTCCTACAACAATTGCAGTATGACATTCTTAGGGGTACAAATAAGGCATAAACAATAACTCTGCCATAGCCAAGAGCTCGTATTTTAGGCCGAATGAATCTCTCTATACAACAATTATAGGACGTCGTCTGGCTTACATTATCCACAAACAACTCAAAACTGTTATCATTCTAATATTCCATGAATTCTTGAAAAAAATCAGTACATACAAGGGACACAGTTTACTTCATAGCACATACATGTACCTAAAACAAACTCTGTTTGAAAGTAATAAAATTGATTTTTTCCCATCAAAGAGGTACCAAACAACTTGAAAGTACTTCGTTGATGCCCCTTCTTATTTTGTCTTTCTATAATAAAAATAAATGTCCCTTAAAAATCAGGCAAATCAAATCGATTCTCCAAAAGAAAGGGAAAAAAATCATGCCTCTTGAGGCTTTATTTTTTTTGAAGAGGTGGCAGCCATGATGGATGCAATGTCTGCATAAGGCTCCAATTCACCAGGCAATGCCAAATCTTCTTTGTTGTAGAAATGAGGGAATTAGCTTGTGAGGGGAAACATGACTTCTTTCCCGCTGATAGGCTTCCCACCGTCCCAGCAAATCCTCGCACTTTTAGGTGCCTCGAGTGCTTAAAGCAGCTTGCATAATCCCATCACATAACATGATAAGTTTAGTTTGTTTAGCATCAAATGTGAATGAACTAAATTTCCAAGGGAATTAAAATTCACCGAGCAACGTCAAGGGCATTGAGAGGGCAGAGCACAGCGAGATTTCTCTCATAGGCGGTCATATTTGATCTAGCGGTCAAAAGCTCAGGATGACGCAGCCTCTCGTTCTCTATCAATTCGTCATACTGGTCACTCAAATCGGGAGAACAACCAGTTTTAACCCAAACACCAGTTTCCAACCGCAAATGCACAGCAAGGTAAGGTCCTTGACTTTGCATCCTCTTAGCAATCTTGTCACCAATTTCCAAAATGTGGGGCGCAAACCTCAGCGCGTGAAATGCAACCTTAACCACAATAACATAGTAGCAAAGATTCATTAGTATTTAGTATCAAAGTTTGGACTTCTCATGGAATTGGAAGACAATTGGAACAGACATGAAAAAAATCCTTCCACCAACAAAGTTGACTTTCGTAGCAACTACAACTGACTAATGGCAACATACAAATCACATTACACACAACTTTGAGCTGATCTGATCACGCTAAAATATATAAGAGGATGAGGAATGTACCTTGCAACAGAGCTTCTTGAGCTTGCATTATCCAACAGACTCAGTAATCATAAGATCAAAGGTTACCTTTCCAAGTTAATGTTGGCGAATCCAGCGAGGAGAGACGTGAAGCGGAGTTTGGCACTCCTCCATCAGCCTTTTCCTAAGGTGTGTCGATGGCAAGGACGAACCTATCCGAACATCATCAGCAATCTCCCTTTTGAAGTGCCTCTCAATTGCATTTCGACCTTGCATTCTCTATATTATGTGGGAGCTCAAACTTCAAATTATATTATATGCAGCAGCTACTGCATTTACAACAACTGAGCGAGAGATGCAAAACAGGCGCACCAGAAACAACCCCTTCCTCCAAGAGATAAGTCCTTTTCTCATTAATAGCCTCTCCGCAGCCCTCCTTTTGCGATATCTTCTGCACCCATACTTGTTTTGTTACATTTCCTTATATATTTCTTGCCGTCATCTTTCCTCCACATGTCCAAAAAAGAGTCATGCCCCTTGAGGCTTTAATTGGGATATTAGATCCTCTTCTTGGTAAATCTTGAAATTGGGACAATGAGTTGCTGACCTCGGTATAATGCAAATCAGAGCAATAAAAAAGCATTTCAGGAAATAGAAACAGTTTCAAAAGCGCATGAAATCCAAATTCTATCAAATTAAAGAAATGAAGCAATTCCAAAGTTTATTAAATCCCAAAGCCACCAAACCTGGCATTCGGTAGCAAACGGAATCTCATTGAGGAAGAAGTGAAAGGAGTACATGCCGAGAAGTAAGGTTAAAGTGGGCTAGATTCTAATTTATCTAAATGCTCTTGAAATAAGAAAGCAGTATAAATTGACAAATGACATCAAGATTCAAGAGATAAATTGTCTATCATTTAGAAAGTGGACCCTATACTAAATGACTATGAAATAAAACTCTAAATCAGGAAAATGTTTCTCATTAGCGTAGACTTCCTGAAGAAAGCCAGAAAGCCATAAATGGTTGGGTGTTAGAGTGAGAAACTCTCTTTTGGGGTTCATCTTCTCTTTGGTTTCTCTACTCGCTTTGGCCCTTCCTTCTCCTCCACCCATTGTTCTTCAAATCTAAATGAGTTTGTCTACAAACTTTATGTTTTGGGTGGGTTTTGAGTGGTTTATGGTAATTTTTAGGGTTTTTCACAACTAATTTGTGGGTTAGTCGAAGGTGTGGATGTGCTGTCATTGTGTGGTCGGCGGCTTGTTCTGGCGGTCTTTCACTGGTTCCGGTCCTCTCTCTGGCGTCCGGTTGGTTCGTTTGTGGGTGGTGGGTCTAAGCTTGACGCTGCCGGCCAGATCTGGTTCCTTTCCACTATTCTCCTCCTCCTCTCTCTAGATCTAGAGTTTCAGGGGTTGTTGCTGCCTTTCGGTGCCGTGGATGTTGGACTCGGTGGTTGTGGCTTGGTGGTGGTTCGGAGACGTGAACCAGTTGATGGGCTCGTGCAGCTTTCGGTCCCTCTGGTTTGGCCGTTCCACATTCGTCAATCACCGGTTTCCTGTTCATCCTGGTTCTTGTGAGGGGTGGTTTTGACCCTTTTTCTAGTTCTGTGTGAGAGGTTGTGGAGCTGTTTCCCTTTGCTCGACCCGTGTGTGAGGGTTGTGGGTTCGACCTGGCTGTGGGGGCTTGTGGAGTGGAGTTGTTGTTGATTGGGCTCTTCCAAGCTTGGCTGGGCTGGTATCCCTGACTTCGCCGTCGTTGTGGCTCTAGCGAGGGTGCTTGTGGTCTTTATTCTTGCCTGTGGGTGGATGTGTGGGCTGTTGTTCGGGTGGCTTCGTGGCTCATTGGTGTGTTTGGGTTCGGCCTTGTTAGTGGCCTGTTGAAGATGTGGTCCGTGCTCTCTCCTGTGGTCTGAGTTCTGGGCTTCCTCTTGCTCTCCTTCTCTGTGTCTACTTCATTTTATTTTTGGGGATGAACTCTCAGTAGCCTGAGGGGTTTGGAAGTGGTGTGTCCGGTTACTTGGGCTCCAGGCAGGGTGAGGCGGTGGTGGTGCTCTGGGTCGTCTTTCTCGCGCTCGGGTCCTTGTCCATCTTCCCTGGCTGCTGAGCTCGGTATTTTCTGGAATACGGGTTGAACTCGATCTGAGTCTCTGGTGGTGGGGCTGGTGTGATTTGTGGGATTCTGGCGTTTGTTTTCGACCTTGGGCGGTGGTTCACGGCGTGATGCTGGTGTTTGGCTGACTGTAGAGGGATTGTAGAGGTCACCATTTTGTCTGGTCAAAGTATGTGTGGGCCCCTCCTGAGTTTTGTTAAAGATGCAATTCTTGCAGCTTTAATTTTTCTCCCTGGGGAAATATGATGAGATAATTGACGTGTATTTGGGAGAAAGTTAGTGGGGTCTTGTCACCTTTTGTGTTAGTCGGCTTAAGTGGGTAGAAAATGTGTGGTTGAAATTTGTGGTACTTTAATTTTGTGGGATTGAAATTTGCGGAGGAAATAGTGTGGGATCTACTTTTTTCGTGTAAGACCCATAGTTTGGTCTTAAGTTTCTTGTACTCATGGCTTTTGCCAACCATCTATATATTTAGCTATTCAGAGCGTAGACTTCCTGAATCGTATCGACTCTGTGCCATAGTGTGCTCGATTACTGGAGGGCTGAATTTTGTGGCAAAAAATAATCAATAATACCAATCTAAGCTTACTCGAACCCGACCAAAATGTCAAGAGTCAAGATAGCCTCTTCTCATGGCTCATCTAATGCATAGATTTTGTTAAAGCAGACTCAATATCCATTGGCCACACTTCTTCAATATCATAACAAAAACATGATTAGAATATCTGAACATAAAGAGATCAAGAAAAGTTGGACAAGACATGTCAAAGAAGAAGTGGGAATGTAAAAGCACGGAAACTTACATAGAAGGTGAACACAACAACAATTACTATAATTGATATTCTTCAATCATTAAGACAAAGATATACAGTAGGATCATACCTGGTCTTAAACATTCAGTTTGAGTATTTTTAATTACTACTATTTTAAAGGATCATACCTACACTTGCCACACTTTTAATGCATATATTTCGGTTTGAGTATTGTCTTACACATTCAGTTGAAAAAAATTAACACTCCCTGAAGTGGTGTGCAGTTTGCACATAAGAGTAACCAAAACACTAAAATAATTACCACATGTACAGACAAAGATATCCAGTAGGATCATACCTGGTCCCTTTCAGCCAACTTGGTCCAATCCTTTTTAGAAATTAGCTCTCTATTTTCCTAATAGGGCAAGTTGATATGGTAATTTAAATCACCTAACCATATTATTCTCCTGTAAGGGAATTTTAGATCAATAATTGGAGATAGGCTTCAAAGTATTTAAAAAGGAAAGGGATGTAACCTAATAATTGAACTGAGAATGCTGACTGCCTTCAATAAATTTCATAGACAAAGAAGCATAAGAGCTACTCTATCTTCATAATGATATATAAAGACACCAAAATGCTATTCATGGCCAAACTGCACATAATCTATATTTACATTACATGTCAGAGAATTAAGCATATCACATTTCCTTTCAATAAAAAAAGGAAAAAGAGTTATATACAGTGGCCAGTAATATCCATAAATTCAGTAGCTGCACCAAGAAAATAACTCCCTGAATACCTCTGCATGACAACAAAAAGGTCGACCACCAGTAGGTGAATCCACATGACAAGAAAGTAACTAACAGAAAAGGATTTAAAGATCCAACATCGCCATGAGCTGGTAGGTTTTATTTGCAGTAGCTGCGTGAGTGTCCTAGAGACATCAATCGTACGCAGACATATGACATGGATCTACAAATGTAAAGGCAGAAAGCATTTTCTCTATTGCCTATTGGTTAGCAGACTTCAAACTCCAAGAATAAAATCAAGAGTTCATGTTAATGGCATTGGATCTTTTTGTTTAAATGGTTGCAAAAGCGTTTTCTCTATTGCCTATTGGTTAGCAGACTTCAAACTTAGAAAGAATCCACAAATTGAAAACCTCCAAGAATACTAAAGGTAGAAAAATGAGAAATAAGCTAACAATACTATCCTCTCTTTTCATCTAAGAAATCCAACAGTACAATCAGATCAAAAAAATCCAGCAGTACAAAATGACACATATAACATTACAATTCCAATACATAGATAAATAACAACTCTATCACACACACAGTCCAAACTCATACCTTTCCTTTCTCAACTCCCTCTCTTGCTAATGATAAAAGTGCTTGATTAATGTCTTTCTGGATCCCACTCTCCTCAAATTCCTGAAGAAAAAATAATTTGCAATGTTAAAATTGGATACATAAAGTATCAGCTAATTTTCAAGCTTTTCTATGTGAATCACAACTCAGAATATACAAGGAACTAAAAAAGAGTTTAGCAACTTTGTACCTTACACAGTTACACCAAGTTGGATGTACACCAACTATATAGAATAGCCTCCCTATGAAAACCAAACATCAAGCTTAAGAAAACATAATACCGTCTCTATTTTAAAGAATTTAGCAACTTTGTACCTTACACAGTTACACCTAGTTGGACGTACACCAACTATACAGAATAGCCTCCCTATGAAAACCAAACATCAAGCTTAAGAAAACATAATACCGTCTCTATTTTAAAAAGTAAACAACGTTAATCTTTTGAGTAAAAAAATGGGTTTCATCCAAACAAAATCACAATTTATACCATCTGTTTATGCAATTGCAAGAGTATCCCTTGACTCCTCAAGAGAACCACTGGTAAGGCGGTAACCTAAACACCAGACCAGAGAAGAAAAACTTTTATCAATTCTTTGAATGACATTGTCAGCTTACAAAACCTTTAGAACATCGAAGTCATACAGAAATTCGTAATCACAGATTCACAATACATAGTTTCCATAGTTCAATCCATCCCATTAATCTATGCTTATTAAACATGCCTTTCAATTCATCCAAGCCTGGAAGGCTCAGCTCCTCAGATATAACTTCATCCATTGGTGTATCATTTCCTTGAATTACCTGAAAAATAGATCCCCTTTCACATTACGATTTGATAGGTATGAAGAATTGGATCGGTATACAAGTTGTTTTAGTATTCCAGTAATAGTTTCAAAATGAAAATGCAACCAAGAGCCAACACCATAAAGATTGAAAATTCCCAGACTACAAACAGTCCATAAAGATTGAAAATTCCTAGACTACACATTTTACAAACTCTCATCTGAAACTGTGATTTGAATAGCTCAAACCTAATGTTAACAGCACAAAGAGTTTGCAAAGACTTAGCACCATTAGAAAATATAGAATTCTGGAACAAAGTATAAAATTCTCTACAAATGAGAAACTGATCCGAAAGGGAGATGGAGAGGAAGAAAAGAGAAGCATAGAATGAAGGAGCTTACCAGCAGAATTCAGACCGAACGTGGGTATGAAGTGGGAGAAATTGAAAACCCACTTTGACAGATGCCAATTGAGTACCAAGATTTGCTACCGGCGGCAGCGATGGCTTCCAATTCCAGTCCCAATCGGAAACAAGCATTGCTACTGGCGGCGGCGGCGGGTAGAGATTCCAATCCCAATCGGAACTAAGCAAAGATCAGCGGCGACGACTACAACGACTCGCAGGTCTACGGAGTACTGGATCTGTTCCATGTCTTAACCCTAATCGAACGGACTGAAAATCGCAGAGGAGATCCGACCACCGCCTACGCAACGCAGACTGTCCAATTGCCCTCCTATCATGGCACTAATAGTTAGGACAATGGAGAACGAAGATGTAATTCGATCCAGAAATTAGGGCGAAGAGGAGAGCTTACCGGGGAGACGAAGGGCGCGCAACACTAGAAATGAGGGGAGAAGAGAGGCTGAGAGGCGAGGACATCTGAATTTGGGGTGGTGGGAGGCCGTTACCCCGACGGCGAGACGATGGCGAAGTGGTAGTGAACTGGTGAACTCGGAGAGACAACGATGTGGTAGGAGGTGGCGAAGTCAGCGGCGAGACGGCGAAATATGAGAAGACGAAGAATATAGATGGAGAACAGGAGAAGTGGAGAACGTGGGTATAAAATAAACCGTCTGCGGTTGAGAGTTGAGACAACGGAGGAAGAAGTGGAGATGCCACATAGGTGCCATGTATGGATGGAGATGGAGAAAGAAAGAGCGTTCCTCCTTTGACATCTGGAATGAGGAAAAATGGTGAAGCCACCTAGGAGAGATTTTCTTCTGCTTTTAGGTGTAGTATAGATATGCGGACATCAAAACACCCCATACTTACACTTGCTTGTCCTATAGCAATAACCAAACAATAACCACTACCTAAACACATCCTTCAAGTCTTTGCCTTCGCCAAAAAGCAACATCATAAACGCAAGTGGTCTAAAAGAATCAAGCAATCAAACGTCATCACACATATATAAGAAACTCTAATCAAAAGCAATCGAAATCCAACCTCGCAAGGATATATGTGTTTCGCTCAACTCTCAATGTGTTTAGGCTTTGAATAACATCTCTCAACTCAATCCTTAATGTAAAAAGCTACATAGACATTGTTATTTATATCACCAATCTATCCACCGGAGATGTCAAAGCAATCAAATTCATCAAGAGGACTTATGGCTCAATGAAAGACTTCAAAGAAGATTTCATTCGGTCGGGTTGTAATGTGGCTTGGTAAAAAAATAAATGGTATGGAATTATTTAGGCAAAGTGGTGCTAAAAATCCGGGAATCAAGACTCCTAAACTTCCAACTCAACTCAACCAAACAACTCATCTCAAAATTCAGCACATAACTAACCTCATCAACAATCAAGATTATCAACCCATGAAAATACTTCTAAGCCAACAATTTCATCCAACTCTCACATGTAATAAACTAGGCTCTTAATAAACACGTTTTTTTTTTTGCATTTCTTTTTTTCTTTCCTTTTTTCCGCCGACACATTTTTTTTTCATTTTTTTTCCCGGCAATAATACATATATATAAATTTCCAGAGCCTCTAAAATATAAGAACAATATGAGGAATAATAGCACCACCTTACATAATCTCACTCAAAGCATATCAACAAAGCTCAACAACTTAGCTTTTTCTCCATGAAACTCAACTCAATCAAATTCCAACCAACTCTAAATCCTAATTCCCAGATAAAGGGTCAAGCTTATAATCGGCTAGGAACCAAATTTGTGGAGCTAACAAAGAATAGGCTAAGGCTCAAAGGGCTTCAAGCAAAGATAATATGTAAGGTAGATGAATGAATGGATAAAATATGGCTAAGAAAATATAAGTCCTCCATCATCTAATTTTAATAAGCAATGAACTAGTATCTCATAATCGGTCTCAAGAAATAGATAACCACATCAATGTCAAGAGGTAATCACATAAGGAGAGTAAATCACACATCAGAAATAGAGGGAAATATAAAAATATGAAGAACATTCCCCATAAGATCAAAAATATTTCACTATTTGGATTTCAATCACCTCTACTTAAAATCATATGTGCTCAATTATAATCGCAAGTCAAATTACCACATAAAAATCAAACTTTCCAAGAGACTTAGGCTAAACCATCCAAACATATCATAGGGTTTACATGATCAAGTCGATTATTAGGCATCATCATAAGACATCTAAGTTAATTAGGTGTTTCGAACTAAACTAAAAACTAAAATAAAGACTAAAATAATAAATAAACATGCCATTTTTTCTTCTTTTTTTTCGACATTTTTCAATTTTTTTGTATTTTTGTTTGGACTCAATAAAAATACAAAATATGCAAAAATACAAAATAATGCAAAACAACACCGCCAAAAACAAACCTCAAACCATAAGCATATAGTAAGTTCTTACCCCCACCCCATACTTAAAAAATTACTTTGTCTTCAAAGTATAAGCTCAAAAATAAGAGATGGGTGTAAACAAAGACTTATAAGATAGAATTGGAGCTCATTTCGACCGAAAATAGGTGCCACTATCGTGCCCATGAGTCGAAATCGACCGGTGATAGTTGACGTCGACATGGTTCATGCTCCAAGGTTGTCCTTTCGTCATGCTTAGCACCTACCTTCGTTAGAAATCAAAACCAAAACCTCCAAAAACAATGTTTTAAACAAAACCAAAACAAAATCCAAAACCAAAACCAACAAATATAAAATCCTAAATAATCATAGGTCTATGTACAAGCTCTAGATTTTTAAGTCGCTAGGCCGACTTCTTCGCTTAAGCTCATGTGGGCATTCGCAAGGCCCATGTGGCACGGGCCTCCTCCTCCGGACTCTCTAGTTCGACCTTGCATAGGACTCTTTCCTTATCCTTTAACTCCATTGCGCCGGGTCGAATCTTGTGAATTTCGAATGGCCCAACCTTCCTCTCTTTGAATTTGCTAGGGAACCAATGGCTCTTGACATTGGAGATGTACACCGTATCTCCTACCTCATAAGCTTTTGGATCTTCATTGCATCCCCTACATAATCTCACAAACCAAGGCATACCTCTTCCATTCGTAATAGATAAGTTCTTAATTGAAATAGGGGAAGAGAAATTCATACCTTGAGTTACCTTGTTGGGACCGGGATGGTGGTATTTGGCCCAACTCTCACCTTTCTCGTCAACTCTTCTTTCTATGGTAGCACAACTATCTTCCGCACGTTGTCCTGCTGCTGGAGGTGTCGATGTCGGGGCTGAGGGTGTCGGCTCCGAGGCATCTGTAGCTTTTTCAGCATTCTGCAAAAACATTTTATCCTCCAGGAGGGTTGATGCTGAGGGTGGAGGGGTCGACGTCGAGGGGTCAGCAGTGTCCTTTGTACTTCCATCTCTCTCATCCTCTTGAAGGGTGGCCAAAAGCTCCTCAATGATGCTCTCCTCTTCTTCGGTGGGTGGTATACGAATGGACTCCTCATGATTCAAGGTCCTCTCCATGTCCGTGTAAACTATCTTAACCTCCGTTTTTCTTACCTCCCTTAGATTGGGGTCAAATTGAAATTCAACAAGCTCATCCCCAATTTTGAAAGTTAGGAGACCTTTCATCACATTGATAACCGCATCCACCGTGGCTAAGAAAGGGCGCCCTAGGATAATAGACACAACAGGATCTATAGGCATATCAAGTACTATGAAATCGGTGGGAACATAGAACTTACCTACCTTTATCGGTACATCATCCATCACACCGGTAGGTTCCACCGAGGAGTTATTCGTCATATAGAGCAGCATGTTGACGGGTACTAGTGGTCCCATGTTAATCTTAGACCATATGGAGAGTGGCATAAGGTTCACGCTTGCACCAAGATCACATAAAGCTCGATATCGATGTTCGCCTAGGCCAATGGTGATGGTGAACTTGCCCAGGTCAGCTCTCTTTTCGGGGAAGTTGACGGCGTTGCAATCCTCCGAAATCTCCGACATATACCTCTTATTGCTCAAGATCTCTTTCAAGAATTTGATGTACGCCGGCATCTCTTGAAGGGCCTCGGTAAAAGGAATGGTCACATTCAAGCCTTGAAGAACCTTCACAAACCTCCTAAACTTTCCTTCGGTGAGATCCTTGAGAGCCTTTGAGGGATAAGGGAGCTTGGGTTTGGCTTTTGGAGTGGTCAATACGTTGGGTGTAGGCGTGGATTGGTCTGCAGAGGTATCGGCGCCGAGGGTAGAGGGGTCGGCGTCGAGGGTCTGTTCAAGAACTTTGTTAGAGGTGTCGACGCCGAGGTCAGGGGTGTCGGCGTCGAGGGCATGTTCAAATGCAGTAGGTTTGTTCACTGTCAGGGTGTCGGCGCCGAGGTCAGGGGTGTCGGCATCGAGGCCTGTGTTGGGCTGGGCGATTTTTTCTCTCCTCTCCTTGGCTTCCTTTTCTGGTAGAACCTTTCAACTCCTTGTTTGAATGGCTGCGATATGTTGGGATTTGGGGCTGGCTTCATTTTGGCCGGGTAGTTGGCCACTTGGCTTTGGAATTTGAGCCGCCAATTGACCCAATTGGGTCTCAACATTCTTCCTCCAAATATCAATGTCCCCGAACCTTGCATTCATGCCTCGCAACTACGTATTGATCTCCAAACTAGACTGTCTAGCATCCGCCTTGGCCTCAGCTTGGCCTTTCCTTAAATCTTTCAAAATAGATCTCATATCATCCCTAGGTTGCTCACGATCCACATGGCCTGGAGGTCTGTATGAGGGTCGTTGATCATGTTGAGGAGGATGGTTACCCCAATTGGAGTGCCCGTCTTTCCTTTGGTAGTAGTTGCCTTGGCTCCTATAAGGACCTCTCATGTAGTTTGCTCCTCCATATGATTCGGCGGATTGCACTTGTTCGACATGTGGGAAAGCGGTGGTAATGTGGGAAGTGGACCCACACTCTATGCACGGTTTATTGTTGGAGAGAAACCTTACTTGCTTCTTCAATTTTCTATTCTCATCCTCCATAAATTGCTGCCGCACATCAGGGTCAATCTCATCGGAAGGTTGATAAAGTGGCATCGATGGAGAGGTCCTCGCATCAATGTTTATGAGGGTCCCATAAGTAGTGTCAAACTCAGTGAGCTTGTCAAGTGCATCCCACGCCTCTTGAGGAAGCATCTCAATGTATCTATAGGATGTGTGGATGTTGATCCGATCCTTAGTAGCTGAGTTGATGCAGTTGAAAAAGATCTCTTGCAACACATAAGGTGGTTGCCCATGAGTAGGGCATTGGCGAATCAACTCCTTGAACCTCTCCCAAGTTTCGGCGAGAGTTTCATTCCTTAATTGCTTGAAGGATGTGATCTTTTTGCACAGCTCCGTCATCTTCATAGGTGGAAAGAACTTTCTCATGAATAGATCATGAAGCTCCTCCCATGTGTTGATGGATCGCGGCGGCAAGCTTTCGAGCCAATGAAGGGCTTTTCCCACTAAAGACCAGCCGAAAGCCTTCAAGCGAACATACTCCAAGTTGGCTCCATCGACTATGGTATCACACATCTCCTTCAACTCCTTCATGTGCTCCATAGGGCACTCGTTGGGTTTCCCTTCGAAAGGAGTCCGCTTCACCATGGTGAGGAAGCTAGTTTTCATCTCAAAGTTGATATTGGGGAGAACGATGACCGACTCCGGCACCCGCAACGTAGGGTGCATGTATTGGCGAGCATTGGTTGGAATTCTCTCCAAATCTTCCCTGAGATTGTCGGCCTCCTCTCTTGCTTCCCTAGCAGCGTCAATCTCTCTTTGCCGATCTAGATTAGCAGCGACTTCCCGCTGCGCAACCTCTTGATTCTCCCGGCGAAGCCTTTCTACCTCCGTGCGAAGAGCCTCCAAATCATCCATCTTTTGCCTAAGCTTTTCCTTTAGACGTTGGTGTAGAACACGTTCGGGCTCGGTGAATGGATCGTATAGAGGACGGTCACTTCTTCGCATAAACCTTCAAACAAAACAAAGAAAACAAAATTAAAAAGAAAGATGGGGATGGGCTATTCCCAGCCCTAAAACAACTAGACTAGGCATGATTGATTATTCCCTGGCAACGACGCCAATTTGACGTGCGTGAGGGGGGATCGATGCCTATGCTCACTCCAATCAAATAAATTTATGCTCGAATCCCTCCATAGTATAGTGGAAATCAAGGTTGATCCAAGGGAGTATGTCAGCGGTTCTATCCTAGTTGTTTTTATGGTTGAAAATAGGAAAAATAAGGCACAAGAAGCGGTTGTAAATGGTGGTAAATTCACGCAAATCGGCTCAAGTAGCAATCAAATAACACGAATGCAATATATGAGAAAGAACTTCCAAGATTAGGGCTTACCACAACAACAAACACATGTATAAATCAATGAATCATATGAGAAATCATGCTTTTATCTTAAAGAGATAGTTTTCACATACTCAACATAATAGAGGTGATCACATAAAACCTATTTGTTTCTACCTTTCTTAATTAGATCCCTTTTACTTTCGTCAAAGATCTCTAATTACTATCAATGTCAACAATCTCCTCTTTCAATTCAATTGCAACAATGAATTCTCTTAAACTTTCATCAAAGGGTTAAGCACATAGGTAGAAGTAGATAAAAACATCAAATAAACATAGATTCATTGATCCACACACACGCTCATTGTTAGGTTCACCCCAACCCCAGAAGATGGGGGGACTACTCACTCATTGCAAAGAAAAACACAAAAACAATAGAAGCAATCATAATCTCAAATTGCATAAAACCAAACCTTAATTTAACGTCAATATTCTTCAACCAAAAACTCCAAAGCGTACGTTCCTTCTGCTGTAAATTCAGCCGTCTGTGATGTCCCTAATTAGCCTCTAATTGGCTTTATTTAAAGATAGAAAATTAAGACTTAATCTCCAAGGAAAGAGATTTTATATTAGGAAAATAATATAATCTATCTAAGGAGGGATAAAATATCCCAAGTCTATGTAACTAAAAGATCCTAAAAGAGATTTAGAAGAAAACCCTAATTAAAAAACCCATTAAGTCATTAAATCAGCCCGCAAAATCTTCTCCTGGTGTGCAGGGTATCGGCGTCGAGGGTCTGGGTGTCGGCGCCGAGGGTCTGTTCGCTTACAGTGCTACTGGAATCCGTTGGGTGTCGGCGCCGAGGGTCAAGGTGTCGGCGCCGAGGCTCTGTTTGAACGCAGTAGGCTCTGTTTTACTCCAGCTTTTCGACTCTGACTTCAATCGCACTTTTCTGAGTCCTCGTTCATCCGATTGACGCATATGAATATGTGTTGGAAAGATCTTTTCAAGGACTACAACTCTCATGAAGACTACAGAACATGAATCGAAGTGTTGGATGGCGAAAATAAGGCTTTTCTCCAGCTGCACCACTTTTTCCTTTTTGCTTGGCTCCTCTATTGCCTTCATGATTTTTCCTTAAGCTCTAAAGTGCGTCGAAACTCTTCCAAATCAGCTCCAAAACCTATAAAATCACACCAAAGCTTGTGTAGACTCCATATCTTGCAATATTAAGCATAACTACACATTTTCCTTACTTTCCCAACACAATAGTTAATAAAATGACTTAAACGAGATGAAAACATGATGTAAAATAAGACTAAATATGCGGACATCAGACGCCGCAAAATTGTCAAATATGCTGAACGATTTAAACTTGTTGATATGCACCACTCGTTTTCCCTTCATCATATACCTTGTACTATCATCAACTATGGTCACAAAATATGAAGCACCATTCATAGTAGGAGTCTTATATGGCCCCCACAAGTCCATATGAATCAAATCAAAAGGAGACACAGCAAGAGACTCACTTCTTGAGAAAGGAAATTTCGATTGCTTAGTAAAAATGCAACTTTCACAAAACAAGTCTTTCTCAGCAAAACACTTGAACATAGGCAAATGTTCTATATTGCCATAGGAGAAATGGCCTAATCTAGCATGAACAATACTTGCAGTTTCCTTATTACAACCAGAAAACAAAGAAACCTCACCATTTCTGCTACAACTCTCAACTTCATAGCTTGATATGTGAGACATTGCCTTGAGAATGAACAACCCTCCATCTCTCATTCCAGTTGCTACCCTTTTCTTAGTGAACGGATCCTGAAAAGCACATTCATGCCGATTCCTCTCAATCAGTAAAGCATTCTCATCAAGCACTTGAGTAACATACAACAAATTGTACTTAAATCCAGGCATCACAAGCACATCATACAAATTTAATTTCTCATTTATCTTCACCATTCCACTTATTTCTACAATCATAGTGCTCCCATCAGGCAAGGCTACATGTATAGGATTATCCAGTCTTTTCTTATGCAAAATCATGATCTCATTCATAACAAAATAATATGTTGCACCTGAATCGATAATCCATTTGTGAGTTGAAGGTACACTTGACCCTAAAGCATGAGGAATCATTGATGTGATCCTGGACGATGGTAGCTTGGTCGATGAACCTGGAGGAGAATATGACACCGTTGATGGATCTTGGAGGGATGAACATGTGATCCTAGCCTTGTCAAGGCAACCTCGGAAGTTCTTACCTTGGACGACATTATATTTCCGGAAGAAGAAGACATCAAAGTCTTATAACTTGATTAACCGACATCTGCTCGCTATTTTGGCTCTAACTGGAGTTGTGTTCGTCCGAAGAAGACGCAAGAGAACTCGTTGGAAAGCTCATTTCGAGGGCTACGACATTGTTGAAGACGTCTCCCACCAATTCTACTCTGAAGATGGTCCTAAATCTCGTTCTTTGCAGCACTCTAAGCTGAACGAAATTTGAAGCTTTTTCTTTATCCCACATCAATTACAAATACATGGAGATGACAATAAACTCCTATATGTGTGTGAACTCTTTTCATTTGAAGATAAGTTGAAATTTAAGAAAAAGTGAGTCTTTTAGCTTCCTGTGATTCGGATTAAGAATCTCGTTCTTAGGTGAGAGGCCGGGAACAAAACCTTCGGTGAGAGGCTGAAGGAGATTCCTTAGAGAGAGACGACGGAATCGAAGGGTCGGAAACACTCGGAGTGCGAGGCCGAGAGTGTGGAAGATCAAGTGTTGGAGAGAGCTCGGAGTGCGAGGCTGAGACCGATCTTGCATCACATATCCCTCAACCCCAATCCCCTACTTTAACACCATTCTAAGGCCTTCCACAGCCCCATTATCACCCTCAATCATACCCAAAACGTCACTCCCAAAACAGCCCTCAATACCTCTCAAACGAACCCAATTTCGGAATCGTCTCTGCACAGGCGACGTCTCGGTAAAACTCAGTTTCCTGCTTCGTCTGATCTCTGATTGACAAGATCTGCCCCAATCCGCGACCGCGACTTCAAGATCTATGAAACTAGTACTCGCATGCTCCCAGAAGCCAAGCCAATCGACGGGAAATCAGAAATCTTTGAAGACTGACCTGCTGCTCCAGAAACTGTCCAAGCTTCCCGAGGGCAACGCAAGATTCGAGGACGAATCGTTTTCAAAGGAGGGGAGGATGATGTGATCTAGGGTCGTATATTTTTCCTTTATTTTTCTATCAAAAAATGTCCCACATCGATTGTAAACACTTAAGAGGCAACAATTTTCTCCAATATATTTTGTAAGGCTTGCCATTTTCTAATACAAATTGAATTTTTGAGTGAAAAGTTAAGCACATTTGCTTCCTTTGATTCCGGGTTGAGGATCATGTTTTTGGTGAGATGCTAAAAACAAAACACTTTGGTGAGATGCCGAGGGAGACACCCTAGTGAGAGGCGAAGGTGTCGAAGGGTCGAGATCCTCAGAGTGCGATTCCGAGAGGATTGAGATCGAGTGTGGGAGGTTCAAGGGTGAGAGGCCTGCGAATTTTGCCATACATATCCGGTTACTAGTAGAAGGTTTATCCCTTCAAATAAAGGAGGAACCTCGTCGTCGATCCTGGCGGCTCGGAGTGTTCCCGAGCACATCAATCATACCTGTAACATTTGCAGTTACAACGTGAGATCCATGGTACTCTTGCTTTTATTTGCCTTTGAAAATCTTTGCCATCTCTTGGCACATAGCATTCACAAGTGCCATGTCAACACCTTGGTGCTGCTCCTTGCTGTCTCGCTTCTCATCCAATGGACTGTTCTCATATTCATTCATCCAGCTACTGCACTCTCCTTCGACAGCATTTGCCATCCTGCCAGATGACCTTTTGAACTGAGCACCCTTCCCTTTCTCTGGGAATCCATGAAGCCTATAACACGTCTCTCTAACATGACCCTTCATGTAACAAAAATCATACTTCTTGTTTGATTTTCCCTTATACTCTTTCTTTCTATTCTAACCTGAGCTTGAACCTTGTTGTCTTTCAGATCCTTGCTTGTTTGAATACAAAGCATTGCCACCATTTTCAGTTTGCAAAGATCTTATCACCATCTTTTGTCTCTTTACTTGTTGCACTAGGTAAAAAGCTCTATTCACTGTCGGCAGTACATCCATTGACAAGATGTTGCTCCTTACTCCATTATACTCCTCATTCAATCCCATGAGTAATTGAATTAACTTGTCAACATATTCTTGCTCCAATATCTTCTTAATCAAACTACAAGAACAGTTATTCAATGCCCCACGTGTACACTCTGACATTGCTTCAAGATTCGCAATCTCATCCCAAATTTTCTTAAGCCGACAGTAGTACTCTCTAATGGATCTATTTCCTTGATCCGAAGACGACAATGTTCTCTTCAACTGATACAAAAGAGGACCATTGGATTGACAATATCTCTCTGTCAATTCCAACCATAGTTCTCTCGCAGATCCCGCGTTCATCAGACTCTCAGAGATTTCACTCGAAATCGAGTTCAACAACCAGCATCGAACCATATAGTCCGCTCTAACCCATCTATGAGTATCAACCAACCCAACCTCAGGTTTCTTGTAAGTTCCATCGATAAAACCAATTTTACATTTTGCGCCTAATGCCATTTTCACATTTCTTCTCCAGTTTAGGAAATTCATACCATTCAATTGTAAAGAAACAATTTGCGAACCTAGATGATCTGAGTTCGTCAACGCCATCGGATCACTTGACAGGATTCCAAGCTGTCGCGTGACTTCTTGAACTCTCTGCCCCACTCCAAATTCACCGTTCTCCATCCCGGATCTCATGAAATCTTCGATTGTCTCTGCTATGGTGAAACTTCCGATCGCTTCTGCGATGATGTTGCCCGGCTCCGTCAGATCTCTCTCTCTATCCTCTCTGCTCTTATACCATTTGAAACGAGGAAAATGGAATTTGATTGAGAGGTTCTTGAAGCTAACAACCTTGATTCAATTGCTTGAAGCTCACAAATATGTTACAATGGAGTTGTTGGGTTTATATAGACCCGGGAGTAACTTTATTGCTATTTACAACTAATCTCCCAACATTGCTATATTTACATAAAATGTCCTTCTATTTCACAACTTACTTGTAAGTTGTGTTGAAAGCATTGTGTAAAAAACACTCTTGGCGTCCGCCTAGACACCGCCAAGGTGCTTGGCGTTTGGAACATTGACGGTTTGTTTAGAATTGGAGATTAATTTTTGTTGTTTTATTTTGTTAATATAAAAATTATAGATTGTGATGTTTATTTAAACATGTTTATGAGATTTCATATTTGATTTTATATTTAGATCTAACAACGGTTAAAATGATCATGATGTTTATGGTGTTTTTTTTTAAGGGTAAATTGCTTTGGTAGTCCCTGACCTTTAAGAGTTAGCCACTATCAGTCCCTAATATTTTTAAGTGTTAATTTTAATCCATAACCTTTTACATATTGCTATTATTTGGTCCTCCCATCCAACTAATTAAATGCCAATATTTTATTAAATGTACATTTTCTAATTGCATTTTCTAAATGAAAAACTATTTTTTTTGTTATTGGGTCTCCTTATTAACTATTGGTTAAATTTGGTGAATATCCATTTTTCATGTCAAAATTAAGTAAATGTCCACTTTTTTACATAATTAAGTAAATGTCTATTTTTTCAAAAAATACCCCTTCTTCCCCATCCCTAACCCTTCCTCCTTCCCCATTTGACCATTTTGAATTTTAACATTGACTAGTCAACATTGACCATTCCGGTCAACCCCTGCATTTGGTGACAGTTGAGTATATTTTTCTGGTGACAGTTAATTGTGACAATTATTTTGGTGATAATTGATTTTTTGTGATATTTTTTTTTCCGGTGACAGTTAGGGAAAAATCTTTTCTAGTGACAATTGATTTTCTTTTTTTTTTCTTGTGATGATTGTTGGTGACAAAAAAATTTGGGTGACAATTGATTTTCTTCTAGTGACAGTTGCCACTAACACTTTTCCTCGGTGACAAATGTAGTTTTTCTGCTAATAGATGATTTTCCTGATGAGAATTGTTGGTGACAATTATTAATGACGAGGTTGATGACAATATATTGTCACCATGATATTGTAACCATAAAAAAATTGTCACTATAAAATTATACATCACCAAGACATTGTCACTAACTACAGAACACTGTTTTCATATTGTTTAATCAACCGTATTGTCACCAACTTATAAAAAACTTTGTCACCAACCTCTTTTCAGTAATCTATTGACACCAACAATAAAACAGTGTAACCAACCTTATTTTCATGAAGCTTTGGTCAATAATCTACTATCACCAATTACAAAACTTTGTCACCAATCTAATGTCAACCACCTATTTTTAGAAATTAATTGTCACAAACGACAAAACAGTGTCACCAACCAATTGCCACCAACTACAAAGCCCTTTCATCAAACTAAAATGTTTACAATGCTGATGTTATCACATTTCTCATCTAATATTAACACATTTTTTGTTACAAAACTGAAACCCTAGAACAAGGGGATCATAGACCCAAGAGGGGCTAAACCTGAGCAGACGAAAATTTGATGTACAATATAGTTTAAGGTTTAGGGTTTAGTCTTTAGGGTTTAGGGCCAAGGTCCTAAACCCTAAATCCTAAACCCTAAAATGTGTGTACAATACCAATGTTATTAGATTTGTCATCTAATATTAACGCATTTTTATTACGAAACTGAAACCCTATAACTAGGGGAGCATAGACCCTAGATGGGCTAAACTTGAGCAAACGAATAATTCGATGTACAATACTATAATGGCATCACATTTGTCATCTAATATTAACGCATTTTGGTTACAATAATAACCCTAAGTAGATGAAATTTGATGTAAAGTTTAACTTTATAATACTTAATTGTCAGACTACATCAACTTGCAAAAATATCAAAACAAAGGGAAACAGTTGAGACATTCATACTTAATATCCAAAATAGCAAGATCCTCTATAGCCATTCTCTCTCTCTATACGCATCCATATATATATATATATATATACTTGTCTGAAATAGCTTCAATACCACCATGAAATGCAAGACTCTCGATATATTTGATGGTATACATACCACAACTTCCACTACAATTGAACGGAAGGATAATGAAAATTATATTATAGCTAAATGAGATATAAATTCCATTTGTCACCAAAACAGAATATATAACTCTACCAATTGTCATCAATAAAAAAAATAACAAAATAAAAACATAAATTCCATTTGTCAGCAAAATAGAATATATAACTCTATCAATTGTCATCAATCTAAAAATAACAACATAAATTTCATTTGTCACCAAAACAGAATATATAACTCTACCAATTGTCACCAATCTAAAAATAACAACATAAATTCCATTTGTCACCAAAACATAATATATAACTCTACCAATTGTCACTAATCTAAAAATAACAACATAAATCCCATTTGTCACCAAAATAGAATATACGGAGTATAACTCTATCAATTGTCACAAATCTAAAAATAACAACATAAATTCCATTTGTCACCAAAATAGAATATATAACTCTACCAATTGTCAAAAATCTAAAAATAACAACATAAATTCCATTTGTCACCAAAATAGAATATATATAACTCTACCAATTGTCACTAATCTAAAAATAACAACATAAATAAATTCCATTTGTCATCAAAACATAATACATAACTCTACCAATTGTCACCAATCTAAAAAAAACAAAATAACAAGGTCATCAACCTATTGTCATCAACCTCTTGTAAGTAATATATTGTCACCAACAACATAACAGTGTCACCAATTAACCTATTGTCACCGACTACATTACATTGTCACCACCCTATCGTCACCAACTATAGAACATTGTCACCATATTCTTTTCTTAAACTTATTGTCACCAAAAACAAAACATTGTCACCAACTACAGAACAATGTCGCCATATTATTTTCTCGAATGTATTGTCACCACTCACCAACGACAAAAAAAATTGTCACCATCCTATTGTCATCAACCTCTTGTAAGTAATATATTGTCACCAACGACATAACATTCTCACCAACCTATTGTCACCAACTACAATACATTGTCACCAACCTATTTTCACCAACTATAGAACATTGTCACCATATTCTTTAATTTTGTCAACTATAAAACTCTGACATTCTTACCACTCAAAATTATCACAAATACAAAGTATCACACAAAATGATGTAACCAAAGCAAACAATTGTCACCAAAAACATAAGCAATGTTAGTTGATGATATGGACTCAAGATACATATCATTTGTCACCAAACAAACAATTGTCACCAAACACATAAGCAATGTTAAATCTCTGATAGACTCAGTTCAATTGTTGATCTAGACTCAAGATATATAACATTTGTCACCAAACAAACAAGCAATGTTGAACCCCTGATAGTTTTCGTTTAGTTGATCGATGATACAAACTCAAGATACATAACAGTTGTCACCAAACAGACAATTGTCACCAAATAAACAAGCAAAAATCAACATATGAAATTGAATAGCACATAAAGTAAGAATGAAATTAGAATTATAAATAAGAACACTAACCATTTGGATGATCCATTTGAAGTAGCTAAGAACAAACAAACCCTAAAAAACGAAAACGAATTGTCATCAATGATACCAAAACTTCAAAAATCATAAATTGATTAACAACAAAACCGGAAATTGCTCAAATTGCAAACAATGACATTGAAATTTCACATAAGCATCACACAATTTCACAAGGGGTTCTTGCAAAATTGTTCAAGTTTGGTCGAATTGAGGGCAAAACCACAAAATTGCTCAAACCAAAGGGAAAAGGGAACTGAAAGTAGAGATTGAGAGGACGTGGGGATGGAGAAGAGGTAAGGGATATTGAGAAAGACGGGAACGGTGAGACGAGGTGGAATTTATCTCAACAATGGTTGAGCGAGAGGGATGGGAAAATTGAGAGGGATAAAGAGCGGGGAAGGGGAAGGAAGATTGAGAGAGAGAGAGAGAGAGAGAGAGAGAGAGAGAGAGAAGAGTAGAGCATACCTCCGACCAGACGGCGATCGATTGAGTGAGAAGATGAGATAGAGAGGAACCTCTAAGGTTGGAGATGGTGAGAGACAACAATGAGGGCAAACGTACGTGAAATGTGAACTTTCTACCGGGGGTAGTGTTGGGATTAAGTAAAGTTTATGGACATTTACTTAATATCCATTTAAATGTGGACAATTGCTTAATTAACAATCCTAAATGGATATTTCACCAAATTTTTCCTTAACTATTTTTATTTGTTATTTTAATACAAACCCTTGTATTAGAGTATAATTTACGATACTTTAAGATTTTCCACCTATATATTCAAAATTTTATTTGTAAATTATAACTTCACACAATAAATGAGTTTTTAATGTGAAAATACTATAACACACATCTATATGTATTGATACACAATTAAAGAGTTAAAATATATGACTTAAAATCTAATAGGAAGAAGTGTTATATTAAATTTATAATTTGGGCATTTTTTTATTATCTTATTTAAAAGAATATATTTATTTTACATAACGTGCTACATGTTTTTGAAAGATCGGTAAATGTAATAAGTACTCTATTCGTATCAAAATAGTGGATGCTCAACTTGTTGACACGTTTAATAGGTTAAAAACTACACATAAAATAATTTTTTTATGTAATAATTAGCAAGTCGGGAAAAAAATCAAATATTTTAAGATTAGGGTAATATTGAACAGGACCCCTAAAATTCATTGGACGATCTTGCTTGTAACCATAATCCTTCTCTATTCTCTCTTGGATATATTTAAAAAAATAAATAATGTTATCGTTCAATTTAACAAGAAAATAGACGGGAGGACCAAATAGTAGCAATATGTAAAAGGTTAGGGACTAAAATTAACACTTAAACAGGTTAGGGACCGATAGTGGCTAACCCTTAAGATGTTAATGACTTTGAAAATGCATATTTTATTACATTATATGATTTTTAAATATGTTCAAGAGTTAAATATATGAAAATAACCAAAAATCGTTTATCTTCCAGATTGTCTTGGCGCTTGATGGTACTCCACTGTAAGCATCTGTTGAAAGAATTTACAATAAAATTGACTCTCGATCGATCTATTGCTCAGGCCATATCACGAGGTCAAGTTCTTCATACATTCCCATCCAATCAAAGAGGGTATATGTCACTTAGGGTGAGTTTGGCAATGGGTTAATTTTTAAGGGGTTGAGATTATTTTTAAGGGATTATATGGGGTGGAGATTATTGGGTGGGTTATAGGGATGGATGAGGTTGAGATTTTTTTTAACAATAATCCCGGTAATGTGTTTGGTGGGTAGAAGGTTATTTGTTTGTAAAAAAGAATAAAATGACCAAATTGCCCCCACCTATTTTGGTCTTCCCCTACCTTCGTCCCCGGACCGTCACCCCCACACTATCAATTCTTGTTGACAGAGAACCACCAGTTGAAATTGGACTCTGACGCTGGACCAAATTCGCCAGCATACTCTCGATTCCTCGTTGCTTTGAGTTTTATAAACCTTCAACCGTATCAATCTGCAGCAAGAAGAAGCAGACTCGAGCCCAGATCCCGAACCAGCTTTGCTTCCATGCCTCCGGCTTCGAGTTCCAATGGTAGCGCCTCGCCCAGATCTGCATCCACCTCACCGATTCGGAGCCAAGAAGGAGTAGACTCGAGTCGGTGATTCGACGCCACGCCAAGGGCCAAGAAGAAGCACTCAATCTCCCTCCGTCCCACTGTTCTACTTCCATGGCCGACGCTCCAAGCGTAAGAAAGTCAAGCATGGGTTGTTGGAGTCATGAACCCCGACAATCTTGCCCAGAAAGGGTTGGATAATCGGCCTCCAGAATCCCCATATAACCTCAACCTCCATCACCTCCAACCTCCTACCTTCCCTTGCCAAACGCCCCTGCCTGAGTTGTTGTTTTAAGAAAAAGCCCCAACAATCCCCTGTAATCTCTTGCCGAGCGCGGCCTTAGTCATCTCTGCTTCGTTGCGGGTCAGCACCTCCAACTTAGGATTTTTTTTTTCTGCTTTGCAAAGGGTATCCTTTTTGCAATTATTTCAAATTATATGGTACATTTGGATTTGGTTAATACTCCGTATCTGGTAAAGTTCGGCTTTGTCCAAGCAATTACATTTGTAGATTTTTTTTTCATATAACAACCAAGCTTTCAACCTCTAATGTGTAAAGGATTTGTTTTTGATACAGGTGAAAATTTGAAGGATGGTGAACCACGGTTATACCACTACTCAAGCGTGTCCCTGTGGACGAGAGTTTGAAACTCTGAATCAGCATCCCAAGACGACGAGTCAGACTCGAGGGTCATATAAGTGAGTCGATCCGCCGCTCTATTAGCCTCCCTGAAAAATTGAAAATGTGGGTGAAAGAAGCCATCTCAAACAGGCAAAGCAGACGAAGAGCATCCGACAAAAGGATTTCAATCTCCCAGGGAGTCGACCAAATACCATTCATCGCATTCACGCTCGCGAGGCAGTCACCCTCCATTGCAAATCTTCGAATCCCTAGTCGTCGAGCTTCCAACAGTCCGAGCTGCAAACCAACCACCTCAGCCTAGAGCGCAAACACCATCCCACATCTACTGGCACCGCACGTAATCACCCTACGACCATCATCTCTGATAACAAAACATGGAGAAGAGTTGAGCTAGACAAAGCTTTAGCGCCATCAAAATTAAGTTTAAAGGCACCATTCATAGGCTTAAGCCATCTAATGATATTTCTTTTGCGATGGTTGTCTCTAGGCTTTACTCTAATAGTTTTACCGTCTTCTTCGTCTAAGTCGTCTTATTTAGTTTTTTTTCCAGTTTTTCATCTGGTATTTGATCGTGGCTACCAATTCATGTATTGCTTGTAAATTCTGGTTGTCGAATATAATCTTGTTTCTATTCGTTCAAATACACCACCAGAAGAACACCAAAGTAGCCTTTTGCTCTTGGTGTAATTATCGAAAAATTTCGTTGGTAATGGTCTTTATCCTTTGATTACTTTTGTTAGTATTTGCTATTTTACGTTCAATATCTCTATCCAGATATCCAATGGTTCTTTCTAGAAGCCTCAGTAGTCTGACTGAATATTTGAGTATGCGTTGGAAAGCTCGTTTTGAGTTATGTTGAAGTTGAAACCAAATTTGAACAGAAGGTGAATAGTAAAACGCGAATTCGCACTTTGCGAATGTAGTTAACTGCGCATTTGCAAAAAAAAAACACGAAAAAAAAATGTGAATTCGTAATTTACGTTCACCATTGTATACGATAATTTCACCGTGTAAATATACAAGGAGTAGTACAATATGCAAGGAGTTTTGCAAGTTTGTTGTTGGGTGGTTTTTGCAGTACAAATTGTACCATAGAAGAGAAAACTGGGCCGTACAATCACCCTCTCCAAATTCAAAAAATAGCAAATACTTTGTGTGCAAAATCTCTTACAAACCCACCATCACAATTCTCTCTCTCTCTCTCTCTCTCTCTCAGTGTTAAAAACGAAAACATCATAAATCTCAAGCTCAGAAGTATCATTGAGTGCAGCATTGATGAAATGGTTATGTTCTGTTAGATAGAATATATGTATATGCCCAATTACCCAATTGTAATTAAAGTTTACTCTCTTGTACTCCTATAAATATTCTAATGATAGCGAAGGCAACCCCAACGGGGATTATTCACTCTGGCATGGTATCATGCTTTCTCTAGGGTTTTCTAAATTTTTTCTCTAGCCTACCATCGATCCTCTTCTCCTTCTTCCTCCATCTCTCTCAACATCGCATCCCTTTTTGTTTCCCCTCTCTCCATTGCTCTCATTTTTCTGCCAAACCCTAATTCAGCAGATATGACACTAAGTCTTGTCACCATTAGCACTGTGTCCTATCACTCTTGCCTCTATGTCATGTCACCCTCTTTGTGACGGTAATCTACCTCGCACCAGCAGATCGACGACGATTATGGCTTCCTACAATCCACAACAACCTCCCGTCGAGGTTATCACCCCTTCAAGTTATTTACAGAGGGGGTATTCCCCCATTAGATCCCTTTCCCAGGGCTACCCGGCCTATGCCCTTCCGCCTCCCCCGTACGCCTCTCCAACGAGGCCAAACCCGAGCCAATAGGGACTCCTCGGGCCCTCTCCGCACCATCTAGATCAGGCCCTAGCAGCGGGATCATCGTCATCATCCCGACACAGGAAGCCAACCATCATGAGACTTATAGGCGTGTCAACTGCCGATCCGACCCAGTTATAATTTATGTCCCTGCTTCTAAGAGTCTTTCTTCATCCATTATTGTCGGCAATGGTGAACGCATTCCTACCTTGAGTCTTCGGAAAACTAGATTACCGACCCCTACCACCAACCTAAGCCTTAACAACATCCTCGTCTCCCCCGGCTCAATAAAGAACCTTGTGTCCATTCTTCGCCTCACCACAGACAATAATATCTCCATTGAGTTTGGCCTCTTTGGGTTTGCTGTCAAAGATTTCACAACTAGGGCCCTGCTCATGAGATGTAACAGTGATGTAGATCTTTATCCTCTCACCTCAAATATATATCCTGTCACAAATAACATACATCCTGTCACCTCCCCTGTAGCAACCAATCTATCAGCAGTTGCCCGTTCTGCATCTCTCTAGCACGCCCGTCTTGGTTATCTAGGCTCTCCGGCTTTTGAGTCAGGTCTAGATTTATTTCCTGTAATAAAGCCCCTCCCTCCACTAGTTGCCCGACGTGCCAGCTTGGCAAACACACTAGATTGCCTTTTGCCCCTTCTTATACTCAGGTGCACGCTCCATTTGACATCATTCATGGTGATCTATGGACTTCTCCCATTATCATTCATGATGGTTTCCGCTATGCACTTGTGTTGGTTGATGCATTCTCTCATTATTTTTGGGTGTTTCCCCTAAAGTACAAATCTGAAGTTGTTACTCACCTTATGAGCTTCCATAGCCTTTTCCGCACCCAATTCAACCTCCCCATTAAATCCTTTCAATGTGACATGGGCGGTGAGTTTAATAACAATGCCCTTAAATCTTTCTTCTCTACTCATGGCATTCAGTTCCGCTTCTCTTGTCCCCACACCTCCTCCCAAAATGGGAAAGCCGAACGGAGCATTCGCACCCTTACCCCTTACATGAGGGCTCTCCTTATCCATGGGTATGTCCCCCTGCAGTATTGGCCATATGTTATTGAATCAGCATGCTATCTTATCAACATCACTCCTTCCAAAACCATCCAGAATTGGTGCCCTGTTGAGATTTTATTCTGAGTCACTCCTAAATATGACCACTTCCGTGTGTTTGATTGTCGGTGTTACCCCAACCAAGCATCTTTTGCCCCTCATAAACTAGGTTCTTGATCCATACTTTGTGTTTTCCTCGGCTACCCTTCCAATCATAGGGGGTATATGTGTTTTGATCCCATTACCAAACGTGTCATATTCTCTCGCCATGTCACATTCAATGAGACCACATTCTCTTTCTCTAGTCCCCTTACATCCCCAAACACCCCGTCCCCATTTGATGACTACCCTACACCTTACCTCCTTCACCAACTATATCCATCTTTCTTTCCGAATGTCATTACATCTCCGGTCCAGGCACCCAATCCTCTCTTACCACAACCTGCAGCACATATCCTACCAAAGGCTGCCCATATCCTGCCAAATGCAGCACCTATCCTGCCACCTTCTGCCCCCGTCCAACCTCTTGTGGCCTCTGTCCTGCTACCTCAAGCTTCTGTCCCGTCAACTGTAGCCCCCACCCTGCCACCTAACCCCATACAACCGGTCAACCAGATCCAAACTCGGAGCATGAGTGGCATCTTTCGCCCCAAACATATTTTTGACCTATCCGTTTCTCACATATCACCCATCCCTACCTCCCACAAAACAGCCGCCTTAGACCTAAATTGGAATGTTGACATGCTCGATGAGTACAATACTCTTATTAGTAACAATACTTGGGTTTTGGTTCCTAGGCCACCCGGGGCCAACATTGTGCGGTGTATGTGGCTCTTTTGGCACAATTTTCGCTCTGACGGATCTCTTGAGCACTATAAGGCGCGACTCGTTGCCAATGGCAACTCTCAACGGGTGGGGGTCGATTGTGATGACACGTTTAGTCCGGTTGTCAAACCGGCTACCATCCGTACTGTCTTGCAGCTTGCTGTCTCCAGGAATTGGCCTATTCATCGGTTGGATGTGAAGAACGCGTTTCTACACGGTCATTTGAATGATACTGTGTACATGTTCTAGCCGCTTGGGTTTGCGGACAGGACCAAACCAGGCCATGTCTTTTTCTTGCAAAAGTCTCTGTATGGCCTCAAGCAGGCACCTCGGACATGGTACCTTCGCTTTGCTACTTATCTACATCTGCTTGGTTTTGTTAGTAGCAAGAGTGACTCCTCTCTATTTAGTAGCAAGAGTGACTCCTCTCAGTAAGGAGTTTGCTATGACTGATCTCGGGCCACTTAGTTTCTTTTTTAGAGTCTTTGCATCTCGTTCTACATCCGGCTTGTTTCTCTCTCAGGAGAAATATACAAAGGAGATTGTTCCCAAGGCGAATATGACAAACTGCAAGCCTGTTGCGACTCCTGTTGAGACCACCGACACCGACAAACTGTCTCAAGCCGAAGGTCCACCTGTGTCCAATCCCTTATTGTATCGTAGCCTCGCCGGTGCTTTGCAGTATTTGACCTTTACCCGCCCGGATATTAGCTATGTCATTCAGCAGGTCTGTCTGTTTATGCATGATCCTAGAGAGTCTCACTTTGCCACTCTTAAACGCATCATCAGGTACATTCAGGGTACCACTTCTCTTGGTACCACGATCACCCCATCTGCTTCTCCTCCATCAGTGGTTGCTTATACAGATGCCGATTGGGCTGGGTGTCCAGACACCAGATGGTCTACATCTGGATATTGCGTGTTCCTCAACGACTCTCTAGTATCTTGGTCTTCTAACCGCCAACATGTGGTTTCTCGCTCTAGTGCTGAAGCGGAATATCGCGGTGTTGCCAATGTTGTCGCTGAGTGTGCCTGGCTTCGCAATCTATTGCTTGAGCTTCATTATCTTCTGAGTCAGACGTCTATTGTGTATACGGACAATGTTAGTGCTACATACCTTGCTCACAATCCGGTTCACCATCAGAGAACCAAACATGTAGAGATTGACATCCACTTTGTTCGTGAGAAGGTAGCTATGGGACATGTGCGTGTCCTACATGTCCCCTCTCTGTACTAGTATGCAGACATCTTCACCAAGGGATTGCCTCGCCATTTATTTCTTGATTTTAGATTCAGTCTCACTATTCGATATCCTCCTATTTCGACTGATGGGGTATGTTAGATAGAATATATGTATAGGCCCAATTACCAATTGTAATTAGGGTTAACTCTCTTGTACTCCTAAAAATATTATAATGATAGCGAATGCAACCCCAACAGAAATTATGTACTCTGACTTGTTCGAGTTGTTGATCGACATGGTTTCACCAGCGCTGCATTCAATTATAATTTTAATTTGTGTTGGGTCAAGTTTTTGATTAGATTCAAGGTTATTGTATAATATTGTTTTGTTTGATTTGCAGGGAAGTTTGTTTCTTCAAGTAGTACATGTTACAATATCAGGTTTCATCTATAACAGCTATTTGTCTTTCCCTTTGTAGATAAAGGAAGACTTGTTTCAAGCCTTGTTGCATTTTCCCTTGGTAAATTATGATAAGAAATCAACTACTCTAGCTAATATTGTCGTGACATAATATGTCTTGTCCAATTAGCTTTTTAGGTTTATGCGTGCCTCGAATTCATGTATCATGATCAAACATCTTATGAAGCATCTGACGACTGTTCTAACACAACAATGACAAACGGCAACGAGTAGAAATGTTGGCCGGTCAACATCTTATGTCCTGCTTAGAATCGAACCAGATTATGGAATTGCGAGAGATCATAAAACCCCTGTTTTCCTTCGCCCAGAATCTAGGCCATTGTCGTTGGAACCTCTACCGAGGTTGCAAGCCAGAGGCGCCAAACGCCTTTCCTGCAGAGTCCTCTTGCAGAATAATTTACAAAATCCCTTGAAAATGTTGGAGGCCTTGTCTTGCTGCAATGTAATGCACAAAAACTGAATATTTCAGGATCTCTTCAGCATTAGGTCTGCTCTCCGATTTGCTCTCATTTTTTTTTTCCATCCTCGTGATTTATTGTGGGAGTTAATTTGGAAGGAGCAGGCTCAGCATTAGACTCGTCGGTTTCATTCGTCTGTTACTCTTGGCAGCTCACAATGATTCTTATGTAATGCTACTCGGATGAGCTGATTCATGTTAAAAGTGGATGGTGCTTCCTTTAAGCGATACGAGTGGGTATCTCTGGCGATTTCCCCTGGGATTCCAATTGCCATTGGTATGGTAGGTATGGGCTTATCATTGAAACCGATGCATCTAATTTTAATGTTCTCCATCAGCGGCATCGGCTTGTTCTAAGGGAATTTGTTGCAAGTGTGATTTGCACATTACCACCAGGATAAGGCTAAATGCTACAGCTAGCTTTGCTTTTCAATTTCATACAATTTTTATGGTTTTACCGATACACAATGTATCATCTTACAAACAGTAAATTGTCTTTGTTAACACAACATGGAGGCATAACCATGGAACATAAACAACACTTGTAAACATCACAAAGGAATGTTTGAGAAACAAATGTGATCAGTTGAACTACATCAGTTTATACACTCAACAGTTTTTTTTTTAGTCTGAACACGGCTTTTTACCTAAACTTGTAAAACCCAAATGCTAACTATAAGCAGACTCGATCGATCGACGGCACAAATAAAGAAAAACATGCATGGAAGGAAACACAAGCAATAAACTTACATGTGGACCTCTGCTCTGTTTCCATTACGAGGCCTAAGCAAACTGATTCTAAATGAATACACAAGCTTTGATATCTTATTCACGTTATCCATGTCAAAATGCAGCTCGCATGGCACCCCGAGCTGCCTCCCGCTTCATCTCAGCTGCTTTTCCACTGCCTCGGAAATACATGAATACTTGCTGCAAAGGGAAGACAGTTAAGCAGAATAACAAGATAACATCGTAAAATTGTCAATTTGTTCAACTGTCATCGGGGAATACAAGTACCTGAACCACCCAGATACTGAGAATGGACTCGAGGCAGAATAGACCAAAGCCAACGAAGTAGAATATCTGAGCCAGAGGATTGAAAATTTAGATGACTTCAAAATGTAAGTAGGCAGGCAAGGCATGAATGAAAACATTACATTACATTCTTCTTATATGTTTTTCCCCTTACTATAATATAGATTATGGGTAAAAGTAAAACCATGAGTGAGCCGATGGAATATTTTTTTTACACAATTGTGTTTTGTTTTGTGTGTTTTTGGTCCTAAGACTTTTGTTTACAAAAATTATAAAATGTTTAATGATTATAATTTTGAATAACCTCTAGATGAGACAAATATTATATATTTTTTAAAAATTGAAAAAATATAATGAGTAGATATATACTGTACTCATAATGTGTATATACACTGAAAATAACAAATACCAGCATATAATTATTGTATTATTGTACACATTAATTAAATAAAAAAATTTATGCATATAAATATTATTATTATATCATATTAGTAAAATATTAGTTAATAACTGAAAAAAAAAAATTAGGAACCCTTGTGAGTTCTATGGATGAGTGGAAAAATATATTGGGTTGTTGAAAGGATGGAAAAATATATTGGATGTTAAGGAGCTCTATAGTCTATACGGTTCCATGAATGTATATGCTCTTAATAGATTAAATAAATTATCTCATGTTGTTCCAAAACAAGCTCATTATATTCTCATGTTTGATATCAGATGTTTCAGCAGATTAATCTGTTAGGGAGAGAGAAGATGTTGAACTTACCCCAACCAAAACATGATGGCCTAGGAGATCTATGGCTGGAAGGATCCCTCTGGTAAGATTGATTAAAAAGGAAATAGTTGGCTACAAAATCAGCAATTATGCAAAGTGCAAAAAAGAAATTAAAAAGATGTATTTTCTGAGCTGTATAGCTCATAAGTGATATAATTACACGGAAATTTTTTGAGGATAAACGAAAGTTTTCATCTACCAATAATGAAAAATGAATCTGTAGGCAACTTACGAAAGAGAATCCCCTTTAAAGACGATAGGAGGAGCAACTGCAGCAAAGATGCAGAAGACAATGTGAAGCTGCAAGGGCATTATAAAGGAAATAATGAAATATAGGTGAGCTGCTCGAATTTATGCATCATACAAAATAGAGGATATGAATATGTGATGTGAAAAATAAGAATGTACCCCATAGAAAATGAAAAACCATGTATAGTTCAATGCACTCTCAGTCCTGCAAGGAAGCCACAAAACCTCATCAACCCAAAGCAAACAGAATCATATACATCTCAAGAATTTTTGATAAGGAAGTACCTGAATGCCCTGTAAAGTGGCCTATACCATAATACATATGCACCAGGAACTCCTGATATGAGGTAAATGATTGCAAGGAACCATATTGTTGCATCTGAAAGGGGTATATGAAAGATGAGTGCCCCAATATATCACTAATGCAGAAACCAAATGGAAGCAAGGAAAATATCAAGTATGAAGGTGCTAACCATTCCCCTTAATCCAAGCTGTAGTTACAGCTACAAGGTTCCACACTAGGCATGCTGTCAGCCCTGGATGCAGCAAAGTTATATGAAATACATGTTTCAGATAACAAAGACACCTTCGTTCAGAAAAAATGCAGTAAAAGATATTTGGAAGGGAAAAAGATTCAGAACCAATAATTATGCTACACCTTGTCAACATTTTATCCTCTAGTTTATAGGTGGACAGAATACTATACTAGGACGGAAATACCCCCACAATACTATAGAAAACACTAGCAAGAGGACATGGTCCTTTATATGCAGGATAGATTTTGTTAACATCCTTTGAACTTCAGCTCAATGCTCTTAAGTAACATGCTAGAAAAACAACACCATGATTTCAGACAAGTAGAAATTTCTTAACAGGCCACAAAAAAAGCTCCATGTTCGTCGAGATTGATCTCCATAATAGAACACATGCCATCATTTGTTCTTATTCCTCTGTTAGGATTAGCAAACTTAATTCCAACTGTACTTACAAAGATTCCTGATGCAAAAACTACACACTTGATCAACTGAGAGTTGAGATGTTTAAATCTAATTTTAAGCTGCAGTTAACAAACCTAGCAATGTTGAGAATGCAGTATACTGCAGTCTTTGGAGATGAATTGGGATTTCATTTGCTATATCATGATGGATTATAGGGAAAAATGGTGGCCAGTTCTTCTCCTCCAGAACAATTCCAGCTGCAAAAGGTGTCAATGACAAATTAAGGATAAATGGCATGGAAGCAATAGTCTATATATGTAAAATTATGCTATCGTCTATTCATCTTTAAGTATAAGCAAACAAAAGTTCTAGAGATGAGACAAAGTAATCATCTTATCTGCAGCGCCAGCCCTGAGCAAGTGGCAAATGTGCACTTAACCATTCCGGAATGGCTCAACCGGAAAGGACTTGTGGGTATTACCCATAGGTCCCCGATTTGAACCCGGATGACCGCTGTTTATTTACCAAATTCAAGGCAAAATGTGCACTTGCATAGGGCCTCCAAGTTGATTGGGCCTCCTACAGAAATGCCCAATGTATTGCAGCCTAACTATTTTATCTTTTTTCGTTTTTTCTGTTTGGAAATTATCTGTTTCTTTTAAATTCTATGCACAAAAGTTATTACACGCTTTGTAAACTGATGTGAAAGCCGATTCTTCTTCCCCACTGAACTATCTGCAGTATTCGTATACATTAAAGCAATGAAGTTTCACTGCTTTTCCTCTTCCCAAATTCTTGAAACTTGGATGAATTTATGTGAAGTTTATTCTTGTGCTGATTCAATTTCCCTTTGCTTAAAAAATAAGATGACTTTATGCTGAAAAATCTCTTCTTTTCTCTTTCCTAACTCTTTCTATTCCTTCCCACAAATTGCTTGCACCTTCTTTTTTTTTTATCTTTCCATTGCATATGCAAATTTCCATGGTCATTCTTTTCTTGGAAGAAATTGAAATTTGAAGCGATGCTTCCCTACTCAGAGATGTTCAGTTTGGTTGCAACTCCCAAATCTCCTTTTTTGGTTCTCCCATGGTAACTAATTCTAGGCCCCCAGTTTCATACGTAAATAAGTTTTAGGCTTGCAGAGGTGTTTGCAAAATTATGAAAATTAAGACTTTTTGATGGCTTGATTAATGGTATTGTGAATGAAACAATAACAGCAAATCGAAAACAAGAAGCATTCATCACCTGGGCTAGTAATTTCATGTAGTTAAAGAATTTCATTTTGATCCCCGTTTCTAGAGATTTTAAGTGTTATTTCTTTCATTTTGGATACATTTTTTTTCTTTTGCTAATTCTATCATTTTTTGGTTTGTTGCAGTTCTCACCTTGGTTGGACAATAAATTCTAAGAGCATCTCCAACAGATTTTGTAAAATTCTCTAAAATAGAGAAGGAATGCAAAAAACATTAAAAAAAAATTGTAATCAAACTCCAAATGTTCCTCTATTTTGCATATTTCTACATCTAATAGATGCTTTAAATATTACTACTTTTATCTATTTAAAACAAATATATAAAATTTTATTTTCACCCCATTCTCTATGATTGAATTCCATTGAGTGTTGTGCTAACATTCAATGTAGAGTGTTTAGAGATTTTTACCATTACTACAAATATAGAGATTTTTTCCATCTCTCTCATCATTTCTCTATTTTAGAGAATGGGATAGAGGAGCTGCTGGGGGTAGAAAAAACCCTAGTTTCTCCAATTTCTCCATTTTTCTTTAATATAGAGGTTCTGTTGGAGATGCTCCCATGAACAATTATATTGGGATTTTAGTGTGTTTTGTTTGGTTGTATTGTTTTTATAGGTAGAAGTTTCATTGGTGGAGTTTTATTCTGATCGTCCAGATTTCATCCATAAATTATAGGTAAATATCCTCTTATTTTACGGTTTGCACAGGGCCTCCAAGATGCATTGGCCAACCCAGCTTATCTGTCTTATAGGAAGAAAATACTGAGAAGAATCAGGAAGGGCTTCTGATTAATGAAAAAGAAGGTGCATCTATACCAATAAAGTTACCACATTGACAAATAATTTACCTTGTGCTGCAGCATCCTCTCTACGCTTGACTTCCTGCATGGGAGCAAGAATATCAGTTATCAGAAATGTTCCTACATGTTTAAACCATTCAAGAGTCATGACCCATTGACACTTTGAACTCATAAACTATTGGAAAAGGGATGACTAATTCTTACATTATTAATAGGCCAGGGTGTTGAGCATGGACTCTTTTATTTTACTTGGATCCAACAGCTGTCCAACTATGGGCCTTAAACAAAGACAGATCTAGAGTTTGAGTTTTCTCCTATCTTTATTTTTATTAGATCAACTTGTGAAATATAATATGAACATTAAGGTGGTAGAGAAAAATAACGAGCTTAAACTTCTAAGATTATACCTAAATAGCCTCGACGATGAAGCAAGTTGTGATTCTTGCAAACAATAGTACAGATCTCATAGGCGCGAGACTTATTATTAATAAAGTCCACATGATAACATCTCTTGTAACCATTAAGACCAACATTATATGAAAGTGGATTTGACAAAAGATAGTTGACTATCATGCCATTTAGTGTTCAGAGTGGCAGAAGCAGGGTTTTTTTTTTCAGGGAGGACCAATTGCCATTAAAAAAACCTCGCCAACTGATTTTTGGATGAATCTCAAGCATGCTTGGGAAGAAAGAAACAACCATACAATAGTTGAGCATGCTTTAGCAGACAAGAGATGCATGAAAACAAAAGATTATGTTCCATGCACACACAACAATGCTTGGCACAAGTGAAAAACATAAGGTTCTACCTGCTCCCTCTTTCGCAACTCTGCCTCTTTAGCTTGCAGCTCCTTCTCTTTCTTTTTCAAATCCTAATTAAAAGATGTGATCTGTTAGACAGGCACCAAACTGACAATGATGAAAACAACACTGAATATCTAAAAACTGTATTAGGGAGAACAGAAAGCTAAACAGAAGTTAGAGAAAATTCAGAATACCGTCTTTGAATCAAGGGGAATATCAACTGTGGCAGTAGGGTTGTAGAAATCAGCTGGCTCAGGAGGAAGTGGTGAAAGCCTTGAGTTTGTGGCAGGAGGAACACTTCCTGGTGTCTGTAAAGGAAAGGAAAGGGTAGGGAAATCACTTTAGTGAAAACATGGCTAACATAAACATATCATGAATGTGGAATGCAAACGTAACTAGATAGATTCCCCAATACAAACAAGCTTAATGACCAATTCTCAACTTTATGTACGAGCAACTGTGTTGTCCTAAATTTCAATTTCTAATACCAGAATGTGATACAAACATGCAAGCAGGGATTAATTAACTAAATAACTTTGAATGAAAACCGTGAAGATTGAGATGACTAGGGAGGATTCACTTTTACCAAACTAACTTCAAAACAAAGAATGCATAACAATTAGTGCAGAACAAACTTAACAAGGCCCTATGCCAATCAAAGGGAATCAAATGTCAGATTTGAGTATTTCAATTTTAGTGATTCAACATCAATCATTCATACAGAAACAGTATGCGACTCTATCACTAGTCAATCATGTCTAAAATTAATGCAAACCTAATCACGTGGGAAAAGTCTTCATGCAACTTCCTCTAGAGCATTCAATAAAGGTGGAAATGATCTTTATGTTTCTTTTAAAATATGCAAGATCATTCCAACTCCCAAGTAGCATGGGCATATACTGAAGCCATCCAGAAATAATAACTACCGTTGTATAAAATGCACCACCACCATAGTTTGATTGTCCTGATGTCTTGCCTCTCCCTCCTTGCTCCTGGTAATGAATAGATATCATCAAAAATAAATTGATATATTACTTTAGTAATTAGTAATTATACTTATTGCACAATTGAAGCAAAACAACAACAACAACTACTACTACCCAGTAAATCCCGCAATTAAGCGGGGTCTGGGGTCTAACCACCACAATTGAAGCAAAACAATGAAATGTAAATAAGCAACAGGGTACCTATTGCATAAGAGAGAAGCACACACTTCATGGACAAGAAGTGCACACTTCTACCAAAATGGGTTCTTTTGTTACTAGAAAATATTTACATGTGCTACCATACACAATTAATGATTTTGGGATACAAAATCAATACATATGTATACAACCTACATGTCTTGAACTACAAAATGAATACACATGTACTCAAAATACATGCCAATGACATAAATAAAGTAGTTGTAAAATTAACCTAGTGCATAAATATTAGCCATGAAGTGAGCAAGAATAAATAGAATTTCATGAAGCAACTACAACACAAGGGAAAAGAATTGCATGAAGCTTTCAGATATCGAAAACCAGGATTTTACCAAAGACCCAGTAAAAGCCGTTTAGGGTTAGAAATGAACCAGGAATGCAATCTGTATCTGATATGAACACAGCATTCAGACAGCAAACTCAACATTGGCAGAGTCCTTTTAAAGTTCAATGTGGCAAGAACATATTTTCGGAGGCACGGTCTCTGGTTCATCTCTTGAACAATCTTCTGGCGATTTGAGCATGTCTAGCCCAACTCTCAAGTAGCTCAATGCAGGACTAAGGGTAAAATGTTTGTACTATTTTCTTGGTTTCATGAGTATGGATTATTTTGGATCTATGCTCTATAGTTTGTATTCTGATATTTCCTTTTAAATATAAATTATTTTGGGATAAGATTTTATCATAATACAAGTTTCTAAAAGTATAAGAATGGCCATCTGCAAGATAAATAGATTTTTTTAATAAAAAAAATGAACATCAAATTTGTGGCCTAAATAGAGGTTGCTAATATGCGCGGCGATAATTTGGGCACAACGAAGTATACACTATAACACAGAATGCACCAGAGGATTTGGACTGATAAAAGGAGTGAGAACTTTGTAGATCTAAAGGATAAAGCACTCAACAGTCGTGGGACAGTCCAACAGAAACCCTAGTCAAATTATAAACACAACTTTCACAATAAATTCAAAACAGAAAATAATCATGAAATAAACCCTTGATGTCGATGAGGCTCCAATCCTGGGCAATCCAGGCTCCCATAAGCAATTAAAAGAACAACAAATCACAGAGACATGAGATCTGACAACTGAAGACAGAACAAAAAGAAAGAAAAAAAACAGCGTGAACCAATTAACCAAATTGAAATCGGTCAACTAAACAGCAAATGCGAAAAGCCGGAGATGAAGTAGAAGTGAAGACAGATAACGCAGAAACAAAAAAAAAAAGAGGAGAAATGAGACTGACGGAAAAGGGATTAACTTCTTCCTCCTCGAAAGGATTGGGATCAAATCGGCCGGCCATCTGATTCCTCGCCTTCGTCTTCTTCAGCAGGGAATGGTGTGGGTGGAAATCCACTGCTCCCAGATCAGGAAATATTCAGAGGGAAAGAGGTTTGCAGAAAGGGTAGTACAGTGGAGTATATAATAAGACGCAGGGGGTGTTCGAGAGAGAGTTGTCCGTCGGGAAACGGGTGCTACATGGGGTGGCTTTACCCCCCCGCTGGATTCGGGATTTCGGGAGTTAAAAAAAATAAAAATAAAAATAAATTTGAAGCAAGATAAGAATTCGGTTCCTAAATAAGCCTAGAGAAACCGAGAGATCGGACAATCGGTAGATGGGCTAACCATCATGTACAACTGAAAGAAAATTACATAAGCAATGTTGAGAATTTATATATTTCTCTTAAGTCTTGTTTATGTGTATAAGTGTAACATTTTCATATTATTATATAGAACTTGTATGTAAGTGGATATGTAATATGGTCTTAGGCATAAGAGGTACTTGGGTGTAGAACAGATTTGGACTGGATTGTATTGAGCCCATTTGGGCTTGATCTCCTAACCAAAATCTGATGCCAAGATGCTCGGCCCAAAGCTTGTTATGGATCCACTGGCCCATGGACAACGGGGCTCGGCTTAGCTAGGGTTGAAGCTTTCCCTTGCTCCAAAACGCAGCGCTTCACCTGGGGTTCTCTTGTGTGAGCCTATATAAAGGATCATGTTCCTGTGAGGCACTTCACTTCGTGTTCGGCGTCTCCAGGTAATCCAAAGAGAAAGAGAGAGAGAGCTTCTGGCGATTATAGGGTTTGCTCCTCAAGCCTCTTCCGCGTGATAGTCGCTTCCTCCGGTGAAGGTCTTCTTCTCCGGCTCTTCCTCTGGCAAGGCGAAGGCTCCTATGGCACTGCTAGCTCTTGTTGTCCTGGGTTTCTGACTTGGGATCTCGAATCTGTATCTTCGAGATCTAGAGTCTTTCAGGGAGTGTTCTTCTTTTCGGTTTTCGTTGTTTGTTTAGATCTTCCTTGTATGCATAAACTCGCCCCTGTTTTGTAATCTTCTCGATATAGTGGATTATGGCGGCCTCTTGAGGCCCCGAGGACGTAGGATCTTAGATACGAACCTCGTAAAACTTTGGTGTCTCGTTTCTGCTTTTGCATTGCTTGATCTCGCTTAAACCTCGAACTCGCATATCAAACTTCGAATATATTCGTTATTCGCATAACAAGCAAATGACATAAATGAAATTACAGAAGCAAATGACATAAGTAAAATAGCAAAATAAACGTACAAGCCATTCTACACCGAAATCACAACCTAGAGGCAAACGAAACGATCGGTCAAAGGGACAATGCACTCATAGAACTCTAGCAGACACCTCAGATTGTGGACTCAAAGAAGTCATCAAATGTCAACGCACTTCCACGGCGTCATCGAACATGACAAACCAAACACCGCTAAAAGAAACCTGTAACACAATAAGAACGGCACTGTACTCCAATCCGTAAACCCGACTCCAGGCAAACCATTATTCATTACAACCCCGAAACCCATCCCAAACCCTCAAAGAAGATAACAATATCGTGAGCGACTACTAGGTAGTAAAAATAGAGGCGGATAAAACGGGTCAAAGAGAGAAAATGAACAAAAATAAAAAAGACAGAGAGGTGGAAGAACGGATTGAGATTAGTTCGAAGAACCGAAGACAAGGCGGTGTGAGAGGCTGGCGGCAAACCAGCACAAAGAAGAGGGCGATGAGGCGGTGGTGTCGGTGGCCATTGTGGTGGCCAGTGGATCTGAGGAAAGCTGTCGGCGAGTGGCGGCGGCCAAGAGCTTAATGAGAGCGTTCCTGAGAATTTAGGTGGTTGGTGGCGAGGCGGTGACGAAGGCTATGAAGGAAAATTAGATGCGTTTAGCGGAATTTACAAAACAATTCTGAACATCTAATTCAAGGATCTTCATGCATAATTGATAGATTAATCATTGTTTAGAGGATATACCTTTGATGCGTGAACCGGATCGAATCTGGATGGAATCAGAAGAGATAGAAAGCCCCAAGCGTGACTTCTCTAATTAGTCCACACAAGCCCGGTGTCTAAATCTTCTTTGTCTTCGACTGCTAGGATGAAGGTCAAAAGACGAGCAATCAAATTGCTTTTGGGAATGATGATGGTCTCCTTTGCCACCGATTTGACTTTGAGAAATCGCAACCACTTTGTTATTCACACAACAATTTGTAAAAGCCAAACTCCACTGTTGATGCGTGTGTGTATATTGAAGACCGAAAAAAAACTCACTAGAAAATCAACCCTTTGATTTCTATATATTTCAAATACACACGTAACTCCTCTCGAACGAGAGCAACCATATTTTTCAATTAAGTGGTGTCAATTAATTAGGATAGAGTAATAGCAAGTTAATTAGGAGACCTTAGACGTTACATCGTACATTCCAATTAGCGGTCACGTGTGTTACATCTTATGTAACCTCCTAATTAATCTTTCTTTTATACCTCTCCTAATTAATCTTTTTAATAATTTATTTCAAAAATAAATTATATTCCTCATTAATAAAATATGACATCTATGTTAATCATCAATATCAAACCCGTTGATTTAGTCCGTAAACTCAAAGTGTGTGACCTCATAGGACCCGTTTATAATAGTCATAAACTTAAACCGTTTAACTTCATTAATCGTAGTTGGCTTCTAGCAAAGCACTACGACTCCTAAAATAATCGGATTGTATATCTCTATCAATCGTCCTATTCCATGTTTAGTCATTGCACATTTTATTAAAGGACACAATTCCTTCAATCTCCCACTTGTCCTTAAACAAGTGTGCAATATAAGATACATGTGTCTCTTAATGTCTTATTTGATGATATGGTGACATTCATATCTATTATCAAATATGTTTCTTGAACTCTGAGTTCGAACTGTCAAATAAACAGATGATTACAAAACCCTCTGGTTGTGTCATGTACACATCCTCTTCCAAGAATCCATTTAGGAAGGCGGTTTTGACATCCATTTGCCAAATCTCATAATCATAATAGGCCGCAATAGCAAGGATTATCCTAATGGGTCTTATCATGACAACTAGTGAAAAGGTCTCATCATAGTCTATACCATGAATCTGTAAACCTTTGGCAACTAATCTTGCCTTGTATACAGATACCTTTCCATCCTTATCTGTCTTGAGTTTGAAAACCCATTTGCTCTCTATGGGTTTTACCCCATCTGGCACATCTATCAAGTCCCACACTTGATTTTCAAACATCGAATCCATTTCGGATCTCATGGCCTCAAGCCATTTCTTGGAGTCTAGACCCGTCGTTGCTTGCTTATAGGTATTAGGTTCATCATGTTCTAACAGAAGAACATCAAGGTTTACATTCAAGATGAAATCATCATAATGTCTTGGTTGTACCCTTGGCCTATCTGATCTACAGGTGGGTTCAACTGGTTCAACAACTGGAGCTGGAACAGTTTCCACAACTATTTGTGGATCCCCTTGTTCCAGTTCTTGGATGATTTGGGGCCCTTGGCCTTCCAAAACCATCAACTCGTCCTCGACATCATCTATGTCATCTCGTTGTTGAGTTTGTTGCTCTTCATCATGAACTGGTTCAATATGAATATTTCTCCCACTTGACTTTTTGGAAATGAACTCTCTTTCCAAAAAGACACTATCCCTTGCAACAAACACCTTTTGTTCAGCGGGACTGTAGAAGTAATATCCAAAACTACCTTTTGGATACCTTATAAAATAGCATTTATCTGATTTAGGGGCAAGCTTATCCGTTTGTAACCGCTTTACATAAGCTTCACATCCCCATATCTTCATAAAAGACAATTTTGGAACCTTTCCAGTCCATATCTCATATGGAGTTTTGTCTACAGCTCTAGACGGAGTCCTGTTTAGTGTAAGTACGACAGTTGTGAGGGCATATCCCCAGAAGGATACCGGAAGGTCAGCATAACTCATCATAGATCGGACCATGTCTAACAGGGTCCTGTTTCTCCTTTCAGATACACCGTTAAGTTGTGGTGTTCATGGAGTAGACAACTGTGTTACTATCCCATAGTTTTTCAAATGATGATCAAATTCATGGCTCAAGTACTCACCACCACGATCTGATCGAAGTGCTTTTATTTTCTTTCCAGTTTGAGTCTCTACCTCATTTTGAAATTCCTTGAACTTTTCAAAGGATTCCGATTTATGTGACATAAGGTAAATATATCCATATCTACTCATGTCATCAATAAATGTGATGAAGTATTTATAACCACCTCTAGCTTATGTACTCATTGTCCCACATACATCAGTATGTATAATGCCCAATAGCTCAGTAGCCCTTTCATTTGTTCCTTTGAAAGGTGACCTTGTCATCTTGCCCATCAAACATGACTCACATGTATCAATGGATTCACAATCCACGTCTTTTAGAAGTCCATCTTTATGGAGCTTCTTCATGCGGTCTAAACTTATGTGACCCAAACGACAGTGCCATAGGTAGGTGATAAGGCATGTTTCCAATAGCCATTATAGGTTAGTTTAGGTGCATTTCATTGTTATATAATCATGTTTTAGTGTTAATTAGATTAGCATTCATTTTGTGGAAAAGTTCGGAATCTACGCTATTTCGATGGTTTTATGTAGATTCGTAGATCCGAGGCAAAGAACACGAGGAACGGAGCTAAGTAAGGCTAAGGAGAGACTTGGGAGAGCTTAAGGAAGAAGTCCCGAAGAGAATGGAACAACCCAAGGAGCAACGGAGAACGAAATCGAGGTCTAAGAGCGAAAACGAGGGCGAGTCGCGAAAGTTGTCCGCCCGGCGAGCTGAACTTGTAACGCACTTTCCGGAGGCCTCGGATGTCCGATCGACGCATATGAGCATGCGTTGGAAAGCTCTTTCGAAGATCTACGTGATGGTGTTCTGTTGAATTTTCGCTGCCAGCGAATGCCTTTCCGCTGCAGCGAATCAAGTCAGCAACAACATGTGCGAGAAGGTGGCCGGCCTGAGCATGAGTCGCTGCCAGCGAATGGCATCTCGCTGCCAGCGACTGGAGTCAGCGGAAGCATGTCCAGGAGCAGCATGACTCGCTTCCAGCGAATGGAGTCGCTGCCAGCGGACGACCGGATTCGCTGCAGCGGATGTAAGCTTTCGCGGCAGCGAATGGAGACTCTCCCGGCAGCGGAAGGGTGGACTCGCGGAAGCGGAACCGAAGAAGCTGAAAATTTTCTAAGGCATGGACATTCGCTTCCAGCGAGTGTGGTAGCGAGTGTGGTAGCGAAAATCCAACAGGAGCTTGATTGACGCCATTCGCTGCCAGCGGAAATTTTCGCTGCCAGCGGAATTTGACGCTGAATTAAATTTGGAAAGTCTATCTTCTATCTAGTTTGTTTAGGAAGTTACTATCTAGTTTATCTATCTTTTACCTTATTTATGGAAGACATTAGACTTATAAATAGGATGTTCTAGGCTTAAGTTTTTAATAAATTAATTCCAAGTAGAGAAATCACCATTGAAGAGAAGAAAACTTAGGTAAGCCATGTTTGGCTAATTTTGTAGTTTCCGCCTACACTTTCGAGACTTGGTTGGTGGTTTGTGAGTTTCTAATTCAAGTTATTTTTCCTCTTTAATTATTTCAACTTCTTTGTGCGATATTGATTATGTTATTGATGTTATCTTGACTCGCGACCTTGATAATATTGATTTCATGCTAGGATTTAATACTTTCGTATTTGTGTTATTTCCGTAGTAGCACGCATAAGATTGTGGATTCCGTGTTTGAAGCATGATTATGTAGGGAGTTGACATATATCTTAAACATTGATTTACCGTGTTTAATTGGTGTTATTTATATGCTCAAGTTCTTGGGACTATTTGCTATCTCTTTGTTAAATCTTGACCGTGTTAAGGTTGCATTGAGGTGTAAGGGATTAATTGGACTCGTAGGACTTTTAATCTATATAAACCAAGACGGGAGGAATTCGTAGGAAAAGATAATAACTTGAAAAGGATTCGATGATCAATAAAACCAACCAAAGTCGAGAACTTGTAGGTGGAAACGCTTTTCTTCTATCCTTTATTTTCTTTTGTCAATATTATTTTCTTTTATTTTCATTCATAAAAATCTTTTCTTTTATATTGATAAATACACAATATTTAGAAATACTTGATTCTCTAGGGTTCGACCCCTTACTTGCATACTATACTAGTTTGTTCGTTTGGGATTTATTTTTGGCGAGGTAAATCAACGACTTTCCCTCCGTCAGTAGGCTTCACTCAACTTACTTGATTTTTGCCTTTTTGTATTTATGTTATAAGATTCTGTTGTAAGGTCGAATACAAATATTCCATTAATATCTTGAGCATGAGCATAGAAGATATCAGTCTTGTGAATAATTATACCTTCATCTGTAGTGCTAAAATTAAAACCTTCAGAATAAATTACTGCAGCCGAAACAAGGTTCTTTGTAATGCTAGGAACAAAATAACAATTATTCAGTTCTAAGATTAAACCAGAAGGAAGAGATAAATTAAAATCTCCTACGAAAAGTGCAACAACACTTGCTCCATTTCCGACGCGTAGGTCTATCTCCCCTTTCTTCACTTGTCTCATATTTCTTAGTCCCGGCCTGCACATTTGAAATAATGTGAGCACCATATGCGGTATCTAATACCCAAGTAGGACCATTATCTAATGTGAGGACATTGGTTGACAGTAATTCAATAACATAAATACTTGAAGTGTTGGAACTCAAAGTTCCATTCTTCTTGTCTTCCAGGTACTTGGGACAGTTTCTTTTCCAGTGTTCCTTAGCCTTATAGTGGAAATAATCATGGTCAGCAGCCACCCTTGACTTCTCACCACCCTTAGGTTTTGCAACTTTCTTGCCCTTCCCTCGGGTATTGTTCTTGTTCTTGGCTACCTTCTTGAACCCTTTCCCTCTGTTGACATTAAGAACTTCCTTCTTGTTGTCAGTGGGAGTATTCTGCTCAGCAGCTTTGAGCATGCCATGGAGTTCATTCAGGTTTTTCTTAATACCATGCATATGGTAGTTCATCCTGAATGAGGCAAAGCCATCATGTAAGGAGTGCAAGACGATATCTGTGTCCAACTCTTGGTCATATGGGGTGCCCAGTGTCTCCATACGGCTAAAAAGACCGATCATGTTGAACACATGGGGACCTACTGGCTTTCCCTTCACAAGCTTGCTATCCAGTATAGCATTGTGAGTTTCATATCGTTCAATCCTTGCCTGTTCCTGAAATAGCACTTTCAGGTTGGAGATGATAGTGTAGGCATCTTGGTGTTCAAACCTCTTTTGAAGGTCAGGTTCCATGCCTGCTAGCATCAGACAAGTGACAGGCAAAGACTCACTCTTTAACTCCATTACTCTCACCTTCTCCCCATCTGATGAGTTGTCGGTGATAGTAGGGATAGGGGTGTTTAGGACGTCCTCACGTCCTTCGGACCTGAGAACAATTTTCATATTCCTTTCCCAATCGAGAAAGTTCGTTCCATTCAATTTGTTCTTCTCAACTATTGAGCGCAGGGTGAATTTCAAGTTATCGTTCGACATAATGCCTATATATAAAAGGAAATGACATGCAAATCAGTATATGTTTGAAATGCAAATTACTTAAAATTAAACACCTTTAAAATAAGTAAATGCGCATTTTATTCAAATTGTTATCGTTCCCGGTGAATAAAATGATTCCAAGATCCTATTACAGACAAGACCCAACATACTTTTGCACTGCCTTAAGTCTTGTGTGTTCAAGGTAAGTAACAATTACTAATTATAACCCCTTATAATTCTTGGTTGATGATCCACATCCAATGTAAAATCATCCCCATGCCTCAAGATCCAAAACTTTGCCTTTTGGTCTCTCGTTGGGTACAACCATATCAAGGTTGATGAACCCCCGTATAGATTCACCCTCATTAGCCCAAGATTATGGAAAGACACCCTCACTTTTGTGAAGCCCATCCAACCAAAAATCCAGAACTTAATGGGTTATGATATGGAAAGGCATTGCCCCAATTTACCTTTGGAACTTAAGTCTTTTATTTGTCTTTTATTTATAAGTGAAAAAAAATGCCATAAATAAAGACAATATAAAAACTTAAAATAAAGCATTCAAAATGCAACAAAAATTGTGATCCTAGTATGACCCCTACGATGCAAAATTTTAAAGATCTGATCTTCATGGGTCTCCACCCTCGCATCCTTCATGGATCTCCATCCTTGAACTTCTTATGTCTTCTTCTTCTTGTATTACAATATTTCCTAATAATCTAATTACCGAAAATTAAATACAAAAATACATAACGATACGCAGATCGTGTACAAAAAAAACATAACGATGCGCAGATCGTATTTATGGGCCATACTAGTCACCTTATGCAAGAAATTTATATCATAATATAAAATCATGCAAAATAATATCTTAATTTAAATATAAATCCTTATATGGTATTAATCAATATTAATCATTAAATTGCATTTATCGGAAAATTGCATGATGGAAAAATATAGCCTCCTTGACCGGATCATATCGAGTCATACTCGGCTCAACCCATGCCGAGTCATACTCGGTTCGAACTTGACCCAAACCTATTTCGGTCTAAACGGTGGTTAGCCCGCGACTTGGCAAAGAAAAGCCCCAAATCGGGTCTAATCCAATTCGGTTTGATGGTTCATAAATTCCTCTTATTAGATCACACAATTCATAAATTCCAATCAATCAAAATCTCCATTTCGATCTAGCAAAATAATCCATATATTATTTACCATCAATTTAAATCAAGATCCGCATCAAAAATTAACAATTAATCTATTGATCATATCAAGTTATGCAAGATGGCTCTGATACCAATTGAAGGAAAATTAAATGCATTTAGCGGAATTTACAGAACAATTCTGAACATCTAATTCAAGGATCTTCATGCATAATTGATAGATCAATCATTGTTTAGAGGATATACCTTTGATGCATGAACCGGATCGAATTTGGACGGAATCGGAAGAGATAGAAAGCCCCAAGCATGACTTCTCTAATTAGTCCACACGAGCCCGATGTCTAAATCTTCTTTGTCTTCGACTGCTAGGACGAAGGTCAAAAGATGAGCAATCAAATTGCTTTTGGGAATGATGATGGTCTCCTTTGCCACCGATTTGACTTTGAGAAATCGCAACCACTTTGCTATTCACACAACAATTTGTAAAAGCCAAACTCCACTGTTGATGTGTGTGTGTATATTGAAGACCGAAAAAAAACTCACTAGAAAATCAACCATTTGATTTCTATATATTTCAAATACACACGTAACTCCTCTCGAACGGGAGCAGCCATATTTTTCAATTAAGTGGTGTCAATTAATTAGGATAGAGTAATAGCAAGTTAATTAGGAGACCTTAGACGTTACACCGTACATTCCAATTAACGGTCACGTGTGTTACATCTTATGTAACCTCCTAATTAATCTTTCTTTTATACCTCTCCTAATTAATCTTTTTAATAATTTATTTCTCATTAATAAAATATGACATCTATGTTAATCATCAATATCAAACCCGTTGATTTAGTCCGTAAACTCAAAGTGTGTGACATCATAGGACCCGTTTATAATAGTCATAAACTTAAACCGTTTAACTTCATTAATCGTAGTTGGCTTCTAGCAAAGCACTACGACTCCTAAAATAATCGGATTGTATATCTCTATCAATCGTCCTATTCCATGTTTAGCCATTGCACATTTTATTAAAGGACACAGTTCCTTCAATCTCCCACTTGTCCTTAAACAAGTGTGCAATATAAGATACATGTGTCTCTTAATGTCTTATTTGATGATATGGTGACATTCATATCTATTATCAAATATGTTTCTTGAACTCTGAGTTCGAACTGGATTCGCCACTATCGAGAAAGGAGCAAGAAGGAGCCGAGTTGCCTTGTCATCCATCTCATTTTCTTTTTGATCGCCTTTTTCAAGAGATCCAACCACTTTGATTTTTCTTCCTTGAATCTTCTCGATCGATCTCCAAGTTCACCATCTTTGCTAAAGAAATCTTGATTTATTTAGGCTCTTGTTTGCAAAAATGTGGGGGTTCTAAGGTTAGTTGTACATAAATATGATATTATGTGCCAAATTATTACTTTTGAAATTATATTAAATTTTACGTAATTAATTAACATGGAAGAATATGTGTGATTTCATTTGTTGCGTTACAATTAAGATACTCGTATGACATATATTTAAAATATATCCCACCAAGTTAGATATATGTGTATAGATTCTTATAAGAGAATAGTGATATTCCATTTGCCCTTCAAAAATAACTACGAAAAGGAAGATATGATCTTGCATGAAACACGTTAAGCCTTTCGTTTTGCACTACCCCACACCTCAATTCAATATTTTATCTCTTTTATCTTCTCCTCCAACTTCTCATGAGAAAATTTCCTCTTTTTTTTTGTTCTTGAGGTACAAAAACATAATATTCACAATCTTAACTCTCTCTTTCTTTCCTTTCTCCTCGCTCAGATGATTTGCCCCTATAACCATTAAAATGGGTTGTGGTAGGTCTATGCCAATATTACAAGGCATGCCTACCAAGTTAATAGGGGAATTCCAATGCCTTAAATCACAGGAAATGGAGGTGCAGGTCAATCCAATCACATATCTCCTTCAGAATGACATTGAGGAGGAGGTTCCTTCCCCAAATCATCTACTACAAGAAGAAAACTCTTCATTCACCGTTGGTCAAAGAAACCACAATACATTAATCAATCCAATAGAGGATATTGATGTTGATGGTTATATAGATGATGAAAACAAGGGTGAGGGTTTGGATAATGGGAAAAGCAACCACCTGAGTGAGGAGAAGAATGAATTTTCCAAAGAGAGCTTAGAGATAGATGCAATTATTGATGGTAAGATAAAAGAGAAGGAAGAAATTGAGGAGGAGCAAGGTGGTGATCTATTTGCAAATGAATTTTACCCTGACTCTCCAAGTTTTAAGATGTATTGTTTGGATAGTTTAACTGAGGGTTCATCGAATGAGGAGAGAGAGGCTCAACAAGAGGGTGCAGGTGGTGATGATGATAGATACAACAATCTTTATATTAAACCCAACAAAATGGGAAAGACAAGCAATCGAGAATCCATCCGTTCTAATGAGGTGAACCACAACAAATTTATAATCTTGCACAATTTTACTTACAACATTAATTGTATGTACATGGTATATGCATGTATGTGTACACACTTTTTTAAAAAAAACTTTCAAGACCCGCCTAAACCTTTGAACTCACCCCATCGCTAAGGCCGTCAAGGTCATAAAAACCCGCCTAGACTGCAAAGACACACCATGAAATCCGCCTAGACCCCGCCTAGACTCTTGACCCTACCCTACCGCCAAGCACCCGCCAAGTGTTTTTTGAAACATTGTGTGTACATCTGTAGTTGTATATGCATGTGTATGTGGTTCCTTAGTTTAAAATCCTAATTAATAATCTGCAGGTATCATTGGACAAACCAAACAATACATGGAAGAAAGCAAGAAGAATAAAAAAGATTTTCAATGGAAAGGGAAGGAAGAGGAGAGAGTATTGAAGTCTTGGTTGTCACCTTATACAATGAGAAATTTCAAGCTTCTAAGCCATTGAATCTCTTTTTGGATCAGCCGACAAACCTTCATTATTATAAATATATATACTTTCTTCTCTTTTCGTTTGACGATTTAGTCTTTCATATTCTAAGAGTCGTTTTTTCTTAATTTATCTCTCGTGAAAGTAGAAGTATGTACAAATATTACTATTTTACAGGTCGGTTTCTAAAGTGCATATTGATGTGATCCTCGACGAAGCTAGCTTGTCCGACAATTGGGTTTGAGATCTAGATGTTAGGTATGGAGCTCCGATGAATGATATTGAAGATGCTAATGAGGATTAGATCGAAGAAGAGCCACTCTTATCTCGAGCTAGCCCACCATTGACGAGGGCTTGAGCGTGTCTACTTAGTCAGTCGATTCTTACACTTGACGATTCACCACCTCACATGATCACCTTACTAAAAGTGACCTCCGTCTTGATACCATTTGAGACTAGATTGCACTCGACTCGGCCTTGCATGAACACTGAATTTTATCTAACTATATGCTTTCCCCACCAATTTTATAGGCATTTCTATATGCACTTGTCATTCAAACTAATACCAATTCCCACCCATAATTTTGTCCCACCTAAGTTATGTGTGTTTTATAGAGTTTTTTTAGTCTTTTTCTTAGGTTTTGTGTGGTTTGAGTAGGTTTTCGTATTTTGTGCGATATGGAGGTCTACACAAGCTTTGATTGTGTTTTGTAGGTTTTTGAAGTCGATATGGAGCTATTTTGGATCATAATAAGGAGTGCAGAGAAGTTGGAATGATGCACGAAAAGAATGGACGCAAAACATAGGAAGAAAAATGCAAATCAGGCCAAACTGAGCCTCATATCGATCCCATAGGGTCGACACCGACCTTGAGAACGAGCTAGGAAGTAATAGGAGAAAGGCAGAGTAATACCGAGCTAGTAAGAATACAAGATGAAAAATGCAAAACAGGCCAAACTGAGCATTTAAGGCTCGGTACCAACCCAAGACGGAGAAGAGAATTGTGAAGGATGACTACGACATTTGTACTGAGTGCCATACCAACCCACTAAGCCTCGGTATCGTCCGTTGGAAGATAGAATATAAAGCGCTGAATTAAACATACTAAGACGGAGAGGGTCGGTATCGACCCTATTTGGCTCGGTATGGGTCTTTGGATTCCGATTTTGGCATATTTTATTCCAAAATTAGATAGATTTAAATAGATATTTTTAGATTCTATTTTGCTAGATTTAGTTTTTTTTAGCATAAATAAGACCCTTGGGACAACCTTTTATTAATTCAATTTTTACAGCAACTCTTGAGGAGTTTTTATAACAGTTTAGAGAGCGGTTTGTGAGGCGATTTAAGTGCTTTATAGGACGTGTTTTAGGTGAAAGTTGGGCACACTTTTTAAGGCTGTTGAGAAGTTGTTTTGCGACGTTTTCCATGTTTTTAATTCAGTTCATTTCAGTTTCTTTTTCTACCCAATTCTATATCTTTTGCAATGCTCACCATGAATATACGTGAATAGTTTTTTTTTTTAGGGTTTAGGTGAGCCCAACAATAGTCTAGTGTGTTGGATGCGATGAATCTATGAATTGCGTGTTTTTATCTATCTTATACCTTTGTGCTTAATTCCTTCTACGAAAATTAGGGATTTCCTTGTTTGCCATTAGATTGAAAGAGATAATTCTGAATTAGATAGTAATTAGAGTTTTGAACGAGAGTTTGAATAACCTAATTAAGAAAAGGTAGGAAAGTTAGTTAATTTAACGAAAGTGGATTGATTGCTTTGCTTGGTTGATGAAAGTTGACTCTTTTATAGATAAATGTATGATATTTGTGTGATTTATTGTGTTTGCATGCTTGATTATTATTGTGGTGATCCCTAAAACTTAGAAGCCTTTCACCTATTGATGTATCGCTAATACTTGTGAACCAAAACCCCGCAAATCTACACTCTTCACCTTTTTTTTTTACTATTTCTATACCTTTCTAAAGTAACTAAATAAGGAAGTGACTCTCTCTTGTGGACGAACCTAACTTCGCTATACTCAACGGGGTCTTGATTATAAATTTATTTTCTTATTAGGATTAATCAAGAAACCTTCCCAACACTACTAGAATTGTATCCATAGACATCAGCTGATTAACATCAGTTAGAAAAACGCATGATGTTAAATCAATTTTTAACATCGGTTTGTAAATTTTTGATGTTGAAAACAAAACAGACATCACCCTAATTTGTTGACCGATGTGAAAAGTGTGTTTTTGGAAGAAGAAAAAAAGTAACGTGCGGGATTGCAATCTGAACTAAGTAAAATCCCACTCATCTCAAATACGAGCGGGCGAATCCCAATTTTCCCAAATCCCAACACTTAAAATTTTCCTAGAAATTTGGGGTTGTTTTTTTTAACCGAAAAGAATTTGAAAGTTGCTAGACAACTAACCAAGAGCATCCCGAAGGATGATGTTGTTGAGCACAACGTCAGAAGGAAGGCCAAAGCCAGAGAATGAGGATAAAATATGAGAAAGACAATCCGCAACTTCATTACCCTCCCTAAAGACATGTTTAATCTCAGACTCTGAGAAATAGTGGAGAGAAAGAATACAGTCAGAAAGAATCATTTCAATCTCCCCAGAGCAGTAACATCCATATCTAAGGTTGTTAATGATGCATAGATTATCACCCTCTATTACAATGTTTCGTAAATTTAGATTTATTGCTTTAAGTAAACCCTTCCAAAGGCCAAAATACTTAGCCCCAAGAACAGAAGGGAAGAAAGAAGTTCCAGTCTCAAAGAAGAGAACTGAACCATTAGCATCTCGAATAATAAATCCATAGGAGCCAGAATTAGTGGAAGATAAGGCTCCATCAAAATTGAGTTTGTACCATCCATCTCGAGGTTTAGACCATTTGCATAACATGCGACTTGTTTTATTGTTTGGTTTCGGGGGCTGAGATTGTGGTCTTATTTCAGAGTCAGTGTCTTGTTCTTTTGCACATTTCCAGCTATAAAGGTGTTCAGTGATAAAGGATAATATAGTTTGTGGGTTGGGAATGACATTGTCGAAGGTTTATTTATTTATTTTGAAAGTACCACAGAGTCCACCAAGCCACATATAATGTGGAGAATTGAAGGCTACCTAGAGAATTTCGAAGTTGTTGTAAGGATTCAATAATTGTTGTAGTAGTGTTATATACTTTTTCAACCGATTTAGCTATGTGTGATGAGAGAAAATGCATTGTTATTTGTGTGATTGGACACTTGAAAAGAAGATGTTCAAGGTCTTCATGGTTCATGACAAAATACGGACAATTAGTCGGAAGACCAATACCCCGTTGAGCCAACTTAAACAAAGTCGGAATTCCATTCTTGGTGATGCACCACAAGAATTCCTTAACCTTAGGTACACATTCTAATTTCCAGGTCCATGCAAAGTCTGATTAAGAATGTTTTTTGTTATTTTGTATCATTTCTATTGTTGAGGTTGTACTAAACCAATTGTTCCGACTCCATTGCCAGTACAGTCTGCCTTGCATTATGTGCTTTGGAATTGGCGTAAGGGCAATATGGTCGATAGTTGTTTGCGGGAGATGTCTTTTAAGATGTGAATTGAGTTTAACAATATCCCAATCCTTGGTTTGGGTAATGAATTCATTAACAAGCAAAGCATGATTTGCGTCAGTGAAGTTGGTAGCTTGGGTCCAAAAAGGAACATGGCCACACCAAATATCAAACCAAAAGTTAATGGAGGAGCCATTAGCAACCCCCCAACGAAGGCCCTTTTTAAATAATTCTAGTAAGTTTGTTAGCTTAGTCCATTGCCAAGATGTGTTACCTTTTTTCTTGTAATTTAAGGCGTGTTCCATTTTAAGATATTTGTCAGTCACTATTTGGACCCAAGGGTTAGTTGGTTATGATAGAATCTTCCAAAGAAGTTTTAGTTGTAGTGGTTTGTTCATATCTTCAAAGGAGCGGAGACCCAGACCTCTATTGCGACGGGATTTACAAACCTCAAACCAGCTGATAAAAGGCTCATGCTTAGGACCTTTGTTCCATAGGAAAGTTCTGTTTATTTTGTCTAGTTCTTTATGAATGTGAGGTGGTAGCATAAAACATTGCATAATGTGAAGTGGTTTAACTTCTAAGTTGGATTTAATTAGGGTAGCTCTGCTAGCTTGGGAGAGATTTGAAGCAGTTCACTTTGATAGTTGGCATTTGCTAGAGGAAGTGATTGAGTTTGTTACTTTTGTGGAAATAATTGGGCAACCAAGATAAATACCAAGATTTGGGGTGTCCGTGATACAAAGTTCATTGTGAATCATTGTTAAGTGATTGAGTTTGTTACTTTTGTGGAAATAATTGGGCAACCAAGTTAAATACCAAGATTTGGGGTGTCCGTGATACAAAGTTCATTGTGAATCATTGTTTTTAGTTTGGTTGCTTATATTATCAGTTGTTTGGAAAGATGATTTATGTCTGTTGATTTTTTGCCCCGAGAAGAGACTATAACAGTTGAGTTTCTGTTTTTTTTACCACATCGGGTATAAACCGACGTGGTAAAGTTAGGATTTTTAACGCCATCCACTAACACGTCGATTTTTTTTTATTAACATCGGTTTATACCCAATGTCTACGAACATTATTCTAGTAGTGAAAACAAATTGGCACCGTTGCTAGGGAGATTTCGACTGTGCCAAGTTTTAGTTACTATTTGGGTATGGGAATAGCTTACCCCCTTGCTATTTAATCGTGTTTTCTTTGTTTTTATTTTTTGTTTTTAGTTTATATAATCAGGGTAATGCATGCTTGACTTCGATCTCTCAATCGATCCTGAACTTGAGCGCTCCTTTCACCGTAGATAACGAGAAAGCAAAACAATGACGGACGAAAACAATGATTTGGCGAAGTAATTGGTGGATCTTCGCCCTGTTGTGGAAGAGATGAAGCAAAATAACGTTGACATGAGCGAGACAAGTTGGAGCCGCTGTTGCGCGGTGTGAGAGAGATGGTGAGGTCGTCGCTGCAGCATGAGATAAGGAAGCAACTGCTCTTCTTCAGCAGTAGTTAGATGATATTCCAAGGTATGTTAATTAATATATGCACCCAAGACTGAAGGTGGTTGAGTTTGCAATAGTCCTCCCTGAGATTGATCGCAACTTTGAGATCAAATCTCATTTTATATCCTTGAGTAAGAGATCTCAATTTGAAGGGAATCCTACGAATGCCCTAAGTTTGCCTCCTAAGTCTATCACCACATGGAAGGCTTTGCATAATTTATTCATGACTAAGTTCTTCCCACCAACAAAGAAGATGGAGCTTAGGAAGCGAATCACCTCTTATCACCATCTGTCAGGTGTGACGTTTGTGGAGACTTGAGAGAGATTTAATAGTCGCTACGTCAATGTCCTACCCATGGGCAACCACCCTATGTGCTCCAAGAGATCTTCTAGCTTCCAGGGCATCGATGCCGCAACGAAGGATCGAATAAACCTACATGCAGATTGTGGGTTTATCGAGATGAACCCTGATGACGCATGGGCATTATTAGACAACATGACAAACTATGATGCCATATATGACACTCCACATACTAAGCCATCAGAAAGGAAGCTTTATGAGCCTCCACCGAAGGTTGATCCTGATGTACGAGCCCAATACTTAGAGGATGAGAATAGATGTATCAAGAAACAGGTAAGTTTTCTCAATAAATCTCAATCTTGCTTAGAATGTGGGTATCAAGCCCATACTACTTTTGCCTGCACTAACATGCAATAGGTACAAAGGGTTGAGAATAGTAGTTACCACCAAACGATTGTTAAAATCGAGAACTTTAAAAACTACACCTCTTCTTTTGTCTATAAGGACGGTATAAATCTCACAAACCCAAAGGAAATTGCTAGCCAAATCACTAAAGAAATGGCAGATAGATTTATCAAACCTTCTTGTCCGATCATAACTCTTGAACTACTACCACATGCCCTCCCCCAAATCACAACAGAAGATAACAATAATCTTCTCAAACTTCCCTGAAATACTGAAATCAAAACTAATGTAACTAACATGGCAGCAGATAAAACCCCTGACCCAGAGGCTACCCCCCCTGAATTCTATTGCAAATATTGGCATATTGTTGGCCAATCCCTTTGTAGAACAATAAAAGCGTTCTTCCACTCAGGTTCTTTACATTATGAAATTAATCAAACATTCATAGCTCTCATACACAAAACATAAAGTCATTCGAACAGAAATCACTTTAGACCAATTAGCCTTTGTAATACCGTATAGAAGATTATTACCAAAATCATTGCAAATAGACTTAAACCCATCCTTTCAAGGCTTATCAATCCGTTTCAAGGAGCCTTTGTGGAAGGTCGATCAATTCAGGATAACACCCTAATCGCCCATGAAATTTCCACACTTTTCACAAACAAAAAGTCGTTAAAGGTTGGATGGCACTAAAACTCGACATGGAGAAAGCCTACGATAAAATCAGTTGGGATTATATTAAAGCAACTCTCACCAAATTTGGATTTGATCCTCAATGGATTCAATGGGTCATGAACTGTATAACAGTTACTACCTTCTCTGTTCTTGTTAACAACTGACCTGGACCTCAGTTCAAACCAGAAAGAGGCATCTGTAGAAAGAAGTTTTTTCCCTAATCAGAAGATGGGACCTCTTGATATTTTAGAGTTTTTGAAGCATTACGATTGTTTTCCTAATGTCATTATTGCTTATAGAATTTTGTTGACTATTCATATGATAGTTACATCTGCAAAAAGAAGTTTTTCAAAGCCGAAGTTGTTGAAATCCTATATGCGTTCTACAACGACACAAGAAAGAAAGTGAATTATTTATGCAAGTGAATTTCAAGACCTTTTTAATACTCTATATGTAATCATTAAAATCATTTTGCAATTATATTATAAAAAAGTTACTTTTTTCTATTGTCTATCGTTATCTAAATTCATTAGACTTGTTTAATCTTTTCATTGGACTTGTTTATTTTTAGTCCTTGTCATTTTTAGAACAAGGCATTCAAAACGTTGGCACCGCCCTGCCAAAAAGTATTGCATAAATATAATTTTGAAAATAATATTCTATTAAAAAAATTCAAATTAGATAAATCTTAAACCCTAAACACATCATTTCATAATCAGGCAAACCCTAGCAGTAATCAATCCACTACACATCTAAACAATAGCTACCACCATCAATCAACAACAACAATAAGCAGTATCAACATCCATTACCACCACCAACAAATCGTTGAGACAAATCTAGATCTACAAAATTTGTTAGGAGAGAATCAAGTCTAAATAAATAAGAATATAAATTCAAATCGAAACGTAGTCCATGCAAATAAATTCAAGACTTCCTCCCGCTATAGTGGAAGGGTTAGGATCGATATATCCACGAGGAAGCGTGTCAGCGGATCCTAAGCAACGAGAAATTGATTTTGACGAAGACCCAACGAACGACAGAATAACGATTGTAAAAAATATATATGAAAATATCTTCCAAAGCCAGGGCTTACCACAACGACAACCATGCAAGTGAATTCATAAATCTCAAAAGACAAGAACTTTATCGATAAAGGACAAAGCTTTCACCAAATCCAGCAAATAGGAATATAAACCTTTAGATAAATAACCCTAATTGCGTCCATCCTTTTCTTAATTAGAGTTTATATACTTCCGAATAGAAACCCTAATTACTACCCAAGTTTTACAACATGAGTTTCTTAATTTTCCTATCAAAGATGTTGCACAAAGAATAGAGCGGGATAAAGTACCTTTCTTTCACGACTCATCAATCCACCGACATGACTATCATCGGGCTCACCCCGACCCTAGAAGAAGGGAGACTACTCGCTCATCGTAGCAAAACACATGATTGATGAAAAGAAATAAACTTGCATTAACTAAATTCGCAACCTTTACAATCTCGTCACTCTAACTTTCGTAAGAACGCCAAAACCCTAAAAGCCTTGAATTCCTAATTCCCTACTTTGTAATTGGAACTAAAGCTCTGAAATTGAATGACTAAAATCTCAGCCCCTAGGGCTTTATTTATAGGCCTTAATCCTTGCTAATCAAGGAAAGGAAACTCTATCTAGAGATAAAAGATATAATTCTAGATAAATTGAAAATAAATCTAAATAGGTAATTAAGATAAATCCTTAGGGTAAATAATTGTCCAACCCATAAGGATATAAAGTAGATAGAATAATAAAAGATCTTCTTGTCTTCATGCTTAAGAAACTCTCTTCGGATAGAATTTGTCGCGCGTTAGATCAGCTCTAAGGACTCACTTGATATCGGGTCACTCGGTCGATATCGAGTCATGTGTTGTCTCGAGTGATACTTCCAGTCGATGTCAAGTCTGCTCCTTCATTTCAAGTGGTACCTCACTCAATATCGACTCAGGGTGTATATATCGAGTGGTTTTGATCTTCTGGCTCTGAGTGTTCTTCTGTGTTGCGTCGAGTCTTTTGGTAGATTTCGACTCTTGCTTCACTCGATATCGAGTGGTTGGGTGGATATCGAGTGGTCTTCAGCTCCAAGTATTGTGCTCAGCTTCGCTCGGTGTCAGGTGCTCTTCAGTAGATGTCGAGTCCTTCAGTAGACATTGAGTGACTTCAATGGAAATATGCACTTCTTGATTTTGCTCTGAATTTGCTCCAAATTCTACAATATTAAATAGAAACTTGTGTAGACCTCTATTTCTTGCAAATAAGCATAAACTACACAAATTCACTATATTCCCAACCCAGAATATATAAAAATACAATAAGGAGCTAAAATAAGTACAAAAATATGGTGTAAAACATGGACATCAATCTACAACCAATGGAACAAACAACAAGAACACACTCTTTTGTGAGAGAAAGCAAACCCAGATATGCTCTTAGTGGTAAACCTCATCTACAAGTCACATCTATCGAGGATAAACACCCAACAACATATGATCTTTCGACTACCATTACTTCCTAAACCCATCAATTGTAAAAAGGTCTAAAAAAAACTTACAGTGACCAAAGTTGATGAAAAAGTACAATACGCGGTTTTTCAAGTAATGAAACAAAAAAAGAGGTACTTTTAGATAGGGGTGTGCAGAAAAACCCGAAACCGGAAACACGACACGAAAACACGATACGAAAAAACACGAAACCGAAAAGATACGACACGAAAATGACACGAACCGCTAAAACACGAAATTAAATGGTTCGTGTTCGGATCGGGCATATCCCCTTGTCAGATACCCGACACGAACCGTTTATTTTTTTTTAAAATTTATGGGTACGATAATTTAGTATTTGTATATACACAATCCCTAAAATATCACAAAAGTCTGTTGGCCCAGTTGGTAATTGTTCCGTCCCGTATGCGGGTCTTCAAATCAGCCTAGGTTCGAGACGCGGAAACTGCTTTTTTTTTTTTTTTAATTTTGATAAATCTCGCCCCTTTATATTCTTTTTAATATTTTATGCCCAACAATTAGCAAACCCTAAGGCCTAAATTCAGCCGACATTAGTAGTCCAAAACTCTCAAACTCTTCTTCAGTTCTGTATCTTCCCCTAGCCTCCGCCCTTCCTCAGTTCCTCCTTCCCTTCTTCCTCCCGCTTCCACCTCCGATCCTTCTCTCCACCGCCTCCGCCTGCCCTATCTTTCTCTCTCCTCGCGCTCCCGACCTCTTCGCCTCTGCCCCAATTCAGATCTCTGATTCCGGTTGGTGGCCGACAATGGAGTCGTGTGCCTAGCGGTTATACCTCACCTCCACCCCTTCTTCCTCCCGCTTCCACCACCTCCACCGCCTCCTCCTCCCCTCTTTCTCTCTCCTTGCGCTCACCCTTCGCCGGATCGATGCTCCATCAACTGTGCTTTCTTCTCCTCCCCTCAACTAGGTCCTTCAATTCCTCTGTCCTCTTCGCCGATTTCTTTCCAGTTTTTGGTTCTATTCAATTAAATTGCATCTGCTTAATTTCAATTTCACTTCAGATTCGAAATTCTTACTTCACCTGTGACACAGGAAAAAAGTCCACGGTTCGTGTCGGATAACCCGGTATCCGACACGGATCCGAATAAATTTACCGTGTTGGGTATCCGGCTCATAATGGTTCGGATACGGTTCGGCCTTTTTGTGCTAAACGTTTCCGGGTACCCGAAACGATTATCCGGTTCGTGTCGGGTACCCGGATATGCCCACCCCTACTTTTAGATCTAGCTCGTTTTAGATATATGTTGCCTTCAAACGAACATACCCTAACTAAAGATCAGTCTCGTGCAACCTCCCATCCACCATCGGTCACCTCAATTCTTATCGTGTTGCTAAGACGCTTGGCTCAATCACCACTAGATTATCAATCATTAATTTAAAAACTAAAAACTCAGATCTTTGCACCTGATGTGAACCGAGCTCTTCCGACGAATGCTCAATGTTTCAGTCATAAAATGGGATATATTAGTCCGATGGAGGTCCATGAGTACTTGTTGGAAAGCTAATTCGAAGGGCTACATCTTTTATGAAGACCAAAGTGCCGAAATCATCCAAGAACAGGTCCGAAATCAGCAATAGTTCAACAGTCCGAAATCTGGACAGTTTTCCCGGCGCATTGAATGATGTCGGAATAGATGAGATGTATTGAATGATCTTCATTCAAGGGAACTTGATGATTTTCTACACTTTATGAGGACAACTAACCCTTCATTTTCCACCATGAGGCTGGCCAAATTTCTCCATCAATTTCCGAGAAACTTTTCATCTTTTCCGCCTTTAATTCGTTACTAAATTGTTGTTGTTTCATGCCTATAAAATGGCTAAATCTTTGCCATGAGAAATAAGATTAGAGTTGAGAATTTTTGGAAAAGATGTGTGTGCTTTGTTGATTTGGTTAGATGCCATTTTGACACCCCATTCCGGAGTGAGAGGCCGAGGAATGGTTCGTTTGTTTAACTCTTTCCGGTGAGATGCTTGTTAGAGTTGTTCAAACAAAGGCTTGATTGCTCGGGAGTGAGATGCCGACGAGTGAGAGAGCGAGTTTGGTAAATCTATGGGTGAGATGCTCATAGATTTAGCCATCCATATCTTGTTTTTATTTTCCCATAAATCTAGAAAAATCCAAATAAAAGAGTCGCGTGTGTCAAATTTTGTTCTCGTGCTCTGTTGAAGCGTTGAAACTTGTTGGATCGATCCTTCGGGTCGCATCAGCACCCTGGTTCTTTTTTTCTTTCTTCTATCTTTTAATCTGAGGCCTTTCTTTTGTTTTTCTTACAAAGTAGACCAAAAATCGGCAAACAAGAACAAGAACTGATGTTATACATGTCTGATTCGAACCAAAATGTTTCAATTTTGGATCTAAAATTTTTTAGATATGAAGATTAAAAAAAAAATCTGAATCTAAACACCTATCATCACAAACTTACCTAAGTCACTTCTCGGCCATCTAAGACCCTTGCGTCTTTATTTCCGATCATTAATTTGCCATCCTACACCACCCATCAAGCCAACACTCCATCTCCGGTGGTTTTTACCACCGCTCTTTGGCTGATGTCATCTGAAAAAGGAAAGAAGAAAAATGAAGTCAATCTAACCTAGAGATTTTCAGTTGCCCAATAAAACATACTTTTCTCTTCACAAAAAATAAAAATAAAATAAAATAGGAGTCTTATCTTATGCCCCGAGGGCATAGAATAAAAAAATTCGTAACAATAAAGGTTACTTTCCATCTTGCTTGGGCAATTTTTGGAGATATAAAGTCAATCAAACCCCCCTCAGAATATAAAATCATACAGTACTATGTAATAATATTGTAAATCCTTTGTGAGCAAGGTTTTATAATCCTAGGTGTGTGTGTATATACATATACACACATATACATACATCAATTAAGGAAGATAACCCAAATAAAAAAGTTTAAAGTAAAAGTTTAAAAATTCTAATTTTTGTTGAAAAGCAAAAATGAACTTGTTTCACTCATTCGCTTTGATCATGGTTGGACTTGTTCGTCCATGTGATGTTGTCCTTTGGGATGATTGAGTTTAGTTCCGGATGAGGTTCAATCTCGAGCACCTTGTTGATCGTGGCAATGTTCGTGACTTTTGAAGATCCCTTATTTCTGTGAGAGGAATGTCGTTGATCCACACTTCCTTAGGAGATGTCCCTTGGTGGGTTGTTGTTCTCACCTCCCCGGCGCCAGGACATTGTATTAGTCAATCGACTATACCATGCTCTCGGCATTCATAGTCTATCCTTGGCTTTCCAGACTTTCACGTGGACTAAGCTTTTTGTTGTTGTGATCCGTTGTCTTCGAGTCCTACTTCTTTTCTTTTCATTTGGATGGTAATTCTGTTTTTGTATCATGACAGTCTATCTGTCTTTTTTGGCTTATCGGTTTGCTATATAAGTTGTGATGTCATCCTCAAGCGAAAGAAGAAGGCTCCACCTTGGGAGTCGTTGAAGAAACGACGTTAATTATTTTATTATTTATATTTCTTATTTTTTATATATATTCTATTTTTAGTAACTCCTATGTTAGTTGGAGTCTAATTATAGAATTGCTTATTTTTAGTATTTCTTAGTTAGATTAAATAAGATGGTTAGGATTTTAGATTAAGTTTTATCTTCTAGGTTTATTTATCTTTAGGATTAAAATTCTATCTTTATCAACCTAAATTCTATCTTGCACGGTAGAATTGGTTCTTAGGTTTTCTATTTAAACATTGTAGTTCTATTGAAATTAATCAGATTATCAATCCAAACCCGCTTCCAATTACATTCCGTTCGTATACTTTCAATTTCTTCCCATCGACGATTAATTACATTGCAATCCCCTTTCATAAAGTCATTCACGTAACTACAATTGCAACCGGGAGTAGCCGCCATTGTTGACTAACATCGGTGGAGGCGATTCAATCCTTGCTACATACTTTCACGGTCGGTGGTGGCCAATTCATTCGGCGGTGAGGTCACGAGTAAGGGAGTTAATTAGTTACTAATTAACTAATTATGTGTACCTCACGATTACGAGTTCAATAGTCATTCACGGCCGACGTCTCACTTAGTTGATCGATCGGCGCATTCACTTAGTCTACTCGTTACAAATTCGACATCAATTCAAGGATATCAAGGAGCATAAGCAAGGTCGACGCTTTTAGTTTAGCAATTGGCCGGCCTTATCCGATTGCTATACATCAATTGGTACTCAGAGACAGGTTATGCTACGCTCTTTGTTTCTTTGATGTTACTGATGTTTTGATTTGATAGCTTGGGAAATCTGGGGAGGAGACTGGGATGATGATCCCGATCCATGGGCTGCACAACATCGACGCCAACGAGAGTTGCAGAGACGAGCTTTGCAACAAGCTTTAGAGCGACAACGAGAGGCTCAAAGGCGCCGCCTTTGGATTCAACGGCAAGCAGAAATTGAAGAGGAAAGGTGTCGACAACAACAACAACTCCTTGAGCCTCAACATCAAGCCGCAATTGAGAAGGAGAAACGACAACAATTTCAAGCCGAACTTACAGCCAAAATTCAAGCCGCCTATGATGCCTATGATGCCAGAGTACAGGCGAGAGAGGCACAACGTCAAGCCGACCTAGAGGCCAAATTGATAGAAGGCTTCAAGACGACATTCTCAGATGCTTTTCGCCAAGCATTGGAGTTACACTTTCCCACTACTCCAGCGGTTAAAGTTGCCTCAACCGACGATGAGGTAATTGAGCATAAGGAGTCTTCTGTTGATTTCGTTGCCCGGAAAATAGCACAGCGCGTCGAACTTGTTTCGCAGATTCCCGTTGACTCCGACCTCGGAATTGAGTCAACTCAGTCTTGTTGCGAAGCTGACTCGACGAGCTTTCCAACGGTGGGTCACACGCTGTCAGAATCCTCCGGAAAGGCCTCCGAATTTGTGTTGCAAGCAGACTGCGACAGTGTTCTGCAGGACGATCATGTTGATTCCGTTGACGAGGATGAGTTACTTGATGATGTGTCTCAAGAGTTAGCGATTGTACCTCTTGGGCATGTTCATGAAGTTCCAGTTGCTAAGATTTGTGTGCTCATTGATCCTATACTTATTGAAGAACAAGTCTGTTCAACGATCACACATGAAGGTGTTGTTTTTGGGGTTCCTATACCTCGAATTCTCCTGACACCTATTCCACCCGTTCCTCCATCATCTTCTTCGAAGGTTGTTGCTCCTTCCTCGCTGATCATCATCGACTCGATTCGGGGACGAATCGAAGATAAAAGGGGGAGAATGATGCGGGTCAAGTTGGCCTTCTGTGGATCAAACAACGATCTTTATCCAGGCGACGACTCGAGGACGAGTCGATTTCAAATGGAGGAGAATGATGTCATCCTCAAGCGAAAGAAGAAGGCTCTACCTTGGGAGTCGTTGAAGAAACGGCGTTAATTATTTTATTATTTATATTTCTTATTTTTTATATATATTCTATTTTTAGTAACTCCTATGTTAGTTGGAGTCTAATTATAGAATTGCTTATTTTTAGTATTTCTTAGTTAGATTAAATAAGATGGTTAGGATTTTAGATTAAGTTTTATCTTCTAGGTTTATTTATCTTTAGGATTAAAATTCTATCTTTATCAACCTAAATTCTATCTTGCACGGTAGAATTGGTTCTTAGGTTTTCTATTTAAACATTGTAGTTCTATTGAAATTAATCAGATTGAATAGAATTGAGAAACCCCTTTATGAATTAAAGAGTTCTCGATTATCAATCCAAAAACCCTACTAGCAAGTTTACCTACGTTTCGTTTCCTTTTTCTCCGATCAAAAGTAATTTGAAGTGGCAATTCGTGGTCAAGTCGCAAGTTTTGACCGAAATACTTGATATTGGCTTTCATGCAAGTTTTGTGTGAGCCATTGTTGCTTTGCTGTTGACTCCTAAGGGTCCCATTAATTTAATTAGAAATTCACCGGCACCGATTCAAGCAATAGTCTCGTGTGAATCGGCATCAATTCACGGGGAATCAAAGAGCGTTCTTTTAGTTTAGCAATTGGCCGGCCTAACCAATTGCTATACATCAAGTTATCTGGTGGAGAGAATCGCTTTCCTCTTTAAAAAAAAAATCTGGCAAACCCTAATTTTATCAACCCCCTTATGGTCACGTTAAGAGATAATGTCGTTAATCCATCATATTAATATGGTCTTTTTTTTTGATAGTGTATCATTATGACATTTGATGATATCAATTTTAGTTTTGAGGATGCCAAAAAAATGCATTGTTAATGATTTAAAACCATATAGAGAAAAAGTAACATGTTTGGCATAACAAATATTAATCTAATTTAAAATTATAATCTAGCTTAAAATTAAAATCTAGATGAAAATTTTGAAGAAATTTGAGAAATATATCAAAATTTTAACATTTGTGGATAGCTTAAAACAAGAAATTCTTGTTTGGCATAAAAAAAGTTTATAGTGTTTTATAAAACTTTTTTTTTAAATCGCAAAAAACTTTATTATATCACTTTAAAAAACTCTAATAAACTTGTGTGAAATAAACATAAAATATCAGCCATCAATCTTATATCCACATTCAATAACCCATATTATATATCTCATACCATATACTCCTTCCCTTTCAAAATTTAACTCATTATAGATTAATTTAGTTGTAACAAAAAAAGTGTATTACCAAAGAACCAAGTTTTCAATTTTAGATTAATTAAGGCAAAACTAAAGGGTTTTAAATTTCTAGAAATTTCATAAGCATCACATATGCATCGCCAAAAACATCAAGTAGGAGTCTGAGGATGTGATGGATGGTTTTTAGTCGCGTAAACCGTATCAAAATAAAACTCAAACCTACAAACTAGTGTATCAAGTAAGTAAGAGGTCGATCCCACAGATAATCAAGTATTTCTTAGCAAAGTGTATTTACCAATTAGTAGAAAGGGAGGTTTTGGTTGATTGAAATAAGAAAGAAAACAAAATGAAATATAAACAGATTGATGCAAAACAATTTAGAGAAGATCGCTCTACCTACAACTATCCACTTTATCTGGTTGAATTAATATTGTAACTTCCTCTTGTCCTTTTAGTCTTCCTATGAATGCCCTTGTCCCAACCTAATATAGTTACTAGTCCAACCAGTCCTAGAAACCCTTATCAATCAAACAGTCCCTAAAGAAGGATTTAACTCAATTGATAGCTTTAAGTTTAGAGATTAACCAAGGTATTTGCAGTCCCTAAAGAGGGATTTAACAACACATCCAACTTCCTACTCATTCAATTAGTTCAACCAGCCCTAAAGGAACAAGTTTGCTACTTCGGTTAAGGTTCACAACCAGGAATCTACAAAACCTTAGCAATTGAATTGATTCTAACTAGTTGCGCGGGCTAGATAGAATAAAACAATCAAACATGCAAGCACAAAGAAGTTGAAACATTCAATATAGGAAATAAGGAACAAGATTCAGAAACTCACAATCAATCCAAATAAAGCTTCAAATTGCAAGTAGAATGAAGAGAGTTTAGCCGCCCATGGCGAACATCGCTCTCTCTCCAATTGTCTGATGAGCGTAAGAATAGAATAGAAGTTATGAAAATAACATAAAACTAGTATGATCCCCGCGCCATGGCGCGATTTTTTATAAGTAAAATCTTACTAATATATTAAATTAACATTATAACATAATTGTAAAAGTTCAGATAATTAAATATTTTGAATTAAACTCATGGGTTGAAAAAACGATTAAAGTAGTATATATAGATATATATACAGATATAGATATAGATTACTAATATTAATTTTATGTTTCCTTATTATTAATTTTATGTTTTGAATTACTCCCATTATTTTTTTAGAAAAAAACTACTAAAATTATAATTTAGGCTAAGATCAATGTTTTGAATTAAGCCTAATAGTTAGTAAAATTAAATCAAAAACAGAATTAAAGGAAAAAGAAGAAAAAAATAAGAAATAAAGAAAATCAAAGAAAAATGGAAAAAAAAAATTGGTCAAGAATCCTAAAATTGCTCTAAGCTTGACACGTCATCATAAACTCTTCTAAATTAAGAGTTTATATAGACTTGGCCTTTTAAAACATCCAAAGTGGGCCACAAAATAAACAAATAGGTTCTAGGGTTTTCATTAATCAAAACGCAGCGCATAATCGCTGACGGCAAATGCGGCGGCCGCCGCATCAGCATTTCCTCTTGCATCGGCCCTGGCGGCGGCCGCTGCACACCATGCGGCGGCCGCTGCGTCGGTCTTTTCCGGAAAATACGTCTCGAATTTGCTCTTCTTCTCAACAGAAAAGTTGTAGCTCTCTGAAAGAGCTTTCCAACGCATAGTCATAATAGTCAATCGGACAACCGAGACCTCCAGAAAGTGCAAAACAAGTTCAGCATGTCTGGCGACAACTTCTGCAGACTTGTTCTTCGTTTAGGCTCGCTTCTTCTTCTCAAGACCTCTTGAGATCTTCATGTAAGCTTCTTTGATCAACTAGACATTCTCATCCAATGCGTTTTCAACTCATGTCTCCTCCTCGGTTCTACCATTGCCTGAAATAATCAATAAAAGCGTGTAGATTCCGACTCCACCAACATAAAGAGCAAATATGCAAATTGCACTTAATCCATGCATGAAATGCATCTTAACTAAGCTAAATGCAACCTATTATGCCTACCTAAATGCATGCTATCAGGATGTCTCTAATCTCTTTAGTTTCTAGAGAGAGGGAGTCATCTCCCATGTCGGAGTTTCCGACGCCGGGCTTAAGAACCCCTCTTAGGAGGATTATAAACCCTCTTCTTAGGCAATCAACATCTCTTCAGAGGTTGGGTCTCCTTCTCGACCGAGGTACTCCTCGTCGGAGGATGTTAATCTCATCTTCGGAGGTCGGTTTCTAGTATCGCTTGTCTTTGGCCCTGGCATGAAGGTCTCTCGCTTTGCCTCCTTCCTCCCTCCTTCGGGTTTGAAAAAATTTTCTCCCCCTTGGGGCCGATCTAGGATGCATCACTTTTTCATTTTCTCATCCTCGGATCTGATGAATGCCAATGTCAAGCAGGGGTCTGTGGGCTTTTGTGGATTTCGTCTCCTCAACCTCCTTCTTCCCCTTATTTATTTAATCTATTTTCAACCGAACCCAAATTCTACAATTACTTGACTCATCTGAACGAGTGGCCCTTGGATCCCTCTGCGCTTGCTCTACCTGATGCCGTCGTCGAGTCTGTGGAAAGCCTCTTTCCTCGCCTCTCCTGCCGGTTGTGTTGGGTAGAGGTGCACCGGGTTCTAGTTGCTCCGGCCTAGAGTTTGGTATCGCTTGGCCTGGTTCAGTGCCACTCTAGTCTTCGACCACCTTGCTTCACCGGCTGCTGATTGGCGGCCACCTATGGCCTTGTCTCTACTGCTGCCATCGTCCCATCTCCTTAGGGCGCTTGGTAGTGGTCTGATCTTCTGACCAATGTTGTTCCTTGGGCCCGTGTATTGTTCTTTGGGTCCAAGGTTTTGCCTTGGGCCTAAAGGTAGTCCTAAGAAATATGGATTAAATAAAATTGAAATAAAATAAAAATAATTAATAATAAATAACTAAAAATAAATAAATCCCGATAGGGTTTGCTAAAATCCCGTTAGGGTTTTTGGTGTATGTTCATGCTGTGTGTGGCTCTGTATTTGGCATGGCTGGTCTTTCTTCTCCGCTTGATGGGGTTCTGGCAGCCGGACTCGGGACAGGTTGGGGTCATGGTAGTGTGTATCGAGGTGTCTCCTTTTTTCCGAAAGACTGTTTTCTTGGAGTTCGTTTTCACTGTTCATAGGTGACTCCTGATGTCTCGCTGGCATGCGGTGCTGCTTCAGGGCAATGCTTGGTTGTAAGGTCCCGGGATTATGATTCATGAGTTACGTTTCATGGGATGAAACCCCTCGTTAGGATCTTGCGCCCCGAGTACAGGTTGAAGGTTTGAAATCAACAATTTCGCTTTGAAGGTGGGATTTCATACCCAAAAACCGAGAGAGACCGTTGAAATCCCCGGGGTAGGTCCTCTGTACCTACCCTATGGCCTAAGTCATAAAATCCATTTATCATACAACCAGCAAAGTTTCCAAAATCATACATAAGGTTGCCACGGCAGAGTCGGGTCAAAACATGATCCAAATAGGTAAGTCCAAACCGCTATTAATTTAGTGTAGTTGGAGTCTCAACTCTCTCTTTCCGCCATGTTAGACCCCGTGGTCATGGAGCCAAATCAACATCAATAGTAGTAAGCATAACGGATACCTGAAAAAATTTATAGTGGGTGGGATCAGATCGATGCCCATCTTGGGCTCTACATCCCGGCCCTAAGCACACATATACGCTATACCTAATAAAGATGCAAGGCGGAACATTAACACACTAACATATTCCTAAGATCAAGTGCATAATAATAATAAGGCCTTAGCACAGAATAAAAAGTGGTATATCCCTCTCCTATTTCCACCCCCTTCCAGATAGGGCGGAGACTGGCCAGCTCGTGAATGCATTCCTTTCCATTAATGGGGCAAGGTCCGTATTGGTACCCGACCCCATGTTTGCATGATTTTTCTCAAATCATGAATGTAGACTTGAAAGAGAAAATGAATAATATAATGCGAAAGATAAAATAAATTAGAGCGATAAGTAAAGTGGTAATTACGACTTGACAACTCAGGACAAACCCGATGAGACTGGACCGTCCTATGACCCTTGAAAAGACTCTAGATACTTTACGGATAACGTCCGTTCTTTTTACATAAGCATAAAGAAATAGAATGCTCAACGGTCAATGCAACCTAGCATGGTACTACATGGCATGCTGATCATGAATGCAAGCACCTAGTATATCATGCACATAAAACAGAGAATATCTCTATTTCAATCTGAGTAAGGTCCGAAGAGACTTACCTGGCTATGCAGAACAGCAAAATAGAAGATCTAGCATACATCATTCATAGTCACAAAGTATCACCTAGGTAGACATCAGAACACATATAGATAAGTCTACGTCTAATAATTTAGGCACTCAAAGCATACCATTTAATAATACACAATGACAGCATAACATCATCAAGTTCAACCGCTTATCTCATTCCCACATTCCATAATATCATATCGTTCCCATCGTTCCATATGGCCATATTCATATATCCGCAATCATAATTCACATAGTCATATACCAACATATCACATAACTCAAGTTCATCATATCATCATTTCCTAAAAGCATAAGTTAATGATACAAAACCTTAACATTTCTCCATGCTATTAGTCAACCAATCACGCCATTAATCCACACCAATCATGATATTAGTCAACCGTTCACATTAATGATGCTAGTTAGTAACCGATCACATAATTTCCCAAGTTTGTCTCGAAATACGTTTCGAAAATCGAGTCAACGTTAGAGTTCCCGACCTTTGAAAATACCCATCAAGTTCATTTTCCAAAACCCGAGTTACAAATCATTAGTCAAATCCGTAATTCATTTTATTGAGGAAATGCGATGTGGTCAAACAATTTTCCCAAAACTCCTTTAAAATCTCAAGTTAGATCATTCATCATTCAATATGCTTTCTCAAATCATTCAAAAATATATTTATAAAACCTTACCCTTTAATCAACTTATTTTATTATTTTTTATCAAAACCATCTGACAAGGTTAGGGTATTTCCAAAATTTCTCCTTTTTTAGGGCTATACTTTTTAGAGCAAGGGGAATTTTTTTTAAAACAGGACAGAAATACCCTTAGACATAAAGTAAATTACACACATACCCTACCCAACCACACCCCATCTCACGCCTTCTCTCTTCAAACACCAACCCAGAACCCCATTCCACCACCCGCAACCTCACGCCTTGGCCACCACTGCCCCACTGTCCACCACCAGCAAATTCTTCACCGTCGTGGGGTGCGACACCGCTGCCTTCCTCTGGAACCCCATTTCCCGAAGCCAGTCGGGGTGCATCACGGTCTGCGTCAAAGAAGCATAAATAAATACTGCTTCATTGTTCAATTCCAAAATTTGATCTTTCAATTCCAACACTAAAAACAAATATCAATGAAAGCAATACAAATTAATCACATAATCTCTATGAAAAATAGTTCAAAGTAAAGCAATCCAATAACAGTTAACATGTAATAACCCTAAAGAAGGATTTGGGACAAAAAATGCAATTGCAGTAGTCAATAAGGTAAACGTGGTGATCAAATACAAAATCAAGATCGTGCAGAAATTAGAGATGGAATTAAGACATGTAAAGAGTAATTTCCATCAATGTGCGGGGAATTTCGAACCCGTTCAACTTGCGGTAAATACAAATCACCTTCACAAAACTAATCAATCAAGCTCAAAACAGTCAAATTGAATTTCAATTTGCAAAATTTCATTAGAAAGAAGAGACAGAGATAGAAAGTACCGAAGGAATTAGGAGGGGTGAGGAGAGATATCAGTTGTGGCGGCAAAGCAACATATTCTCCGCCATTATCGGAATAGAGGATTTTTATTTTTGTGTGGAAATAGTTTTCAACTAGGGCTTTGAAAGTGATGAAGATGGACTTTGTATCTGATTTGTGTTTTAAGGGATACAACCAAATATATTTTGTGAAATGATCAACAAAAACAATATAATAGCGATATCCATTAAATGAAGTAACGAGAGATGTCCAAAAATCAGAGTAAACAATTTCCAAAGGAGAGCTTGACTTTATGGCAGACTCTGCAAATGGCAACTTGTGACTTTTATTAAGTGAACACGCAGTACAATTAGAAGCGATGAAATAAGATTTGCCTAATTGAAAACTATTTTGCATGAATTTTAAAGTTGAAAAAGAAGGATGACCCAACTTGTGATGCCAACTAAAGTCATCAGGAGAAGCATGAGCCACGAGAGCATTGGGATGGATAGACTTTGGCCACATGTAGAGACCATCAAGACAGTGTCCTTTAAGCAGTTTTATCCCCGTTTGTAGGTCCTTCACGAAAAAACAATCGGGTAAGAGCTCAATAGATGTAGAGTTTTGACGACAAAATTGAGACACAGAGACAAGATTTTTAGAAACTTGGGGAACATGAAGAACATTATCGAATTTAACAGTTTTGGCCGATGTGTTCAAAACGAAATTTCCAACATTTGAAATTGTTAAACCCTTACCATTGCCCACAATCAAATCATCAGGTCCCTCGTATGGATAATGAAGGTTGAGGTTCTGTAAATCAGCAGTGACATGATGAGATGCACCACTGTCTACGATCCATTGTTGGTTATTAGGGGCAACAACGGAGTGATGGGCTTGTGGTGGGGTTGGGTTGGAAGGACGGAAGGGTTGTAGGGGTCTCAGGTGAGGTGCGACCTGACGGAATGTAGGACGGAAAGCTAGTACGTGCCCAACTTCCTTGCACCATTGACATTTCCCCATAAAAGGCTTACCCGTAGGACGATAAGAAGGGGGTGTAGAGGTGTTATATGGTTACTGGTGTTGGTAGGGTGTGGATAGACGCCACTAAGGAGTCAGACTGAACGAAGGAGTGATACCTATTGAATTGGACTGCCGATTCTTAGGCTTGGGCGGTCGGACTTGTGCGGTCATGGCGGAAGCCGGTAATTCAGTCGCATCTGCCTTGAGTGCTAGCTCCTTTGTGAACAAATTTTCATGGAGTTCCTCAAACGTGATAGGCTTGTCACGAGCGTGAACCCCATCAATCATTGATTGGTAGGCTGAGTCGAGGCCTTTGAGGACAAAGTCGGTAATGTCCTCATCATCCTGCTTCTTTCCCAGGGAAGCCAAATGACCAGCCACAATTTTCACCTGCTGCATAAATTCAGAGATAGACTGCGTAGCTTTCTTCAATGTCCTAAGTTTTTCTTTGAGGAGATGAATATGCCCCCTGGAAGGGTTAGCATACGTGTCGTCGAGAATCTTCCAAGCTTGTTGACTAGTCTCGGCAGATGTAACCAAATGAGCTACATCGACCGAGAGCGTCCCAACTAAGGCTCCAAAGAGCAGTTGATCTTGGCGCATCCAAGTAGTGTACGCTGGGTTGCGGGCATCAACATTGTTAATGCGGATGGTGGGTTCAGGTTTGGGATGGGATCCATCCACAAATTTGAATAAATCATACTCAAAGAGGGTTGATTTGATTTGAGCTTTCCATGAAACATAGTTTATGGGGGTGAGTTTTATAGCGTTGTTGAAGTGGACGAGGATGAAGGGTCTATTTGGCTCTCCATCATTGGGAATTTGATTTTGAATTGGAGCAGCCATTGAAGGGAAGCAGTGTACAGAGAGATGTACGGTTGTTTGAGAGGGAAAAAAATCTCTTCTTGGATCAGGCTCTGATTACCATGTGAAGGTTTCAAGAATTGCTTGTGTAATATCTTGGGTGAGAACCACCGATTAAATAGTTACATCACAATTATAGTTAGAGAGATTCTAGGAGCTAATTAGATAATTACAACTAATTAAAATCCTATACAAGCGTAACTACTAAGATTTAGAACAAGATGAATATATCTCTTTACACCCAAAGAGCTCTGTTCGACAGTTCTGGGAAAGGGCAGGGGGAAGAGAGGCCTCGCCGGCGGTGGCCCTGAGCTCCGGCACCTTCTTCACACCTTGGACACAGATTCAATCAACGAAAAAGGAGAGAAAGGGGTTCTCACCGAGGGGTTCTTCGAACCCGGAAAACCAATCGATTTCGCCTCGATTCACCTCGCTAGAGTCGGATTCTTGTCGGAGACGACCTAGGGAAAATTGGACGGGGATTAAGGTCTCGCCTTTATGCCAATTGAAGGTGAAAGGAAAGGAAATGAGGGAGAATAAGTTCTCACCGAGCTCAAATGTGAAACAGAAAAGAGGAGAATGGCGGGGCTGCTGCTAATGGCTTCGGCTCTCCGGGGGCCATCTGGGCTGCTTGAGGACGTCGAGGCGAGCGTGAGGAGCTCCTGGGAGGTGGCTCACAAAGGAAGGTCGAAGGACTAGGGTGCGGCGTTGCCTTCAAATGGAGAACAAGGCTTGGCTGGTGCTTCGCGGTGACGTCCGAGGAGAGGTGCTTGGCTACTAGGCTCATACATGAAGGAGAACAGATGGAGCTGCTGTTGGTGGCCACTTGCAGAAGGAGGAGAAAGGAGGAAGGGGAAGAGAAGGGTTGGAGTGGTGGTGGTGGTCGGCTGATGAACACAGAGGAGGAAAGAGACTTGTCCTCGGCAGTCCAATGTGGAGAAAGGTAAGGGAGGGTTTGTTTTCTTGTGTTTGTGTGGGTGAGGGAATGGCCAAAGGGTTTGATTTCCGAAGAGTGAAATGGGTTGTTTGTTTTCCAAAAGAAGAGGAGTCAAGAAGGGAGGGATGGAAGTAGAGATAAGAATTTTCCACAAAGGGAGGGAGTGAGTTGGAATTGGATAAGAATTGGAGAATATGACGAAATTGTGGTCCCGTGTCGGAAATTTAAATTTCCGATGATTGGTCTTTCAAATTATGCTCTCTTGATCGATTATATTTTAGAACCCGAATAGGATATTGCCGGTAGAAGGAATTTTCGAATCCCGAGGTGAAAGACGGATTTGATCTTTAAAGTTAAAAATTGGGCCGAAATTCGTTTTAAGAATTTCAAGTTCAGTTTATTAAATTTAAGACAGGTTTTCCTTGAAATATCCGAATTAAATCCACTTTAAATTCATTTATAATTTCCTTTTTCCGAAAATTAATATTTTAAAATCCGAGCCCTTACATCATCCACCTCTAAAAACAAGTCTCGTCCCCGAGACTAAAATCATTCTAAAGTAGGGGATGAAGTTTGAAATTGGTGAGTCCAAGGATCACGTCGTTGATCCCGTAAGTGCCTCATAAGTGCCCCTTTGAGATTCTCACAGTATCGTCGTCATGATCATAATATCCCCGATAGGTCATACTGAGAGTGTGATATGGGCCCTTACCACATCCTTATCCTGACTTCTAGGTTATGTCATAACTCGAAAAGCATCACAGCAACCCCACTAGGTCTTAGCAAGCAGTCTATAAGGGCCCCTATAAAATATCTTTATCCACTTCATGGGGAGTCATAATGCACGCACGGTTAGAAAATTTCAAGGGTGATCTTAGTTCGAAAAGGTTTGGTTTCAAAATCATTGAAGTTCTCGATCGCGTTCAATTCCCAAAATCCAAGTTAGTCCTTTTTTAACATCATTCAAAATCCCTTAACCCGAAGCAAGTTTCAAATTCAGGAGGTGGAGTCATCCACCTCTAACGGCTAATCCCATATTTCCTGGTGATTCCAGTTCACGACATCATATAACATAACAATCGTATAACATAGCAATCGTATCACGCATTCATAATCAAATCATATTCAAGTCAAGGATAGCTGATAGCATGCATTTAGGTATGCATATTAGGATGCATTTAGCATGATTTAGATGTGCATAACGTATAGTTTAAGCTAGATTTGCATTTATACTTGTGTTGTTGGTGGAGTCGGAATCTACACGCTTTTATGGATTATTTCAGGTATATGTGGATTCGACGAGGAATGAGAAAGCTCATGGATGAAGGAAGAGTGAAAAGGAGGAGGAAAAGTGAAGAGCCCGGGAGAGAAATCGAAGTTAGAGAGCCTAAGTAAAGAACAAGTCAGCAGAAGTTGTCGCAAGACATGCTGAATTTGTTTCGCACTTTCCGGAAGCCTCGGTTGTCCGATTGACTATTACAACCATGCGTTGGAAATCTCTTTCCGAGATCTACAACTTTTGTGTTGACATCGGGACCAAATTAGAAGAGTAAAAATCGCCGTGAACAGTAAAAGCCGCCCCGCGGCCACTCTAGCCGCCCCGCGGCCCGAACCTCTTACGAGTGACTTCGCAATCGCCTGGCCGCCCCGCGGCCTATGGTGGCTGCCCCGCGGCCTCTGTAGAAACGCCGAATCTACTGTATAGGCTTTTTTATCTCTTTAATTAGGTTTTTTAGAATTATTATTTGGCCGACTCTTTTTAAGGCTTTTTAAGGAAGTTTTAGGGTTTTATTTGAGAGATCTAATTCATTAGTTTTATGCACTTGGATATTATCAATTGAGAGAACCCTAGAGGGGAGCCTCCATGGCCATGGAGTGCTAAACTCTTCCGTTTTGTCTATGGATTGAAGCTTTGGTTTGATAAAGTTGTGAGATTTCTATTCTTGTTCTATTCCTATTGATTCGTATTGATTCTTTTGCGAATATTGTTGATTTATTCTAGTCCGTACAACTAATTGAGATTATTGCTAGGATTTTGTAGATTCCTCGTAGTGAACCTTAATCCACAGTAGCAAGCATGCCTTTTTAGGACTCGTAGGACTAAACTGGTGTGTAGAGAATCAATTACATGTTAAATATTGACTCGTAGCTTGGTGTTGCATGTATCCTGGTTAATCCTTAATCTTAATGCTACTATTAGGTTAAATCTTGACCGTGTTAGGATTATCTAATTAGTAAGGGTTACTAGGACTCGTAGGACTAGTAATTTACACAAGATCAGGATAGGAACAATAATTGGATGAAAAGAGAACTTGAAGAAGAATCGATGAGCAATCAACCAAACTAAAGTGGATGTTTGTAGATGAAACTATTTTCTCAATTGTTATCTCTATTAACTTGTTTATAGTTTATTTTCTCATCTTCAATCACCAAAACCCCTCTTTTCTACTAATTGGTAAATATAAATTGCTTAGGAATACTTGATTCTATGTGGGATCAACCTCTTACTTGCTTACTATACTAGTTTGTAGGTTTGAGTTATACTTTGATAGGAACAACGACAGTTTCCTCCTGTCAGATTTTGGTGTCGTTGCCGGGGAATCAAAGTTTATTTCTTAGTTTTGTGTGTTTATCAATTTTTGTATATATCTAATTTGTTGTGAACCTATCTTACGGTTCATAACACCCTTGCTACTAACTTTTAGGATATTGAGCTTATTGTAGTTTGAAGGTGAGAACTTTCACCAATATCTTACCAGATTGCAGAGATATGTTGACATTCGTAATTCAAGGGGTTATCAAGACAGCATCCGAGATATGATTTTTGCATAATTGACGGGATGACTGCCGAGACACGAGCGCTTGCTGAATATATGAGTAACTGAGGCCTAGCACGGTTAGGTTTGCCGGGGTTGTGGGATTTTTTTCTTTTACATGGGTTACCATGTTGCATAGGAAGAGTTGCTCACCACGTCTTATCCACTAATGGAGGACTCTGTCACACACCTGGATGATGCGATTCAAGCCCTTACTCAAGCAATACAGGACAATGCTGAGAGGATAAAAAACTCGGGGGAACAATTGAGCCAACTTATTCAAACATCGAGCGAGATAATAGCAGATCGGATGGCTGCCCCTCAAGTTGATAAAGAAAGCAAACCCATTCCGCCATCCACTGAGACATTGAAGGATGCAATAATGGAAGATCCTGTCGAAGTCATTGTTCTTAATTCATTCCATCCTAGTTGGTTTCATAACGAGGAGGAATTGTTCACAGACAACGATAGTTTCTTTGACGATGGAGAAGAGAGTCTAGGCTTCCTGGCATGGAATTTCATGAGTCGACCCATGAGGTCTCATGTGTTGTGTCTCCTACTCTATCTGATGCATTTCTTCTCAGCTCCCCCGTTGATGAACCATGTCTAGAGCCACCTGCTGAGGCTTAAGAGGAAATAAAGGTAAACTTTTGCAATTTGGAAGGTAATAGTGATTATGTTGATCCTTTTTACTGCTATTTTGAGAAGCCATGTTGTTGCAGGAGGATGGTCAAGTATGAAATAAATGTAAAATATAGTTCAGACTGACTTCCCTGTCTCAGCAAATAAATACAAGACTTCCTCCCGTTGTAGTAGAAGGTTGTCAGGATCGATCCACGAGGAAGCACATCAGCAGTTCTCAGGTAGCTATCAAATTCTCACAGACAAGACAGAATAGCACGGAAAAGACAGAAACAAAGCAAAGCAAACAAAAGCAAAGGCAAACTACTCGACAGAGACAGCAAGTAACTCGACCAAACAACTCGACCAAGCTTTGTCGACACGGAAGTCCTCGATATCGAGAAGTACTCGACACAGCACACAGATCGACAAGAACAGAAAGCAAAAAAACTAGATCTCGACAGAAAAGAACTCGACGTCGACAAAAGAAATCGATATCGACAACTTTTCGAGATCGATAAGTGACAGAAAATTAAATGCAAAGCTTTTCGGACAAAAACGAATGAAAACACTGAATTAATCAATAAACTAAAGACTTCCAAAGCTAGGGTTTCAACACCACAACAGTAACCATGCAAAGTAACATATAAAGGCATAAAAGATCATGCTTTCCATCTAAATAACTTTCGTTATTAACAAATAGGAATATAGAGGCTTTCGCATAAACCCTAATTGTTACTAACCCTTTTCACATAATTAATCCAAGTTGCATTAAGATCACTTTCGCTTCAATAACACAAACAAGGATCACCTTCAACTCTCGCAAAAGAATCATGCTCATAGGGATAGAAGATGAATCGTACAAAAGATCTGACCTTTATCGCATCGCCTCACATGGCCACCGTCGGGCTCACCCCAGCCCCAGAAGTGGGTGGACTACTCACTCTTCATCGCAATAACAGACATTGATGTAAAAGAAGAAACTTGCATAAAACTAAATTCAAAGCCTTTACAATCTTGGCAATCAACTTTCGCAAAAAGCCAAAACCTTAAAAACCTTAAACTCCTAAACTGTATCTCTGAATGGAACTAACTAATTGTGTGTCTTGGAATGCATAAAACTGAGCCCCCTAGGGCCTTATTTATAGGCTTCTAATCCTCGCTAATCAAGGATAGAAGATATCTATCTTTATCTAAAACTATATCTAAAACTTAATGATAAATAAATAACATAGTGTAATTAAATAAAATAGATAGACTAGGATTATATCTAATGTGTGGACATCTTCTTTGGTCTTGATAGATCTTGATAGAATTGGACGAATCTTAGCTTGCAAGCAATCTCCCTCTCGGACTTCTCCTCGATCTCGGCTTCTGGACTCCTCGACAATCTTCTCGACATGTCTCCTCGATATCGACAAAAGTTATCGATGTCTAGAAGTTTCTTCGTCTGGTGCTCGTGCTCGACGTCTAGAACACATGTCGAGTTGATAACTCCTCGATGTCGACAAATCTTGTCGATATCGATAACTTTCCTCAGCTCCCAGCTCTGTTCGTAAAACGCACTTTCTCAATGCCTCGGTTGTCGGATTGACGCATATGACCATGCGTTGGAAAGCTCTTTCCGAGGGCTACAACTCTCATGAAGACATCACAGCCTGATTCAGAATGATGAAAACCGGAAATTGGCCTTCTCTCCAGCTGCACCATTCTTGGCTTCTCCATGACTTTCCTTTAAGCTCCAAAATGCGTCCGATTTCTGCGAAATATAACAAAAACTTGTGTAGACCTCCATATATTGCAACTAAGCATAAACTACACATATTTTGTATTATTCTAACCCAAATGCATGAAATGCATACAGAAATCGATATAAAATTAAGTATAAAACATGGCAAATTAGGCTCACAACAAACACCCCATACTTAAGCTTGCTTGTCCTCAAGCAATACTTTTAATTGTCATTCAGGGGAAGAATTCAAACTCTCAACATCTTAGATTCATTCTTATATAACCCTGCAATCAATTACCATCCTCGAAAAGGTACTAGTGTCACAGATTCATGCATGTGCAAATATATAAAAGCAACATCTACTCACAAAAGGAGGGTTATGCAAAACATTCATTCGTGACAAAGCCTTGATAATCAAGAAGACTTTAATTTAAGCTCATGAAGGAGTAGATTGGTAAAAGGCTAAAAGTGGGCAATTTCTGGCAATGTGGTGTTTTTGATCCGGGGAAATGGATCACTTTCAAACTTGAGTTTCATACCACATTCTTTCTCCATATAATTCATCACCTTTCATAATGCTTTTATTCATAATAATGCTTTTACCTCTCTAACCTCAGCACTGCCTTCTCGCGAGTCGCAAACATGGGTGTCATGAATGGCCCCGGATACTTAGTGCATCGGACTCCTCACAATGTGTCCCATCTCTCCAAACTATTATCTTAGAGAGCAGGGTCAATCTACCTTTATCTCCTGAGGTGATTGGATTTTTTTTTCACTCATTAAATTTTCCATATATTTCAAATAATTTCCTTCCAAACTCCAAATATGATATTAATCACCACACAAACACCATATAACATCTCCATAATGTAACATCATTCTCAACATAATCCCCGGATAAGGTAAAGAATGGAAATATTTAGATCATGTGGAGCAATATTTGAAATAAGGCATATTATGGCTTTTTGTGATGCGTAAGCATAGGTAAGGCTAGGATTTAACAATATGAGCTTTATATGGAAATATAAAGTCCTCCATCATCTTATCATGCAACTTGTCAAAAGCAACTTCAAATTTTACCTCCTTTCATGGTTTTCAAGAAATAATGCACTTCATTGTGACTTCTCTTTACTAGGCAATTTCATTCTATATCTCTAATGAATCCAATTTTGCATCGTCGAGTCCAATATAAGCTTCCATGACATTATTTCAAAATTTTCAATGGGGGTCATTTTTCTCAAATTTTTGGAAAACATGCATATAAGCACATAAGTCAATAATGCATTCCAAAATAGCTATGTAGCAATTCTTAAGAAATAATGCACAAGTATGTCAAATATGATCAATATGCATAAAGTAAGCCCTTCCCCCACCCCATACTTAAACATTACAGTGTCCTCACTGTATAAAAAAACAAGGGTAAAGATAGAAACTCACAAGACAGGTGTGCGGATCGTCGGAAATCGAGTGAAGAAGTGCTGCAGTGCTTGTCGACGTCGACAACATCTCCTCGACATCGAGTTCTTCCTGTTGCCTCCAGGGTGATCTTCTCGACCACAGGCTTGCTCGATGTGGTTTGTCGATGTCGAGTTCTTTTCTCGACGTCGAGGAGATCTGTAGCTTTCTTCGTACCTGCAAGATTCGATAGGCAGAAAATATCCACAATAGAATAATCCTAAAAACAACATCTAAAAACAAAAAACAAACAAAAGTAATAATGTCCAAAAAGTCTATTTACAAGCTCTAGATTTTATAGTCGCTAGACCGACTTTCTCCGTTAAGCTCAAGGTGGCATCTTCAGAGCCCATGTAGCCTGGGCTTCAAACAAGACTCCATTTTTATCTTTCAGCTGAATCCCTCCTGAATGGATCTTATGCACCGTGAATGGTCCCATTTTCTTCTTATTGAATTTGTTAGGAAACCAATGATCCTTTGATTTAGAGACATAGACCATATCTCCTACTTCGTATTCCCTTGGATCGTCATCGGAAATCCAGCATAAGCGCACATACCAAGGCAAACCTCTCCCATGTATAGATAAATCATTAATTGAAATAGGAGAAGAAAGATTCATACCTTGGCTTACCTTCGCAGAATCGGATTCGGGAACCACTGGATCTTGTCGATCTCGAGTAACATTACTCGACATCGAGTTGCTTTCAGCTTCAGGTGGTGGACTGCTCGAAGACGGCGAAGTCGAGGAAACCCTAATCTTGTCGACATCGACAAGAGGTTTCGACATCGAGGACTTCTCAACATCCAATGGTTTTCTTGTCGCGGAAGGTGGTGTCGAGGAGGTCGTGATCTTCTCGACATCGACAACTCTTGTCGACGCCGAGTAGTCTTCGATCCCCTTTGGCCTGCTCGTCGATGAAGGTGTGATCGAGGATGTCAAGATTTTGTCGACATCGACAACCTTTGTCGATATCGAGGAATCTTTCTCGACTTTTTGACTGCTCGATGAGTCTGGTGGAGGCGTCTGATTTTTGTCGACGTCGACTAAACTAATCGATCTCGAGGAGTTTTGGTCGACTACGACCCCATACTTAGCTCCTGTCAAGGCATCCGAAAAATAGTTAGTCCAAATCGACATACCTTGGTTTGTGTCGAGTGGATTTGCCGCTTCTTCCTTTAGGATGTCCATGATTTTCTCCACCTGTGCCTCTATGTCCCTCTTTTCTATCTCCTCAGGGGTCATATTTCTGACCTTGGGTTCCCCGCATGTGATATAGCCAGCTGAGATAGATTTGACCTCTTCCATTGGACCTGTATGCCTTTCAGTTTTATTAAAAGAATACTCTATTACCTCATCGCTGATGTTGAAGGTGAGCACTCCTTTCCGTACGCTTATGTTGGCATCCACAGTCGCCAAGAATGGTCTCCCTAGAATAATTGGACAAGCAGGATCTTCTTGCATATCAACAATTAAGAAATCAGCAGGGACGAAGAATTTACCTACTTGTACTGGGACATTTTCTACCATGCCTGTTGGAATGACCACTGTGTTGTTGGCCATGTATAGTCTAGCATCCACAGGCTCCAGGGCACCTATCTTAATCTTAGACCAAATTGTTAAAGGCATAATACTAACACTGGCTCCAAGATCACATAGGGCATTAATTTTGTATGGACCAAATCCAATAGTTATAGCAAACTTACCTGGATCCGGCCTCTTCTCCAATATGTCCAGATGGCTGCACTCCTCTGTGATTTCTGCCATCGATCGCTTTTTACTTAGAATCTCCTTTAGGAACCTGACATAGGACGACATTTCATTGAGAGCTTCTGTGAAGGGTATGGTGACATTGAGTTTCTGAAGCATCTTGATGAAGCGCTGAAACTTCTTCTCCGCTGGGTCCTTTAGAGATTTCGTGGGGAAAGGTAGCTTCTTTTTCTGATTTGGAGCCAGAACAGACGTCGGAGGTGTTGCAGTCTTATCGACATCGTCATGGGACTTCTCGACATCGACAAGCTCCTCGACATCGACAACTTTCCTCGATGTCGAGTTGTTGTTCAGTGCAGAGGTTGGTCGATCAGAGGAGTTGTCGACATCGACAAGAGGGTTCTCGACATCGACAAGATGTTCGTCGACATCGAGTTGCTGTTCGGCGCTGTCCTGCTGCTTTCCGACCTCTGACTCTTGCAGTTGATGCCCGCTCCTGAGTTTTACAGCAGCTATGTGTCCAGTCTTTCCTTTAGGATTTGGTTCTGTTTGCCCAGGGAGCTTGCCGGACTGTCGTGGGATCTGTGCAGAAATCTGTCCTATCTGCGTCTCAATTCCCCTTTTCCAGATGTCCAGTTCTCCAAATTTGGTGGTGATGTTCTGGAACTGGTTGTTGATGGTACCCTGATTTCGTCGCATCTCCTCAAGGATCAGGTGCAAATCATCCTTCCTTTGATCCCTTTCTGGATGTCCTGGAGCTCTGTAGGGTGGAGGATTCCTAGGGGGACCTTGGTTCCATTGCTGTTGATAAGGCCTTTGATCCCCCATATAGCGATTAGGCCCTCCTGCGTAAGCTGCATCCTCATGATGTTCTGCCATCCTGACTTGCTCTGTGTGTGGGCACTCAGTAGTGGTGTGCCTTTGCGATCCGCATTCTATGCAAGGCTGATTGACAGAGAGATACTTCACTTGTTTGAGGAGCTTCTTATTCTGGTCTCTGTAGTATTGCTCCCTGACATCTGGGTCGATCTCCTTTGCTGGCTCATAAAGTGGCATAGATGGTGCTGGCCTGGCGCAGGAGTTCTCATCATAGTTTGAAGTAGCTCCATATTTGTTGTCATAGTTGGTGAGCTTGTCCAGCACACCCCAGGCGTCAATTGGTGGCATCGTTAGAAACTCATAGCGACTGTAATGGTTGATTCTGTCCTTGGTGCCTTGATCAAGAGAGTTGAAGAAGATCTCTTGAATGACGTAGGGTGGCTGTCCATGAGTAGGGCAAGATCGCAGAAGTTCCTTGTAGCGCTCCCATGCCTTTGCCAGCGGTTCCCCTTGCTTCTGTTTGAAGGCGGTGATTTTCTGGCGGAGATATGCTGTTTTGGCGGGTGGGAAGAATTTATTCAGAAATTCTTGCTCTACTTGGGCCCAGGTTGTCAGTGATCTTGCTTTCAGCCCTTCCAGCCATTTCAGTGCAGGACCAGCGAGAGACCAGCGAAAAGCTTTCATCTTGACATATTCCAGCGTGGTACCTTCAGCAAGAGTACGACACATGTCAGAAAAGTTGGTAATATGCTCAAGAGGACACTCATTAAATCTGCCATAAAAGGCATTATTTTTAAGCTCTATGAGAAATTGAGTGCGAATTTCAAAAGAGTTATCAGGGATCAGAATCGCCGATTCAGGCACGACGAGAGTGGGATGCATATAATCCTCAGCGGTGGTTGGATATTGGGCAAGCTCAGCTTCCGCTTGCCTTGCGCGTTCAGCTTCTTGCTCCCTTGCTGCCCTCTCAACGGCGAGAGCAGCATCCCTGGCGGCTAGATCCCTGGTGAGCCTAGCAATCAGCTGTTCCTGTGTCTCCGCAGCTGACATGGCTCTTTGTAGTTTAGCTCTGATGTGAAATAGGCGTTCCGGTTCGTCTAAGGCGTCAAACTCAGGTGTTTGACCAGAACGACGCATACACCTGCAAACTAACTCAAAGAAACAGTGAGAACTGACTACCTAAGGCGCGATTGATTGCTTCCCTGGCAACGGCGCCAATTTGTTGTTGCAGGAGGATGGTCAAGTATGAAATAAATGTAAAATATAGTTCAGACTGACTTCCCTGTCTCAGCAAATAAATACAAGACTTCCTCCCGTTGTAGTAGAAGGTTGTCAGGATCGATCCACGAGGAAGCACGTCAGCAGTTCTCAGGTAGCTATCAAATTCTCACAGACAAGACAGAATAGCACGAAAAAGAGAGAAACAAAGCAAAGCAAACAAAAGCAAAGGCAAACTACTCGACAGAGACAGCAAGTAACTCGACCAAACCACTCGACCAAGCTTTGTCGACACGGAAGTCCTCGATATCGAGAAGTACTCGACACAGCACACAGATCGACAAGAACAGAAAGCAAAAAAAACTAGATCTCGACAGAAAAGAATTCGACGTCGACAAAAGAAATCGATATCGACAACTTTTCGAGATCGATAAGTGACAGAAAATTAAATGCAAAGCTTTTCGGACAAAAACGAATGAAAACACGGAATTAATCAATAAACTAAAGACTTCCAAAGCTAGGGTTTCAACACCACAACAGTAACCATGCAAAGTAACATATAAAGGCATAAAAGATCATGCTTTCCATCTAAATAACTTTCGTTATTAACAAATAGGAATATAGAGGCTTTCGCATAAACCCTAATTGTTACTAACCCTTTTCACATAATTAATCCAAGTTGCATTAAGATCACTTTCGCTTCAATAACACAAACAAGGATCACCTTCAACTCTCGCAAAAGAATCATGCTCATAGGGATAGAAGATGAATCGCACAAAAGATCTGACCTTTATCGCATCGCCTCACATGGCCACCGTCGGGCTCACCCCAGCCCCAGAAGTGGGTGGACTACTCACTCTTCATCGCAATAACAGACATTGATGTAAAAGAAGAAACTTGCATAAAACTAAATTCAAAGCCTTTACAATCTTGGCAATCAACTTTCGCAAAAAGCCAAAACCTTAAAAACCTTAAACTCCTAAACTGTATCTCTGAATGGAACTAACTAATTGTGTGTCTTGGAATGCATAAAACTGAGCCCCCCTAGGGCCTTATTTATAGGCTTCTAATCCTCGCTAATCAAGGATAGAAGATATCTATCTTTATCTAAAACTATATCTAAAACTTAATGATAAATAAATAACATAGTGTAATTAAATAAAATAGATAGACTAGGATTATATCTAATGTGTGGACATCTTCTTTGGTCTTGATAGATCTTGATAGAATTGGACGAATCTTAGCTTGCAAGCAATCTCCCTCTCGGACTTCTCCTCGATCTCGGCTTCTGGACTCCTCGACAATCTTCTCGACATGTCTCCTCGATATCGACAAAAGTTGTCGATGTCTAGAAGTTTCTTCGTCTGGTGCTCGTGCTCGACGTCTAGAACACATGTCGAGTTGATAACTCCTCGATGTCGACAAATCTTGTCGATATCGATAACTTTCCTCAGCTCCCAGCTCTGTTCGTAAAACGCACTTTCTCGATGCCTCGGTTGTCGGATTGACGCATATGACCATGCGTTGGAAAGCTCTTTCCGAGGGCTACAACTCTCATGAAGACATCACAGCCTGATTCAGAATGATGAAAGCCGGAAATTGGCCTTCTCTCCAGCTGCACCATTCTTGGCTTCTCCATGACTTTCCTTTAAGCTCCAAAATGCGTCCGATTTCTGCGAAATATAACAAAAACTTGTGTAGACCTCCATATATTGCAACTAAGCATAAACTACACATATTTTGTATTATTCTAACCCAAATCCATGAAATGCATATTGAAATCGATATAAAATTAAGTATAAAACATGGCAAATTAGGCTCACAACAAGCCACTAGCGGAACTGTGTTGGTGGTATCATATTCCTCCAAGAGAGAGTCATGCTAGACTCTTTGATAGATTGAAAGGGTTTTTGAATTTCATATTTTATGCTTTCAATTTATTGTGCTATGATGTCTTTTGTAAGATGTGTGCAGAGGAATATGATAGGCTATTGAGGGCCTTGACAATGTCTGATAGGAAAGGAATTACGATTGAGAATAAGTCATGCCAATCACATAAAAGAAAGGCGCTGCTTGGGAGGCAACCCAAGATAGGTAATAATCTTTTTCATCTTGAGTTTAGTTATTGTTTAGCATTTTTATTTAGTTCTAGGTTAGTTTGTGTTTGGCATTTTCGGTATGGGCACCTAACACTGCAGATCGAGATGAAGCCACGGACTACGAATGTTGCTAGTTACTCTTTGGTCATCCATGAAGGTTCATAAATCCACCTTTCCACCACATTGTGAGTATTCCATTTATCTTTTCCTTTGTGTTTTTATAATTTTGTTGTCTTTAATTTTCATTGAGGACAATGAAAAATTTAAGTGTGGGGGAGGGATTGCATTGCATATAGATAAATTTGGCATATCATGTTTATTTATGTTTTCATATTTATTTTTACTCATATATTGCATTTGCTAAAAAAAAATCCAAAAATATCAAGCATTTCATACACTTTAGGTCTTATTTTCCCATCTAGGCTACTTGTCCTCTATATTTATCTTATCATGTGCCCCATGACTTGCTTGAAGTATTTGAAACTTTTGAATTGTTTTATAGACTTTTTGGGAACAAGATTGATGAGATAATTGAGCATGTATAGTCTTTGGAATTTAAGTGGTATTGAAGTTCTAACAATTTGACCTTGTGAGTTATTTTGGCCTTATTGGGACTACACATATATGTCCTCTAGTTTCTTTGTGTGTGAATACTCTCCTTGATTACTTCCTCTTTAAATTGCGTTTAGATATCTTTATTGAGGCTGCATTTATATGATTTTTGCATGTAACCTTAAAGTGATTGAGGCATGATTTTCTTTTAGCCATATTATACTCTATCCACCTGTATACATTATTCTTTGCTTGAAGCCAATTTGAGCCTTATAAGCCTATTTTGTTAGCTCCACAAAATCTTCCTAGCCGATTATTAGCCTGACCCATCCGGGAATTAGGAGAAGATTTGGTGAATATCTTGATGTGTTGATGGAGTTGCTTTGAGTTGAGAAATTATGTTGGGTGATTCATTTGTACTTCATAGAGATGGTTTTTATGTGCTTATTACTTGGGACTTAAGGAGGATAAAATTCACTTAGGGGTAAAAGTCAAGGACAAAAAAAGAAAAAAGAAAAAAGATCATAAGAAAAAGAAAAAAAATGAATGAGTTTGTGTGGATAGTTGAAAATTGTGTGCGAATTTGTATTGTGAAGGAGTACATGTTATTGGAATGGCATATGAAGTATTTTGGTGTTGGTGTTTTTTCTAGTTGTTTACTAACCCTTTTTCCCGGATTTTTAGCACCACATAACCTAAATTATTTCCATACCCTATGTTCCTACCATGACCCCATTACAACCCATACAAAGACCTCATGATTTTGGTTGCATTGAAATCTCTAGCGGCGGAGATTTAGACCACTGACGCAATTTTATCGTAGCTGAGTTTTCAAGGATTGAGTTTGAGCGTGAATGTTTAACCCTAAACACATGAGCGAGAGTGAAAACACATTTTCCTGGTGAGGTTGAATGAATATGCTTGCTTTATTCCTTGGATTGCACCTATACATTTTATGATGTTAATTGTCGATCTTTGTTTCCTTATTTTGAGTTTTTAAGTGATTTACCAAAGTTATCACATGGATTGCTTGTCTGTGGGGAGTTGATTTGATTTAGGTTTTAATTGCTTGAGGACAAGCAAAGGCTTAAGTGTGGGGGAATTTGATAGCATGCATTAAGGTAGGCATATTAGGATGCATTTAGCATGATTTAGATGTGCATAACGTACGTATAGTTTAAGCTAGATTTGCATTTATACTTGTGTTGTTGGTGGAGTCGGAATCTACACGCTTTTATGGATTATTTCAGGTATATGTGGATCCGACGAGGAATGAGAAAGCTCATGGATGAAGGAATAGTGAAAAGGAGGAGGAAAAGTGAAGAGCCCGGGAGAGAAATCGAAGTTAGAGAGCCTAAGTAAAGAACAAGTCAACAGAAGTTGTCGCCAGACATGCTGAACTTGTTTCGCACTTTCAAGAGGCCTCGGTTGTCCGATTGACTATTACGACCATGCGTTGGAAAGCTCTTTTCGAGATCTACAACTTTTGTGTTGACATCGGGACCAAATTCGAAGAGTAAAAATCGCCGTGAACAGTAAAAGCCGCCTCGCGGCCCGAACCTCTGACGAGCGACTTCGCAATCGCCTGGCCGCCCCGCGGCCTATGGTGGCTGCCCCGCGGCCTCTGTAGAAACGCCGAATCTACTGAATAGGCTTTTTATCTCTTTAATTAGGTTTTTTAGAATTATTATTTGGCCGACTCTTTTTGAGGCTTTTTAAGGAAGTTTTAGGGTTTTATTTGAGGGATCTAATTCATTAGTTTTATGCACTTGGATATTATCAATTGAGAGAACCCTAGAGGGGAGCCTTCATGGCCATGGAGTGCTAAACTCTTCCGTTTCGTCTATGGATTGAAGCTTTGGTTTGATAAAGTTGTGAGATTTATATTCTTGTTCTATTCATATTGATTCGTATTGATTCTTTTGCGAATATTGTTGATTTCTTCTAGTCCGTACAACTAATTGAGATTATTGCTAGGATTTTGTAGATTCCTCGTAGCGAACCTTAATCCACAGTAGCAAGCATGCCTTTTTAGGACTCGTAGGACTAAACTGGTGTGTAGAGAATCAATTACATGTTAAATATTGACTCGTAGCTTGGTGTTGCATGTATCCTGGTTAATCCTTAATCTTAATGCTACTATTAGGTTAAATCTTGACCGTGTTAAGGTTATCTAATTAGTAAGGGTTACTAGGACTCGTATGACTAGTAATTTACACAAGATCAGGACAGGAACAATAATTGGATGAAAAGAGAACTTGAAGAAGATTCGATGATCAATCAACCAAACTAAAGTGGATGTTTGTAGATGAAACTATTTTCTTAATTGTTATCTCTATTAACTTGTTTATAGTTTATTTTCTCATCTTGAATCACCAAAACCCCTCTTTTCTACTAATTGGTGAATATAAATTGCTTAGGAATACTTGATTCTCTGTGGGATCGACCTCTTACTTGCTTACTATACTAGTTTGTAGGTTTGAGTTATACTTTGATAGGAACAACGACAGTTTCCTCCTGTCAATAGCCACATACCATAACAGATCTAGCATAGCATCGTACATAGTAGGATTCATCACATCACATCACATCACATCGCATCACAGAAGTTACACATCATATCAATCAAATAAGCACATCATACTTAAGTTAATCTATCAAGCATCATTACCTTAGAGGCAACAAGCACTTCCGCACACTAGCATTTTATGAAGTTCATGGGATAATTATGTCAGTACTAATAGCTCACTATTGTCTACGGCAAATCAGCAATACATCAGGGGCTCATCATCGATTAAATCATGGAATTGGCACAACACTCAACCCTAAGTAAAGGCTGTAAAGCATTCACCAGAACACATCCTCAAGAGAATCCGCCTACATCTACCCATCATAACAAGACACGACCATTTCTCCTTATCTCTCTCATTAAAATCACCCTTACCTAGCTAGGTCCACCACTCAATCTAATACTAGTTCTACACGCCATTGCATCCCGCTCATACATAGACTCTCTAGCCTCACAACCATCCGCAATCAAGGACAATTACCCAACCAACTACTAAGCATCTCAACTCCTATGCTATCAAGTCATCTAAGGGCCAAACTATCCCAATACTCCAATCTCATGTCATACCTTTCGCTCGGCCATCTAGCCATCTCCCGGAGTTCCCAATCGCAGAATTCTCCTTGCACCACTAACCACTCTCATTAGCCATCCATCTTTAAGAACCCAACTCATACAGATCATCTCACACATGACACTCCCGACCAACTCTAACATGGAAACCCATCTAGTGCTACTCTCAACCATGAATCACCAAGGCCCTAATCACCAGAACCTATCTTCAAAGACCAACCACTAATTCTACCTACTTATCCCATTCCGAATCTCACGAAACCGGAACCAATCACGACTCCTAAAGTCGACCTACTCTAGATTCTCTTCTCAGCATATTCCTAAATTTCCTCATTTCCGCACATTCGTAAATTTCCTTAGATCACGCTTCCTTGAACCTCGAAATCTTTACTGCTTAAAATCACATGTGCCGATCATCATCTTTACATAACTCCCATGACATCCTCATCCGAATTTCCCAAGTATCGCAACTTCGCCAACCTTCTAAAATTCCTTATCCTCCAGCGTTCTCAATGCCTTCCGCCTTGCCTAGTTCCCCATTCCAAGCTCAGATTTTCCCTATCTCAACCTCAAGCCCACGGTCTTACTAGAAATCTCAACGACATTCTTGCCTAACTACCAGTCTCTTCCTAGAAGATTCACCTCATGTTCTCAAATACCTCAATAGCCACGCTAACCTCCACTCATAAATCCCAATTCACCCCTTATGCTAAAATCCTCCAACAACGTATCTAGAAATCCTTCACTCGTGAATTAGCCAAGCATTACCAGTCCTATCTAAGCAACCCCAAATACTCATCACACGTACAACCCTGATATAAACAACCTAATATCCAAGATCGGTAATTTCCTAAGCAACCTCATGCTATTCTTCCTTAGCAATCCCTCAATCTCATCCTTTGCCAAATCGCCCCCACTTATCGCACATACAACCTAGTCCCAATTCTACGACCCCTTAGACATTCCTCAATCTCTCATCAATAACGATGCCCGCGATCCGCTCCTTGACTATCTAGACACTCTCTCCTGGCACACCAACTCGTCTAACAACACTTCCCCAAAGAATCCCTCCGATCCACTCTTAACTCACTCATCCATCTCTAGAACTATGCTATCCACACACGCTACCGCCCTACATTACCTCTAATGAAGACCTCTCCATCGGAATCTCGTCGTACTAACTCCACTCCTCACCTAAGACCTACCTAGAAGCTCAACTATTTTCACTAACCACTACCTCCGACAAGTTCCCACTCACTCGGCTCTACCCAAACTGACGCATCTTTCCTGCACCTCATCTCACACAACCAATGACCCAACTCGAAGACCTCAATCTATCTCCCACTTTCCGACCTAGCTTACTGAAGAATCTCATGACTCATGCTCAAGAGAGATATGCCATCAACCACATATACCCTACTTCTTACTTACTAGTACATCGGTATTTCAAAGCATCAAGGCACACTATCATATGCACAGTTAGTCAGACAATTATTCACTACCAGTTTAGCATATTCGTCATCGCACATCCAATTATGTCATTTCTAGGCCTATTGCACTACGCCAATTCCAAGTGGTATAAAAGAATCCATGATTTGAATTAAGAAGACTCTTCCTTGAGTCGGCTGGGAGGATTTGGTTCACAACCACCATCTTTAAAGCATGTTCGTTCCTGGAGTCTATGAGTCATAGACCCGTCACTCTTCTGCTGCACCGCTCAGGTGTCATTTAGCCGTTAGCTCTTTCTTCCATGTCGGCGCTCATCAAAGGATCGCAATGGTTAGAAATTTTGGAGATAGGGGAGAGAGACAAGGGCGGACAACACAACTTCCTTAAGAGTTCAGACATGGACTAGGGCTAGGGATGACGAGACCAAGGACAAGATCCTAACCCGAGAGTTACAGCGATGCCCTTAGGGTATTCCATGAAGTTATAATTGTGGCACACAAACACACAATAATCACGAAATATCATCCCATCATTCCACACTATCATGCATCTATCTCGAGGAGTAGTGATCTATGCATTCATAACATGTTCGTATAATCAACTTTACATATGCAAAGAACAAGCTAGCAACCTATCATTCTATTCACTAATCATGCTTGACATATTAATACATGCATGCACGAACTGACATGGGACATATGTGACATAAGTTATGCAAGACCTAGCAACATCACAAGATATCGTATGTACGACTCATCACTCATTTAGACACACACATAAGCAGGTCATATCAATGTGGGGTCAAGGCAAATATGCTAAGATGCGCCCTACTAATCATGCTAAGGATATGGTCAGTTCATACATGGGGGATATAACAACTATCACATTGTATACATCCATATTCGCATAGTAAGACCAGGACGTCACATAATCATACGAGGGCCTATATTTGGGAGGTATATGTCCTACATGATACTAGAAATACTCATTACACATGTACATAGTCAATGAGGTCCACTTAAGTTAATTTAGCATGTTGAGACATTCATTTCACATTTTAAATATACAACGAGAGTTGACCACACTATCATGGACCTAGTTCACAGAGGGACAATAATCATGGGAATTCAATACATACGGTACATACATCCACTCATAAGTGCAACCATGCAAGATACCAGGCAAGTCATGCTGAATTATACCAATATATCATGTCATGAAATCACAAGGAGGGCTACTATTATAACCGAACATAATTCTCCAAGGGCAACCACCGACTCATCATCCCGTTTCCCCGTGGGATTCTAGTATGACTCGCGAGGTAGGACACAAGGACATCCACATTGTTTCTTGGAGGAGAGAGTAGAACTCGTGTTTAGACTCTTGTGGCAAGAAGACATGATTAACCATTACGAGGATCAAAAGGGATGACTCCATGAGGAAACTCACTCCTAACTCGAAACTATTTCATTCATCACCCCCACTAACATACTCAGGTACCCTCACGTCCGATACAATTTCCGAAGGTATTTAATTAGTTGACCAGCCCAAATTTCCCATGGAAGACACCAACCGCAGGTACGAGACTCGATAGAAGTATAGATAGTGGAATACCAAACAGGGCTCGAAATAGGGAGAGCAGATGCTTCTCGACCCTTGCTAACATGCCTAGATGTTTTGGTGGGACAGATGACGGAATCGGAATCATCAAGGGGGGTTGATTTATGGAAGGCTATTCCGACAAGACGGGAATTCCAATTACATAAAGACAAGGTTTTCTCCCGCTATCCCGTTCACACATTCAGTACATGATTCAGATTAAGACATACCGATTAGTTCGCTATCCTAAGCACAATAGCACTCAGCACGGAAGCAATCAATAGAATTAATATGATCCTCTTCGAGGAGGATCGCCCTCGGGCTCAATTAAATGTGAGACGTACAAGCACAGAGACAATCTATGCCGTCTTTCGAGGGACGGCTGACTGGAGGGGAAAATACCTCACGACCTTCTAGTCCATGCTACTCCAACATTCATGTTCCTTGGAGTCTTCAAACCCATATGTAAAAGAAATCTAGTATTTTGCCTACCTTCCCCGAATTCTACATCCATAAGGGATGCCTATCACATAGTCTCTACCCCACGAGATTTCCATTCCTAATTGAATGGTCTAGGGTTGGGTCCAATTAAATTCATTTTGCCATTTGAAAACGTTTTGAAAATTATGACTTGACGACTCGGGATAAACCCGATGAGACTGGGTCGTCCTATGACCCTATCAAAGACTCTAGGTACTTCACAAATAACGGTCGTTCTTTTTACATACGCATAAAGAAATAGAATGTTCAACGGTCAACGCAACCTAGCATGGTACTACATGGCATGCTGATCATGAATGCAAGCACCTAGTATATCATGCACATAAAGCAGGGAATATCTCTATTTCAATCCGAGTAAGCTCCGAAGAGACTTACCTGGCTATGCAGCACAACAAAATAGAAGATCCGGCATACATCATTCATAGTCATAAAGTATCACCTAGGTACACATCAGAACACATATATAAGTCTACGTCTAATCATCCAGACATTCAAAGCATATCATTCAATAATACACAATCACATCATAACATCATCAAGTTCAACCGCTTATCTCGTTGCCACATTCCATAATACGATATCGTTCTCATCGTTCCATTTGGCCACATTCATATATACGCAATCATAATTCACATAGTCATATATCAACATATCACATAACTCGAGTTCATCATATCATCATATCCTAAAAGCATAAGTTAATGATACAAAACCTTAACATTTCTCCATAATGGTAGTCAACCAATCATGCCATTAGTCCACACCAATCATGATATTAGCCAACCATTCACATTAATGATGCTAATTAGTCACCGATCACATAATTTCCCAAGTTAGTCTCGAAAATCGTTTCGAAAACCGAGTCAACATTAGAGTTCCCGACCTTTGAAAATACCCATCAAGTTCATTTTCCAAAACCTGAGTTACAAATCATTAGTCAAATCCATAATTCATTTTATAAAGGAAATGCGATGTGGTCAAACCATTTCCCCAAAACTCCTTTAAAATCTCAAGTTAGATCACTCATCATTCAAAATGCTTTCTAAAATCATCCAAACATCCATTTATAAAATATTACCCTTTAATCAACATATTTTTATTATTTTTATCAAAACCATCTGACAAGGTTAGGGTACTTACAAAATTCCTCCTTTAAATTTATTAAATCAATTTCCATTTACCAAAACAATTCCCAACCTTTAAAACCTTTTCCAAATTATTTTCTTTTTAAAATCCAAGTCTAATAATATTATATTTTTAAATCTCAATAACAGTGTTATATTTTTAATTCTAATCAATAATATAATACAGTATTATAATTTATATTCCATTTATTACACATTTTATATCAAAAATACAATAGTCTTAAAAATCCTCTTTAATTAAATACCATTTAGGCCCAAGAGACAAGAAAGGTCCAAAGCCTTTTGTAAACATTCAGATCCGGCCCACGACACAAGACCCATTCCCATTTAAATGAACCGAACCGGTTTAATTAATTAAGACATATGAACAGGACCAACCCCAAACAAAATAAAAGGAACCCAGACCGGACACTGTTCATCCCATCCCCAAAGAGCTCTGTTCGACAATTCTGGGAAAAGGAAGGGGGAAGAGAGGTCTCGCCGGCGGTGGCCCTGAGCCTCAGCACCTTCCCAACACCTTGGACACGGATTCAATCAACGAAAAAGGAGAGAAAGGGGTTCTCACCGAGGGGTTCTTCGAACCCGAAAAACTAATCGATTTCGCCTCGCCATAGTCGGGTTCTTGCCGGAGATGACCTAGGGAGAGTTGGAGGGGGGTTAAGGTCTCGTCTTTATGCCAATTGAAGGTGAAAGGAAGAGAGAGTTGGAGGGGGGGGGGGGTTAAGGTCTCGTCTTTACGACGTGGGAGGGGGGGGCACGCATGCCCAAGCGCATCATGCGCACCAAGCCGAGCACACAAGCTAAGTGGGGTTCCATCCTAAAACCAATTAGTGTTAGGTGGGGTAGCCCACCGGCTTATATGCAAGGCTTGGATTCAATTTCTAATCGATGTGGGATCTCCCACAATTATATTCTCAACACCCCCCTCAAGTGCAACTGCCTGGCCACGCATTATTGTCAGTTGCACATGACGACTCAATGCCTTAAGGCTGGCCAGCCAATAGACCAGGAATCCAAAACACACCGCACCTAGCCGAACCTCGGCTCTGATACCATGTTAAATAACGGCGGGTTATATACGACGTGTGGGGGCCATGCACGCCCAAGCGCATCATGCGCACCAAGCCGAGCACACAAGCCGAGTGAGGTTCCATCCTAAAACCAATTGGTGTTAGGTGGGGTATCCCACCGGCTTATATGCAATGCTTGGATTCAATTTTTAATCAATGTGGGATCTCCCACAATCATATTCTCAACAGGAGTTGTCCTCGGCAGTCCAATGTGGAGAAAGGTAAGGGAATGGTCAAAGGATCTGATTTTTTAAGAGTGAAATGAGTTGTTTGTTTGCCAAAAGAAGAGGAATCAAGAAAGTAGGAAAGGAAGTACAGATAAGAATTTGCCACAAGGAGAGGGAGTGAGTTGGAATTGGATAAGAATTGGAGAATATGACGAAATTGTGGTCCCGAGTCGGAAATTTGAATTTTCGACGATTGGTCTTTCAAATTCCGCTCTCTCAATCGATTATATTCTAGAACTCGAATAGGATATTGCCGACAGATGGAATTTTCGAATCCCGAGGTGAAAGACGGATTTGATCTTTAAAGTTGAAAATTGGGCCGGAATTCGCTTTCAGAATTTCAAGCTCGATTTATTAAATTTAAGACGTGTTTTCCTTGAAATGTCCGAATTATATCCGGTTTAAATTCATTCTTAATTTTCTTTTTCCGGAAATTAATATTTTAAAATCCGAGCCTTTACATTGGCTCCGTCCGTCGTCTACGTCCTCATTTCGTTTGGTTTAGTTGTGCTTAGTTTTGTTTTTGTAAAGTGTTATTGTCTGTATTTTGCACCATCTTTGTATTTTATCTTTGTCTAGACGGTTATCCGTCTCCTGACTTGTCGACTTTTGAGGTTTAGGTACATCTGACCTCGAATTTTTACCTAATAAAAAAAGCATATGCATCTCCAAGAATGTGATTAAATTGAGTAGACATAAAATAATCAAACAACTTGGAGTAAAACATCTGTATCAATTTTACAGATTTAGGGAAAAAAAGCTCAAAATTTTATTTGTGATCTTGAAAAATATGAGAAACGGGTTTAAATTATTATCAAACAGGAAAAAAAAAAAGCAAAAATCATATCAGATGGAGGGTTATGGGATTGTTGGGAAAACCTGCAATCCCAAGACCATCACTAAGTAAAGAGGGTTTAGCCCACGAGCAGTCCTCATCGCATCGAAGGAGGTGGCGGTCCCGACAGAGCCTCCTACAACCACACCGGTGGGGCAGATGGTGGCTTGAAAAGTGTCGATCGTCTTTTCCAACTTGCTCGGTAGATCTAGCTGAGATTATATGTTATGCTCGGCCCAATTTAATGAGGTGAATCGATGAAAAAATCCTTCTAATATTTAATCCACATTCAATCCCTTATTGCAAGTATAATCTCATCACAAGAACAACAACACACAATAAAATCTACTTAAATCAACTCAAAATCTATGAGAATCCCACAGGCGCTTGCCATGTGGGAGGGGTTGCTCGGGACTCACGGAGCCATGCCATTGATATGTTTTACAAGGAAACTGTCAAAGGCTCAATCATTCAAACTGAAGCTATCGCTATTCAGACATGTATGGAGCAAGCAATGAGGAAATGACTTCGAAGAGTAATAATAGAAGGGGACAATCTACATCTCATCAAAGCCATCACCAACAACAATAATGCCAGATGGGAGATTATACATCACATTGAAAAGATCAAGCAACTGGAATATGCTTTTGACCTTGTTCAATAGCCGACTATCTACAGACACTGCTATTGAGAAGTGAATCAAGTAGCCGACTTTATAGCTCGGAAGGGTATCATTTGTAATAGCTCTACTATCCCTTTTAATATGGAACTTTGTACAATCATCCTTATGGATGATCAAGGAGCCAGATTACAACTTGTGTAATCACTCCTAAATTCCTAATTCCTTTCCAGAGTAAAAAAAAAAAACTCAAAATCTATGAGAAATTCAAATTTAACATATTTTCAAGATACAAACAAAAACCTCAAAATCAATGAAAAATTTAGATTATATGGTATCACTTACATTTTTTTTAGCAATAGATCGATGTATAACTAACCAAAATCACACGAATTTGTTCGGATCTATCAGAGGAAGAGATTGAGGTATGGATAGAGAGGATGGTTGGCTTTGTTGAATGGGATAAGGGTTGTTTGATTTTTCTCTCGGACTAGTTTGTAATTATTTTGTAAAATTGAAAAGAACTTACGTGTAATTTTTGGACATTTTTCTTGCTAATAGACAATTACCGTCTTGCTAATAGACTTTATAGTGAGTGTTTTATTAAAACTTGTACACAATCCTAAAATCACTTAAATTTTGAGACGGATGGAGTTTTTATATTTTTAGACAATCCACAATGGTTTTGCTTAGGGTTGGCACAGTACGGTACCATGGTAAATTTTTCATTACCACGTACCGTACCGATACCCCTCGGTATGAGATTTTCTGTACCACGTACCAACCGAATAGTTTCGGTACCGAAACTCTTGGTACCGAAAGTATCGGTTACCGAATGTCGGTACCGTGGTAACCGAAGCCACTATTTTCATTCTTTGATTTTCGTTTTATACACTGTGGTACCATCGGTACCGATGGTACCAATGACAGATTATGCTTGAAAACGAACCGACTATCCTTGGTACCAACGACATCACGGTATTTTATTTTTTAAAAAAAATAAATATATATTCGGTACCAACGGTACCACGGTATTTGGGTTGCCCATACCGTTACCGTACCGACTATCCTTGGTACCGAGACTTCGATTACCGATTCAATCGGTTACCGACTTCTTGGTACCAATGACATGTTGGTACGGTTGGTATGGTAATTTTTCGATTACCATACCAACCCTAGTTTTGCTTAAAATATACACATTTGAACAAGATATGTAAAAATATACCGTACATAACTTTTTAGTAATTTGCTCTATTGGTAAAATGTGCATTTTTTACATATCACTCAAATACAATTAATTTAAAACAAAAAAAGGAAAATAAAATAATAAAACAATAAACCAATAAAATTTTCTTGTTTTTTTGTATAAGTTTATGCACATGGGGAGATGGTGTGCTCAAATCTGCACATCACATTATTAAATGTGTACCTTTGTACACACCCAAAACAACCCATAAAACTAAAAAATGTCTAAAAAAAAATTACACATTTGCATATGTGTACACCACCATTGTGAGGTCTTATATCCATATGCCCTTATCACGCTTTCTTTTGAGCGCAGGGAAAAAACCCCAACTAGGGGCTGGAGAATACCTCCGCCCAACAACCTCATTGGAGGTCGGAAAACACATCTTCGGAGGCCTAAAAACCAACTCTTCATATGCCCGACAACCACCTCTTCGGAGGATGCAAAGAAGTGCTTGGAAATAAGTGAATTCATCCCTTCTTCTTTCTCTTCTTTAGTTAATTTGGGTTTGAATCGATCAATTTATTCCGATTTAATCACTGGGTTGGTGATTCGCACTATTTGTGCGTCTTTCCCCCTATCGAACCATATATATAATTCTTACCCAGTCCCATGCGATTCGTCCTCCTCGTCCCTGCTGGTGGTCCATTTTCTCTTGGGTGTTACCGGAATCAATCTCCGAGTTCAATCTCGGTCTTCCACCGAATCTCTCTTATCTCGCTCTTTTCCTCCCTCCTCTCCACTCTTCGGTGCCTCTTGGCTCGGTTGATGGCATGCGTGGTGGATTTCTCCCCCTGAACTCAGATTCCCCCACCATCGCCGTCGTTCATCTCCGGCTTGTGACCCGTTGTTTCATTGTTGATCCCCCGTTGGCTCGATGCGTGGTCATCGGAGCCCTTTTGATGGTTTGTTGGTGGCCCGCCCCTTTTGTAAACTTCGCACCCCAGTGTGCTGATGTCCACCACTTTCCCATGCATGGCTCTCGCCGGTTTCATGGCCTTCCCCTAGTCTCTCGGTGTCACCTGCGGGTTTGGCTTCATTTTGGGATTTGTGCGGCCCGCTTGTCGGCCCGAGATTAACCTTTATTTATAATTATATTTTTTAATCTGGTATATTTTTATTTATATATTGATGATGATGATTAAAAACCCCCAAGGTATTAACCCTCGCTCGTATGAGTGTGTACTAAATCCCGTCAGGATTGTCTAGATCCCACTAGGGTTTCTAGGTGCTCTTTACTCAGATGGTCTACGGCTCTGCAGTTTCGTGACTTGGCGTTTCTTTTCCGTGGATGTGGTTCTGGCTGTCGGAGTCAGGATAGGTTGGGATCGTGATAGTGTGCATCGCGACGTCTCCTTTATTCGGGTTGTTTGCTTCCCCGGAGTTTCGTCTTCACTGCCCACATGATGATCGGATCCTAATGTATCACTGGCCTACGGTTCTGCTTCAGAGTGGGGCTTGACTTCGTACGACATTTTTTCATCCAGATCCGTTTGGTTTGGTTCGCTTAGTTTCGTTTTTGTAGAATGCGTTTTTATCCGAGTTTGCACCGTTATATTGTGTTGTATTGTATGTTTCAGTTTTTAGACGGTTTTCCGTCTGCCGACTTGTCCGACTCTTGAACTTCACGTATGTCTGAACTCGAATTCTTATCTAATAAAAAAAACGGAAATTTGGCGAGGTACCCTGAGGTATTGCAATTTTCGCGAGGTATACAACTCTTTTACATATTTCGCGTGGTACCCCTGTGATTTTCAATTTTTTCACCTCATACCCTTCCGTGTTAAATCTAACGGATATATGCATCCCCGTTAGTTTTTTCAATTTTGAAACTAAAAAAAAAAAAGAAAAAAAAAAGAAGGAACGCAGAGAGATAAGTGAAGAGAGAGAGAAGCGAAGATACCCAACCGTCGCCGCCACCCTACCGCCGGAGGAGGAAATTGGCCAGTGACGGAGGGAAAGTCGTTGATTTACCTCGCCAAAAATAATTCCCAAACAAACAAACAAGTATAGTATGCAAGTAAGGGGTCGAACCCTAGAGAATCAAGTATTTCTAAATATTGTGTATTTATCAATATAAAAGAAACGATTTTTATGAATAAAAGAAAATAATATTGATAAAAGCAAATAAATGATAGAAGAAAAGCGTTTCCACCTACAAGCTCTCGACTTTGGTTGGTTTTATTGATCATCGAATCCTTTTCAAGTTATTATCTTTTCCTACGAATTCCTCTCGTCTTGGTTTAAGTAGATTAAAAGTCCTACGAGTCCAATTAATCCCTTACACCTCATTGCAACCTTAACACGGTCAAGATTTAACAAAGAGATAGCAAATAGTCCCAAGAACTTGAGCATATAAATAACACCAATTAAACACGGTAAATCAATGTTTAAGATATATGTCAACGCCCTACATAATCATGTTTCAAACACGGAATCCACAATCTTATGCGTGCTACTACGGAAATAACACAAATACGAAAGTATTAAATCCTAGCATGAAATCAATATTATCAAGGTCGCGAGTCAAGATAACATCAATAACATAATCAATATCGCACAAAGAAGTTGAAAGAATTAAAGAGGAAAAATAACTTGAATTAGAAACTCACAAACCACCAACCAAGTCTCGAAAGTGTAGGCGGAAACTACAAAATTAGCCAAACATGGCTTACCTAAACTTTCTTCTCTTTAATGGTGATTTCTCTACTTGGAATTAATTAGAAAACTAACCCTATAACATCCTATTTATAAGCCTAATGTCTTCCATAAATAAGGTAAAAGATAGATAAAAGATAAAAGTTTCCTAAACAAACTAGATAAAAGATAGAACTTTCCTAATTTAACTCAGCGTCGGATTCCGCTGGCAGCGAATGGCCTCAATCAAGCTCCTGTTGGATTTTCGCTACCACACTCGCTGACAGCGAATGTCCATGTCTTAGAATATTTTCAAGATTCTTCGATTTCGTCGTTTTCTCTTCCGCGAGTCACTCCTTCCGCTGCCGCGAGAGCTCCAACTCGCTGGAGCGAGTTCGGCCATCCGCTGGCAGCGACTCCATTCGCTGGAGCGAGTCCGGACATCCGCTGGCAGCGAGTTCTCTTTCGCTGGCAGCGAGTCATGCTGCTCTTGGACATGCTTCCGCTGACTCCAGTCGCTGGCAGCGAGATGCCATTCGCTGGCAGTGACTCATGCTCAGGCCGGCCACCTTCTCGCACATGTTGTTGCTGACTTGATTCGCTGCAGCGGAAAGGCATTCGCTGGCAGAGAAAATCCAACAGAAGACCATCACGTAGATCTTCGAAAGAGCTTTCCAACGCATGCTCATATGCGTCGATCGGACATCCGAGGCCTCCGGAAAGTGCGTTACAAGTTCTGCTCGCCAAGCGGACAGCTTTCGCGACTCGTCCTTGTTTTCTCTCTTAGATCTCAATTTCGTACTCCGTTGCTCCTTAGGTTGTTCCATTCTCTTCAGGACTTCTTCCTTAAGCTCTCCCAAGTCTCGCCTTAGCCTTACTTAGCTCCGTTCCTCGTGTTCTTTGCCTCGGATCTACGAATCTACATAAAAACATCGAAATAGCGTAGATTCCGAACTTTTCCACAAAATGAATGCTAATCTAATTAACACTAAAACATGATTATATAACAATAAAATGCACCTAAACTAACCTATAATGCCTATTGGAAACATGCCTTATCAAACTCCCCCACACTTAACCTTTTGCTTGTCCTCAAGCAATACAAAAACAAGAGCAAAGCCATCATACCACAAATATGATCTTCAAGCATAACCTTGTCAAAAGCAACATCAAAGTGGAGGAGTCATGAACCTGAAAGCTAACATCCTAGCAAGTATATGAGCGATTCAAAGTCAAAGGTACATCTAGTCCAACCTCACCGGGATCTTGTGTTTGCTCTCACTCTCATGTGTTTAGGCTTAAAAATGCAATCTCTCAACTCAATCCAAAATGCAAAAAGCTACATAGAAATTGACACATATATCACATATTCTCCACCGCGGATGCCATCACTTATAAGAAACATCAAGAGGTCTTTTATCAAGGTTGTAATGGGGCTTGGTAAGGAATTTAAGGTAGGAAATACTTAGGCTTGTGGTGCTAAAAATCCGGGAAAAAGGGATCCCTAAGAACAACCGGAAGAACATCAAAAACCAAATACTTCCAAAACCAAGATAACTCAAACTTTCACTCTTAAAACACTCAACAAAAGAACTTTCTCTCAACCATACAATTTTTTTTCCAACTCTCACATACATAATGAAAATAAAAGGCTCTTTATTCATCTTTTTCTTTTTTCTTTTTCTTTTTTCCTCTTTTTTTTTCAATTTTTGTTTTCTAGAGCAAAAAATACAATAATGCACAATATGAGGAATAAAACCAAAATTACATAATAATCCACAACTCGTAACTCTCATAACAATATTTTCTTTTCCACTCAACCACATCAATCATTCACCAACTCTAATCCTAATTCCCGGATTGGGTAAGGCTTATCATCGGCTAAGGCTTATCATCGGCTAAGGATAAATTTTATGGAGCTTCAAAGAAAAGGCTAAGGCTCAAGTTTGGCTACAAGCGAAGGACACATATGTAGGGTGGATATGGATAATAATATGGCTAAGAAAATCATGCCTCTATCATTTGAAACTCATAAGCAATAGACATATAAAATCGGCCTCAAATCTATATATAAAACATAAAAAGTTGTGTTCAACTCTAATTTAATGCTCATTCATTTAATGATTTGTATTTTATATTTTTTTGTTTCTAAACAATATCAAAATTACTTCTATAGCTCAATGATTAGAAGAGTTGTTTGATATACATGAGATCTTGAGTTCCTAATCCTATTAGGTACACTTTGACCACATTTTACAAAAACTTTATTTTCTCTTAAATTTTCATGTTTGTTATGTGTATTTTTTTTTAAATTGAAATCAAATGAAGATGTATAAAGGAAAACGTGGAAAAGATTGTAAATTCTTTTCTTTTTATATACATTAAAAAAATATCTAACTTATTTTGTCAAAATTTATCATACATGTTTATACTATATAAATGTGTTAATTAGATAATTTATCATATCATCGTCACAATCTTTTTTGTAATTATTTATTCCCAACTAATTTCAAAACAACTTTTTTTAAGCTTAACTATTTGAATATGTTATAATAGATTAAGGCTCGATTCCCATCAGTTTTACCTTCGTTACATTATGATATCATGATATATGATCTTAAAATCATACAAAATCTTCTTTTTAATTTTTATTAAATTTATTTTATCTCATTATAATTTGTTATATATATATATATATATATATATATATATATATATATATATATATATATATATATATATATATATAAAATACCTATTTTGTAAAAACTAAATTTACCTCAAAAATTACAAAAGCTTCAATTTAATTATTACGTACGCAATTAGCCTATAAATAAAAAAATATATATGCAAAGATACAAGAACAAATAAATTACAATTAATTAATTAATTAGCCATAAAATAAGAAAAAATGGATAAGTCTGAATGAATACTTATCCTTCCCTTCTACACAACAGCCACAATTAATTGGTTTAGGTTACAAATCGATTAAAATTCATTTTTGCAAGTTTCAAACTTAATTAATTACATACATTTTTCAATCAATCTCACAATATATATCAATAATTCCAATATAAATTCATCTCATTCACGTCATCCATTGGCAAGCTGTTCCACAGTGCCCGGCCTGGATGGCGAACGATTATTGTTCAACCTCAAGCGACCCATGTTGGTTGATTAAAATCTAGATGAGTCGTGAGATCGAGCACCCACTTGATGGTGAACAACCATAACATCGGGTTGCTAGATTCAACACCTCATTCAAAATCAAAAATAGTGGTAAAACAAACTATAATATTTCACTGCTAGCTACTCCTCTATTTTTTAATGCACCAACTAGGATATTTAAATATTACATGTCTGAGTTCGGCGTTCATTACTTTCAAGTTATCTTACCGAAATGCCTCGATTTGCAGTTGTCTTGGGTTGCATCACTTGCCACTTCAAACGCACGGGCCCGGGCCTCGGATTTCTTATCGATTGATACTACTCAACAGGCAATTGAGTTTAACCCTAACTCTACCAAGCAAGCTTTCCCGCGGTATGAGATGCCTCCCCCTAAACCCAAAAATGCCATGGATTTCCTCCGCATGCAATACTGATCGACCTATTCCGCATGATTAATTTGAAACAAGTAAAGTATGTTATATTATATGTAGGTGCTTCACCAAGTCGAGTTTCAACCTCGGTCTATCAATAAAAGGATAACAATATCATTTAAATGGAATCAAAGGATATATAACAAGATCAATATTTTTTTTTTGGTTGATATTGCTTTTACAACTTCTATACTAACTAATATTTTCGTTTTGTTTGTTGTCTCATATACAGGGTCATGATCGATGAAGAAGAAGTACATCTTGAGAAGTAAACAAGGTAATAGTTTTCTTTTAAATTTTCATGTTTGTTATTTATAATTTTTTTAAAAATTGAATTCATTGTAAGAAGGAAATATCAATTTCAATTTATTGCGTGGTTTTGTAGCCTTTTATTTCCCAAAACATCTAATCTAATTAAAGGAAATATCAAGAGACCAAAAAAATATTATGTTTGAAAAAAATTACTAATCAAAATATTAATTTCAATTTATTGTGAAGATCTTCCACCTTCTCAAACTTACTCATAAATTCACACCGAATGTATATACTTTATGTCATATACAATAAAAAACTTATTTAATTTTATCTTTTTTTTTGCCATAGTTTTTTTTCTCATTCAGACCTTTGTTGTATTTTATCAAGAATTTTTTAAAAATAATCCATGTACAGCAAATAAGAAAATTAATCCAAATTTATCACAAATAATAATTTATTGTGTGGTTGTATCCTTTGATTTAATTTTTGAAAACCTCTAATTAAAGAACATATAAACAAAATAAAAATATTATTATGCTTAAAAAATAGTAATTATAATTTATTGTTAAGATCTTTCACCTTCTAAATAATATTAATTACAATTTATTCATCTTTACCAAGATAATATTAATTGCAATTTATTGTGTAGTTGTGACCTTTTATCTTTTCAAAATTTTAATCAAAGGGAATATCAAAAGACAAAAATAATGAAGGGCATGTATATGTATAAGAAGGAGGAGGTCATGCATTTGTACATAAACCGTACTTTTTATTTTTAAAAGAAAATATGTGAAGAATCTTGGGAGATATAGACTTCTAATTTTAACATTGTAGCACATTTTTTTGAGCATTTTTGTGTTCATGATTTTGTTTAATTCTTCCACGTTATATTATGGTTGAAACCTTTGTTTATTAATTTCTCAAACTTTTCAAATTTAATACTATATATAATATAGGTTTTCTACTTTTTCATTGTTTTTCATAATATTCCCTTTATTACTACTATTATTGTTGTGCATTCTAATGTTTATTCTATTTATTTAATTTGTAGGTACAAAAAAACTTATGAATAGATGAATCGATCAACATAGGGATAGGGGGGTAAGTAGCACAATAGTTATAGTATTTTTATATTATGGTTTGTAAATTTAAATTCACTAAATTCTAGATATATTTCTTTTCCATTTTTTAAATTCTCTAAAATCTCTTTATTTATGGTTCTAATTTTTTTTTTATTTTCTTGCATTTGTACGTATGTAGTATTTGATTTTTTGTTGTTTTTATAGTAATATTTTGATTTTTTTTGGTGTTTCTAATTAAAATACATACTACTACGTAGTATTATTTTATTCTTTTTAAATTCACACTGGGTTATATGAACAATCCTATCACCTTCCTCTAGCAAAAGATTCATTCACCATTAATGAGAGCCTAACAAAAAAAAAATACATGGTTTGAAATAAATTTATTTAAATGACTTCTACACATAAAAAATATTACGAGAAAAAATATTTCACATTGTTATCATCTCATTAAAACATTATATTGCTAGCACAATGATTATTGTATATATCATGTCAATAAGAAAATGTATGTATACAACTCTCTCTATATGTTTATAAATAGAAGCTGATTTCATAAATGAATCTTCAATAAAATCCAAAAGGTAACATTTTATCAACAAATACATTAAGTTATAGAAAAAAGGAAAATGATGATTGAAAAAGGAGTTCAAATGAAGATAAAATATATAGAACTATAAAAAATAATTAAATTAACAATATGAGAAAATAACGATAAATAAATAAATTATACATAATAATTTTTCGTATAAATAATGGATGGATGTCATATCTAAATGATATTTTATATTTAATCTTATATATATACACACACAAGACTGCATTTTGATCTTTTTGAATGGTTCTAAATTAAGATGATATTTTTAGAATATTATTAGTTTTTTAAAAATATCTTGCTATAAAAATAATAAGAATTAAATAAAAAAGAGAAAATGCTTGAAATAAAAGTTTCACCATATAAGAAATTTCTCGATTAAAGCAACTTGATATGCTTAATTTGAAAAGAAATATTATAAGTTCAAGAGAGTGCATTACCCTGTTATAAAATTTATGCCAACTTAATTTTTTGCGTTATTCACCAAGCATAATATCACTCATATATTTGATATAAAATCAGGTCCCGGGCGTAGCACGGGTCTGCCACCCTAGTATAGATAACAATGTCAATCTCAAGAGGTAATTGCATAAGGAGAGTATAATGTCACACAAGAAAGCAAAAGGGAATAAATATGATGAAAATTCCCATAAGGCCAAAATTCTCACTAGGACAAGTGTTGTTGGATTTCAATAATGCCCAAGACAAGGAATCATACTTTGCTCAATTAAACTAACAAGGCATGCTCCCATAAAAATCATTTCAAGTATGTGACAAGGCTAGGTAATTCAATCATATTATGGAACATATATGGTAAAACTCATAAAAATAAAATAGAGGACAAACTAAGGCAAGATGGGTATTTGAAAAACACATATATGCAATGCATGCTCTTTTTGGATTTAATTTTTTTTTTCATTTTCTAATGCAATAAAATAGCGGAAAAATAAATATGAATGCATAAGGGAAAAAATAAATATGAATGCATGAATCTATGAATGCAACCCTCCCCCACACTTAAACTCTTCATTGTCCTCAATGAAAATCAAAGACAACAAATCATAAAAATATGAGAGAAAGAGGGTAAATAATAACTCACATCATGGGAAATTTTCGATGGCGAAGATGACGAAGCTTGGAGGAAGAACGGAGAAGAACGACAATGAGGAAGACTAACGAACCACGAGCACGGATGAATGAAGATGACGAAGAAAGAATAAGATCAACAATGACGACAATGGACGAAGACTAGGCATGAGCGATGAGCACGGTTGATCAAGCCGCAAGCGCGACTAGTGCTAGCTTCGGACACTGAGCATCGCTGCTGAATTCGCTGGCAGCGAGTTTTGGTTCGCTGGCAGCGGATGAAATCAGCTCCTATGACATCTGGGAGGCTGGACTCGCTGGTAGCGAATCATGATTCGCTGGCAGCGAATGAAATCAGCTCCTATGACATCTGGGAGGCTGGACTCGCTGGTAGCGAATCATGATTCGCTGGCAGCGAATTGAGCCCAGATTCTCTATTTTTCGATCTTTTTTTTTTCCTGCATGGTTATCTCAAAAATATCCGAAAGCATCTATCTACCATATAGAATAATTAGGAAATTTCTAATTTAAAAAACTAATTAAATAACTAGGAATTTAAATAACTAATTTAGGAAAACTTACCTCGGGTTGCCTCCTGAGAAGCGTCATTGTTTATTGTCATAGACTCGACGGTTTATTTGCTCATGTGTTCAAAACTCACTCGGACATTGCCAACGCTCTCTTTAGCAAATCAAACTCCGGTGCACACCATCTAGGTAGGCGAGCACCACATATGAAGAAGCCGAAGTCAAATGATGTGATGTTGAAGAAGGTCTCCAACTCTTCATATGCTCGAGCATGACTTCTCGGCGAGGGTATGTAGTACCACCAACACAGTTCCGTTGGTGGTTTGTTGAAATAATGCTCCCAAGGATCTACATATTCACCAAAATCCACAAAAGTGTAAGAAATATCATTACCTTGCTCGGGAGCCATAGAAATCGGCTCCGAACTTGGTTCCTTAAAAGATGAGTTGGGGATGATTTCTATTGGTGGAGTAGGTGCCAAAATACATTCTTCCTCATGCGTGCACTCATGAGACTCCATGTCAAGAGGCATAGGGCTCCCTTCTCCATCTTCAATTGAACCATTGATGCTTGCGTCCTCATGTATCTCGCCCGCCATTGGGTTGAAAGGTAAGGGCATGGATGCCATCTTGTAGTCTTCTTCCACCTTCGCCATGTCACCCACGCAAAGGAAAAGATCCCACAATTCCGACCAATCCAAACCGTAAAAGCCTTCATCTTTCAATGATTGGGCGAATTCTCGTATCTCGGGAAGCATGCCATCTTGAACGCAAAGGACTTGTTCTTTCAAATCATCTTGGATGCCCCGTGAAGCGCGGTCGTCCACTAAATCTTGCACTCTTGCGAGGTAATGGTGAAAGTATTCTCCTTGGTAGTGCCATAACTCCAACTCCATTGCAAACAATTAGTAACGAGGTGTCGCGAACCGTAAGATAGGTCCACGACGGGGATAGATATATATACAAATATTAATAAATACACAAAACAAGAGAAATAAACTTGATTCCCCGGCAACGGCGCCAATTTGACGGAGGGAAAGTCGTTGATTTACCTCGCCAAAAATAATTCCCAAACAAACAAACAAGTATAGTATGCAAGTAAGGGGTCGAACCTTAGAGAATCAAGTATTTCTAAATATTGTGTATTTATCAATATAAAAGAAACGATTTTTATGAATAAAAGAAAATAATATTGATAAAAGCAAATAAATGATAGAAGAAAAGCGTTTCCACCTACAAGTTCTCGACTTTTGTTGGTTTTATTGATCATCGAATCCTTTTCAAGTTATTATCTTTTCCTACGAATTCCTCTCGTCTTGGTTTAAGTAGATTAAAAGTCCTACGAGTCCAATTAATCCCTTACACCTCATTGCAACCTTAACACGGTCAAGATTTAACAAAGAGATAGCAAATAGTCCCAAGAACTTGAGCATATAAATAACACCAATTAAACACGGTAAATCAATGTTTAAGATATATGTCAACGCCCTACATAATCATGTTTCAAACACGGAATCCACAATCTTATGCGTGCTACTACGAAAATAACACAAATACGAAAGTATTAAATCCTAGCATGAAATCAATATTATCAAGGTCGCGAGTCAAGATAACATCAATAACATAATCAATATCGCACAAAGAAGTTGAAAGAATTAAAGAGGAAAAATAACTTGAATTAGAAACTCACAAACCACCAACCAAGTCTCGAAAGTGTAGGCGGAAACTACAAAATTAGCCAAACATGGCTTACCTAAACTTTCTTCTCTTTAATGGTGATTTCTCTACTTGGAATTAATTAGAAAACTAACCCTATAACATCCTATTTATAAGCCTAATGTCTTCCATATATAAGGTAAAAGATAGATAAAAGATAAAAGCTTCCTAAACAAACTAGATAAAAGATAGAACTTTCCTAATTTAACTCAGCGTCGGATTCCGCTGGCAGCGAATGGCCTCAATCAAGCTCCTGTTGGATTTTCGCTACCACACTCGCTGACAGCGAATGTCCATGTCTTAGAATATTTTCAAGCTTCTTCGATTCCGTCGTTTTCTCTTCCGCGAGTCACTCCTTCCGCTGCCGCGAGAGCTCCAACTCGCTGGAGCGAGTTCGGCCATCCGCTGGCAGCGACTCCATTCGCTGGAGCGAGTCCGGACATCCGCTGGCAGCGAGTTCTCTTTCGCTGGCAGCGAGTCATGCTGCTCTTGGACATGCTTCCGCTGACTCCAGTCGCTGGCAGCGAGATGCCATTCGCTGGCAGTGACTCATGCTCAGGCCGGCCACCTTCTCGCACATATTGTTGCTGACTTGATTCGCTGCAGCGGAAAGGCATTCGCTGGCAGCGAAAATCCAACAGAACACCATCACGTAGATCTTCGAAAGAGCTTTCCAACGCATGCTCATATGTGTCGATCGGACATCCGAGGCCTCCGGAAAGTGCGTTACAAGTTCAGCTCGCCGAGCGGACAGCTTTCGCGACTCGTCCTTGTTTTCTCTCTTAGACCTCAATTTCGTACTCTGTTGCTCCTTAGGTTGTTCCATTCTCTTTAGGACTTCTTCCTTAAGCTCTCCCAAGTCTCACCTTAGCCTTACTTAGCTCCGTTCCTCGTGTTCTTTGCCTCGGATCTACGAATCTACATAAAACCATCGAAATAGCGTAGATTCCGAACTTTTCCACAAAATGAATGCTAATTTAATTAACACTAAAACATGATTATATAACAATGAAATGCACCTAAACTAACCTATAATGCCTATTGGAAACATGCCTTATCACCCGGCCTCCTCACCGCCCTTCTCCTCTGCCACCACGACTCATTCTCCTCCGCCACCGCCAGACACTTCCTCCCCGCCGCCACTTGACACCGTCATCGTCTTCCACTGCTGAACCCCTCTCCTCGTTGCCCTCGCCGACACCGGCCCTCCCCTTCCCGGTTCACTTCCTCCCCCTCCTCGTCATCCTCGCGCGGGACAAATCTGATCTCTCTCTCTACTTCTCTATCTCTGTGCATTCCTTTTTTTTTTTTTTTTGTTTCAAAATTGAAAAACTAACGGGGATGCACGATATCCGTTAGATTTAACACGGAAGGGTATGAGGCGAAAAAAATGAAAACCACAGGGGTACCACGCGAAATATGTAAAAGAGTTGTATACCTCGCGAAAATTGCAATACCTCAGGGTTACCCGCGAAATTTCCGTAAAAAAAAAATGCCCTTATCAAACGGTGTCAATTCCAGGTCTCCACTCCCGTCCATCTCCGTCAGTTTTAGATCGGACGGTCTTCATTCCTTGTCTCAGGCCCGCAGTCATCTTCCTCGGGGTCCTCTCTTACCTCTGTCTTTCGTTGCGCTGTCTGAATGTCTGATCACATCACGACGACGGGAAACGAAACGATACCTTCGCCTTCTCTCCGGTCTCCCTACTTCCAACGCCGATTTCCCTCCCTTTAACTCTATTCCTCGCGATAATCCAGATCTACTTTTATCCGGAAGGGGAGAATCCCTTTTCCGGATCCAATTTCCCGATTTTTTCGTATTTTTTGAGATTTTTTTTTATCCTATCAAACAAAGCAACAGTATAAATCCGTAAATCAGATATGGATCGGAGGGGAGCTATGAGCCCTGTGTACACCAGGCAGTGGAGCACAAGCAGTGGAGAGTCCATGTCGCCGGCTGGATCCCCTGCCCACCCTCACTCTCGCCACCCCTCCCTTGGCGGCGCCGGCGGTTTCTCCACCATCAAGAGGAACCAGACCGTTGCCGCCAAAGCAGCCGCCCGCCGCCTTGCGCAGGCGATGGCCACACAGGCTGCCACCGACGATGACGACGATCAGGAGGACGACGATCTAGGGTTCCGTTTCCCTACTCCTACTTCTCTCACCCCTGCTCACTCCTCAGATGACATCAGAAATCACCTTCATCATCGTCCTCATCCTCCTACCCCTACCTCTACCCACAGCAGTTTGCCGGTCATTTCTGGTCGGCCTAATCGGGCACCTTCTCCTGCGGTATCCGTCTTCTATTTATTCTTGCTTTTATTCAGAATATATGTTTGCCTTCAACAATTGAATTTCTAATCAAAATTAAGCTAACGGAAGGTTCTATCCGCAATCTTGAACATGTTCTTTTCTTATTCTGGAATTTTGCAATTTATCTTCCCTAGTGATGGAGGAAAGGACAGAGAAACTTTTTCTGTAAGGTTTCTTTGGATCTGTAATAATAATAATAGTTTTGAAGGTAATCAGCAATTTTTTTTACTTTACTTGCCAGTCTTTGCAGCTCATTCTATTTTGAGACTTTTGATCTTGTGTGGTAGCATGAAATCACTGGTTCGACAGTTTTTAGCTAGGGGGATGTAGTTAGATTCCAATTTATTCTTATCTATGCTGTTATCTTCAAACTGATCACTTCATTCCCCCTAACTGTTAACTTTTTATGTTTATCTACTTTACATTAGTTAGGTAGGAACATTGTGGACAGTCATCCTGTGTCAGTTCGGTCAACATCAGCAGGAAGAGCATCGGCAAATTCTCGTACTGCAGCTGTTGTTCAACCTACCAAAAATTCTGTAAAGACTCTTAATGCCATACCCCCTGTAGAACTTCCAAACATGAAGAAAGAAAAAAGGTTGAGGCAACCTTGTATCTTTTTTTTTCAATTACTTGCTGATGACAATGTATGAAATTATAATGCTCTTTTGACTATTGGGCATAAATGTCTGTTAATTAGTTTTTGCAAGTCCAAAATACTTAATTTACACGTGGACATCAATATTTCATTTGATCTTCGTTGGCATTATTACACCCCCTGGTTTACGTTTGGGTTCTTCTTCCTTTCAATTAAGTAAGCATTTTCGAATTCTGAGTCTCCTTTCATGTGCTAACAACAGTCTCTTTTTGGCTGAATTTTATTTCTGGCGAAAATTTATTTCTTAATCTTTTTTCCCTTTATAACTGATTGTCAAATATGATATTGCAGAATTACACCAGAGTTGGGACATTTCAATGTAAAAGACAAAGGAAATCAGGATGATGCTTCTGCTCTTCGTGATGAGGTATGTGGTGCTCAACTCTCATCTCTTTGTGGACTCACTCTTGTCAAAACTTAAGCAGCTTGATTTACCCTCATCATAGACTAGTTAGAAGCAAGGGGGTGTGCATCCCAACCCCCAAGAGGCCGAGACCCTGCCTCTTTGCGGGATTCACTAAGTTATTTTTGTTGTTGTCAAGGGAGTTTTTGTGCTAGACATTTTCTAATCAGTATCTACATCTACAATTACAGCTGGATATGCTTCAAGAAGAGAATGAAGGCATACTTGAAAAGGTTTAGCACGTTTATGACTGCAAACAATCAATTCCTATCTTATTACCGTAGTCGCAAACAAAAAATTGAAGAATTAATTTGTTTGCAGCTTCAACGTGCAGAAGAAAAACGTGAAGAAGCTGAGGCCAGGTCTAGGGAGCTTGAAAAACAAGTAAGTAATTTCATATCAGTCTTTCCCATTTATCATGCTTCTCCAGTGATTGCTATTTTTCCATGTTTTCAATTTGTGGAGTACAAATATTCTCAATGTTATCATACTTTATCAAAACATATGCTTTCTTTTCTGTTTTATGCTTGCATGTGTCGTTGTTGTAATATTTTGTAATTTGAATAGCTAGGATTATCTTGTTTGGCTCTCCTTTTTTTTTTCACTCCTTATATGGCTGCTGTTTGATACCCAATACTCTTAAGGTTGCTTCGCTTGGAGAAGGTGTATCTCTAGAAGCTAAATTGTTGAGCCGGTAATTTCACTTTTTTCTTTGCCTCTCAATCTTAAGTTGGGATGAGTTTTATTGGTAACAAACTTGTTTGTGTATTTTTATCCTTTGCAGCAAGGAAGCTGCTTTACGTCAAAGAGAGGCAAGTATATATTGACTATGTTATTTTATTTCTGCTGTACTATGTTTTATTTCTTTATTTTTTATTGCATTGAAGACCTGTCTTCTGTTCTAGTTATGTTATAATTGCCATAATGTTACATCAACTGATTCACTTTAAGTTTGGTACTCTTTTCCATGCAATAATCCCTGATACTTTGGCCACACTTTTTTCTTTTTAAAAAAAATTCACAGGCCGCTCTTAAGGCTGCGAAACAGAAGTATGGTAAAGATGGTGAAATGACGACTCTTCGTACAGAACTAGAGGTAACAGGTCCTACCCTGGGCTGTTCTTTCTAAACTGCACCTGTTGCTTACTGCATTGAATTACTTTTATGATATCTGTTGTAACTCAGAACCTTAAAGAAGAAGCTGCAACAACAATGAATCATCTTCAAGAAGTAGAATCCGAGGCAAAAAATCTCCGTACTATGACGGAAAGAATGATTTTGACTCAGGAAGAGATGGTCTGCTTCTATCATTTTTTTTATATTAACTCATGTAATCATAGCTGCTGAGAAACTAATAAAGTACTGAATAATGCTGTAGGAGGAAGTTGTTTTAAAGAGGTGCTGGCTTGCCCGTTATTGGGGCTTAGCTGTACAATATGGTATGTTCATTAAACATTTAAACCTTCCCTTGGCATTATATGACAGTAACCCCCATGAAAAAGAAAATAAAATAAAATATATGGCAGGATCTGTAGAAACCTTTATAACATAAAGATGAAACCTTATAGTGATGAAAACTTACGATTTGTTATTCTTATTCAGATTTCTGGTGCATCTATTAGTTGGCTTGATGCGCCGAAACCATTATGTTGAATGAGTTACTTCATACATTCATACACTATAGATTTCTCTATGTAATACTTTTTTGCATAAAGATTTCCTTTTAAACCAGTTCATCCTTTGTCCTATGGCCACAGGAATCTGTGCAGATATATCAGCGTCCAAGCATGAGTATTGGTCGGCATTTGCTCCTTTACCATTTGAACTTGTTATTTCAGCTGGGCAGAAGGCAAAAGACGACTTTCTGAGTAAAGGCTAGTTGAAATCCCTATCATATAATCTGTTCTTGTTTCTTTATAGCTATTATCCCATGCCCCTCTGTTTTATGCATTACCAAATTTGATCCGATGCAACAGGTGGAGGTGGTCCAGACAAACAGAACAGGTCTGCTCGTGATCCTAGTGATCTTACTGCAGAGGGAAATATAGAAAGCATGCTTTCAGTTGAGATGGGTTTGAGGGAGTTGGCTTCATTGAAGGTCTACCTTTACTGCTCTTTACTGATAGAAGCATTAAAATTATCCTTGATATTTTAGTCAATCAAAGATTTATTGTTTATCTCCTTAATGAGCTTGTCACACCATCAAATCCTTTGTGTCTCGCATTAGTGATAAATCTTTAGTACGCCTTTATCCTTTTGTTTCCATTTTATGTTCGAGCATCAGTTTTGAAACGTTTGAGGATTTGAGGCGCTAAAAGTACACTTGTAATGATAAGTAAAAGCACTTTCCCAACTCCATTAGATAATTGTCATCTTGTCATCAAGATTAGGGTATGCTTAAAGATAATCCCCACTTTTCAGATTGAAGATGCAGTGGTGTTGGCAATGGCTCAACGTAGGCGGCCAAATCTAGTCAGAGGTTTGCTCCATGCTCACTTTGTTTTTTTGGCTTATTTATTTGTGTCAATGGAAAAAAAGCTCAACCTTGTTTGTTCAGTTCATTTATGTAACTGTACATTCAATGTACTAATCATATATTTAGTTATTCATTACGTTTTCTTATGCTTCTTTTTTTCCATCAGATCTGAAGTCGCCGGCTGACACTAAATTTATGGAGGCATTCGGTAATAGATTTTATAACGATTGATTGTTTAACTTTTCCTCTTTGAATTGTTAATAGCTATTGTTTCTTATTGGTAGGGGGTAAAACAAGGATATCTTTGCTATTATGTGTTGTCATGTGTCTTTATAGGAAAAAAACTCTTTCTTATCCATGTTTTTGATGTAGTATACCAATTTAGGGTTTGAGTTGGTGTAGTTATTTAGATTGATGAACAATAAAGATTGATTTGATTTGCAGAATTGAATAATGAGGAGTCCGAAGATGTTCTTTTTAAGCAGGTATGTCCTCCTGAATTCTGACATATAAGATTCTATGGTACCTTCTGCTTGATATTTAGTATCCAACATTACTGAGGCAATAGATTTTGAGTAGGGTCTTGATATCATGAAATTGATTTTGATTGGAAGTTGATGATTGGTTGGAATGGTATTCTAGTTGGCCAAATTAGTTAAAATTATTCAAATTAGTTGGTAGTATTATTCGACTTGCCAATAGGGTTGGGAAGAGTGGGTTTGGAGTGGAATACTTTCGTTTCAGTCAGTTTTGATAATTGTGTTTGTCTCTTGAAAAAATAGTAATGATACCGCGGACTATCCCTGATAAATAATGAATACAAAGGGATAAAAGATCATACTTTGCAGTTTCCTAAACTCACCTCCATTAAATTTCTATTGAACCTTTGAGATACTAAAATCAAATGGAATAATATGTATATCTATAATTGTAAATTAAATATATAGAATTTTGTAACCGGCTATCTCGTTTGTTATAAATGTCAAAATGTAGATAGATAGCCAAAAAGTGCAAGTAACACCTGCGTAAAAAGAACTATATGTTTCACTTTCCTTGGGCAAATTTGATGATCTACTACGCAATCTTCCCCCTCTTCCGTTGTTGCAGTTTTTCTATTCATTTGAACTTTTGGAATGGATTTGAACAATAAGGTAAATTAGCTCATGCTTCTTGGAGAATGAGCCTTGGCCTCACATTGTGAAATTCAATGCTCAAAAGTTGTCGTTAACTATTCACGTACGCTTTTTTAGGATGATAAAAACTATATAAATTTTTTTTAACAAATTTGTAGTTACTAAATTGTTAAATTTTTTTATATAAAAATGGATATTTTATATAATTTTTATCATCCTAAAAATCGTGCATGAATAGTAAACGACATGGTTTTCCGAACTGAGTAACATCTTATTCCCACTTCATTCCACTTGGCCCTCCCATAGGAAAAATCTACCATAGAAGGTATGGTCATTAACCACTTGCCACCAATCTTATTATGTGGTCCAATCTAGTAATTTGTTCTCCTTGTCCGATAATTTTAGGCTGTCAGTTATTCGATGCATAACTGCAAGTCAAGAGAACCTGGCCCGACTCCTTAATACTAGGTTGAGATTCATCCATGGAGTCCGATTTAGTGCATTAGCAAACCTCTCCGGGAGCTCTACTTCAATGTTGAGTTCCTGGTACACCATATCCTCCTCATGGGGTTACATCACCATCTTCTTGAAGCTTTCAATTACATTCCTAACGGTGGAACTTTAAAACTCACATCTCATACAACTTTTCCTCAATTCTCTCCATCGGATTAGGGAGGTTAAACCAATTGAAAAACTATAGAATTCACAGCCACGGCTCCAAAGCCAATCCCTCTGACGGCCATGTGACACAAGCCAGTCCCTCTTAACTACCCACTCTCATGAAACTGCCTCCTCACTTTAACACGATGCCTAATATTTCCCACATTACCCTTATGCACTATCAAACTATTTTCATGGTCCTAACATTGCCTTCCCTTTCAAACAAGCCTTGTCCTTGAGCCTTATCAAATCATATCTTTTCTTGCTTCTGCAATTCTTCTTTATAATGTTCTGTAAATATTTTATTTTGCTTGTTTCACTGTGCATAATTGTTGGATGTTCAGAAGTAATAATACACTGTGCAGGCTTGGCTAGCTTATTTCTGGAAAAGAGCAAGGGATCATGGGGTTGAAGAGGACATTGCTGAAGAACGAATTCAAAGATGGATCAGCCGCAGTGGACGTTCACCAACATTTCATGATGCTGTTGATGGTATCCTTCATCATCCTTCAAACTATTGACTTTTCAAGTGAATTAGATTGCCTAGACCACTTTTAGCGTAAGTTCAGTTTATGATCCTTGCTTATCTACAATAAAGATCATTTTCATGGCATGATAGTTTAATAATGTACTGTTACCTTTTGTTAGGATCAAGGGGTTGTTATAAAGATGGAACAATTTCCTTTGAACTGTCAACCTTTGTTGTAGAGATTATCCTCTTGACCACCAAAATAAAAGGAGTGAATACTGTTATCCTGGTTTTCTGCCTTAATTTGCACTTCACAATTATAGTTTAACATTCTAAAACTGACTCGGTAAACATGATCTCCTATAGTTGTGACAGTTGCCCTTGTTAAATATAACATGTACACTGTTGTTTTCGTTGTTGGTGTTTGATATTTTTTTTTTCTTATTTGATAACTAGTCTAAATCTCTCATATCATGGTTGTGACAGTTGACCGTGGTTTGGTTGAGCTAAGGAAGTTGGGAATTGAGCAGCAACTATGGGAAGCTTCTCGAAAGGAAATTGTGCCAGTTGCTGCAAACGGGAATCACAAACATTCATCAGAATCAGAGACTTCTCCGTAAGGCAATAGTTAGAACTCTGCTTAAATTGTTTGTCAATTTCAGTTCCCATGGGATTGAATTTTCCAGTAGTCCCTCCACACCACTTTCCTATAAAAATTCCTTATTTTTCCTATCCCTTGTTCAGAATCGGCCTTCCATCTGTATACTGTAATAGATTGCAATGACCTGTTAAGTCCAGAACTGGGGGAACTCCCCTAGTGATGTAATTAAAATGTGGCTTGATTTTGTGAAAGAGCAGCTCATGAAAATGGACCATGTCGCCATTTGCTATCTGTGAAGTATCAATTTTTAGACTTGGAATAAAAAACCGTCCTATGTTTTAATTCCATTTTAATCATCAATTTTTTAACCTGTGAGATTGAGGTTAAAGTGGACCCAGTATATAAATCAGGTAGTTGGTACGTTCCAGACTTAACAGTGAGTAATTTTGGCAGGATGGGATATATATTTTTTTTCACTCCTTTGCGGGTCCCATTCCTCACGGGATAGGACATATCTTGTCCCTTAAATAAAAAAATGTTTTAAATTCTCTAACATTTTGCTATTTTCAAAAGTTATAATATTTTTATATTTTATAGGGTGTGTGTATATATATATTTTTTTGATACAAGGTAAGAATTTGTGTGTGTGTGTGTATATGTATGTATGTATGTATGTATATATATATATATATATATATATATATATATATATATATATATATATATATATATATATATATATATATATATATATATATATATATATATATATATATATATATATATATATATATATATATATATATTTTTTTTTTTTTTTTTTGATACGGAAAGAATTCGGGTGGGCTGACCCTACCCGGCAGCATCCTGGCGGATGAGGTCAAGGAGACCTGGATCGTTTTTAATATCGACTCCTCGGGCAGAGTGGCTAAGGTGTGCAACCTTATCCGCCACTCTATTGCCCATGCGAGGAACATGGAAGAAAACTACTTCTTCCATAGTCGATAGCAGGACTTGAACATCCGACAATATTAGTTCGATCTCCCAGGGGCATTTGGATTTCCTATTTAAGTGATCGATGATAATCTTGCTGTCGCCTTCAATCTGGATCTTTTCTATATGTAGTTGCCGCACCTGTTGGATCCCTAATTTAAGAGCTAAAGCTTCCGCTTTGAGTGGATTTTGCTTGCCCAGGCGTTGGTGGTGTACTGAAATCGGGTGACCAACCCAGTCCCTAATAATGGCACCTGCTGAGCTTTCGCCGTTAGAAAGTGTTGAACCGTCGAAGTTTAGTTTGAAAGTGCCCAAGGGAGGCTTCCGTCAGGAAATTGTTTTTTGGTTCTTGCTTTGTTTTTTGACAGGGTACTGTCGAAGCGGGCGAGAGTCTTCCTCAAAGTCAGCCTCAGCAACCGATGTCTTATTCCAGTTATCTATATGGGATTTGATTATTCGTAAGGCTATTTCTTTTTGCGGGATTGCAACCTGTTGAAACAGATGTTTGTTCCTGACACACCATGTTGTCCACCACGAGAAAGCGAGGTTGGTCAGAGCGGAAGGAGGAAGGCTCTTCCCAAGGGTAGATAGGATGGGCTTAATATCCCGGGACTGTGCAATCTGGTAGACAATTTGTTGTCGGACCTGAGGCGGAAGCTGGTGTATCGCTTGGGTGAAGGAACACTCCAGAAACAGATGGATCTCATCCTCAGGTGCCGCATTACACATAGAGCAGGTAGGTGGGACCGAAGCACCCCTGTTGGACAGCCTGGAAGCGGTTGGGAGGCCATCCTGAGCAATTTTCCAAAGAAAGTTTTTAACTTTCGGAGGTGTGTTAATCTTCCAAATCCAGGCATTGTGGTCTTGAAGTGGTGCCGACTGAGCTGTAATCAATTTATATGCACTGGCAGTAGTAAACCAGCCTTCCCTGTCCGGCCACCAGTATAAGCGGTCTTGCATAGTCGAGGTAGGTAGGGGGATATCTTGGATCTCATGCACTATATCAATTGGGAGAGACTCTTGAAGCTTTTCTGTCCACCACTTACCCCCCAGAATGTAATCACTAACAGTTTCGTCTTGATTGTAACTTTGAGGGCATTCTTCCCTATCTGTTAGAGGCGAGGTTGAGATCCAATTGTCTGTCCAAAACTTAACAGCTCGCCCATCTCCAACTGACCAAATAAGCCCCTCTTTAAACTTATCGATTAGAGCGGACAACTTAGACCACTGCCAAGAGCTAGATCCGTTGTTTTTGTAATCAAAGATACTGACAGAACGCAGGTATTTATGTCTAATCACTGACACCCATACATTACCCGGTTCGGCCAGAATTTTCCACAATAACTTCATTTGGAGAGCCACGTTCATATCGGTAGATTTTCGAATTCCCAACCCCCCACATGATATAAGTTTGAATAAAAATATATCTAATTCTTAAGATATAAGAAGGTAGAAATTGTATCCTAAAACTAACAAAATTTGTACAAAAATAAGAAAGAAAATCTTTTCGCATATTTGGTTTTTTTTTTTTAAAAAAAAACAATTGTTCCTTTGATCAATCCCGAATAAATTGTACTCATATTCGACCAAATAGTACTTAGTCAAATAAGAAGTTTCATCCTCGGTAGTAGCCCAAAGCCATAGGTACTCAGCTAAAAGCCCCATTACTTGGTCGAACAAGCTTGTACTCGCATGAGTAGGTGTATACTTGCCTTGCACTAGCTTGGGTGTTGTTTAGTTGACATGTTTCAAAGTTTTTTGTGTTTTTTCTCTAATCTTAAAATAAATCAAATGCATAAAAATAAGCATGGGTTGCCTCCCATGGAGCCTACATTTCATCCCATTGCCTTTGCCTTCTCATGTGATGTATTAACAAAAACTCTAAAATTACAAAGGGCACTGAGGCCCGCGGCAACCAAGCCGCGTCCGCGTCTTTCGCTGTGCCAAAAAACAAGTTTCTCCGTGGCGAAAGGCCACTCCCTACGACTAGTTCTGGTTCCCTGCGGCGAAACCTGCAGCTGGGCTCGGTTTGAGCTTCGTTGAGGCCGCCATTGTTAGTCTTAGCCCTTCCCGTTCTCATCAAACCTTATCTCGACCTCAAGGAAGATGTTAGTACACAAACGACATCCAGAATCAAAGGAAAAGAGGAGCGACTCACCCAAGGTCTCTCTTCGACGGAAAACGCTCGGGGAGGCTCTTCGAGGTTGCGTCTGAGCTAGATCTTGAACGAGGTTGTCTAGGAAGGATGTTGGGAGGTTAAAGTTGAACCTTTCACGCAGCTAGGAGGTGAAAGGAGGAGGATCGGAGCCTTACCGAGCTCAAAACCGCAAAATAGAGGGAAGGAAGGAAGATGGGCTGTCCTCGGTTCGTCTGGGCTAGCTCTCCTTCCTGGCTGCTGCTTGCTAAAGAAAAGGAAGATGAACGAGCGGGTGCTGCTCGGTTTAGATCACAGAAAACAGGGAGGTGGAGGAGCTTCTTGGCTCGACTTAAATGGAGATGGAGGGAGAAGATGAAGATGGTGGTGGTGAAGTTGAGATGAGGAGTGGTGGTGCTCAGCTGACCAAAACCAGGAGGAGATGGTCGTTGTGTTTGTGCCTTTGTGGTGTGTTGCCAAGATCCAAAATCATACTCCATCCGTTCGACAAAACATTCCGTTTTGAATTCTTGCACAATCTTTAATATAATAAACAAATATATTAATTTATCCTCGTCTATTATACTACTTTTTCACTTTACTGAAAACCCAACTAACAACCCATTAATTATTACAAGTGCATTTTTGTAAAGTAAAGGTCAAATTAATGACATTAATTTTTGAACAAATTTCACACCCTAAATAACATGCTTTGTCGAACTGATTGAGTATTATAATGTGAGGATTGGGGGCTGAATTCGGATGAGCACAAGGGAGACATGATGTTTGTCTTGTTTTCCACATAGGGGGTACAAAGATAGAGATAGAAAAAGTAAGGTGTGAGTAACGGGGAAGTGTGAGGAAGGTTCCTCGATTTTCCAATCGGACAAGGGGAAGCAATGGGGCTGAGCATTTTGGTTGTACAAGGGAGAAATGAGACAAAATAGGTAGGAGGAAAACAACGGGTGTGGTCCTGGAAGCGCGAAATTCGAATTCCCGAAACCCGCTCTCTAGATCTTATCTCGGCTCGATCAGATAAAGTTTCAAATCAAGAGGGTATTTACATCTAGAGGTATTCTCAAATCTCGAGGTGAAGAGTCGGAATAAATCATCAAAAGTTCAAAATTAGGCTGGAATCCGCTTTAAGGATTTTAAAATACGAATATCAAGGTGAGGACGAGGGTTTTCAAATTATCCGAAATCTTCGAACTAAATCCATTTTATATAAAATATATTTTAAAAATCCAGGGTCCTTACAATATTTGGGTCAATGGACCTTTGTATTTTGGTGCTTGCAAACCCTCTATACGTCCTATTATTTGTGCCTTGTATCTCTACAATCCTTCTAGATTGTTAGCAATCTAGAAGGATATGGGTCCATGTAATATTCAGATTGTTGTTGAGTTATCCAGATTGAAAAAGCATATGGGTCATGTAATATTCAATTTTTTTTTTACAGAATGCAAACAGTTAGAGTTTGTTACGTAAATTGTAACAAACAACCAGGATCATCCCTTAGGATGATGGAGTACAGCTCCTTCGTAAGGGGAGATGTAGGACTAGTACAAACGATACCCTTTCTAGTTATGAAGTCGGCTACTTGTTTGCTCCTTCGTAAAGGGTCATGTAATATTCAATTGTTGTGCCTAAAAAAGATCAGATCTTTATTGAATGGAAAGTGGATACTTGGATAAAGAAAATCTTGATGCTGAAAAAGAGATTTTTTTTCATGTATGGCTGAGTTGCTGCTTCAAGGAAAGTGTGATCTGATGCTATAAGTGAGCTGGTTGGAAAAAAGAAAAGAAAAAGAGACAAGGACTAGAAGACAATGACGCACCAAGGGAAGTATTGACATCGCATAGGCTCAGAGCTCATCAATGTAGTACCACACTTCCTCGAATTTAGGTTTGCGTGATACGTTTTTGTTCTTCATTGTATAATATTTTGTTAATTGTTTATTCCGGTTTAGTTTGTATAACAAGTGTGTTTTAAGTTTATCGGTGATTAGCTATTAGCAATTAGTGCTATGGGTTGTACTAGAGTATCTTAGGTTTTTGGATCAATAAAATAAATATACCTATTGAAAATACTACCCAAGGTAAAGGGATCGGATGTGGTGGTTTTTACGTGCATGTAGTTAGAGAGTTCCTACTTCAAATTGTTGTCCTGCTTTGCGCTTTATTCCGCCTAACTTAATTATTAGAGCTAACACAACCTCAAAAATTGTCATTGCAATTAATATTATATATTTGATTTAAATGTAGTAATATTATATAACTTTCTAATAAGTGAAAAAAATGGGGTTTACGTACTATTTGCATGGTCTTAATTTTTTTGTCGTTTACACGGCTGCAAAATCACAATTTTTTTTTAAATAAAATAAAATTGTAAATGTATTTGTAATGGGCAAATGTGAATTCCACAAACTCGCAATGCGCGGTTGCTTCTTTAAAAAAATCCGATTTAGATAGATATATATCCAGAAGGTAAATAGTCAATATGATTAAAAATAGATATTAAATTTCGATTGAAGATAGATATATATCCCGAAGATATCCTGTTGATATCAATTTTGGAAAAATTTATATGGAAATAAGGATATTTGAAGATGTCGCGTCTTTAGGATATATATTTGAAGATAGATATATTTGTAGATAGGTTGGTCATCAAAGGCTCCGAGATAGGTATATTTGAAAATATGTTTTATTTACTCAAAATTGATTCATTCATTTTTTTAGTAGCCTCTTCATCGCGAAATATTCCTATCTCTAAATATATCTATCTTCAAATATCCAAAAGATGCGATATCTTCAAATATCTTTATTCACATATAACTTTTTCCAAAATTGTTATCAACATGAAATATATCTATCTTCAATCGGAATTGTGTATCTTATCTATTTTTGATTGGATTGACATCAACGAGATATTTACCTTTTAGACATATATCTATCTTCATTGCATGTGGATTTTTTTAATAAAAAAGGCAATTGGGCATTGCCAATACATCTATTATATTATTATATATATAATAAAGAAGAAGTCACCTGAGACACATGATGACTTCTTCTTAATCGTAATCGTATGAGCCAATCAATTTTTTTTTGAAATTATCAATATATGCATAAGATAAAATTTTATATGCGTAAGATAAAATTTGACCCAATTTAATTAGTTTTGGATATATTTTTAGAAGATATTAACTAATTTTAAAGAATATTATATATGATAATTAAGATTTTACCTATTTTCACTATATATGAACATACTTTGAGAAGATAATAAATATATCAATATATTACATGGTCATACTAATTAAATAAATTTATCATATCAATACCTTCATTAAATTGAGCATATTTTTAGAATATATAATGTTTTTGATGAAATTGAAATAATACTTAGCATGGTCATACTAATTAAATAAGTTTATCAATATGAAGAAGATAAAATATTTTGGGTAAATTAAAATAATACTTAGCCGTGTAAAGGTTATCAACTCACGGAATTCAATTTTTGTTAATTTATTTTCGAAAAAATTTGCGAAATAGGCACATTAATTGGACGAATTTGCAAAATAGACGCGGGTTTGGACAAATTTGCGAAATAGCCCCTATATATACCTAATTTCGCTTTGTACGGACATTTTTCCTTGTTTCTCAGAAAATCGATTTCCTCTTCTTTCCAACTCTCTCTTTGCTCGAAGTTTTTCATCTTGTTACCCTTGGCTTTGTTTGTTCTTCGTTTTCCGACTTTGTGCTTTTTCTGGCGTGATTCGCTCAATTATTCGTCCTTGCTTCGGTGAAGTTCACAGTTTGTATCGTTTACTTCAATGTCGTCATCCAGTAGCTCAGGTATAAATTTGGTCGATTTTTGCGAAATTTGTCGTGCTAGGGTTTTGGAGTATGTTCGTTTATGTTGATTTTATTGTTTGTTCATTATAATATTGACAATCTATGGTAAATCGTTGCTTTATGTGCATTCTTATGTGCGGTTATTAGTACTTTTCGTCGTTTTTGGAAGTTGCATATGTAAATTCGGGTTTTTGAACTGTTTATTTTCGTCAAATTTGCGGTGTGGCACTTTGTAAGTGCCTTTTTAGTGTTCTTCGTGTATGCGGACCTGTTTTCCATGCTTTTGATTGTTTTTTGTCGATGATACGGTACTTATCTGCTGCTATGTTCTAGTGTATGGCGCTGACACTGTCTGTTTTTGTGTTAGTTTGTTGTAGTTCCAACAATGTATGCGGACCTGTTAGTTTGTTGTAGTTCCAACAATGTAACATTATATTGTCATTGTTTGTTGTTGTTTATGTCATCACATATTCTGTTATTGTCTATTTACATTTTCTTTATTTTGTTGCTTGTAGGAACTCAATCTTCTGATTCATCCACCTCTTATCCTGGTTCTGATGTAAGTTATTTTTTATTTTGATGAGCAAGTTGTAGTTTTTTGTTAATCTGATGGTTGTTTTTTTTTGCTTAATTGTCTGTTATTGATCAGGGGTTGGAATATTGCATTCCTGTTTTTGAGCGATTTCGTTGTAGATCCAACATATATTCACACCCTTCTGTCTGTGATCTTATCAAGGAGCATTTGTGTCCTTCTCACTACAATACTCTACAAAAAAGTTGCGTTGGATGGGTGCTGACGCAAGGCACCAAAATGGTTATGAATTTCCAGCTTATGCATCAAATGGTGCTCCGTCAAGTACAAACAAAAAAAGAGCATGAGTTGTGGTTTAGAGTTGGTGGACATCTTGCATGTTTTTCAATCGCTGAGTTTCATGTTATTACAGGCCTTCCTTGCGAAGACCGTGTTTGTAATATCCCAAAGAAAGTGTCAATATTGGAATTTTTTGGGCAGAAGAAAATGACTCATGATGAGCTACTTGATCGTTCCATATCTGAGAAAAAGATGTCTAAGAAGAAGTTGATTATGGCAAAGTTGTTGCTGATTGAGAGGCTAATTGTTTATAGGAGGTCAGAAGTTTTAAGTGCACAATTCTTATCTCTTGCGTGCAATGAGAAGGAGTTTGAACTATATCCTTGGGGTAGAGAGTCATACACCCGTTTGTTGAAGTCATTGAAGAGTTCTTCTGTTGCAGATCGGAATGGGGTTAGGGGTTCTTATCAAATGTATGGGTATTGCCTTGCATTCCAGGTATTGTGCTTTAGTTATTGCATGTCTTATGTCATCAATTTTTTGTCTGTGTCAACACAACTTTAATGGTTATGTGAGCATTATGTAAATATTGTTTTGTAGTGGCATAACGAGTTTTCTTTTGTAACAGGCTTGGATATTAGAAGCGTTCCCAGCTATCTCAGTTAATTTTGACTGTAATTTTAAGATGCCTGAACTAGATCCATACTTGTTGCACTGGCAATGTGATTATAGCCAAGTATATGCTGAAGCTGAGAAGTTCTTTCATGGCGATTTGGTAATATTTTTATATTTTCTCTCTAGAATACCATTTTTATTTGATGCATCTTTGGGTTTTTATTCTGATACATGTGCTTTGTCCAGAGCCCGTTGTTCCCTATTTATGGGGAGTTTGCACGCACTGAATTAATGGCGTTTGCTGGTGAGAAAGCTGATGCTGTAGTTGATGCAGTAGTTGTTGCATCAGTTGAAGAAATAGTTTCTGGACCTGTTGATGCGACTTTGTATGAGAGTTGTCGTGTTCGTAGAAGGGCATATGAAGCTAAGTTTTCAAATAGGGCCCCCCAATCTGAGGAGGAAGAAGCTAGTGTGTTGCAGAAACATGATGAAGGCGAGACGTCAAAGAAGAAGACGCCTGTGAAGAGAGGCAAGGGTGCTAGAAAGAAATAGGACGGTAAGTCCTTTGAAACTGCTTTTGAAGTTTTCCCAGAGGGTGATAAAGAAGATGCAAGGACCTCAAAGAAGAGGCAATCTTCTAATGGAGTGATGGGTGGTAAAAAGAAACAGAAGGTTGAGTCCAGCGATAGCTCTGAGCAACGGGTTCCCTTGAGGAGGGGTCGTTCTGCAAGTCGTGTTCTAATCAATCCATACATTGCTCTAGACCGTAAAAAATCTGTCAAGAGTGATGTAAAGACGCCTCGACAGAAGGCTTCAGCAGTGAGGACAATTGCTAGAGTTATTCCATCTGAGGAGGTTAAGAGACTTACTGCTGACACAGATTTGCACAAGGAGGTTGATGTGGTTGCTTCACCTTCTAAGCGATGTCGGTTGAGTACTGATTCATGTGACCTTTTAGAAGATGATGTCCCGCTGAATGTTGTCTTTCAGCGGAGGTATAAGATGAAGAAGAACGGTGGTGTAAGTAGCTGTAGGCCATTATATGATAGTAATGTTGACAAGTCTTTTATTATTCCTCCAGTTCCCGTTGTTGATACCGAGTGTGCACATGTAGTGAAGCCTGTAGATATTCATGTTGCAGTCTCTACACCTGGGTGTGAAGTCAGTGTTGGTGATGACAAGGGTGAAGATTTTACTGCTGACACCCATACTTCCAAATCTTGTGGTGAAGTTCCTGTCTGCGAAGACAAGGTTGATGTTTTGCACTCTGACACCCATTCCCCTAAATCCGATAAATTGGATGCTTGTCAAACTGCGAGGGTATATGTTTTGGCCGACCTTGCAGATGGCATTGATTGTGGTGACACCGTTGAAGGAGTTGAGACACCTTCTGCTGGCAGTGATGGAGAGGGTGATGTGCCGACCCCTTCTGTTCAGAGGTCACCTCTGGGGAGTGTTGAAGCACATGATTCTGTTGGTGGGCAGTCTGTGTTGGGGCAAACATCTGCTGTTTGTGAAAATGAATATGTTCGCATTTCAAGTGATGAAGCTGACAAAATAGCAGTGTCATCAGAGAAAGTGGTTGATATTGAAGATGTTTCTCCTCAAATGGATGCTAACAATGATCCAACTTGTGAGTTGCCTCCTCAATCCCATGGTGATGCTTTTGCTTCTTCTCCCCCATCTGATCCTGCCTGGGTGAAGGAGATTTATAGCAGGATTGCGAAGCTTGAAGAGGTCCCTAAGATTATGCATCTGTTGTCTGCAAGGGTAGATGCAATTGAAACAAAGATTGTTGAATTGAATGGTAGCCTTCAAGTGTTTGGTGAGATGGCGAAGATGTACGATGAGCTTGAGGTTAGGGTTGCTAATTATGAAGCTTTGATTGAGAGGTTGCAGTCAAACCCTGTCAAGCCTGATGTTAAGGACACTTTTGCAAAAGTTGATGACGAAAGTGTTAGTGGTGCTAAGTGTCACTACATACCTGTGAAGGCTTGTGATAAGCACATTGCTCGTAAGTCTGCGAGCTCTCCTGCAATAGTTGATGTTGAACATGTCAGGTCTGGTAAGCCCCAGGACACACCCGTGAAGGCTGATGATAAGCACTTTCCTGGCAAGCCCGATGACACTCTTGTGAGAGGCGATGATGAACGTGTCAGTGGTGGTGAACCCCAGGCCACACCTGCGAAGGCTGTTGTTGAAGATGTGAACAAAATTTTGAATGATGTTGTGTCTGATCTTCAGCAGTCTTTCCCTGATGAGGAGTTAATGTTCAAATCATCTCCCGTTTCTGCTGAAGTTGTGCCCGTGTCTTTGCCTTCATTAAGTATTGAGGTTCCAGGAGTGGGTAAGGAGTCTCCACCTGTTGTTGCTGACATTGATTTTAAGGTTTTTGGGGATGAGGTTGGGATTCCAGCAAGTTCAGTTGAAGTGCCTCAATCTACTAAGTGTGAAGGTGAAAGAGGCGTTGGTGGTAAAGTTGCTGGAGTTACGATTGACCCATCCCTGGAAAAGTACATTTGTCTGTCTGACAATGAGGATGACAAGGGTGCAGACGTTGATTGGGATTCGTTCGCCAAGGATCCTGCAATCCAAATCGAATTGGACCAACTAAAGGCTTCCAAACTTATCCCATCAAACAGTACATTCTTGTATGGTCCAGTTGTGGAAGTGAAGAAAGTGAGGATGCCAAAACATGCCCCTAAGAAATCACTGATCAGCTCAGAAGATCATGAATTTATTTATGAACTCGTAAAAAAGCAAAGGTATGGTTTAATTTTATGTTTAGTATTTTGTTATTGTATTAGTTACAGCATCTTATGCTGTGTACTCTTTGGCAGGAATTTTTCCGTTGTTGGTCCAACCTCAAGGGTTGATAGAAAGTTTTTCTAGTGTATTTTATTGAAGAATATGTGGTTTCATTGTCAGGTAATAACTGGTTGTATTTCTACATTATATATTTATATATATATTTGTGGATTACTTTTTATTGTATTATTTGATTGTTGAACTCACCTTTTTATTACTTTGTTTAGCATCTAGAAGCAGGTTTGATTCACATTAGGAAGCGCATTCATGAGGACCCCGTCAAGTATCGAGATGTTCTTGTTCTTGATTGGCTATTTTATTTGAAGTAACTTCCCGACTATGCTTCATGTTATGGGATAGACATAGATCTTGAATCCAACACTGAGGATTATTTTGTCGGTACGTGCCCTGCTGAATATGGGAAGCCATGGGGATCGGTAAAGAAAATTTACACAATTTTCAATGTTATAAACAAGCACTGGGTGGCGTTGGAGATTAAAATTGAGGATAGGGTCATCAATGTGTTCGATTGCAATGTTCCTGCTGTTAGGGAAGGTGTTCTTGAAGAACAATTGCAACCGTTTGCTATTTGGCTCCCAATTCATTTAGCAAAGGCTGGGCTATTTGAAAACTTCGATTCCTCTCCTTTCCGGCTATACATGGTTCCTGGGTTAATGCATGATTCTACTGGGTATGTATTTGTTATCTTGTTTTGTTCTTTGGTTACGTTTAGATACTTGTTATTTATGTCCTTACATTACATTGTTTCTTTCTTTCTCTACAGGGCTTCATGCGGTGTGTTTACATTAAAAGCGATTGAAGCTTCTGTATTTGGGGGAGACGTTAAAAATTTCAACAACGAAAAGATCTTTCGTTTCAGAGAACTCATGTGTGCAGATCTGATCAAAGAAACTTGGAGTTTTAAATTTTAAAGAACCAAAGTAGTTAGATAGGTTGTTGTTGTGTAAGTGGGGAATTTGGATGTAATCTGACAAGTTAAGTGCTCAAGATATATAAGAGAACATTATGGGCTGACACTAGCTGCGTAAGTACGAAAATAGTGGTGACACTGATGTTAGTTTCAAGCAGCGTTGAGCCTGTTGTTGTATTTTGCGGACCATTTGGTTAAATTTTGCACACAAATTGATCTTTGTGAATTCTTGCTCATTATGATCCTATTTTTCGTTAATATAATTTTATACTTTTTAAATATATATTTTCTTACATTGCTGTCTTGTTTTTGGTCATCTTTCGAATTAAATTTCATACCGTGGTCGATTGGTGAAAATTTGGTTAACATGATCATATTTCTGCTGACCAACAGGTTAAATTTTGCTAAACAAATAATCTTTGTGAATTTGTGCCCAATAACCTCTTATTTTTGCTTAATATAAAATTTGAATCTTTAAATATATATTTTTTTACAATGCTGCCTTTTTTTTGTCATCGTTAGAATGAAATCGCCTACAATGGTCGATTATTGAAAATTTGCTCAACATGATCATATTTTCATTGAACAATAGGTGAAACTTTGCACAACAATTGATCTATGTGAATTTGTTCCCAATATGATATTATTTTTATTTAATATAATATTTGATTTTTCAAACATATTTATCTCATTATGTTGTCCTTTATTTGGCCATAATTAAAATTAAATTGTACACCATGGTCGATTTGTGGAAATTTGCTCTACATGATATTATTTTTGCTGAACACTAGGTTAACTTTTGCACAACAATAGGATTTGTATCAAATTGGTGGTTGATTTATTTTAAACCTCAAGAAATGAGATTGTGGCCCATTAACTGATGAAAGGAGTTGGCCCAAGTCGGTAACTTTATTTAAAGCGGTGTTCTTCCTCGCTTCTTCAGAAGTCCAACGTCATTCAAACCCTCTCCATTCTCTTTATCCTTACCCTCTCTCGAAGTCCTTTCGTCTTCCTCCACAAGCTCCTCCTCTTCCCGAAGTCTTCTTCCAAAAGGTGCGTCCTTTCTCAACTATTTCTCTCCCTTTCGATTTCCTGTAAACCTTATAAAATCGGTTATTGTTTTCACATTTTTCCAGCAAGTGTTCTTTTGTTTTTTCCTAATTTTTAGATGATTTTTTCATCCTCTTTCTGTCAGTTAGGGTTTTGATTTCACCAATTTATATGAGTGTATATTTATTTTGTGTTGTGTATGTTTTGTATCCTTAGATGTCACTTCCAATTGAAGTTCAAATGGGTTACCATTACACTGTAGGGACTTTTGAAGTGGTAATCACACCACGGCAGACACCTGTTTATGGACATAGCACTGTGTACGTGTCTATCAATTCTGAAAGGATTCCTGAGCTGTACCTGGACTATTTCACTGAGTGGAATGGGTTGCCAATGACTTATGAACATTGTGATCAACTATTACATGAAGCAGGGGTCACTGCAGTGGTTCGAACTCAAGTAGCCAACCTGATGCTAATGGATTATACACACAGGTGGTTTTCAGTCGATGCTGAGTTCGTTGAATATGGGCTCTGCCCTGATCTCCTTATTGATGTACTTTATATTGAAGAATCTGAAGATGACATGAGCTCTGATTCAAGCTCTCAATCTGAGATGAGCATCCATGAAGAAGAGGATGTGGACCCCCCAGCTTCTCCAGAGCATGTGGATCCCCCAGCTTCTTCAGCGGAAGTGGACCAGTGCTCTATATGTCTTGAGCCTATGCTGCCATCAACGCCGACCCTTCGGTCACTGTGTCCTCATACCTTCCACAAAGAGTGTATTCTAGAGTGGTTGTCGTATGAAGCCATTTGTCCACTCTGTCGAGCACCCTTTTAGGCTTATTTGTAATCTATATTTTGTTGGGAAAGACGTTGTAGGTGCAACTATTTTGTTGTAGTTAAGCTAATGGAATGTATGGTATGAATGGAAGTTGGTATTTGGCACCTTTTTGTATATGATTTCCATTCTAATCATATCAACTGGCTTTTGTAACTATTTGCCCTAACTGGTGTTTGGAAATGTATAATATTAATGAAATTAATGCACTGTTAAATTTTGTTGTGTTTGATACTGTCTTTTATTTTAGGAAGAAATCCCACCTGATCGTTGATGAATATGCTTGTATATTACGGGTGGTGACAGTGGCCTAGTTTTTGTTCTTGTTGAAGTGTATATTTTGTAAAGAGGTTTTTCATGCCCAAAGTATTGTTAACATTTATTGTTTGATTAGTTTAAAGTAATGGCGACACCATACTTGTATTTTTTGATGTTGCAGTGTGTGTGGTGACACTAGGTGTTTGGTGTCCCAATTAGTGCTGACAGTGATATCAGTTACAATTAGTGATGACACTGGTTCCCCCCATCCCCCCATGGTATTCAAGTCTTGTATTCTATGATTTCTGAAGTGTATGTATTTTTTTTTTCATTTTATAGTCTATGTGATGGGCACTATGTGTTTGAGACGCAAAGTATTGGTGTCACTCATATTATATTACAAGTAGTGATGACACGAGTGTTGTATTTTTTTTATTATTAAGTGTATGGGGGTGAAAGAGGTGTTTAATGTCCATATTATTGTTGAAATTGTGAGTTATATTAGTTTGAATATGTGGTTTCACCAGGTTGATCGTTTTTTTATATTTGAAGTGGTGACACTAGTTGTTTTAGACCCAAAGTAGTGCTGACACTGATACTAGTTACAAATAGTGGTAACACTACACTTGTATATATTTATTTCAAAGTGTATGTGGTTTCCAGAGGTGTTTAATGCACATAGTATTGCCACCAGACGTGTATTAGTTACAACTAGTGGTGATAGCAGTATTATATTCTATGGTTTTGTGATTGTATGTTGTGTAAGATAAACTTGCTCAACAATATATTATTTTTGCACCACGATTGAGACTTGTGAAATTTTGTCCATGATGATTCAATTTTACTTGTCAATCTTATTTTATAGTTCCTTACTAGAGTGTTACACAACGTGGGCTTAAATTTTTCAATTTTAGAATAAAGCTGCACAATGTGTGGGGGTGATTGGTGTGATTTTGCTCAACAGTAGTTTATAGTTGCACAACAGTAGTTTATAGTTGAAATGTTATCATAATGATTATAATTTTTGTCAATATAATATTAAAATTTTCCAATAATTTTGTTTTTTGCATCATGTTATTATTTTTGCTCATCATCAGATGAAAATTTCACAACACCGGCAATTGTGGGAAAATTGCTAAACATTATCTTATTTTTGCTTATCAACACATTAATTTTGCACAAATGTTTAAATCGTTGATATTGCCTTCAACATAACTGTTGGGCTTCGTTTAGAGATGGACGGCCCATTTCCCGCTTATTTATACTGTGCTTAAACGGTTTTCAGATTGTCTGCAAGTCTTTTCATCTTCTTCTTGTTGTTCATCTTCATCCTCTCTCGTTCTTATCCAGATTTCTTGCTTTCAAGGTGCGATTCTTGTTTTGATATGTACTCCTTTCTGTTTTCTTCCTTTAAAAAAAACGTTATCTGTTATTTTGATGTACTGCTTCAGCAAGAATCTAATTGTTGTATTCTCTGGTTTTCGTTGAACTTCCCCTTGCTTTTTAGTCTAGTAATATTCATATATTGGTGTTTGTCTTGCTTATTTCTTATTGCATTATATTCCGTTTGTGTGTATGTGATTCTTACTGTCATTAAAAGTCATCAGTTAGGGTTTTTTCAGTTTTTCAGGCTTTTTTTCTCTGTTGTCTTTCTCAAATGTTTATTTCTTTATAATATCGATGTAATGTTTTATTTTTAATTCAATGTCTAATGTATGAGTATATTTTGATTTTGGCTGTGTAGGTTTTCTCTTCTTCAATGGCATTCCCAACCTATACTGAACTAGACTACGACTATATCGTTGGAACTTATGAAGTTGAAATATCAGGATCTGAGTCAGACTGGTATGGACCTAGTCTACTTGTTGTGTCCATCCACTCTGACAACATTCCCTTAACATTCTATCACACGTCTACTTGGAATGGTTTGCCTATGAGTCTAGCTCGCTGCAACGAAGTGCTACAGGATGCAGGAGTAACGGTTGAGGTTAGAACCCAGGTAGCCAATCGGCTTCTAATGGATTACACTAGAAGTTGGTTTGATGCCGATGCTGATCTTGTTGAATATGGTCTTTGTCCTAACATCAAGATCAATGTACATTTTTATGATGACTCTTCGTCTTATTCAAGCCATGATTCCAACATAAACGATGACATTCATATGGAGGTTGACCAAGCAGATCCCCCAGCACCTCTAGAGCCTATGGAGGTTGACGGATTAAGGGAGATATATCACCTGGAGCTTGATGATGATGAATGTACAATTTGCTTGCTTCCAATGTTGGAGTCAGATCCTGTTCTTCAAACGCCGTGCCAACATCACTTTCATCCAAATTGTTTACGAGCTTGGCTTTTAGTTCAAAACAACTGTCCTCTTTGCCGAGCAGAATTCTAGCTTTAGTTGATATAAGTGTAGTATGTAATTTTGTACGGTACTGATGTAATCTAAAATACATTCTATGAATTAAATTTGTCCTTGATCACATTTGTTTCTGGTTTATATTCAAATTATGGTAATATTTGACATTTAAGTATCTCATTTTGTGTGACCCAAGTTGATCATATTGGTGGTTTCTGCTATTGAAGATTATGTCTTGACATTTGCTGATATTAAAACTTAAGTGTGTGACACTATTAGGGTAAGTCCCAAAGTAGCGCTGACACTGATATTAGGTATATTTACTTGAGACATTGGGCTAGTATTCTTGTTGTGATTTTCAAGTTTACGATGGTGCACGAATTGGTAAGTGTTCAAAGTCTTTTTGTTACATTGTTGGTTAGAGTAGTTGGATCTATTGGTGACACTATTCTTATAAATTTGGATGTTTTCTGTTTTTGATATTTTTGTGATGACACTAGGTGGATAAGGCCAAAAGTAGTGCTGACACGAGTTAGGTAATGTCTTCCAATGATAACTATAACTCAAATAACTGCAATCCGTTTTCAGTTTTTAGTTTTACAGTTTTGACAGTTTTTTTATAGTTACTCTGAAATAAACTGTCACAAATAACTGTTACAAGTTGAAAACTGTCTAATTGTTGGCTATATATATATATATCCATTTATCATTCTTTGTTATCCATTGGCGCCTGAAAACCGGTTTTAACAGAAACACATCCCTCTCTAAAAAGATGAACTATGGTAACACTGTCGGGTTTTGCACGAGTTTCCATCAATTGATGGATGTGCTGGATAGTGTTGTTTACCCTGGTTATCACATGAATCTAGTTGATGAAGCTTGCGAGACGAACAAAGAGGCCCGCAGGGCCGAGTTGTTGGAGGCTGTTGTCGTTCATTACACATTATATGAGGAATACCAAAGATCCATAATAGCAACTGAACATCACCTTCGGATTGCGTCCAAAGATGAAGATGGTGAAGCATTATCAAAGGTGATATTTGAAGTTTTATCCATAATTTTTTTTTTCCATACTGTGATTGAGTCTTGTCTTGTATCTTTTATATAGATGGAAAGAGAACTGGGCAATCAAAGACAGTTGTTTGAAGACGCAAAGGACAATCTAATGGGGTGTGTCAAAGAGGTTTTAGATGCAGAAATGGGAAGGAGGAAGAAGATTGATGACTTCTTAGGACTGTAGTTCTACTATATTAATACGTAATAACATTGGTACTTATTTATATGTTGAATGTATTTTTTAATTTTTTGTTTTTTTTAGTTTATATGTGTTCCATCGTAATGATATGATGCAACATATTAATATCATAATAATCATATAATTATTTTGTAATTTCCTTCCTCAAATTTCAGATTATAAACTGGGACTGAAGTTTTACGTCTACCCCTTGTTATACTGCGGACACATTTGATTAATTTGTTGATTGTTTTGTTAAAAGTAGTGCTGACACTGTTTAACTAAGTTTTTATGTTACTCGTAATTTGCTCAACATAATCTTAGTTTTGCTAAACTATAGTTTACAATTGCACAACAAACGAATGGATATTATAAAAACAACTGTTTGAATAACATAGATCAATTGATTATAAGCGCAGAAAATTGTGCTGACACATTGAAGAACAAACCCAACTGTTTAGTAGAAGTTATAGTTGTATGCATCTTGACAAATACTATCCATAAAAAAACCACTTGGACAACAAACGTCTTAATGAAAAGCTGACCACAGAGACAACAAGTGTCTTAATTGGTACGAGAAGAATTTTCAGAAGTAGCGTATATAACTGTCTACACCAAAATTCATTCCAAAGTTTGAAAATAAAACACGAAATTGCGTTATGGTTGTTCAACCAAGATTCAGTCTCTGCCCCTGAATTCCTTTTGAAGCCATTCTTGCATGGGATTTTGTTGCCTTCACAACATCTGCGTTCACTTCATTTAACTCTAAACATACTATATCTGTCAGATACTTCACACCTAGCTTTGAAATATTCTTGAAATTGCCCTTTTCCAATCCACATTTGTACCCTCTCTCTGTCCCAAAGAAGGTCTCCATGTGGCGCATGAGGCATACTCCAGAATATTAAACTTTTTCCTCTCCAGCCCATGTGATGGGGACTTTTGATGTTGTTGCATCTGACACTATTTCTGCCTTTGCTCGGAGTCCCTTCTCTGTTACATAAGCAATCAACATATCCCCCTGCATGGATTGAATTAGAATTCATGTAATTTTTAATTATAAAATGAGTTGATATTTAAATGAAATTAAGAGAAGGAAAGAAATATTATATATCAGTAGTAAAACTTACCAAATATTCAAAGGGCGATGTGAAGGGGCAAATTGGATCACCTGAAGATGGTGTGACATCAACAATTTGGACCATTTTGTGTTTAAAGTTGAATACAACCATGACATAGTCTGCTGTTCGTTCAACCGCATATACAATCTAATCAACATAACAAAAAACAAATAAACATTAGTGATTGGTCTACTGAACTTTATTTATTTAATTGCAAGGGCGTACCATGTCTATATCCTTCAAAGAAAGGTGTGGTGACGATGACAATACAGTATCCATGTGGAGGTTAAACCTCTTGAACTGTTCATCATAAGCTCGTACTGATACACTCTCTACATTAAACTGGTTGAAGAATAGAAATTAGTAAAAAAATAGACGAATTGTAATAACGCCTAACAATGGAGTGTAATTGAAAGTTAAAATTGTAAGAATATTACAGTTTTGTTGATATTGACAAAAAGTCTTGCAGGTGATTGAGCACTTTTATACTGTTCCTTGTGGTTGATGATAGCTGTCTAGGCACCAATAACGACACTAGACAAGTGGGTTTCATCCTCAAGTGTAGCCATGTCTATTCTAACAATTTCAACAGACTCGTGCTTAAACAAAATTTCCCTGCAATGTCAATCATTTTGAAGATGGTTTATATGAAAATAACCTTTTACTTGTAACTGAACATACTTTAAGAAGATTAAGTTTAAAATGAACTTACCTGCTGTGTGGTGTTTTCATTGCTAAATATGCTGAAACAGTGCGCTCAATTTCAGAGATAGGATCTGTAATGTCAACAACACGAGAGTAATATGGGCTTCTCAAAGATGTAGAAGGTTTATGTGCTCTCCTTGTAGCTTCTTCTCTCTTCATGTTATTAAGTTGATCTGCAGCATTTCTATCAACTATGTTGATCCGTGGCGACCTTCTTGGTGGCAAGGCAGCAGGCAGAATGCATTCTATTGTATCTCCCAAAGGGTTCACTGGTGGAGTATTAGCTTTAATTTGAGTGGGCAAGGGTTTAGGAGTAGCCTCACCACGCTGTTGTATTGGAGACTGCCCATGGCTGTCTGGGGGAGTCTGGGCTGCTTCATTAGCATTCTTCGTTTCAACCGATGTGTTCAATGACGTCCCTTCATCTTTCTTAAAAGCAGGGTCATCCAGAAATATATCAAAGGAAAATTCTCCGTCCACTTTGATATTGGATTTCATTTTTTGCTTGTTGAGATATGCCATTTCGATTTGAGTGATGCAATCTAATAAAACAGGGTCTGCCCAGAATTTCTCTTGTGATTCGGTAAAATATGGGCTTACAGAGTCATTCATATTTGACATGTCAGCAGCATCCGTAGCTGTCGGTGCCTCAGAAATGACATTTTGCACTCCTAAAAGCTGGTTTGCTCCATGTAGAAGCCTTTTCACCTTGTCATCATTTTGTAGTTCAATCGGGACTTTTGTAGACCACTCAGCAAAATCATAAACAACAGATGCAAGTGCAGAAGTCTTTTGAGCAAACAACTTTATCCAACTCTACCATCACATAAAAAATAAGAATAAAAAGTCATCAGTAAATACCAGAACATTGCTGTACTGTAATAATATTACATTGAATTTGTTGAAATAATTCATACAAACATCAACTGGGGGTGTCTCTTTTTCTGGATCAGCATGGTGACTGGTGCCTTCATCGGTTTGTGCAGTAGGTTGTGGACAAGCTGTAGATTGTACGTCTTGATGGTGAGGAACAACTTGGCGAGCCTGGACCAAGCCACAGCCAAAGCCTCCAGTACTTATATCATCAGTTTCTCGTTGGCGCAAGATTTTGTAATTTATGTCAACGAAAACCGGGAAAGAACGAGTCATTCTTCTTAGAGATGTGCTTGTGAATAATTTCACCCTATCCATGTAAAATAACTGGCACACCAAGGGGATAAACATATATCAGTATAACGATTGATTAGGGAATGCTGACATAGGGAATGCTGACATAAAGAATACTGTAGACTTGTAGATAAAAGTATGAGGGGTGACATTTGTACTACTGATATGGTAAAGAAATTAAGTTAACGCCAGAGCGAAGGTTTGAAAAAAAATACTTACAACCAAGAATAACTGAGGTCCTCTGAAATGGCCATTCTTGTTCTTTTCCCAGCTTCTCTTTGCATCGACCAAACTTTCCAACACAATAGCACACCAATTTAGGTCTTTCAGGTCACCCAATTCAGGAACTACTCTTATTAAACTGTGGTTGGCATGCCCGTTTCCTAGTGTATCAACCAAAATAGAGTCCAGTATAACGATAAAGTTCAGAAGGAATTGATCACTGCAGTCAGTGTCAGCTATCAATTTTTCCATAACAATAGCTGTTGTTATATTGTCCTGGACATCAAATGTGGTTTTCCACTCCTGCACAAGATTGAAATTCTCTTTAGGTGATTTTCTTCCAACTAAAACTTTCCCCATTGGGAATCCCATTGTGATATGCACGTCTATTTCTGCAATTTCAAGTTCGCCTCCATTAGCCAACACCAAGCAACACTTGTTAGGGTCAAACCGATCCACTAACCAATACGAAAGAAGTAGTGGTAGGGTAACAATCTCCAAGTTGAACAAAAATCCAAAGCCAATATCCTCAATCATTTTCCTTTGCTTGGCATTCAATTTTTTCAAGGATGACACCAGCAAGCGTGGGCTTGACCGTGATTTCAATGATGGTAGATTTTTTTGTCTAGTGTTTCTCTCACTCCTCACAACCAGCTGCCTGTTTTCTTCGACAGGTTGTATGGTTGTGGTATCTGTTTGCTCATCAGATGTTATGATATGCACAGTTGGGTTTACATGTTCAACAACCGTCTCATTAGGTGAATGGGTTTCCAGCCTTGCAATTTCAATGGTCTCCACAGCAACAGTGCTAAGACGAAGATCAATTGCAGGGTGCACTTCTCTCTTACTGTTTTTTCTTACAAGCGGTTGCGAATCTTTGGATTCAAGTGATCTACAACCCTCCCCTGCTTCCAAGGATTTTCCAGTCTCAGTATCAACAGACAGTTCATTCTTGAAGGGAGGTGAGTCTCTAGATAAATCAACTACTGGAGGTTTAACCCCAGATCATTTTGATCTCTTCGAATTTCTATTTTGACTGTCTAGAACAGGTGAATCACTTACACTCTGCGGACGTTTACCTATAGAATGAACACTTACAATCAATTTATACAAATATAATTGAAGATATGACACTTTGAGAGACTGTATGTTATGCCAAACAAATTCCCAAATTCCCAAATTATCAAATTCCCAAATTCAGCCTCTAGATTAATCACATTAACTTCAATTTATTATGCCAAAGAGATTGAAATAGCAATGTTAGGTCTTGTAACGCTGACTAATTGCTTGATTATAAACATTAAATTCGCTTGAATAAGTGCGATTTTTCATAATTTTCGTGGGAAACTAAGCCCTAAACCGTACTCGTTCTAATTTGAACTTTAATACACAGAAAACACGAAATCAAACCTTTCGGATATGAAGACATCTCTATGTATACGATAGATCTCCTTCTTACAATTCTACAATCAAGCCTCATGCAATCTCGCAGAGAAATGGACAGAGTAGATTTAGCTCGAGGAAGAAACTAAAAGAAGGTGATGGAAAACTTCTCGAACCTGAAAAGCGTTTTGCGCATTCACACATATTTGGTTTTTATATATATTTTTTTTAGGAAAACCGTTTTCATTTTCTTTTTTTTTGTTTGCTAATAATTCGGGAATTTTGTGAGACTTTATTTATTTGTTATTATTTTTCATATAATTCCATACCCTAGTTCTGCTCAACATCATATTATTCTTGCTCAACAATAGTTTAGATTTGCACAACGCTTGACCCTTGTGAACTCGCTCAACATCACCTTATTTTTGCTCAACAATAGTATATGTATTGCACAAGAACACCACTTTGGTACCAACAACATATTATTTTTATATATTTATGCTTTCATATTCGCTTAATAGTTTACTGCTCAACATTGTCTTATTCTTGCTCACCAATGGAATAAAAGTGCACAACATATTATGCCTGGGGAAAACTTGCTCAGCATCACTTTATTTTTGCTCAACAATAGTACATATATTGCACCACAACACTTTGTTTGCAACTACATCTTATTTTTGTTTATTTACGATTTCATAGTTCTTTAATACAATATTGCTCAACATTGTCTTATTTTTGCTCATCAATGGAATAAAGGCGCACAACAACATATTATGCATGGGGAAAACTTGCTCGACATCACTTTAATTTTGCACAACGATGGTACATATATTGCACAACAACACTTTCTTTGCAACGACATCTTATTTTTGTTTATTTACGATTTCATAGTTCTTTAATACATTATTGCTCAACATTGTATTATTTTTACTCATCAATGGAATAAAGGTGCACAACAACATATTATGCTTGGGGAAAACTTGCTCGACATCACTTTAATTTTGCTCAACGATGGTACATATATTGCACAACAACACTTTGTTTGCAACGACATCTTATTTTTGTTTATTTACGATTTTATAGTTGTTTAATACATTATTGCTCAACATTGTCTTATTTTTGCTCATGAATGGAATAAAAGTGCACAACATATTATGCATGGGGAAAACTTGCTTGGCATCACTTTATTTTTGCTCAACCATAGTGCATATATTGCACAACAACACTTTGTTTGCAACGACATTTAATTTTTTATCTATTTACGCTTTGATAGTTGTTTAATAGATTATTGCTCGACATTGTCTTATTTTTGCTAATCAATGGAATAAAAGTGCACAACAACACTTTGTTTGCAATGGCATCTAAATTTTATCTAATTTTGTTTTCAAAGTTGCATTATAGATTATTGCTCAACATGCTCTAATTTTTGCTTATCAATAGAATAAAACTGCACAACATATAGCAAATGGGGAAAATTTGCTCAGCATCACCTTATTTTTGCTCAATGATTGTTTATATATTACACAACAACACTTTGTTTGGAACGAAATGTTAGTTTTATCTAATTATGTCTTCATAGTTGATTAAGAGTTTGTTGCTCAACATGATCTTATTTTTGCTCATCAATAGAATTAAATTGCACAACATACTACAAATTGGGAAAAATTGCTCAGCATGGTAAAATACTGATGACAGAATTTGTGCTGACAGACTTACCTTGAATTAGTGAATTAATGTTAATAAGCAAAAACAAATGTCATTTACAAATTTATAAACTGTATTATCCACTAACATTACTCTTATATAATACTGATGACAGAATTTGTGCTGACCACCTTATCTTGAATGCTTCATCCTCCTCTTGTACTCTCCCAAAGAAAGCTTTCTATTCGTAGTTGGTCTTCCTGCTCTTTTTCTTACTACTGGTGGGTAACATTTGATGGATTTGATCACATCAGGGATATTTCCTTCATCTTCATCCAACACTGGATATATTGTTTCTGCATATGTCATACGCCAAGCGTCATTGCTGTAGAATTTTGCAACAAAATCAGACACATTTGCTTTTATGTGTGTTATTGCTGCTAGAGCATGTACACAAGGCATTTTCTCGACATCAAATACTCTGCATGTACATGTTCTCGCTGATAAATCAACTATAGCTACAACTCCTTGGCCATTGATCTCAAATTGTGATTCATTCATCTTCTCTACTCTGCATACCCCAACCTGCGCTTGTGATTCTCTTATCAACTTAAGGATCTCCGGAGTTAGTCTGTCGTGATTTGCCAGTGCTTTTTCTCTCCTATCCAGGAACCATGATGTGAGCTTTTCCCTAGCAAACTCCACAAGTGCCACAATGGGATAATTCTTTTTGCCTTTGAAAACAGAGTTCAAACTCTCAGCATTGTTGGATGTCATCATGTTGTATCTATCACACCTTGAATGTGCTCTTGCCCATTTATCAAAACCTGCTGACACCAGATATTCTAATAGCTTTGGACATGTTGCTTCGATTTGTGCAAGGTGGCTGTTGAACTCTTGGATAGTGTAACTCTCTGCTGCTTTTTTGAACATTTTCCCCAGCTCTTTTTTCTTGAACGTTCCTTTGATGTTTTGTTTCAAGTGCCATATACATATGCAATGTGTAGCTGTTGGATAAGCGAATGATACGGCCCTTGAAATGCTAGCATGTCTATCAGAGACAAACACTAAGTCATTTGAGGGAGGCACAACCTGCAGCAGCTGATACATAAACCATTCCCAAGAGCTGTTGTTTTCGGAGTCAACAATACCAAAAGCAAGTGGAAAGATTTGTCTATTTGCATCTTGTGCAACTGCTCCAAGCAACGTCCCTCTATATTTGCCAGTTAGGAATGTTCCATCAACAACAACCACCTGATATATAAACAAATAAAATTACTTATGTTATCAAAATTAAGGAAATCGATGACAACAAAATTTGTGATGACACTGTTTAAGACATACCTTCTTTAAAAGTGGGAATGCTCTGATGCACTGTCCAAATGACAGAAAGAAGTACTGAAATCTATCTTCTTTGTCTTTTAAAATTGAAGCTATAGTCCCATTGTTTCTCTCCATGAGCATATGGTAAAACAATGGCAAATCTGTATAATTTGATTCTGGTGTCCCATTAACCATTTCATGAGCTATTTTTGATGACTACCATGCTCTCCAGTAACTAATTTGCATCTTTTGTTCTGTTCTCATTTTATCCTTTATCTGTGCGGGTTTGTATCCAACGTCAACACTGTGTAATTATAGTCAAATTAGAATAAATCATATATTAGAAAGCAAGTTAAAATATAAATACTATCTCTTAAAAAAATTCCTCACCTTGATTCGATGATACTTGCAATCACAGAAGATGAAGGCTGTTTACAGTGTTTTATCCTGAAATCCCATGTGCAGGTGTGCATTTCCACATACATTATGACCTCATGCCAAGTTGGGCCAAAAGTTTTGACATGCACTTTCCATTTGCAGTCAGGATCTGCACAATGCGCTCTATAATACTTTGTATCTGCTTTTACAACGCGAAAACCAAATATCTCAGTTATTGACAACATCGCTAAAGCATGCTTAACTGCTTTTCTTGATGCAAAGCTTTTGCCGATGCAAATCAAGTTTTGTGAATTGAGATTCACACTAGACACAGTAGAGCTATCAGCATCCCAATCTTCTAGTGTAGTCTCTCTCCTGTGTGCTGTAGAATAGAATGTGAAGGTTCGATAATGTAAAAACAATGTAATAAGAAATACTCTAGAAGGGGGGTTGAATAGAGTATGCCCGTTTTTCGCAGAAAGTCTCAAGACTTTTGAAGCTTGAATCAAAACCTTTGAGATTAAACCTGAATCACAAAGTTAGACAATCGAACCAAGTGCGGAAATAAGGTAAAGCAAATAAGTAAAGGACACGAGTAATTGTTTACGAGGTTCAGCACAACTGGCCTACGTCCCCGCCTAGGGTTCTTCCACAACCCTAGGATTCAAAGGCTTTATTGAATGCTTAGCTTAGGATCCTAATAGCTCACCGAGAAGCCTCTCTCCTATACAATTGCAATCTAGTCAACTCACGTTCCCTTGGAGTCCTAGAACAATCTAGAAGAGCCCCACCTCTCTCAGCTATCTAGTACAATCCTCTAACTCTCGCAAATCAATAGCCTAGTGCAACTTCCCGAGTTATAAACTCTCGAGTAACACTTGAAATAAATATATCCTATAAGCTCACAGTAACTCTCAAAGGCTTTGAAATAAACAACAAACTATTTGAGCGCTTTGCAGAGAGACACTTGGAAGACAGATCGCTTGAATGAATTGAAGCTCGTGTATAGCACTTGTACTTCTGTCTTCTCCTTCCTTTCCTTTATATAATAGCATGAAGATAGCATGGAGCGTGAGGATCTTCATCACCAGATCTCCAACGGCTCTTTCCAAACAGGTTGATCTTGGATCTTCTATTTAAGGACACTTCGAAGCCATGATCTATTTTTGAACCGATCTTCTCAACAAGAAAAAGGAAGGATGTAATCTGATTTATACTTCCTGAAATGGTTAGTTATTCATATATATATAATATAATGGAAGTATATAATAAGATAAAATAATATACGAATAATAAGATAGGTTTTGTATTTCATCAACTATTAACGCTCCAAGGCCTTTGACCCAAATATCCTGTCAAGGCCTTTGGAACATCTTTTCCGATTTTCATCAAGGGAGGGAGTTATCAATCTCCCCCTTGATGAAAGACAAAACCTGTGCATCCCTGCAACTTAGTCAAACAAATATATCATAATCAAGGACAGACTAAGTACCTGCAAGGGGTTAGACAAATGTTGGATCAAAAAATTTTAAAGTAAGAAAACATCCAACCGAAAACCAGAAATCAAAAGGGCAAGGTCTTCCAAGACCTTTAATCAGAGGTTTTCAAAGTCTAACGATCATCTCCCCCTTTTTGTCTTTCACCAAAGGGCGGAGGTAAAACAGTTACCAAAACGTTACCAAATGTTTTGAAAAAGTTTCCAAAAACCAGCAAAGTAACAAGTTTCAGGGTGGGATAGGGTGGGTTAAGGTTTAGGCTTGGTCAATCCAGAGCATCATCAGTGAGCCTCGTCCACAGTCCTCCCAGCAGCGTTGAAATCCCGCTCATCTTCGTCATCACCTCCGTCTGCAGCTCCTTAATATCCAGGCGAACTTCCTCCAAGCCCAACTCTAGGTTGTCCATGCGTTCATCGAAAGCTGGAGCAGTGGGAAAGGCTTTTGAAGGAGTGGCAAGACTCAAGGTCCGTTGGGGAGACCGAGTGATGCCAATCTTTTCAAGGCCTTTAGAGTCGAACATGCCCGTATGACGCAGCTGCTCTTCATTTTTGACATCAATTCCAGAAGCTTTGAAGATAGGGGTCAAAAGGGTAGCAAAGGGGAGGGGAGAGCCTTTTCGAGCTTTTCTGGCATGGGCCATGGTTCCAAGAACAGTGTTGGCCAGATCAGGATCAAGGCCATTTAGAATGCGGTAGAGCAGGACCATGGCATTGTCGGTTAGGAGTGAGCCAGAGTTGAGACGGGGTAAGAGGCATCTAACAATGATGTTAAAGATAATTTTTGCCTCAAGGGTTAGGGATGAGTGGGTGAGTTGTTTTGAGGTGCTGTTGGATGCTTCGGGTAGGAGATATTTGGCTCGGGCTAGGATGATGCAGTTTTCTTTTGAGGGGTTTACTTGAGCAGGTGGAACAGGGGTAGGTAAGCCTAGAGAGTCTGCAAAGTCATTGGAGTTGAGAGAGATTCTAACCCCTTTGACGACAGACTCCAAAGACCAACCATCAGGATCACTTTTGGCTTTTAGGTTTATGTAGAAAAGTCGGGTAAGCTCGGGGTAGTAAACAGTCTCAAGATTAATAAGGTTCCAGGCAGGGGATTTTTTGAGGAGCTCAATGCAAGGTAACTTCAAAGCTTCAAAGAACTCGATATCTAAAAAATCCGAACAGCTAAGCTTACGAGTACGAAACTCGTCTACCCACTTACCAGCAGTCTCAGCATCTAAAAACCAAGAGGAGGGCAAGGACTGATTTACCTGGATATAGGCCGGGGGTTCAGCGTTCTTCCTGCGTGCAACAGTTGGAGCAGCTTTCTTGGCAGGCGCTACAAGACTCTTGACAGGGCCCTTCCTGGTACGCTTAGGGGAGGGAGGCTTGACGGGAGCAGGGGCTTTCCGCTTCTTCGGAGACGGGGGAGGAGGAGGAGAAGGAGAGGGAGTTTCTTCCTCCTCTTCCTCAGACCCCGAGTCCTCACCGGACCCCGCTTCGTCACCTTCTGGTTCCTCATCCCCTTCAGAATCCTCGTGCTCTTCCTCTTCCTCTTCTTCTTCCTCAGGCTCCACCTCAGATGGAACCTCTTCGACTTCGGCTTCCTTCCGAATTCGCTCAGCTTCCTCCTCGGCCAGTCTCTTAGCAAGCTCGGCCTCCTCATCGGCCTTTTTCTGTCTCAAGGCCTCCTCCTCGGCTTCCCTGGCAGCATCTCTTTCCAGGGCAGCATCAAGGTCGTCTTCCTCTTCTTCCTCATCCTCTTCCTCAGCCAGGATCTTTCTCTTCCCCTTTTGTTTAGCACTCAAGGGTTTCTTAGCAGCACGTTTCTGAGAGCCTTTGGGAGCCGTGGCTGAGCTCGACTTGACGGTGCTCTGGACAACTGCTGGGATGATGACTTGAGTAGGAGGTTCGGGTGTGGGAGAAGTAGCAGTGGCCTGGCGTCCCTTGGGGGTGGCGCCAAGTCTTTTGGGAGTGACGGCTTTCTTGGTTTTGGGTGCCATGGAGGTAGTTGGTTAGGGTTTCTTTGAGAGGTCAAAGATGAAGAAGTGGAAAGGGTTTGGATAAAATCTGAGTGTGGGTTGTAGTCGGGTACAGATTTGGTTTAAGTAGAGAGAGAGGGTGACAGATTGATGGGATGGGTTTAGGGTTCCAAGGAAAGAAATCATTACCTTGCCAAGTTGAAGGATTTTCAAATTCAAATTTGAATTCAAATTACCATAAAAGTCGGACTAAACACAAACTAATTTAGTTCCATAATTAAAATATCTTAACGGTTAAGGAAATCATGAAAATAGGCAATTTTTGAAATCCGATTAAAACAAATATAATTGATTAAATATCTAAAAAGATATTAACCAAAAATATATGATCCGATATATGTACTCCACTGTTCAGTTAGCAGACCTTGACATAACTCTCAAAGGTCTTGATACTGAGTGGAGTTTATCTTTCGTAAAGGGAAAGCTCCCCCTACGAAAGTGCATCCTTGTCAAGCATCCCAATTTCTCGTCTAATGAAGGTGAACCTGTCCTCTGCCAAATGCTTAGTAAAAATGTCAGCCCATTGATAATCAGTAGAAATAAAAGATATGGACACATCACCTTTTTCAACATGATCTCTAATGAAATGATGTCTTACATCAATATGCTTGGTCCTTGAATGTTGAACAGGATTCTTAGTGATGGATATGGCACTTGTATTGTCACACTTAATTGGGATACCCTTGAGGTTGATGCCAAGATCTCGCATTTGTTGAGCTATCCAAAGGATTTGGGAGCAACAAGCTCCAGCTGCAATGTATTCGGCTTCTGCAGTGGATAGAGCGACTGAATTTTGCTTCTTTGAGTGCCAACTGATCAAGGATGCTCCTAAGAATTGGCAACATCCTGATGTGCTCTTTCTATCCACCTTGTAGCCTGCAAAATCTGCATCAGAATATCCAATTAAAGTGAAATCCTTTTGCTTTGGGTACCATAGTCCATGTTCCTTAGTGCCATTGAGATATCGAAAGATCCTCTTCACAACCACGAGGTGAGATTCTTTGGGATCAGCTTGAAACCTAGCACACATGCAAACACTAAACATAATGTCAGGTCTACTAGTCGTGAGATATAATAAAGATCCAATCATTCCTCGATACTCTTTTTGATTGACACTTGTTCCAGTCTTGTCTTGATCTAGAGACAATGTTGAGCTCATGGGAGTCTTGGCTGCTTTGGATTGATCCATCTTGAACTTCTTCAAGAGATCCTTAGTGTACTTGCTTTGGTTGACGAAGATTCCTTTCTTGGATTGATGAACTTGTAACCCCAAAAAGAAGTTTAGTTCACCCATTAAGCTCATCTCAAATTCACTACACATGATGTCAGAAAATTCCTTGCACAAAGATGTGTTAGTAGCACCAAATAATATATCATGAACATAAATTTGAATAACCAAAATGTCCTTTCCTTTGGTCTTGATAAAAAGAGTCTTGTCGATCAACCCTCTTTTAAAATCATTTTCTAAAAGATATTTTGACAAGCGCTCGTACCAAGCTCTTGGGGCTTGTTTCAAACCATCAAGCGCCTTGTCAAGTTTATAAACATGATTGGGAAATTCTGAACTTTCAAAACCTGGGGGTTGAGCCACATAAACTTCTTCTTCTAAGAAACCATTAAGAAAAGCACACTTGACATCCATTTGATATAACTTTATGCTCATGAAAGATGCAAATGCTAATAAAATGCGAATGGCTTCAAGCCTGGCTACGGGAGCAAAGGTCTCCTCGTAGTCAATACCTTCCTCTTGATTGTATCCTTGAGCAACAAGCCGTGCCTTGTTCCTCACAATCTATCCATTCTCATCTAGCTTGTTTCGAAACACCCATCGAGTGCCAATGACTGATTGATGCTTTGGTCTAGGCTTCAAAGTCCAGACTTTGTTCCTCTCGAATTCATTGAGTTCACTTTGCATAGCTATAATCCAGTCTGGCTCTTGAAGTGCCTCATTTACCTTCTTTGGCTCAATAAGAGAAACAAACGCGTTAAAAGCACAAAGATCTTTAAGTTTAGAACGAGTTTGAACACTAGAAGTAGGGTCAGAAATGATATCCTTTAATGAGTGTGATGAGGAGTATTTGAATTTCCTTTTGCTAGTCTCAGCTCCTTGATTCGTCACATCATCAGGATTGATTTGTGGTACATCTGACTCCGTTGTCCTGTTAGGTTCTGATACAGCAGTTTCAGACGTCTCAACACTGTTGGATTGGACACCAAGGGCTTTGGACGCATCTTCAACACCTTGGGCCAATTCTTCAGTGTTAAGAATCGGTTCCTGCATGTTCTTCTTCTCTGTGTTCTTGATAACATCACCTTCCTCGTTCTCTTCATGGATATTAAGATCTATATCTGCAACACTTTCACTCAAAGCACCATCATTGCATTCATAAAAAATAACATGTATACTTTCTTCAACTACCTGGGTCCTTTTATTGAAGATTCTATAAGCTTTGCTACTCGTGGAATAGCCAAGAAATATACCTTCATCACTACGCGCATCAAATTTCCCAAGGTTATCTTTTCCATTGTTATGAACAAAACAAGTACAGCCAAAGGGTTTAAAATAAGATATAAGTGGTTTGCGGCCTTTGAAAAGTTCATAAGGAGTTTTCTTTAAGATGGAACGAATAAGACAACGATTTAAAATGTAGTTAGCTGTGTTAACAGCTTCAGCCCAATAGGTTTTAGGTAATGCATTTTCTAAAAGCATAGTCCTGGCCATATCTTCTAAGGTGCGGTTCTTGCGTTCCACAACCCCGTTTTGTTGAGGTGTCCTAGGAGCAGAAAAGTTATGGGAGATGCCATATTTAGCACAAAACAAATCAAATTGAAGTTGATCAAACTCCCTACCATGATCACTCCGAATAGACACTATGGGCTCATTTCTTAAAGTTTGCAACTCCTTACAAAGTTTTGAAAACTCAAATAAGGCCTCTGATTTTTCTTTCAAAAAAGCAACCCAAGTATATCTTGAAAAATCATCGACAACAACTAGCATGTACTTTTTACCATTGGGAGATTTGACTCGCATAGGACCACATAAATCCATATGTAAAAGTTCAAGGGGTCTAGAAGAACTTACAACCTTTTTGGGTTTGAAGGAGCTACGTGTTTGTTTACCTCGTGTGCAAGCATTGCACATGTCAATACCTTTGAAGTCCATCTTAGGTAGCCCTCTTACAAGCCCTTTGGACACAAGCTTCTGTAGTGTATGTGGACTCACATGACCGAGTCTCCTGTGCCAAAGCTTTGGATCGTCCGTCAAGGCCTTTAAACAGGTTAAGCTTCCTTGTGCCACTTGATCAGCATTTACAGCGTATATGTTGTTGTAACGGTATGCAGTCAGAATAACTTCACCTGTATCATCTCTGCACACTATACATCTTTTCTTGTTAAATCTGACATTGTTACCACTATCATATAATTGAGAAACGCTAAGCAAATTATACTTTAAACCATTAACAAGATAGACATTTTTAATACTATGGCTGGAATCACTTCCAACACTACCAATACCAACAATGTCGCATTTCCCTTTGTCACCAAGAGTGATTGTTCCCGTGGATTGCTCCTTTAGATTATGAAAGAGAGAACTCTTCCCACTCATATGCCTCGAGCAACCACTATCAATAATCCATTTGTGTTCTTTCACTTTGGTGATCTCCTCTTTTGGACTTTCCATTAGTTCTCTTACAGTAGCTTCAAGCTTTTCATCGTGGGATTCATTTTCTGAGGCCATAAGACAGATGTTGGCCTTCTCATCGTCGGAGTCAGAGTCGGAATCACTCCAAGTAGCCACCATAGCTTTCTTCTTCCATTTGTCACCTTTCTTGGGCTGGCTCTTAGTCTTTTGAGGGCAGTCATTCACAAGATGATCTGTTTCACCACATTCAAAATAAGACAACGGTTTAGTCTTCTTTTCATATTTGTTGTATTGAGGCTTACCTCGAAATTTTGAAGACTCTGATCCATCCTTGTTGTTGAATTGCTTCTTCATTTTGAGAATTCGAGCAAGGCCTCTTGTGATAAGAGCAAAATGATCATCCTCATCGTCATCCTCATCTTCAGAATCAGATCCATCCTTGGACTCATCCTTCTTAGACTTGAGTGCCAAGTTCTTGGTGCTAGCTGGAAGTTCTCCATCGTCTTCATTAAGGATCATCTCATGCGTGATCAGCTTTCCAAGAAGGTCATCAAGGGGTAAAGTGGTGAGGTCCTGGGCTTCCTCTATAGCTGTTACTTTTGGACCCCATTTCTCCTTTGGAAGGCACCTCAGTATCTTCCTCACTTTCTCAACGTTGGTAAAGCTCTTGCCGAGAGAGTCAAGGTTGTTGGTGATTTCTGTGAATCGTGTGAACATGGCTTTGATTGACTCATCGGATTTCATCTTGAAGAGCTCATACTTTCGAAGGAAGATGCTGATCTTGGTGTCTTTTACTTGGCTCGTTCCTTCATAGGTGACGACCAACTTGTCCCAAATCTCTTTAGCTGACCTACAAGAGGAAATACGGTTAAACTCATCAGTGCTAAGACCACAATAAAGTAAGTTGATAGCCCTGTAGTTTTTGGAGATGGTTTCAAGATCTGCTTGGTTGTAATCAGACTCCTTCTTTGCCACTTTGGTATCGTTTGGTCCTTCCTTCTCTGGAATCTTCGGACCATTCTCTATAATGTTCCAAAGCTCTAGATCTTGGTCAATGATGAACATCTTCATCAAAGATCTCTAGTGGACAAAGTTGTTTCCTACAAAGAGTGGCGGTCTGCTTGTGGACCTTCCCTGTGCAAATCCTCCGCTTGCTTCACCAGACATGATCGAAAACTCACAAGATTGTTAGATCAAAAACAGTGAGTAAAGCTCTGATACCAATTGAAGGTTCGATAATGTAAAAACAATGTAATAAGAAATACTCTAGAAGGGGGGTTGAATAGAGTATGCCCGTTTTTCGCAGAAAGTCTCAAGACTTTTGAAGCTTGAATCAAAACCTTTGAGATTAAACCTGAATCACAAAGTTAGACAATCGAACCAAGTGCGGAAATAAGGTAAAGCAAATAAGTAAAGGACACGAGTAATTGTTTACGAGGTTCAGCACAACTGGCCTACGTCCCCGCCTAGGGTTCTTCCACAACCCTAGGATTCAAAGGCTTTATTGAATGCTTAGCTTAGGATCCTAATAGCTCACCGAGAAGCCTCTCTCCTATACAATTGCAATCTAGTCAACTCACGTTCCCTTGGAGTCCTAGAACAATCTAGAAGAGCCCCACCTCTCTCAGCTATCTAGTACAATCCTCTAACTCTCGCAAATCAATAGCCTAGTGCAACTTCCCGAGTTATAAACTCTCGAGTAACACTTGAAATAAATATATCCTATAAGCTCACAGTAACTCTCAAAGGCTTTGAAATAAACAACAAACTATTTGAGCGCTTTGCAGAGAGACACTTGGAAGACAGATCGCTTGAATGAATTGAAGCTCGTGTATAGAACTTGTACTTCTGTCTTCTCCTTCCTTTCCTTTATATAATAGCATGAAGATAGCATGGAGCGTGAGGATCTTCATCACCAGATCTCCAACGGCTCTTTCCAAACAGGTTGATCTTGGATCTTCTATTTAAGGACACTTCGAAGCCATGATCTATTTTTGAACCGATCTTCTCAACAAGAAAAAGGAAGGATGTAATCTGATTTATACTTCCTGAAATGGTTAGTTATTCATATATATATATATAATATAATGGAAGTATATAATAAGATAAAATAATATACGAATAATAAGATAGGTTTTGTATTTCATCAACTGTTAACGCTCCAAGGCCTTTGACCCAAATATCCTGTCAAGGCCTTTGGAACATCTTTTCCGATTTTCATCAAGGGAGGGATATATCAGAATGCTCTCCATATTTCATCTGCAGAATCTTCATCACTTGCAGTGTCACTGTTTATAGAATTCATGTCATCACCAACATCTTCCAACAATACACCTTTCATCCTGGTGTCACCAATCAATGTCATGTTATTTTCCTCTGTAACATTATCTGTAATAGTTGGATTGCATGCCACCAACTGTAAACTCTCAGCTGAGGTCCTGAGGATGACTGTTGATCTTCAATGTCTGCACTATTTGATTTAATGCTGACACACAACTCCACATCATATTTAACATTCTCTAGGTCAGACAACTTTAAAAACTCTTTCAAATCAGCATCACATTCCACAAGAAGCGGAGCTCTCAACACCTTGAAAGGGTGTAAATGATTGAATTTCAATTCCAATGCACTATCTATATTGAATTTGGTGTGAACTTTTTCAGTTAAACCCTGTAATGTTATTGTCTCGTCAATCATAAACACCTTTGAAGTAGTGTCTCCAACAAAGGTTGGACATGAATCATTAACCAACCATTTCCCACCACACACAACTCTAATAATGTGGGTTTCCATTGTAATCTGCAGAGTATGAATTTAAGAGGATTAGTAAATTTAAGTAATAGATTTACACACCTCGTGCAATTTTTCTATGACTGAATTGTAGTGCTGACATTGCTCAATCAATGTTCAATAACGATGACACGACCAACCAAAGTGATTAGAATTAACTTGTTATGAAAAATTTACGCCAAAGGCGCAAATTTTGATGCTACTGAATGTATAAACATAGATTTCCATACTGTTATAACATATGTAAGCATAAAATATTCTATACTGAATGTATAAACATAGATTTGCGCCAAAGGCGCAAATCTGCAAGTGATGCTACTGAATGTATAAACATATATAAGCATAAAATATTCTATACTGGTATCCCCTGTGCAATTTTATTATGACTCCATTGCAGTGATGACATGGCTTAATCAACATTGAAATAAGGAAGTCTAGTGATGACATTAGCAATCAAAGTCTAATAAGGAATCAATACTTCAATATAGAGTGCAGATTCAAGTGTAAAGATGACATGAACAACAAAATGAATACAATAGACCTGTTGTGAAGTGAATTATATAAATGTTGCACTTTTTGGGGGAAACTTCTGTGGTTAAGGTATACTGATTATTTGAAACAATAATATTTAAATCACATCCTAAGCAATCATAGAGACGACTTCAGCAATGTAAAATATGAATAAGCATAAATAACCATAAACATACACAGATTCGATTTGAAACTTTAATATTACACTTATAAAGAAAAAAATGCTCAAAAACATTAATTCATGTTTAAAAAATTAATCAAAATTTGCGCCAAAGGCGCAAATTTTGTTATGACTCCATTACAGTGATGACATGGCTTAATCGACATTGAATAAGGAAGTCTAGTGATGACATTAGCAATCAAAGTCTAATAAGGAATCAATACTTGAATATAGAGTGCAGATTCAAGTGTAATGATGACATGAACAACAAAATGGATACAATACACTTCTTGTGGTGAACTTCTATGATTAAGGTCTACTGATTATTTCAAAGAATCATATTGAAATCACATCCTAAGCAATCATAGAGATGACCTGAGCAATGTAAAACATGAATAAGCATAAATAACCATAAGCATACACAGATTAAACTTGAAACTTGAATATTACACATATACAGGAACAAATGTTGATAAATTTGCGCCAAAGGCGCAAATTTTGGCGTAATCAACACTTGTAATCACACGATTCCAATTCGTAATCACAAAACCGAACCAGTTATTTGCGCCTTCGGCGCAAATTGAAGCAATAATCACAAAACTGAAGCTGTAATTGCAAAACAGAAGCATGCATAAACACAGAATGAATCTGTAATAACGAAACTCAAGTAGTAATCTCAAACCAAAAAATTCTATGAAATTTGCGTCTTCGGCGCAAATTTAAGCAGAAATCGCAAAACTGAAGCAGTAATTGCAAAACCGAAGCACAAATAAACACAGACTGAAGTAGCAATCTCAACACTAAAGAAGTAATCCAAAAATTCTCGTAAAATTTGCGACTTTTGCTCAAATTTGCGTCATTGACGCAAATTCTAATCGACTTTAAAATCTAGTAAATTGACTTACCTGATTCTCTAGATTACACGTCAAAATCGATAGCTTCGTTGATGTCGGAATGGTAATCTCTCGCAAATCCTAACAATTTCCAGCGATCAGGTCGGGAGAGAGAAACAGAGCGTCCGTAAAGGGAGAGATCGAGGAGAGAGAAAAGCGTTTGTGGAGAGAGGGTGAAGCCTTTTATTGCGGCTATTTTGCAAAAATGTCCTAATACGCGGCTATTTTGCAAAATCCGCCCAATTTCGTGGCTATTTTGCAAACCGCCCCTTTATTTTCCCCAATTATTTTAGATATGGATATAATTTTGGAAGAGTTTAATAATCACAATATTTTATGGAAGATTTATTACTTTTGCGGATAAAGAAATAAAATTTTCCTTTCTTGAAGGTATTGATATATTTATGAGATATATTTTTAGATTTTATACATATATAATTGTGGATAGAATTTTTAGATTTTGACCTATCACTACAAAAAAAAAATTAAATTTGCAACGCTTTCTAGCTTCGGCCGGAGTGTTGCGTGGCAATTGATACCCTTTTGCCACGGGAGTAGCCACGGGAGGCGTTGTATCGCCAAAAAAACCAAATCTGTAGCTTGGGGATGTAGTAGCCGTGGCTAACATAAAAAAAAAGAAGGAATTTGCCACGCATCGTAGCAGTGGCAAGAGTCTTCCGTAGCGAATGGGTACACTTTTAGATATGGCTTAGCGGTGGTAAGGGCATGCCGTAGCAAAAAAAAAAAAAGAAATTTACTTCAAAGGGGAATAAAACCGAAAGTCAGACCCAAATTGAAAGTCGGGACACATTTCATCGCTCTCAACCCTCGCCTTTCATCCCTCATCAGTAACCCAAACCCTAACCCCCAAATCCTTATGAGACCTTGCTCCGACGACCCCTAGCCAGTGAGCTACTGTGAAGGGCAGACGGTGACGCCAACCTACCGGGGCCTCTACTCCGTCTGTCCATTGTCGCCAGCCAAGGTAAGCTTTTCATTGCTAGTTCTCACCAATAATCGAACCTTAACCTCCAATCCCTAACCAGGTCGATCAGACGCATTCTCCCCTATCTTTTCCCTCGAAGAAGCTGACCGACACAAGAACTGAAGAAAGAAGGTCGTCGACCCCAAAACTCGTAGATCCAGGTCGTCGGAGACCCACGTACAGTTGATTTTGGGTAAAATCTCTCTCCCTTATTTCTCAGATCTAGAGTTGTTGAATTTGTTCGATTTTGATGTAGATTTGAGAATGGAGGTATTGAATGAGTTAGTGTTTGATACCCGTTTAGGGTTTGGGTTTAATTTGGGGAAAGTGGCCGGGTTTGCTAGAATATTTAGGGTTTTTTTTCTTCTGAAAAGAGTACACTGGAATTTATTCCGAATTTGTTCCAAAGTATTTAGAATTTTTGTGATTTCACTCTCCTTGATTTGTAGAAGTATTGTTGCTCAATTTTTTTTTATAATTCTCCCATGTGTGTTTTGATGTAGATTTGACAATGGAGGTGGTGAATGACTTAGTGTTTGAGTATAAAAAGATTTTGCTAAGGTTAATTGGATTTTGATTTTGATTTTGATGTAGTGCGCTTCGATTCTCCATTTAAGCAAGAGCTGCAGAGCTGTAGACGGTAAGATCCGACTTTCGGCTCCTGAAACAATTTGATTCTCTCTGTCTTCTCCTGCTCAATGAACTTGACTATGAAATGAACTCTTGACACCAAAATGTTATCCACTGCAACCATGGATCCTCCATACATTGCAGTTGTGTTGCCTTCATTTTTTGTCATAGATGAATAATTTATTAAGAGATTACAGTAAAAGAAGAAAGGGATTGTATATGGTATATAGCTAACTGAAATGCGGATTCATTTATTTTGATGTCAATTGTAAGTGAATGTTTGTTTGATATATCCTTATGAATGACTTGTTAAGTTGAGTAAGTTAAGATTTTGTCTTCAAAGTTGGTAGCTTTCTGTTATAAGGTTGCTATTATTGATGTCTTATAGTGTCGACTGTTACTAAATGTAGTTATTTATACATAAAATATAATTATATGAATGTATTAATGTCTTATAGTGTCATCTAAGTACATTTCTCATGCTCATCTTTGTTTTTGTCATTAAGGAGAGTCCACTTCAGTTCTTGGGCGTAACGTGAAGAGAGTTATATTATTTCAACCCGGGTGGCTCGTGAGGTAGCCTTTTGATTACAATCTTTGTTTTATTTGATTCTCGTTGTTGTAGTTTTACGATCTTGTGAATATATTTGAGCTCAATGGTTTGCCATCAGAGGACAATCCTTATATATTCAATGTTAATTTTGTGGATAGGGGTGCATGTTCAGTGGAGGGAACCTTGACCTTGTTTGCATTCAAGTGCATGTGCCCATCAGGTAAATCATCTGCCGCTTTTGTGGGTTGGTTGCTTTTCTTCTTTGGTCTATAACTAGATTGTTAGAAACTCTTCTTTGAGCTTTCATTTGAATTGGCAATGCTGATAAAATAAGTAATTAAGAGAGAGAATCAAGATTAAAACTAACACAAAACCAACAAGCTCTCCTAGAATTCAACTTGAATCCAGGAAGCGATCTTCAATTACTAAAAAAACTCTCAAAGGAGACACAACCCTATTTTAGAGGTAGAAAATGATTCACTAGAAAAAGTGACCTAACACATAATAAGATGGAAAATACCTCATTTCTTTGACTTGGTAAAAATGCCTTATTTTCTTCATGAAAAAAATGAATTTTTTTTTACTAACTTTAGGCTTGTGTAAGGGATTCATTTTTTTTTTAACTACTAGTATATGCAACCTCATTCTTCTTCTTCTTCTTCTTCTTCTTCTTCTTCTTCTTCTTCTTCTTCTTCTTCTTCTTCTTCTTCTTCTTCTTCTTCGTTCATGAAACATAACAATTTGAGGATGAAATGCCATTATAACTTGATGACCTTATTTTCACACAGAGTGGGGTGATATGCTGTGGAGTCTTACTTGGAGCAGATTATTTCCCATGGCGTCATGCAAGCATGTAAGTGTTTCACTGATTTCAATCTTCTGTCTATTTGCATTTGTTATATATTGTATAGTCAACAATTCACATCTAGAAGATGGTGTCAATTTATGTAACACAAACACTTCTATAGACACAACTTATCTATATCCGATATTCAGATAAGACATGACACTTTCAGATGAAAGCAAGCAATATTTAGTGCAATATTTTCAGTTCAGATCAGGTCTAGACTATTTAGTGCAATATTGACTTTTTAAGAAAGCAATATTGCACTAAATAGTCTAATTAAGACATGACTCTCTATCTTTAGATTTTCAGTTCAGATCTAGACAATTTAGTGCAATATTTTGTTCCAAGTTAAAGGTTACTGTTAATTTTTATTAACATCTTAATTTTATTGGTATAGTTAGGACAAAGGGATAAGTTTAAGAAGTCAATAATTGTTAAAGAATAACCGTACAAATATATAATCAAAGAGAAGCAAGATGGGTCAAAACAGTAGGTAGCAGTTGAAGTAAGCACAAAAAGTGTGTATAAGATAAGATCACCAATGAAATTTCTTAAGAAAACTACCCAACACACAAGTTGTAATACAAATAAAATGTCAAGTATTAATTAATGGTCATATCTTCTCATCTCAAGTGTAAACTCAAAGAAGGTGATTTTAAAACATTAAAACCATTTTTTTTAAGAAACCGACAATCTATGTGCCATAATCCAACATTAATAGATCACCATTAACCAAACATTCAGTAGCTCAACCATCGACTCCGCTTCCGGATGCAACTCCACAACTAGGTCAGCTTCCGACTATAGCTGCGGCGAAGGTATGTTGGCAAGATCCAGTCGAATTCAATAGAGTAAGCTGCGTGTTTTTTATTTGTTTTGTCTTGGCACTAAAGATTTTCATATTCGTATAGGCACCCCTGAAGAAACGCAAGGTTGGAGCAGGTAGACCGCGAAAAATATCTGATTTTCTACAACCTACAAGCTCGACATCCTCCCAGTGAGGGGGGTCCTCACCCCCTGCATCAGGAGCACTCCCTCTAACTGATCCAACATCAAATGCAGCTGCTGCTCTAGTCCCCCCACAGCCATAACCTTCGCGTCCTGCAACTCAAGCCGCTACTCAAGTCCCCCCCCATAGCCACAACCTTCGCTTCCCCCACATCCACATGCTTCACTTTCTGCAACTGAAGCCTCAACTCCAGTTGTCGCTGCTGTACCCAGTACTCCGCATCCAGAGTTAGCATCCGCATCGGCACTAATGGCGGCATATGCTCTAGAGACGGCCAACCATCCAGTTGGTAAGGCAATCATTGCATCCTTTTATACACTAGTGTATTCTTCTGATAATGCACATGTGTTCATTAATTATTAAATATTTGTTGTGTTAAGAAGAAGAGCCAATTGTAGTTATTCGTAGAGGTCACAATCAGGGTGTGCTGGGTTGGAACCCCGGAGCTAAGTATGATGTCGAATTCAATGAAGTGTTCGTTCGAGTAGGGGTTAACGCCAAACATCTCATATCGCAACTGGAAATATTAGTGCGTGATGGGCAACGACTTCCGCTGACTGTACTTGAGTGGAAAGCTTTTGGAGAAGATGTGATGGATGGTATATGGGAAGAAGTGAAGGTATTTTATGTAGCATACAACCTCCTATTTCTTTCATACTGAAAACAATAAGTTCATTCATTTGAAGAGGAAAAAACACTAGGTAATTATTAAGAGTAAAACAATAACATACAACCTCTTTCTTTACCTTATTAAGAATAATTATTTGAAAGACGGTTTTTTAGGAAGCATCAAGCAGAGACCATCCATGCCTTCAACTTAGAGAACCTATTGAAGAGTATAATTTGTACACGTTCACTTGAACTTATGAATCCAATAGCCGAAGCTCTATATATAGAGAGAGCTTGTCTCCTTCTAAGAATTGGTAGCAATTAAATGATGTTTTATATCTATATATGTTTATTGTCTTCATGTTGTGTTTTGTTTTGGTGTAGAGAAATTTATTGAATCCTCCCGACGAGTTCAAAGAGGTTTGCTTGCACATGTGCAACCTCATGTGGAAAGACTATAAGTAAAAAACAAAGGCCAAATATTTTACTACGGTCATGAATAAGCCTAATCTAGAGAAGTTCCCTCCTCCGAATGTCCTGCCGGCTGATTGGGTTATGCTCCTTGCATATTAGAGAAGTGAATATGCTCGGGTATACTTTATTTCCTTCTCATGTTCAATGGTCCATACGCAAAAAAATGTGCAGCCTCTTTGTAAAGTCTTGTTCTGTACAGAATCAATCTGAGAAGAACTCAAAGAATCGAGATAAGCATGGACCGACGCATATCATTGGCGAAAGTCATTCGCTGAAGTAAGACATGAGGTTCGTATGGTTTACGTTGCATGATTCTATGCATTTCTTATGTTTTTAATGACTGAACTTTCGACTAATTGCATGGATCAAATCCATGAGGTTCGTATTTAATCTGACTTGGATTTGTTTCATTTAAATAGAGGCTCAAATCCAACCAATCAACTGATAAGATGAGCTTGTGGATTTCATCCCGAAATGCAGATGATCCTGATGTTATTGAGACCATTGTAAGGTTCTTCAACCTTTTCCTTTTCTCAATGATATATGTACTGGATTTTCGCAGCTTGGTTGCCATTTTTGAGCTTCAAATGTTGACCGCCTTTGATAATGTAGCAAGACTACAAAGCCCTTTTAGAATTGGAACTTGAGGATCAGCGAGGACTTGACTCCATGAAAGATAGGATATTCCAAGAGATCATTGGACCAGATGGTCACGGATACTGCCGCACATATGGTGCTAGTGCTCCTCCGCGTTTGGTCTATAACTCTTTATCAAACACGGGTCAAATCAGTGTTAGAGAGATGCGGGAGATTGCCCAACATTTGGAAGACAACCTAAAAAACCACATAGAGACGAGACTTCAAGACTTCAGAACTGAATGGATGTCGAGTTGCCGGTGCCACGACGAGAGAGGCTCACGTTCACATGGACAAGTAAGCCAGGACTTGTTTTAAATGAGTGCTAAGGAAACTGCATGGCTGATGCATTACTGATTTTTTGTTCACTTCATTCCTTCTATTATCAAACTCGAAATTGCACTTTTCAAACTTAGCTCTTTTGGATGGTTGTTGTTGCCATCTTTATAATGTTATTTTGCTTATTCCAATACCTAACTAGTTCTCATCTTCTTGTGGATTGTTGATATGGGATTATTTTTGTTAGTTGGTTTCATTTCAATTTGTTCTAGGTTAGGGACTTAGGGGAAAGTTTGTGCATTTGATTTTATGTTCTTTCTAGTGTTTCAAAAAGAACTCGCAGAGCTAGTTGGTTTGATTTTATATTGGTTGAATGATATTTATGTCTTTCTCTTAAGTAATGCATTTAGGGGAATGACTTCCATTTTTCAGACGACTTAGAAAGGTCAGACCATACAATGATTGCCCCCACTTATTGGAATAAATATTAGGATGTTAGGTAAAATTGGCATCCATCAAGTTATTTTTTTTTTGCAAAGATCGGGACTTACGTTTCAATTATGAGGTAAGGTTGTTAGCTTTGCTTTAAGTCAATTTTGTGCTTTTCAATTGTAAACAAGTGTTCATCAGACAATTATGAGGGAGTCAATTGGAGATGGAACTGCTATGCTATCCAACAATGAGCAAACTGACGTTAACACCTCAATTGAACCAGAAGAAGACACCGAACAATCTGCCCACGGTGTGAATGATGGAGGTGTTGTCTGACATGGTGAATATGACGCAGTTTAGCATCAGGTTCTATGGACTTTTTGTTTTTTTTTGGTAAGGCTATATATATGGTTAGGTCGTTTGAATTTACAGGTTCAAGTACATTTTGGGATTTCGTAGTGTTTGTTATCGATATGCATGGATCTTTCTGTCTTCTGTTGGCTGGAATTAGTTGTTGGACTTCAAACAAGGTGTTTGTAGGATGTATTGGAATGGACCTTTAACTTGTGGTGTTGTTTGTATATATATGGTACTTGGGATAATTTGTAATGGTGGAAACCAGTAGCCTGCAGGTATATATATGTACAGGTCGACTTGGAGCAACGGCTCCTATCCGTGGCAACCATATTACAAATATTTGCATTAAAAAAAAACTAGCCATGGGGTCTAGCCGTCGCAAGATTGTTATACGGACTGCTGTAGTAGCTTCGGCTAAAAGCCGTGGCAAACTCGTAGCCACGACAAGTTTGGTGCGAAAACTCTCCCTCTAAATTTTGGGCGCCAAAAGTTTCGCCACGCTAACTACCGTGGCAAGACCAGAATATGGCGCCAAAAATTTCCCGCCTTCAATTTGACTAGCGACGGCATACAACCATCGCATATTGGTCGTCATTTTGAGCAAGGGTCGCTTGCCGTCGCTTTTGCCGTGGCTAATATACTTTCCATGACTTGTACCCGATGCTAGGATAATTTGCCACCGCCCGGTTTGCCACCCCCCCATTTGCCGTCGCTGTGCCGAAGCTAGACCCCTTTTGCCAAACAGTCCTTTTGCCACGACATTTTTCCGATGCAATTTTTTTTTGTAGTGTATATATATAGTTTAGATTGTTAATATTATTTCACAGACGTTGATGTCTTATCCTTTCTTTTTGGTCTTGCTATTGTAGGTTATTTACGACTTTGTTTACGATTTTCTTGGTAAGCTTTTTGAAATAACATGTTGATTGGTTACAAGGTATGTTATTTTGTTGTTTTCACTTATATATATATACTAGATTTTCATATGTTGTCAATAAAGTATAAATTCATTCAGATATTAGAAATTAGCTTTTCATATGCTATTTCCACTACTATGTTGTCAATAAAGTATAAATTCATTCAGATTTGAATGCCTCCTCCTACGATGCACCCCATTTGAACTCAGTCCTCTTCTTTGTGAGCTCGGTAAGTGGGGCCGAAATGGTGCTGAAGTCGCGCACAAAACGCCTGTAGAAGCTCGCTAGACCTTGGAAGCTGCGCACATGGCCGATATTTGTGAGGGTCGGCCACTCTTGGATCGCCTTGATCTTCGCCTCATCGACACGCAGTCCATTTGAGCTCACTACAAAACCAAGAAAAGACAATTGTTCATTACATAGTTCACATATCTTTAAATTAGCATACAAGTGTTCATTTCTTAATGTTTGAAGTACTACTTTAAGATGTGATTTATGGTCATTAGAAGATTTACTATAAATAAGAATATCATCAAAATAAACAACAACAAATTTTCCTATAAAGTTCCTAAGCACATTATTCATTAATCGCATAAAAGTATTTGGAGCATTAGTTAAACCAAAAGGCATAACCAACCACTCATATAAGCCAAACTTAGTCTTAAATGTTGTTTTCCATTCATCACCTTCCTTTATTCTAATCTGATGATAACCACTCTTAAGATCAATTTTTGAAAATATTGAAGCACCATGCAATTCATCTAGCATGTCATCTAAGCGTGGAATAGGATGGCTATATTTAACAGTGATATTATTAATATCCCTACAATCTACACACATTCTCCATAATCCATCTTTCTTAGGGACTAATAATACATGAACAACACAAGGACTTAAGCTTTCTCTAATATATCCCTTATCCAACAGTTTTTGGACTTGGGATTGGACGTCTTGGGTCTCAGTGGGATTCATACGATAAGCAGGCCTATTAGGCAAAGAAGCCCTTGGAATAAGATCAATTTGATGCTCAATTCCACGAATAGGGGGTAGACCTGCTGGTATGTCATCGGGGAACACATCCTTATACTCTTCAAGAAGAGATAGGATGTGAGAAGGGAGGGTAGCTCTAACCTCCTCACTCAACATCTTTAACCCTTTGCATAGGATCATGAGCGTTGTTTCCCCATCCATAAACTCGTCTAAATATGCACTCTTGGAAGCCAAAAGTACAACCTTAGGCCGAGATTGCGAATCCACATGGCTCGACTGAGCCGCCTTATCTAAATCACCTTTACTTACCTTGCGCTTCTCAATCTCGTCAGCCACTTGTGTTGGCGTCATGGGTTTGAGAACGACATTCTTTCCCTGAAAAGTAAAGGAGTAACGATTAGTAAACCCATCATGTAAGACCTTACGATCAGATTGCCAAGGACGACCTAATAAAATATGACAAGCTTGCATGGGCACAATATCAAATATAACATCATCTTCATAATGTCCTAGTTTAAAATGCACTTTAACTTGTCTATTTACTTTCAAGTTTGCATAGTCATTCATCCAATGCAATTTATAAGGTCTAGGGTGTTGTTTTTATAGGAGGATGGACAAGTATGAAATATAAATAAAATATAAAACAAACTGACTCCCTGTCTCAGCAAATAAATATAGGACTTCCTCCCGTTGTAGTAGAAGGCAGTCAGGATCGATCCACGAGGAAGCATATCAACACCCGCCTTTTCAGTTCCAAATCTCAGCAGAAAATCGACCAGAAGAGCGCTCGATATCGACCTTACCACTCAATATCGACCACATTGTAAAACTCAGAAACAAGCAGAAACAAACAAAAACAGCAAACCGTTCGATATCGACCTTACCCCTCGATATCGGCCAAAAATATCGACCAACAGTAGCTCGATTTCGACTTAAAATAGAAACTAAAACTCACAACTTTTCGCAGACAGAACTCAAAACGGATGAAATAAATCAATAAACTAAAGACTTCCAAAATCATGGTTTCAACACCACAACGATAACCATGTAAAATAACACATAAAGGCATAAAAGATCATTCTTTCCATCGAATAACCTTCGTTATTAACAAATAGAAAGATAGAGGCTTTCGCATAAACCCTAATTGTTACTAACCCATTTACACATAATTAATCCAAGTTGTATTAAGATCACTTTCGCTTCTATAACACAAACAAGGATCACCTTCAACTTTCGCAAAAGAATCATGCTCATAGGGATAGAAGACGAAATCGCATCAAAAGATTGTACCTTTATCGCATCACTTCACATGGCTACCGTCGGGCTCACCCCGACCCTAGAAGTTGGGTGACTACTCTCTCTTCATCATCAAGAAAGACATTAATAATAAAAGGGAACTAAATTTCATTAAATAAACTCAAAGAAAGATTACAACCGAACAAAGCCAAAACGCCTCTCGAGAATCTCCATCTTACTCGGCCACAAGCTTCTCTCTCAACCTCTCTATGTGACTAATTGTAACTGAAATTGAATTGGAATAAGAAGCCTAAAACTCAGCCCCTAAGGCTTAATTTATAGGGTTCATTCCCTAGCTAATCTAGGAAAGAAACATCTATCTATATCTAAATGTCTCTATCTAAAGACATAAAATTAAATTTGGAAATAAAATAAATATATCTAAAAGGAAACTAGGATTATGGTGGATAGATCCTCCTTCTCTTGATAGAAACTTGATAAATCTCCTCTTGAGTTGATAGAATATTTCTTGGTTAATGTGGAAGAAAGCCAGCTCAGCACTCGGACTCAGACTGCTCGATTTCGGCCTTTGTAGGTTGGTCGATATCAACCAAGGTTGGTTGATATCGAGCTACCTTCTCTGATTCGTATTCTGACACTCGATATTGGGCTCCAGGAGGAAAATCGACCAGGTTTCACTCGATATCGACCAGAGTGGTCGATATCGACCTCTCGCTTTCTGCTCTCATTTTCTGGTCGATTCCTAGTATCTCGACTCGGTTTTCTTCACTCAATATCGACCACGTGCAATCGATATCGACCTCTCCGTGATTTTCCTTGCTTTCTTCGAATTGCTGTAAACTGCCTCGATTTCTGCGAATCTAAACAGAAACTTATGTAGACTCCATAATTTGCAAATAAACATAAACTACATAAAATCTGAACTATTCTAGCCCGAATGTATGAAATGCATGCAGAAATCGATATAAATCTAAGTAGAAAACATGGCAAATTAGGCTCAGAACAAACACCCCACACTTAAGCTTGCTTGTCCTCAAGCAATACTTTTAATTGTCATACATGGGAAGAATTCAAAACTCTCAACATCTTAGATCCATTCTCATATGTCCCTGCAATCAGTTTCCGTTCTCGAAAAGGTACTAATGTCACAAATTCATGCATGTCCAAATAAAAGCAACATCTGCTCACAAAAGGAGGGTTATGCAAATCAATTCATAAGTAACAAAGCATTAATAATCAAGAGGACTTTAATTTAAGCTCAATAGGGAGTAGTTTGGTAAAAGGATAAGGGTGAGCAATGTTTGGCCATGTGGTGCTAATGATGGAGTATTTTCCAAACTTTCATACCACATTCCTTCTTCTTTTTATTTCTCACCTTTCTCTCATCGCTCAATGCTTTTTTCAATATTATGCTTTTACCTCTCTAACCTCAGCACAACCTTCTCGCGAGTCGCAAACATGGGTGTCATGTATGGCCCCAGATACATAGTGGTTCGGACTCCTCACCTGTGTGTCCTATCTCGCCAAACTATTATCTCAGCGAGTAGGGTTGATCTACCTTTATCTCCTGAGGTGATCGGATTTTCTTTCACTCATTAAATTTTCCATATATTTTCAATTTCCTACCAAACTCCAAATATGATAATAACAAAAACACAAACACCATATAACAATCTCCATAATTTAGCTTTCATTCTTAACATAATCCCCGGATAGGAAATAAGATAAAGAATGAGCAATATTTAGATCATGTGGAGCAATAATATGAAATAAGGCTCAATATAGCTTTTGTGATGCATAAGCATAGGTAAAGGCTAGGAATATAACAATATGAGCATTATATGGAAAATATAAAGTCCTCCATCCTCTTATCATGCAACATGTCAAAAGCAATTTCAAATTTTACCTCCATTCATGGTTTTCACAAAAATATGCACTTCATTGTGACTTCCCTTTACTAGACAATTTCATGCTATATCTCTAATGAATCAAATTTTGCATCGTCGAGTTCAATATTAAACTTCCATGACACTAACAAAAATTTTCAATGGGGGTGGTTTTAATAAACTTTGGACAACATGCATATAAGCACATAAATAAAATATGAAATCCAAAGTAGCCATGTGTAAGCAATTCAAGAAATAAACTTAAAAGTATGCACACATAATGTCAAATAAAGTTAAATATGCACAAAGTAAGCCCTTCCCCCACCCCATACTTAAACATTACAGTGTCCTCACTGTATAAAAAATAAGGGTAAAGAAAGAAACTCACTAGACAGGTGTGCTAATCGTCAGAAATCGAGTGCAGTGTTGCTGTAGGCCCTGGTCGATTTCGAGTGCTATGGTCGATATCGACCTAATATGCTCGAAATCGAGTTGCTTCTTCCTTCTTTATTCCTGCAAAAAATTGTTAGAAAATAAATACCCATAATAGAAAAACTTAAAAATAATGTCAAAAAACCAAAAACCAAAAACAACAATCCCAAAAACTAAATGTCTATTTGCAAGCTCTAGAATTTATTGTTCACCATGAAGGGGCCCATCTTCTTCTTCTTGAATTTGTTAGGGAACCAATGATCATTTGATTTGGAGACATAGACCTTGTCTCCTACCTCATATTCGTTGGGCTCATCATTGGAAACCCTGCATAAGCGCACATACCAAGACAAACCTCTCCCATGTATAGATAAATCTTTAATTGAAATAGGAGAAGAAAGATCTATACCTTGGCTTACCTTTGCAGATTCGGATATGGGATCTTCTGAGGATCGGGTCGATATTGAGTGGTAGTGGTCGATATCGACTGCTGCTGTTCTGGTGGAGATTCAGTCGATGTAGAAGAAGACTACTCGATATAGGCTGGTCGATATCGACCAGAGGTGGTCGATATCGAGCTCTGCTGCTCGATACTGGCTGGCTCGATTTATGGTGGAGTTGACTTGATATGGGGGGGGGGGTCGATTTCGACCTGGAGTGGTCGATATCGACCGGTTCTGTGGCTCAATCGATTTTTCTTGGGCGATTTTGACCCCATACTTAAGACCTGGCAAAGCATCCGAAAAATAGTTAGTCCATATCGACTTACCTTGGGTGACGTTGAGTGGATGCTCTGTTTCTTCGTTCAGGATGGCCATGATCTCCTCCACCCGTGCCTCCATATCCCTCTTTTCCAGCTCCTCGGGGGTCATATTTCTTACCTTAGGCTCCCCGCAAGTGATGTACCCGGATGATATAGACTTGACCTCTTCCATGGGACCTGTATGTCTTTCAGTTTTATTAGAGGAATACTCAATTACCTCATCGGTGATGTTGAAAGTGAGCACTCATTTCCTTACGGTTATGTTGGCATCCACCGTCGCCAAGAAGGGCCTTCCTAAAGTGATTGGACAAGGAGGGTCCTCTGCCATATCAATAACTAAGAAATTAGTAGGGACAAAGAACTTACCTACATGCACTGGTACATTGTCCACCATGCCTGTTGGGATGACAACCGTGTTGTTTGCCATATATAGTTTTGCATCCCCAGGCTCTAAGACACCTATCTTAATCTTGGACCAGATTGATAAAGGCATTATACTCACACTGGCTCCCAAATCACATAAAGCATTGAATTTATATTGACCAAATCCAATGGTTATAGCAAACTTACCTGGATTTGGCCTTTTCTCAAGTACGTCCATCTAGCTGCACTCCTCTGCGATCTCAGCCATTGATCGCTTTTTGCTTAGGATCTCACTAAGGAACTTGATATTTGATGACATCTCATTCAGAGCTTCTATGAAAGGTATTGTGACGTTGAGTCTTTGAAGCATCTTGATGAAACGCTGGAACTTCTTCTCTGTCGGGTCCTTAGGAGATTTCGTCGGGAAATGCAGCTTCTTTTTCGGCGGAGGTGCTGATGTCGAGTGGAGGGGGTCGATTTCGACTGGTGCCTGGTCGATATCGAGTTGATCTGCTGGCCTCAGGTTTTGTCGAGGAGTTGGGTCGATTTTGACCATAGAGGGGTCGATATCGACTGGGGACTGGTCGATATCGACTAGTCTCCAGTGCCCTTCTCCTCCGTCGTTTGCTCAGGCGTTTGCATCTGTCGCCCACTCCTTAGATTCATGGCAGCTATCTGTCCTGTAGATTTACCTTTAGGGTTAGGTTCAGAGGTTCGAGGGAGCGTACCTGATTATTTGAGGACGGATTTCCCCAAGCCTAGAATTGACACCATGCAACTGAGTGTGAATGGAATTGATAGAGTGCTTGGTGTATGAATGATTCATCCGCATCTCCTCAAGGATGGTCTGCAAGTCATCCTTCTTACCTTCTCTATCAGGGTGACTAGGGGCTTTGTAGGGCGGGGGGTTCTGATGCTGGGGTTGGCGATAATTGCTCCAGTTCTGATTCTGGTGTGGACCTGAGTAGTGTCCCCCGACGTACCTTACCTCTTCGTGGGTTTCTGCCGCTTGTACTTGATCGACGTGTGGGCACGCAGTGATGTTGTGCCTCACAGACCCACATTCCAAACAAGGCTGATTTTTAGAGAGGAATTTAACTTGTTTGGTAAGACGGCATACCTGGTCATTCTGGAATTGCTCCCCGACGTCTGGATCAACCTCCTTTGGTGGCACATATAATGGCATAGATGGGGCATGCCTTGCATACCTTTCGCCAGAAGAAGTCGAACAAGTCCCATATGTGTTGTCGTAGTTCGCCAGTGTCTCAAATACCTCCCAAGCACGGCGTGGAGTGTATTCGAGATATCCATAGGCAGTGTAGTTGTTGATCCTATCCTTAGTAGGCGCATCCAGGCAATTGAAGATGATCTCCTGGATGATGTAGGGCGGTTGTCCATGCGTAGGATAGGATTTCATAAGCCGTTTGTAGCGCTCCCAGACTTGTGCAAGTGTTTTCCCTGGCTTCTGTCTGAAAGCCGTGATTTGTTGTCTGAGAGCAGATGTGTTTGCTGGAGGAAAGAACTTGTTGAGGAATAGGTCCTGTAGTTCGTTCCAAGTGCGAATTGATTGTGCAGGCAATCCTTCCAGCCACTGTTGTGCTATTCCTGCAAGGGACCAACGAAAAGCCTTTAGTTTTAAATATTCTAGATTAACACTATCAGCAATTGCTTCACATAAATCTAGAAAAGTAGTAACATGCTCTAAAGGACATTTATTAATTCTTCCTCTAAATTGACTCCTCCTAATTTCAGTAATAAAAGAAGGACGAATTTCAAAATTAATAGCGGGGAGAACGATCGGCGATTCTTGAACTTCCAGAGTAGGATGCAGATACTCTTTTGCGTTGGCTGGGACATGCTCAATCCGCTCTTCTAGTTCCTTTCTTGCGTTGATCTCGCGATCTACCCTTGCCTCCCACAGTTGCTGATTCTGTGCATATTCCGCCTCTCGTCGAGCGTGTTATGCTTCTCTGTTGGTGAACTCATCTATCCGCAGGCGGAGTTGCTCAAGCTCCTGTGCTGGTGTGAGCTGGCCCAAATTCTTGTCGTTGGGATGAGTCGCCATAAGTCTCTTCCTAAGACTTTGCTGAAGATGGAAAAAGCGTTCTGGCTCGAGAATAGGGTCTATGGGTGTGCGATCAGTTCTTCACATGCACCTGAAAGGCAATAACAAAAAGAAACAAGTTAAAAGAAACTAAAAGGCGAAAAGGAGAGTAAAAAGAACTAAAAAGGGCGTGATTGATTGCTTCCCCGGCAACGACGCCAATTTGTTTCTGAAGGAGGATGGTCAAGTATGAAATATAAATAAAATATAAACCAAACTGACTCCCTGTCTCAACAAATAAATACAAGACTTCCTCCCGTTGTAGTAGAAGGCAGTCAGGATCGATCCACGAGGAAGCGTGTCAGCGCCCGCCTTTTAAATTCCAGATCTCAGCAGAAAATCGACCAGAAGAGCGCTCGATATCGACCTTACCACTCGATATCGACCACACTATTGATAGAATATGTAAAACGCAGAAACAAGCAGAAACAATAAAAAACAGCGGACCGGTCAATATCGACCTTACCCCTCCATATCGGCCATAAATATCGACCAACAATAGCTCCACTTCGACTTAAAATAGAAACTAAAATTCGAAACTTCTTTACAGACAGAACTCGAAACTGATGAAATAAATCAATAAACTAAAGACTTCCAAGATCAGGGTTTCAACACCACAATGATAACCATGTAAAATAACACATAAAGGCATAAAAAGATCATGCTTTTCATCAAATAACCTTCGTTATTAACAAATCGAAAGATAGAGGCTCTCGCATAAACCCTAATTGTTACTAATCTTTTTTCACATAATTAATCCAACTTGTCTTAAGATCACTTTCGCTTCAATAACAAAAACAAGGGTCACTTTCAAATTTCGTAAAAGAATCATGCTCGTAGGGATAGAAGACGAAATCGCATCAAAAGATTGTACCTTCACCGCATCACTTCACATGGCTACCGTCGGGCTCACCCCGACCCTAGAAGTTGGGTGACTACTCGCTCTTCATCATCAAGAAAGACATTAATAATAAAAGGGAACTAAATTGCATTAAATAAACTCAAAGAAAGCTTACAACCGAACAAAGCCAAAACGCCTCTCGACAATCTCCACCTTACTCGGCCACAAGCTTCTCTCTCTACCTCTCTTTGTGACTAATTGTAACTGAAATTGAATTGGAATAAGATACCTAAAACTCAGCCCCTAAGGCTTTATTTATAGGGTTCATTCCCTAGATAATCTAGGAAAGAAACATCTATCTATATCTAAATCTCTCTATCTAAAGGCATAAGATTAAATTTGGAAATAAAACAAATATATCTAAAAGGAAACTAGGATTAGGGTGGATAGATGCTCCTTCTCTTGATAGAACTTGATGAATCTCCTCTTGAGTTTATAGAATATTTCTTGCTTAATGTGGAAGAAAGCCAGCTCAGCACTTGGACTTGGACTGCTCGATTTCGGCCTTTGTAGGTTGGTCGATTTTGGCCTTTGGTCGATATAGAGCTACCTTCTCCGATTCGGATTCTGACACTCGATATTGGGCTCCAGGAGGAAAATTGACCAGGTTTCACTCGATATCGACTAGAGTGGTCGATATCGACCTCTCTCTTTCTGCTTCCATTTTCAGGTCGATTCCTGGTATCTCGACTCGGTTATCTTCACTCGATATCGACCATGTGCAATCGATATCGACCTCTCCGTGATTTTCCTTATTTTCTTCGAATTGCTGTAAACTGCCTCGATTTCTGCGAAATTAAACAGAAACTTCTGTAGACTCCATAATTTGCAAATAAGTATAAACTACATTAAATCTGAACTTTTCTAGCCCGAATGTATGAAATGCATGCAGAAACCGATATAAATGTGAGTAGAAAACATGGCAAATTAGGCTCACAACAGGTGTTGAACAGTAGAAAGTTGCAATTTACCAACCATTTCTTGACTACCTAAATTACAACAACTTCCTCCATCAATGATCAAATTAACAACCTTTTCTTTAACTAAACAGCGAGTATGAAACAAGTTCTCACGTTGATTGTCATCACAGGTAGTAGGAACAACACTTAAAACTCTTCTAACAATCAAGGACTCTCCATGTTCATATTCAACACCATCATCATCATCATCATAAGCTAAAAGATTAAGGTTTGGATCATCATTGTCATTAGCATGCTCATCATGTTCATCATAAGAATTTTCAGATTCATATTCTCCTAAGTTATTAACCATGAGAGTTTTCTTATTGGGGCAATCCTTCATATAATGACCTCTACCTTGACATTTAAAGCATACAATATCTCTAGATCTAGTGGTAGAAGGGTTAGGATTACTCTCTTTGGGGCTAGTAGATACCTAGACGAATCACGTCGGTTCCAAGGCGCCTTGCCTTTGTCGATGGACTGCTAAGATGCTCGGCTTTCTCCCTTCCATTAGGGCTGTTGTGCTCGATCTCGAGAACCCATGTCCGGCCTTCCTTGGGGCTGTTGTGGTCGGTTTTGATGCCAACCTTGCTGCTGCCCACTCGGCATCCTTCCTTGGCTCTTATAACGTTGTCCTCTTTCTACTTTAATGGCTAAATGTAAAAGCTCACTAGGAGTAGAATAAGGAAAGTAATCAATTTTATGAGCTAAGGCAGGATGCAATATTCTAAGAAACCTAGCATTAGTATCTTCATAAGGTTCAACTACATTTGCTCTAGCCATGTTTTCTTTGATTGCATTAAAAGTTACCTCAACAGTTTTTCTACCTTGCTTAAGATTTTCTAACCGTTGTCTAAGCTCTCTAGCATAGTGTTGGGGAACAAATCTACTTCTCATTAGTGCTTTTAATTGAGTCCAAGAAGCGATAGATGCATCAAGGGCTCTTCTTCTTTCTTTAACTAGATTATCCCACCAAATTAAAGCAAAGCCAGTAAATTCTATGGAAGCTAGTTGCACCTTTTTAGCATCTGAGAAGTTATGATAATTCTAAATCTGATCCATTTTAGTTTCCCAATCAATGTAAGCATCTGGATCAGTTTTACCTTCAAAAGGAGGAATCTTTACCTTTACCTTACCTATGCCGTCCTCGTCAGGATTCCTAGGCTCTTTGTATTGGTATCGACCTCCTCTATCGTTCCGCCTCGGGTGTTGCTCCCAACACTCCTCTTCTTGGAAGTTGTCATCGCGCTCCGAATAGTAGAACTCCTCTTGGAAGCCTCGGCCCCTCCCTCTTCCTCGTCCTTGCCCTTGCACATTAACAAATCCATTATTTCTACCATATCTCTCCCCTCGTGGAGAGTTGTTCTCATGAAAAAAAGGATTATTTAAATTAGGGTTAGGATTAGGATTAGGATTTCAGACTTCCCTTTCATCGTTAGGCGTATCGTCACGCCTTTGATTGCCTTGACCACCAAGGTTGTTAGAACCTGTCGGCCTAGCCTCCAATGCCGTCAGTCTATCCATCATCGCCGCCAAAGTGGCATTGAGAGTGTTCATGGTGTTGTTGAACATCTCAGGTAGACCTATCAAAACATAACCCGATCCGAAAACCCGACCCGACCGTCCGAAATTTTTTGGGTCAAGACCCGAAAATTTTGACTCGGAAATTTTTTCGACCCGAACCCGAAAACTCAGAAATTTTTCGGGTAATCTGGGTTTCGACCCGGTGACCCGATTGACCTGGTAATTTTGACCCGATTTACCCGGTGACCCGATTGACCCGTTGATTTATAATTAAATATAATTAAATTTTTTTATATTTAATTAAAATTTATCGTAAAATTATCAAATTATGATTTTTTTAATTTAAAAAAGAAAAAATTGACAAACCCGAAATCGACCCGAACCCGCCCGAAACCCGGTCAAACCCGGGTTCCAGTCAACCCGAAAAAACCGGAACCCGTTTTACCCGGGACCCGTTTTAGCCGAGACCCGAAGTGACCCGACCCGAATGACCCGTTTGCCAAGTCTAATCTCAGGTGACGATGTTGTGTTGGAGGCGTTGTCGTTGCCATTGTTGGCATTGTTCTCATCGTTAACCTGATTAGACATAGCAAATAAAACGAACAAGGAATTATGTAAAAGATTAGCAAAATTATAAACAAGCTCACAATGTGTTTCGCTCACACTCCCTCTCTAATTGGTATGTCACGCTTGTTGGGGCAATCCGCCTTGGGCAAATCAACACTCAAGCAAAAACCTAACAATCAAAGTATATATGAGAGAATGAATGAAACAAGACACAAAGCACTCGATAATCAAGAGAGAGTACTCGACAGTCCTCACAAAGCAAGCAATAGCACTCGAAGTGGGGGTAGAAGTGCTTGACAGAACTCAACAATGAATAAAGAGTACTCGATCAAAGATGTAAGCACTCGACACTAACAATTCAAGCACTCGACAGTAGCAATAAGTACTTGAAACAGACAAGCGAATACTCGACAATGAGAGAAGAGTATTCGACGACAACAAATAACACACAAGAGCACTTGATATCAGGGAGAAGTTCTCGACAATAGAGAAAAATAAAGAAAATAGAAGAAAACTTAGAAATTTACCTCTTTTGATTGAAAATCTTTAAGTTAGGATGTTGTAGTTGCAAGGTAGGGTTTCAATTTTGTATTTTGTGGAGGTAATGTGTTTGGAGAAAGGCTATGTCGATTAGGGCTAGGAGAAATCACCAAAAAGTTTGGTCCTTGGAGCTTTCTTGCACTAGATAGATCAATAAATCTTTTTTTTTTACTTACTTTTGCCCCTAGTGAATTTCACCCTCCTAGGTCCAAGTTCAATCTCTTTTTTTTTATGAGAAATTTCGAAACTGATTTTTTTTTGACCTAATGCAAGAAAGACTCTAAACAATATAAAAGGACTCGAAAATTCTGAAATAAAAGGTGAAAAGATAGAATTTGTAGCCCTAAAGATAAATATATAGACAACTTTGGATAAATTTGGTAAGTAGATCTATCTTAGCCTTAAAGATATATGTGATAGATAAAGGAATTAACTACCACAAAAATCTGATTTTTAATTAAGGCAATGGAATAGATAGAATAAGATAAATCAAATAAGCAAAAGATAGAAAATAACAAACTAGGGTTTCTTGTGGTGTATATGGGATGGTCGACCAAGCTTGACTATGGGGACAAGATGATGCCGTCGGCTTAGGGGTGTTCACTAGGGTTGTGCGCACCACTTTGGTCGACTCCACGGTCTCGGCTAGGCTTGTGTTTAGGCTATGCAACCACAAACAATCACAAACAAAAGATTAGTGCAATAATCAATTAAAGAACAAGAAGTAAAAGACCAAAACAAGAAAATTACTCTTTTTGTGGGTTTTTGTGTTTATGAAAAGAAAAGACTCTATCTTTGATGTTGGAAACCAAAGCTCTGATGCCAATTTGATATGAGGTTAGCGTAGTCTGGCCTAATCTTCGACAATCAAACAAGAAACTAAAGAACGGAAGAAAGAAACAAGAAAGACTCAAACAAACGCAGCAAGGCTCAAAGGAATTGATCAAGAACTTCAAGATCGACCAAGAAAGCGATCCAGAACACCAAGAACAAGATGAACTCGATGTCGACTAAGGGTCAAGGACTCGACACAGCAATGTAGTAAAAGAAAGACTTGAAATTTATGACTTGACACGACCAATAAGGACTGAGTCGATCTATATAGAACAAGATAAAGACCCTAGACCTCCTCAGAGGGTAGGAACCAATACCAATGACTATATAACCCACCTCTACAACCCTACACAACCAAGCGGACAATTTGGAGGCACAAGAAGGGGGCTAGTGGATACTAGGATCACCCAGTCTTGCGAAGTTGATGAACACAAAGCAAACCAAGCTGAGACAATAACCAATTTGCAATAGATGAGCTCCGCTTCTAATCGATCGACTTGCACTCAAAGTGTTTCAAACAATATGAGAGAATTCTAATTCATTAAGTTCCAAATTGTTCTACATGAGGGAATCGACATTATATAGCCATACAAGGCTGATTTGGGCCGATTCTAATGAATAAAGAAGATGAAAGAAGATAAAAGACTACTTAAAGGAATTAATTAAATAACCTCTAAAGTTTCATAAAATAACTTAAGTAAAAATAATACTAAAAATAGTAACATAAAGGGGTCTTAACACTTAGACAAAATCGGCAATATGTAGACTAAGAGGGCTCGACCTCTTCTTGAATCCCAATGCACATGTATGTCTTCAACGTTGCCTCCGGGAGTTGAACCGTGCCCGAGAACAATGCGTGACTCACAAACATGAATGAGCCTCTCTGAAGCTTCTTAGCTCGAGCTCAAGTCATAGGTCCTTCTCTTAAGATGATAGGTGTGTATGGAGCTGGAGAAGATGGTCCCGCATCACATCCCATCCATTCTCTTTATCCATCCACATCCACTAAAATCCTCCCCGTTGCCAAACACAGCCTAAATCAATAAATGAGGGGGAGGCTGATGCGAATGAATGAGAGCTGTCCACATGGTTCGCTTGCAACTTGCAAGGGAAGAGACGTAAGTTTACCCAAACAATTTTTTTTTGTTGTTGAAATACCCAAAGATTAATTTATAAGTTAGGTGGTAGTACGTGCGTAGATCGTTGAATTCGTTGGCAGTTGAGTTAGGTCTAACTAATAATCACTAATACCCCGTCCCACATTAAGGTAATAATCACTAATACCCACTAATACCCCGTCCCACAAGTTCAAGCTCAACCTTGATCATCTCAAAAAACGATGTTATGAAATCAACGGTATAATTTGATTGTAGTTTATACATTAAGGTAATGAAATGAGAGGTATAGAGAGATTAGCCTCTTCCTTTTTATAATTTTAAATTTTTTTTAATGAAAATGTAACATGATACATATATAAAGGGGAAGCAATTTCCTATGGTTATAGAAGAAACCTTTTAAAAAGAGGTAGATAAAGTGACAATAAATTTGAATAAAAAATAAATGGTGTGTAAAATTATGATAAAGAGTATTAACATTAGATATGATATTGGGCCTATTTTCTAGTTGGGTTAGCTGGTTATAGTTTGGACCTAAATCCAAGTTCTGTATTGTTTGGTTTGTATAAACACTTTGCTCTGTGCACTTGCTCGAGTAATGAAATCAGTTGATCAGTTCCCTCTTCTCCTTCACTCTCTCTTCTGTGTGTTTTTCAAGAAACTCAACTGCAATTCTTGAATCCATAGTGGTATCAGAGCTCAGATTTTGATTCCAGCTCGTCTTCCGCAAGATTTGACTCAGTCGATTCCTGTGCTATCTTTTTTCAAAGCTTTGAAGGTTGCCATAGGAGACGTGACGACTGACAACAACCGAATTGATTCGAACGATCCATTCTACCTCCATCCGATCAACAATCCAGGCACAATGCTTGTCATACCTGCCTTTGACGGTCGGAATTTTGGAGAGTGGAGGCGCTCGGTGCTCATCGCGTTGTCGACAAAAAATAAGCTTGGATTTCTCAACGAGGATGTCGTCAAACCAAATTTGGGATCTCCGAGGTTTCAACCATGGAAACAATGCAATGATATGGTCATTTATGGGATACTAAACAACTTGAGTGCATAAATCAAGAAAAGTGTGATCTACAACGAGAGCGCACATGGAATTTGGCGCGCTCTTGAATCCAGATTTGACAAATTGGGAGAAACACAATTGTTTACAATCTAGAGGGCGATCAGTCATGCTGAGCAAGGTACGACTTCCTTTCCAACCTATTTCACCAAAGTTAAAGCTCTTTGGGATGAATTGGATAGCGCTAGAAGCAGGCCAGTGTGTACTTGTGGTTTTGCAAATGACACAGTGAAATTTGAGGAAAAGGAAAGGCTGAGTTGATGATGAGATTGAATGACTCATACATCAACGCTAGGGGTTCCATTCTGATGATGGATCCGCTGCCTAGTATTGATCGTGTCTATTATCTTCTGGTTCAAGAAGAAGATTAGAGGGATGTGAAGCACAACTCTAGCATCACTGAAGGTTTGTCATCACATGTCAATGTCCAAGCGCCTGTTAAAGGTGGAGAGGTTGTGTCTATGTATGCTAAGACACAAGGTTTTCAAGGCCCTCAGAAAGGGAATTTGGCTCACAATATATTCATCTGCTGGTACATCTTCAGGGAAGAATTCTTCAGAGAGGAAACTTCTCTTTTGCAAAAACTGTAGGAAAACCAATCACACTTTGGATCGATGTTTCTTTTTGATTGGTTTTCCTGCTGGTTATGGCAAGGACAAAAACAAGAAACCTGCTTGAGATAAGTTTGCTGGCAATGCATCTACATCAACTAGTAGCAATTCTGAATTTTCTCCTTCACAGCTTGCTCAGGTAGCTCTCTTGTCGATGATTTCACAGGATTTTCAAGTAGCTCTCTTGTCACACATGTTCTAAATGGGGTCACCTGGATTGTATATAGTGGGGCGAGTGGCCATATGTGTGGTGATGCTACCATGTTTGCACCCATGTATCCCCTTTCACAGCCCTTTGTTATCACTTTATCCACTATAGAGACTACAACTGTGACTATGGCAGGAACAGTTGAAGTGATGAGGGGCTTGAAATTGGATAATGTTTTGCTCATTCCAAGGTTCATGTGTAACCTCATATCAGTGGGAAAGATGATCAAGGATTTGAGTTGTTTTTTACTTTTCACTCCAAGTGGTTGCTATATGCACAGTCCTTTGATGAAAGCGCCTTTGAAGATTGGTGATAGGATTCGGGATCTGTTTCTATTGCAGCCATCTAAGGGTGATTACATGAAAGCTTCAGCTCCTAAAAGTAAACTTGTTGCTGCACTTGATGCAGAACTATGGCATAAGAGGTTGGGTCATCTTCCTCCTCCCAAACTACAAACTCTTTCTTTCATTTCTAGTAATGATGAATGTAATAAAGTAGGGGTGGGCACAAATCCCGCAAATTCCGATCCCGTCCCGGTCCCGTCCCGATCCCGTCCCGATCCCGGTGGGATTTAGGACAAAATAGCGAATCCCGTCCCGATCCCGTCCCGCAAAAATTATGCGGGACGAAACGCGGGACGATCCCGGTGGGATCCCGCAAATCCCATCCCGTCCCGCATATAATAATAATAATAATAATAATAATAATTTTTATAATAATAATAATATTATAATATTATAGACTAATAATAATATATTATTAGTATTATTATTTTGAGCAAATATTATAATTATAATTATAATGATAATCTTCCATTTATAATAATAATAATAATAATATTTGTTTATAATAATAATATTATTATTATTTGAGAAAATATTATTTATAACTATAATAATAATTTTCAATTAATAATAATATAATATAATATAATTTAATAATAATATTATTTTATAATAAAATTATTATTATTATTATTATATTATTATATCATATTATATTTTTTTCTTGTAAAGTATAATTATTTTATAATAATAACAATAAAAATAAGTAATATTATTATTATTATTATTATTATTATTATTTTAATTATAACATGAGATTATTATTATTATTATTATTATTATTATTATTATTATTATTATTATTATTAAACCCATTTAGAGCTACAAGAGGCAAAGAGCTAAATACAATATTCTTCCCAACTATTAATCGATAATGAGACAATATATGGTGAATCTCGTCTCAATTCCTTTCCGTCCTGATCTAGTAAGATAATGTAGCCAAATATGTTGAACATTATAATTAATTATACAATCATTGTATGAATTAATAATAGTATTATAATATTCATATTAATAATAATATTATTACTATTATTATTATTGAATAATACAGTTGAGAAGAATACCGTATTTAACATATTATACAAAATAATGAATTATGAAAGCATTTTTCACTTTGCAAATTTATATAATATTTTATTATTTTTATATGCGGGACAAGGCCCGTCCCGTCCCGATCCCGTCCCGTCCAGACACCATCCCGTCCCGAAAAAAAAGTGTCAATCCCGTCCCGATCCCGTCCCGTAAAAATTTCGCGGGACGAGTCCCGTCCCGGCTCAATCCCGTCCCGTCCCGTGCCCACCCCTATAATAAAGGCATCAAGGCGTGTGACGTCTGTACCAAAGCTCGGCAAACCAGGTTGCATTTCCCTGACAATTTGATTTCAACCACTGTTAGTTTCGATTTGATTCAACCAGGTGTCTGTGGACCTTGTCAAATTCCCACACGTGATGGTCACCGATTTTTCATTACACTTGTGGATGATTTTACTCGACATACTTGGGTGAAATTTCTGCCCAAGAAGAGCTATGCTTTTACTGTGATCAAGTAATTTTTGTCTTTTGCAGAGAGACAATTTGGATGGAAAGTTCGAATTCTTCGCAGTGATAATGCTTTTGAACTGGGATGTTCATCTGAGAATGCTCAGTTCTTGCTTGACAGTGGGATTATTTATCAAAATTCATGTGTTGCTACGCCCCAACAGAACGGGGTTGTTGAACGCAAGCATAAACATCTCTTAGAGGTTGCTCGAGGTCCGATGTTTGAATCTAATTTACCTTTGAAAATTTGGGGGGATACTGTACTCATGTCAACGTTTTTGATCAATAAGTTTCCCAGCAGGGTCTTGAAGAATAAATTTTCATGAGCTGCTGTACTCCAAAGCACCAGATTATGATATGTTGAGGTGCTTTGGTAGTTTGTATTTTGCCTCCACCCTTAGTCATGGCAGAGACAAGTTCTCTCCAAGGGTTGTTCCGTGTGTTATGTTGGGATATCCGATTGGAAAAAAGGGGTATAAATTGTTGTGTCTTGATAACAAGTAAGTTATCAATTCTAGAGATGTTCAATTCCAAGAGAGGATTTTCCCTTACAAGAGTAAATCTTCTGCTTCATCATGTATTGATGTCCCATCTTACTCTATTCGTGGGGAGTCTGTTGTGATAGATGAGGAGGACATTGCCCTAATTTGATCACCTGCTCCTTCCATCTCTGTTGATAATTCAGGTACACAGGTTAGTGGTGTAAGACGATCAACAAGAGTTTCACACCCTCTTGCCTTCTTGTCTGATTACATTTGTGGGCAAGCTTGTGCATCTATACATACTTGCTTTCATACAATCACCTCCACGGTCTGTTTTCCAAAGGTTAGGCTACCGCTAGACACACACCCAGATTTTGAGCCTTCTTCATATGATGATGCTTGTCGATATCAGGTGTGGTAAGAAGCAATGATAGTTGAATTTGAAGCTTCGAATGCCAACAAGACATGGTATGTGGTTCCATTGCCTAAAGGAAAGAAGGCTATCGGATGTTGTTGGGTATATCAAGTCAAGAGGAAAGCAGATGGTAGTCTTGAACGATATAAGGCAAGGCTTGCTGTCAAAGGATACACACAAAAGGAAGGGGTCGATTTCAATGAAACTTTCTCTCCGGTAGTCAAGATGAATGCTGTACGAGCTTTGATTACTGTTTCTCTCAAGAGAGATTAGAAAATCATGCAATTGGACGTTAATAACGCCTTTTTACATGGAAGCTTAGACGAAGAAGTTTATATGAAGCTTCCACCTGGGTTGCAAGTTGCTGAGTCCAATATGGTTTTCCGGCTTCAACGTTCTTTATACGAACTCAAGAAGGCCTCGTGTCAGTGGCATGCTCATCTCTCCCTAGCTCTTAATACCAGAGGTTACACACAATCTAAAAATGACTACTCTTTGTTCTATAAGAAGCAACTTTCCGAGGATGTGTTTGTGGGGATTTATGTAGAAGATTTGCTTCTCACTGGGAGTGATGTCTCTGAAATGGTTGCCCTCAAATCCTTTTTAGATGCTGAATTCCGAATTAAAGATCTTGGGGATCTACACTTGTTCCTTGGAATTGAATTTGTGAGAACTAGCACATGTATGGTTCTTACCCAGAGGCATTTCATGATTGATTTGTTGAAGGAATTTTCATGTTCTGGATCTGCATGCAGTGGTGAGCCCCCTTGAGCCTCAGATTCAATTCGTGCTCAACTGGCTGACTTCCTCACCAAAAATGTTGCAGGCATTTGGTTACAACCTCTTCTTCGCAAGATCGGAGTTGTTGTTACCACGTCTCGATCTTGAAGGGGGGTATTGACATTAGATATGATATTGGGCCTATTTTCTGGTTGGGTTGACTGGTTAAAGTTTGGGCCTAAATCCAAGTTTTGTATTGTTTGATTTGTATAAACACTTTGCTCTGTGCACTTGCTCGAGTAATGAAATCAGTTGATAAGTTCCTCTTCTCCTTCATTCTCTCTTCTGTGTGTTCTTCAAGAAACTTAGCTGCAATTCTTGAATCCATCAAAGAGAAAGACTATAGAAATGATACTTCTTAAAAACTTATTATCATAACTTCCATTATTATGAATTGCCATTCTTATAAATTTACAAAAAGTCATTTATGTAAGTTATTAAGATAAGATATATGGTTCGTATGAGACGGAGTTAATAAACTGACTAAAATTATAAACAGGGTAAAATTTATAAACTGTTGGTAAAAAACAGTTAAAAATTTAAACAACAAGATAATCTTCGTATGGGGCGAAAAACAGTTTATTTGTAAAAAAGTAGAGTTTATTTGGTTGTTATTAGGGGTATTGTGGTACTTTCAAACCAAATAAGATAAAAGAGAAAGGTAAAACACTACTTTTGTAAAATAAACCCCAAAATAAGCTTCATTTTGTAGCTTATTGACAAGAGGAAAACCTGTCGTTGTTCTTGCCAAAGAATACTCAAACTCACAACTAGTATAGTGTGTAAGCAAGAGGTCGATCCATAGGGAAATCTAATAAATTCAAGTGTCAATTCTAATCGCTAGTAAGAAGATGGGGGTTTTTGGTGTGAAAAGATCCGCCTTTTATCAAAGCGGAAGCAAGCAAACAAAGTAAATATATTGTAGAATTCAGTGGAGATCAATAGGTTCACCTACAATTTATCACTTTAATTGATGAATTCGATCCTTGTTTCAACCTCTAGTTTTTGTCTTTTCCTATCAATGTCCTTGTCCAGATCTTAGGTAGATTACTAGTCCTACGAGTCCTAGCAACCCTTATCTCTAAATAACCCTAACACGGTTAAGATTCAACCTAGAGATAGCATTAAGATTATGAATTAACCAAGGTACACATAATATCAAGCTACGAGTCGATATTCAACATGTATTCAACTTCCTACACATCCAATTAGTCCTACGAGTCCTAAAGGGATATGATTGCCACTTGGGTTAAGGTTCGCTACGAGGAATCTGCAAAACCCTAGTAATTGAATGAATCTACTCTAACTAATTGATCAGGCCAGAGAGAATAAAACACATTCAAGCAATTAAGCACAAGGAAGTCAAAACATTGCAATAGGAATAAGAACTAGATTAAGAAACTCACAATTCAACAATCAAAGATCCAAACTGTAGGCGAAACCTTGAGAGTTTAGTTGCTCATGCTCAACGGCGCGCTCAACAATGGAATAGAGTGCATAAGGTTAGTGAAATAATAAACTAGAAAAGTCTTAAATAGCTTCTAACAAGTCGGCCAAATAAATAAACTAAAACCCTAATAAGAGTCCAACACTGTGTCAGCGTTTCTGCGGAGGCCGCGGGGCAGCCAACCCAGGCCGCGGGGCGGCCGGCGATTGCGAAATCTTTCGTCAGAGCTACGAGCCGCGGGGCGGTTTCCTTGGCCGCGGGGCGACTTTTACTGTTCGCAGAAACTTTTCCTCTTCGAATTTGGTCTCGATGTCAACACGAAAGTTGTAGATCTCGGAAAGAGCTTTCCAACGCATGTTTATAATAGTCAATCGGACCACCGAGGCCTCCAGAAAGTGCGAAACAAGTTCAGCATGTCTGGCGACAACTTCTGTTGACTTGTTCTTCATTTAGGCTCTCTAACTTCGATTCCGCTCCCGGGCTCTTCACTTTTCCTCCTCCTCTTCACTCTTCCTTCATCCAAGAGTCTCCTAATTCCTCGTCGGATCCACATTTACCTGAAATAATCCATAAAAGCGTGTAGATTCCGACTCCACCAACAACACAAGTATAAATGCAAATCTAGCTTAACCTTATACGTTATGCACATCTAAATCATGCTAAATGCATCCTAATATGCCTACTTAAATGTGTGCTATCACTTATTTTTAAACTCTTTTTTTTTAACTCCTTTTAGTTTATTTTTAGCATCCATACAACAATAAACCTTATTTATTTTATAAACAACCCCAAATATTAAAATTTTAGCAGGTTACAATTCTTACCATACACACCCATAGTAATGGAGAATTAGTAGTAATAATACCTAACTTTCAAACAGGGGAAGTTGATTTTCATTTTATAAAAAAAGAAGAAGAGGAAATATCAATGTATAGTTTTCGAGGAAAGTGGAATTCCCTTATTTTATAAGGATTAGACTTTTCCAAAATATAGATTCTATACAACACAATAAATTTTAAACTATTTTTATTCATTAACAAAAGGAGCTCCAATTAATTGCAGTTCATTCGTTATCCATCGGAATCATTTTAAACTCAAAATTATGTGCGTATTTTCTTAAATTTTGTACGTGTGAAGCTTGAATAGTCGATTTGTGCATAATATTGCTAGTGTGCAGGGCCGTGCCAAATATTTTGGACGCCCCGTACAAAAATTAAAATAAAGTAAATTGTATTGATTAATAAATTAAGAATAGGATAAATATAAAAATAATAATCATTATTTAAAAAAAATTGTCTATAGAAATATTTCCTTAAAAATGAAAAAATATTATACTCATGATACAATATTTATAAATATCTACAAAATAAACTATCTTGATTAAATTTTAAGTTAGTTAAATCAAAATAATTACAATTATGATGATAATTAAATTATTTTTAAATATCGTACGAAATATTAGCATAAAAAAGGCAGTAGAATAAATAAAAACATATTTTTATTGGAGGGAATTAAAGGAAATAACCCTTGCCCCGGTTTGGTTTGCACGCCTAACCCACTAACCGTTTCTAATTGCAAGGGTTAGACCCACCCCCCTTTAAAAAATGGCAAGGTAGCCGGTTGGAATAAGGGTGTTGAAACGGGTTGTTGGGGGTCATTAAAGAAGGGAGAGAGCGTGGGAGGGAGGAGGAGAGAGAGGGCAGTTTTTAAAAACCCGTCACTTCCAACTGTGTAAAACAGAGAAGAGGGAGGGTAGAAGGCACGAAACCGCCATTCTTGAAACGAGAAAGGAGAAGAAGAAGGCAAAGGAAGGAGACGAACCTGGGAGTAAGGAGGATAAGAAGTCGTCGGATTGCAAGCCAGTAAACCCGACAACGTGTAGAAGACAACCCTGTGGGCGTTTAGAAGAGAGGGACCGACGGTTTTCAAGTAAGTAAACCCTAACTCTACCGATTTAGTACTGATTGCAGAAATTGAAAGGATGAGGGACCAATTGAAGAACCTAATTTGTTTGCCAAGGTTTGCAATTGGACGAAAGAACGGGTGGAATATCCGCCCATGTCATGTGGGATGTAACCGGCGTCTAGTATGAAAACAATGGGTGGAAATGTGGGAACGGGGATGTTCGAGTCGGGGAGAGAATGAAAGTACCATTGTGGTGATGATATGGTAAAGGTCTTGAATGAGGAGGCAAATTAGGGGAAATCGATACATGTATTGTGTGAATATTTGGCAAATTGGTGAAATTGGGGAAAATGTGGGAATTGGGGAAATTGGTGAGATTGGGGAAATTGGATAGATTTTTATAGATAGAGGGAAATCGGGGAACCTATATGTGGGTAAAACAATTTCAGGAACAAGTTATTAAATGTAAATGCTGTTACATTGTAACATGTCATGTTTTGAATAATTAGTTGCCATGTTTAATAGGTTTCCTGTCATGTTTAAATGCAAAATTGCGCGACGTATATTTTGTGGAAGCTATAAAATGGTTACAATGCTCAGTGATAAGTATAGGGTAAGATATGGTGAGGCTAGAAATTTACTGTCATGTTAAAATGGTCACATGACATGTTAAAATTGTCGCATGAAATGTTATATGAACCTACCGTCATGTGCATTGTGACTGGTGTGATGAAAATGTGCAAATGTTTGAAGAATGCTAAAGTATTGCTCCCCAACCTGCAGGGTATCAAACAAGAACATGGGTGGTTCAGGAGAAAGAAGGGTAATGCAGACACCGACAACATGCGAGGTATGGTTTGGGTAGTGTCGATCAAGGGTAGAGTGTTTTACAGATGAGTCGCTCTAACATTCCACCGTACCGTGCAGGCAATATATGCCGTCCCCGTGGACGAGCATTTCAAGTGTAGGTGCAACCAATACGCCAGGCTCCCTGTCCTTTCAAAGCTAGACCAGTACCTGAGCGCCTCAGACTGGAAGCATTTGTGTGAAAGCCAGTTTGGCGGCATTGCGAGGCTCGATGCCAAAGTTTAGTTCTCAGCATAGCTAGTCCACTACGTCCTGCAGCGGCAGCTGCGGTCGAAAAAGGTAAATGAAACCTGGTACATGATCCAAGGGTCCATAGTCCGGTTCTCCATCACGGAGTTCGCGCTAGTGACCGGACTGAAGTGCTCGGCAAACGTGTTGCGGACTGTGGACACTGAGGCGGACAAGGCTGTCTGCTTAGAGTTCTTAGGGTCGGAGAAGATGAGGATGGAGGTCTTCGAGACGGAGTACAAAGTGGCGATGAAGTCCGAGCGTTCCGCCGCCAAGCGCTTTAAGTTCGCGCTCATAATGCTGGTGGAGGCGGTGCTCTTTGCGAAGGAACCCCGCAACTTTATTCATGGGTGGGTTGTAATTATGGTGTCTGACACTGAGGCGTTCTTGCGTTACCCGTGGGGGTGACTGTGCTACGAATGAACCCACGAGTTCCTCTACCGGGCTATTGAGCGCAAGCTCCAGCACGGGGTCAGCAGCTCTCGCCCGCCGTACTTGTTAGGCGGCTTCCCTCTTGCATTCCAAGTATGGACATAAAGCTCACATGACAAATAATGATTTAAATTGGACACTGACTCGTGGTAACTGGACATAGGCACTGTGCATTGTAAAATGCAAACTGGACACGATTAAATGCAATGTGTCGACATGTCATCACCTGGTTTGTTCTTTTTGTTTGTAGTTGTGGGTGTACGAGGCTCTGCGGCCAGTTGCAAGACAATTTACCGACACCAGGGACATCATAACCTACCCTCGGTGCCTGCGGTATAAGTCAAAAGAGCACAATATCATGTATGATTCTCTTGCCTCCCTCATCCAGCAGTCGAAGGACGAGTTGGGCATGTTCGACGAGGTGGACGCTGTTCGGACAGTCCTCCTCCCGGATGCCGAGGAGGTGAGGAATGGGGTTATCCTTGGCTCCATGTTCGCGTCAGAGAAGCCGGATAAGTTCTTCGACGACCTCGTGGTGGAGTATAAAGGGAAACATGCGCCGAGCACGACGGAAGCATCCGGGTCAGGCACGAAGAGTGAGGGAAGTATGATGGCTACCCAAGTGGATGTGTCAAGGATTTTGTCTAAGATGGATGATTTGGGGACGAGCATATTGGCAACGTTTGACGAGAGGATGGAAAGGGTTCAGGCGGCGATGCAGGAGCTGAGAAGGGAGGTGAGGGGGAAGAAGCGAGGCGAGGACGAGGTGACACACTCGTAGGACATACATGTAACTTATGTTGAGGAAACCGAAGATGTCGAGTTGCAATCGAAGGAGGTAAGATGTTCAATTTGTCATGTCAGTATCCATAACCATCATGTATAAAAATATGAGCGTCATGTATAACAATATAGGCGTCATGGTAACATACCTTTCCCATATTTGCTTAGGGTGAGGAAACTGGTAAGGAAATGGGCTAGAAATCGGGTACTGATGCAGGTGAAGATGAAACCACCAAGACAACCTCTGAGGTAAGTACTCTAACTGAAATCGTGATGTCAGTTTTGTGAATGACGGTGACACGAACTCATAATCTGTAGGAGATGGGTAAGAGTAAGGGACCAGTCCATGGGGAGACCGAAATGGGTTGCGCTGGAGATCGACCTAGCCGAGTGGACTGTCCGTGTGTATGATTCGGACACTCGTCTGACTCCTGAGCGACATTTGCCCGGCCTTCTGAAGCCCATCACGAACACCCTGCCCCCGCTGATGGATGGCCAGCAGGAGCTGCACACCAAGCATGCAGGGAAACTGCCATAGCCGTTCAAGTACAACCGTGTGAAGGGGATCCCTCAGAACAAACAATCGTAAGTCGTCGTTGTCCATCTTATTATTTATAGTGTAATTGCTGCGAATTAGGTTTGACACATATACTTTTTGCGATGCAGAGGAGACTTCGGCCCCTACACTATCCGTTTCATGCAGATGCTCGCATCAGGCGACCGCGTATTCAAAGGGGTGGACGACGCCTTTATCGATGCCTACCGCCTAGTCCTCTGTGTCGCCATCTAACACGGTGCCTTCCGACCCAGCCCCGATCCTCAATAGTTATTTCCCGCGTCTCCAATTACAAGAACATTGTTGGTTTTACTGTTGTTTGGACATGTTGTTGGTGGGTTGAACATTTGTGCTGTCGTAGGATTTAATTTGGTTGACTTTGGTATCGACGGTATGTCGTTTTGGGAAACCTAGGGCTCAGGTTTTGAAACTATGTTGTCATGTTGTTTTTGAAACTCTGTTATCATGTAGGTCGTACGATGGTTGCCACTTATATATTTACGTCGTCCGCATTTCTATTGAAAAATGCACAATTAACACATGTCATGTCCAAAATATCACCTGGCAAGTTAATATTACTGAATGTCATGTACAAACTGAAATAACTCCACTCAGGCCCAACAAGCCTTAATAACAAAACATGGGCGAAGTTCATACTTCAATGTAAAAGGGGGAGCGATAACGTTTCTGAATAAGTGAGCCCTGATTACAAAACGTGATAAATACCTACTGGCATGTCCTACCCATTATATGTCATGTCAAAATATGTGCCCGTCATGTAATATCTTTATGATCGACCAAGTATGGGGCGGGCGGTTACTAGGTGCGGCGCCGTTTTGGGAACTTCCTTTCCCACTGAGACGGGTAGCTAGATGTCTTCGGCCTGCCAGGGCGTACCTTGATAAGTGGGGGGAGGCAAGTCTCATTAGTGATTGCCTCGGGTACCCTCCAAGTCTCTCGCGATGGGACGGGGTAGATCACGTCCTTGTAGCACGAACGCCACGCATCTACCTTGTACAAGTCGTTGATGAGCGAGTACACATCCGTCCCGTGCAATTGGGATGCTGCCATTGCGTGCGCACATGGGTACTGGTCGACGTTGAAGCGTCTGCAACTGCATAAACATCCTCTTAGGTTTACAAGCCAGATGGATGTTCCCTTGCGTACCTCGAACTCATGAGGCCTCATCTGCCTGACGGCCATGGAAAGGGACTGCACGAAGTTTTCTCTGATGGCGTTACCAACCCAGTCGCTTACGACTTTCCCTTGCTCGCCGCTTGTCTTCCTATGTTTGGTGAACCACGTGCCGACGGTCTCAAGGATGGCATCTACAAGGGCTGTTAGCGGCAAATCCCTAGGATATTTGAACACCGAGTTCAAGCACTCGGAGTTATTAGTGGTTGTGTTGTTGTACCTATTCCCAGCGTAGAAAGCCCTTGCCCAGTTGCTGAACCCGGCCTCCTTTAGATATTGGCCCGCTCCGGGAACCCGTGCACAGAACTCCGCGTATAACACCTGGAACTCCTCGTATGTGTAAGCTTTACACATCGTCATGAACTCTTCTTGCGAGCCCCTGCACTTGAACCGGAAATGGACGTTTTGAAATAAGTGATATGTGCATATGCCGTGCTTCGCGAATGTGTAGCTATCCCGTATTCCCTTTAGGATGCTCATGTGGAGATCAGATACCCACACCAGATCAGTCGTGTCTTCAACGACAAGCAGCATCTGCCTGAAGAAGAACCCCCAAGACCCATCATTCTTGCCGTCAACCATGGAGAAGCCGACGGGGTAAATGTGGTGGTCAGCGTCTTTTGCGGTAGCAAATAGCAAGCACCCTCGAAATTTCCCCTTCAAGAAGATACCGTCCACCGATATAATCTGGAGAATAAACATCTTGAGGCGTTAGAGGTGTCATGTCTAATCAAAGATATGTCATGTCAAATTAATATGATCGTCATATTTATAGTATATGAGCGTCATGTTACATTTACGGAAGGACTGACCTTTCGTAGGTTCGGGATAGCCCTCCGCCACGCTTCAAGACTCACAAACGCATACTTGAATCTCCCCCCCCCCCCCCGTGTCGCGTTCTATCCTCGTGTACGTCCCAGGGTTGGCCTGCTCTAGCATGTACATGTACGAGTACATGCTCCGATAGCTTTCCTCGTCTGTTCCGTACACGTTGTCCCTCGCACTCAACCCGGCTCGGTGCGCCTTCCAGTAGCTGCATGTGACCCCCAGCTGCGACTTCATCATCCTCTGCACTTGCTCTAGATCGAGGCGCTTCTTTGACCATCCGAAACTGCACGTACCCATTCACAAACACGTGTGTCTAGTTAAGATAGTTGTGTATCTAGTTAAGATAGTTGTGTATCCAGTTTTAATTAACATATGGTCAGTGTATATAGGTTGTTGTCTAGTTACTATTGTTGTGTGTCCAGTTACTACCAAGGTATGTCCAGTTTATATCTCTATATGTCCAATGGAATTTAGGCAAGAGTCCAGTTAAGTTTTACGTATTGGGTCACATACCTTTCGACAATGCACCGCCCCAGCTGCGTGTATGATGCATTGCGTTTTTGTCTGACCGCCTCGTTCAGCGAGAACGTGTGCTCATCCACAAGATTTCGGATCTTCCATAACCCCGTTCCCTTGTAAGTCGAAGCCCGACATGACCACTTGCACTTGGGAGCAGCGCACCCTACAACATACAAGATTGTCGTTGACTTCTTCACCTTCGTCGTGAAGCAGCGAGTCAGACCCGCCCACGCTACGAGTTCCTGCACATCCTCCTTCCTCCGAAACATTTATCCCTCCCGGAGCTTAATACCGCATTGGCTGGGATCCAATGGGTTCCCCGTCACCATTGGTTCACTTTCAGCAGGCTTCGGAGAAGTTTTCGTCTTTCGTATGCTTCCTCGACTTCCCTCACCGCTCGCTCCGCCTCATAATCCCATGACCAAGACTTCATCGGACCAGAACTACCGTGTTCAGGTTTAACCACTTTTGGGATTGCATCATCCTCGTCGGAGGAGCTACCAAGGTCAATGGCTCCATCTTCCATGTCACTACTGACATATATGACCTAGTTCCCACGTTTAACTGCTTCGGCATTCTTTTCCCTCTTCGCAAACTCCAACTCCAACTCCTCACTTATCCCTAACTGGTCAGAAGTCTCTTTTAACTGGACGGATGTTTGTGTTAACTGGACATCCGATGATTCCAACTGGACATCCTTTTGGTTTACCTCGAAAATTTTTTCTCCCAAATCTTCGTCTTCTCCGTCAAGCCCCAATGGGAGATCTGTAGTTGGGTGATCTTCTTGGGTCACGGGCGGACCAGTTAACGACACTACAACATCCTCCAAGCCTGCAGGAGACAAACCACCACCGTCTGAGTCATCCGTTGTCGATCCTTGTGCTTTTGCCACGTCTCCACCAACCTTGCGTCGCAGGGACACATTGAGGTCGATAGGCCAATTTTGTTCTCCAGACAGCCCGTTTACAAACTTGTAGGCCTCCAAGTCTTCGTCATCCCCGATGGCAAATGGTCTGGACCCTTCCTTCTTTGGCTTTACATATGTGAGCTCCACATCATTCCTCATCCCATCGACATTAAACATGTCCATCACCTGTTTCTTCAGATTTACATAGTCAATCCTTTCGTACACCAGCATGGCTTTCTGGCTCCTTGTTCCCGTGAAGACCCAAGTGCCGCCTTCACACGCCCACCATCCTCCAAACAATACAGTGATACAAACTGATGATTTTTCCCCTGTTGCATTACATAGGGAGACAGAAATTAATTTGTATTACAGTAATTACATATGAACAACACTTACCATACATAGAGACAACACTTACCCATTTTATGTCCGACCAGAGCAATGTCCAGTAACTTCCAACAAGTGTCCAGTGGGTGCGACTTAACTGTCCAGTGAAAAGTGGCTTTGTACAAGAAAACCGTTTACTGAACCCAGGCCCACTTGCTTATTCTTCAATGGATTCTCTCTCTTTCTTCAGATTTTGTGAATAAAAGTGACGCCAAGAATTTCTCTGATCTCCTTATATAGACCACACATCATTGGACACCTACCCTCTTTCTTCAAGTCCCACGCCATCCATTCCCCTTCTTCAAGTTCCATTTCCCATGCAATTCATTAATTTGGACCAATGATTTTCCTCAGAAATTCTTCAATGCTTATATACCCTCCCCCTCCTCCCTCCCTTTTCCCTTTTTTTTTGGCGCCATCCCTGGGCGGGAACAATTGGCTCCCTCCTTTTTACTATAGCCAGCTGCTCCATCTCTCTCCCTCTCTCTACCTGTCCTGTAAATAATGCTCAAGATTTTCTCCCTCTCTCTCTCTCTCTCTGTCTTTTCCTCGCTTTTCCATCTCTCTCTCTCTCTCTCTCTCTCTCTCTCTCTCTCTCTCTCTCTCTCTCTCTCTCTCTCTCTCTCCCTCTCTCAATTGTCCAGCTGTCAAACTCACACTGTCTAGTCTCCCCCACTAACCTGCTACCGGTTGAACCAAAAAACCGGATATCCGGAATTCTGCAATTTTTTTCCGGATGGGGTTAGGCGTGCAAGGGTTTAACCCAAAGGGGTTATTTTTAGCAAATTACCCTTTTATTGTCAATGTCTATAAAACCAACTCCTATACACAATGCAATGCTTTATGTTACCCAACTCAGTACACAAAGAGCTTGATCAAATTAGCAAAACTTTCTTTTGGAACAAAGACCTCCAACACCGACCTCTTATTGCTTGGGATAGGATTTGCAGACCCCAAAAAAGTGGGGGTCTAGGGCTTCGGAAATCCAGAGAAATGAATGAAGCACTCCAAATGAAGCTACTATGGAAAATCTTAGCCGAACCAGAAAATAGTTGGGTTACAATTATCAGACACAAGTATCTTCATAATACTAATATTCTAGAATAAAGAAAACAGGGGGATACATCTTGGCAATGGACAAAAATGGTTAGCCTTATGGAAAAATTCAAACCAGGACTGATTTGGTCTATAGGAAATGGGCGCTTGTTGTTGCAGGAGGATGGTCAAGTATGAAATAAATATACAGTATAGATCAGACTGACTTCCCTGTCTCAGCAAATAAATACAAGACTTCCTCCCGTTGTAGTAGAAGGTTGTCAGGATCGAATCCACGAGGAAGCACGTCAGCAGTTCTCAGGTAGTAACAGATCTCACAGACAAGCAACAGAAAAGACAGGAACAGAAAGACAGAAATAAAAGCAGAAAAGACAAAGCAAAGTAGAAAATAAAACAAAGCAACAGATGTACTCGATCTTGACTAAAGCCCACTCGAGATCGACAACAGCAAGTCAAAAATCGAAAACGGAAACTGAAAATCGATGACAACAGAAGAAAACTCAACTCGACCTAGACTAGTTTTACTCGATCTCGACAAGGATCCTACTCGAGATCGACAAGCTTCTCCTCTATCTCGACTAGAACACAGAAAACGTAAATTCCAAATTTCGAACACAAACTCAGAATTTTGACGAAATAAATTCAATATATAAAAGACTTCCAAAGCTAGGGTATCAACACCACAACGATAACCATGCAAAGTGACATATAAAGGCATAAAAGATCATGCTTTTCATCAAAATAACTTTCGTTACTAACAAATAGGCATAAAAAGGCTTTCACATAAACCCTAATTGTTACTAACCTTTTTCACATAATTAACCCAAGTTGCATTAAGATCACTTTCGTTTCAATAACACAAACAAGGATCACCTTCAACTCTCGCACAAGAATCATGTTCATAGGGATAGAAGATAAATTGCATAAAAAGATCTGACCTTTACTGCATCTCCTCACATGGCCACCGTCGGGCTTACCCCAGCCCCAGAAGTGGGTGGACTACTCACGCCTCATCGCAATAGCAGACATTGATGTATAAAAAGAAACTTGCATTAAACTATATTCAAAGCCTTTACAATCCCGGCAATCAACTTTCGCTGAACGCCAAAACCTTAAAAACCATAGATTTCCTAAAACTTCTCTGTGGAACTACTTGTCTCTGACTGAAATTGAATTAATGAAAAACCAGCCCCTAGGGCTTTATTTATAGCCTTATAATCCTTGCTAATCAAGGATAGAATCTTCTATCTATATCTACTTAAAGCTTAAAGATAAATAAAATGCTTAAGGGAAATAAATCTTTAAAAGAAAACTATATCTAAACTAGGTAATATGTCTTCATGTTGATAGATCTTCCTTCCATAGATAGAACTTGATAGATCTCAGCCTTCTCGACTTCCTTCGTGCCCAAGTAACTCCAAGTCGAGTAGGATTCGTCGAACCGAGTAATGCATCTCTGGAGGTCTACTCGATTTCGACAAAGGTCTAGTCGATCTCGAGTAGCAGGGTCAATCTACCTTTATCTCCTGAGGTGATTGGATTTTCTTTCACTCATTAAATTTTCCATACATTTCAAACACTTTCCCGCCAAACTCCAATAATGATAATTAACAACACAAACACCATATAACTTCTCCATAATGTAACATCATTCTCAACATAATCCCCGGATAAGGTAAAGAATGGCAAATGTTTAGATCATGTGGAGCAATAATTGAAATAAGGCATATTATGGCTTTGTGTAATGCATAAGCATAGGTATGGCTAGGATATAAACAATGAGCATGTATGGAAATATAAAGTCCTCCATCATCTTATCATGCAACATGTCAAAAGCAACTTCAAATTTTACCTCCTTTCATGGTTTTCATCTAAAATATGTACTTCATTGTGACTTCCCTTTACTAGGCAATTTCATGCTATATCTCTAATGAATCCAATTTTGCATCGTCGAGTTCAATAAAGCTTCCATGACATTTATCAAAAATTTCAAATGGGGGTCATTTTTTCAAACTTTGGAAAACATGCATATAAGCACATTATCAATAATGCATTCCAAAATAGCCATGTAGCAATTCAAAGAAATAAATTCGAAATATGCACAAATAATGTCAAATATGGAAAATAATGCATAAAGTAAGCCCTTCCCCCACCCCATACTTAAACATTACAGTGTCCTCACTGTATAAAAACAAGGGTAAAGAAAGAAACTCACTAGACAGATGTGCAGGGCTTCTAAATATTGAATGGAAGCACCTCCTGGGCCGAGTCTGAATATAGCTTGGTTCTATCCATGGACCTGAAAAGTATGGAAGACATATACCCAGAATAGAAAAACTAAAAATGTTCAAAACCAAAAACAAGCAAAAAACAATGTCCCAAAAAATGTCCTAAAAAAAGTCTATGTACAAGCTCTAGATTTTATAGTCGCTAGGCCGACGTTTCCATTTAGCTCAAGGTGGCATTTGCAGGGCCCATGTAGCCTGGGCTTTAAATAGGACTCCATTCTTGTGCATCAGCTGTAATCCTCCAGAATGGATCTCGTTCACCACGAACGGTCCCATCCGCTTTTTGTTGAATTTATTAGGGAACCAATGATCCTTTGATTTAGAGACATAGAGCTTGTCTCCAATTTCATATTCCTTGGGCTCATCATTGGATATCCTACATAAGCGCACATACCAAGGCAAACCTCTCCCATGTATCGATAGATCTTTAATGGAAATAGGAGAAGAAAGATCCATACCTTGGCTTACCTTCGCAGAGACGGAATCGAGGACCACAATGTTTGATCGATCTCGACTAGGGCTAGTCGATCTCGACAAGGCTGCAGGTTCTGGTGGTGGTCTACTCGAGGATGCAGAATTCGATGAAGGGGAGGGCTTGTCGACATCGAGTAGACTACTCGATCTCGAGTAGCTTTCTGCTCCTAGTGGCTCCATTGTCGAGGAAGGTGAAGTCGAGGCAGCATAGGGGTGGTCGATATCGACTAGGGTGGTCAATTTCGAGGAGGATCTTGGCTCTGGTGTCGTCAGCGTCGATGAAGGCGAAGTCGAGGCAGGGCTTTGGTGGTCGATGTCGAGGAGCGTACTCGATATCGAGTAGGGCCCAGCTTCTGTCTGGCTGATCGACGATGCTGGTGCTGGTGGAGGTTTCTATTTTTGGTCGAGGTCGACTAGGGTCCTTGATGTCGAGGAGCCTTGGTCGATCTTGACCCCATACTTGGTTCTTGTCAAGGCATCCGAAAAATAATTAGTCCATAATGACGTACCTTGGTTTGTGTCGATTGGACTTTCTGTGTCCTCCTTTAGGATTGCCATGATCTCCTCCATCTGGGCCTCCATATCCCTCTTTTCCAGTTCCTCAGGGGTCATATTCCAGATCTTGGGTTCCCCGCAGGTGATGTAGCCAGCTGAGATAGATTTGACCTCTTCCATTGGACCTGTATGCCTTTCATTTTTATTAAAGGAATACTCAATTACCTCATCGCTGATGTTGAAGGTGAGCATTCCTTTCCTTACGCTTATGTTGGCATCCACCGTCGCCAAGAAGGGTCTCCCTAGAATAGTTGGACAAGCAGGATCTTCTTACATATCAATAACTAGGAAATCAGCAGGGACAAAGAATTTACCTACTTGTACTGGCACATTGTCCACCATGCCTGTTGGAATGACCACCGTGTTGTTGGCCATGTAAAGTCTAGCATCCACAGGCTTTAGGGCACCTATCTTAATCTTGGACCAAATTGTTAAAGGCATTATACTCACACTAGCTCCAAGATCACATAAGGCATTAATTTTGTATGGACCAAATCCAATGGTTATAGCAAACTTACCTGGATCTGGCCTCTTCTCTAGTATGTCCAAATGGCTGCATTCCTCTGTAATTTCAGCCATCGATCGCTTTTTGCTCAGTATCTCCTTCAGGAACTTGACATAAGATGGCATTTCATTGAGAGCTTCTGTGAAGGGGATGGTGACGTTGAGTTTCTGAAGCATCTTGATGAAGCGCTGAAATTTCTTTTCTGCTGGGTCCTTAGGAGATTTTGTGGGGAAAGGCAGCTTCTTTTTCGGAGCCAGAACAGACGTCGGAGGTGCTGCAGTTTTCTCGACCTCGGGTTGGGTGTCCTCGATATCGACCACACCCTTGTCGATCTCGACCAGGTTGGGTGATGTCGAGTTGCTGTGCAGTGCAGACGAGGGTTTTTGAAGTTTCTCATCGAGATCGAGTAGACCTTCCTCGATATCGAGTAGGCCTTGGTCGACGTCGACTTGCTGTTCTTCATTGTTTTTCTGCTTTCCGACCTCTGGCTCTTGCAGTTGATGCCCGCTTCTGAGTTTTACAGCAGTGATGTGTCCAGTCTTTCCCTTAGGATTTGGTTCTGAAGATCCAGGGAGCGCACCTGACTGTCTGGGGATTCCTGCTGCTAGCTGACCAATCTGTGTATGAACTGATTTCCGCCATATATCAATTTCCCCAAGCCTCGAGTTGACACCCTGCATCTGAGTGTAGACGGAGTTGAAGGACTGCCTAGTTTCTGAGTGATTTCTCCGTATTTCCTCTAGGACAGTCTGTATATCATCCTTTTTCTGGTCCCTTTTCGGATGTCCTGGAGCTCTGTAGGGTGGGGGGTTCCTAGGGACACCTTGGTTCCATTGTGGTTGCTGAAACCTTTCGTCCCCCATGTAGCGATTGGGACCCCCTGCGTAAGCTACCTCCTCATGGTGCTCTGCCATCCTGACTTGCTCTGTGTGTGGGTACTCAGGAGTAGTGTACCTTTGCGATCCGCATTCAATACAAGGCTGGTTGACAGAGAGATACTTTACTTGTTTGAGGAGCTTCTTATTCTGGTCTCTGTAGTACTGTTCCCTTACATCAGGATCAATCTCTTTTGGAGGCTCAAAGAGAGGCATGGATGGTGTTGGCCTGGCGTAGGGGTTCTCTTCATAGTTTGCAGTAGACCCATACTTATTATCATAGTTAGTGAGCTTCTCCAGCACACCCCAAGCGTCAACTGGTGGCATCGTCAGATACTCATAGCGAGTATAATGGTTGATTCTGTCCTTAGTGACTTGATCAAGAGAGTTGAAGAAGATCTCCTGAATGACGTAGGGTGGCTGTCCATGAGTAGGGCAAGATTGCAGAAGTTCCTTGTAGCGCTCCCATGCCTTTGCCAGCGGTTCCCCTTGCTTCTGTTTGAAGGCGGTGGTTTTCTGGCGGAGATGTGCTGTTTTGGCGGGTGGGAAGAATTTGTTCAGAAACTCTTGCTCTACTTGGGCACAGGTTGTGAGTGATCTTGCTTTCAGCCCTTCAAGCTATTTCAGCGCAGGCCCAGCGAGAGACCAGCGAAAAGCTTTCATCTTGACATATTACAAGGTTGTACCTTCAGCAAGAGTACGGCACATGTCAGAAAAGTTTGTAATATGTTCAAGAGGACACTCATTAAATCTACCATAAAAGGCATTATTTTTAAGCTCTGTAAGAAATTGAGTGCGAATTTCAAAAGAGTTGTCAGGGATTAGAATCGCCGATTCAGGCACGACGAGCGTTGGATGCATATAATCCTCTGCATTGGTTGGGAACTGGGCAAGCTCAGCTTCTGCTTGCTCCCTTGCTGCTTTCTCAGTGGCGATAGCAGCATCTTTAGCGGTCAATTCCCTTGTAAGCCTTGCGATCAGCTGTTCCTGTGTTTCCGCAACTGCCATGGCTCTTTGCAGTTTAGCTCTGATGTGAAAAAGGCGTTCCGGTTCGTCTAAGGCGTCAAACTTAGGTGTTTGACCAGCAAGACGCATACACCTGCAAAGTAAATCAAAGAGAACGTGAGAACTGACTACCTAAGGCGCGAATGATAGCTTCCCCGGCAACGACGCCAATTTGTTGTTGCAGGAGGATGGTCAAGTATGAAATAAATATAAAGTATAGATCAGACTGACTTCCCTATCTCAGCAAATAAATACAAGACTTCCTCCCGTTGTAGTAGAAGGTTGTCAGGATCGAATCCACGAGGAAGCACGTCAGCAGTTCTCAGGTAGTAACAGATCTCACAGACAAGCAACAGAAAAGACAGGAACAGAAAGACAGAAATAAAAGCAGAAAAGACAAAGCAAAGTAGAAAATAAAACAAAGCAACAGACGTACTCGATCTCGAATAAAGCCCAGTCGCGATCGACAACAGCAAGTCAAAATTCCAAAACAGAAACTGAAAATCGATGACAATAGAAGAAAACTCAACTCGACCTAGACTAGTTTTACTCGATCTTGACAAGGATCCTACTCGAGATCGACAAGCTTCTCCTCTATCTCGACTAGAACACAGAAAACGTAAATTGCAAATTTCGAACACAAACGCAGAATTTTGACGAAATAAATTCAATATATAAAAGACTTCCAAAGCCAGGGTATCAACACCACAACGATAACCATGCAAAGTGACATATAAAGGCATAAAAGATCATGCTTTTCATCAAAATAATTTTCGTTACTAACTAATAGGCATAAAGAGGCTTTCGCATAAACCCTAATTGTTACTAACCCTTTTCACATAATTAACCCAAGTTGCATTAAGATCACTTTCGTTTCAATAACACAAACAAGGATCACCTTCAACTCTTGCAAAAGAATCATGCTCATAGGGATAGAAGATAAATTGCATAAAAAGATCTGACCTTTACTGCATCTCCTCACATGGCCACCGTCGGGCTTACCCCATTCCCAGAAGTGGGTGGACTACTCATGCCTCATCGCAATAACAGACATTGATGTATTAAAAGAAACTTGCATTAAACTATATTCAAAGCCTTTACAATCCCGGCAATCAACTTTCGCTAAACGCCCAAAACCTTAAAAATCTTAGAACTCCTAAAACTTCTCTGTGGAACTACTTGTCTCTGACTGAAATTGAATTAATGAAAAACCAGCCCCTAGGGCTTTATTTATAGCCTTCTAATCCTTGCTAATCAAGGATAGAATCTTCTATCTATATCTACTTAAAGCTTAAAGATAAATAAAATGCTTAAGGGAAATAAATCTTTAAAAGAAAACTATATCTAAACTAGGTAATATGTCTTCATGGTGATAGATCTTCCTTCCATAGATAGAACTTGATAGATCTCAGCCTTCTCGACTTCCTTCGTGCCCAAGTAACTCCAAGTCGAGTAGGATTCGTCGAACCGAGTAACGCGTCTCTGGAGGTCTACTCGATCTCGACAAAGGTCTAGTCGATCTCGAGTAGGATTATGGTCGACTGGCTCGGCTCGGGTAGATCTGCTCGGCATGGCTCGGATCTGGGCTCCTGGGTGTCGTCGATCTCGACTAGGGCTTCTCGAGATCGACTAGGGGTGTGGTTGAAGATGACTCTCTGGTGATGTCGAGGACTCCTCCTCGGCATGGATTCGGACTGACGTCAGGGTTTACTCGAGCTCGACAAGGATCTCCTCGAGATCGAGTAGAGTTGCTCGGCGTCTTCGTCCTTGGCTTCTCGATCAACTCCTCTTCTCGACTCCGGGTGTGGTGCTGAGGTGTAGTCGATCTCGACTAGGTGGTACTCGAGATAACTGGATCACAACGTCCTCGCTAGGATCCAGGGACGTCTGGCCTGCAGATGTCAACATTGAGGAAACTGTCAGTGACTATATCATAGGAGGAAAATAGTGGGAAGAGAAACTCAACAGTGTGCTTCCACCCTTCATAGTGTCTGAGATTTTGGACATTCCACTTTCGATATCCTCTATTGAGGATCACCTGTATTGGTGGCCCGACAGAGCTGGTTGGTTTACGACTTCGAGTGCCTATAAGCTAATCACATCACACACAAACTCCAATGTCGACATTAATAACTGGATATGGAAAATTAACATTCCACCTAAGATAAAAAACTTTCTATGGAAAGTATGCTAGGATGGGCTTCCTACAACATCTAGACTTGCTTCCCGGGGGGTTCCCGTCCCCTCCAACTGCAGCCAATGTAATGGGCCCACAGAAGATGACACCCACTTCTTGTTCGAATGTCCATATGTGTGCTCACTTTTCCAGATGACTCATAGAGTTGGCGCAACCATTATAGGTATGATACAACAATATCGGGAAATTAAACCGATCCTACCTTTTCTTGGAAACAACCTGACCCCGAAGGCCAAGTGTGACCTAGGTTTTGCCTGGTGGACCGCCTGGTACATTCGCAATCAATATATATTCAGACAAGTTCACATCCCAAGTAGGAAGGCTACTATTGAGCTGATCAAAACCCATATACACAACTGGGGCAGAACTTCTTAGATAGAGAGTGAATTTGTTGAGGAACCCATGCTGAAGGCACCCACACCAAAGCAAATAAAGAAGAAGCACAACACCCGTGATGTGCATTGGCGAAGACCTCCATTTGGCACCATTAAATTAAATTTCGATGGGTCTTCCCTTCCTAATTTGGATAGCTCGGCGGGAGCTATTTTACGTGATTGGGAAGGCAGACCCATCACCATATGCTATCAAAAGTTAGGAAAACATAGCGCCCTTAAAGCTGAAGCGCTTGCATTAAAATTGGGGGTCCAACACGCCTTGAGACTCCGGATAGACAAACTTCAAATCGAGGGAGACTCCAAAATCATAAAAAATTATCTAAACAACCGCACCAAATGCCCATGGGAAATCGAACTTATATTATCTAACATCACAACTCTTCTATCGACCTTGAAAGAAGTTACCTTCTTTCATGTTCCCCGCAATGGCAATATAGTGGCTGATAATGTTGCACACCTTTTCCACTTTGGCAGGGGTGTCGATATCTACAATAACTCAGGTCTCTCTGACCTCATCCGAAAGGATGCTGCCGGGTAGAGCTTGCTCGCCCGAATTTATACATTATTGTAATACTACATAAATGAGTTTATATGTATGACGCATGTCGGTGGTGGCTAGGGTTTGGCTTTTGTTTACTGTTGTTGGCGGCGCACTGGTTGGGGTTCCCTTTCGCTCTCATTTTCAAGTAGGGGAAGAAAGCGGATCCAGGCATCTAGCCAACCCCTTCAGCAAGACGGAAAAAGATAATTAAAAATCTCCCAAAATTTGCTCATGCGGCTTGAGCCTTTATTGGCCACAAACTCCTACCCTCATAGTTTTTCCTCACAGATCATCGATCGTTCTTCCTCGATCTTCTCCTCCTGCCGCTTCTGATTGAGAGGGAGTTGGAGAGCAGTTTGTGGGAGAGAACGTGGAGCAAAGCGCGGAAACCGCTTCAAGAAAGGCGGAAAAAAAAACAGTGAAACTTTTTTCCAACGAAAAATAAATAAAAACTCTTCAAAAATCACTGACCCGACACGTGGCGAAATCTTTTGCACAAAGGTTGCTTTTGCTCTTATATTGTAGGGATAGTTGCAAATAAAGGAGTGAAAACAAAAAAATAGAAAAGCCCACCAAAAATCGATAACAGAGGGGATCGAACACGGGCCTCGGGAGTTGGGGGCGGATTACTAGGAGCAGGATTGTATCGGGTTAACCAACACACCATTTCAAACTGCTGTAATTTTACGGAAGCAGAATATATATATACACAACTAACACGATATTGGGCTCAAAACTTTTTTGGGTCCTGTTCCACCGGCCCACCTGAACAGGCTTATGCACGGACCTGCTATTGTGTAAACTTGTTTAACAAAGATTTATTGAAGTTGTAAGTACGGTTATAAGTAGATGCTCATGGTGGTTTTTAATATTCCTACATTTAAACCGCACGTTTGTCTTATTTTTATCTTAAATTGCTTATTCTGCCTAAATTTATTTACGGCAACATGAGGGACACCCGCAAGCACATTCTGGATCAGCACACCCGCGTGCACATCCAGGGTGTGCAAGGGGGTGGCATGCCCCCCGGATAAATAATAAATAAAAGAAAATAATTTAGTTATATAAAATAAATAAAAATAATACATAATAAATAAATAAAATTGAGTTTGATTTTAATTCAATTACAAAAAACATTATAATGGAATAAAAACATACATTACACAATGCTAAAAAAAATTAAATTAAATATATTAATTAATTTAAAAAAATAAAAATAAAAATATTAAACAATAAATAATAAATACAATACATTGATTTTATAAAATAAATGAAATAAACATAAATAAGAAATACAATAAATATATTTATTTATAAATAAATAAATTTATAAATAAATAAATAAATAAATAATAAATTTATTTATTTATTTACAGAAAAAAAGAAAAAAAAATAAAAAAATTTAGTTATATAAAATAAATAATAATAATAATACATAATAAATGAATAAAATTGAGTTTGAATTTAATTTATTTACAAAAAAATTATAATGGAATAAAAACATACATTACACAATTCTAAAAAAATTAAATAAAATATATTTATTAATTTATAAAAAACAAATAAAAAAATAAACAATAAATAATAAATACAATAAATTGAATTAATAAAATAAATGAAATAAACATATATAGACATAAATAAGAATAGATTAATCGGTGACATATCTAACCATATTGTCATGCCTTGTGAGGGGGTTCATTTCTTTTCATTACAGTGTCAGATAAATCACATGTAGCTGACATTCGTAAGTAGTTCTGTATACATAGAATACCAATCTAAAGGTTACACATCCTGAATGTGCAACATGTTCTAACGCATCCTAGAAGCGTATTCTCGAAGAGGGCATTTCCTGTACACAAAATTATTTTCAAACATAAAGAACGTGTATGTACACACTGATTTGGTATAGTTATATACTTAGATATGTCGCCGTTCAATGTCTTCTTATCGGCTATATTATTTAATAATTATATACAAACGTACATAAGATGTGATTTATGTATTCTTATCAGCTCATTCTGTACATATTCTGCATCAAAGATAGTATGCCTCACAACTTATAACTCGCGCAAAAAAATATAGCCAGTATAACTAGATCGATCGGTGACATATTTAACTCTATATTCTTACCTATTAGTGTACTTAAATATTCTCCTTACAATTGATGAGAAATCACCTGATAATTACATTCGTAAATATTTCTGTATGCAGAAACTATCCAACTAGAGTATTCGCATCTTAGATATGTGATTTTTGAAATTGACCTTTGTGCACATCAAAAGTTAGGAAAGCAGAGCGCCCTCAAAGCTGAAGCACTTGCATTAAAATTAGGGGTCCAACACGCCTTGAGACTCCGGATAGACAAACTTCAAATCGAGGGAGACTCCAAAATCATAATAAATTATCTAAACAACCGCACCAAATCCCCATGGTGGTTTTTAATATTCCTACGTTTAAATCGCGCGTTTGTCTTATTTTTATCTTAAATTGCTTATTCTGCCTAAATTTATTTACGGCAACATGAGGGACACCCGAAAGCACATTCTGGATCCGCACACCCGCGTGCACATCCAGGGTGTGCAAGGGGGTGGCATGCTCCCCGGATAAATAATAAATAAAAGAAAATAATTTAGTTATATAAAATAAATAAAAATAATGCATAATAAATAAATAAAATTGAGTTTGATTTTAATTTATTTACAAAAAAAATCATAATGGAATAAAAAACATACATTACAGAATTCTGAAAAAAAAATTAAACAAAATATATTAATTAATTTATAAAAAAACAAATCAAAATATTAAACAATAAATAATAAACTAATTTTATAAAATAAATGAAATAAACATAAATAATAAATAAAATAATTTTTTTTATTTATAAATAAATAAGTTTATAAATAAATAAATAATAAATTTATTTATTTATTTGTTTATTTATAAAAAAAAATAAAAACATAAATAATGAATAAAATAAAATAATTTAGTTATATAAATTAAATAAAAACAATATATAATAAATAAATAAAATTGAGTTTGATTTTAATTCAATTATAAAAAACATTATAATGGAATAAAAACATACATTACACAATGCTAAAAAAATTAAATTAAATATATTAATTAATTTAAAAAAAACAAATAAAAATATTAAACAATAAATAATAAATACAATACATTGATTTATAAAATAAATGAAATAAACATAAATAAGAAATAAAAAAAATTTATTTATTTATAAATAAATAAATTTATAAATAAATAAATAATAAATTTATTTATTTATTTATAGAAAAAAGAAAAAAAAAGAAAAAAAAGAAAAAAATTTAGTTATATAAAATAAATAATAATAATACATAATAAATGAATAAAATTGAGTTAGAATTTAATTTATTTACAAAAAAATTATAATGGAATAAAAACATACATTACACAATTCTAAAAAAATTAAATAAAATATATTTATTAATTTATAAAAAAACAAATCAAAATATTAAACAATAAATAATAAATACAATACATTGATTTTATAAAATAAATGAAATAAACATAAATAAGAAATAAAAAAATTATTTATTTATAAATAAATAAATTTATAAATAAATAAATAATAAATGTATTTATTTATTTATAGAAAAAAGAAAAAAATTATAAAAAAATAGAAAAAAATTTAGTTATATAAAATAAATAATAATAATACATAATAAATGAATAAAATTGAGTTTGAATTTAATTTATTTACAAAAAAATATAATGGAATAAAAACATACATTACACAATTCTAAAAAAATTAAATAAAATATATTTATTAATTTATAAAAAAACAGATCAAAATATTAAACAATAAATAATAAATACAATAAATTGAATTTATAAAATAAACGAAATAAACATATATAGACATAAATAAGAATAGATTAATCGGTGACATATCTAACCATATTGTCATGCCTTGTCAGGGGGTTCATTTCTTTTCATTACAGTGTCAGATAAATCACATGTAGCTGACACTCGTAAGTAGTTATGTATACATAGAATACCAATCTAAAGGTTACACATCCTGAATGTGCAACATGTTCTAACACATCCTAGATGCGTATTCTCGGAGAGGGCATTTCCTGTACACAAAATTATTTTCAAACATAAAGAACGTGTATGTACACACTGATTTGGTGTAGTTATATACTTAGATATGTCGCCGTTCAATGTATTCTTATCGGCTATATTATTTATTAATTATATACAAACGTACATAAGATGTGATTTATGTAATCTTATCAGCTCATTCTGTACATATTCTGCATCAAAGATAGTATGCCTCACAACTTATAACTCGCGCAAAAAAATATAGCCAGTATAACTAGATCGATCGGTGACATATTTAACTCTATATTCTTACCTATTAGTGTACTTAAATATTCTCCTTACAATTGAGCTGATAAATAATAAATACAATTGATGCACAGTATGCTCACAGCATACTGTGCATCAATTCCGTCAACGCTGGGATCATCATTTTGTCTCTAGTACTATGTGATGAGGGGAATGGGAAATTCATTCGTCATTGCCAGCTGCACAATATGATAGATGGTAAGCGAAAAAAATAGAGTAAACTGTAATTGGAACAATTGATGGAGAGAAGTCAAATTCGTTATTATTGACACGTAATGATGGGATGATCTAACATAGCTTATTACAAGGACTGAACTAGGCAGAGGTGCTCCCGGAGCAAGTTCTTGTGCGGTGAGTGGGAGAAACGTCAGGGGCAAGCCGTAACTCAAGTGCAATGATACGTGGTTGCAAAGACATGTCCGTCCTCTAGCGAACTCAACCAATATTCAGGAGGTGCGTCATTGGTCATGTTCTTCCAACTGAAATGCATCTTGGACATCGCCATTTGTTTACTCGGATCTAATGTTGGTCCGTAGTAACCAAGTAATGGTATGTAGAGTTGCACATTTCTTACTGCTTCCCTCGACATCACAAGTTGTACTTAGAGCCATGCTTCTTCCCCTAGTCCCAACGAGTGCACAAGCGCTCGAAATCCAGAGTTTCCATCAAACCTCACAACCAGCAGGTGGTCGATAAATCCGACCATGAAGGGATATGGACTGTCTTCTCCGAAGTTGAAAGGACGGCTAATATTCGAGACCTCTGTGCACATAGACGGCGTACCCCTGGATAACCCACGACGTCGACGCCCACGTCCCCTCCCACGTGTTAGAGCACGTGTTGATGTTTTTTGGCGAAGGAGATGGTGCAGTATATGATCCCCTTCCTCCAATAATAACTGGAAAAAATCTCAAAACAAAGTACCGAATTTGTGGAAGATTAGAACTCGAAGAGAAATCGCGCACCAGCGTACCACTATCGGAGATTGGAGTGTTCTTCCACCTCTTTGGTCTCCCCTTGAGTGAGTGACTGGTTCTAGGGAAATTGTACCAACAGTGAAGGGCGTCAAAAGGATTTGTACTTAAAAAAAAATAAAAAATCAATATTTTTTAAAAAATGATATATTTATTTTATTGCATTTAATTTAATTTTATTTAAAAATAAATTAATAAAGATTGTAAAATAATACAATTTAATATAATTTAAATTATAAGAGAGGATGCAACTAGGATTTGTGTGAACCTTATGCGCATTCAGGATGTGCACACTCTACCTTGGCACCTTGTGCGCATTCAGGATGTGTAGGGTTTAGGGTTAGGCTAGGGTTTAGGGAGGTTTAAAGTTAGGGTTTAGGCTCTAGCTTGAAATGTTTTGCATACAGAACTATTTATAAACGTCAACGAAATGTGATTTCTCTGAAATTATAATGGGAAGAAATAAACACACTGAGTAGGCATGTGACGATATGCTTAGGTATGCCACCGATCGATTTATTCTTATCAGCTATATTTTTTTAAGAATTATTATTCTGTGCGTGTCATCAGGAATAGGCGGCGTGTGGTGTGTGCCATCAGGAATTTAGAGGTGGAGTTGTCAAAGAGGGCGAGAGAATTTGAAAACTCTTGTAATATCTGACAATTGAAATTTCTCACCATTAATTAATAAGTAATAATATGTGATTAGTGCATGTTGTCTGCAGGAGGATGGTCGAGTATGAAATAAATATAAAATAAAGTTCAGACTGACTTCCCTGTCTCAGCAAATAAATACAAGACTTCCTCCCGTTGTAGTAAGAGAAAAGTCAGGATCGATCCACGAGGAAGCGTGTCAGCGGATCCTAGGCAGCGGTGTAATCTCACGGACAGAATTCGACCACAGAAGTCCTCGAGCTCGACTAGGGTCTAGTCGACAGAAGCTCGGACAGTCGAACACAGCGCAACAGACACAGGAACTGGTGGTCGATCTCGACAAAGAGCTACTCGAGGTCGAGTAAGGCTCGTCGAGGTCGAGTTGGGGCTTCGTCGATTCCTGCACACTTAAGCAACAACGACTCTAGGTCGAGAATCGGTCGTCGAGGTCGACCAGTGGTTGATCGAGATCGACAAGGGCAGGGACGAAAATGAACAGAAAGTAAAGAAAATAAAGAACAAATGCTTTTAGGGTTTCGAACTAAACTGAATGTAAAAGGACTTCCAAGATTGGGGTTTGCAACGACAATAACCAAGCATGCATAAGGTAGAACCAAACAGATTATCATGTGAATTGCATTAAAGGATTATGCTTTCGCCTTTTCCAACAATTAGACAACTCTCTCAAGAAACCCTAATTGTCTCTACCGATTTTATGTTTATAATCCAAGTTGTTAGCATGGATCTCCATTAGATGGGCAATAAACACATCAACAAGTAGGAAAATGCTCAAAACATGATAAAGGTCGGATCTTTACCTTAATTATGCATGGCCATCGTCGGGCTCGCCCCAACCCTAGAAGTGGGTGGAGTACTCGCTCTTCATCGCAAACTCAGACATCATCGATTTGAAAGAAAATAACTTGCATTAACTATATCCAACGATTTTACAATTCCGGCAATCAACTTTCCCAAACTGCCAAAACCCTAAAACCTTCGAACTCCCTAAACTGTCTCTGTGGAACTACTTGTCTTCCTCTGAAATTGAATGATTAAAACTGAGCCCCATGGGCTTTATTTATAGCCTTCATTCCCTAGCTATTCTAGGAAAGAAGATATCTATCTATATCTAAAAAGCTTAAAAGATAAATAAAAGACATAATGGAATTAAATCAACTAGGAAAAGATAAATCTAACTAAGGTAAGTCTTCATGTCTTGATATATTTCCTTCCATAGATAGAACTTGATCAACTTTGGATAGATCTCCGATGGATTTGGATAGAATCTTCCGCCTTCGCGCCCAAGGAATCCCAAGTCTAGTCGGACAAGGCTCGTCGAGAAGCTTCCGGACACTGGTCTAGTCGACCTCGAGTAAGGTTCATCGACCTCGAGTAGAGTTCGTCGTCTCGGCTTGCTGATGGTCGATGTGGCTCGGACTTGGGCTCCTGGGCTCGTCGACCTCGACCACTCCTTGTCGATGTCGAGTAGGATGGGCTTGTCGACTGGGTCTGCTTGGGTTGGTCTACTCGGCAAGGCTCGGACAAGGACTCAGGCGCTCGTCGACCTCGACAAAGGGTCCTCGAGGTCGAGTTGGGTGGTCTGCGTCTTCGTCCTCGGCTTCTCGGCTCGGCACAGCTCGTCGACTCCGGACATGGCTCGTCGATCTCGACCAGGGGTACTCGAGATCGAGTAGGGTTCCGGGAGTCGGGTTGTCTCTGACTCAGTGTCCTCGATCAGCTCTGCTCGACCAGGTCTGCTCGACCATGGCTCGTCGAGATCGAGTAGAGTCTTAGTCGATCTCGAGTGGAGTTTTCTCAGCTTTCTGCTCTGTTCTTGAAACGCACTTTCCCGAGTCCTCGTTCGTCGGATTTACGCATATGACCATGCGTTGGAAAGCTCTTTCCGAGGGCTACAACTCTCATGAAGACATCAAAGCTTGATTCAGAATGAAGAATGGTGAAAAATGGTGTTTTCTCCAGCTGCAACATCCTTAGCTTCTCCATGAGTTTGCTTTAAGCTCCAAATTGCGTCCGATTTCTGCGAAATATAACCAAAACTTGTGTAGACCTCCATATATTGCAAATAAGTGTAAACTACACAGATTCTGTATTGTTCTAACCCAAATGTATGAAATGCGTGCAGAAATCGATATAAAAGTAAGTGTAAAACATGGCAAATTAGGCTCACAACAGTGCATTCTCCATTCTCCAAGCTTGAGTTTTGTGTACATAATTGGATCGAGTCATAGGGCCCAAGAAGCCAGAAAGAAGAGTTCGTCAGGAAACGGGAGAAGTTGACGACTTGCCAAAAGAAAGCGCCTTGTTGGTGAGAGAGATTCACCATCTGGAGTCGAAGAAGGACGACGAAATCGATAGGCTTTTGAAGAAGAAGAGGGAGGTTGAGGCTGACTTGGAGAAGGGGAAGGGCAAAGAGTGATGAAATCCGAAGGAACTTGAATCAAAAGACGACTCTTCAAACGGAGAAGAAAAATAAGACTGAGGAATTCCACAATAAGATCAAGATGAACGTTAATGACAACAATTCTTTGCAAATCCAATTGCACAACCTGCAAGAAGTCTCAATTCATTGGGCTCGTACCTCATCGACGAAATTATAAAGGTTGATCAGAATGTTACAAGTATATCTACCCATTATAGACTGAGAATTATTCTTAAATAATATAGCCGATAAGAATAGATCGCTCGGTGACAAATCTATGTATAGAACAATACCCAATCAGTGTGTTCATTTATTCTCCTTACATTTTAAAAGAAATCACATGTATTTTACGTTTGGAATACTTATGTATATATAGAAAATGCCCCGTTAGAGATAACGCATCTAGGACGCGTGTACACTTTGTGCGCAGTCATGATGTGTAGGGTTTAGGGTTTACGGTTTAGGCTCTAGATTGAAATGTTTTGCATACAAAACTATTTACAAATGTCAACGAAATGTGAAGACAGAGATTTTTGGGTAAATGGAATGAAATTTGAAAAATATAGAGACATATAGTCATCTAAATTAGACAAGTAAATGGAAAAAATAAACTATATACAGACAAATAAATAAGGGGAAAAAACTCAATGTTTGCAAAAAAATAATTTATTTTTTATTGCATTTAATTAAATGTTATTTTAAAAAATTATTTCTAAAGATTTTAAATTAATACAATATAATATTAATTAATTTATCTATAAATCTACTTAATGTATTTATATAAGTTTTGTGGTGTGCCTTGCAAGACTCCAACAGTGCACACTCTACTAACACACTTCCTACTCGACCACTCCCTTCCCAACGCTCTTTCCACTCCCAGTCTCTTTCCTTGCAAATCCAAAATCTCCCACTTCTCCATCTCTCTCTCTTAGGTCCGGACCTGAGACAAACAAAATAGAGGTTGTTTCAGTGACTAAAAAGATTCCTTCAGTGACTAAATAGAGGTTGGTTCGGTGACTAAATAGAGTTTGGTTCAGTGACTAAATAGAGGAGGTTAAGTGAGTAAATAGGTTGGTTCAGTGACTAAATAGAGGTTGGTTCAGTGACGAAATAGAGGTTGGTTCAGTGAGTAAATAGGTTGGTTCAAGGACTAAATAGAGGTTGGTTCAGTGACTAAATAGAGGTTGGTTTAGTAACTAAATAGAGGTTGATTGAGTGACCAAATAGATTGGTTCAATGACTAAATAGAGATTGGTTCACTGACTAAATAGTGGTTTGTGCAGTGACTAAATAGAGGTTGGTTCAGTGAATAAATAGAGGTTGGTTTAACGACTAAATAGAGGTTGGTTCAACGACTAAGTAGAGGTTGGTTCAGTGAGTAAATAGGTTGGTTCAGTGACTAAATAGAGGTTGATTCGGTGACTAAATAGAGGTTGGTTCAGTGACTAAATAAAGGTTGGTTCAGTGACTAAATAGAGGTTAGTTGAGTGACTAAATAGAGGTTGGTTCAGTGACTAAATAGAGGTTGGATTAGTGACTAAATAGGTTGGTTCAATGACTTAATAGGTTGGTTCTTTATAGCTTCATGTTCCACTTCTTTTGAGCTTGATCAACCATTTCTTGAAAACTTGATGAACCACATCTTTATAGCTTGATGAACCACTTCTTCATAATTTTTTATAGCTTTATGTTGTTGCAGGAGGATATGTCAAGTATGAAATAAATATAGAATATAAAATCAAACCAATTCCCTGTCTCAACAAATAAATACAACACTTCTTCCTGTTTTAGTAGAAGGCAGTCAGGATTGATCCACGAGGAAGCGTGTCAGCGCCCGCCTTTTCAGTTCCAGAAAACTCTCCGAATTCGACAAGAAGAGTCCTCGAACTCGACCACACTATCGAGTAAAACAGAAATGAACAGAAATGAAAACCAAAGCAAAAACCTGGTCGATCTTAAGAAGTTGTACTCGACATAGACCAAACTCCTCGACGTCGACCAACAATGCTCGAAATCGAGTACAACAGAACCGAAGATCGAAACTTTAAATTGCATAAAAACGAAAGTAAACACGAAATTTGTTAATAAAAATCAATAAACTAAAATACTTCCAAGATCAGGGTTTCAACACCACAACGATAACCATGTAAAATAACACATAAAGGTATAAAAGATCACGCCCTTTCATCAAATAACCTTCATTATTAACAAATAGGAAAATATAGGCTTTCCCATAAACCCTAATTATTACTAACCATTTTTCAGATAATTAATCTAAGTTGTATTAAGATCACTGTCGCTTCAATAACACAAACAAGGATCACCTTCAACTTTCGCAAAAGAATCATGCTAATAGGGATAGAAGATGAAATCGCATAAAAAGAATGTACCTTTACCGCATCACCTTACATGGCTACCGTCAGGCTCACCCTAACCCAGAGAAGTTGGATGACTACTCACTCTTCATCATCAAGAAACACATCAATAACACAAAGGAACTAAATTGCATTAAATAAACTCAAACAAGACTTACAACCGAATAAAGTCAACTCCGCTCTCGCTTCACAAACTTGCACTCGGCTCCAAGTCTCTGTCCTACTTGCTCTATGTGACTAATTGTGACTGAAATTGAATGCCTAGAAAATAGACCTTTAAGGCTTTATTTATAGTGTTCATTCCCTAGCTAATCTAGGAAAGAATAATCTATCTATATCTAAAACATTAAGATAAAATTTGGAAATAAAAGAATTAAATCTAAAAGGAAATAAAGATAATGTGGATAAAATCCTTCCATTTTGATAGATCTTGACTCCATGTTGATAAATTTGTCGTGCCTTGGCTTACAAGTAACTCATATGCTCAGATTCCACTCAAACTCGGACTCAGACTGCTCGACATGGTTACTCGACGTCGAACAAGTTACTCGACATCGAGTAGGGTCTTCTCCCTCGGATTGCACTCGAGCTCGAGCAGCTTCTGGGCTCGTCGACATGTACTCGACTTTGAGTAAGTCTACTCGACATCGAGTAGAACCGGGCTCCTCGAGTGGCTTCTGCTCGACTTCGCTGGATTTCGACTCTGAAATACTCGATATCGGCCAAGTCTGGTCGACATCGACCAGTTGTGTCGAGTGCTTCTTTCCTTGTTCTTTGCTCAATTTGTCCTGGTTCCGCTGCTCTTTGACCTTGGACTTTCTGTAGTTGACTTTGAGCTTCCTGTCTTTTCTCTGAATTGCTGTCAAATGCCTCGATTTCTGCGAAATTAAACAGAAACTATTGTAAACTCCATAATTTGGCAAATAAGCATAAACTACATAGATTTTGTACTATTCTAGCCCAAATGTATGAAATGCATGCATATATCGATATAAAAGTAAGTGTAAAACATGGCAAATTAGGCTCACAACAAACACCCCATACTTAAGCTTGCTTGTCCTCAAGCAATACTTTTAATGGTCATTCAGGGGAAGAATCAAAACTCTCAACATCTTAGATTCATTGTCATATGTCCCTGCAATCAATTACCATCCTTGAAAAGGTACTAATGTCATAAATTTATACATGTGCAATTTAAAAAGCAACATCTACTCACAAAAAGAGGGCTATGCAAAACAATTCATATGTGACAAAGCAACAATAATCAAGAGGACTTTAATTTAAGCTCAATAAGGAGTAGATTCGTAAAAGGTAAAAGGTGGGATGTATTTTTGGCCATGTGGTGCTAATGATCCGGGGAAATGGAGTACTTTCCAAACTTCCATACCACATTCCTTCTTCCTTTGATTTCTCACCTTTCGCTCATTCGCTCACTGTTTTTTTCAATATTATGCTTTTCCTCTCTAACCTCAGCACTGCCTTCTCGCGAGTCGCAAACATGGGTGTCATGAATGGCCCAGGATACTTAGTGCTTCGGACTCCTCACATTGGTGTCCCATCTCGCCAAACTATTATCTCAGCGAGCAGGGTCGATCTACCTTTATCTCCTGAGTTGACCGGATTTTCTTTCACTCATTAAATTTTCCATAATATATGAAACTTTTCTGCCAAACTCCAATAATGATAATAGCAACACAACAACCATATAACAATCTCCATAATGTACTTTCATTTTCAACATAATCCCCGGATGGAAATAACGTAAAGAATGGACAATATTTAGATTATGTGGAGCATAATATGAAATAAGGCTCAATATGGCTTTTGTGATGCATAACTATAGGTAAAGGCTAGGATATAACAATATGAGCATAAATTGAAATATAAAGTCCTCCATCCTCTTATCATGCAACATGTTAAAATCAACTTCAAATTTACCTCCTTTCATGGTTTTCAATAAAATAATGCACTTCATTGTGACTTCCCTTTATTAGGTAATTTCATGCTATATTTCTAATAAATCTAATTTGGCATCGTCGAGTTCAATTTAATCTTCCACGACACTTATCAAAATTTTCAATGGGGGTGATTTTTATGATCTTGGAAAACATGCATATAAGTACATAGATAAATAATGAATTCCAAAATAGCCATGCATAAGCAATTCGATAAATAATGCACAAATAATGTCAAATAAAATCAAATATGCACAAATTAAGCCCTACCCTCACCCCATACTTAAACATTATAGTGTCCTCAATGTATAAAAAACAAGGGGTAAACAAAGAAACTCACTAGCTGACAGGTGTGCTGATCGTCGGAAATCGAGTTCAAATGCTGCTGCAGAGGTAGTCCACATCGAGGAAGTTGCTCGACTTCGAGGAGGTTGGTCGACTTCGACCAGAACTACACGACATCGAATAGTGTCGAACCCCAGGGAGGCTTTTCTCCTCGACCACAGGTTCGTTGCTCGTCGATGGGTGGTCGACGTCGAGTACAGTACTCGACATCGAGTACTTCTGCAACTTCTTTGTACCTGCAAAAATCGTTAGACAGAAAATATCCACAATAGAAAAACTTAAAATAATGTACAAAAACCAAAAAGAAAAAAACAAAACCCAATGTCCAAAAATTAAAAAACTAAGTGTTTTATTTACAAGCTCTAGACTTTATAATCGCTAGGCCGACTTTCTCCATTAAGCTAAAGGTGGCATTTGCAGGGCCCATGTAGCTTGGGCTTCGAACATGACTCCATTCTTGTCCATCAACTGCAATCCTCCTGAATGGATCTTGTTCACCATGAAAGGTCCCATCTTCTTTTTGTTGAATTTGTTGGGAAACCACTGATCTTTTGATTTTGCGACATAAACTTTGTCACCTACTTCATATTCCTTAGGCTCATCATTGGATACCCTGTATAATCGCAAATACCAAGGCAAACCTCTCCCATGTATAGATAAATCATTAATTGAAATAGGAGAAGAGATGTCCGTACCTTGGCTTACCTTCGCAGATTCGGATTTCGGGACCTCGGGGTCTGGTCGACTTCGATTACAGGTACTCGACGCCGAGTAGATCGTCTCGTCCGGTGGACTGCTGGTCGAGGAAGAAGGCGTCGGAGACCCATGCGTCTGGTCGACATCGAGTAGGCTACTCGATGTCGAGTAGGGCTCGACCTCGGGGGAGGGGGGGGGGGGGGTTGCTCGTAGAGGAAGGGGGGATCAAGGAAGGTGGGTGCTGGTCGACATCGAGTAGGCTACTCGATGTCGAGTAGGGCTCGGCCTTGGGTGACTCACTCAATGGTGCTGCAGTCGGTGGTAGGCTCAGGTTCTTGTCGACGTTGCCTAGAGTACTCGACGTGGAGTAACTCTGGTCGACATCAAACACATACTTGAATCCTAGCAAGGCATCCGAAAAGAAGTTAGTCGATATCGACTTACCTTGGTCAATGTCGAGTAGGTCCTTTATATCGTTGTTTAGGATGGCCATGATCTCCTCCACCTGGGCTTCCATATCCCTCTTTTCCAGCTCATCGAGGTCATATTTCTTACCTCTCCCCACAAGTGATGTACCTGGCTGATATAGACATGACCTCTTCCATGGTACATGTATGCCTTTCAGTTTTATTAAAGGAATACTCAATTACCTCATCGACGATGTTGAAAGTGAGCACTCTCTTCCTTACGCTTACGTTGGCATCCACCGTCTCCAAAAAAGGCCTTCCTAGAATGATTGGACAAGTAGGGCCCTCTTCCATATCAATAACTAAGAAATCAGCAGGGACAAAGAACTTACCTACCTGTGACGAGAGGGTTTCTCGACCAAATAAATTTATAGTCAAGACCCCGCTATAGGATAGTGGAGTCAGGTTCGTCCTCAGGAGAGAAGTCAGCGGTTCTAGGTTTAATGTGTTTTGGGGTTCAGGGATAGCGGGAAACGGTGAGGAGGTTGTTGTCGACGTCGACTAAGACTTGGTCGACGTCGAGGGAATGGCAGGAGAAGAGGTGGTCGGTGTCGGGTAAAATCTATGCAGAATGTAAATAAAGAAATAAAGTAATAATAGTGCAAACTTCCAAGGTGAGGGATCACCGCAACGATAATCAAACACACAAAATATAAGATAGAATAGTTATGTAATCACATCAAAGGAGTAAGCTTTATCCTTTTCCAACAATTAGATAACCCTTTCAAGTAACCCTAATTGTATCTACCAATTTTATGTTTATAATTCAAGTTGTTAATGTGAATCTCTATTCTTTCGAGTAGGCAATTAAAATATAAAAGGCAGTGGATGATCAAAACATAATAAATATCAAAACTTTACCTCAAGTGTGCATGACTATCGTCGGGCTCACCCGGGCCCTAGTAGAAGGAAATTAGAAAGCAAACATGATGGAAGAAAATAACTGTAACATTAAACTAAATCTAAAACTTACTAAACCTTCAAAACGTTCCTCCTCTCTCTCTCTCTCTCTCTCTCTCTCTCTCTCTCTCTCTCTCTCTCTCTCCTCCTCCTCCTCCTCCTCCTTGCGTCATCTCTCTCTCTCTCTCTCTCTCTCTCTCTCTCTCTCTCTCTCTCTCTCTCTCTCTCTCTCTCTCTCTCTCTCTCTCTCTCCTCTCTCTATGCGCCCGAAGACGACTTAGCTTGAATGAATGAAAATCAGCCCCCCTAGGGCATTATTTATAGTGTTCCATCTAGCTATTCTAGGAAGGAACAACTATATCTAAATCTAAAACTTTCTATCTAATAACATAAGATAAAATATTATGATAAAGGAAATAAATCTATAAAGGAAATTAGGAGTAGTGTGGATAGATTCCTCTTGACTTGAAAGATCTTCATGTGGATGGATAGAATATCTCGAATCTTGGCTTGTAAGTAACCACAATCACTCGGATTTCTCCACCATCTCGACTCGGGCTGCTCTGGAATGTTCCTCGACGTCGACCAACTTCCTCGACGTCGAGTAGAATTCATTGTCTCGAGTCGTCCTATGCTCATCTCGTGCTCGATCTCGTCAACTGGAGCAAATGTCGAGTAAAGGCTGGTCAACGTCGAGTAAATTGGTCGACGTCGAGTACTCCTGTCGGCTTTCTTCATTCTGCTCCGTTCTTGAACGCCCTTTCCGGAGTCCTCGTTCCTCTGATTGAAACAAATGAGCATGCGTTGGAAAGCTCTTTTGGAGGGCTACAACTTTCATGAAGACATAAAAGCTTGATTCCGAATGATGAATGGTGAAAAATGGGCTTTTCTCCATCTGCACCATCCTTAGCTTCTTAATGACTTTCCTTTAAGCTCCAAAGTGCGTCCGATTTATGTGAAATACAACCAAAAACTTGTGTAGACCTCCATATATTGAAAATAAACATAAACTACACAAATTATGTATTATTCTAGCCCAAATGTATGAAATGAATGCAGAAATCGACATAAAAGTAAGTGTAAAACTGATAGAGCATATTTAGTATTGCATAATAGATTGCATTTAGCATAGTTTAGTTGTGAATATTGCATATATTTAGTTGAATTTACATTTTCATTTGTTGAGTTAGAAGAGGCGAAATCTACATGATTTTATGGTTTATTTCAGATATAGGAGATTGAAGGTGAAATGAATTGGAAAAGAGCGAAAACAAGCTAAGGAAGATGCATAGAAGCTGGTGAAGACTCGGAAGAAGAAGCTCGGAATAATCGCCGGCCGCCCCGCAGTTTGGCTGGCTGCCCCGCGGCTCAAAGGGAAGACAGTGAACTTTGCTGATCGCAGGCCGCCCCGCGGCCCTCGCAGAAACACGCCGTTCTGAATGGATTTTTATTAGGGTTTTTTGTCTATTCATTGGCTGACTCTTAGAGGCCTTTATAAGACTTTTCTAGTTTATTTCGTCCACTAACCTTATGCACTTTATTCAATTGTTGAGAGCGCCGTTGAGCATGAGCAACTAAACTCTCAAGGTTTCACCTACAGTTTGGATCTTTAATTGTTGAATTGTGAGTTTCTTAATCTAGTTCTTATTCCTATTCCAATGTTTTGACTTCTTTGTGCTTAATTCCTTAAATGTGTTTTATTCTCTCTTGCCTGATCAACTAGTTAGAGTAGATTCATTCAATTGCTAGGGTTTAACAGATTTCTCGTAGCGAACCTGTTGTTGTAGGAGGATGGTCAAGTATGAAATAAATATGAAATATAGTTCAGATTGACTTCCCTGTCTCAGCAAATAAATACAAGACTTCCTCCCGTTGTAGTAAGAGAATAGTCAGGATCGAATCCACGAGGAAGCACGTCAGCAGTTGTCAGGTAGCTGTAAATTCTCATAGGCAAGGCAGCAGAAAGACAGAAACGCAGCAAGAAACAGAAATAAAAGCAGAAAAACAAAAGAAAAGAACAAAGCAAAACAGAGAAGACAAAGCAAAGAAGAAACTAAAAGCAAAGCAAAGGGCTCGTCGATCTCGACAAGAATCAACTCGAGATCGACCACAGTTACTCGACACAGAAAACAGAAAGTGAAAATCGACGAAAACAGAAGAAAACCAACTCGACCTAGACCAGTCCTACTCGAGATCGACAAGAACAGTACTCGATCTCGACAAAGCTTCCTCTAGGTCGACTAAAAACAGAAACTTAAGTTTGCAGAATTTCGAACCAAAACCCAAACTTTTGACAGAAATAAACTCAATATGCTAAAAGACTTCCAAAGCCAGGGTATCAACACCACTACGATAACCATGCAAAGTAACACATAAAGGCACAAAAGATCATGCTTTCCATCAAATAACTTTCGTCATTAACAAATAGGCATATAGAGGCTTTCGCATAAACCCTAATTGTTACTAACCCTTTTTCACATAATTAATCCAAGTTGCATTAAGATCACTTTCGCTTCAATAATACAAACAAGGATCACCTTCAACTTTCGCAAAAGAATCATGCTTATAGGGATAGAAGATGAATCGCACAAAAAGATCTGACCTTTATCGCATCGCCTCACATGGCCACCGTCGGGCTCACCCCAGCCCCAGAAGTGGGTGGACTACTCACGCCTCATTGCAATAACAGACATTGAATGAAAAGAAATAACTTGCATAAAACTATATTCAAAAGCCTTTACAATCTCGGCAATCAACTTTCGCAGAAAGCCAAAACCCTAAAAACTTTAGAACTCCTAAACTTCTCTGTGGAACTAACTAATTATCTCTGAAATTGAATTGTGATACGGAATGAATAAAACTGAGCCCCCTAGGGCCTTATTTATAGTTTTCTTTCCCTAGCTAATCTAGGAAAGAAGATATCTATCTATATCTAAAATTATATCTAAAACTTGAAAGGATAAATAAATGCCATAAAGAAATAAATCTATAAGGAAAAGATAGTTCTAAAGTAGGTAAGTCTTCATGTCTTGATAGATTGCGTCTTCCATAGATAGAACTTGATGGATTTGGATAGAATCTTCCTCCTTCGGCACCAAGGAATCCCAAGTCTACTCGGACAGGTCTTCGTCGACGCGTTTCTGGGATCTGGTCTACTCGACCTCGACAAGGGCTCGTCGACCTCGAGTAGGATTCCTCGTCTCGGCTAACTGGTGCTCGATGTGGCTCCGTCTTGGATCACGGTTCTCGTCGACCTCGACAAGCCATAGTTGACCTCGAGTAGACTGGCTTGCCGACTAGGTCTTCTCGGGTGACTCTGCTCGACAAGGCTCGGACAAGGCTCCTGGGCGTCGTCGACCTCGACAAGGCTCATCGACATCGAGTTGGGTTCTTCCTTTCCACTTCCGCGATTTGCCTCTTCTGCTGCAGCGAGTTTTTCCGCGGCAGCGAGCGGTCTGCTGCAGCGAGTCGAGTCGTTGGCAGCGAGTGCCGCCTGGTCGTCCTCGGCTTGTCGACCAGCTCTTCTTCTCGTCAACCCCGGGCGTGGCACTGAGGTGTCGTCGATCTCGACTAGTGGTCCTCGAGATCGAGTAGGGCTCCGGAGCTGGGTTGGTCTGGCTCTCTCGACCAGGCTCTGTCGACCAAGGTTGCTCGGACATGCTCGTCTAGGTCGAGTAAGGTCTACTCGAGATCGAGTAGCCTGGGTTCTCGGCTCGATTTGACTGGTTCCGCTGCTTTGACCTTGGACTTCTGTAGTGGTTTTCCGAGCTTTTCCGACCTTCTGTAGAATTGCTGTAAAATGCCTTGATTTCTGCGAATTAAACAGAAACTGGTGTAGATTCCATAATTTGGCAAATAAACATAAACTACATAGATTCTGTACTATCTAAGCCCAAATGAAATGCAATGTATGCAGAAATTGATATAAAAGTTACTGTAAAACATGGCAGATTCAGCTCACAACAAACACCCCATACTTAAGCTTGCTTGTCCTCAAGCAATACTTTTAATTGTCATTCAGGGGAAGAATTCAAACTCTCAACATCTTAGATTCATTCTCATATATCCCTGCAGTCAATTACCATCCTCGAAAAGGTACTAGTGTCACAGATTCATGCATGTGCAAATATAAAAGCAACATCTACTCACAAAAAGAGGGTTATGCAAAAACATTCATAACTGACAAAGCATTAATAATCAAGAAGACTTCATTTTAAGCTCATGAAGGAGTAGATTGGTAAAAGGCTAAAAGGTGGGCAATTTTTGGCAATGTGGTGCTTTTGATCCGGGGAAATGGAGTACTTTCCAAACTGAATTTCCACATTCCTTCTTCCATTTGATTCATCACCTTTCATATTGCTTTTTCAATAATAATGCTTTTACCTCTCTAACCTTAGCACTGCCTTCTCGCGAGTCGCAAACACGGGTGTCATGAATGGCCCCGGATACTTAGTGCTTTGGACTCCTCACAATGTGTCCCATCTCTCCAAACTATTATCTCAGAGAGCAGGGTCAATCTACCTTTATCTCCTGAGGTGATTGGATTTTCTTTCACTCATTCTCAACATAATCCCCGGATAAGGTAAAGAATGATAAACACAATAATGATAAACACAACAACCATATAACAATCTCCATAATGTAACATCATTCTCAACATAATCCCCGGATAAGGTAAAGAATGGCAATATTTTAGAACATGTGGAGCAATATATGAAATAAGGCATATTATGGCTTTTGTGTAATGCATAAGCATAGGTAAGGCTAGGATTTTAACAATATGAGCATTATATGGAAATATAAAGTCCTCCATCATCTTATAATGCAACATGTCTAAAGCAACTTCAAATTTTACCTCCTTTCATGGTTTTCAAGAAATAATGCACTTCATTGTGGCTTCCCTTTACTAGGCAATTTTATGCTATATCTCTAATGAATCCAATTTTGCATCGTCAAGTTTAATATAAACTTCCATGACATTATTTCAAAAATTTCAATGGGGGTCATTTTTCAAAACTTTGGAAAACATGCATATAAGCACATAAATCAATAATGCATTCCAAAATAGCCATGTAGCAATTCAAAGAAATAAATTCTAAATATGCACACATAATGTCAAATATGGCAAATATGCATAAAGTAAGCCCTTCCCCCACCCCATACTTAAACATTACAATGTCCTCACTTTATAAAAACTAAGGTAAGGGTAAAGAAAGAAACTCACAAGACATGTGTGCAGAGCCTCATATTTTCGATTGGAGCACCTCCTAGGCCGAGTATTAATGTAGCTTGGTTCCATCCATGGACCTGAAAAGTACAAGACATATACCCATAATAGCAAACTAAAAGTGTTTCAAAACAAAAATAAAAGCAACAAAGTCTCAAATGTCCTAAAAAGTCTATGTACGTGCTCTAGATTTTATAGTCGCTAGGCCGACTTTCCATTTAGCTCAAGGTGGCATTTGCAGGGCCCATGTAGCTTGGGCCTCAAATAAGACTCCATTTTTGTCCATCAGTTGTAATCCTCCAGAATGGATCTTGTTCACCACGAAAGGTCCCATCCGCTTCTTGTTGAATTTGTTAGGAAACCAATGATCTTTTGATTTGGAGACATAGAGCTTGTCTCCAACTTCATATTCCTTAGGCTCATCATTGGAAATCCCGCACAATCGCACATACCAAGGCAGACCTCTCCCATGTATAGATAAATCTTTAATGGAAATAGGAGAAGAAAGATCCATACCTTGACTTACCTTCGCAGAGACGGAATCGGGGACCACTGTATTTGGTCGATCTCGACTAGGGCTAGTCGATCTCGAAGAGACTGCAGGTTCTGGTGGTGGTCTGGTCGAAGAGGCAGAAGTCGACGAAGAAGGCTTGTCGACCTCGAGTAGCCTACTCGATCTCGAGTAGGGCTCTGCTCCTGGTGGCCTGCTCATCGACGAAGGCGGATCTGGTGAAGCCGAGTGGTAGTCGACCTCGACAAGGGTGGTCGAGATCAACAAGGCTGGTCCTGGCTCTGGTGGAGTCTCTGTCGAGGAAGACGGTGCCCGGGGATCTTGGTCGATCTCGACTAGGGTAGTCGATCTCGACGAGGGCTCTCCTCCTGGTTGCGGTGGCGTCGAAGAAGAACGGTCTGGTGGCACCGGGTGGTGGTCGATCTCGACGAGGCTGGTCGAGATCGACGAGGCTCCTGGCTCCGGTGTTGTCATCGTCGAGGAAGACGAAGTCGGGTTGGCCGAGTGGTGGTCGACCTCGACAAGGGTGGTCGAGATCGACGAGCCTGGCTTGTCTGGTTCGCTGCTCGACGATGCTGGTGCTGGTGGGGTCTCCTTGGTCTAGTCGAGATCGACTAGGGTTCTACTCGATGTCGAGGAGCCCTGGTCGATCTTGACCCCATACTTAGTCCCTGTCAAGGCATCCGAAAAATAATTAATCCACAACGACTTACCTTGGTTTGTGTCGATTGGATTCTCTGTGTTCTCCTTAAGGATTGCCATGATCTCCTCCACCTGGGCCTCCATGTCCCTCTTTTCTATCTCCTCAGGGGTCATATTTCTGACCTTGGGTTCCCCGCAGGTGATATAGCCAGCTGAGATAGATTTGACCTCTTCCATTGGACCTGTATGCCTTTCAGTTTTATTAAAGGAATACTCAATTACCTCATCGCTGATGTTGAAGGTGAGCACTCCTTTCCTTACGCTTATGTTGGCATCCATTGTCGCCAAGAATGGTCTTCCTAGAATAATTGGACAAGCAGGATCTTCTTGCATATCAACTATTAAGAAATCAGCAGGGACGAAGAATTTACCTACTTGTACTGGGACATTTTCCACCATGCCTGTTCGAATGACCACCGTGTTGTTGGCCATGTATAGTCTAGCATCCACATGCTCCAGGGCACCTATCTTAATCTTGGACCAAATTGTTAAAGGCATTATACTCGCACCAGCTCCAAGATCACATAGGGCATTAATTTTATATGGACCAAATCCAATAGTTATAGCAAACTTACATGGATCCGGCCTCTTCTCCAATATGTCCAGATGGCTGCACTCCACTGTGATTTCAGCCATCGATCGCTTTTTGCTTAGAATCTCCTTCAGGAACTTGACATAGGATGGCATTTCATTTAGAGCTTCTGTGAAGGGAATGGTGACGTTGAGCTTCCGAAGCATCTTGATGAAGCGCTGAAACCTTTTCTCTGCCGGGTCCTTTAGAGATTTTGTGGGGAAAGGCAGCTTCTTTCTCTGATTCGGAGCCAGAACAGACGTCGGAGGTGCTGCAAGCTGCTCTATGTCGACTTGGGCTCCTCGACATCGACTACACCCTTGTCGACATCGACCAGATTGGGCTCAGTCGAGTTGTTGTGTGGTGCAGACGACGATTTTCGCAGGTTCTCCTCGAGATCGACGAGGCCTTCGTCGAGATCGACCACTGCTTTGTCGAGATCGACTAGTTGTTCCTCGCTGTTCTGCTGCTTTCCGACCTCTGGCTCTTGCAGTTGATGGCCGCTTCTGAGTTTTATTGCAACGATGTGTCCAATCTTTCCCCTAGGATTTGGTTCTGAAGATCCAGGGAGCGAACCTGACTGTCTGGGGATTCCTGCTGCTAGCTGACCAATCTGTGTATCAACTGATTTCCGCCAGATATCAATTTCCCCAAGCCTAGAGTTGACACCTTGCATCTGAGTATAGACGGAGTTGAAAGATTGCCTAGTTTCTGAGTGGTTCCTCCGTATTTCCTCTAGGACTGTCTGTATATCATCCTTTTTCTGGTCTCTTTCTGGATGTCCTGGAGCTCTGTAGGGCGGGGGGTTCCTAGGGACACTTTGGTTCCATTGTGGTTGCTGAAACCTTTGGTCCCCCATGTAGCAACTGGAACCCTTGCGTAAGCTGCATCCTCATGATGCTCTGCCATCCTGACTTGTTCTGCGTGTAGGCACTCAGGAGTGGTGTGCCTTTGCGATCCGCATTCTATGCAAGGCTGGTTGGCAGAGAGATACTTTACTTGCTTGATGAGCTTCTTATTCTGGTCTCTGTAGTACTGCTCCCTAACATCCGGATCAATATCCTTAGGTGGCTCATATAGGGGCATGGATGGTACTGGCCTGGCGTATGGGTTCTCTTCATAAGTTGCAGTAGACCCATACTTGTTGTCGTAGTTAGTGAGCTTCTCTAGCACACCCCATGCGTCACTCGGTGGCATTGTCAGATACTCATAGCGAGTATAATGGTTGATTCTGTCCTTTGTGACTTGATCAAGAGAGTTCAAGAAGATCTCCTGAATGACGTAGGGTGGCTGTCCATGAGTAGGGCAAGATCGCAGAAGTTCCTTGTAGCGCTCCCATGCCTTTGCCAGCGGTTCCCCTTGCTTCTGTTTGAAGGCGGTGATTCTCTGGCGGAGATGTGCTGTTTTGGCGGGTGGGAAGAAGTTGTTCAGAAACTCTTGCTCTACTTGGGCCCAGGTTGCGAGTGATCTTGCTTTCATCCCTTCCAACCATATCAATGCAGGCCCAGCGAGAGACCAGCGAAAAGATTTCATCTTGACATATTCCAGAGTTGTACCTTCAGCAATAGTACGGCACATGTCAGAAAAGTTTGTAATATGTTCAAGAGGACACTCATTAAATCTACCATAAAAGGCATTATTTTTAAGCTCTATAAGAAATTGAGTGCGAATTTCAAAAGAGTTATCAGGGATTAGAATCGCTATTTCAGGCACGACGAGAGTTGGGTGCATGTAGTCCTCTGTCGTGGTTGGATATTGGGCAAGCTCAGCCTGTGCTTGATCCCTTGCTGCTCTCTCAGCGGCGATAGCAGCATCCTTAGCGGCGATAGCAGTATCCTTTGCGGCCAATTCCCTGGTAAGCCTAGCGACCAGCTGTTCCTGTGTCTCCGCAGTTGCCATGGCTCTTTGTAGTTTAGCTCGGATATGAAATAGGCATTCCGGTTCGTCTAAGGCGTCAAACTCAGGTGTTTGGCCAGAACGGCGCATACACCTGAAAAGTAACTCAAAGAAACAGTAAGAACTGACTACCTAAGGCGCGAATGATAGCTTCCCCGGCAACGGCGCCAATTTGTTGTTGCAGGAGGTGGTATCAGAGCTAAAGGTTTTTCTACAATGGTTTTCATGTTAGAACTGTTTTTCTAAAATGGGTTTCATGTCAAAATTATTTTCTAAAATGATTTTTTTCCGTGTCAGAGTTTCCTGTCCAATGGTTTTCATTTCTTCAAAATTATTTCTATGTCCAAACTAAACTTTCAATGTTGAATTTTGACCGAGAAAAGAAAATAATAAATAATACTAAAAAAAAAAAAAAAGAGGTTTCATAAACTCCATTTATACTATTTTCAAACTTATTATGTGGGTTTAAAGTAAAAAATAAAAAATAAAATCCCTGCCCTATTGGTTTTAATCTTCCTTTCAAACTTCAACTAAATTCGAAACTTTCTCATTCTCAAAACTTACAATACGGTTGTGCAAAGGTCTTTATAACATATGGTTTGATTCCGACGTCCAATTAGACTCTCGGGTGCTTGATTTAACCTTCCTCTTTTCCTCGTGGTAGATGGCCGCCCCTCGCCACTCTAACTTACCTAGGAACCTCGCACATAATGAACTTACGGTGGATGAACTCGGCGTCCCATACTTGACACCTATTATGGTGGATGAAGACTCGGAGGAAGACTCCCAGGAAGTCGAGGACGCTCCTCTGATTGCAGCTGAGGAAGATTCGGAGGAGGACCCTCAGGAAGTCGAGGACGCTTCTCCGAGGTCAGCTGGGGATGCAGCTGAGGAAGATTCGGAGGAGGACCCTCAGGAAGTAGAGGACGCTTCTCCAAGGTTAGCTGAGGAAAACACGTAGGAAGACCCCCAGGAAGACAAGGATGCCTTTCTGATGGTAGCTGAGGAAAATTTGGAAGAAGAACCCCAAGGAGACGATGAAGTCCTCCCGAATGTCAACGAAGCAGATCCCGAGGAGGGGGAAGAGCCACAAGAAGAGGATGAGAACGAAGCCGGGCACGGAGCGAACCCTCTTGTGGAAGGACATTCGGTAGTTGACACATAATTTCTTCGCCAGGTGCAGCTTCAGGCAAGGGGAGCAGTGCGCAATTACTTGGATAAGGAAATAGCAGAAAGGCGGAATAGGATCCAGATAATGGAAGCTCAACAGGCTGACCTGCAAGAGAGGTTGGCAAAGGAGAGAAGAGAGCATACACTCCTTTACGAAGCTAAGCTAGACCTTCATCGTGGGGTAGTAAACCTTCACGAACACTACGCAGCATCAAGAGCTCCTCAGTCTAGAAAGAGGTCGGCATCTGACAACCCAGGCGGAAGGGTTTTGCGCCGCTTCTTCTAGTTTCATCTTTCCCTTGTCATTCGTGTCGTTCTTTTTAACCTTAGTTCACTTTCCTATTTGTCGTACTCTCGTTGTTTTAGTGTTATCAAGTGGTTTCACATACAGTGTTTGCTTTGGATTGGTTGCTATTATGAATAAAGTGTTATTTATTTCATAATAATTGAGGTGTGCGGATATGTGAAACCATCGGGTAAAATTATTTTTGACTTCAAAGCCGTGGATTCATTTAATATTTGTGCGACAGGTCTTAAGTGGGGAGGTGCCCCAATATTCTAAGAAAGTGTGTGTGTGTGGTGTGTGAGAAACAATTAAACCAACTAAAGTACGCAAGTGTAGAGTGTGTGAGAAGATCAAAAGACTAAACCGTAATTAATAGTTGTGTGTATTCCGAGTCACGGCATAGAGTATATCTTGCATATAGCTCTATTGTCGAACAACCGAACTCTCAATGAAAAATTTTAATGAACGAATGATAAATTAAGAAAGATACTCGCACGTACAACACGTTGAATCTACGAATAACATGGATCGAGGACAAAGAGGAAAGCTCACCGAAGGACCGGAAGACGCGAAGGACTAGAAGACGAAATCTACCACTCCTTGTATACGAGCCGGGTATACTAGCTTGCCATAATGGTTGCCATCGACGCCACCCGGGCCATTTGGTAACCTGGAAAAGGAAGCCAGATGGGGCAGAGACGAAGGCCAAAGGTAGACTAGATAGCCATGGTCGATGCAAGACAGTAGTGGTCTAACCGCGATAAAATCATGCTAACCTAATGCAAAATAATTAAAATTTAAAAATCTTACCATTGAGGAGTTCGGGAGGCAATGAGTTGATCCTGTATGCAACTCATTGCTTCACGTCGTTCAGAGAGTAGTGAGAACTAAGTTAGGTATCTCCTTCCGCTTTTGAAAACTCCTTCGTATACCCTCTCACCCCTATTCCAGCTCCGTTCGTTCTTTTCTTTAAGTTTCGGGACGAAACTTATTTTAAGTGGGGAGAAATGAAATACCCCAAAGTATTTTTGGGGATTTCGTTTTAAGAAAATATATATTTATATAAAAGTTCTTTTATTTTGAACTTAATAATGATTTTTTGGAAATTAAATGTATATAAAGTTCGTAACTATTTTGACCCGGTTCATTTTTATTCGTTTAAGTGAAATTTAATAAGTAAGTTATTTATTTTAAGTCATGTTATTTTAAAACAAGCTTGCATATTTTTATTCAAACAAAGAGAGATTTATCGTTATAACTTATTTTAATTTCCGTAAAATATATATATGTAATATAAGGTGATAATAAACCATTGTTGCATAAAATAAAATGTATTCAAATTAAATATTTTATTATTTAAGCTGTGTAGAATTTTAATAAATAAACTTTTCGGATAAATATAGGTATATGTATATATTATAAATAAGTAAAGGCTAAACCGGTTTTCTTTTGGGTTTATTTGAACCGAACCGGGCCATTAGAAAATAAAAACAAAATGGCTGAACCGAACCGGTTGAACCCTTCCCCTACCACCAGCTCTCCTGTGTTTCACTGTTGAAAATGGTGAAATTTTACCTCCCTCAAATCTCGCCCGAAGCTCAACGATTTTGTTTCTAGAAGGTTCCCTACTCGGTGAAGATTAGATTTATGTAACCAATTTGGAGATTCGGAGTCCAAACTCAACCGAACGAGCCTATCCCCAATTTCGAAAAGCACCCCAATCCGCTACATTCAGGCCGAATCTCACCAAAAAGAGGATCGGGATAGTGTTAAGAGTGATTATCTAAGCAATTTATGGATTTATTTTAATTCAATTCGTCCCCAAATCCTTCTACTATAAATACCTCTTTCGGGATCACTTTCGAAGCACACCATCACCACTCCTCTCCATCTCCGAGCTCTCAACCTATTCCATGGAATTCTAAACGCCTCTAGCAATGTTTCCCTTCACAAAGTTATCAGAAAATCATCCCGAATCCAAAACCCCCAATTTCGAGTCTCCTCGCCGGAGCCACCCTCGTACGCCCTCGTCCGCCGTTGCCGGAGCCACCAGCTGCCACCCGGAGGAGCGCCCAGTCACCACGAGTCCGTAGCCGCCAGCCTCGTGCGTCGCCGTGGCCCGTGACACTGCCAGGATCTCGCCGAAGTAGAGCCGGGACCTCGCCGGTTTATGCTACTGTTGAAAGTGTCGGGAGAAGGAAGAAGGTGATCTAATTACACCAAACCTCCCTAAGTTCGGTTTTTCTAAAATATGCCCTTGCTCAGTTTTAAAAATTCCAGATTCTAACCCATGTTTTTGTTTGGGCATAAATTGCTTCCAATTTCGTTACTCCGCAGAGACTATTCTAACCCTTGCGCTCATACGAAGGAATTTGAGTCCGGCCAACCGTTAACGCTTGCAACTCCACATCGAGGCAAGTGACATTCCGAGCCTTTCTGCTCAATTTGTGCCTTCGTGTCTTGTTTGTTTTCCCGTCTTTGATTGCTTGCCAAATTAAATGAAATAAATTGCAATTCACCTGCTTGTGTGATTAATTTACCGTTCAGTTTGAATTTGGCAAGTATAATTGGGTAATGTTATTATTCGACTTCTCTATATAATAATGACATAGATACCCACCTTTTTTATTAAAGCATGATTTATTTTTGGCCTTTCATGCTAACTGTTAAGAAAGGGATATGTTTCTTTTATGTATCCATTCTATTTATTTCGTTGTGATCAATGTTGTAAATATGTAGTAATAATGTGAGGATCGTTTGTTGCGAGTGAAACTAAATTGAATCCAAACTAATAAAAAACAATGTGAATCATACAGTTAAAGTAATGTGAAGAATTGTATAATCAATCAAACGAAAAGCAATGTGAAATGGTAAAACAATGTGTGAAGTAAAGTGAAAGTGATGTTGTAAAGTGTAGGTCGGGGCCGTTACTCCTCGGTCTTAAGGTTTCATGAAACTACACTTCCATGCGAGGTGTTACACAACCAATGGTTGTAGGTCGCTATCCACTATAGACAGAGTGGGACCGGTAGTAGTCGATAAAAAGATAAAAGATGTAAAATGCATATCATGTGAGTAAGTGAGTGAAGAATAATGTACAAGTAACAAACATGGTTTGAACTAGGTATTGGGGGACACAAGATCAACCCTTAATCGACTGTCTCAGCCCGCGGTTTAAAACTCTCCGGAAGAGTCCTGCCCTCTGGGTCGATTTTGGGCCACATCAAGTACCTTTTGAACCAATACTTAGTTTAGATCGTATAATAAATAATGTATTCATAAAGTAATGGGTAGTAATCATGACTTGTTTCAAGCTATGTCATATTTCATCCGTAATCGGAATATGATTCCTAATACATCTTTTGTAACTCAATCCTTTTGGATTATCCGTGTCATAGGAGGGTCGGGTCACAAATAAGCCAATTCACTTCAAATATTCAAATCTCATTTGGATTTAATTCTTACCGTTTCATGGTCACTTGAATCCAAAGTTGTCTCTGCTTTCGTGCCGTCACTTGCTAGTTCTCGCGAACTAACCGTCCTTTGTTTGGATGGCTGGTTTCCACAGGTTTAGATAAAGCACTACAAGGTCGAAGGTTGGAAATGTGAGTCGGAATCGTCTTCAAATATTTCTAGTATTTTACCATCGTTTTGATTCAAGAGTCTCTTTTATCGTTAAAGTATAAATGTTATCTTGTTTTTGCTATCGAAATATTGTAACGGCATTGTTGTACATTTAAGTATTTGTCCCACTTAAAGTCTTCCGCAATTTAATTGTATTTTATTTATATATTTAATATTATCATCTTGTTTATGGGAGCATGGTTGCATGTCCCTATAAGCCTAAGGTAGTTATAAGACATTAAAGTCCGAGTAACCACTGACGTTGTAGCATTCCCTTGGGTTATAAAAGGGGTGTTACACTAAATAGGTTGGTTCAGTGTCTAAATAGAGGTTGGTTCAGTGACTAAATAGGTTGGTTCAGTGACTAAATAGAGGGTAGTTCAGTGGCTAAATAGAGGTTGGTTAAGTGGCTAATTAAATAGGTTGGTTCAGTGACTAAGAAGAGATTGGTTAAGTGACTAAATATGTTGGTTCAGTGACTAAATAGAGGTATGGTTGTCTGGATGTTGTTCATTAGTAAATGGTTCACTTCTTGTTAATTTTTTCGCCCATTATAATTAATCATTTTTCTGTGTATTTGTACAAAAAAGGAGATGCTAGCAATATCCATTGATGGTCACATTTCCCACAAGAGAGACCACACAGATCACTACAGCTGACACCTTTGAGATTGTGCAAGGGTTGACTTTACACAATGCCTTACTTGTTCCTAAATTCTTGTGTAATTTGATTTCTGTAGGGAAAATGATCAAAGAACTCAATTGCTACATATTATTCACATCAAGGGGTTGTTACTTGCAGACTCCTTCAATGAAGAGTCCTATTAAGATTGGTGATGTTGTCAAGGACTTATTTCTACTGGGGTTTACAACACCGGACCAAGTTACTGCTCCTTCTCGGACATGATTGAATAAGGTGTCAATTAAAACGGATTTTACACTTTGGCACAAGAGATTAGGGCACTTACCTCCTCATAGGCTCCAAACTTTACCCTGTGTGGCATCAACTGATCATGTTCTTTCCACTGAAAAATTGCTTTGTGTGTGCTCGTGCGAGTCAAGCACGTTTTCCTTTTGCATTAAGTTCAAATAAGACTTCTTCCCCTTTTGATTTGCTACACACTGATGTTTGGGGACCATATCAGGTGGCCACCTATGAAAATTTCAAGTATTTTCTAATCCTTGTTGACTATTGTACTCGAACAACTTGGGTACAATTGTTGCCTAACAAGGTTGTGGCCTTCAGTGCTATAAAGCAGTTTTTTGCCTTCGTCGAGAGACAGTTCAGGAAGAAGGTTAAGATATGGCGGGCTAACAATGCTCTTGAATTGGGGGGTAGCAATGATCATGCTCAGTTTTTGCTTGATAATGTAGTTGTGCGTCAACGATCTTGTACAACCACCCCAAAAAAGAACGGTGTGGTTTAGCGCCAACACAGGCACATCCTGAGGTAGCTCGGAGCCTGCTGTTCAAATATGGGTTGCCAAAGCGGTTCTGGGGTGACAGTATGCTCACGACTGTCCATCTTATCAACAAATTTCCTAGAAAGTTGTTAAAGATGAAGTCTTCCTTCGAGGTACTCCATTAGAAATCACCAACCTATGATTATTTGCGATGTTTTGGTTGTTTGTGTTTTGATTATACTCTGCAACAAGGAAGGGATAAATTCTCTGCTCATGCTTCACCCTGCATTCTCCTCGGGTATCCATGGGGGAAGAAGGGCTATAAATTGTTCAATTTGGAGACAAAATGTGTCTTTGTCTCAAGGGATGTTATTTTCCATGAAGAGGTATTCCCTTATAAGTATTCTTCCTTGTTACATACCTCCTCTTCACTTCAGTATCATTTTCCTACCCCTCATCCTATAGATCATGATGATTGTGAGGATGATCACTCTTTCATTCATGCTCTTTCCCCGGCAGTAGCTCCCAGGAGATCCTCAAGAGATCCATCATCCACCTGCTTATCTTTCATAATACATATGTTCTTCCTGCAATGACCTTGCTATATGTTTCTATATCATCACATCTACTTTTTCCTTCCCATCTTCTACAACCTTCGTTGGCCCATTTCCTGAACATGAATCTTTGATGTTTCAAGAAGATTGTGAGTTTTCAGTTTGGCAAAAGGCTAGACATGAAGAGTTCTAGGCCTTAGATTCTACTGGCACTAGGGAGATTGTTGCTTTGCCCAAGGGAAAAGGCACCATAGGGTGTATATGGATATACAAGGTAAAAAGGAAAACAGATGGAAGTATCGAAAGGTACAAAGCCCGCCTGGTTGTGAAAGGGTTCACTCAGCAGGAAGGAGTGGACTACACAAAAAATAGTTCCCCGGTTGTCAAGATGACTACTATCCGGGCCTTGGTCACAATTGCTTTGCAAATAGATTGGCAAGTGATGCAACTTGGCGTTAATAATGCATTCCTTCACATCCATTTGGACGAGGAGGTGTATATGACGGTACCACTAGGGCAGATTGTGCAAGGAAACAATCGAGCTTGTCGTCTTCGAAAATATCTTTATGGCCTCAAACATGCTTTGAGACAGTGGTATGCTCGACTGTCGTTGTGAGCTGAATCTGCCATGTTTTACAGTAACTTAAATATCGTTTTCTGCATTCATTTCATGCATTTGGGCTAAAATAGTACAAAATCTATGTAGTTTATGTTTATTTGCCAAATTATGGAATCTACACCAGTTTCTGTTTAAAATCGCAGAATTCGAGGAAATTTACAGCAGTTCTAAGAAAGGTTGGGAAAGCTCAGAAATGAGCTACAGAAGTCCAAGGTCAAAGAACTACAGAACCAAGATGAATCAAGATGGAAACCCAGAGTTACTCGATATCGAGGATCTTACTCGATATCGACAAATATGTCCGAGCAATGCTAGTCGACTAAGAGCATGATCGAGGAGCTGAGAGCCAGAGCCAACCCGACTCCACAAGCCTACTCGATATCGAGTAGTTTACTCGATATCAACAACACCATGAAGCTATGCCCGGAGTCGAGGAAGCCACACCAAGTCGAGAAGCCGAGGACTGGACATGCCGAGTACCAAGTTACTCGATATCGAGGAACTTTCTCGATATCGACAAGATCAGCCGCGCCAGTCCAAGCCAGTTTCGGGGAAGAGTTCCTCGACCAAGCCCAGCAACACAGAAGTCGGCATGGTTCCTTGATATTGAGGACTTTATGTCGATATCGAGGACCCCAGCACCACACTTCCGAGCCGGATCGAGCACCAGCTACCCGAGATGGCCAGCCAGCGAAATCGACGCCAACTTTACTCGATATCAAGTAGAATTAGTCGATATCGAGGAGCGCCTTCTGGAGCCGCGTTATGCGGTGAGCTGTCTGACGCGGTTTGGCTTTGCATGGGGCCAAATGAATCCGAGTTTGCTAAGATCTATCCACATTTATCAAGGCATATCAAGATCTATCAACACAAGAAGAGATTTACCTATTTTAGATTTATTTCCTATTTGGATTTAATTCCTTTATTGCATTTATTTATCTTTAAGCCTTTAGATATTTAGATTTAGATATAGATAGACATTCTTACCTAGAATAGCTAGGGAATGAAGGCTATAAATAAAGTCTTAGGGGCTGGTTTTTATTCATTCAATTTCAGAGACAAGTAATCACATAGAGCGAGAAGGAGAAGAGGTTGTAAGTTCGAGTTTATTAATGCAAGTTAGTTCTTTTTCATCAAAGATGTCTACTATTGCAATGAAGAGCGAGTAGTTCACCCACTTCTGGGGCTGGGGTGAGCCCGACGGTGGCCATGTAAGGTGATACGGTGAAGGTACAATCTTTTTATGCAATTCGTCTTCTATCCCTATGAGCATGATTCTTTTGCGAGAGTTGAAGGTGATCCTTGTTTGTGTTATTGAAGCGAAAGTGATCTTAATGCAACTTGGGTTAATTATGTGAAAAGGGTTAGTAACAATTAGGGTTTATGCAAAAGCCTCTATATGCTTATTTGTTAATAACGAAAGTTATTTGATGGAAAGCATGATCTTTTTTGCCTTTATGTGTTATTTTGCATGGTTATCGTTGTGGTGTTGATACCCTGTCTTTGGAAGTATTTTAGTATATTGATTTATTTCGTCGGAAATCTGAGTTCTGTGCTCGAAGTTTGCCATTTAAAGTTTATGTGCTTATCGATCTCGGGAAAGTTTTCGTCGATATCGAGTTGGCTTTACTCGATATCGAGGAAAGTTTCTCTCGACACTGTGTTTGCTGAGTCTGCTGTTTGTTGTCGATTTGAGTTTCTGTTGATCGACTTAGCTTTTGTCGATATTGAGTTACTGTTGTCGATATCGACTAGCTTCTGTGTTTACTTTAGTTTCTGCTTTGCTTTGTTTTTTCTGTCTTTCTGTCTGCTATTTTGTCTGTGAGATTTACAGCTACCTGAGATCCGCTGACAAGCTTCCTCGTGGATCGATCCTGACTTCCCACTGCTGCATAGGGAGGGAGTCTTGTAATCATTTGAAAGGGACGAAATCTGGTTTGCTTTTATTTATTTATATTTTATTCCAAGTCTCAATTCTCTCTTACAACAAATTTGCGCCGTTGCCGGGAAAGCAATCATTCGCGCCTTAGGTAGTCAGATCTCACTTTTCTCTTGAGTTACTTTGCAGATATATGCGCCGTTCTGGTCGAACACCTGAGTTTGACGCCTTAGAGGAACCGGAGCGCCTTATACACATCCAAGCTAAATTGAAAAGAGCCATGGCGGCTGTAGAGACACAAGAACAGCTGATTGAGAGGCTTACGAGGGAACTAGCTGCTAAAGATACTGCTCTCAACACTGAGAGAGCAGGCAGGCAACAGGAAACTATGCGAACGAGGCAATTGGAAGATGAGCTTGCCCAATACCCTACCACTGCAGATGATTACATGCATCCGACTCTCATCGTGCCCGAATAGGCCATTCTAATCCCTGAAAATAACTATGAAATTCGCACTTCTTTCCTTATTGAAATAAAAAATAATGCTTTCTTTGGTAGATTTAATGAACGCTCTCTTCAGCATATTACCAACTTTACTGACATGTGTTGTACTCTTGCTGAAGGTACCACCTTGGAGTACATCCTGATGAAGGCTTTTCGTTGGTCCCTATCTGGTCCAGCACTGGAGTGGCTTGAAGGGCTGAAACCGCGATCCCTCACAACATGGGCTGAAGTGAAGCAAGAATTCCTCAACAAGTTCTTTCCTCCTGCCAAGACATCACTCCTCCGCCAGAAGATCACAGCTTTCAAACAGAAGCTTGGGGAACCGCTGGCAAAGGCTTGGGAAAGATATAAAGATCTGCTGCGATCAAGCTCTACACATGGACAACAACCCTGCGTAGTTTAAGAGATCTTCTTCAATTCTCTGGACTTGGCTGCAAAGGACAGGATCAACACATATACTCACTCTGAGTATCTGATAATGCCGCCTGCTGACGCATGGGCTGCTCTAGACAAGCCGACCAACTATGATAACAAGTATGAGACTCCAACCAACTATGAAGAGAAACCCTACGCCAGGCCAGCACCATCCATGCCCCTCTATGAGCCCTATAAAGAGATTGACCCAGATGTCAAGGAGGAGTACTACAAAGATCAGAATCGCTAGCTCCTCAAACAAGTAAAGTATCTTTCTGTCAACCAGCCTTGCATTGAATGCGGATCACAGAGGCACACCACTATTGAGTCCCCACACACAGAACAAGTTAGGCTGGCAGAATACCATGAAGAGGCAGCTTACGCAGGGGGTCCCAATTGCTACATGGGGAACCAAAGGATCTAGTAACCACAATGGAACCAAGGTGCCCCTAGGAACCCCCCACCCTACAAAGCACCAGGACATCCGGAAAGGGACCAGAAGAGGGATTATCTATAGACAATCCTAAAGGAAATGCGGAGGAACCATTAAGACACCAAGCAGTCCTTCAACTCAGTCTACACTCAGATTCAAGGTGTCAACCCTAGGCTTGGGGAAATCGACGTCTGGAGGAAGTCAACGGAAACACAGATTGGCCAGCTAGCAGCAGGAGTCCCCAGATAGTCAGGTTCACTCCCAAGGTCTTCAGAACCAAATCCTAAGGGAAAGACTGGACACATCGCTGGTGTAAAACTCAGAAGCGGCCATCAACTACAAGAGCCAGAGGTCGGAAAGCAGCAAGACAGAGAAGCTGAAAAATAACTCAATATTGACCAGCAGCAAGTCGATATCGACCAGCATTTAGTCGATATCGAGCAAGGCCGACCAAGTCGATATCGAGGAACAATTGGGCAACCCTTCATCTGCACAGCACAACAACTCAAAATCGACTACAGTAGTCGATATCGAGAAAGACCAAGTCGATATCGAGGAGAGTGTTGTAAGGAGGAAATCGAGAATGCAAATTAAAATATAAATAAATCACAGCAAACAAGATTTCGTCCATTGCAAATAATTACAAGACCTCCTCCTGATGTAGCAGCGGGAAGTCAGGATCGATCCACGAGGAAGCGTGTCAGCGGATCCTAGGCAGCGGTGGAGTCTCACGGTCAGAAGTCGACAACAAGAGTCCTAGATCTCGAGTACAGCAACTCGACAGAAGACGGACAGTCGAACAGCGTAGCAGTCACAGGCACAGGGCTAGTCGATCTCGACAAGGCCTACTCGAGATCGAGTAGAGTCTTGGTCGACGTCGGTTTGTCTTGTCAAGTACCTGCACACAGAAGCTACAGCGACCTGGGTCGAAGATCAGTAGTCGAGATCGACGAATGCTATTCGATCTCGAGGAGACAGAGAATAAAATGAATAAAAGTAAATGAAAAAGCCTTGGGGATTTGAACTAAACTGTATGTAAAAGAACTTCCAAGATTGGGGTTTGCAACAACGATAACAAAGCATGCATAAGGCAGAGATAAACAAATAATCATGTGAATCGCATCAAAGGACAAGCTTTCGCCTTTTCCAACAATTAGACAACTCTTTCAAGAAACCCTAATTGTCTCTACTGATTTTATGTTTACAATCCAAGTTGTTAGCATGGACCTCCATTGAATGGGTAATAAACACATAAACAAGTAGTAGATGCTCAAAATATGATAAAGGTCGGATCTTTACCTCAAATGCGCATGGCTATCGTCGGGCTCGCCCCAACCCTAGAAGTGGGTGGACTACTCGCGCTTCATTGCAACCTCAGACATCGATTGAAAGGAAATAACAACTTGCATTAAACTAAATTCAAAGCCTTTACAATCCCGGCAATCCAACTTTCGTTGAATGCCAAAACCCTAAAACCTTTGAACTCCTAAACCGTCTTTGTGAACTACTTCTCTAGCTTGTGAATTGAATGAATGAAAAACCAGCTCCTAGGGCTTTATTTATAGGCTTCTAAACCTTGCTATTCAAGGATAGAAGATATCTATCTATATCTAAAATTATATCTAAAACTTTAAAAGATAAATAAAAGCAATTTAGGAATTAAATCTAAAAGGGAAAGATAAATCTAAAATAGGTAAGATGTCTTCATGTTGATAGATCTTGACTTTTATGGATAGAACTTGATGTATCTCGGAAATCTCGGATTCCTTCGGCCCCAAGGACTCCCAGCTCGACACGGACAGCTCAAGGCGCCTGACGCGGTTTCGGACACGGCGCTCGTCGATCTCGAGTAGGGCTCCTCGACATCGAGTAGGATTGGCTCGTCGACTGGGGCTGGCTAGCTTGGTTGGGTAGCTCTGCTCGACAAGCTCAGATCTTGGCTCCTCGATCTCGACCAAGCCTCCTCGAGATCGAGTAGAGGTGGTGCTCGGCTTCTCCGTTTTTGGATTCTCGACTTGGCACAGCTCGTCGACTCCGGACATGGCGTCGAAGTGTGGTCGATCTCGACTAGAGTTACTCGAGATCGAGTTGGCCTCCGGGAGTCGGGTTGTCTCTGACTCAGTGTCCTCGATCAGCTCTGCTCGACCAGGTGTGCTCGGACAGCCTTTGTCGAGATCGAGTAAGTGTACTCGAGATCGAGTAAAGTTCTCTCAGCTTTCTGCTCTGTTATTGAAACGCACTTTCCCGAGTCCTTGTTCGTCGGATTGACGCATATGACCATGCGTTGGAAAGCCCTTTTCGAGGGCTACAACTCTCATGAAGACATCAAAGCTTGATTCATAATGAAGAATGGTGAAAAATGGCGTTTTCTCCAGATACACCATTTTTAGCCTCTCCATGAGTTTCCTTTAAGCTCCAAAGTGCGTCCGATTTCTGCGAAATATAACCAAAACTTGTGTAGACCTCCATATATTGCAAATAAGTGTAAACTATATAGATTCTGTATTATTCTAACCCAAATGCATGCAATGTATGCAAAAATCGATATAAAAGAAAGTGTAAAACATGGCAAATTAGGCTCACAACAAACACCCCATACTTAAGCTTGCTTGTCCTCAAGCAATACCTTTATTTATCATTCAGGGGAAGAATTCAAACTCTCAACATCTTAGATTCATTGCCATATAACCCTGCAATCAATTACCATCCTCGAAAAGGTACTAGTGTCACAAATTCATGCATGTGCAATAAAAAGCAACATCTACTCACAAAAGGAGGGTTATGCAAAACATGCATTCGTGACAAAGCATTGATAATCAAGAGAAATTTAATTTAAGCTCAATAAGGAGTAGATTTGGTAAAAGCCTAAAGGTGGGCAGTTTTTGGCCATGTGGTGCTAACGATCCGGGGAAATGGAGTATTTCCAAACTGAATTTCATACCACATTCTTTCTCATAAGATTCATCACCTTTCATACTGCTTTTTCTCAATAATAATGCTTTTACCTCTCTAACCTCAGCACTGCCTTCTCGCGAGTCACAAACATGGGTGTCATGAATGGCCCCGGATACTTAGTGGTTTAGACTCCTCACAATGTGTCCCATCTCTCCAAACTATTATCTCGGATAGTAGGGTCAATCTACCTTTATCTCCTGAGGTGATTGGATTTTTTCTTACTCATTAAATTTTCCATATTTTTCAAACAATTTCCTACCAAACTCCAATAATGATAACAACAACACAAAAACCATACAATAATCTCTATAATATAACATTATTCTCAACATAATCCCCGGATAGGAAATAAGGTAAAGAAGGTAAAATATTTAGAACATGTGGAGCATAATATGAAATAATGCATATTATGGCTTTTTGTGATGCATAAGCATAGGTAAGGCTAGGATTATAACAATGAGCATTATATGGAAATATAAAGTCCTCCATCCTCTTATTATACAATATGTCAAAAGCAACATCAAATTTTTCATCCTGTTATGGTTTTCAAGAAAATATACACTTCATTGTGACTTCCCTTTACTAGGCAATTTCGTGCTATATCTCTAATGAATTCAATTTTGCATCGTCGAGTTCAATATAAGCTTCCGTGACACTAATCAAAATTTTAATTTTAAATGGGGGTCATTTTTTCAAAATTTGGAAAACATGCATGTAAACACATAAATCAATAATGAATTCCAAAATAGCCATGTATAAGAATTAAACTCTAAATATGCACACATAATGTCAAATATATCAAATATGTACAAAGTAAGCCCTTCCTCCACCCCATACTTAAACATTACAGTGTCCTCACTATATGAAAACAAGGGTAAAAGAAAGAAACTCACTAGACAGGTGTGCAGATCGTCGGGAATCGAGTGCTATGCTCTGGGCCGAGTCTGATTTAGTTTACTTCTATCCCCATGGACCTGAAAAAATGTAGAACAGAAATACCCACAATAGAAAAACTAAAAGTTCAAAACCAAAAACAAACAAAAGCAACAATGTCCAAAAGTCCAAAAATAAATGTCTATTTACAAGCTCTAGATTTTATAGTCGCTAGGCCGACTTTCTCCATTTAGCTTTAGCCTGGCTCGTCTTTGTCCGGAGGTATAGGTGGATCTGGTGGTTCCTCCGGTGGTGGGAAGCGTGGGATGTCATACGGAGGCATCATGTGAAGAAGCTTAAACCTCCCCGAGTGGACGCTCCATGGCTCCACCCATCCATCTTCCTGGGCTCCAGCTGGCATGCATAAAGGAATATATAAAGGAAATTTTCATACCTCATAATCATACCTCTTTCGCTCCATTGGTTGATTTGTTTGCGCGTCTCCACCACAGCAAAACGGTGGAGTGGGAAGAGATATTTCCACCTCATCTTGTGGAGCTTCATGCCACTTTGCGAGGACCCCATACTTGAATATGAACATCGGTTGCTCAAAATTGTCAGGAATGGCCTTCACCTTATAGGGTAAAAGCAACCTTGAAGCACCATGGGCAACGACGTCCAACTTCTTCTTTTCTGGCTCTTCTTCTTCTTGAGGTTCTTCAAATAGTTTTTCAAAGACAGAGGGCAAAGTTGGAATTGAGATAGAGGAAGGGCATACCTGGGTATCGACTAGAGATAGATCGATATCGATTGGAGATGGGTCAACATCGACTAGGTGTTGGTCAAGGTCGACCTCAGGTTCAGATTCTCCTTCTAGCAGGATTGAGGCTTCTGGTGGTGATTTTGACGATTCTTTTAGCTTCTTAAATGCGCGTACTCCCTCAAGCCATGCCTCCTCATCAACGATGTATAGCCATCTCAAATATTCCAATTCTTTTGCATACTGTCTCGCTCTTTCCCTTTCGAAATACTCGAAGGTGTCCTGCATATACTTGTAGAAGAAAACTCAAAGAAAACGTGATATCTAACTACCTAAGGCGCAAATGATTGCTTCCCCGGCAGCGGCGCCAATTTGTTGTAAGAAGGAAATGGAGAATGCAAATTAAAATATAAATAAATCACAGCAAACCAGATTCCGTCCCTTGCAAATAATTACAAGACCTCCTCCTGATGTAGCAGCGGGAAGTCAGGATCGATCCACGAGGAAGCGTCTCAGCGGATCCTAGGCAGCGGTGGAGTCTCACGGTCAGAAGTCGACAACAGGAGTCCTAGATCTCGAGTACAGCAACTCGACAGAAGATCGGACAGTCTAACAGCGTAGCAGTCACAGGCACAGGGCTAGTCGATCTCGACAAAGCCTACTCGAGATCTAGTAGAGTCTTGGTCGACGTCGGTTTGTCTTGTCGAGTACCTGCACACAGAAGCTACGGCGCTCGTCGATCTCGAGTAGGGCTCCTCGACATCGAGTAGGATTGGCTCGTCGACTGGGCTGGCTGTCTTGGTTGGGTAACTCTGCTCGACAAGCTCGGATCTTGACTCCTTGGCTCCTCGATCTCGATCAAGCCTCCTCGAGATCGAGTAGAGGTGGTGCTCGGCTTCTCCGTTTTCGGCTTCTCGACTTGGCACAGCTCGTTGACTCCGGACATGGCGTCGAAGTGTGGTCGATCTCGACTAGAGTTACTCGAGATCGAGTTGGCCTCTGGGAGTCGGGTTGTCTCCGACTCAGTGTCCTCGATCAGCTTTGCTCCACCAGGTGTGCTCGGACAGCCTTTGTCGAGATCGAGTAAATGTACTCGAGATCGAGTAAAGTTCTCTCAGCTTTCTGCTCTGGTATTGAAACCCACTTGCCCGAGTCCTCGTTTGTCGGATTGACGCATATGACCATGCGTTGGAAAGCTCTTTCCGAGGGCTACAACTTCCATGAAGACATTAAAGCTTGACTCAGAACGAAGAATGGTGAAAAATGGCGTTTTCGCCATCTACACCATTTTTAGCCTCTCCATGAGTTTCCTTTAAGCTCCAAAGTGCGTCCGATTTCTGCTAAATATAACAAAAACTTGTGTAGACCTCCATATATTGCAAATAATTGTAAACTATACAGATTCTGTATTATTCTAACCCAAATGCATGCAATGTATGCAGAAATCGATATAAAAGTAAGTGTAAAACATGGCAAATTAGGCTCACAACAGAGAGCCCAATCGATATTGAATCTTCTGCTGCAAAACCGACTTCTGTTCTGGCTCTGAATCAGAAAAAGAAGCCGCCCTTTCCAACAAAATCTCCAAAGGACCCAACAGAGAAGAAATTTCAGCGCTTTATCAAGATGCTTCAGAAGCTCAATGTCACCATTCCCTTCACAGAAGCTCTCAATGAAATGCCATCCTACGTCAAATTCCTCAAGGAGATTCTAAGCAAGAAGAGATCAATGGCTGAGATTACAGAGGAGTGCAGCCACATGGACATACTTGAATAAATGTCAGATCCAGGTAAGTTTGCTATAACCATTGGATTTGGTCAATACAAATTTAATGATTTATGTGATCTTGGAGCTAGTGTGAGTATAATGCCTTTAACAATTTGGTCCAAGATTAAGATAGGTGCCCTAGAGCCTGTGGATGCTAAGCTGTATGTGGCCAACAACACGGTGGTCATTCCAACAGGCATGGTGGACAATGTGCCAGTACAAGTAGGTAAATTCTTTGTCCCTACTGATTTTCTAGTTATTGATATGCCAGAGGACCCTACTTGTCCAATTATTCTAGGAAGACCCTTCTTAGCGACGGTAGATGCCGACATAAGCGTGAGGAAAGGAGTTCTCACATTCAACATCAGCGATGAGGTAATTGAGTATTCCTTTAATAAAACTGAAAGGCATACAGGTCCCATGGAGGAAGTAAAGTCTATATCAGCCGGCTACATCACTTGCGGGGAGCTCAAGGTAAGAAATATGACCCATGAAGAGCTGGAAAAGAGAGATATGGAAGCCCATGTGGAGGAGATCATGGCCATCCTAAAGGAAGAAACAGAGAATCCACTCGACACGGACCAATGTACGTCGTTATAGACTAACTATTTTTCGGACGCCTTGATAGGATGCAAGTATGGGGTCAGAGTCGGACAAAATTCCACGATATCGAGTAATTTAGTCGATATCGACCAAAATCAGAAGCCTCCACCAGCACCAGCGTCGTCGAGCAGCCAAACAGAAGCCACAGACTCCTCGATATCGACTAAATTAGTCGATATCGACCAAATGCTGTCTGCATCGACTTCACCTTCCTCGACGCTGATTCCACCAAGCGAGCCAGACTCCTCGATATCGACAAAACTAGTCGATATCGACCAACACCCACCTTCCCCGATTCCAGCATCCTCGAGCAGCAGACCACCAGAAGCTGAAAACTTGTCGATATCGAGTATAGTTACTCGAGATCGACCAAATACCGTGGCCCCCGAATTTATTTTTGCAAAGGTGAGCCAAGGTATGGATCTTTCTTCTCCTATTTCCATTAAAGATTTATCTATACATGGGAGAGGTTTGCCTTGGTATGTGCGCTTATGTAGGATTTCCAATGATGCGCCTAAGGAGAATGAAGTTGGAGACAAGATCTATGTTTCCAAATCTAAAGATCATTGGTTTCCTAACAAATTCAACAAGAAGAGGACGGGACCTTTCGTGGTGAACAAAATCCATTCTGGAGGACTACAGCTGATGGACAAGAATGGAGTCCTATTTGAAGCCCAAGCTACATGGGCCCTGTAGATGCCACCTTTAGCATAAAAGAGAAGTCGGCCTAGCGACTATCAAATCTAGAGCTTGTACATAGACGTTTACTTTTTGGGACTTTTTCGACATTGTTTTGTTTGTTTTTGGTTTTGAACTTTTTGGTTTTTTCTATTTGTGGGTATATGTCTTCTATATTTTTCAGGTCTATGGGATAGAAGCAAGCTATATTCGGACTCGGCCCAGGCATTTACACTCGAGATTTTGAAGCCCTGCACACCTGTCTAGTTAGTTTCTTTCTTTACCCTTGTTTTTGTACAGTGAGGACACTGTAATGTTTAAGTATGGGGTGGGGGAAGGGCTTACTTTATGCGCATATTTGGTTTTATTTGATATTTTGTGTGCATATTTAAGGTTTATTTCTTGAATTGCTCATACTTGACTATTTTGGAATTCATTATTGATGTATGTGCTTACATGCATATTTTCCAAAATTTGAAAAAATGACCCCCATTGAATTTTTTTTTTAATAATGTCATGGAAGCTTTAATTGAACTCGACGATGCAAAATTGGATTCATTAGAGATATAGCATGAAATTGCCTAGTAAAGGGAAATCACAATGAAGCGCATTATTTCGTGAAAACCATGAAAGGAGGTAAAATTTGAAATTGCTTTTGACATGTTGCATGATAAGATGTTGGAGGACTTTATATTTCCATATAATTCTCATTGTTTATATCCTAGTCTTTACCTATGCTTATGCATCACAAAAGCCATATTGGGCCTTATTTCATTTTTTGCTCCACATGATCTAAATATTGCCCATTCTTTACCTTTTTTCCTATCCGGGGATTATGTTGAGAATGATGTCACATTATGGAGATTGTTATATGGTTGTTGTGTTGTTATTATCATTATTGGAGTTTGGTAGGAGAATGTTCGAAATATATGGAAAATTTAATGAGTGAGAAAAAATCGGATTACCTCAGGAGATAAAGGTAGATCGACCCTGCTCGTTGAGATAATAGTTTGGCGAGATGGGACACACATGTGAGGAATCCAAAGCACTAAGTATCCAGGGCCATTCATGACACCCATGTTTGCGACTCGCGAGAAGGCAGTGCTGAGGTTAGAGAGGTAAAAACATTATTATTGAGAAAAAACATATGGAAAGGTGATGAATCTTATGAAAAAGGAATGTGGTTGAGAAAGTTTGGAAATACTTCATTTCCCCGGATCATTAGCACCACATTACCAAAAATTGCCCACCTTTAGCTTTTTACCAATCTACTTCTTATTGAGCTGAATTAAAATCCTCTTGATTATTAATGATTTGTCACGAATGAATGTTTGTGCATAACCCTCCTTTTGTGAGTAGATGTTGCTCTTAAAATTGCACATGCATGGATCTGTGACACTAGTACCTTTTCAAGGATGGTAATTGACTGCAGGGACATATAAGAATGAATCTAAGATGTTGAGAGTTTTGATTCCTTCCCCTGAATGACAAATAAAAGTACTGCTTGAGGACAAACAAGCTTAAGTATGGGGTGTTTGTTGTGAGCTGAATCTGCCATGTTTTACAGTAAGTTTTATATCGTTTTCTACATACATTTCATGCATTTAGGCCAAAATAGTACAAAATTTATGTAGTTTATGTTTATTTGCCAAATTATGGAATCTACACCAGTTTCTGTTTAAAATCGCAGAATTCGAGGAAATTTACAGCAGTTTTGAGAAAGGTTGGGAAAGCTCGGAAATCAGCTACAGAAGTCCAAGGTCAAAGGACTACAAAACCAGGATGAATCAAGCTGGAAACCCAGAGTTACTCGATATCGAGGATCTTACTCGATATCGACAAATTTGTCCAAGCAGTGCTAGTCGAGTAAGAGCATAATCGAGGAGCTGAGAGCCAGAGCCAACCCGACTCCACAAGCCTACTCGATATCGAGTAGGTTACTCGATATCGACAAAACCATGAAGCTATGCCCGGAGTCGAGGAAGCCACACCAAGTCGAGAAGCCGAGGACTGGACATGCCGAGTACCAAGTTACTTGATATCGAGGAACTTTCTCGATATCAACAAGATCAGCTGCGCTAGTCCAAGCCAGTGTCGGGGAAGAGTTCCTCGACCAAGCCCAGCAACACAGAAGTCGACATGGTTCCTTGATATCGAGGACTTTTTATCGATATCGAGGACCCCAGCACCACACTTCCGATCCGGATCGAGCACCAGCTACCCGAGATGGCCAGCCAGCGAAGTCGACGCCAACTTTACTCGACATCGAGTAGAATTAGTCGATATCGAGGAGCACCTTCTGGAGCCGCGTTACACGGTGAGCTGTCCGACGTGGTTTGGCTTTGCTTGGGGCCGAAGGATTCTGAGTTTGCCGAGATCTATCCACATCTATCAAGGCATATCAAGATCTATCAACACAAGAAGAGATTTACCTATTTTAGATTTATTTCCTATTTGGATTTAATTCCTTTATTGCATTTATTTATCTTTAAGCCTTTAGATATTTAGATTTAGATATAGATAGACTTTCTTACCTAGAATAGATAGGGAATGAAAGCTATAAATAAAGCCTTAGAGGCTAGTTTTTATTCATTCAATTTCAGAGGCAAGTAGTCACATAGAGAGAGAAGGAGAAGAGGTTGTAAGTTTGAGTTTATTAATGCAAGTTAGTTCTTTTTCATCAAAGATGTCTGCTATTGCAATGAAGAGCGAGTAGTCCACCCACTTCTGGGGCTGGGGTGAGCCTGACGGTGGCCATGTAAGGTGATACGGTGAAGGTACAATCTTTTTATGCAATTCGTCTTCTATCCCTATGAGCATGATTCTTTTGCGAGAGTTGAAGGTGATCCTTGTTTGTGTTATTGAAGCGAAAGTGATCTTAATGCAACTTGGGTTAATTATGTGAAAAGGGTTAGTAACAATTAGGGTTTATGCGAAAGCCTCTATATGCCTATTTGTTAATAATGAAAGTTATTTGATGGAAAGCATGATCTTTTATGCCTTTATGTGTTATTTTGCATGGTTATCGTTGTGGTGTTGATACCCTGGCTTTGGAAGTATTTTAGTATATTGATTTATTTCGTCAGAAATCTGAGTTCTGTGCTTGGAGTTTGCCATTTAAAGTTTATGTGCTTGTCGATCTCAGAAAAGTTTTCGTCGATATCGAGTTGGATTTACTCGATATCGAGGAAACTTTTACTCGACACTGTGTTTGCTGAGTCTGCTGTCTGTTGTCGATTTGAGTTTCTGTTGATCGACTTAGCTTTTGTCGATATCGAGTTACTGTTGTCGATATCGACTAGCTTCTGTGTTTACTTTCGTTTCTGCTTTGCTTTGTTATTTATGTCTTTCTTCCTGTCTTTCTGTCTACTATTTTGTCTGTGAGATTTACAGCTACCTGAGATCCGCTGACAAGCTTCCTCGTGGATCGATCATGACTTCCCACTTCTGCATAGGGAGGGAGTCTTGTAATCATTTGCAAGGGACGAAATCTGGTTTCTTTTGCTTTATTTATATTTTATTGCAAGTCTCAACTTCCTCTTACAACAACTGTCCATTGCTTTGATTCAAAGGGGTTATGTTAAAAAAATGAATATTCTCTATTCTTTCGTAAAGAGAAGGGCTTAGTTGTGTTCGTGGTTGTTAACACCGATGATATATTGCTCACGGGGAGTGACATTGCTGAGATAGTTAATCTTAAAATGTTTTTGGATAGGGCATTTCGAATAAAGGACATCGAATCCTTGAGCTTCTTTTTGGGGCTTGAGCGCAACAAGGTTGAGGGAGGTTTGTTACTTAGTCAACAGAGATTTATTCATGATATTTTCATTGATTTTCCATGCTCAGACCCTCATATTGTGTGTCTATTAGAGCCATCTTCAACTCTCCCCCACTGATGGAACCTTGCTTGACGATCCCTCTATTTACAGAAGTTTGATTGAGAAACTTAACTTTGGTGCACACCCGGCCGAACCTGGTCTTCACTGTACAGTTTCTTAGCCAGTTCCTTCAGTATCCTCGTTCTTCTCACATGGATGTTGCATGCCATGTTTTGAGGTATCTCAAGGGTGCTTCGTCCAGCGGTCTACTACTTAAACGAGACTCCAACTTCACCGTTTGAGCCTATTGTGACGCTGATTGGGTTAGTTACCCTTTTTATCGCAAGTCAATCAATGGATACCTTGTGTTTCTGGGTTCGTGTTTGTTGTCCTGGAAATCTAAGAAACAACAAAGTGTTTTGCTTTCTTCCGCGGAGGCTGAATATAGTTCTATTCGTCGAGTCTGTACTAAACTCGCATGGTTCATAAGGTTATTGAGTGATTTCAATGTTCCTGATAACTCCCTTGATGAAATTCATATGCTATAGTATCATTTTTGCAGGTTGATGAAGGACAAAGGTATAATGTATTATAGTATAGACAAATTGGATAATTAAATAATGTAGATTACATATTGTGCTTAAAATTAAAGTATAGTTTAAAGCTGAGATATTCGGTTAGGATATGGTATTGGCAATCTAGGTCAAGTGTTAGAGTGAGAATGCTAGAGAGAAAAACTCTATTTTGAGGGTTTCTCTTCTCTTGTGTTTCTCATATCGCTTTGGCTCCCCCCAACCATTTTTGGAGATTCTCGGTCTAATCCTTGGGGGTTCGGTTAGGATATGGTATTGGCAATCTAGGTCAAGTGTTAGAGTGAGAATGCTAGAGAGAGAAACTCTATTTTGAGGGTTTCTCTTCTCTTGTGTTTCTCATCTCACTTCCCCCCCCCCCCCCATTTTTGGAGATTCTCGGTCTTAGGGTTTTTGGGATTAGTTCGTGGTTGGGAGGACATTTGGGGGTTCTCAGATTTGTATCTGTAGTTTATTGATCTCTTGGTCTCTGATTTGGATTGTTCAGCGTTTTTCAGTTTGGGCGAAGGGGTCTCAATCGGGGCGAGTTTGTTCAATTATGGCTCAGATATGGAGTGGTGTGGTGGGCTCATGCCTGGATCTGTTCCCTTTTGTAATGAACGGATTTTGGGAGTTTCTAAAAAGGGAAAGTTTCAGAATATCCGTCCTCGAGCAATTTCTATTTTCCGAAAGTCTTTGGAAAATATCCTGACATGCTTTTAAAATTCAATATGACAGATTCTAAATCTTATTTATTGGATTTCGATTTCGAGGATTTCGAGTATCTTTTGAAATGAATTTGAATTCCCGATCGGATTTTTGAAATATCGGGTTCGAGATGTCGGATGTCGGGATGGGATGTCGGAATTCAAGGTCGGAAGAGCGGAATCAATCTCTCTCACCTCCCTCACGCCACACACACTCTCTCTCTCCTCTTTATGTCATTCGTTTTCTAGCTAATTAAAACACTAATGGGTCTCTCTCTCTCTCTCTACTATATAAATGCTCACCAATCCCCAAAGGGATCCTCAAGCCTCCAAATCCGAGCCAAGAAGAAACCCTAGCCTCCAAAAATTCCAACTTTGAGATCAAAAACCCAAAAATACCAAAAAAAAAACTCAAAATCCTCACTTCTCTCTCCTTGAATCAACTTCTCTCTCCTCTCATCTTCCATTTCTTGTTTCTCATACCCTATATGGTCTCTAAACTCCCTCAAGAAGATCTCCTCGCAAGAAAACAACCCCAAAATTAGATTCAAATCGTCGTTTCCATCGAAAATGGACGTTTTTGGGCAAAGTCGCCGCCGCGACTAGGCCCTGCCACCGCCGTGAGTATGAACACAGAAGAACAAGTTCATACTCGCCACCGCGAGTTCAGATTTGGCGATGTCTCGGTAAAATCCTTCATTCTCCCTCGTTATAACTTCGTTTTCTCCTCCGTTTGTTTCTTCTTGCTCCTCACTCTCTCCTCTACCTTATGAGATCAATAAAAAGTCAGATCTAATATTTTGGAAAGCGGATCTGAGCCCATTCTGGCCTTTCTCTATGTTTTTAGGCAAGGTAAGTCGTTGAATCAAAGCCAAATGACTCCTTTCCTTTAAGATTTCGAACAACCTCAAGAAGGCTAGGCAATCCCTCTTTCGCTCTCCCTTCTGGTCCTTGTTTGAGGTCTTTTGTGTGTCTATTGGAGTTTTTTTGTGTTATTTGGGTGGTTTTTTTTTTTATATACGTTTTAAAGCAAGTTTGAACGAAAAATGATTGTGAACAAGCAACAACAAGCAAAAATGAACAAGGTTGGGTTTGTTCTCGCCACGGCAATACCATGGTCGCCGCCACGAGGACGAACCCAGATATTAGAGGCTGAGGATGGCATATCGCGTCCGCGACTGCGAGATTCTTGTGCCGCGGACATCGAGAGCCATCCTCTCGCAGTGAGATCTTGGGAGCATCTCGTGACCGCGATCGGCCCTCCCGCGACCGCAAGATGTCTCTTGTGACTTGGCCGAGTCACTACTTACCTCCTTTAATTTGGGTTCCTTGTTTGTTTTTGGCCGATTCCTTTCGAATATGTATGTGTTTAGATGACATATGATTTCAGAAGCGGGATCTTGGGGATATTATTTTGATATTAAATATTTGTGGGATTGTTACGGAACTTGAATTATCGGATTTTTTGCTTGAAGACATTTTAAAGAATGTCATTTCAAATGTCGGGATTCTTTGTCTTGGTTTGATGATCAAAGCGGGTTTTGGGAAAGAAGTTTGAAAACATTGTTGGCAAGATTTATCGATGGTTTTGGAATCGAAATGGTCAAATGGTTTTGGTTGATGTTGATCATATCGGAAAGGTTTTGGAAAATGGTTTTACCATCAATTGGTTTTGAGTATGTTGAGAACTTGGGTTTCGTATGTATGAATGTTGGTCTGGTGTCTTATGGAAATGGTTGATTATAGATGTGTAATGGTTTTGGATTGCTTTGGATTGGTATTTGGGTCCTTCCTTGTATTATCTTGATGTTCTGCATCTTTAGTTAAGTATCCTATGGGACTTACTCAGTAACTTGGACCTCCTGCGTGATGTGTCATGTGATGTGTAGTTGTTGCATATTAAAGTATGCCATTTAGCATGTGGTTATTATGTCTGCTTGAATACAGAACGACAGTTATTTGTGATAATACTAGAGTCTTTGCTAGGGTCATAGGGTAGCCCAAACTCATCGGGTTTTCCCTAAGTCAATCGAGTCGATATGAGTATGTTTTGATGGCCCAGCACCATCGGGTGATCGGGCAAGCGATGTTCTGATGATGTGATTTGATATGTTATGATGTTGAGGATGCTATGGTTCCGTGATCCGTGCACCACCACGGGGAAATGGGGTACCGTACTCGCCAGTTCCACTCATAAAAAAGGGGGTGGAGTAGGAGAGGGATATGCCACTTGGCATTGTCTTGGGCTCTTTATAGTATTTTTACATATTATTATACTTGTCCAGCATGCTCATGTGATTTAAATCTTGTACTGCATTAGTCATCGTTTACATAGGTATAGGCATGTTATGAGGCCTCAGAGCGGTCAGAGGACCTGCAGGTGATTATCGTGCCTGACTTCGTGGATAGTGTTAGGTACCTATCCTTGCTTGCTCCTTGCATCTGTCGTGGGGAATCCCTTGGCGAATCTAAGAATCTGGCTAACATTCTAACTTGGTAAAATGTTAATCACTCCCTTATGATTTTGTTTTGACCTGGCTCTGCCGTGACATTTGTATCTTAACTTTGCTTCCGCTTTACTTTCGTTTGAATTGGATTTCGCGACATAGTCTTATGGTAGGTTAAGGGTACCAACGGCCCTTCAAGGTTTTAAGGTTTTAAATACCTCTTTTCTACTAATATTAAAATGAGTTTGAAACCTCGACCCGTACCTGGATTGCAAGATCCGAACAAGCTAGGGGTTTCATCCCTTCAAACGTAACCCGTAAATCATAACTCTGGGCCATTACATCTTTCCCCTTGAATCTTCTTCCTCGGGTGTCACTATTCCGGGTGGTGGTGGTTGGTTGTCGGTTGTCTCTGAGTTATATCTGCCTGTTATTGTTCCATTGTCGTTGTCAGGTATAACTGGGGGTCGTTTACTGTGCAGTCACTGGGTGTGGGGTTTTCTGGGATCGATTGTTGTATCTAGGGATCCGAGGAGAATGCTAGTGCAGTGGTACTCTTCGTTGTGGTTGGGTTTGAAGTCCGTCGTCGTCGCTTGTTGGGCTGGGCTAATTGGTTTCTTGGCTCTTATTTCTTTTTTACTGTTTTGAATCCCGGAGTGGAGGAAGGGTCCATGGTGAGTGTCTTTGTCTTTTGGTTTCTCCGGCGTGGCAATTCAGTGATGATTCAATGGTTGCTCGGTGGTGATTCAGTGGTTTGAGGTGCTGCTATGTTCATGCTCTTGGCGTCACCTTGGTGGCGCGTAAGCTGTGTGGTGTGCATAGTGTGAACGACACGTGGGAGCACGCTCTTGGCATATTGTGTTTGTCTGCCGTTGGTCTGCTTCAGTGTAGGGCCTCCCTAGCTGTTTCAAAAGTTGCATTAGGTGTCCCCTTTTGTTGCTTTTTTATCAGCTTTAGTGGGTATAGGTCTTGTCCGGTTTTGTTTTCCTTTGGGTATGTGAAGTGGTTTTTTATTGTGGTGACCGATTTTTGTGTGGTTTGAACGGTTTGTGTGACCATTTTATGTCAAGGAAAGTGTGGTGCAATATTTAAGGTAGAATTTGTGGGGGATTTGTGGTAGTAATTGCGTAGTGTACCTTTCCATATTGATGCTAGGGTTCGGGTGGAACCGTCCCCACTACTCCTCCTTTTCCCCATATCGGCAAGCAAATTAAGAAGATGCGCGAAACGATACACTTATCCTGGTATGGACTGGGATTTGGGAGAGTTGTGTCTTTTTCGGTTTCGCCTTTACCCCTGCATATGTGTGGCAGGTTGTGTGTGAGGAAGCTATACGGTAGTCAAATGTAGTAGGACTTTTGTGGGTAGTGTTATCACTTTTTTACGTAATATTCTTGGTATGGTCTTACTTTCTGTTACTCTTTGGCTTTGCCATCATCTATATACTTACCGTTTCAAGCGATCTAGGTCAAATATATTGGTACTTGCGTGTAGAACTAATCCATGTGTAGGAGGATTTGATTTCAAATCTAAACACAACAGGTTTGAGATCTCAGCAAAAGGTTCAACCAAATCCATTAGCAGCAATAGGTCCGAAAAATATGGGTAAAAGAATTGAAGAGAACGCTCCTCCTGATCGAAATTCAAATTCAAATTGGTGTTGATCTGTTTACAAAATCTAAGAATAAGATCAGCAGCAAGAAAGGAGGAATGGAAGTATAAAAACAGAAGAGAAGCGTCATTCATCTATACATCTTCACCAGCTCTCTTCTGCGATAAAAAACTTTCACCTCCAATCTCCATTACCATATGCTGATCTATTTTTATTACTCTTGTTGTAATTGCTTTAAGCATTGACAGTTAGGAAAATATTTGAGCTTCATAGTATAAGTTAATCCCTATTATATTAAGAGTGACATATACTCAAACGTATCACACTTAGGAGTGGACAAAGGGGCATTTATTTCTCTGAAATTTGGGTTGACTAGATAGAAGCGGGTAAGGCTTCAAGTGTTAGAAGAGATGAAGTTCTTCTAGATTGTATCTAGGACTCATAAGAAAGAGAGGAATAAAATTTGTTTGAATTCTACGGGTTGGATGACCCTAGACGGAGATGTAGGCTGGTTTAGAGCCGAACTTCATTAACAATTCACGTGTTCATTATTTTATTTCCTCACTTATAATTAATATTTTATTTTCGTAGCTAAACATGTTACTGGATTATCTCAAGACCTTTGAAGTTCAGTTCAAGGCCTCGAGATTCGATTTAAAGCCCTTGAAGTTGTTGTTGTAGAAAGCTTTGCGAAAATTAATCATACTCTATTTAACCCCCCTTTTAGAGTATTTGTCTTATTGTTATTTATATTAAGTACTCGGTTCTTCAATTGGTCTCAGAGCTTAACTCAAATTTATTTGATTTAACAATATGTGAGATCGATCATGAGTACCGTAGGTGAAGGGGGTTTCGCTCAAGGAAGATCGTCCAATCGTCCACCTCTCTTTTGTGGAGAAACCTTTGTGCTTTGGAGGTCCTTGATGAAAATGTTTATCATTGATCAAGATATGGAACTTTGGGAGCGCATCAAGAAAGGACCACATGTGCCATAGAAACCCAATGATGCAAGAGGAGAAGTGCCTAAGGAGGATGACGAATACAATCAGACCGACTTGGAGAATGTGGCTAAAAATTTATAGGCCATGAACATACTGTGTTGTGATTTAAATGCTGACAAATTTAACCGAATTTTATCATGCAGGAGTGCTAAGTAAATCACAATAAGCATTTACCGGTGCCAAGATTCACGCGGATTATGAACAACTTGGATGCTCTCGGCAAAACATTCACCAATAAAGAAAAGGTGAGGAAGATCTTGAGGAGCTTGCCTAAATCTAAATGGGGACAAAAAGTAACCGCAATAGAGGAAGCTCAAAATCTGTCAACTTTACCTCTAGATGATCTCCTTGGTAAATTTATAACCCATGAGACGATCCTTGGTGAAGAAGATGGAGAATTATCCACTAGTGTGAAGAACTTAGCCCTAAAAGCTAAAAAGGAAGAAGCTACCTCGGATGATGACGAGAGCATAGATGAAGAGGATCCATTCGGACTTATCACAAGAGGGCTAGTAAGAATACTCAAGATAAAGAAGCAATTCGCAAACTGAGAATACAATGGCTCGTCGATGTATAAACGTAAGCCATACAATTCCAATAAAAAGACTAAATCAATGGCTTGTTTTGAATGTGGTGATACAGAAAACCTAGTCAAGGATTGTCCACAAAAGAAAAGGAACAACTTTAGAAAAGACAAATGAAAGAAGAAAGCAATGATGGCTACATGGAGTGATTCCGACTCCTCTAGTGACTCTGAGTACGGAAACGAATAGGCAAATCTATGCCTAATGGCCAATTATGAAGAAACTCCTAAGAAGCATCTTAGAACTATTGTAAGAGACCTAATCTCGAGTCCTACTGCAGTACTATCTGAATTTCTTGAAATTTTGGTTTTAAATGAAGAACATTTGTCAATGAAACTAACACCTTGAAAGAAAGGCTCTTGAAACAGGAAAAAAGCTTGAGCGAAATGTCGCTGGAAATGAGAAATCTCAAAGCCTGTCAGTCATTTCTAGATATTAGAGTCAAGGCCTTGGAGACCGAAAATTCTGTCTTGAATCAAGATCTCTCTTATCTAAGTCTTTACACCAAGAAGTTAGAGAAATAGAAGATCTCGTTGGCTGAGAAGTGTAGAGACCAACAGACATCACTCATGTGTTTTACCTAGTCCAGGGCCAATCTTGACAGGATGTTAGGTGAGCACCAATCATCCCTGAACAAAAGTGGTATTGGATACAACAAATTTTTTTCCAAAGAAAGCCCCTACCACTTTTATGAAAGCTGAAGGGAATTGGCGCACACCCACATGTCATTTTTGTTGTAAGAAAGGTCACGTTAAAACTACTTGTCCTTATCATATAAACGACCCTTATATAAGCCATAATACTTTTCTGCTGTGTTTAAGAGAACAGGTAAAATAATTTTGGGTTCCCAAAGGGACTAGACCACCAAACATGGTTCATCCTGATTATGAATCTAAGTTTGTAATTTGATCTAGCTGGAAAGATTGAATTTGGTTGTTTTGCAGGACATCACCAAGACCAAGGAATACAAGTGGATACTCGATAATGGTTGCTCAAGACAGATGAATGGTAAAAGCTCACTATTTTTAGATTTAAAGAAGCAATCCACATGCACGATAACTCTTGGTGATAAAGGAAAATGTAACATAATTGGTATAGGTGAAATCCGTATGGATCCTTCTAACTATATTGATGATTTTTATCTTGTAGAAAGATTAAAATACAATCTACTTAGTATTTCTCAATTATGTGATAAAGATAATATTGTTGTTTTTTATTCCGAAAAATTCCAAGTTAAAAAAAAATTCAGGAAATCTGGTGTTCACAGCTCCACGAAATAACAATGTATATTCAATGAGCACTAACCAAGTTGTAGGGAAAAGTTTGAAGTATCTAAAGGCATTGACCGAGGATCCAAGGGACATGGTTCATCGGCTTCCTGGCCTAAACTTCAAGGTAGATGAGTTATGCAATCCATGCTCACGAGGTAAGCAAACTCGAGGGTCCTTTAAACCCAAAAAGGTAGTAAGTACGTCTCGCCCTATTGAAGTCCTACATATGGATTTATGTGGACCTATGCGCGTCAAATCTCCCAAAGGCAAACAATATATTCTTTTCATTGTTGATGATTATTCTCGTTTTACTTGGGTTTCGTTTTTGCCAGAAAAATATGAGGCTTTATTTGAATTTTCAAAATTATGTAAGGACTTACAAACTCTGAAAAACATGCCTATTGTTTCTATTCGAAGTGACCACGGATGTGAATTTGATCAACTTAAATTTGATTTGTTTTGTTTAAAATATGGAATTTCACATAATTTTTCGGCTCCTAGAACTCCTCAACAAAACGGGGTTGTGGAACCAAAGAACCGCACCTTGGAGGATATGTCTAGGACTATGCTTTTGGAAAATGATTTAGCAAAATCTCTTTGGACCGAGGTTGTCAACACAGCCAACTACATCTTAAATCGGTGCTTAATCCGTCCCATTTTAAAGAAAACTCCTTATGAAATTTTTTTGGAAGAAAGCCTAGTGTTTTGATGCTCGTAGCGATGAGGGTATTTTTCTTGGTTAGTCGTTAAATAGCAAAGCATATAGAGTCTTCAATAAACGTACTAGGATTGTTGATGAGAGCATCCATGTAACATTTGATGAAAGCAATAATAATGCGTTGAGTGATAGCTTTGTAGATTTAAACTTGAATAAGCATGTATATCAATGCTCCGACGTTGAAGAAGAAAAGGAGAAAGCACAACGTCAAAATATGCACAAGCGAATACAGGACACGTCCGAGCAAGCTCAAGACCGTGATCTGCAGGTTCAAGATCTTGAATAGAGATTCCAAGGCCTTGACTTAGGGAATGCAGAGCATGAACCAAGGGATGAAACTGAGCCTCAAGGTCTTGGAGAACCCTCAACATCTTAAGAGCCTAAAAGACGAAAGTCAAACAAGCCTCATCTCATCCAATGGAGAATATCATATCAGATCCAAAATCTGGTATTCAAACTTGATCTAAATTAAGAAACTTGTGTGCTTTTTACGCATCTGTGTCTCTTGTAGAACCAAAGAATCCTACTGAAACACTTCAAGACCCGTATTGGATCATGGAAATGCAAAGTGAGCTCAATGAGTTTGAAAGAAACAAGGTATGGACACTTACTCCGAGACCCAAGCATCAATCTGTCATTGGCACTACATGGGTCTTTCGAAACAAGTTGGATGAGGACGGGAAGATAACTCGCAATAAAGCTAGACTCGTAGCACAAGGATATAATCAAGAAGGTATTGACTATGGGGAAACATTCGCTCCCGTAGCAAGGTTGGAAGCTATCCGAATATTACTTTCTTTTGCATCATATATGGGTGTGAAGCTTTTTCAAATGGATGTTAAATGTGCTTTTCTAAATGGAATTTTAGAGGAGGAAGTGTATGTTGCACAACCTCCTGGTTTTGAAAATGAGGAATTTTAGAGGAGAATGAGGTGTATGGTCTCAAACAAGCCCCTATAGCATGGTATGAGAGATTGTCCAAATATCTCCTTGAAAATGGTTTTAAACGTGGGTTGATCGATAAAACTCTATTTATCAAGACTCGTGGTAATTATTTGTTAGTTGTGCAAATTTATTTAGATGATATATTATTCGGTGCTACTAACAATTCTCTTTGCAAGGAATTTTCTGATATTAAGAAATTTGAAATGAGTCTTATGGGAGAATTGACGTTCTTCCTCGGACTACAAATCAAGCAAAGAAGGGAATCTTCTTGAATCAAGTGCGATAATACAAGTGCAATATCTATAACTAAAAATCCTTTGCAGTATTCACGAACCAAGCATATCGATGTAAGGCATCATTTCATTCGGGATCATGTAGGGAAATGTGATGTACGTACCCATATTCTTTATCTGTTTTGAAATTTGAATTGGATCAAATCTTGTGACCGTTATTTTAATAAATACTGGTCATTTGATTTTTTTTCAAATCGTAACAGATTTTCATAAAAGATTTTATTGTTTAAAATTTTTTTTCCTTAAATATTTTTTTTGTTAAAAAGATTTGGAGAAATATATTGTGACCAATTTTTGAAATCAAATCTTTTTATTTCGTTTGAATTTTGAAATAAAAAATAATTTTTTCAATATTTCCGGTGCAATCTCCCATTCCCCATATTTGTTGAAGCGTACTGATTTCCCCCGTCTTGAACTTATCCAACCAAATTCATCTTCTTCTCTCTCCTTATTTAACGCGTCAGTTGTCAAATCTCTTCACACGGCTTAACACACTCCCTCTTTATTCCATCACTGCTCCTTCTTCCTCTCCACCTCTCAAAGCTTCAACCGTATGTTTTGATGGCGACTAAAACCTCTCTTGGCAATCCCGGCTCATCTGGGAAAGGAAAGCGCCCAATGTCAAAGAAGCGAAAGGAAAACGAAGAAGAAGAAGACACCATCAACATCCATTTCTTCTCATCAGAAGACACTTCCTCTTAGACAAAGACGTCGATGCCTATGCACAGTCTCCTTGCAGCGTCCTGGTTCCGAAACTTCGAAGCAGAAGATAAGTGGCTCGACACTTTCAGTTAACGAAAGCTTTGCCTATATGATTCCGTTGATCCTGCCTTTCTTGACTACCTAAATCTTCACCCTGGCAATTTCCATTACCCTCGGCTCACACGTCTTTTCTTTGTAGATCTTACCTTCAAACGTGACCGAGGAAATCAAACCCTAAATTCCACTGTCTGCAATACCAAAATCGAACTCACCCCAACTGTGATTGCGCCAAAATCTTTGGCCTCCCCCAAGAAATCTCCACTGCTGGTCACCCCTCTCATGCAGGCTGTGTCTCTTTGGCTAAAGGCAAATTCTTTCTCCCGCCTTTTTCCTCAGTCACTGCTTGCCAATTAACCCACAATGTTCTAAAAGTGGAAGCCAAGATCATTTTCACCATTATTGCCAGATGCATCATTCCCAGATCCCACTTGCTCCTCACGTGACATACCTCTGCCTTACGACAACATCCTCCTCCACATTTTCAAATATTTCTGCCTTGACACCTCCCTTGAGGAGAAAGTGATTCACCTAGGCAAAGTTGACGTGAATGGTCTTCAACTAAAATCTGCCCCTTCATCTTCTATGTCTGACGCGTGCATGGAGGAACTAGAATTCGGTCTTCATGCCCTTAGGAAAGATGTCATCGATTTTCAATTCGAGGTGTCCGACAAGCTTGATCAGACTCATGAGCTCTTGGCCATGGTGAATGCTAAAATCAACAATATGTTCCAGAGGATTTGACATTCACCTGGGTTGGGAACTTCCTCCCCCTTGCTGAAGAAGTTATTGAGCACTGTAAAGCCAAGGCCGCAAATGTGATCTTCAACTATGAATAATCTGTTCGTAACAGGCCTATTCTTCGCCCCGTAGTTCTAGAACCTTCCATCATCACCGTCAAGGTATACGATGTTATCAAGCGCTATAGAAAGGAGGTTGAGCTGCGTCGCGTTGATGAGATGATCAAGGATACGGTACTGGCAAAAGCAGCATGAGAAGGATGGTTAAGACCCTGGCTATGGTGATCCAACATAGTTTATATTAGTTGCTATGTTGTGATGAATTTGTATTTATGCTTTACTAATCTGTAGGGCTTCAATCCAATTTGTTTTGTCTGCTTTACTAAACTGCAGGGCTTCAATACAATTTTTTTTGTCTCTCATCAAGGGGGAGATTGATAACTCCCTTGATGAAATTCATATGTTATCGTATAATTTTCGCAGGTTGATAAAAGACAAAGGTATATGGTATTATAGTATAGACAAATTGGATATTTAAATAATGCAGATTACATATTGTGCTTAGAATTTAAGTATATTTAAAGCTGAGATATTCAGTTAGGATACGGTACTGGCAATCTAGGTTAAATATTTTGGTACTTGTGTGTAGAACTAATCTGTGTGCAGGAGGATTCGATTTCAAATCTAAACATAGCAGGTCCAAGATCTCAGCAGAAGGTTCAACCAAATCCAGTAGCAGCAATAGGTCCAAAAAATATGGGTAAAAGATTTGAAGAGAACGCTCCTCCTAGACGAAATTCAAATTCAAATTGGCGTTGATCTGTACAGAAAATCTAGGAATAAGATCGGCAACAAGAGAGGAGGAACGACGGTATAAAAACAGTAGAGGGGCGGCATTCATCTATACATCTTCACCAGCTCTAATCTGCGATCAAAAGCTTTCACCTCCAATCTCTATTGTCGTTTGCTGATTTGTTTTTCTTACTCTTGTTGTAATTGCTTTAAGCCTTGAGAGTTAGAAAAATTTTTGAGCTTCATAGTATAAGTTAATCCATGTTACACTAAGAGTATCATATACTCAAACGTATCACACTTGGTGTGGACAAGGGGGCTTTTATTTCTCTGAAATTTGGGTTGACTAGATAGAAGCGGGTTAGGCTTCAAGTGTTAGAAGAGATGAAGTTCTTTTAGGTTGTATCTAGGACTCATAAGGAAGAGAGGAATAAAAGTTGTTTGAATCCTACGGGTTGAATAACCCTAGACGGAGACGTAGACTGGTTTAGAGCCGAACTTCGTTAACAATTCATGTGTTCATTATTTTATTCCCGCACTTGTAATTAACAATTTATTTTCGTAGCTCAATAGGTTATTGGATTATCTAAAGACATTTGAAGTTCAGTCGTTCAAGGCCTTGAGATCCGATTTAAAGCCCTTGAAGTTGCTGTTGCAGAAGGCTTTGTGAAAATTACCCATATTCTATTCAACCCCCTTCTAGAGTATTTGTCTTATTGTTATTTATATTAAGTACTCGGTTCTTTAGTGCCCAACATCACTCCCAGCCCTCTTAAATGCGACAATTAACTTGTTCTATATATTGCCCAGAACCCTGTGTTCCACGAACGCACCAAGCACATTGAATCGGATTGTCATTACACCTGCGAGAAGTTACTTGAAGGCTTGATTACTCTGGGATCCCATGTTCCCTCTCATGCTCAACTCGTAAATTTCTTAACCAAGAACATCCCCGACACGCACCTTCGTCCTCTCCTGCGCAAGATTGGACGATCATTAACCCTCGTCTCCATCTTGAGGGGGGTGTTAGGATTCGGATGCAATAGTTTGTATTCGGGTTATGTCACAATTAATAGGTTGGGCCTTCACATTCTGCATTCTGTTTTGTATTGAGCCAATCCATTCTATTTTGTTTGTTAAAGCTTGTCCTATAAATAGGGTATTATTAAGATAAGTATTAGGAGATATTTTAGGTTAGTTTAGCTTCAATCTTATCATTTAGTTATTCTCTGCCTATTCTCTTGAACCCTATTTATAGGGCTTGATATCAATAATCAAATTGTGGTTTTCTCTGCCAATCTCTACATGGTATTCGAGCTCTTAGCCTAGCGGCTTCAATCCTTACAAAATGCTTCCTCCTTCGGGCAACCCAAACAAGGCTTCGGCCACCCTCTAATTGCCAACGAGCAACACATCCTAGCTTGGCTTTGGCCACCACAAAACCGCCTTCGGACCATCCTAACATGGCTTTGACCACCCCAAAATGTCTTCGCCAAACCAAATTAATTCAGGCTTTAGCCAAACCATCGGCATTGTCCGAGGCTTTGCCAACCTCTTTTTCATGGTCAAAACCAAGCCTTCGGGCAACCGAAACAAGGCTTTGGCCACCCACTAACCCCACAAGACCGCCTTCGGGGCATCCTAACTTGGCTTCGGCCACCACAAAACCACCTTCCGGCAACCCAAACTTGGCTTTGGCCACCCTCTAACCTCCTACGGCAACCCAAACCTTAATTTCTTACACCATCACCACAAAACCACATTCACACACTTTCTTTGGCTTCAACTACGATCTTTTTTATTGGGGATCAAACCAAACCAATTGGCTTCAATCGATCAATCCAAAAAAGAAGAAGAAGAAGAAAAAGGCACTTCGGTCATTACACCGAATTTGATGCCACACTAGGCCTCCGCCACTATCGTGGATTACTGGGAGCATGATTGTATTGGGTTAACCAACACGCCATTTCAAACTGCTGTCATTTTATGGAAGCAGAATATATATATACACAACTAACATAATATTGGGCCCTAAATTTTTTTGGGGCCCTGTTCCACCGGCCCACCTGAACATGCTTATGCACGGGCCGGTGGAATAGGCCCCAAAAAAAGTTTTCATCAAGAGAGAAAATCAGAAATACATATATACACACACAGTCGAACCTTCCCTCCATTCCTTGTTCATCGTCTTTTCCATAGCTCAATCACAAATCTCAGATAGATTTCCAAATCCAACAAAACTACATATATCTTTTTTAGTACATGGCGGGGTAAAAAGAGCGAATCAATCCAAAGGCTGAGTCGACTGCAGCTAGCTTTGATGAATGGGTAGTAAGGGTAGTTTCCCTCCATAGATTTCAGGTAATTGCTCTTGCTCAATGTCTTCCAGCAACGTGGATTTGAGTGATTTAGTCTCCACAAAAACAATCTGCGAATGGAATGGATATATTGATTATATAATTATATAAATAACGCCCTTGATCGATGAATAGAAATAAGCTTAAGGCGGTAGGTAGGTACCTTGGATCGGGTGTTGCAGTCGATGAATGGATAAACGATTTTCCAGACAGTCATGAAGATTCTTGGTGCGTGGACGATGAACAACTTCCCCAGCCTCTCTGGATAACAGTCCTATATATAATAAAATACATATCCATCCATATCAATATCATACATCCACATCCCATGTATTCAACTTAATAGAGAGTAAAAGATGGAGACCTGTAAAATGGAAAGAGCAGCAAGGTAGCCACGGATGTCACTGTTGGAGTAACCCCATCCTTGAAGATCTCCAATTGCCACAAACTTGTCTTGTCCCACCGATGTCCTGATCCATCATTAATTGATCAATTGAAACCCGCCAATCAAATCAAATAACTTTCTAATCAACTTAAAATATATAACCTAATTGATTTAATTTTCATTGCGCGCATATATTGTTACCTTGCACATACTTTGTCAAGACCATAGACCACATAACCTGCAATATTAACAAGGGATGAAAACCAGTACATCTTGCTGGATTGCTTAAGTAGGTACGTACGTGTTAAATGGAAACCAATATAATATAATATAATATAAATTGAAGGGAGAGTATGTACGCTTGAATTCGTCAATGCCGCCGGAAAAATGACGAGCGGCGAGGACAAGGATGATAGGGCGGCCTTTCTTATCATGGCCTTGGGAGAACATCTTGTTCTGCCTTATTTCATTCGGTATTTCATCTTCCGATATAAAACCCCTCGGGACAAAGCTCCTCTTCCAATCCAGGTATTTGCACAAGAATGCTCCTGCCTTGTCTACCTTCATCTCTCTTGCTCTTAGGAATCTTCTTAGTGTCCAATCATCCAATTTCTCCACCTCTCCCTTCTTTTTTTACCCCAATTTTTACGTCATTAATTACCAAAATAATAAATCTTATTTAGCCTCATAATTTATATCATTCCGATATTATTAAGTTACATACAAACTATATATATAATCGTGTTGTTACATACGAAGAATTTTACTCTTCAAAATTTCTTTAAATTTTAACAACTAATTTTCTTAATCCAACGCTCTAGATTTATTCACAGTACGTTTCCATCATAAGAGGTGATTATCTCATATCTGTGTGTACAAATATATAACTAGATATATAGGTAGATAGAGAGAGAATATCATATATATGTACATATATAACCCTTATAGTATCATGTTAAAAAATATTGGCCATTGAATAAAAATTATCAATAGATGAGTTTCAAAGTAACATGTGTTTATTCGTTATAATGAAATTATTCTATGGTATTGTATTTACTAGAATAAAATTTACACTTTTTAAAACTATTATATAAGCGAGTAATTTCATTGTTATGGAGAAATAAGTACATGCAAACAGATCAGTAATCATGAGAAAATTTTTTAAAAAAAATATATGCATACATGATAAGGTATGTGTAAAACATAAGAGGTGTTCATAAATGATCTACTATGTACACAGTGGTGGATTTGGGGGAGGAGGGGCCTCGAGGGGCTCAAACCTAGCTCAAAAGAAAAATCGAGATTTTCTTTTTACATGTTTACCAATGTAAGAGATAAAATATTTTAAAAATAGTAAAGAATTACAAAAATAGCTTAGCTTAGTTGGTAAGGAGAGGTATTTATTGTCATGAGGTATTGAGTTCAAAATCCCTTTAATCCCTTTTTTTATTTTAATTTTTCTCTCTCTTAGTTTTCTTCTACTAAAAATGCTTAATTAAATAAAAAAAATTTAAGGTTTTCTTCAATATATTTAAATAAAAACATTCACTATAATATACACATAAAAAAATTCTCATTTTTTTATAATTTTTATTTTTCTTAAATTTTTATACTGAAAATCATTATTTAAATCATACATTTAAGGTTTTTAATAACATATTTAAAGCAAAAAACATTAATTTTCATATACATATGGAAAAAATTCTCAGAAAAATTATTTAGCCCTCTCCTAAATTATTTTCTGGATTCGAACACACACAGAGAGGGTGTTATGATTATTAATCTATAATTATGTAATTATTCGTCTGTACAAATAGTGTAAAAAATATAAATATTATTCTAACGAATAATCGTCCAATATCATTGAAAAATCTCAGCTAGCGAATAAACTCTCAGTACCAACGAATAAATAGAAGTTACTTTTAATCTTATCCGTTGATCTTCTTAATTCAATGATCTAGATTTGTTCACCAGATTCAAAAATAAAGACCTATATCCTCCGTACGTATGATCTCGATCACTTAATTTCTAATTTCTGACTAGATTTAGGACTATGGATATGTTCACTCTAATTTAAGAGAATTAAGAATAAGATGCCCCATAAATTTCTAATTAACATATTTTATATCAAAATACTGAAAGAGGGTAATTAAAGGAAGAAGTAACCTTGAACAAATGATCTCGATCTCGAACAAAGGCTCTCAATAGGTCAATTTTATGTAGCTCTTCAGAGCTTCCAATTGCTCCCTGCAACTCGCCTTCATCGTTGTGGTCGTCATTAATGCTGCTCTCCTTTTTACTGATCTTCTTTGTTTCTTCCATCTATATATGCCTGCCTCCGGTTCGATTCGAAAATGAACGCTTTTATTTATATAGAGATATAGAGATTACAGAGCAAACCAGCTTCCAATTAACCTGAAAATATATATATGGATGGATGGATTCAGTATACGTTATCTTCAACTTGAGCTAAAACTAAAAGTAGCTAGCTAATAGTAATGTGTTTGGATGAATAAACGTTCTCAGTTCTTACCGAGTGAATGGTTGGTGGACGAATTAGCCTGAGGTCGCAGCTGCAACTAAAATTGGTCCATAATATGTACTCTATTTCGCTTCTGTTATATCATGAATTCAATTTCGATATCCACCACTACCAGCTGTATGTACTGTACTATTTCTGACCCAACATTAAATGAGAGGGATATTAATTGGAATTGCCCCAGTTAGTTGGAAGATTGCGAGAGAGCATTGTTTATGTCCTATCTGCCCGATTTTTACGGTTGGCCTGTATAATGCACATCGCACCCTTAAATTGAGTCAGCCCAACTCCCAACCAGTTGATTAGCTACGTACCACCTAAACATATACTCCATACTACCCCATTCCCTTAAATGGGGTAATTCTATATTTTGAAATAATTGATTAACTCATTAAACTCCAAACTAACTTATTTAGAGCAAGTCCAACAACTTTTGTAAAAAATCTCTAAAATAAATATTAAAATGTCAAAATCCCTAAAAAAAATTCACTTGGCTTCTCTATTTTACAGAATTTTAAATTTTTTAAGAACTATAATAAATAAATACATTTATTAAAGATATTTAATTTTATATTTCTAAAAACTTCATTTAAACTTAATTCTAACATTTAGACTCAAATAATTTGTTGGTGAACTAGTATATACTCCCTCTGTTAATTAAAACTTGTCGTTTACTATTCATGCACGCTTTTTTAAAATGTTAAAAACTTTATAAAATATTAACATTTGTTTACATTTGATTTTATAAAGTCATACTTAATTGTAATAAGTATGATATTATTAAAAAAAATTATTAAAAAAGTTAATATTTTATATAGTTTTTAACACCTAAAAAAGCGTGCGTGAATAGTAAAACGTCAAGTTTTAATTAACGGAGGGAGTATATTACTCATGCTGTTGCACGACATATTAATTTTATTTTAATATTATATTCTCACATGATATTTTTTTTAAACAGACTCTAGTGATAAATTTGATATTTATTTTTAAATGGTATTAATATTAAATCTAGATTGTTACTATAAAAGTTATCATAAAATTGGATAAAATATCATTCAAATTTATTCTTATTATTTTCAATTCATTAATATATATTTTATTAGAAATTAGATTGGTGGTTGATCATATTTGCTTAATTAATTAAATTAATTAACTAATAAGGCTTACTTTATAATTTATAAAAATAAAATCATTTCAATATGAGTTATGAGTTCAAGTGAATATTTTTCGAAGTGAAAATTTTATAGCAATAAATTGGATGAAATTAGTTATGCTATTTTATTTATAAAATTTAACATAGAATTATGATGTTTTCTTTATCTATCTATATTGATTTCACATAATTAATTTATATATTATATAAAATCATATCAATTTTTAAAAATAATTATATTTTTATTTGGTTAAATTTGGTAAATATCCATTTTTCATGTCAAAATTAAGTAAATGTCCACTTTTTTACATAATTAAGTAAATGTCCATTTTTTCCAAAAATATCCCTCCTTCCCCTTTGACCATTTTTAATGTTAACATTGACTAGTCAACATTGACCATTTCGGTCAACGCTTGCATTTGGTGACAATTTTTTGGTGACAGTTGAGTATATTTTTCTGGTGACAATTATTTTGGTGACAATTGATTTTTTGTGACATTTTATTTTTTCTGGTGACAGTTAGGGGAAAATATTTTTCAGTGACAATTGATTTTCTTTTTTTCTTGTGATAATTGTTGGTGACAAAAATAATTGGGTGAGAATTAATTTTCTTCTGGTGGCAGTTGCCAGTAACACTTTTCCTCGGTGACAAATGGGGTATATTTGCTAATAGATGATTTTCCTGATGACAATTGTTGGTGACAACTATTAATGACGAGGTTGATGACAATATATTATCACCATGATATTGTAACCTTAAAAAAATTGTTACCATAACATTATACATCATCAAGACATTATCACCAACTACATAACACTGTTTTCATATTGTTTAATCAACCGTATTGTCACCAACTTCTAAAAAACATTGTCACCAACCTCTTTTAATTTCAATAATCTATTGACACCAACAATAAAACAATGTAACCAACCTATTTTCATCAAGCTTTGGTCAATAATCTATTGTCACCAATCTAGTGTCAACCGCCTAATTTTAGAAATTAATTGTCACCAACGACAAAACAGTGTCCCTAACCAATTGTCACCAACTACAAAACACTTTCATCAAACTAAAATCTTTACAATGCTAATGTTATCACTTTTGTCATCTAATATTAACACATTTTTGTTACAAAACTGAAACCCTAGAACAAGGGGATCATAGACCCAATAGGGGCTAAACCTGAGCAGCAAAACTTTGATGTACAGTATAGTTAATTTAGGGTTTAGTCTTTAGGGTTTAGGGCCACGGCCCTAAACCCTAAATCCTAAACCCTAAACCCTAAAATGTGTGTACAGTACCAATGTTATCAGATTTTTCATCTAATATTAACACATTTTTGTTACGAAACTGAAACCCTAGAACTACGGGAGCATAGACCTTAGAGGGGCTAAACTTGCATTATATCTAAATGAGATATAAATTCCATTTGTCACCAAAACAGAATATATAACTCTACCAATTGTCACAAATCTAAAAAAAAACAATCAAATAACAACATAAATTCAATTTGTCACCAAAATAGAATATATAACTCTACCAATTGTCACAAATCTAAAAAAAAACAAAATAACAACATAAATTCCATTTGTCACCAAAACAGAATATATAACTCTACCAATTGTCACCAATCTAAAAATAACAACATAAATTCCATTTGTCACCAAAACAGAATATATAACTCTACCAATTGTCACCAATCTAAAAAAAACAACATCAATTCCATTTGTCACCAAAACAGAATATATAACTTTACCAGTTGTCATCAATCTAAAAATAACAACATAAATTCCATTTGTCACCAAAACAGAATATAGAACTCTACCAATTGTCACCAATCGAACAAAAAACAACAAAATAACAACATAAATTCCAACTGTCACCAAACAATGAAGCAAACCCCTGACAGTCTCATTTAATTGATAATATAGAATCAAGCTAAATACTAATTGTCACCAACAAAAATCATAAAATATGATAGAAGCATAGTGTCGCCAAAATGGGGGAAAATTTCACATAAAAAAACACATGTCATCAAAATTGTATAACACTGTCACCAAACAAATTTGATTAATTGTCACCAGTATTAATTGAAACAAAAAATCTACTTAAAAGAATTGTCATCAAAATCAGTATATGTAAAAAAAAAGCGTTGCTTTCTCCTTCCATAACTTCCTGTTTCGTTCAGTTTTGACTATCAAAATCAACCATTCTCCATGGATCTTCATCTTCAATGTCATATATTGCACCTCTTTCTCGACAAATCTTCACTTCCATCTTCAATTTCTTTTGGACAAACTTATTTCTCAACACAAATTCAATCATCCAAATCCTCCTATCATTTCTTCATTCGACCCTTTTCGTAATTCAGCCGACCAAAATTAAACTACAGATCTCATAGCAAGGGGAAATCAACCAACAGGGCAAGAAATTTGCACAATCGATCCAAATCAACAACCTAAATCGAGTACAAATCAGCACAATCAACAATTTCAAATTAAGATTCAAACAGTAAAGTAGAGAAAAACATATGAACCCTAGTTGAGGGAATTCGAAATTGAAAAATCGAAGAAAGAGAAAAGATGATAAGATCGAAAGGGAGAGGAGGAGAAAGAATCAATAACCTGGAAATTGCACAGAGGAAGAGTTGAATCGCAACCAGGGAGAAGCGGGGAGAGACGTTCTTCAAGGAAGAGGAGGAGAGAGACGATCTTCTGAAGCGCTAGAGTTTTGCATGCTTTGGCCTTTCGGACTATTCACATTAAATTAAAGAAGGTTAATTAATATAGGGGCAATCTGGGTATTATTAAAAAATTATGGACATTTACTTAATAGTCAAATGGATGTGGACATTTACTTAATTAACCATCCTAAATGGATATTTCACCAAATTATTCCTTTTTATTACTAATAAATATAAATATTTTTCTATATTATGGGTGAAAATGTGAGGCCATGTCATTAAATTCTATACAGGGACAAGTGTACATTAAATTATAGAGAGAACTTCTCTTTCTCCAAATTTTCCCTCTCTCCATCAATTTCTCTATTTTAGAGATGAGTTTGGAGAAGTTACTCGGGAGAAAAAATGACTTTTTTTTCTCTAAAATCTCATATTTTCTCTATTTTTGCAAATTTGTTAGGCTTGCTCTTATAGGTAAGTATATTAACCAATTTAGATCCATAATCAACGATGTTTGACCAATTTCATTTTTTTTTCTTTTTAACATTGATTGCACTAAATTGATTGATAATACGTTTTAATATAATTATTGATATCAATAGTTTTTTTAATTTAATAGTTTGATACCACTTTTAAAATCAAATAAATTGTATATCAATAATATTTTTTATAAAGTTTTTTTGTTAATATATTTGGTGAATATGGTAACTATACCTTTGAGATTGCTAATAATTAGAGATCAAACCAAACGATCTCTCCTCTCTCTAGATTTCTAGAGAGAGAGTCCCAATTCCGATTCTTCAGTCGGTCTAACTCGGATCCGTCCGTTCTATCTCAACAATGTATGAAATTGAGTTGGGGCTTTGGTTTCTCTTGGCTCCTTCCTCCATTTCCCTAATCTTCCTAGTTAATCTTGTGCTTTTTGATCTAGATTTTCATTCAAATCGGTGCCCAATCCTCATCTTCTTGCCTTTGGGTTCACGTCGGATACTGTATCGATCTTCCTTGCTCATCCCTTTTTGTAATCATCTCACTCCCATTAGAGGTCTTGACCGTCCCTCTAGTGGCGTTTTGGTGACTCCGGGGACACCTTCCTTCGACGAACCCTAAAATCCCAACTGGTATCCCCTTTCTCGACCCATTTTCGCTCCCTCTTGGTCAGGGCGTTTCTACCAATTTGGTCTCACCTTGGTCTCTTGAGTTCGGGTCTTGGTGGCCTAGTGCCTCATTCGTTCCCAGAGTGGTCACTCTCCCCTCCTGGATTCATTGTCGGTTTTGAGTGGCGCACCGCCGCTTCCCTCATGCTCGGCGCTTGCCCTTCATTTCCTTCCCAAATCCCACTTTCCTGATTTGCGTTGCAATTGATCGTTGGAGGGGTGCTTCATCCTTCCCTTCTCCTCCTTCGGCCCCATTGCTGGTGGTCTGGTTGTCATTCTCAGCTTGGTTTTCTGGTGGGATGTGAGGTCTCTCTCGCTCGGGCTTTGGCTCCCTCGCCTTGGCTCTAGTTTCTTTTGGCTTGGTGCTTTGGGCCAAAGATTTTTCCTTGTGCCATTAATAAGCCCAAATTAATAACAATTAAAAATTATTAAATAAATAAATTATAAATATTTTTATAATTTTAATAATAAAAATAGTATTTTGAACAATAACCTATAAGGGTTGATCAATCACACTCGAAAAATAAGACAAAACCTGATTGTTTACATATATTTATTTGTGTTATATATATATATATATATATATATATTCGTATTATATATACTGATAAAATCCTGCATGGGTATCAAACTTCACTCATATGGGCGTGTACTAAATCCCATTAGGGTGGATTAAATCTTGAGAGGGTTTCTAGGTGCTCTTTACTTAAGCAGTGTGCAACTCTGCGATGGCGTGACTTGGGGAATATCTTCGTGGATTTGATGTTGGTTGTCAGAGTCGGGATATGTTGGGGTCGTGGTAGTGTGTATCGTGGCATCTCCACTACTCGGGTTTGTAAGATCATGAGGTTGATTGTAATGTCCTCCTTGAGGGTTTTCATTCATTGATAAACATATATATAGGCTACAAAGGTATTGGGCCTTAACGGGCTTTGAGCCCACTATACATGAGGAGACCTATGTAATCTATCAAACCCTCGCAGTCGAAACTAGAGGGGGGCGTATAGTGAGACTAGAACGAAAATCAATGAACAACTGTCTTGGTAAACCCTTGGTGAATATATCAGCGTACTGATAAGAGGACGGGACATGTAGAATGCGAACATGTCCAATGGCAACCTTGTCCCTGACGAAGTGGAGATCAAGCTCAATGTACTTTGTGCGTTGATGTTGGACTGGGTTGCTAGCCAAATAGACGGCGGAGACGTTGTCTGTGTAGATGAGAGTGGCCTTCTAAAGAGGGCAACGGAGCTCAAGCAGGATATTGCGGAGCCAAGAGCACTCTGAGACAACGTTGGCAACACCTTTGTATTCGGCCTCGGCGCTGGAGCGAGACACGACGGACTAACGCTTGGCTGACCATGACACAAAGGTGTCGTTGAGGAAGACACAATAACCATACGTGGAGCGACATGTGTCAGGACAACCACCCCAATCCGCATCAGTGTAAGCAAAAAGATCAAGCTTAGAGGAAGGAGTACAGGCCACTCTCATTATATACCTTAAATCTGAATTATATACCTTCAATCAATAACTAGTATTAGCAACAAGTACAGGCCGATTGCTACTTTGGTCAATCGTATTAAGGAAGCGAACAATTCGTAATAAGAGTAAAAGTAATGATGAGCATAAATAAAGTAAACGATGTAATATTGCAAAGTAAAAAATACTCCATCCGTCTCGAAAAACAAGTCGTTTTAGCATTGTGCAATAGTTTTAATAAAACACTCACCTATCAATCAAAATCATCATTCCACTAACTTTTTTCATTAATTTTATTGTTTTTAAATATCCACTATATTTTTTAACCAATCAAACTCTTTTAAAAAGTCAACAACACAAAAACTAATACAAATCAATACTACCCCCCTACCTAGAAAACCTAAAACGACATGTATTTTGATACAACTCAACTAGTCTAAAACGACTTGTTTTTCGAGACGGAGAGGGAGCATAAGAAAGGTATATAGTTTCACTTATATTTGCAACATTGGTAGTTCCATGATCATCGAGTTGTGGGTTATGCTTGGATATCTTAGTGTCGGTTTGTGCGTAGAATTGAATAGCTTCCTTATCCGATCACTTTCAATTCCGTAAACTGTTACATGGGGTTCGAGAAGCAATAAGTCCCTAATCACATAAGCACATAATTCATGTAATTCTTGCATATTCGACGTGTCACCTAGTTGTCAACCTAGCTATCGCATCCGCTAAGAATAACACTAAACTATATGCTATTACTCTTTCATATTCATTATTCTAACTTGTTCATCAAGATATGTTGGCTACTATATCATATTAATGCCCACAATAGCGAATTTAGCTATAATCTCTTAACATGTTGATTATCTATCTTAGTGGCCAATTAAGACAAGTAAACAACTTAACATATAAAGATAGAACAAGAATAATAAATAACCAAATATGCATAAACCATAACTATTGCTGACAAAATCTGACCCGACCTGAAAACCCGATCCGACTCACCCAAACCAGACCCAACCGAAACCCCAAAATCTAGTGTCATGCACAACCCGAGCCCGACCAATTTTGACCCACTACCCGAATGAACACGAACATAGACAAACCCGACCCGACCCGACCCGTCCTTGACCCGACCCGAACAAGACCCGACTTTTTCTTATAATTACTTTAATTTTCTTATTTTTAAATACTCAAATAATATGAATTACATATAATGAGACCTAATATACTAAATAAATGAAGTTTAATAGTCAATAATTATGATTAACAAAAAAATAATCATCATTTTATAGTAAAACTTAATATTAACCGATTTGACCGAACCCGAACCCGATCCAACCCGAAATCCATTTGACTCAAACTTACCTGACCCAAAAACTGACCTGACCCGATCGAACATATAGTATACCCGACATATGATCGAACCCTAATGGGTATACCAGAACCCGAACTGGACAACCGAATTGCCACCTCTAACCATAACTATAAAATAGTATTTAAAAAATCCTCACATGTTTCTAACTAATGCATAAATTATAAACAAAACTATATAAAAGGTTTACTCGAGCATTACTCGATACTGGATATCTCTTTCTTGACTTTGCTGCATTGGATAGCTGGAAAGTAGTTGTTCTAAAATGCTTTTTTCCAATTCTACCCATGACTTGATAATTTGCATTGGCAAATAGTAGAGCCATTTATTTGTAGCATCTTTGATAGTGAACGAAAATACTCTGAGCATCATCTAGTCATCAGTGATTCCATTCAGCCTTACACGATCGCATACCGCAGTGAATTCTGCCAGATGCTTGTTTGGATCTTCTCCGTTCCGTCCATGAAAACTGGGCAACAACAATGCCAATCCTTACTTGAATTCGAATTTCGAGCCAGTTGGGAGATCTGAGAGCGGTGATGTAAGTGTAGGCTCCTTGAGATCTCCCAGTGTTCTTTTTGGTTTCTCTTCATCATTGACCATTTTGCGTGAAAAAGAATAGCAGAACGGGTGTGAACCATATACAAGACAGTTGCACCCAAAAGAAGCTTACGAAATACGCTTGATCAATAACTCTAGCTTTAGGGGGTTTAGGAATAAGAACCTAGGTCTTATTAATCTTCATAGATTCAATCTCATCATTTGTAGCTTGTATCCAATTTTTAGCATGCACATAGGAGGAATAGCACTAGGGGAGGAATAGCACCAGGCGATATGCCCTCTCTAGGTCTACCCAATGCCCTGCCTCAGTGTATCCACTCCTCAAGTCAACAGTGACTCAAGAAGGTAAGATAAAGGAAAAGCTGGCTCTGATTAATATCACGATTTTGTGGAAAGCTTCGTTGAGAAACTCTAATAAAACACAACGAAACCAAAAACAAGACAAGAACATAAGGTTTGTTTACGCGGTTCGGTTACCCTACATCCGCGGAGCCTCAAAGGGGAGACTCGCCCAAAATCCACTACATCGAAGCCTGAACAAGAGCTCGGTTTACAAACACACAACTATGAGAAAACCAAAACCGAAAATCCATACATAGAAAACACATGCATGCAAGAACTAAAGAGAAAACACAATAACAAAAGGATTATCAGAGATGGAGATCGCCCTATTGCTAGATCTGAGCTTAGTCCAAAAGCTAACACCAGATTTAAAAGAATAGAGCTAGGTTGTGTCGATGATGACCGTCACAAAGCCGCGCGAATGCGCCGATGTCCTCTCTTCGATCTTCTTCCTCATGTCGCTTTCTCTTCATCTGTCTCTTTCTCTTTTTCGATTAGGGTTTCTTACCATCAAGCTTCAGAGTGTAAGCATTTGGTTAGGGTTATGGTTTATATAGGCGAGCCATAATACAAAGCAACACTCAGAAAAGGCAGGCTTAGCTCTAGCCCATCATACAACAAATAAGCCCAAATATAAGTTACCCCCAAAAGCATATAATATCGTATCACATTGAAACCATCCAAACTAGCTCACAAGCGAACCATCCGACCTAGCTTGAGCCAGAGGTTGAACACTTATTAGACAGGTTTGTCTCAATGGGAGTGTAATGGTGTGTGCTAGTTGTCGCACTCGAGCTTGATTAAGAGTTTTACAAGATTACCAAGGCTTTTTCACAATGCATTCATGTCACGAATATGTCGTCGCGACGTCGCCTAGAATAAGTCACCAACGAAAATATATCACTATGCACGAAGAGCTGATGAACAATATGTACGCAATGGATATGTCGATGATCAAGAATCAAATTAAACGAAAAGGATATTTGAATCAAAGATTCTAATTAAGAATGCACTTGAGGGTAGTAAAAAACCATTTCCCATCCCGACAAAAGGTGCCCCTTCGCTTTCAAGAAATCGATTTTAGGATGCAAGGACACGTACACTTGAACACTAAATCGCATGAAATCAACCTACAAGGAGTATACGTTCCAGGCCGGTTGGTTCAGATATATATTACATTTGACATAGAGATGTAGAATACAATTTAGGAAAGGGATATGAAGGGCATGCATATTGGCGGGGAAATATATAAAATATAAGATCGAAGTTGGTCGCTGATGGATCGAGAACGATACACTATATGAAGCAAGCAGAGGAGGGAATTGAAGCGCGCGCAGGAAGCCGATCGTGAGAAGATATCATGTTGGATTAAAGCCAGGGATTGTATTTGTCGATAGGCCTGCGGATATGGCGAACCGACTTCCAAACGGCGCTGTTGCATTTGAATCCAGAGCCGAAGGTGAGCTGCCAGATGCGATCCCCTCTGCAGATGTTTCCCTTGGCCTCCAGATACGCCAGCTCGTACCAAATGCTGCTGCTCGAGGTGTTTCCGAAGCGACGCAGGGTGGCGCGGGAGCCCTCCATGTTCGAGTCGCTCAGCTCAAGGTTCCTCTGGATCTCGTCCAAGATCGTCTTGCTGGCTGCGTGGATGCAGAAGTGCTCGAACGCCAGCTTGTAGTCCGGGATGTATGGCTTGTTGGCGGCCTCTGACGCCCTTGTTGCTTGAGAGTGAGAGGATCCTCCAAACAGGTGTTTCTTGATGAGGTTCATGAAGAACAGGAGCTGCTCCGATACCGGGAGGACAAGCGGTCCCAGTGTGGTTATGTTGGTCTTGAGCGCATCGCCGCCTATCTCGATCATATCTCGGCTGACTTTGAGCCCCTTAAACCTCCGGTCGTCCTCTTCTTGGTAGATGCACCTGAAGCTGCGATCATCTGCCCCCTTGTGAGTACGGACAATGTGGTCTAGGCGGTACTTGGCGCGTGGGAAGTCGCGGCGGCGGTTAGACAGTAGGGCAGCGGAGCAACCCATCCGGAAGTAGCAGTTAGGGACGAGCATGGAGCGGTTGGAGCCAGGGTACCAGTTGTAGCCCACCATCTCGGTGCTGACGACAACTGCGTAGTTGTTAGGGTTGGCCTGGAGCATGTCCCTGGCGAGGTCCAATCCGATGATCCCTGCACTGCAACCCATTCCGCCGAGGTTGAAGCTCAGGATGTTCCCTCTCATCTTGTAGTGGTTTATGATCATCGCGGATAGGGATGGTGTCGGGTTGAAGATGCTGCAGTTCACAACCAGCACTCCCACGTCCTTTGGTCTTATCCTCGTCTTCTCGAACAGCTCGTCCAGGGCTCCGAATATCACCATCGCCGCTTCCTCCCTCCCTTCTTTCATCGTGCATATGCTGTCTTTCGACGCGATCGACTTTGGCACGTATGTCTCTTCGCCGAGCCCTGATGTCTCCAATATCCTCTTTTGGAACCTTAAGCTCTCTTCGTCGAACTTTCCTGATTCTCGAGCCATTTCAATGAATTGCTCTTGGCTTACCTGCATATTTTTCATATTAATTCGACAATCACCATCAACAAATTCAAACAGAGTAATATATATGCCTTGTATACATATTTCTCTCGTCGGTAACTTCAATTTAATATATTATAAGGTCAAATCCGAAATCTGAGTAAAAGTTATAAACGTTTCAGGCCAGATTGAATCGATATAAATTATTCTCCATATCATTCACCAAACTGATATACTTCTATCTTAATTACCATTTGTTAAACATCATAACTTAATACTATAATTAAAACCTAAAACTTCAAATTAATATTTTATATTAAAATATATGAAAAATCATGAAATAAAGTAGGCACTATTTATGTTTTTATAATTCTAGTTACATGCACATTGATAAAATTGATGATTTTTTCGGAAAAAAAAAATAGAGAACTCATTGCTTCTGGATTTGCCACTGCATTTATCTTCTAATAATCTGAAGTGATTCTGGTAAAATTTTATTTTCTTGCCAATAAAAATAATTTTCAAAATAAGCCACAATTAATTATCCATAGATATTATAATTAATAAAATAATTTAAATCTATGTATCTACATAATTAGTTAATAAAAATATAGACTAAAAACAATATATGTACAGATTTTTTAAAATCTATTAGTATATGTTTGGAATAGAATTGTTGCAGGATAGGTAGCTAGAAGGTTACGTTGGGTGCAGGCGTGTAAAATAGACTGTAGAAAATAAGATTATGAAAACCTAGAAATGAATGAAGGTATAAGTAAGTTAAAAAAAAAAAATAGGTAGAGGGAACGTACCTTGAGGTCGTCGGCGGGCTTGAAGCAAGCGAAGTCGATGAGGTAAATGGGGCGGGGGCGGGACATGAAGTAAACGGAGAGAGTGAAGACCAAAACCCCAAAGGAGGCAAGCACGGTGGCGAGATCTGCGTCCCATAGCCTCCTCCACAGCTCATCTCGGCTGAGGCTGCCGATCTCTGCGCTGAGGACCAATACCAGAAGTGGGATTGTGGCAAGGTATACCCCGTGGTTGATTAGGTAGTGGTACCCTAGCTTCACGTATTTCAAATTCACCGACTGAAGGAGGTCCGGCAGCCTCCTCCTCACCCTCACCGAGAAGAAGGTCGATGTCGAGCTGTCGTCGCCCCCACCTACTTCCCTCTTTACTATCTCCGTCGAAAGCATATCACTCTCCTCTCTCCCACCACCGGCCATCGATCGATCTACTTTTAATTACTTACTAGTTTGATTGATATCAAACTAATTAACTTAATTCCTATCTTCTAAGCTTAATTAGCTAGCATATGCGCGTGTCCAACTACAACTTACCCAACTAGGGTTTAAATTCATTTATAGCTAGGAAGCAACCCAAAGCTTCATGCATCCATCATCAATATCATTAATTGACTTATATATAGTTTGCAATTTTCTTAGACCGCGATACACAACTACTACTATTAATTCCTCGGTGCGCCAACTATACATATCATCCATGACATGACCTATAGAACCAAATTTCTACATGCACACTCATTTATGGCCTTTTGGTGGACGTTATATTGGTGCCACCTTGCTAGGTGGAACCCATCAAGCACTAATTGCTACTGGGGAATCGAAGATGGTTTTTATCTTATGTAATCAAAAAAAAAAAACAAATCTAGTTTAAAATGAAATTAAGATGGCTTCAACTTAATTTATCTTTAATCCTCGCTTAGCGCCTATCTTTTTAATTCTTGATTCATAGTTTTTTATTTAAGGACGTTTTTTTAATTGGTTCATTATTTACGGCACTCCTTATGCCTCCTTGTACTGTACTTTTATTTAAAAAAAAAAAAGAAGTGGTTCAAAGGCAATAAATAAAGGGTGGGTGAAGGGGAGGCTGGTTTGGTCAATTACTGAATTAGGTTTGGGGGGACAGTTAATTTTGGGCGACCCAACTTGAAGGTGTGCAGTTGGGAGCTCCCAACTACATTTTCCCCCCTCTTTAATGAGGCCGATGGATTATCCATAGACCATATTGTAATGTCCCTCTCGTCCTGCTCATCCCACCCATATTCAACTTTTATATATAAATCTAATTAATTCCACGCGATTACATACTAAACATACCAACATTATTAGGGCCAAAATACAAAATATTTCTTTCTTGGATTTTTCATTAGCAAAGTCTTTTTTTATTTTATTGTCCTCGATGGACATTTTTATCTAAAATGAAAACAGGACTCTCTAGTGTTATTTCATAGTTTTTTTTTTGTGAGTTTATATTTTGTAACTTTGAATCTAAAATATTTCATAAAGAGATATATACGTGGATCTACAATTTATGTTAAATATCCATTTTAACTAAATGTACGCGCATCTACCAAAAATCACAAATTAGGTAAAAGTCTACCACCATTTTTCTAGAAATAAATGTCTTTTGATTATATATAGCCCATCCCTATTCAACACACTTCTCCTCACATCGTCCTTTTCAGCATGTCTTCAGAGAGGGAAATTTGGCGGGAGATAAAGATCACACATCTTTGCCAGCATTCATGCATAGATTTATCCCCTAATTAAAAAAGCAGTAAAAGTGGAGGTTGGTGATGTGTTTGATGAAATTTTGTTCACGAGTTAGGGTTTCTACAAGATTTTCTATTTCTAGGCTAACATTTTACCTTGTTCATTTCTAATGTTTGTGTAGATACAAAAATTACTATCTAGAAATGCATAAGTGTCGATTCGATGAAAATACATGTGTGATTATCCTTAGCTTTTCAATTTGTGCTTGTTTTTGCTAAAAGGTTTCGCTGACAGTTTTTCGATTTCTTGAAAAAAAAGTTCACATAGTATGTACTCCCTCCGTCCAAAAATACATGGGCGTTTAATATTCACACACGTTGTTTTAGGAGTTAAAAACTACTTAAAATATTAAGTTTTTTTAACAATTACAAACTTATTATCAATAAGTTTATACTTGTCAAAAAAATTTAATAAAAAATATAATATTTTATATAGTTTTTAACTTCTAAAACAACGTGCGTGAATAGTAAAAGCGCATGTATTTTTTGGACGGAGTATATGTTGTGGTGCATACTTGAAAATTTTAGATTTCGATCTAAGAGCAACATTGTAGTTATATATTATATATATATGCTGATGTTTTCTCCATTATTAATTAAAGAAAATTTGTAATATATGTGGTGAATATGAAGTCAAAATTTTGATCTAGTTGATTCACCAAATGATATATGTCCCATGAGGTGGAGACAAAAAAAGACATGGAACTATATATGATTCAAAGTAAATGCACCTAATTTTCCAATCTCACTAATTGAGTTCTAGGTCATGACAGGGCTACCATGCATATATGCATATATTGATCATCCGGACCACCACCACCCCTCCCCCCAACATGTGTTAATTAATTTTTTTGGGGAATGATAAGTGTTCTTATAATGTCGAACTTCTTGTTGGGATGCTGCGAATCCTTTCACTTTGAGATTTTTTTTCATAACAAGCAAGTGACAAGAAATCTAAGAGACTGTTTTGACAAGCTAGTATGATGGGAAGTACGACTATCAATATATACAAGATCTGGAAGTAGAAGGAGGTTTAGCCTTGGTGTTATTGAGCTTGGTCCAATGGATCTTGACGATAAAGACATGTACATGTGTGGCTTGCGGGTATAAGTTGAGAGATGTCCGAATGCGTTCAAACAATACAAAGGAGATTTAATTTTATATATCATTGAAGGATTTGAATATTGTAACTGAATTTCTTGAAGAACACGTACACCAGAACAAGGAAAGGAGAAGTACTAGCTAGGAGACGTCCATTGAAGCAGAGCAATCTTCCAAGGCTAATTCTGGAGCTTCTTATACAAGTGGTGAAGGCCCAACAAACAAGCCCAATGACTAGCCCACTCAAATGTATCGATTACCCTAAGTATTACAGTTGTAGCCAATTAGTTATCTGTTCCCCAAGAAACCTCTGTATAAAATACATTGTACTGCCGTTCTCTGAATGTGAGGAATCCATCATCAAATTGAGCAATTAACTATGGTATCAGAGCGAGGTTAAGCCGACCCACGTCGTAGCTTCAAGAGCTCCCGTTCATGACAAATTCAAAACTCCCTTGAGTCCATTACCCAGCTGCTCCAAGCCTCCATGGCTGCTGCTTCAATTTCTTCTCAAAACCCTCCTCTATCAAATTTCTCTCACTTAAACACAATCAAGTTATCTCCCTCAAATTTTCCGACACGGCTTCATCAAATTAGCCCCTATCTTTGTTCTCAGCGTCTCATGAGCTTTGCCGATGGCTCCATCCCATGTCCTGCTCCAAGTGTGTCCACTGACAACTCGTCTGCCATAGCTGATTGGCAAGCTAAGGACCAACTCGTGTTGGCCATCCTCTCGGCGTCTCTCACTGAGCCTGTTATAGTTCAGGTTCTGGATTGCGAGACGTCTCATCAAGTCAGGGATAGACTCCACAAGCTTTACTCAGCCCGCTCCAATGCTCAGGCAGTTCAAACAAGGCTCCAACCGGCGAGTCTCAAAAAGGGAGATGAATCCGCGACAGAGTGCTTCAATCGAGCAAAGGGATTGATCCTTCAGCTTCAAGCGGCCGGCAATCCGGTTACCGATTCTGAATTTGTTGCCTATGTTCTAGCAGGTCTTGGCACTGAGTATGATGCTATGATTACAACCGTCACCACCCAACCTGTGCTCCCTGAGCCTCATCAACTCCTCACCTATCTCCTCCTTCAAAAATCCCGCATAATTAATCGCCTCACCACCACTACTGCAAACTCCTCTCAAATCTCACTCAACAACACTGCTTCTACTGAACCCAACCCAGATCTGAATTTTACCACAAGCGGACAAGGCCGTGGCAGAGGGTCCAATAGAGGCAGTCGCGGGGACTCTTCTCGTGGTCGTGGTCGTGGAAATGATCGAGGTGGTCGATCGTCCTCCAGATGAGGCAGAGGTTACAACAACAACTACAACAATCAATCTTTTTCTGGTGCTCCGGATAATCGGCCAATATGCCAGATCTGCGAAAGACGGGGACACACAGCTCTGAGGTGTTGGAGTAGGTTTGATCAGGCTTACCAAGCCCCGCCTCCTCGCAACTTCCAGGCCAACTACATCTCTTCCTGGTTTCCTGACACTACAGCGACGCACCACTACACGTCGGACATTAGCAACCTTAGGTTCGATAGGCTACCGTATGAAGGCAGTGAGTCCATTTCTCTTGGAGATGGTTCTTCCATCCCGATTCAAAACCACGGTTCCTCTTTCATCACTACGCCCTCTCGTTCCTTTCATCTTTCTCGCATACTTCATGCTCCATTATTAACCAAAAATTTGCTTTATGTCAACCGGTTTTGTCGAGACAATAAGGTATTTTTCAAGTTTCATGATAATAATTTCTTGATTTGTGATTCTTCTACACATGCGCCTCTTATCAAGGGGGTCGTTGATGGTGGTCTCTATGTGTAGCCTAGCAGTTCGGCATCACCAACACCAACACCTACACCCCACCTTCATTCCACCACAGTTGCTCAGAATCACCACTCTGCTTTGTCGTTTTCTACATCATGCCATGCGAGGTTAGGGCACCCATCCAAAGAGATAACTACCCTAGTGGTTCATTAGAATTACTTACCTAAACTTAGCCCAAACAATTACCCTTGTGTTTCTTGTTCTTGGGCCAAGGCTCATGCCTTACCTCACAAGCCCAGTTTATCTAAGTCTTTTAAGGTCTTGCAACTCTTGTTTATTGATGTTTGGGGTCCAGCCCATCATCTCTCTATCAATGGCAATAGATATTTTGTTTCAATTGTGGACGACTTCTTAAAATTTATGTGGTTGTTTCCCTTTCAATCAAAATCACAAGTACCAACTATTATTACCAATTTCATTAATCTTGTCACCAATTTTTTTGGTACAAATGTGATTGCTATCCAAACGGATAATGAGACGGAATTTAAGCCACTTGCCACTCTTCTTAAATCCCGCGGCATCTCTCACCGTCTCTCTTGTCCATATTCTCATCAACAAAACGGGATGGTCGAATCTCGTCATCGACAAATTGTTGACATGGGTCTTACACTTCTTAAACATGCTTCTCTCCCTCTTCGATTTGGGACTATGCCTTTCAAACCTCCGTCTATCTTCAAAATCACCTCCCAACTCCCACACTACAAAATCAGTCCCCCTTCTTGGTCCTTTTCCACAAAAAAACCCGATTATGCCTTCCTTAAAACCTTTGGGTGCGTGTGCTTTCCGAACCTCCGGCCTTACAATAAACACAAACTTAATTTCCGCTCTTCTCCATCAATCTTCTTTGGGTATAGTCCAAATCACAAAGGTTACATTTGTTTTGATTGGGTCAACCACAAATTTTACATATCGAGAGATGTCATCTTTCATGAAAATTATTTTCCATTTGCCATTGTCCAAACCAAGCCTCCTCTAATGGAGTCCCCGGAAGCCCAACTTCCCATTTTTAATCAAGCCCATATTGATCATCATATTGCTCCAGCGACAGGCCCATTAAGTCTGGCCCACCCACCGTCTCCTCCAGACTCCTCAAACCCAAACACATCTATTGAATCTGTGTCATCCTCTTCCTCGGCCGAAACCTCACCAGCCGCTCCTCTGCCATCTCATCCCATGTTACCTCGGTCGAAAAACAACACCTTCAAACCCCGTGTTCGGACTGATGATACCATACCATGGCCTCAATTATCTCATACCTGTGTTGTTTCGGAGGAGCCGGCTTCTTTCACAGAGGCCTCGAAATACCATGAATGGAGAACAGCCATGGAAAACGAATTCCGAGCCCTTCTTGATACAAATACCTGGACCTTGGTTCCCCCTTCCCCTTCCTACAACACCTTGGGTGTCAAGTGGGTATTTAAGACCAAGAGAAGGAGTGATGGCTCCATCGAGCGTCGAAAGGCTCGACTTGTCGCGAAGGGATACCATTAGCTTCCCGGCATTGATTACGAGGAGACGTTCAGCCCTGTTGCTAAGCCTTCCACCATCCGCCTTCTTCTCTCCCTTGCCGCTATGAACTGCTGGACCACCACATAATTAGACATCCAAAACGCCTTTCTCCATGGCTCCCTTGAAGAAGATGTTTACTGTGTCCAACCACTAGGTTTTGAAATCTATCTTACCCTTCTCATATTTGTAAATTAAATCGATCCTTTTATGGTCTGAAACAAGCTCCCCGAGCTTGGTTAATTCTCCCGTCTCCATGATGTCTTAATCTCTATCGGTTTTTCTTAATGTCCTGCCGACAGTTCCTTGTTCTCCTATAGATGTGGTTCTCACTTCGCTTTCATTTTGGTATATGTCGATGACCTGCTGGTTATTGCTTCTAGTCCGTCTCTTGCTGCCAGGTTTGTGTCAACACTATCCACGCAATTTCCAGTGAAGGATCTCGGTCCCGCTTCATTCTTCCTCGGCATTGAAATCACCCAAACTGCTGCTGGATTTGACTTGTGTCAATCGAAGCATATCTATGCGATTGTCCAAAAGATAGGAATGGTAACTTCCAAGCCAGTGTCGACATCTATGGTGGCCAATTTTGATCCTACAGAATCCTCCCCACTTATGGATAATCCTGTGTTGTATCGAAGTACGGTTGGCAGTCTTCAATACCTCGGATTCACCAACCGGGTCAGTCAATTCATGCACAATCCGACGCTGATACACTGGAAAGCTGTTGAGCGTATCATACGCTACATCAATCACACCAAGTCTTATAAATTTCATATCTCAGCTCGGCAAAACCACGAGCTCTCTGCCTTTTCTGATGCCGACTGGGCAAGTGATCGCCAAGACAGACGCTCCACGAGTGCTTACTGTATCTTCCATGGCCCAAATCTGATTTCTTGGATGTCAAAGAAACAGCACACAGTAGCACGTTCATCCACAGAAGCAGAGTACCGAGCGCTCGCTTTAGCCACGTGTGAAACCTTGTGGCTTCAATCGGTACTTGCGGCCATTGACATCAGTCTTTCTCGACCCCCTACCCTTTGGTGTGATAATCTGGGTGCGACTTACTTGGTGGTAAATCCGGTTTTGCATCATCGTATCAAGCACCTTTCAATGGATTTCCATTTTGTGCGAGAAAGAGTTGCAAATCGCTCCCTTAAGGTAGCCTTCATATCCTCCAAGGATAAAGTGGCTGACATTCTGACGAAACCCCTGTCATCTGCTCTTTTTCTCTTCAATCGCTCTCATCTTTGCATACGCCAGATTGGAGCACGGGGGGGTACTAGCCTGGAGACGTCCATTGAAGCAGAGCAATCTTCCAAGGCTAATTCTGGAGCTTCTTATACAAGTGGTGAAGGCCCAACAAACAGGCCCAATGACTAGCCCACTCAAATGTATCGATTACCCTAAGTATTACAAATGTAGCCAATTAGTTATCTCTTCCCCAAGAAACCTCTGTATAAAATGCATTGTACTGCCGTTCTCTTAATGTGAGGAATCCATCATCAAATTGAGCAATTCACTAAGAAGGAAGGAGGGAAAACTATTTGTTTCACTGATTATCCGAGATTTAACAATTGAGTCTCACACAATTGGATAATTTCCTCCCTTAGGGTTTGCCCTTCTCATTCATTGACTTATATAGAGATTACATAGCTTACATCATAAACAAGGTCAATAACATAAATATATACATGCTATCACACCCGCAGTCGAAACGGAACAGTGAAATTGTCTTTAAAATCAAGAAATTGATAACAGTAGTATTGTATAGGCTAATGGGCCTAAGGGCCTCGTTGTAAATATTCATCCATGTAACCTATATATATTCTATCTAATGAAAGGCAAACCCCAATGGGGAATTTATCCAATCTAACATGGTATTTGAGCCTCTAGGGTTTCATCAAAATCAACCATAATTTTTTTCTCCAGATCCCTTCCCCACCACCGGTCATCCCTCTCCTCACCCAGCCGCCATCTCTCATTCTTCGCTCCTACTGCCCTCGCTCTCATTCTCCCCTGCACGCCGGCCACTACAGCTGCCCTGCACACCACACCGGCCACCACGAGCCCAGTTCCGAGCCCCACACCCTTCCATCGCAACACACGTCCCCCTCTCGCTGTCCTCCACCCTCGCTCGCAGAAAGTACCAACAGCCCCCGCCGCTCCCCAGATCTGAACTCCCCGGCCACCACACGCACAGATCCGGCCGCCCTTATCCTAGATCCGCCACCTCTGAGCCTCGCCATACGCATCCCGCCGCCACCAACATCTCCTCCCCCGCCTCTAACATTTTATTGCAAGAATGATTCACCTTAACAATGTCCTTGTCTCTCCTAAACTTATTAAAAACCTTGTGTTTGTTAGACGCCTTGTTACTGATAATCAAGTTTCCATTGAGTTTGACCTTTTTGGTTTCTCTGTGAAGGATTACCCCACTGGAACTCTGCGCATGAGATGCTATAGCACAGGAGAACTCTACCCGGTCAATCTTCCCGCATCTGCCCATCTATCCCTGGCTGATCAATCGGCGTCCGTCTGGCATGCCCGACTTGGCCATCCAGGATCACCTGTTTTTGATATTCTTAGGTCTAAGTTTTTTAATTGTAATAAAGAGCCCCACTCTCCTCTGTGTCGAGCCTGTCAACTCGGTAAGCACACTAGATTACCATTCGTTAGTTCTTTGAATCGCGCCCTAGGGCCTTTTGATGTTATTCGTAGTGACTTGTGGACCTCTCCGGTCGTTAGCAATGAAGGTTTTCGCTTTGTTCTTGTCTTTCTGGATGCTTTCTCTCATTACTTATGGGTGTTCCCTCTCAAATACAAGTCTCAAGTTTATGCTCACTTTGTTGCGTTTCATGCCTATGTTCGCACTCAATTTCAAAGCTCCATAAAGTCTTTCCAATGTGACATGGGAGGTGAATTCAACAACACCGCCCTTCACACCTTCTTTAAAAATAATGGCATCCAATTTCGTTTCTCCTGCCCTCACACATCATCTCAGAATGGCAAAGCTGAGTGCATCATTCGCACCCTTCTCCTTCATGGACACGTCCCATCTCTATATTGGCCATATGCGGTCGAAACGGCGTGTTATCTCTTCAATATCACACCCACCACCACCCTTAAAAAACTATGTCCATTACAAGTTTTGTTTCATTTTACCCCGTCCTATTCCCATCTTAGAGTCTTTGGTTGCTTTTGTTATCCAAACCAGGCGTCTGTTGCCCCTCATAAGCTTGTACCACGCTCTATGTTGTAGGAGGAGATCGAGACTTGCAATAAAATGTAAATAAAGTACAACAAACCAGATTCCGTCCCTTGCAAATGATTACAAGACTCCCTCCCGATGCAGCAGTGGGAAGTCAGGATCGATCCACGAGGAAGCGTATCAGCGGATCCTAGGCAGCGGAGAAATCTCACGGACAGAAGTCGACCACAGGTTGTCGATCTCGACTAGGGTTAGTCAACAGAAGATCGGACAAGTCGAGCAGCGCAGTAGCAGACACATGCGGTTTTGGTCGATATTGAGCAGAGGTTACTCGATATCGAGTAAATCTTGGCGACGTCAATGACTGGCTTGTCTAACACCTGCACACAGAAGCTACAACGATCTGGATCAAGAATCAGTAACTCGATATCGACAAGTGCTAGTCGATATCGTGGAAGGCAAAAACCAAACAGAGCTTACAACCAAAGGAAGTCAATTCCGCTCTCGCTTCACAAACTCCTCTTGACCTCCACTCTCTCTCTCTCTCTCCCCCACTTCTCTCCGAAATTGAATTCATGAAAAACCAGCCCCATGGGCTTTATTTATAGGCTTCCAATCCTTGCTAATCAAGGTAGGAAATTCTGTCTATATCTCTATCTACCATAGAAGATATAATTCTACTAGAAATAATTATATCTAAATAAGTAAAACTAGATAAATCCTTAGGGTAATTAATTGTCAACCCTTAGGATAAATAAAAAGATAAAAAGATAAATATCTAAAATCTTCATGTGTCAGAATCTTCTCTCGGAAATATCTCCATCGGATTCAGGATAAAACTTTAAGTAAAGCTAGGAATCGACCCGGACCCGTCGCTGTGAGTTGGTCGATATCGACCAAGTCTGGTCGATATCGAGTCATCTTCCCCTGCTTCACTCCTCTGCTACTCGATTCCGGTTCCTGGGACAAATATTGAGTCGATTTTTGGTCGATATCGACTAAGTTAAGTCGATATCGAGTAGAATCTTCAGCTTCTTTCCGTCCTCACTCGGTTTTGGAAGATATTGAGTCGATTTTTGGTCGATATTGACTTACTGAGGTCAATATCGACCTGCCTTTTTTCTTCACTTCTTGCTTCTGGTCCATATCGGTTTGATATTTGAATTTTCGACCAGTTTGAGTCGATATTGACTAGTATGAGTCGATATTGACTTGTGCTCAATTTCTTGTTCTGTTCTTTAAACGCACTTTCCCGAGTCCCCGTTCGTCGGATTGACGTATATGAGCATGCGTTGGAAACCTCTTTTCGATGGCTACAACTCTCATGAAGACATCAGAACTTGACTTAGAATGATGAATGCCGAAAAATGGCCTTTTCTTCAGCTGCACCATCCTTAGCTTCTTCATGAGTTTCCTTTAAGCTCCAAAGTGCGTCCGATTTCTGCGAATTTGAACAAAAACTAATGTAGGCTCTATAATTTGGCAATTAAGCATAAACTACATAGATTCTATATAAATCTAACCCAAATGCATGAAATGCATGCAGAAATCGATATAAAAGTAGATGTAAAACATGGCATAAAACTTGGACATCAAATCACCCCATACTTAAGCTTACTTGTCCTCAAGCAATAACTTGGATGGTCATTCAAGGGAAGAATTTAAAACTCTGAACATCATAGATTCATTCTCATATGTCCCTGCAGTGAATTACCATCATCGAAAAGGGTACTTGTGCTACAAATCCATACATGTGCAATAAAAGCAACATCTACTCACAAAAGGAGGGTTATGCAAAAACAATTCATGTGACAAAGCATTAATAATCAAGAGGACTTTAATCAAGCTCAATAAGGAGTAGATTGGTAAAAGGCTAAAGGTGGGTAATATTTGGCAATGTGATGCTAATAATCCGGGGAAATGGAGTATTTTCAAACTTTCTCAACCACATTCCTTCTTCATAAGACTCATCACCTTTCATAAATGTTTTTCCCAATAATAATGCTTTTCCCTCTCTAACCTCATCACTGCCTTCTCGCGAGTCTCAAATATGGGTGTCATGAATGGTCTCGGATACTTAGTGCTTTGGACTCCTCACCTGTCTGTCCCATCTCACTGAACTATTATCTCAGTAAGCATGGTCGATCTACCTTTATCTCCTGGGGTGACCGGATTTTTTCTCACTCATTAAATTTGCCATATATTTTTTTCAAACTTTCCTGCCAAACTCCAATAATGATAATAACACAACAACCATATAATAATCTCCATAATGTAACATCATTCTCAACATAATCCCCGGATAGGAAATAAGGTAAAGAATGGGCAATATTTTGGAACATGTGGAGCAATAATTGAAATAAGGCATAATATGGCTTTTGTGATGCATAAGCATAGGTAAGGCTAGGAATATAAACAATGAGCATTGTATGGAAATATAAAGTCCTCTATCCTCTTATCATGCAACATGTCAAAAGCAACTTCAAATTTTACCTCCTTCTATGGTTTTCAATAAAATATGCACTTCATTGTGACTTCACTTTACTAGGCAATTTCATGCTATATCTCTAGTGAATCCAATTTTGCATTGTCGAGTTCAATAAAGCTTCCATGACACTATTTTTTTTTGAACAATTTACAAGCATTGGGAGATGTCTCATAGAACTTTGAGTTTAGTAATTAAGAAAAAAAAAAAATTTACTCAAAATTCACCATGTAAAACCAAAAATAATAATAACATATATAATAATAATATTGAGCTCTTCCCCCACCCCATACTTAGAATATACAGTGTCCTCACTGTATGAAAATCAAATAAAACAAGAGTAAAGGAAGGAACTCACCGAATAACGCACCGTAGGGTTGAAATAGGGCTGTTGTAGGTTGCCAGGAGTCGATATCCACTAGGTGTAGGTCGATATTGACTGCAATTTGCTCGATTCCAAGTATGCAGCTGGTCAAAATTGGGTGGATAGGTCGATATTGACCAACTTCACTCGATATTGAGTAAGTTGGGTCAAAATTGACTGGTCTGTCTCTTCTGCTGCTGGGTCGATTTCTACCTCAGGGGTCAATATTGACTGCTTTAGGTCGATATTGACCAGGTTGGCTTGACTCCAATTTTTTTTTTTCGACCTACAGAATTTGTTAGTTTTGCCCGCAAAAAGATAAGATTCCACATGAAGTATTCAAAGTCAAAAACAAAAACAAAACCAAAACCAAAAGTTTCAAAGTCCCAAAAAAAAATCCAAAAGTTTTAGGTACATGCTCTAGATTTTAGAGTCGCTAGGCCAACTTCACCATTAAGCATTAGCCTGGCTCATCTTTGTCCGGAGGTATAGGTGGGTCTGGTGGTTCCTCCGGTGGTGGGAAGCGTGGGATGTCATCCGGGGGCATCATGTGAAGAAGCTTAAATCTCCCCGAGTGAACGCTCCATGGCTTCACCCATTCATCTTCCTGGGCTTCAACTGGCCTGCATAAAGGAAGATATAAAGACAATTCAGATACCTCATCATGGTCTCTCTTCCGCTTCATAGTTGGATTTGGTTGTGTCTACACCACAGCTAACTGGTGGAGTGGGAAGAGATACTTCCGCCTTATCCTACGGAGCTTTGTGCCACTTTGCGAGGACCCCATACTTGAATACGAACATCGGTTGCTCAAAATCGTCGGGGATGGCCTTTACCTTGTAAGGTAAAAGTGACTTTGAAACAACATGGGCAACGATGTCCGACTTCTTCTTTTCTGGCTCTTCTTCTTCTTGAGGTTCTTCAAATGGGTTCTCAAAGACAAATAGAAAATTTGGAATTAAGATCGCGGAAGGACATACCTAGACCTGAGCATGGGCGGGCTTGGGCGGGCTTGGGCCGGGCCCATGATGTTTTAACGGCCCATTTTACCGGGCCGGGCTTGGGCTAGGCCCGGTTTTTGGGCCTACTATCTCGCCCAAGCCCGCCCGTATTACCGGGCCGGGCCGCCCACCGGGCCTACCGGACTTCTCATGACATACCTTGTTACCTAACTAACTTTTCCTTTTAAATAAATTTTCAAAAAACAAAGGTCAATTCAAGATCATAAAACATGGCAGTTCAATTTAAAACAAGGAAATTAAAGCTAAGTTAGTTGAATTCATATAAAGTCCACACTTCAGAATATTAAATTACCTATAATACTACCGTATGATATAAATATTTTTTTTAGTCTTAAATCACATATAATGGAATATTGGTATTATATACTCATATCATGATTAAAAAAAATGTCATTATATATATAATTATATATTATACATATAATATTAATATATACCGGGCCGGGCCTAACGGCCCGCTTGGGCCTCACACTCGACCCAAGCCCGGCCCGGTGGGCCTACCGGGCCGGGCCTATTGGCCCGCTTGGGCCAACAGCTCTACCCAAGCCCGCCTTTTTTCTCGGGCGGGTTGGGCGGGTCGGGCGGGTTGGCCCAGGTTTGCTCAGGTCTACTGGGTATCGACTGTAGATAGGTCGATATCGACTAGGCATTGGTTGAGGTTGACCTCAGGTTCAGATCCTCCTTCTAGCGGGATTGGGGCTTCTGGCGGTGGTTTGGACGAATCTCGTAGCTTCCTAAATGCGCGTACACCCTCAAGCCATGCTTCCTCATCAACAATGTATAACCATCTCAAATATTCGAATTATTTTGCATACCGTCTTTCTCTTTCCCTTTCGGCCCATATTTCAAGGCGCTCTAAGTTGTCCTTCATCCACCTGTAGAAGAAAACTCAAGGAAAACGTGAGACCTAACTACCTAAGGCGAGAATGATAGCTTCCCCGGCAAACGACGCTAATATGTTGTAGGAGGAGATCGAGACTTGCAATAAAATGTAAATAAAGTACAGCAAACCAGATTCCGTCCCTTGCAAATGATTACAAGACTTCCTCCTGATGCAGCAGTGGGAAGTCAGGATCGATCCACGAGGAAGCGTGACAGCGGATCCTAGGCAGCGGAGAAATCTCACGGACAGAAGTCGACCACAGGTTGTCGATCTCGACTAGGGTTAGTCGACAAAAGATCGGACAAGTCCAGCAGCGCAGTAGCAGACACAGGCGGTTTTGGTCGATATCGAGCAGAGGTTACTCGATATCGAGTAAATCTTGTCAACGTCGATGACTGGCTTGTCTAACACCTGCACACATAAGCTACAATGATCTGGATCGAGAATTAGTAACTCGATATCGACAAGTGCTAGTCGATATCGAGGAAGGCAAAAACTAAAACGAAAGAAAGTAAAAACAAAGGCTTTGGGATTTCGAAAATAAACTTAATGTAAAAGACTTCCAAGATTGGGGTTTGCAACAACGATAACCAAGCATGTATAAGGCAGAAATAAAATAGATAATAATATAATTCCCATCGAAGGACTAAGCTTTCGCCTTTTCCAACAATTAGACAACTCTTTCAAGAAACCCTAATTGTCTCTACCGATTTTATGTTTACAATCCAAGTTGTTAGCATGGACCTCCATTAGATGGGTAATAAACACATAACAGGTAGTAAATGCTAAAAATATGATAAAGGTCGGATCTTTACCTCAAATACGCATGGCTATCGTCGGGCTCGCCCCAACCCTAGAAGTGGGTGGACTACTCGCTCTTCATCGCAATTGCAGACATTGTTGATTGAAAAGAAACAACTTGCATTAAATTAAACCAAACAGAGCTTACAACCAAAGGAAGTCAATTCCGCTCTCGCTTCACAAACTCCTCTTGGCCTCCACTCTCTCTCTCCCCCACTTCTCTCCAAAATTGAATTCATGAAAAACCAGCCCCATGGGCTTTATTTATAGGCTTCCAATCCTTGCTAATCAAGGTAGAAAATTTTATCTATATCTCTATCTACCATAGAAGATATAATTCTACTAGAAATAATTATATCTAAATAAGTAAAACTAGATAAATCCTTAGGGTAATTAATTGTTCAACCCTTATGATAAATAAAAAAGATAAAAAGATAAATATCTAAAATCTTCATGTGTCAGAATCTTATCTCGGAAATATCTCCATCGGATTCGGGATAAAACTTTAAGTAAAGCTATGAATCGACCCGGACCCGTCGCTGTGAGTTGGTCGATATCGACCAAGTCTGGTCGATATCGAGTCATCTTCCCCAGCTTCACTCCTCTGCTACTCGATTCCGGTTCCTGGGACAAATATTGAGTCGATTTTTGGTCGATATTGACTAAGTTAAGTCAATATCAAGTAGAATCTTCAGATTATTTCCGTCCTGACTCGGTTTTGGAAGATATTGAGTCGACTTTTGGTCGATATTGACTTACTGAGGTCAATATTGACCTGCCCTTTTTCTTCAATTCTTGCTTCTGGTCCATATCGGTTTGACTTTTGAATTTTCGACCAGATTTAGTCGATATTGACTAGTATGAGTCGATATTGACTAGTATGAGTCGATATTGACCCGTGCTCAATTTCTCGTTCTGTTCTTGAAACGCACTTTCCTGAGTCCCCGTTCGTCGGATTGTCGCATATGAGCAGGCGTTGGAAAGCTCTTTTTGAGGGATACAACTCTCATGAAGACATCAGAACTTGACTTAGAATGATGAATGCCGAAAAATGGTCTTTTCTTCAGCTGCACCATCTTTAGCTTCTTCATGAGTTTCCTTTAAGCTCCAAAGTGCGTCCAATTTCAGCGAATTTGAACAAAAACTAGTGTAGGCTCTATAATTTGGCAATTAAGCATAAACTACATAGATTCTGTATAAATCTAACCCAAATGCATGAAATGCATGCAAAAATCGATATAAAAGTAGATGTAAAACATGGCATAAAACATGGACATCACTCTACCCCGTGTGTATCTTCCTTGGGTACCCTTCTCACCAAAGGGGGTATTGTTGTTTCGATATTAGCCGGAATGGCGTCATCATCTCCCGTCATGTCACCTTTGACGAATCTACATTTCCCTTCTCTCGCCCCTTGCCTTCTGATGCTCCCTCTCCTGACGACACATCCCCTCTCCACACTATACCTTTCCTCTCTACCTCTCCTAGTGCTATTACATACCATGCTCTTCCTGATAGCCCTTCGGGTACCCCGCCTTCCCCGCCAGACCACCCCACCACCCCTCGCAGCCGACGCCCCTGCCCCTCAGCCGAACCCGACTCTTCCCCACCAACTGCCGAACCCGGCTCCTGCAGCCCTCCCACCACCAGCGTCGGCGCCTATCCCCCACCGCCCACCCCTACTTATAGCACCATACATACTCGTAACAAGAGTGGAATTTTTCGCCCCACTAAAATCTTTGACCTCTCTGTCTCTCATCTGTCTCCCATCCCCACCTCCCACAAAAAGTCCGCCCTTGACCCCAACTGGAGTGCAGCAATATCTAATGAATATCATGCTCTTATTAGTAATGGCACCTGGGTTCTTGTTCCTCGTCCGCCCCGAGCCAATATCATCTGTTGTATGTGTTTGTTTCGCCATAAGCTGCGCTCGGATGGCAGCCTTGAGCGTTACAAGGCCAGGTTAGTGGCCAATGGCAGTTCTCAGCAGGTTAAGATTGATTGTTCAGACACCTTCAGCCATGTGGTTAAGCCATCCACCAATCACATTGTGTTACACCTTGCTGTCTCGAGATCTTGTCCCATCCATCAGCTCGACATGAAGAATGCTTTTCTTCACGGCAATCTGCACGAGACAGTCTACATTTATCAACCTTCAGCCTTTGTTGATAGCGCCAGACCGGATCATGTGTGTCTGCTAAAGAAGTCTCTATATGGCCTCAAGCAAGCTCCTCGAGCGTGCAGGTATCTTTGCTTTGCTACGTTCCATCTTAATATTGGATTTTTCAGTAGCAAGAGTGAGTCCTCCATCTTCATCTATCGTCGAGGTAATCACCTGGCTTATCTATTGTTATATGTTGATGACATCATTTTCACAGCATTCACGGAGCATATCCGGTCTACTATCATTCAGCGGCTGAGCAGGGAGTTTGCTATAACTGATCTTGTTCCTCTCAAATTCTTCTTAGGGGTTTCTATCACTCGCTCTGCCTTGGGCCTGTTTCTCTCTCAAGAAAAGTATGCTAAGATGATTGTTTCCAAAGAAAATATGATGAAATGCAAGTCGGCTTTTACTGCGGTTGATACCTCTGCTAAGCTGGTCCAGGCTTCGGGTCCCTCCGTCTCTTACCCAACCCTCTACAGGAGCCTGGCGAGTGCTCTGCAGTACTTGACGTTCACTTGCCCGGACATCAATTACACCGTGTAGTAGGTATGTCTCTTTATGCATGATCCCCACGAGTTGCATTTTGCTGCTCTGAAGCGCATTATCCGGTACATTCACATCACATCAGCCTTCGACATCACCATCTCCCCGTCATCGTCACCAGTCTTCTTGTTTCCCTATACCGATGCCGATTGAGCGGGTTGCCTCGACACCCGTCGCTCCACATCCGGGTACTATGTCGTTATGAATGACTCTCTGATCTCCTGGTTTTCTAAGCGACAGCTGGTGGTCTCCCGCTCTAGCGCAGAGGCTGAATATTGCGGAGTGGCCAACGTCGTTGCCGAATGTGCCTGGCTGCGGAACCTCCTTCTTGAGCTTCATTGCCCCTTGTCTCGTGCCTCCATTGTTTACACAGACAATGTCAGCGTCACGTACCTTGCTCACAACCCAATCCATCATCAGCAGACCAAACATGTGGAGATTGACATCCATTTTGTTCGTGAGAAGGTTGCTTTGGGCCACGTGTGTGTCCTCCATGTGCCTTCAACATATCAGTATGCCGACATATTCACAAAGGGTTTGCCATGTCAACTGTTCTTGGATTTCAGATCCAGTCTCACCCTTCGGTGCCCTCCTATTTCGACTGAAGGGGTATAATAACAGTAGTATTGTATAGGCTAATGGACCAAAGGGCCTCATTCTAAATATTCATCTATGTAACCTATATATATATATATATATATATATATATATATATATATATATATATATATATATATATATATATATATATATATATTCTATCTAATGAAAGGTAAACCCCAAGGGGGAATTTATCCAATCTAACAGAAATAACTGTCGTAGAAAACCCTTTGTGAAGATGTCGGCATACGGATATGCAGAAGGCACACGGAGAACCTGAACATGTATGACCCAGCATGACCTTCTCACCAACAAAGTGAATGTCAAGCTCAATGTTCTTAGTTCGTTAATGTTAGACCGGATTGTTGGCCAGGTACGTGGCCGACACATTATATGTACCTGTAGATCAAATACACACGAGATAGGGGAAATCAAGCTCCATCAAGTTGTGCAACCAGGAGCACTCCGCAATAACATTGGCAACCCCGCGGTACTCAGCCTCGGCACTGGATCTGGAGATGACAGATTTTTGTTTAGCGGACCAGGCAACCAATGTATCATTAAAAAAAAAACACAATACCCTGACATAAATCATCGAGTGTGAGGGCATCCAGCCCAATAAACATCAGTATATGCGACTATGGATGGAGCAAGGGCTAACTAGATAGTGATGCCCAAGGAGCGTGTGTCATGAACATACCGGATAATACATTTTAGTGCAGCGAAGTGACCTTCTCTGAGATCATGCATAACCAAGAAAATATGTAGAGTTGCATAAGAGATGTTCGGAAGAGTGAATATCATATATTGGAGAGCACCTATGAGGCCGATATAGCGTAGGATCAACCACTGTTTTCCTGACATGAGTACTAAGCTTAGAGCCAGGGTCAACAAAAGTCACAACTGGATTGTAGGATGTCATTCCAGCACGGTCAACAATCTCGTGAGCATATTGGTCATGCGGTAAAAATAAGCCTGATAACGTCCAGGTGGCAGAAACACCCAAGAAGTAGGAGAAGGGGCCTAAATCCGTGAGGGAAAACTCATTGCCAAGAAGGGTAATAATGTGTGTTCAGATTGAGTCAAACGACGCTGTCAAAATGATGTCGTCGACATACACCAAATAGTAGGCGATCAGTGTGCATCGACGGAAAATGAACAAGAAAGAGTTAGAGCGGATGCTACAAAAACCAATTCGAAGTAAATATGAGGCCAATCGCTTATATCAAGCATTGGGAGCCTGCTTTGATCCATATAGAGACTTCTTGAGAAGGCAGACATGTTAAGGACGAGTGGGATCGACAAATCCAGCCGACTGGAACATATAAATTGTCTCATGAAGATGATCGTGTAAGAAGGCATTCTTGACATCTAATTGATGAATAGACCACACCCGAGAGACAACCAGATGAAGGGTCATGCGAATAGTGGTTGGTTTGACAACCATGCTAAAAGTATCTTCACAATCAATCCCGACTTCTTAGGAGCGGTTATTGGCCACCCATCGTGCTTTGCAGTGATCCAAAGTGTTGTCAGATTGCAATTTATGGAGGAATAGCCACATACACCTAACCACATTCACTTTTGGTGGTCGAGGGACCAATACCCACGTCCTATTGCCAATAAGAGCCCTATATTCAGCGGTCATGGACGCATACCAATTCAGATCAAGCAGGGCGGTTTTGTGACATGTTGGGAGATGTTGGGATAGAGTATTAAGGTAAAATAGGCGGCGGGGTTGAAACACCCTAGCCTTACTGTCGGTGGTCATAGGGTGAAGGTTTTGAGAACAGGGGCTGGTTATGGATTTGGCGATAAGCCAGGTGGGGAGGGGCCTACATTTGTAGAAGAAGATGGCAGAGGAGTAATAGTGATTGGCAACGGGTGGAGTAGTGACCGTCGAGCGGTCGGGTGGTGTGTAGGGTGTATTGGCAGGAGATGCAGTAGTTGGAGAGCTCGGGAGAAAGTAGGATAGGATCGAGAGGGTAAACATCATCGTCCTAGTCAAGAAAATGATAGGTTTTGGAGGGGGTGGGTTGCTGTTGAGCAAAAGGGAAAACAAATTCGTCAAAAGTGACATGACAAGACACTATGAACTTGTGGGAAGCGAGATCGACGCAAATATATCCTCGATGATTGTCAGGATATCCTAGGAAGACACAAGGTGTGAAGCCAAGACTGCAGCTTGTGAGAGACTTTTGTAGAGAGATTGGGATAGCACAAACAATCAAACACTCGAAGGTGAATGAAGCGAGGATTGGACAAGTATAGGAGTTGTGTAGGACAATGTTGTCTGAGACAGGGAGAAGAAAGGATGTTGAGAAGGTAAGTCGCCACATTGAGAGCGAAAGGCCATGACCGAGAGGGCACCGAAGCATGAAACAACAAAGTGTGGACTATATTATTAATAGTGTGGATTGTGCATTCAGCCTTGCCATTTTGAGGTGATGTGTAGGGACATGAGAATCGAAATACGGTCACATGTTGTTTGAAGAATGTATGAAACACATTGTTGTCTAACTCTTTCCAATTGTCACATTGAAAAGCTTTGATGGCACAATTAAATTGTGTCCGAACGAATGTGTGAAATTGGAAATGCTGGGTATATGCTTGAGATTTGAATTTAGGTGGAAATATCCTAAGGAAATTAAAATAATCATCAATGAAAAAAAGATAGTATTTATGACCAGCATAACTGACAACAGGCGAAGTCCACACATCACTATGAATTAATTGAAAAGGCAAACTAGTGATGGTCCTAGAAGAAGAAAAAGGCAGGCCGGGTATGTTTCCCTAGTTGATACGAATGACAAATGAAGGAATCATACACTTATGCCACACTAGCGATGAAATGGCATATAGAGATAAAGGACTAGATGATTTGGTGATGGGGTAGAGCTCACTAGAACTAGTACATCTCACTTGAGGAATTCCTATTTGAAGATCCTTCACAGAAAAATCGTACGGGTCAAACTCAACAGAACTATTATTATCAGTTGTAAACTGACAAACATAAATAAGGTTTTTGATGATGTTGGGGGTAACAAGAACATGACGAAGAGTAAGGGGATGGGTTTGAGTTTGGAGGTGGGCATTTCCATAACTTAAAGTTGGTATGTGTGAGCCATTCTTGACAATCATAGAAGCTGAATCACTCTTAGAGGTAAGGGAAGAGAGCATACCGTGGTTGTTTGTCATGTGGGAAATGGCGCCCGTGTCCATGTACCATGAGTTGTCTGGTGGATATAGTGTCATGGTGTTGAAAGCCTGATGTAAGTCTATAAAGGGCATGAACCCGACAAAAGGGGTCTGCAAAGATGGTGTTGGCTTGTGGAGTGGGCGCCCGAGGAGCAGCACTCAGAATTCCTTGTGATGGCACCATAGGGTAAGGGCATAGACCCGAGTTCCACCCCAAAAATTAATAGGGAGAGGACGATTGTTGTTGTTGAGCGAGGACGATTGTTGTTGTTGAGCGAAGCCTAGCACCTGCATCCAACCGAAAGGAGTACACTGAAGATGAACGACACCTAAGCCTGGCACCTGCTTCTTCGATTTCCATTAAAACAAACTAGAACGCTTAAAAGCCAGGTAACCACTTATTGAGCATCAGGAAAGGGGGTAGCTTGCCCTATCGACATCACAGAAGGCTTGAAGCCGAAAATAAGATGACCTAGTGAACAAGAGCCCTTTAAAACAGGTTCCCTTGAGGTAGTGAAGACCATGAGTAGCAGCAGACAAATGAGAATCACGGGGAGCGTGCATAAATTGGCTCAAGAGCTTAACATAGAAGGTTGGGTCTGGTCGGGTGTAAACCAAGAAGTTCAACTTACCCACCAGCCGTCGATAATGAGTGGGATCTTCAAGCAAAGAACCATCAGTATGAGAGAGTTGGGCCTGAGGATCAAGTGGGCTAACAACAGTTGAGCCAGAGTAAGAAAAATCTCAAAGCAAGTCGGCAACAAAATGGAGCCAAGTAAGAACAAGCCCCCTATCATGCTTTAGGAACTCGATCCCAAGGAAAAAATGCAGATCCTCTAAATCTTTGATGCAAAATTCCTCATTCAAGAACACTTAGAGAGCAACCGTCTCAGAGTAGTCATTCCCTGTGAGCAACAAATCATCAACATAAACCCCAATAAACACAACACTAGAAAATTGCTTCCTATAAAATAGAAAGTAATAGTTCTTAGCTAGACTAACTGTACCCTCGGGCCTTTAGAGCAACTGCCTAGAGGCTTGCTTAAGGCCATAGAGGGACCTCTGCAAACGAGAAGCCATATTGGAGCCTTCAACAGACAGTCCCGGAGGCAAATTCATACAGACTTCCTCGTCCAAATGCCCGTGCAAGAAGGTGTTATTTACATCCAACTATAAATATTTCAGTCCTTCTTAAAGGCAATAACAATCAATTGGCAACTGATCAACATCATCAACGAAACTAGACTCTCCTCAAATAGAAAATGGGGGAGAATCTGTAGGAAGCTCGGGATGAGCCAGACTTTTGTAGGAGAAACCCCGTTATTGAAACTGAACATCTCGAGATATGATAACCTCCTTGTTATCCAATCAAAGCAAGTATAACCCTTCTTCCCCAGTGGATAACCCAACGGTACACAAGGTACTGCTATGGGAGAAAACTTATCTCTCCCTTGGCGCAAAGTTGATGCAAAACACAAGCTCCCAAAACACCCAAGTGCTTCATAATCAGGCTTCTTGGAGAAAAACAATTCATAAACAGACCTATGCTTGAAAACCCTGCTTAGCAACCTATTCACAAGGTGAGTTGCCATCAAAACATTATCCCCCCAGTATTTCTTCAGCAAATTGGACTCAAACATCAGACCCCTAGCTACCTCAAGTAGATGTCTATGCTTGTATTCCACAACTCCGTTCTATTGGGGCATAGCAACACAAGAGGTCTGATGAATAATCCCCTAATCAAGCAAAAACTGAGCATACTCAAAAGAACATCCAAGCTCAAAAGCATTATCCGTTCGAATAATCCGAACTTTCTTCCTTAATTGCCTTTCAACAAGGAATAAAAACTATCTAATGACAGTAAAAACATATCCTTTGTTAAGAAATAACTTGAGCCAAGTATGCCTAGTAAACTCATCGGCAATTGTGATGAAAAAACTTATTACCATCACGAGTAGGGATTCTGTATCACCCCCACACATCACAGTAAATCAACTCAACGCAATTTGAAGAAAAGATTGAATTATTAGGGAAAGAGAGCCTGGTTTGACGAACATTGGCACACACACCACAAGCTCTAATGCTCTTATTATATTCAGCATCAGCAGAAAGGAAAAAAATGTTTGAAGTTTAAAAGTGGGCAAGTGTCCCAACCTATTATGCCACAACTCAACATCCCTTGTAGCAACCTTATGATTTGAAAGAGCATTTGTGAGAGGGTGACAGCTAGAAGATTGCTAGAGAAATAAATCTTGAACCCGATCACCATTCTTCATAGGTCTGGTCATCATAGGACCCTGCATATAGCAACCTTTGCTAGTAAACAAGACAAAGCACTGCAAATCTTTAACCATTTTTCCTACTGACATTAAGTTGCATTTAAAACTAGGAATAAACAACACATTATCCAGTTTCAAACCCCTCTTAACCTCAACCGTTCCTGCTATAGTAATAGTTGTGGTCTCATCAGTGGGAAATGTAACAACAAACGGTTGTGAAAAAAAGTATGTGGTCGTGAACATGGAAGTATCACCACACATATGGCCACTCGCCCCCACTGTTCACAATCCAGGTAACCTCATTAACACTTGCGAGGTGAGAGAATTACCTGAGAAGCTAGCAAAGTCATCCACGGATGGTTACTTGTCCTGTGTACCAACCCCTGCACTCTGAAGAAGACATAGTCTGAGCCAACTGAGACAAAGAGAAATCGGAATTGTTGCCTTGTGAACCATTTACTATGAATTTCCCGTCCCTTGTGGTCTTCTTCTCCTTATCGTTTCCATATCTAGGAGGAAAACTGATCAAGAAATAGCATATGTCAACTGTATGGTTCGTCTTTTTACAGTTAGTAAAGAACAAAGGTTTCCTTTCAGAAGTACTCTTCCCTAAACCATTATGAGAATTTTTGGAAAAACTTCCTTTCAAAAATCCTTGTGTCTTGGCATACATCGATACTCCATCTCCTACATATCCAGTTTTGGGAGTAATCCGAATGTTGACATGAGACGACAATCCCTCGGTAACATCAACTCCTCACTTAGCATCCCTCTAATTTTCTTTCTCAATCACGAGAGAATATACACGATCTAAGCTAGGTAACAGATCCATCATCAGCACATATCCTCTAGCATTGAGAAATGATTCATTCAGTCCCATGAGCAACTCAACTAATCGCTCATGCTCAGCATGCTTCATCACTTCATTCACAACACCACAAGTGCAAACATGCATACTACGGATTGCATATATATCTTGAAATCTCTCTGTTCATTCATCCATAAGATAACTCTGGAATGGTACTATCAACAATCCAACTTGTTGGAGACAACTATAGAAGGTGAAAGAAATCAATGTTCAAGTCAAGAATAAGGGGTGGATAATTGAAGGTACGATCTAGAAAACTGGTAAAAATCTTCTACAATGGAACCGATGTAATGACATTGTCTGTTTCTGGATCCTTAATACTGTGTTAAAAGACATCTATAATTCTATAGATGAGTATGATACAGCATATGAGATGTGGAAAGATTTGGAAGAAAGTTATGGCCAAAAGAATGGCCCACTTATCTTTTCAAATCAAGAAGAAAATTTCAGATTGTGTTCAAGGAAAATCACATCTGATTTAGTACTTCACACAACTAAAGGGATACTGCTGGAAGCAATTGGCGTCCATGACAAGTCCAATTGTATGTAAATGTGGGAGATGCATGTGTGACTTATAGAAATAGCAAGAAGAAGTTGATCAAGAGTCTAAGCTGATGACGTTCTTGATGGGATTGAATGACACAAGTATGACAATGGAAGAAGGCAGATTCTCCTTACTGAGCCACTATCGAACGTCAATACTGCTCATGCTTTGCTGCTGCAAGATGATCTAAGCTCAAGGAAATATCAATATGTTGAGACTTCAACTGAAAGCACTGCACTGACGACAAGTAATGCTTAAGTGAAGGTAAAAAGGGAGAAATGTAGTCATTGTGGAGGAAACCACAAAGTTGAGAAATTTTGGGAGATAATTGATGTCCCTAATTTATGCCGTGTTTTTATACTTATTTCAACTCCTTATTTTATGATCTTATGTATTCCGGGTTGGGAATATAGCGAATTTGTGTAGTTTATGCTTATTTGTAAGAAATAGAGGTCTACATAAGTTTCTGTTTAATATTGTAAAATTTGGAGCTAAATCGGAGCAAAACCAAGAAGGGCTGGAAATGCACTTGATGTGTACTGACGGAGCTCGAAAATCGACGGAAGAGCGCCTGACATCGAGCAAAGCTGACCACAGAACAAGAACTGAAGAGTGATCGATATCGACCAAGCCTACTCGATATCGACCTAATCTTGGCCGAAAATCTCCAGATCGACTCGAATTGACCAGCAGACAAGAAGGCAACTCGATATCGACCAGTTTGGTCGATATCGACCAACAAGTAACTCGATATTCTTCCAGGAGTCGAGATCGATTGAGCCGAAGTGAAGCTGAAAAGATAACTCGATATCGACCGACTTTGGCCGATATCGACCAACTGTTAGTGACGAACACTGGTCGATTCCGAGTTCTATTCCAAGTGAGCTGAAGATTCCAAGAGAAGATTCCTTGCACATGAAGACTTTAGATATTTTATCTTTTTATCTTTTTATCTATCCTAAGGGTGGAACATTTAATTACCCTTTAGGATTTATCTTGTTTACTAAATTAGATTTATTTTCTTTCCAAGTAGAATTATATCTTTAGGAATAGATAGATTTCCTTACCTTGACTAGCAAGGATTAAGTCATATAAATAAAGCCCATGGGGCTAGTTTTTATGCATTCCAACTTAGAGACAAGAGAAGAGATAGCGAGTAGAAGAGAGGGAGTGGAGGCCAAGAGTGGTTTTGTCCTGCGAGAGCGGATTTGGCTCCAATCGGTTGAAAGCTTTGGTTTATTTTAATGCAAGTAGTTATTTCCCTTTTATTATTGATGTCTTTTCCTATGATGAAGAGCGAGTAGTCCACCTACTTCTAGGGTTGGGGTGATCCCGACGATAGCCATGCGTGTTTGAGGTAAAGATTCGACCTTTATTGTGTTTTGATCTTCCACTGCCTATTATATGTTTATTACCTATTTAATAGAGATTCGGGTTATCAACTTGGATTATAAACATAAAATTGGTAGATACAATTAGGGTTTCTTGAAAGAGTTGTCTAATTGTTGGAAAAGGCGAAAGTTTGTTCCTTTGATGTGACTACATGATTATTTCTCTTTATCTTGCCTTATGCATGTTTGGTTATCGTTATTGCAAACCCCGATCTTGGAAGTTTCCTTTTACATAGTTTATTTCGAAATCCGCGAACTTTGCTTTTGTTTCGTTTTCTGCACCTACTCGATTTCGACCATACTGGTCGATATCGACTTCTAATACTTGATCAAGTAAAGATCACTGCTTGTTTGTGTTTCTGCAGGTACAAGTCGAAATTAGGCAAACTGGTCGATATCGAGTGCTTAGGTCGATATCGAGTGACCTGGTCGAAATTTGTCTGACAACTGCAGAACCCATAATCGACTAGATTTAGTCGATTTCGACCATACTGGTCGATATCGAGTACTTCCCCTGAAGTCGAAATTTGACATGAATTCTCCGCTACCGAAGATCCGCTAACCAGCTTCCTCGAGGATCGAACCTGACTTTTGTTGCTACATCGGGAGGAAGTCTTATAATTATTTGCGTGGGCATGAATCTGGTTTGATTTATATTATTATTTATTGAACTCGATTTCCTCCTACAACAATAATATGTTATCATAGTTGGCATTACAAGAGCAAAGACAAGCCTCGACGGCTGCGAGTTCAGGACCGAGCTCAAGATGCAAAGAAGAAGGAGTTCAAGAAAACTGATGAACACAGGAACTCTTACAAAGCCAATACCTGCTGAAACCTCACTTCAAGAGGATGGAAATGGCATGAAAATTCACCTCTATCTGCTAACCAACAACAACTGGTGATAAAATTTACTTCTTTCCTAGGCAACTCTAACACAGCTAGCTATGAATCTCATTTGGCAGGTAAGCTTTGCCTCAATGCTTCCTCACCCTCTAAACTTTGGATCATAGACAGTGGTGCCACTGATCATTTGGCCTATGACATATATCTTTTCTCAAATCTGAAACCTATGTCAAACACCTATATTCACCTTCCAGATGGTAGTGTCAAGCCGATTTCACGTATTGGCACCTTGCATCCAGCCAATCTTACACTTTAAAATGTGTTATGCATTCTCAGTTTCAAATTTAACTGCTTACCCTTGAGTAAAATCTGCAAAGATATGAATTGCAATGTTATCTTACAACCTGATGGATGTTTTGTTCAGGCCCGAGCAAAGATGAAGATAATTGCATATGGTAAACAATTTGGTGGGCTATACTACATGGATTCAACTGTCTCACCACACTCAACTAAAATTCAATCTCAATGCTCAGCTGCCGTTTTGAAGCCTCATGGATCTTTCAATCCCGCTAAAGTGGGGTCTGGGGGGTCAGGATGTACGCACTCTTTCCTCGAACCAGTCGAGAGTGTGTTTCCGATAGACCCAGAACGATATTATCACCCGTTCTTATAATCTAATCAGTGCTAAAATTATTATCACCCGTTCTTATATAATATTTGGAGGTTGGATGTATCCTTGGTGAAGAATATTCCTATCAAACCTCTTATGTTGGGAGAATAGAGGTACAACTACATGTTTTTGTGTAATTATTCTACTTTGAGAAATATGCTACTCAGTCTCAAACAAAAACATGAGTTAGACATAAATCAAATGTCAAACAAGTTACCACTTTCTTTTAATATCTCCACCTTAGGAGTTTTAGGCAAACTCAAAATTGCGTTATACAGCCACATTTAGGCCTCAACAAACTTATAGAAGACGTATAGCTACAAATTCAAAGATATTCCTACAACAGCCTTACAACTTATTGAGAATTTTCTTGCTATTGATCTTGCCTGTCATGGAACTGCCTCTTCTGCTCTTAACAATAAGGCACCTAATTATTTTTCTATTGCAATTGAAATTTGAAAGGTGGTATCTTTATGTTCATATATGAATTCATGCATTTTGTGTGTTTGTCAGGTTGCTTGTGAACACAAAGCAAATAATACTCTTCAATTTGTTGCTCGTGTATGTCCAAGTCATGGCGCTCACCCACGTAGAGGATGTCATCCAGTTGGCTTGTAACTTGCTCGAACCGAGTGATTGGAAGGGATTAGGTGACGCGTGTTCACACACGATGGTGTAACTAGTTTAAATAAAAAGTGGTAATAATTGTGAACACGTACCTCCAAGATGCTAAATGTGCTACGACCTTACGTGGACGCCCACGCCCACGCCTCTGTATTATCGGGACAGGCTGCCTTCGAAATTGAACCACACCGATGTAATTATTATGTATTCACAAAATAGCCGTTCTACTACTTCGTAATTTTTTTTTTCCAACACTAGTAAATAACGATCACAATTTTCATTTACTTGTAAAGCATCACGGGCTCCATGCTTCGTACCACGACCCCAACCTTGACCGTCACCACGCCCAAGAGTAACTTTATGCACCATTTTTGGACCTTTTGTGGAACTAGACATATAAAAAAAAAGTACAAACAGAGAGAGAAATGACTTGGGGAGGGGGGGGGGACGAATGGAAGGCACAACAAGACCATAGGAGAAACTTAACGGAACGGGGAGAACGGGCGACTCAATGGGGAGAACGGCAAAAGTGTGCTGGAGCTGGAGAGAGGATTTGCTTCAACCATTTCTGAATGGCTCAACCGCAAAGGACTTGCGGGTAGTACCCAAAAGTCTCTGGTTCGATCCCCGGACGGGGGCTCTTTATTTACCAAATTTAAGGGAGGACCGGCTCCGCCTTTATTTATGGAAAGTATACAGTGATTTGCGGTGAATATATCTTTGTTGCTTGATTTGTTGCCTCAAATTAATACTCCTTTCGTTTCACTAAAACATGTCATTTTATAAATTTGCACGTTTTTTAAGAAATAAAACAAAAACTACGGGTGTTGATATATACACCGCAAATCTGGATTAAGGATTTGCACGTCCTTAAGGACGTGCAAGTCTGGGACTGTGCACGTCCACTAGCAAAGACTTGCACGTCCTTAACAACGTTCTTGCACGTCCTTAAGGACGTGCAATACTTTCACGTTGTTAAGGACGTGCAAACCCTAGTTAGGGTTTTGCGTTTGGGGTTTAGGGTTTAGGGTATAGGGTATAGGTTTTCCGAGGGTTTTGTAATGTTAATTAATAAAATTGAAGGGTTTAGCTAGTGGAGTTGAAGGGTTTAGGGTCAAATTAAATAGATAACAATAATTGTTAAGGTTTTTATTCGGATAATATGCGAATAACGTTACAAGGAACGGGAAAAAAGGTTTACATTCATAATTTTAATAAGCTTGAAACGAAGCATCCCATCCTTCGACGCTCGGATGATGATGTGCGACCCATTCTGGCGGAGGAGGCGGAATAGGAGCGTTAGGACGCAACCAGATCTTTGAGAACGGAAAATTAGAGTTAGAGTATTGACATATATATGAAACGCAAGAATAGGTAATAAAAAAAGACGTTTGAAGTCGTACCGCGGCAAAATGGTCTTGGTTTTCGATGCAGGCGACACCAAGGGTTGCTAATTGAGGGTTGTTAGCAGGTGTCGGCGAGGTCATGGGGAGACAGGTGAACGGATGATGCCAAGCTAGGACGACGAGAGGAATCTGATATACCGTTGCAAATACTAAACCCATAATGGGTAGCTCTATCCACCGTCTCCTATCACCATGCACAGTTCCCGCCCATCTCTGGTAGTCGACGAACTGCTGGAATTGGTACCCTCCCGTATAACAACCGGCGTATAGATCGGCGTGATCCTCCAAGTGATTGCATAGTAACGTTTTGAGTTCTGGGAAAGCGGTCTCGTCGATCGGTGATGTCAAAGCCGCCAAAGCACGGTAGCCACAATGACCATCTCCAACAGTGTCCCTCACCATCTCAATATGACCGAGCATGAAGGGATCAACGTTGTTTCGACCCCAGTTGAACCCTCCGAACACATCATCACGTCCACGTCGAGCTGAGGTTGCTTGTGGACGATGTCGAGCAGCGTTTCGAGCAGCACGCGCTTCTTCTCTCTCAAACCTTTCCCTTACCTCCTCGTATGCCAACGGGTTGGTTCTGCAGGCATTCCTCGACCCCCGAGGCCTCCCCTTCCTTCGGACGCTTGCTGATGAGGGTGGGTGCAGCTCATCCTCGCATACATCGTTGGAAGCCGTGTATGAAGATGACAGCTCATACAGCAGTGGGGTCTCATCGATGTCAGTCCATGACAAATCCATCCAGAACGGGTGGATGTCCTCGGCGGGTATCGGAGTACCGGAGTTGACGTATGCCTGAATCTCATGGACACAAGGGATCCCGTAACAAACCCTCCAATGTCGGTCCGTGCATACCGGAGGAACCTTTTGGTTCACGACGTCCTGCCACATCTTGTACAGATAATCGAAGCACTTTTTAGAGATTAAAGTCTTTACCTCATCGAAAAGGTTGACTTTATACGCCGATGTTGGCCATTTGAAACGGTCGATCTCCAAAGCAGTTTGCAGCTCATGCAGTTGACAATCGTTGACTCTATGGATTGCATCGATCACGATGCGAAAGTCACCAGTCGATGAGTGAAGTGCCTCCTTCAAAACCTTGTGTTGACCCTCAACTATGTACACATTGAACTGCATACCACTAAATATTCGATGTTATATCATATTGTAATGGGAGATATGAAGTAAGGTTGTACTTGTTTGTCGTACGGGTGCCGAGATGGAAGACATTATCTACGTAGCATCGTACGATGCTCCTGCTGTGTGGAAGCCACACTGCCTCTAAATACGCGACCACACCTCGGAATGGGTGCCATGCAGCGTGTAGCGCTCGACGACTTCGGTTGAATGATTCCTCCGACCTCGATTCGAACAGCCCCCAACAGTTGCCCTTAAAGATGCCAGCGTGGTTTAAATTCTTCGTGATCTTCAAAGCAGCTTCCTCGCATCTTCTCGTCACATGTAACCAGCAAAGGAGATGTTGGACGTCGGGGAAGACAACATTCAGCGCCGTCAAGAGACCTAGCTCCCGATCAGTCATGATAGCTTGAGGCTGAACCGTCCCAAGCAAGTTCTGAAGCTGACGCAACACCCAGGCGTATGTGTCTTCGTACTCTTTCGACATGAAGGCATAGGCGATGCAACAAGTATTGCCTGAGGGTGTGAACCCGACCACCTCGCACAATGGAATCCCATATCTGCAAGTGTAAATATGTTACATGTAAAATACTTTATAATTGGCTATATGTGCAATAATGTAATCGTAATTAAGTAACTTACGCATTTGTTTTGTACGTGATGTCCATTACGATGACGTAATGAAACCTTCGGAGAAGCCGTATCCCGTCGGGATGCGCCAGGAAGAGGTCGCTCAAGACGTTTTCGTCATCCGGATGTCATCTGAAGTCGTAGTAGTACCCTCTTTCCCGCAGATGGTGCAAGGTATCGTGGGTCATCGTCCGACTGCCTCTTTCTTCGGCGACCATCATGTTGAGCGTGTTGGTAAGGCTCTTCCTTAACGCGACGCTGGTCTCATCCAACTGCCTCAATCCGTACCCAATGGATTTTGGAGGAGTGCCAATTTCCTTCATCCACCTGGCCATCTTCTTTCCCCCCTCTGTCATCTGTCCGGCGATGGCGTGGCCCTTTAAGCTCGTTGGAAGCACGTGGTTATGAACACCGTGGGTTACCGTCATAACCCAGTGACCCGGCGGAGCTTCGTGTCCATGTAGAGAGAATGGACAGCCGTTTATCTTCGACTGCGTGCTCCGGAGCTTCCTCCCGCGTGGTCGGTACTCCCCATACTGCTCGCAAGCAAGCATAACCCCGGCTGGACGATTCGATGCCCCCGCCCAAGACCGCTTGATTACTAAAATCATGCAGTGTCTCCGACCCAAGTCCTTGAAATGCGTAACCATTTCGTCATGGTCATTCCAAACCCTTGGGTCCGAGAACTCAGACGTCAAGTCTCGAAACTGTATTAACATTAGTGGAAATATAAACAAAATGGAAGGAATACGAAATATATTCACTATACGAAACGTATCCGTATAGGGAAAACTTGGAGACGAGGATTGCTTTGCGGCTCGGCCATAACGATTCTAACGGTGAATGAATATATCGAAACAAGTTGAACTTTGTTTTGGAGTGCGGAATCAAGCTGTCCCCCTTCGCTTCAAATAGGCACTGTTGCGTTAATGGTAAGCAGAAGTGCACGTCCTTAAGGACGTGCTAGGGTTTAGGGTTTGGCTAGGGTTTTAGGGTTTGGCTAGGTTAGGGCTAGGGTAAGGGAAACCCTAGGAACCTAACCTAACTCGTCCTTAACGTTCATTTTCGTTCTTTACGTTTATCCGTTCTTCACTTTTTCGTTATCGGGCAACCTTATCATATTAACGTTTTCGTTTTCGTTCTTGATGTTTACGTTTAATATGACTCGGAAGAAATGAGAGAAGTCTACTCGAGATATAAATATACTGATAGATACAAACTCCATAACATAAAAGTATAATATAAAGATAAATGTACATCAATGACTAGGTGGGTTGCTGACAGCCTCATGCAGAATACCCGTCACCTCGTCTAATAGCTTCTCAAGGCGAGGGTCGATAGACAGGGCCCTCCAATAGCCCTCTAACTCATGCAAGCGAGCCGCCAACGCTAGAGGGATGGCTGGAGGCTGAGGGAGGTCCACCCATGGATCCAAGCCGACCAGGTGGACGGGCGCCGGCGGGTCCAGATGGGGTGGCGTCGTCAGCAGCACGTACGGCCGGCTCTACGACGCGTACCAAGCCAGGTAATCTGCAGTGACACCGGCCTGGCAATCCTCGCTAGTGCGTCTGTGCTCGGCCAGCCTATAGAAGCGACCCTCGTCTTGCAGCCTGCAAGTGCCAGGACCTGTAGGCTGCAGGTCCTGCCACTTGTTGTGGCTCTGGCAAACACGTCCATGTACCTCGCGTTCTTCAAGGTGGTGTCGCGGGAGACCTGATCCGGCGCGATGACGGGCTGCGGGATCCCCTGGACCCGTCCGAATTGTCGGAGGCACCTATCGGGCATATACGGCTCCTCCTCCCAGCAGAAGGTGATGGTGCCCCGATGGGTGGACTGACGGTACTGGTCGTCGAAGTCCAGATCACGCCCAAATGGCATCCACTCGACCTATAATTAAAAAAATCAGGCGTAATTCACGGTTAAGAAATATAAGTCATATAGATAGAGTCTCGAATACATACATCGGCGACGGTAAGACGGTCCACCTCGTCCCGCAGCTCTTGCACCTTCTTCAGCTTCGCGGCGTCCTTCATGCGCCGTGGCACCTTCGGACCGATGAACTTCGCGTAGAAGCGATGGTCATCCTTCTTAGCCGGATCCCTGGAGAAATCACCTCGGAAGCGAGGGAAGTACGCCCATATCCAAGCCTTCACACAAAAAAGTATGTCGTTAACATATAATATAAATATTTGTAAACTAAAACTCTAATTCAACGGTCTCGTACCTGTAGGATCGGCGTGCAGCTGTCTATACCCTTCGCACCTATGCGGGTAGCCTCGCCTAGGCCCCTGTACAGACATGCGAGGGCACCTGCAGCCCAGGCAAGGGTGGTGGTACGCGGGATGTCCCAAATAAGGCCGAATATCCTCCATGGGATCCGGCTCTGCGACTTGTCCACAAACAGAGTCGCGGCGAGAGCGATGGCCATGTACCATTTGTGCAGAAACTGACGCTGTGCAGGGTCATCCTGGGCTGCCCCCTGTTGACTAGGCAGGAGTAGGTCGAGTATTGAAATAAATATAAAATAAAGTTTAGACTGACTTCCCTGTCTCAGCAAATAAATACAAGACTTCCTCCCGTTGTAGTAAGAGAAAATCAGGATTGAATCCACGAGGAAGCACGTCAGCAGTTCTCAGGTAGCTGTAAATTCTCACAGAAGCAGCAGAAAGACAGAAACACAGAAAGGAAAGGAACAAATAAACCCGGCAAGGGCAACTAAAATAAAAGCAAAGAACAAAGCAAGAAATAAAACAAAGCAAAACAAAAAAAAACGAAAAGCAAGGACACAAAAGCTACTCGATCTCGAGTAGCTGTCCTCTATCTCGACAAGAACAGTAATGAAAACAGAAAGCAGAAAACAAAGGCAATCAACTCGACAGACAAGAACGTACTCGACCTAGACAAGTCCTCCTCGAGATCGACCACGACCTACTCGATCTCGACAAGAGCTACTCTATGTCGACAAGAAACAGAAAACACAAAATTGTAGATTCTCGACAGAATTCAGAAATTTGACAGAAATAAACTTCAATATATTAAAAGACTTCCAAAGCCAGGGTTTCAACGCCACAACGATAACCATTCAAAGTAACACATAAAGGCACAAAAGATCATGCTTTCCATCAAATAACTTTCGTTATTAACAAATAGGCATATAGGGGCTCTCGCATAAACCCTAATTGTTACTAACCCTTTTTCACATAATTAATCCAAGTTGCATTAAGATCACTTTCGCTTCAATAACACAAACAAGGATCACCTTCAACTCTCGCAAAAGATTCATGCTCATAGGGATAGAAGATGAATTGCACAAAAGATCTGACCTTTATCGCATCGCCTCACATCGCCACCGTCGGGCTCACCCCAGCCCCAGAAGTGGGTGGACTACTCACGCCTCATTGCAATCGCAGACATTGATTGATGAAAAGAAACTTGCATAAAACTATATTCAAAAGCCTTTACAATCCTGGTAATCAACTTTTGCAGAAAGCCAAAACCTTAAAAACCTTAGAACTCCTAAACTTCTCTGTGGAACTGTGTCTCTTAGAATTGTTGATTGAATCAATAAAACTGAGCCCCCTAGGGCCTTATTTATAGCCTTCATTCCCTAGCTATTCTAGGAAAGAAGATATCTATCTATATCTAAAACTTTATCTAAAATACTTAGACATAAATAAATGCTTTAAGGAAATAAATCTATAAGGAAAAGATAAAACTAATTAAGGTAGGTCTTCATGTTGTGATAGATCTTGTCTCCTTGATGATAGAACTTGATGGAATCATATAGAATCTTCCGCCTTCGGCCCCAAAGAATCCCATGTCTAGTCGGACAAGTCCTCGTCGAGAAGCTGCTGGACACGTCTCTAGTCGACCTCGAGTAGGGTGGTTCTTCGACTGGACTTCCTCGGCTAGATCTGCTCGATGTGGCTCGGACTTGGTCACTGGTGCTCGTCGACCTCGAGTAGGCCTTGTCGATCTCGAGTAGGACTAGTCGTCGACTAGGCTTCCTCGGGTTGGTGTGCTCGACTGGCTCGGACAAGGTTCCTCAGGCGCTCGTCGACCTCGACAAGCCCTAGTCGACCTCGAGTAAGGTGGCTTGCCGACTAGGTCTTCTCGAGTGACTCTACTCGATGGACTCCGGATCTGGACTCAGCGTCTCGTCGACCTCGACAAAGGGTCCTCGAGATCGAGTTGGGTGGTGTCCTTCCTTTTCGCTTCCGCGAGTTGCCTCATCCGCTGGCAGCGAATTTTTCCGCGGCAGCGAGTGGTCCGCTGCAGCGAGTCGAGTCGCTGGCAGCGAGTGCTCCTGGTCGTCCTCGGCTTCGTCCTCGGCTCCTTTCCTTGTCGACTCTGGACATGGCGTCTGGGCTTCGTCGACCTCGACCAGTGCTTGTCGAGATCGAGTAGGGTCCGGAGCTCGGGTTGGTCTGGCTCTCGATCAGGCTTTGCTCGACCAAGGTTGCTCGGACAGGCTCGTCTAGGTCGAGTAGGCCTACTCGAGATCGAGTAGCCTTGACTCTCAGACTGGTTCCGCTGCTTTGACCTTGGACTTCTGTAGTGGTTTTCCGAGCTTTTCCAACCTTCTGTAGAATTGCTGTAAAATGCCTCGATTTCTGCGAATGAAACAGAAACTGGTGTAGATTCCATAATTTGGCAAATAAACATAAACTACATAGATTATGTACTATCTAAACCCAAATGAATGCAAAGTATACAGAAATCGATATAAAAGTTACTGTAAAACATGGCAGATTAGGCTCACAACAAACACCCCATACTTAAGCTCGCTTGTCCTCAAGCAATACTTTTATTTGTATTCAGGGGAAGAATTCAAACTCTCAACATCTTAGATTGATTCTTATATGTCCCTGCAATCAATTACCATCCTCGAAAAGGTACTAGTGTCACAGATTCATGCATGTGCAAATATGTAAAAGCAACATCTACTCACAAAAGGAGGGTTATGCAAAAACATTCATAATTGACAAAGCATTGATAATCAAGAGGACTTCAATTTAAGCTCATAAAGGAGTAGATTGGTAAAATGCTAAAGGTGGGCAATATTTTGGCAATGTGGTGCTTATGATCCGGGGAAATGGAGTATTTCCAATTTGAATTTCCACATTCCTTCTCCATTTGATTAATCACCTTTCATAATGCTTTTATTCATAATAATGTTTTTACCTCTCTAACCTCAGCATTGTCTTCTCGCGAGTCACAAACATCGGTGTCATGAATGGCCCCGGATACTTAGTGCTTTGGACTCCTCACAATGTGTCCCATCTCTCCAAACTATTATCTCAGAGAGCATGGTCAATCTACCTTTATCTCCTGAGGTGATTGGATTTTCTTTCACTCATTAAATTTTCCATATAATTTTAACGATTTTCCTTCCAAACTCCATATATGATAACAACAACACAACCATATAACATCTCCATAATGTAACATCATTCTCAACATAATCCCCGAATAAGGTAAAGAATGGCTATTTTTAGATCATGTGGAGCAATATATGAAATAAGGCATAATCTGGCTTTTGTGATGCATAAGCATAGGTAAGGCTAGGATATAACAATATGAGCATTTTTATGGAAATATAAAGTCCTCCATCATCTTATCATGCAACATGTCAAAAGCAACTTCAAATTTTACCTACTTTCATGGTTTTCAAGAAATAATGCACTTCATTGTGACTTCCCTTTACTAGGAAATTTCATGCTATATCTCTAATGAATCCAATTTTGCATCGTCGAGTTCAATATAAGCTTCCATGACATTATTCAAAATTTCAATGGGGGTCATTTTTTTCAAAATTTTGGAAAACATGCATATAAGCACATAAATAAATAATGCATTCCAAAATAGCCATGTAGCAATTCCAAGAAATAATGCACAAGTCATGTCAAATATGATCAAATATGAACAAAGTAAGCCCTTCCCCCACCCCATACTTAAACATTACAATGTCCTCACTGTAAAAAAAACAAGGGTAAAGAAAGAAACTCACAAGCTAGGTGTGCAGGGCCTCAAAATGTCGAATGGAACACCTCCTAGGCCGAGTATTAATGTAGCTATGTACATGCTCTAGATTTTATAGTCGCTAGGCCGACTTTCCATTAACGCTCAAGGTGGCATCTGCAGGGCCCATGTAGCTTGGGCCTCAAATAAGACTCCATTCTTGTCCATCAGCTGCAATCCTCCAGAATGGATCTTGTTCACCACGAAAGGTCCCATCCGCTTTTTGTTGAATTTATTGGGAAACCAATGATCCTTTGATTTAGAGACATAGAGCTTGTCTCCAACTTCATATTCCTTAGGCTCATCATTGGAAATCCCGCACAATCGCACATACCAAGGCAGACCTCTCCCATGTATAGATAAATCTTTAATGGAAATAGGAGAAGAAAGATCCATACCTTGACTTACCTTCGCAGAGACGGAATCGGGGACCATTGTATTTGGTCGATCTCGACTAGGGCTAGTCGATCTCGACAAGTCTGCTTGTTCTGGTGGTGGTCTGGTCGAAGAGGCAGAAGTCGACGAAGACAGGGGCTTGTAGACCTCGACAAGGCTGGTCGACCTCGACAAGGGTTCTGCTCCTGGTGTTTGCAGCGTCGAGGAAGGTGCCGTCGAGGAGGATGTAGTCTTGTCGATCTCGACAAGGCTACTCGAGATCGAGTAGCCTTCTCCTCCTGGTGGTTTGCTCATCGATGAAGGCAGATCTGGTGGCGCCGGGTGGTGGTCGATCTCGACAAGCCTGGTCGAGATCGACGAGGCTGGTTCGTCAGGCGGCTTCTGTGTCGAGGAAGAGGGATCTGGGGAAGCCTGGTTGTGGTCGACATCGACAAGCCTACTCGAGGTCGAGTAGGGTTCTGGTCCTGGAGTCGTCGTCGTCGAGGAGGGTGGATCTGGGCTCCTCGTCTGGTGGTCGATCTCGACTAGCGTACTCGAGATCGAGTAGGGTGGATCCTCCGGTTTGCCGCTCGTCGACGCTGGTGCTGATGGAGGCTCCTTGATCTGGTCGAGATCGACTAGGGCTCTACTCGAAGTTGAGGAGCCTTGGTCGATCTTGACCCCATACTTAGCTCATGTCAAGGCATCTGAAAAATAATTAATCCACAACGACTTACCTGGGTCTGTGTCGATTGGATTCTCTGTGCTTTTCTTGAGGATTGCCATGATCTCCTCCACCTGGGCTTCCATGTCCCTCTTTTCCAGTTCCTCTGGGGTCATATTCCTGAACTTGGGTTCCCCGCAGGTGATATAGCCAGCTGAGATAGATTTGACCTCTTCCATCGGACCTGTATGTCTTTCAGTTTTATTAAAGGAATACTCAATTACCTCATCGCTGATGTTGAAGGTGAGCACTCCTTTCCTTACGCTTATGTTGGCATCCACCGTCGCCAAGAATGGTCTTCCTAAGATAATTGGACAAGCAGTGTCTTCTTTCATATCAACTATTAAGAAATCAGCAGGGACGAAGAATTTACCTACTTGTACTGGGACATTTTCCACCATGCCTGTGGGGATGACCACCGTGTTGTTGGCCATGTAAAGTCTAGCATCCACAGGCTCCAAGACACCTATCTTAATCTTGGACCAAATTGTTAAAGGCATTATACTCACACTAGCTCCAAGATCACATAGGGCATTAATTTTGTATGGACCAAATCCAATAGTTATAGCAAACTTACCTGGATCCGGCCTCTTCTCCAATATGTCCAGATGGCTGCACTCCTCTGTGATTTCAGCCATTGATCGCTTTTTGCTCAAAATCTCCTTCAGGAACTTGACATAAGATGGCATTTCATTGAGAGCTTCTGTGAAGGGGATGGTGATGTTGAGCTTCTGAAGCATCTTGATGAAGCGCTGAAACTTTTTCTCCGCCGGGTCCTTTAGAGATTTTGTGGGGAAAGGCAACTTCTTTTTCTGCGTCGGAGCCAGAACAGATGTCGGAGATGCTGCAGACTTCTCTATGTCGACTAGGGGCTCCTCGATGTCGACAAGGCCTTTGTCGACATCGACCATATTGGGCTCAGTCGAGTTGCTGTGTGGTGCAGACGAAGATTTTGGCAATTTCTCCTCGAGGTCGACGAAGGGCTTGTCGAGATCGACCACGGCTTTGTCGAGATCGATTGGCTGGTCTTCGTCGTTCTGCTGCTTTCCGACCTCTGGCTCTTGTAGTTGATGGCCGCTTCTGAGTTTTATAGCAGCGATGTGTCCAGTCTTTCCCTTAGGATTTGGTTCTGAAGATCCTGGAAGTGTCCCTGACTGTCTAGGGATTCCGGCTGCGAGCTGACCAATCTATGTATCAACTGATTTCCTCCAGATATCAATTTCCCCAAGCCTAGAGTTGACACCTTGCATTTGAGTATAGACGGAGTTGAAAGATTGCCTAGTTTCTGAGTGGTTCCTCCGTATTTCCTCCAGGACTGTCTGTATATCATCCTTTTTCTGCTCCCTTTCTGGATGTCTTGGAGCTCTGTAGGGCGGGGGATTCCTAGGGACACCTTGGTTCCATTGTGGTTGCTGAAACCTTTGGTCCCCCATGTAGCGATTGGGACCCCCTGCGTAAGCTGCATCCTCATGGTGCTCTGCCAGCCTGCCTTGCTCTGTGTGTGGGCACTCAGGAGTGGTGTGCCTTTGCGATCCGCATTCAATACAAGGCTGGTTGACAGAGAGATACTTGACTTGCTTGATGAGCTTCTTATTCTGATCTCTGTAGTATTGCTCCCTAACATCAGGATCAATCTCCTTAGGTGGCTCATATAGGGGCATGGATGGTGCTGGCCTGGCGTATGGGTTCTTTTCATAGGTTACAGTAGACCCATACTTGTTGTCGTAGGTAGTGAGCTTCTCTAGTACACCCCATGCGTCACTTGGTGGCATCGTCAGATACTCGTAGCGAGTATAATTGTTGATTCTGTCCTTAGTGACTTGATCAAGAGAGTTGAAGAAGATCTCTTGAATGATGTAGGGTGGTTGTCCATGAGTAGGGCAGGATCGTAGCAGTTCCTTGTAGCATTCCCATGCCCTTGCCAGCGGTTCCCCTTTCTACTGTTTAAAGGCGGTGATTTTTTGGCGGAGATGTGCTGTTTTGGCAGGTGGGAAGAATTTGTTCAGAAACTCTTGCTCTACTTGGGCCCAGGTTGTGAGTGATTTTGCTTTCAGCCCTTCCAACCATTTCAGTGCAGGCCCAGCGAGAGACCAGTGAAAAGATTTCATCTTGACATATTCCAAGGTTGTACCTTCTGCAAGAGTACGGCACATATCATGAAAATTAGTAATATGTTCAAGAGGACACTCATTAAATCTGCCGTAAAAGGCATTATTTTTAAGCTCTATAAGAAACTGAGTGCGAATTTCAAAAGAGTTTTCAGGGATTAGAATCGCCGATTCAGGCACGACGAGAGTTGGGTGCATGTAGTCCTCTGCCGTGGTTGGATACTGGGCAAGCTCAGCCTGTGCTTGTTCCCTTGCTGCTCTCTCAGCGGCGATAGCAGCATCCTTTGCGGCCAATTCCCTGGTAAGCCTAGCGACCAGCTGTTCCTGTGTTTCAGCAGCCGCCATGATCCTTTTGAGTTTAGAGTGGATGTGTAGGTAGCGCTCCGGTTCGTCTAAGCTGTCAAACTCAGGTGTTTGACCAGAACGACGCATACACCTGCGAATTCACTCAAGAGAAAAGTGAGAACTGACTACCTAAGGCGCGAATGATTGCTTCCCCAGCAACGGCGCCAATTTGTTGACTAGGCAGGAGTATGTCGAGTATTGAAATAAATATAAAATAAAGTTCAGACTGACTTCCCTGTCTCAGCAAATAAATACAAGACTTCCTCCCGTTGTAGTAAGAGAAAATCAGGATCGAATCAACGAGGAAGCACGTCAGCAGTTCTCAGGTAGCTGTAAATTCTCACAGAAGCAGCAGAAAGACAGAAACACAGAAAGGAAAGGAATAAATAAACCCGGCAATGACAACTAAAATAAAAGCAAAGAACAAAGCAAGAAATAAAACAAAGCAAAACAAAAAAAAAAACGAAAAGCAAGGACACAGAAGCTACTCGATCTCGAGTAGCTGTCCTCTATCTCGACAAGAACAGTAATGAAAGCAGAAAGCAGAAAACAAAGGCAATCAACTCGACAGACAAGAACGTACTCGACCTAGACAAGTCCTCCTCGAGATCGACCACGACCTACTCGATCTCGACAAGAGCTACTCTATGTCGACAAGAAACAGAAAACACAAAATTGCATATTCTCAACAGAATTCAGAAATTTGACAGAAATAAACTTCAATATATTAAAAGACTTCCAAAGTCAGGGTTTCAACGCCACAACGATAACCATGCAAAGTAACACATAAAGGCACAAAAGATCATGCTTTCCATCAAATAACTTTCGTTAATAACAAATAGGCATATAGAGGCTCTCGCATACACCCTAATTGTTACTAACCCTTTTTCACATAATTAATCCAAGTTGCATTAAGATCACTTTCGCTTCAATAACACAAACAAGGATCACCTTCAACTCTCGCAAAAGAATCATGCTCATAGGGATAGAAGATGAATTGCACAAAAGATCTGACCTTTATCGCATCGCCTCACATCGCCACCGTCGGGCTCACCCCAGCCCCAGAAGTGGGTGGACTACTCACGCCTCATTGCAATCGCAGACATTGATTGATGAAAAGAAACTTGCATAAAACTATATTCAAAAGCCTTTACAATCCTGGCAATCAACTTTTGCAGAAAGCCAAAACCTTAAAAACCTTAGAACTCCTAAACTTCTCTGTGGAACTGTGTCTCTTAGAATTGTTGATTGAATCAATAAAACTGAGCCCCCTAGGGCCTTATTTATAGCCTTCATTCCCTAGCTATTCTAGGAAAGAAGATATCTATCTATATCTAAAACTTTATCTAAAATACTTAAAGATAAATAAATGCTTTAAGGAAGTAAATCTATAAGGAAAAGTAGGGGTGGTATACGAGCCGAACGAGCCGAGCTTGACAAGTTCAAGCTTGGCTCGAACGGGAGACGAGCCGAGCCGAGCTCGAGCCCAAAAATTATTCGAGCTATTTTTGGCGCTCAAGCTCGGCTCGCGAGCATAACCTGAAACTCGAGCTCGGCTTGGTAGGCTCGGTCAAGCCGAACGAACGAGCCTAAGCTCGTTTGAGCTCGTCGAGTGGGCTCGTTCAAGCTCGTTCAAGCTCGGTTCGTACTGATAGTTGAATGAAAATTATAGATTTACAAAAGTTGAAAGGAGGAAAGCTGAACAAAAAATAAAGCTCACAAGCTATACAAATTCACAATTAACAAGCTGTACAAAAATTAAAGCTCGGTTTGTACTGATAGTTGAATGAAAATGAAAATTATAGAAATAATCAAGCATCAAAATTCACAATTCTTCAAGCAGTACAAAACTACAAATTCACAATTCTTCAATTTCAAATAACTCAAGCTCACAAGCTGTACAAATTTCTACTAGTTTTCTTCAATTTCAAGCTCACAAGCTGGAATTTCTAATCACAGTCACCCGGGCTGTTGGACAAGGAGAGAGTAAGAGCCTAAGAGGAAGCCAAACCTGGTCGGGGAAGACGAATTCAAACTAGATCACAAGACAGTCGGTAAGTGCATCAACATATAGTCAAAGGAAGTCGTCGGGGCTAGGAGGACGAAGACAAACAACGGAACTGAAAGGAGTTATATCAAACCTGGATAAGGAAGTCGAAGCCTGTTCGTCGGGGCTCGAAGGAGGAAGACGATTGGAGAGCAGACTGAGTAGATCTGAGATCTCTTTGCCAGCGCGACGCAGAGATGTCGGAGGGAACCAAGGGGTTGATGGTCGAGGAAGCACAACGCAAAAAGGAGCAGATCTGGGAGCACCTGACAAGCGGAGCACACCAGCACGGGAGCAGATCTGAGCTCCGTTTCTCACCGGAACAGGAGGGAAGTTCACCACAAACAGGAGCGTGGAGCAAAGAAGAGTAGATCTGGACTGCTAGAGGATGTCGCGGAGGGAGTGAGGGGTACGAGCACGAACAGTTCGCCAGCCATCGGAAGGAGGGAGAAAGGAGAAGAGTGTGAGTCGGCGCCCAGAACGAATGAAGCACAGGAGAACTGGAGAAAGAGGAGGCAGGAGCCTCATATTACCCTAGGGGTAATTTCGGAAACTAACCCACCTCGAGCTTTTGGGCTCGGCTCGGGCTCGGCTCGAGCTCGGCTCGGGCTCGTATCGAGCTTAAAATACTGTTCAAGCTCGGCTTGATTTACATATTTGAACGAGCCGATCCCGAGCTTTTTCGAGCCGAGCCCGAGCCGAGCCCGAGCTGTTCGGCTCAGATAACAGCCCTAAGGAAAAGATAAAACTAATTAAGGTAGGTCTTCATGTTGTGATAGATCTTGTCTCCTTGATGATAGAAATTGATGGAATCGGATAGAATCTTCCGCCTTCGGCCCCAAGGAATCCCAAGTCTAGTCGGACAAGTCCTCGTCGAGAAGCTGCTGGACACGTCTCTAGTCGACCTCGAGTAAGGCTCGTCGACCTCGAGTAGGGTGGTTCTTCGACTGGACTTCCTCGGCTAGATCTGCTCGATGTAGCTCGGATTTGGTCACTGGTGTTGGACAAAAATGCGCGATATAATCGTACAACACATTTTATTTAATTTATAATATTTGAGTTCGACCCCTTTTGGTTATCCTCTTGATTCGAAGTCATATCGATACCAAGATTTGAGTGATTTTGGTGATTTGGGCTGCACCCGAAATTTAACGGGTTGCCTACGTATCTCTTGGAGGAGAATCAAGCCTTACGTAGTTCAGAGTGTTTAGTTGGTGTGTTTTACCCCCTTAAAGGTTTTCATGCATCATTGGATCGTATTGGGGCCCACCTTCTCGGAAGGGTAGCCCTAACATAAATCACACTATCATATGCATGAGATTTTCTCGTGTATCATCCGAATAAATCGAGCACACCTTCTTGGAAGGGTTTCTCGACTTAACGGCTATCACTTACACGGAAAATCATGTGTATTTAATTTAGATTTAATTTTAACCCCATTTTCATTTTAAAAGTGAATTTAGGGATTGGCGACTGTACCCGACATATTTTGAGATTTAATATCGGGTTACCTACGTAGCCGTTTTTACGACGTCAAGTCTTTACGTAGTTCTTTTAAATGACAAACTGATTTGATTTTTTTTTGGAGTGGCGATTGTACCCGACGAGCTTAAGCTTTATGTCAAGCTACCTATGTGCCCGTTTGGACGGGATCAAATCACCCGTAGTTCTTTTAAGAACCAATTTTGATCGTTTGAGGACCGTGTGATTGAACTCGATGAGTTATAGCTTTGTATCGAGTTTCCTACGTATCTCTTAGACGAGAATCAAATCACTCGTAGTTCCTTTTTTAGAACAAATTTGATTTAATTTGTAAACGGTGATTGAATTCGACATATTTAAAATTTTATACCGAATTTCCTACGTAACTCGTAAAAGAGTATCAAGTCTATACGTAGTTCTGAAGGAAAACAAATTTGATATTTGGGTTTTTGAAGTTTTGGTCGTGACCGAACTCGACGAGCGGAAGCTTTGTATCGAGTCGGAGGAGACACTTTGGATTTGATGAAACTTTGGTATTTGAGACGACTTAGAGCCGATAAATAAATTTGAGGAGATTTGATTTGAAAGTTTGGATGTGACTGGACTCGGTGATAATTTGGTTTACACCGAGTTTCCTACGTATCCACTTGTTTGGTGGAATCAAGTCATCGTAGTTCGGAACAAAAATGAATTTTGTATTTGGGTTTGATCATGAGATCATTTGAGATGGATGATTGAACTCGACGAGCAGAAGCTTTGCATCGAGTCGGACTGGACAATTTGAATTTGTTTGATTTTGACCTCATATTCATTTAAAGAGAATTTAAAGGTTGACGACTGTACCCGGTATATTTTTAGAATTTAATATCGGGTTACCTACGTAGCCTGAAAAGAGGCGTCAAGTCTTTACGTAGTTCTAAACGAATCGAATTAATTTGGATTTGGTGATTGAACCCGACGAGCCTAAGCTTTATATCGAGTGTCCTACGTATCTCTTAGAAGAGAACCAAATCACCCGTAGTTCTAAAACGAACCAATTTAATTTGTTTTGTTTTGACCTCATATTCATTTAAGGGGAATTTTTGAGGTGGACGACTGTACCCGATATATTTTTAGAAATTAATATCGGGTTACCTACGTAGCCGTTTTTACGGCGTCAAGCCCTTACGTAGTTCTGTTGAGAACCGTTTTAATTTAATTGGGTTTGACCTCATATTCATTTAGAAGTGAATTTAGAGGCCGACGACTGTACCCGATATATTCTTGACATTTAATATCGGACTACCTACGTAACCGATTTTACGGTGTCAAGTTTTTACGTAGTTCTACCGAAAAGACAAATTTGATTTGGTTTGTAACCGGTGACTGAATTCGGCATATTTAAAATTTTATACCGAATTTCCTACGTAACTCGTAAAAGAGTATCAAGTCTATACGTAGTTCTGAATAGAACCGTTTGATTTATTTGGTTTTGGCCTCATATTCATTTAGAAGTGAATTTAGAGGAAGACGACTGAATCCGATATATATTGAATTTGATACCGGATTTCCTACGTAACTCGTTAAAGAGTATCAAGTCTTACGTAGTTCTAAACAAACCAATTTGATTTATTTGGTTTTGGCCTCATATTCATTTAGAAGTGAATTTAGAGGCAGACGACTGAATCCGATATATATTGAATTTGATACCGGATTTCCTACGTAACTCTTAAAGAGTATCAAGTCTTTACGTAGTTCTGCATAAGAACCGACATGATTTAATATAGGGAGATTTAACCTCATATTCATTTGAGAGTGAATTTAGAGGTCGACGACTGTACCCGATATATTTTTAGAATTTAATACCGGGTTACCTACGTAGCCGTTTTTACGGCATCAAGTCTTTACGTAGTTCTACCTGGAACCGATTTTAATTTAGGAAAATTCGGTTTAGGCCTTTTGACTCCGTTTTTGTTTAGGAGCCGACTTGAGATTGACCCACTCGAATTAATCGGCAGAGAATTTTTGACGAGTTTAATTTTATGTTTTGATCAAACTCTAATTCTTAATTTGTGTCAAATATAATTCTTATATTTTAGTGGGTGTGTTTTGCAATTAAATAAAATTTCTTTCAAATGTCTCGTACATATATGTGGGCATGTAGCTGGTCTTGAATCATTCCCCTCTCTCTTTTTTTTGTTTGTTTTTATTTTTATGGGCAGAATTAAGTGAAGGGCTGAATTAAGCCCATTTCTTCAAGTTGATTAATTCAGCCCAAGTATTACGTATGTCTGGCTTGTTTACACAGACAGGTACAGAAGACATTAGGTTTGAAGAAATCTGAGACGGCGGCCATTCAGAGACAACGCTCCAGATTGGCGTCGCGGTGACAGCTCAAAGCCCCCATCTCGGCTCCTCCGATTTGTGAAGAGAGAAAGGAGAACCAACGGCTTCAGCAGGAGACTCGAGGACTAGCGTCTCGAGCGACTCAAGGACAGAGGGTCAGGCACCCAACGACTTTGAAGAAAGAGCAGACCTAGGTAGCTTCTGCAAACTGAAAAAAAAAAGGAGCAGGTTTGTTCTCCTTCTTCTCTTGCAATTTGATATGATCTTAGGCTAATTTTGCTCATTCGTTTCCCAAAATTGACTTAGGCTAATTTAATCGGGACTTTTATGTTTGGGGCAATTGAAAGAGGAGCCAGTCCAGAGTCGGGAGAGGCTGAAAAGAAGCCGAGGGAAGAACAAAACGGGCTTCCGTAAATAGGAACTCCGGGAGATTCTGCAACCCGAGGAACAATTAGGTTTGCCCTTTCTCTTCCTCTCTCTACTATTTGCCTTTAATTTAATCCGATTTGGGATTTGGAAAATAACAAATAGGGCTCAGCATGCTCAGCATAATTTGACAGACCCTTTGGTTTTGAGATTCAATTTTGATTTAGGTTTGAATCTACTGATTTTGGCTTGAAAATTCACCGTTTCACTTTGTGTGAATTAATTGGGCTCATTTGTTAAAACTTCATTTAGGGAAATTTTAGCAGAACTTCACCCTTGATTAGGACAGTTTTTGTTCATGGTCCCATGTTCAGTTTATTTGTATGGAATATGTAGAGTTCGGCATTTTATTGCTTGTGAACTCTGGGCAAAATCCGACAGCCTTTCAGCGCTATGAGCCGATCCACGCCGGGATCGAATGTAGTGGCGAAAGAATATACTTTCAAGCCAAATACGAGAGTAGATGCTCTCAACCTATGACGTGATGGCCTCTAGGCGAAAGAAAATACTTTCAAGCCTATGACGAGCCCAAACACTAGGTGAGAGCATGTGAACCCGATCCCGGGTCTTCTCTATTGCAATGCTTGCAATGCTTATTTGTACCTGTAAACAAAAAGAGAGAAGTGAGGATATATACCCTCTGTTTTGGTGTTTAGACAGCAGCACTGATGGAGTCCTTCTCCTTTGCTGATTTTTTTGTTTGGTTTGTGTGTGTTACAGGTGGTGCACCCGAGAAGAGAAGAAATCAGGAGGAAGAAGTCTGTTTTTGTTGCTTCTGCTTTGCAAACGGAAGTGCCAGAAGGATGGGAAGACAACTACTTTCTTTTCTTTGGTTTTGCAGTTGAATAGCTTGAAGGGGGGATAAAACCAGACCAAGGACCTCACTTTTGCAGGCTGCAGTAGCTTTTTAAAGGGAAGAATAGGGGAAGTTACTTTGAGTAACCTCCCATGTTCCCACGTCCAGCAGTTCAGCCCTTTCAAATTATTTTTTCTATGTATTTTTTCTCTCAAAACAAACTGCAAAGATTAAAGAAAGCCTGCAGTTAGCTTCAAATTCAGCCTTTAGTGTTGAGCTGATTGGACTTGATTTCTTGGGCCTTTGGAAGAAAACTTGTACCTTTTTTTTGTCAAATTTTAATCCAATTAATTTGTAGCCCATTCTTCCATTTTAATAATGGATATCAATTAAATTAATCACAATATGATATTTTGATATATGATTAATTTAATGGGGAAATTTTAATATTTCAAATTTGCGAAAATTAACCCTCCAACAACTGGTGCTCGTCGACCTCGAGTAGGCCTTGTCGATCTCGAGTAGGACTAGTCGTCGACTAGGCTTCCTCGGGTTGGTGTGCTCGACTGGCTCGGACAAGGTTCCTCAGGCGCTCGTTGACCTCGACAAGCCCTAGTCGACCTCGAGTAAGGTGGCTTGCCGACTAGGTCTTCTCGAGTGACTCTACTCGATGGACTCCGGATCTGGACTCAGCGTCTCCTCGATCTCGACAAAGGGTCCTCGAGATCGAGTTGGGTGGTGTCCTTCCTTTCCGCTTCCGCGAGTTGCCTCATCCGCTGGCAGCGAATTTTTCCGCGGCAGCGAGTGGTCCGCTGCAGCGAGTCGAGTCGCTGGCAGCGAGTGCTCCTGGTCGTCCTCGGCTTCGTCCTCGGCTCCTTTCCTTGTCGACTCCGGACATGGCGTCTGGGCTTCGTCGACCTCGACCAGTGCTTGTCGAGATCGAGTAGGGTCCGGAGCTCGGGTTGATCTGGCTCTCGATCAGGCTTTGCTCGACCAAGGTTGCTCGGACAGGCTCGTCTAGGTCGAGTAGGCCTACTCGAGATCGAGTAGCCTTGACTCTCAGACTGGTTCCGCTGCTTTGACCTTGGACTTCTGTAGTGGTTTTTCGAGCTTTTCCGACCTTCTGTAGAATTGCTGTAAAATGACTCGATTTCTGCGAATTAAACAGAAACTGGTGTAGATTCCATAATTTGGAAAATAAACATAAACTACATAGATTCTGTACTATCTAAACCCAAATGAATGCAATCTATACAGAAATCGATATAAAAGTTACTGTAAAACATGGCAGATTAGGCTCACAACACCCCCCTCCCACATGCATGCGCAGCCGAATCTGCTTAGGATCAGCCGCGGCCTCTGGGTCATCGGCGGGGGCGGGGTCGACGAGCATGTATGTATGACTTCAGGGCCTGCTGGGTGAGCTGGTAGTACTCCGCGACGGTGGGAATCAACGCGTCCGCGGGCAGAAGTGACGTACAAGGGAGGCCATCCATCGGAAGTCCCATCAGGCAGGCAACATCGTGGATCGTGAAGGTCATCTCGCCCCATGGAAAGTGGAAGGAGCTGGTCTCCGGGTGCCAATGCTCCACGAAGGTTGTGCAGGTAAACTCGTCGACACACTCCCGGTGGATGGACCTCAGCTGCGGGACGCTGGATGGGATCAGATCCTGCACCCAAGTCCCCGAGCCCTCAAATATGTAGCGCTCGAAAGGTTGTAGGTGAGTCGCCCGATGGTGGAACTTCAACAGCGGCAGCTCCACAGTAGGATCTCTCCACACCTGATACGCGCAGTGATGCCTGTAAGACACAAGCAGCTCTCCCGGCGGCAATAAAGGGTCGATCTGCACAGCCGGTGCAGCAGCCTGCGCAGGGATGGGCTCGGGCTCTACCTGTGGACCCCCCTGGCCCTCAACCTGCCCCTCCTGACCGTCGTCAGCCTCCTCAACGACGTCAAGGATCAGATCATCTGCAGAGGCCAAGGAGATCGCCGCTGGTGTGGGGGAGGTCGAAGGCTCGGCCTCGTGGGTGCCGAATGTAGAAGCCTCTGGCACAACTGAAGTTGAAGCCTCCGGCACGGCTGAAGTAGAAGCCTCTGGCACGAGTAGGCGGTCTACCCATGTCGGCCCGTCGCCCAACGACTACGTCGGTAATGCAGCTACTCAAAACATCAGCGATCTCTAAAGAAGGCTGGAACCCCATCATCGCATCGCAAGAAGGATCCCAAGCTGGCAGACCCTTCTAGAAGCTGTCGTGCTCGTCGGCCGGGGGGCCCCCATCGACTGCTGGTACCGCTCTGCAGATGCAAGCAGATCGTCGATTGTGGCTATCGAAATGTCGGGTACCGTCTCCTCTAGAATCTGGCTGACCGCTGCCCGGTCGGCGAACGTAACAGGCCGGAGGGTACCATCCCCCCTCACGAGCCTCCCTGCATGTTATTATGAAATGTTGAGAACCTGTTACTTTTAAGGTTTTTTATTTTATCCAGTTAACTATTTTTATGTATTTTAATATGTTATAATGTTTTTTAATATATTTTAATATCTTTTAATGTATTTTAATATCTGTTAAGGTCTTTTAATATATTTTAATATTTTTATTTTCTTTCAATTTAAATTTATTTCTATGTATTTTATTATAATTTATTATATTTTAATGTTTTTATTTTCTTTCAATGTAAATTTATTTCTATGTATTTTATTATATTTTAATGTTTTTATTTTCTTTCAATTTTAATTTATTTCTATGTATTTTAATATATTTTAATGTTTTTATTTTCTTTCAATTAGAATTTATTTCTATGTAGTTTAATATATTTTAATGTTTTTATTTTAATTTACTTGAATGTCTTTTAATGTATTTTAATATATTTTAATATGTTTTAATATCTTGTAATATATATTAATCGTTTTTATTGTTTTTCCATGAAAACTATCAAATTATACAAACTATATACTCCCTCCGTTAAGAAAAACATGTCGTTTTAGGAGTAAAATCTTGTTAAGAAAAACATGTCGTTTTAGATACTTTGGTGTTCACTTTCTAAAATTACCCTTGTCATGATTAGATGTTTGTTAGTTGTAGTTTTCAATAAAGTGGAAAAGTAAAGTAATAATTAGGGGTATAAGTGTATTTTTGTTTGCTTTTATTTGCTTTCTTAAAAAATGTGCAAATGTCTAAAACGACAAGTTTTAATTAACGAAGGGAGTAGTATCTATCAAACTATATACTAAAACTATATAATCTATCAAATTATATAGTATCTATCAAACTATAGACTAAAACTAATTATAATCTATCAAATTATATTATAATACTATATTAAAATTTAAACTATACTCCGTATTATAAAACTATAAAAATAAATCAAACAAAATAAATAAATCAAAGAACATACCGGTGGGGTCGGGACCGGTGAAACCTCCATAGTCCGCCGCTTCCGCGGCGGTAATAGGTCTGCCTCCGCCACTCTGCCGCCATCACCACCACCACCACCGGACGCGGCCGCCTCTACTGCTCCACCACCACCACCATCACCACCACCACCCTCCTCAACCTCCATGGGCGCTGCCCCACCGCCACCCCCTCCCCCAGTGCTCTACCCCCACCACCGCCCTCCTCAGCCACCGGCTCCACCACCTCCGCCGTATCCGCCAACACCGCCAGCTCCACCACCTCCGCCGTATCCGCCAACACCGCCAGCTCCACCACCACCTCTCTCTCCGGCTCCATCTCTCTCTCTCTCTCTCTCTCTCTCTCTCTCTCTCTCTCTCTCTCTCTCTCTTTCTCTTTCTCTCTCTCCGGCAACCTCTCTCACTCCTGCGATCTCTCTCTCTCGATTTCTCTCTGGCGAAGACGAAGACGAAGAGGAATGAAGACGAAGAGGCACGTCCTCTTCGGATTTAGTAGACGCGCTTGCACGTCTGGGCTCGGGTGGCTGTAAACCCCCTTGCACGTCCTTAAGGACGTGCAAGCACGTCTTCAAGGACGTGGGGATTTGCGGTGTATATAGCCAAAACGAAAATTACATTTATACCCCTAATTATTACACTACTATTTACTTTATTGAAAATTATACTCCACCAACACCTATGTAATTATTTCAAGGGCAATTTCGTAAAGTGAAAGGCAAAATACCTAAAATGACATGTTTTTCCAAACAAGATTTACATACTAAAACGACATGTTTTAATTAAATGATACTTGACAGTCTATTACTCGACAGTCTATTGCGTAAGACTAACCGCTATTCTTTAGATCAACCTTGTAAACAAATCATACTACACTGCCCTATTAGTTTTTAACAGGAGACAAATATTTATGGAAAATTCAAGCATCAGCATGTAAATAAAACCAAGATCTAACAATGAACAAACTTGAAATCAACAGGGTCAAGCAATGCTAGTTGTATTGGCCCCATATGTTTGTTTCAAACCACAACCTTGGGGAGAAAAAAAACAAAAACTAACTTGCGGAGGCCAATACAAAACAAAGCTTCCGATCACCACAAAACCATGTACATAAAAACCCACATTGTCAAATGCACATCAGCTCAGGTTTGGAACAAGCAATTGCCATTTGCTATTTCTATGGCTATCACATGTTCACATCACAGGGTCGAACAAAGGCTCGAAAAAAAAAAGAGCAAGACTAGTAGTGTACAGCAAGACAGATTTGATCATCTAACTTTGCATGGTGCAGGGGCACCTGGAGAACAGTTGGGATCTGAAGGTCGACACCTCACTCGGGGACCCACATTCCCGGCAAACCCACGTGGCATTCTGTAGTCAGATAATCCCCTCATTGCAAACGGAACACCACGACTACTCACCGAGGTTCCAAGGGATGGTGACAAAGAATATTGTAACATTTCACTGCCAGAATCACCACACCCCTGCAAGGGTTCCAGAGTTTCTACTACATCACTCATCAAGGGCCTAGCCTTTGGGTTCTGGCTCAGACAATAGTATGCTAAACTACAGGCCTTCTGTGCAGCTCGTATCGAGTATTGGCTCTCCAATCTGGGGTCTATTATTTGCAGCAGTTTCCTCTTGTCGTTGAGTTTTGGTCGAGCCCAATCCACCAAGTTCTGCTCCTTGCCTGGCCTGGTCTTATCAACAGATTTCCTCCCTGTCAATAGCTCCAGTAGAACCACCCCAAAGCTGTATACGTCACTTCTGGCAGTGAGATGACCTGTTCAATTTGTGCAGAACCCAGTATGAGTGAAGCAAAACATCAAAAGCAACAGATTCACAAAGGTGCATTAGCAGCCATTGAAAAGCATATCAGGCAAATTGGCTATTATGCGAAAGTTAGCGTTATCAATTCAAATTCCCAAAACCAAAAAAGAATTATTGCGAACAGAGGATAGCCATTCTCCGTATTGATACGGTATCTCTAAACTGATAAATACTTCACCTTCCACTGTTTCAGTATGCAAATCTGCTGGTGATTTGACAAATTGAACATGGTTCTCCTTTCTCAAGATTGCCCTTTCACCTTTACTCTATCAATAAACTAGATTGCAAATAATTCTATAAATCATTTAAGTATTGAACTCTATCTCATTGCTTCTCCACCGGATAAACCATGACGCTGTACTGCATAGCCAAAAACATAACTCCAAACCACCTTCATCGTTCAAGCAGTCAAAAATCACGACTAATGGACAAAATGCACCTTACGATATAGGTATACTATCAGCTTTAACACATCTGACCACATAATAAAGGTGCAGCACTGCAGCAAGATCCAAAAGCTAAGGTGACATGGAAACAATACCTGTATTCCTATGGGGTTCTGTTCCTTTAGGACTACATTTGCTTTCTATAACAGGGCAGGAAATACAAGGTCTTGTGAAATCAAGCAACAATACTTCACACTTCAATTGATATAAAACTGCAGTACCAAACATTTTGAGCTTATCCAAGCTCCAACAGAGATCATTGAGTCGCTTACATGTAATTTCATGGTTTGTAGAGGAACATCCAATCTAGCCCACTATGTCTAGATCCGCATGAAAAAAAAAATATACGAAACGAGGAAGAACCAGAATATCAATGAGGCATTGCCAGTTTGAAACAAACCTAATTCTTCTACATTATATCTAAGAAGGGTTTTTAATTATTTTGGCAGTGCAGGAAAGAAAAATCCTAAGAATGGATGCCTCCCATTGTAGGCTAACAGAATGAATCATAGAAATAATTCTTCCCATATCAGTTCAAATGGAAACAATTAAATACGTATATAAAATGGAGAAATCTGGACAGCATCCAGTCTCCTACAACTCTCAATCTTATAATGAAATTCTTGCAACAAATAGAATTTGGCTACTCTTCTTAGTGCTTGTTTGATTGAATGTAGGAAATATTGCATTGGAATTTAATTGATGGAAGTGTTCTTTCCATCAATTGCACTTCCATAGATTTCAGAAAACATTTTTGGTTAAAAAGTGAAATAAATGGGAGGTTTTATATTGTGGGGGTAAATATGAGATTTATTGATTTAATATGGATTAAAACAAATCTTACCTAGCCCCCCTACATGATTATACTTGTGTTTTGCAAACAAATAAACTCTCAAGAAGATATATTCCTGGGATTTTTTGACAAGAAAAAAATTCAACCAAGCAAAAATACTCTATCCTATTTCCTTCAATAGTGTACTTACCACTAATCTGATCGCAAACCAAACAAGCACTAAATCTATCTAAAAAACGCTACACAAGAATAGGAGGAAAAGCTATTCAGCAGTCAGAAGAGCTTCTACCATACCAATCCATTCCATGAATTAAAATAATAGTAGTAACAAACAGGTGACCAAATACCAACTGAAAAAAAAATTGAAGCCTTACATAGTGAAAATAAATGGGATTAGGAATTCATCAAGCAAGGTCTTTTGGTGGAACACTCCGCACTTTCATTTGATTTCTCTTGTTCACTTTTTAAAGGGTGATGATACATTCTTATTCCTCTTATTTGCTATTTTATCAGAACAGAAGAAAATGGTCCTCAAATAATGCTACATGTATTTAATGAGTTTCAACTTCATTTAAACCATAATAAATCAGGAACAAGTGCATACTAAGGCATCATCCCTGTTATCAAAGGATCTCAAATGGAAGTCCTGCTTTACATCATTCATTGTTGATCTACACAGTTAATTTCATTGACTAACGATAACAATACTTGAATAATCAACTGAGCATAGTACACAGTTCAAGTTTCATTCATCACATGAAATTGCTACACAAAATGCTTTTAATTCCAACTGATGCCCAGAAGGAACATTTTCTTAACAGATTCAACAAAAATTATGATAAGTAACAATACAAAATTTACAGTGCCGATGGTTTAAATATTTGATATTTCTATTTCAACAGAATGATAATACTATGTTTCATTTCACAAAGGACTTCTTTCAACCTATGTAAGAACCAGATGACAATATTCCGTTTTTTTTAAAAAAAAAAAAAAGATATTTCCAAACAAAAATGGACACCCTTCAGCAAGTAAAGATAATGGTTTCAAGATTTCAAAATCCTGTACACATACCCGTCATTACATATTCTGGGGCAGCATATCCATAGGTGCCCATTACACGAGTGGAAACATGAGTTTCATCACCTTGCGGACCAGCTTTGGCAAGCCCGAAATCAGATAGCTTTGCAGAATAGTCCTATTGAAAATTCACCAATAGAAAACATGAGTAAGATTACCTACTTTATTAGAAAGTATTGTTCAACACACAGACAATAAGTTCCTTATGAATATTGCATAGTTTGCAGTTCTGATATACGTGGGAGAAGAAGATACTAACAATGTTTGTGCTGCTGCACATTTTAAGGAAATTTTATGCCCTAGATTTAGTACACAATTTTACTTAAATTTTGTAGTAAACTTGTATATGGATGACCCATAGAAAAAACTAAGAAGATCCTAATTCAAGGAAATATACTCACAGAGTCCAGAAGGATATTGGACGTCTTAAAATCACGATAGATAACAGGCCTGTCAGCATTGTGAAGGAAAGCAAGCCCTTTGGCTGCTCCAAGTGCAATCATCATCCTTGTTGACCAAGATAGCGGAACCGCTGCCTCTGAATGCACATAAAAAACCGAACCAAATTCAGTTCACATAAGCCTAAAAGGGGATATTTGTAATAACCAGCTTAACAACTTATTTGGCTGAAAAGATTGACCAATAGCTTAGATTCCTGCTGCTAAAGAAATGACAAAGAATTGAAGGCTCAACTATCAACATTATGATAGTGATTTCATCATTTAATTAGAAAGACTACATGACTGGTTGGTCATCAAAAGGAGAATATATCAGTAAATTCGTAATGGAAGTGGAAGGAGTCACTTGAATCCATCGTTCCTTGATATGATTTACACAGTTTAGCACCGCAAACTAAAGCAAATTAAGAAAATAGGGAAAAGATGAAGGGAATGCATACTTCGAAACAAGTGATTTTCAAGGCTTCCGCGGAACATGAACTCATACACAAGTAACCTGTGGTCATCCTCGCAACAATATCCAATCAACTTGACCAGATTCGGATGCCGTAGCTGTCCAAGAAAATTCACCTCGGTCTGGAGAAAGAGATTTCAATTGTTAGTTAGGGCAGAGAATTGAGTTGAAAGGGGAAAAAAAGGAGGTGAGAGAAGGAGAAGCGAACGCACAAGCCATTCGCGGTGGCCCTGAAGACCCTCCTTGTTAAGAACCTTGACAGCAACAGGAAGAGATTTAAGGCCGACTCTGACATTCTCATCAATGTAGCCTTTGTAGACAGTACCGAAGCCACCTTCGCCGAGAATGTAGTCGGAGCGAAAGCTCTTGGTGATGGTTTCAAGCTCGTAGAGGGAGAAAGCGATGACATCGGTGTAGAGGCCAACATTGCGCCTGGAGTCCTCCATAATTCGAGGGGTGGATGGATCGCTCAGATCTGAGACGGATCGAGCATGGTGGTGCTTCTTATCGGAGGCGGGCAAGTGGAGATGCTGAACTGCAAAATCAAATGGGAGGGAATCACAACAAAAGCATCGGGGAGGGAAATCGAAAGGAATCGAAATTAGAAAGCCCTGGAGGCTGGGTGGAAGGAAAGAGGGAGGTGAAACAAACCTTGGGCATGAGCAACGACAGCGGATTCCTCTCGGGTGCCACAGTTGCCCATATCGACGGAGGCGGAGGCGGAGGCGGCGGAGGGAGGATGGGGGCAGTTAGGTAAGGGGAAGTAGTCGGGGAGACAGCAACAGAGTGGGTTGTCGAGTTGCGGGTGCTTTCCCAAACAGCGTTCCCACAAGGAAGAAGGGGCAGCCTCTCATTCCCGATATCCACTTTCCTCGCTAAACAACGATTATAGTAAAGGAGGAGGAGGCACTTCAAGTAAACAAACACAAACAACCCACCCTCACTCACTCCCACTCGCCACTCATCTCTCTCTCTCTCTCTCTCTCTCCCCAATACCACGCGTCCTTTCTGCCTTTTTTTTTTTTTTTTTTTTTTTTTTGAAGGGTAATCCCATTTGGTTTACAAGTAAAATCTCCAAATCCGTCTTCAATTTGGGTCCGAATCGTTTGATTTTTTCGAGTTTTGCTATGGGTGAAGTTGCTCTAATCATTTTAGATGGGGCTCTTGTTGATTTTGGGATATTCTCTCCGAATCGTCAATCGTCTTGCTCAATCCTGGTGAAACTCATGTTTTTCCATTCGGGGTGTGCTGTTCTCGGGATTATTCATTCGTCAATGGCCTTTATTTGCCGTCACGACCGATCTGTTGTTACAGCGTTGCTCTCGAGGCTCCTCGGATCCTCACCGGCCGGGGGCGTTTGTTGTTGGCGCCTTGGCTGGCCCTCCTTCTCTGCCGCTACCCCACCGCGTTTGTCGGGGTCTGTGTCGACGTTTTGCCTTGGCCTAGTGCCGTGTGGATCCTCTTTCTTCTCCGGTGTCTTGCCCCTTCACCCCTTTTCCGGGTGGTGGTCGACCTTTCGCCGGTTGGGGGCTTCATCCCTCTCTTCGAATTCGTTCAAAGTTTTGGCTGCAACATTATCGCTGCTCTTCCCCATGGCCGGCTGAGCGGCGTCGGCGGCCTTGGTCAGGTGTGCACTACACTCTTCTTCCTTTCCCTTGGACGTGTGTCCGCGCTAGTTTCTTTGGCAGTTCTCTGCTCTCTCGTTGGGCTCGAGTGGTGTTCTTTGGGCCCAAGGCAAAGCTGATTCGGATTAAAGAATAATTTAAATAATATTAAATGTAGTAAACTATAATAAATTACTATTAATAAATAATTCCATGTGGGGTTTGCGTAATTTCCGTTTGGGTTTCTGGTGCGTTTCAGTTCAGGCGTCGTGTGGCTCTACGTTTGGCATGACGGGACTTTCTTTTCCGTTTGATGGGGTTCTGACAGTCAGAGTCGAGATAGGCTAGAGTCGTGGTAGTGTGTATCGAGGTGTCTCCTTTCTCCGAAAGAATGGTTCCTTGGAGGTTCGTCCTCACTGCCCACATGTGACTCTAGTTATGCTGCTGACCTGGGGTGCTGCTCCAGGGTAGTGCTTGGATTCGTCCATCGAGGTCCCGGTATATCTGGTCTCAAATTTTTACCTAATAAAAAAATAGAGTAATGGCCCATCAGACGATCCAAATTAATCATTTGTCTACCCGATCAGTTTTCGTTGTACTAGTCTCCTCTTTTATTTCCATCTTCTCTCGGTTGCTTCCTTTTCAGTTGTTATCGTTCATCATTTTACTATAATTGTAGTCTCTCTCCATTTTAATCGATATAGTAAACATGGCCAAATCATGCAGAGCATCATAAGGTTAGTGCATTGCATTGCAAGGTTAGTGCATTCTCGCTGTAGGTCATTGACATTTGTCTCCCTCTTTTTGCTCATTGTTTAGGGTTTTGTCCGTTTTTGTTACGTAGCTTTTTCCAATTGTTGATTTTGTTTTCTGATGCAGTTTTATCATTAAAATTTTTGTGTTATTCTTATATGTCTAGTTGTAGCTGGTGTTAAGCTGGAGTCATATAAACGACATTTTGATGTAAATTCATATGATGTATGTGACTAAATGCAGATACATATGTCTTTTTTCCTTCTCCTTGGACATATCGTCACTGACCTATCTCGGTGATTAAGCTAAGAGGAAAACAGGGGGCATGATTAAAGTGATTCTTGCAAGTTATAGAGTTTTGACTGCAATGATGTAATAGGTTGTTTTATAGGTTGAATGTTGATTCTTCTACACAGCTAAGAAATACCTGCAGTATATAATCACACCAGCAAGAGGAAATGTACTAGTCAACTGTAGATTGTTACGGTTTGTTTGGCATATGGTCGGCTTATTTCTTCTAAGGAAATGTACTAGGTTGTTCTATAGGATGAATGTTGATTTTTTAATGTTTTTGTGGTTCTTGACAGTTAAAGATCTCTTCATTAAAGTCCAACCTTTTTGCATTGAGTTCTCACGGATAAGAGAAGTTGCTGGATTGTTCAGGCTAGAAAGTTGAGAAGCTTGAAGATCACTGAGTCCTTTAGCTACGTACCCTCCCGTTAACAAGCTCAAATAATTTTTTTTTATACAAGGCGAAAATTTGGGTGTGGTTAACCACGAGTGAACCACGACCCAAGGGCGTCCTTTCGGACGAGGTCTTCAATCTCCAAAGGACAATGCGCCGCAGTAAAGGAAGAGATCAGACCAAGATGCGACAACTTGTTAGCCACCTGGTTACCGTCACGGAATGAGTGGGAGAAAGTCATGACCACCTCGAAAGTCTTGCAAAGGCCGAGCGCATCAGATATAAGGGTAACTCTCTAGACTACTAGCTTGTTTTATTTTAGTTTTATTTTCTTTATATCAGCATCAAGTCTATTAAACTAATCTATGTTTCTAACAATTAAATAGTATCCGTTTTGTTTTTTTAGGACTTAATTGCACTTGTTTTAATCATCCATGGTCATGTTAAAACTACTAATTGAGTAGTGCGGTACCCATGCATGCATAAGTTTGTCTATTATACACTTGAAATACTACTACTGATTAGAGCTGGCAAGTCGGTCGTTCGGGTCGGGTTCGGGTCAGGCTTGCTTGGGTCGGGTCAATTCCGATAAAACTTATGGTCGGGTATTGGTCGGGTCGGGTATTGGTCAGGTCAAGATTGGGTCGGTTCGGTCATAATGAATTTTAGATTGGTCGGGTTTCGGGTTAAGTCGGGTCATGCCCATTCGGGTTCGGGTCAAAGCGGGTCGGTCTCGTTCGGGTTTCGGATCAAGAGGCGGGTCGATCTCATTTGAGTTTCGAATAAATGTGGGTATAACGGTTTAGTTGGTTTGAGTTTTCGGTCGAATCATATTTGACCTGTTTGGATAATTAGGTTTATTTTGACTCGGTTGAATACTTAAATATGTAATTTACTTAAAATAAATGATTTTGACTCGGTTGAATACTTAAATATGTAATTTACTTAAAATAAATGATTTTGACTCGGTTCAATACTTGAATATGTAATTTTGACTCGGTTGAATACACTCATTGTTATTGACTCATCGGTTGTCGACCGATTTTCAAAAAAGTCATAATCGGAAATTCGATATTCGGCAACATCGTCCTTTTTTAAACATTTAAACCAATTGATCGGTGCTATAATTAAATCAAATTAATTGTACATTTAAGTTTTAACCTTATTTTAACTAGCAAGTTGCAAATGGGCTTATTTGGTTTTTTTTTTTTGATAAGGAAATAATTCGAGGACCAGACAGACCTGGACCCTTGAGAGGCCGACAGAGTCGGCAGACGGTGAACCATCAAACATACAACGAAATAAAAAACGGTGCAATACAAGAGTCGGCAAACAAACAGCACAATCCGACCAAACTATCCTAAGAGATGACACCGCTGGCCAGTGGTACATCAGGAGTCCATGTGGGCGATGAAGACGAGCCTCCAAGGAAATTTCCGTGACACGGAGTCGCCTCGATGGACACCGCCACGACCCCAGCCAGACCCGACACTGGACGCCAGAGCCCCAACTCAGACTAGAACAATCAAGAAGAACCGAAAACGCCGCCGAAAACCGCCCTCATAGAAAAACGCATCAATCAACCCAATAAGGATTTATCAAAACCCATACGGAATTTTCCGACCCTTTCGGGTGAGTAACTCAAAATAATTTATTATATATATAAATATAGAAATCATAACTAAAATTTTAATTATAATTTTGTTTTTTTTTAATTTTTATTATGTTTCCCTCCAATAGCCAACTTAGGGCCCAAGGCATTGCCTTGGGCCCAAAGCACACAACCGGGCCCAAGGAGAGAAGGCAAATCTGCAAACCCTCATCAACCGACAAATGGGCTTATTTGTGGTTTGACTATATCATTGACTCATATCATTTTCAATGCCCATTTCATTTTTAGTTTTTGGCCCATTAGTTTTTTTCCATTATTATTATTAGTTTTTAACAAATCTAGATATAAATAATTAATTCTATCAAAATATAATAATATAGATAAAAATAAAATAACAGCTACAAAATTATTGATTTGGATATAAATAATTCTTTTCGCAAAAAAAATAGAATTATTATACTTATATTTATAAAAAGAATTATTCATAACCATAATTATGAAATTTAATAGAATTATATGTTAAAGTATAATCATAAACTTGTGTTAAAATAAAAAAAAAACACTTAACATTCAAGTATTAATTAAAATGTTGATGTTAAATAACCATTTCAATTCGGGTTGGGTCGGGTCGGGTTCAAAGTCGGGTCGGGTTCAGGGTCGGGTCAGGTTTATTTGTGTTCGGGTCTGTTTCGGGTCGAGTCATGTTCGGGTCGAGTTCGGTCTCGGGTTCGGGTTATGAATGACTCCAGATTTTTGGGTGTCGGTCGGGTTCGGGTTTGGGTGAGTCGGGTCAGGTTGGGTCAGATTTTGCCAGCTCTACTACTGATGTATATCTTGGTATACTAAACATCTGAGTTAGATGTCTGATTTTGTATTTTCACATGTTTATATTCTTTTTAGCATTGGCCTTTTCACTTTTAGTGTCAATATTGGAATCCAAATGCCTCTTGTTCCAGATACTGCATTGTAGATTTCGGGCTTAGGGTTTTATAGTGTCAAAAAGTTAGCTGCAAGTTTCCTATATCATAATGCAAAATTCAGAACGTTGTAAATAAAGTGTTCTTTTTTTCTTCCAAAATTACGTCAATATATTAAACTTTTTTTTTCATGATTGTTGAAGTAGTAGCTAGCTCTTCATATTGTCTTGAATAGTTTTGTTGGTTTACTGTGTTATTATTTTGTTATAGTTACTGTCTCCATAGACAAGGGTCTTTGTGGTGGAATTAACTCAGCATCAGTCAAGACTAGTCGTGGAATTCACATGTTAAACTCTGGTAATCCTATCTACCTTCAAGCAAGTTTGGCTGAGAAGACGACTTTTGCTTTTATTTTCCTATTCTGGATGAAAATTTAATCAACTCCACTACAATAGGTCCTGATAAGGAAGAAAAATATGTTATTCTGGGGGGGGGGGGGGGGGGAAAGCAAAAGTCCAACTGATTCATGGCTCAAAGAAAGATATTGATCTTTGTATTAGTGAGTTGCTGAAGAATCCTCTGAACTATACACATGTCAGTATGGTTGGGAGTAAATGTAAATTATAATATGTTTATCATACTTGATGAAGCTCTCAGGGAGTTTTTTTTTTTTTTGTGGAATGAATGTCTACAAGAACACAAATATTAGGACAGTACTATTTTGGACACATTTCTCATATTTGCTTTAGGCTTTTAGCTGGAGAGTTGCCTTATGTGTGTATGTGTGTGTAATTATATATATATATATATATATATATATATATATATATATATATATATATATATATATATATATATATATATATATATATATATATATATATTGAATTTAAATTTTTTTCAATGATGAAGCTCTCATTTTTGTTTTTGTATTAACGTTGCTTCTACTAGTGGTGATTCGGAGGAAAACAATCATCAGATGTACTGACTAATATCCCTCGAAGAGGTATCTTGCATCAACTTTCCTTGAATATATGCTTTGAAAAGAACCCACTGCAAGTTTATTTAATCTGACCTCTTTGCATTCGCTACTCTCGAGTGTGTCTCGGATTAGTGAAATTATGGTAGCCTGAAAGTGTCAAGTTTTGATGTTGTTCAAAGTAGCAGTCATATATCTCTCCAATGATTGTGTATTATCAGCCTAATGAGTTTTAACAAGTATTTGTTCATGTTGAGTTCATGTGTTGTTTCCTAGTGGAGAGTGAAGTGAGACTTACAACTCACTTCTATGTGTCCTTAGATCAATGAAATTTCCTTTTTTCACTGGGTCTGGTTTCGCTTATGTGTTGTTGCATTCTGCATTTGTTTGATTGTTATGGTCTTCCAAATTACAACACATTCAGAAATGTCTATTATATCCAAATGAATCTTTGATTCTTAGTTTATAATGGAGTCGTTGGAGAATGAAATATTGTAAAGTAAATTTCTTAGCAAAAGAGTTCATAACATGATCCAAGTTGGTCTAAAGACAACAAAAGAGTTCATAACATGAAATCTTGTAAACTTCTGTTTGTTTCATTTAAGCATGTGTTGCTACTGTTATTACTTCTGATTTCTCTTTTTACTTTTGGTATATTGAAATGTGTTAGGCTTTTGATCCTTCTTATGCAATTGAGCAGAAAATTTGTTAGGTTTTCTCCAAGTATCTCTTCAGTTCCTCTTGTAACATAGGATCCAAGGTGTTGCAAATATGATTAGATGTTGAATGAGTTGACAAATAGCTCATCTACACTGTATTATGATCTTTTGGATTTTTTTTTTGTGAGTTGAAATGAGAACTGAAGGGTTATTTTGAAGTACTCGATTGTACCTAATAGGAGACAATTGTAGCTTATGTGAATTTAAATGTTACAATGGTGGCTATGTTAATTTAAATGATGCAATATAACTATTATGTATACTTTATCTCATATGGCTTGTGCTAGAACCTTACATATATTTGCCAATTAATTTAGAAAAGTGAAGAAAGAAAAATATAAAATATATATTGATAACTCCCTCCCTTGATGAAAATCGGAAAAGATGTTCCAAAGGCTTTGACAAGATATTTGGGTCAAAGGCCTTGGAGCGTTAACAGTTGATGAAATACAAAACCTATCTTATTATTCGTATATTATTTTATCTTATTATATACTTCCATTATATTATATATATATATATAACTAACCATTTCAGGAAGTATAAATCAGATTACATCCTTCCTTTTTCTTGTTGAGAAGATCGGTTCAAAAATAGATCATGGCTTCGAAGTGTCCTTAAATAGAAGATCCAAGATCAACCTGTTTGGAAAGAGCCGTTGGAGATCTGGTGATGAAGATCCTCACGCTCCATGCTATCTTCATGCTATTATATAAAGGAAAGGAAGGAGAAGACAGAAGCACAAGTGCTATACACGAGCTTCAATTCATTCAAGCGATCTGTCTTCCAAGTGTCTCTCTGCAAAGCGCTCAAATAGTTTGTTGTTTATTTCAAAGCCTTTGAGAGTCACTGTGAGCTTATAGGATATATTTATTTCAAGTGTTACTCGAGAGTTTATAACTCGGGAAGTTGCACTAGGCTATTGATTTGTGAGAGTTAGAGGATTGTACTAGATAGCTGAGAGAGGTGGGGCTCTTCTAGATTGGTCTAGGACTCCAAGGGAACGTGAGTTGACTAGATTGCAATTGTATAGGAGAGAGGCTTCTCGGTGAGCTATTAGGATCCTAAGCTAAGCATTCAATAAAGCCTTTGAATCCTAGGGTTGTGGAAGAACCCTAGGCGGGGACGTAGGCCAGTTGTGCTGAACCTCGTAAACAATTACTCGTGTCCTTTACTTATTTGCTTTACCTTATTTCCGCACTTGGTTCGATTGTCTAACTTTGTGATTCAGGTTTAATCTCAAAGGTTTTGATTCAAGCTTCAAAAGTCTTGAGACTTTCTGCGAAAAACGGGCATACTCTATTCAACCCCCCTTCTAGAGTATTTCTTATTACATTGTTTTTACATTATCGAACCTTCAATTGGTATCAGAGCTTTACTCACTGTTTTTGATCTAACAATCTTGTGAGTTTTCGATCATGTCTGGTGAAGCAAGCGGAGGATTTGCACAGGGAAGGTCCACAAGCAGACCGCCACTCTTTGTAGGAAACAACTTTGTCCACTGGAGATCTTTGATGAAGATGTTCATCATTGACCAAGATCTAGAGCTTTGGAACATTATAGAGAATGGTCCGAAGATTCCAGAGAAGGAAGGACCAAACGATACCAAAGTGGCAAAGAAGGAGTCTGATTACAACCAAGCAGATCTTGAAACCATCTCCAAAAACTACAGGGCTATCAACTTACTTTATTGTGGTCTTAGCACTGATGAGTTTAACCGTCACTACAAAAAAAACATATTAGCAACGGCTGTTTACCGTAGCTGAAAGTCCATTTGCCGTGGCAAAAGGGCAGTAGCCACGGCTATAGCCACAGGGAGTCAGCCGTGGGGAAACCTTGGGTGGCAAAAGAGTCTAGCAACGGCTAGAGCCGTGGCAAGCATACTAGCCACGACAGTTTGCCGTTGCTAATTATTTGTGGGGAATAAAAAAAATAAGACCTTTTTAGCCCGAATTCTTCAGACCCAGGCTAAAAAAGTTTTATATTTTCTACAAAAAAAATATAATACACCGGATTCTTTTCATTCTTTAGAAACAATAATTCAAGGCTCCAATTCACAAAAAATACACGAGAAACCTTTGTATTGATTACATCTTTAAGAAAACTTCATAATTAAATTATAAGTACAAAAATTAAATATTGCTAAAATCCAATCAAAGTTTAAGAAGATATTGGTAGAAAGAACACCCGAGAAACCTTTGGCTTGGCTTGGCATGCCATTGCCCAAGCTGAGTAGATGGAAGCTCCAAACACCTACCAGCCCATTCAAGGAAGAACACTCGAGAACTCTTTCCTGTCATGACCAAATGCCTGCATAAGATCGAGTGATGAGCTAAGCAGACAGAAAATGAAGATTCAAGGAGAGAACAGAGATGATGACTCATATTTCTTATTAGAACAACGGTATAATCTTTAGCAATTCTACAATTGGAGAACTCATATTCATTATTAATTATAAAAAAAGTAAAATAAAATAACAGATACGGAAATAGAGAGAAGTTGAAAGAATATCCTAGTAATATTTGGAGTATCAAATGATTATGATTAAATTTTGGTCAAGAAATGATTATGATTCATGGCAAACCATTATTATATTTAAGAAATTCTTGAGATCGAATTTAGGACTCATACAGGACCTTATCTTACATGCAGTTTGTGACTTAACTGATTAAATCACTATATTGGTATAAGGCTGGTTTGTGACTTAACTGCGCCCATAGCCTCTGCTGCTTCCACACGCCGAGCTGCTACCAATGTGGCTGCAGAAGCCACAACCATCTCAGTCCTGGCCATTTCTTGGTCCTTTCCAGACTGCCACTGTAGATGCAACACCAACAACAGACACTGCAACATGATGTTGGGCATTACTGCATTTCATAATTGATTAAAAAAGGATAATAAGCATACAAGAATCCAAGGGTGTGAAAGGAAATGAGAGTTATTGAAGTACTTGAAACACAGAAAGGCAAAATGAGGCTAATTTAATATGTGGATCAATTTGCATGAAAACATGGAAAACTATATGTGTTGTTTGACCACACATCACCATCCATCCTGTTTTAATACAAAATGGAGAAGTAGATGTTCCATTATTCAAATAACTAAACAAGAAAACCAAATCTTTTTGGTTTAAGAAAACCTTTGTATTGATTACATCATGAGTTCCTACTCAACACCATAGGCTTATAACATATTCACTGCTTACCTTTTAGATTCATCTATTGCGTCTTATATCAAAACACAAATGCACCCCAAATCCTCAATTGTAGACAACAAAGTTGAAACACAAGGGTGCAACCAAATCAGAAGATTAAATCAAATACTGAGATATACCATCACATTCCTGATCTATACGAGAACTAGTATGTAGAAGCAAGCCCTTAAAGGGACATATTTAAAGCAAGTGGCAACCTTCGCTTGGTTCTTATAACTTCCTCCGAATGTACAATGGCATATTCTGGTGGATTCAATTGCACATTAGTTTTTTTTTCACCTATCATCGAAACTTAAAGCAAGTAGTGAACATAATTTCATTAAAATGACTAGCATTTTAATAACAAAATTTCATTATTTTACGAATGGTACAGAGTTCAGATGTTCCAGATCTACCATGGTCAATGAAAGAAAAGATGAGTTATGACTTGTGCAAAAAAACATACTTTCCATACTTAATAATGGTAGAATGCTGGTGCTATGGAATGAATATTTTGAAGGTAAGAATTTTTTTCCTAGTTTTGAAGCACTTATAGTAAAGCACTTGCTCAGGGGAACTTGATTAATCTGCAGTTTAAACTAACCTAAATGCTCCCAATAAAATCTCAGGCTGGGGTACCAAACTCTTAGATCAATTCATAAATTTAGATCAGCAAACTGCAATTCACAAAGTACTTGACTCAAGAGAGGCTGTTAATGAAAGAATTAGCTTATCTAGCTTCCAAATTCATGAACAAAGGCTTCTCATATTGGGGCAATTAAAGGGGAAAAAAAGAGGAAGAAGATCAAATGTACCTATCTTATGATAAATTCTAAGCTAGATTTGCGAAGCTTAAAAGCTTATTATCCCTCCACAAGGCTCCACAAGGCTGCACAATGAATGCATAGACCAAACTTATCATCATCTTGAATGCCGGTAGTATCTTATAAACATAAACAAGCAAATGAATGGAGAATAACAATGAATCATGCCATTAATATGAATACCATTCATACGGTGATGAGCAGCTTCCAAAATTAAACCAGCAAACGTGCAGAAACAGAGATGAGTTAAGCTTCTTGTTTGCTGTGTGGAGATAGATGAGTTAAGCTTCTATTACGAAAAATGTAGGACTCCCGATGTTTACGTTCATCATTTTGCATAGACCAAAATCAAACCTTGCATAAGGTCAGGTAGATTTAAAAAAAGAGGTGAGTTGAGCTAAAGGTCGTCTACTCGTCATCACTTACACTAGGCAAATAAGGAAACGTACTCATGTATGATCTCGAATTTCAAAACCAGTTTCCAGCAGTGAAATATTAACAAAATAAAAGAGAGAAAAGAAGCAAGGGAGACATAAATGATGACATTGTTACACCTTACCATAGATGATGCTGATACTAGCACAAATGAGCCTACAATGAGTCAATAATTGAAAGTCAATGCCTCAGCGTTAGGCCCTTAAGCTGAAGACTAGAAATGAACCTGCAATTAAGCATGTAAAATAAGTTTCACTATTTTAGTTTAGTGCACATCCAAAAAAATTACAAATCTCTAATCTATGATAGAGAGATTAGAAGGGTAATAAGAGGAAGAAATTAAGCAAAGAAAAATGTGCAACTACCCAATAAGAGCAAATGCAATGAATCGGTCATTGAGACCAGCCAAGTGCCAAGAAACTTCATCTTAAAGGAGACTTTACCAAATAATTATTGATTATACAAATGGTATTCATTAATGGTACAACCAGCCTCCCTGCAAGTGATAGTGCATTATGAATCAGATAGCACACATTAAAGTTGAAAGAAACTCATTAGCACACGGATCTATAACTGATGACAGGAGTTAGTGTTACTATGCACTTTAAGGGATTATCATATTAATAGTTCATATCTCTCTCCTTTTTTTTTGGATCAGAAAATCTTGTCTTGGTATAATGTAAGCAACTACATGCAACACAGTTAATTCAATCAAGTTTTGATCAGTAAAAATGGATACATATATATTGTGGGTTTTTTTCTTTCTAAACTTGTTTCTTAAAATTTAATGAAGTAAGATTCAATCAGAAGGTATCTCATAGACACAAGCCTACCAATAAGTCTACCAACAAGTCCCATTAACATAGAAAATTCAGCAAAACATAGAAAATTCGATCTGAAAGTTTTTTTCAATGTTAATGAAGTCCCATTAACATAGAAAATTCAGCCGAACAACCAATTTTAAATCTCATTCACACAAGCCTACCAACAAATTATCACCAATTCAATAAATTAGTAACCTAGAAGGGAATAGAGAGACCAAATACCTGCACTTACCTGAGGCGAATTCGGAATCTGAATAGTAGGCAGAGATGCACAGTAGAACAATTGCGGCGTGAGCAAAGATACAGCGGATAGGGCTGCGAGAAAGGTCGAGAGGCGCCAGATAATCAAGCGGGAGGAGGAGCGAGGCCGGAAGAACTCTCCCTTGAGTTCTTCTTCGCTCGCAGATTGGATCTCGAGCTCCATAATTGCTCCCAGGATGGCTCGCACTCGAGGTATCTCTCGGTTGAAGCTTTTTGCATTAGGGACTCGTCTGCCATGGAAGCTCCCTCGAGCTCTCACGCATACTCGATCTGAGATTGGTGGTCGTCTCTCAAACCCTAATTCCTCTCGCTCTTGACGGCAGAGGGAGGTGGATGATTAGATGAAGAGGAGCGATTGAGTGGGTAGGGTTATACGGAGTACTACCCTTTCTTTTCTTTTTTTTTTTTAAAAAAATAGCGATTCACAAAATTTTGCAACTGGGTGGGTGCCGTCGCTTAACCCGTGGCAAAAAACACCCCATTAGCGATTGCAGAACTATGCCGTTGCTAAATAATGTGGCGAAAAGAATTTTTTTTTGTAGTGCGTATTTCCTCTTGTAGGTCAGCTAAAGAGATTTGGGACAAGTTGGTCGTCACCTATGAAGGAACGAGCCAAGTAAAAGACACCAAGATCAGCATCTTCCTTCGAAAGTATGAGCTCTTCAAGATGAAATCCGATGAGTCAATCAAAGCCATGTTCACACGATTCACAGAAATCACCAACAACCTTGACTCTCTCGGCAAGAGCTTTACCAACGTTGAGAAAGTGAGGAAGATACTGAGGTGCCTTCCAAAGGAGAAATGGGGTCCAAAAGTAACAGCTATAGAGGAAGCCCATGACCTCACCACTTTACCCCTTGATGACCTTCTTGGAAAGCTGATCACGCATGAGATGATCCTTAATGAAGACGATGGAGAACTTCCAGCTAGCACCAAGAACTTGGCACTCAAGTCTAAGAAGAATGAGTCCAAGGATGGATCTGATTCTGAAGATGAGGATGACGATGAGGATGATCCTTTTGCTCTTATCACAAGAGGCCTTGCTCGAATTCTCAAAATGAAGAAGCAATTCAACAACAAGGATGGATCAGAGTCTTCAAAATTTCGAGGTAAGCCTCAATACAACAAATATGAAAAGAAGACTAAACCGTTGTCTTGTTTTGAATGTGGTGAAACAGATCATCTTATGAAGGACTGCCCTCAAAAGACTAAGAGCCAGCCCAAGAAAGGTGACAAATGGAAGAAGAAAGCTATGGTGGCTACTTGGAGTGATTCCGACTCTGACTCCGACGATGAGAAGGCCAACATCTGTCTTATGGCCTCAGAAAATGAATCCCACGATGAAAAGCTTGAAGCTACTGTAAGAGAACTAATGGAAAGTCCAAAAGAGGTATTATCGGAATTCCTTTCAAATATGATTGCCAATGAAGAGAAGCTTATTGCCCAGACTAACATTCTTATTAAGAGAACTGTGGATCAGGAGAAAACTATTGAGGATCTGTCTATGAGGGTCAAAGGTCTTGAAGCTTCTTATTCAGGTCTTGACATTAAAGTCAAGACGCTTGACTCGGAGAAATCTGAACTCAAGCAAGATCTCTCATCTCTAAGAAATGTGCATCATGACTTAGAGAACGAGAAGATCTCCCTGAATAATAAGATTCTAGACCAACAGACAGCCCTCATAAGTTTTACCAAATCCAAAGGCACTCTCGATAAGATGTTGGGTGAGCAACAAAGCTCTCTAAACAAAAGTGGTATTGGGTACAATCCAAAGTTTTTAAAGAAGCAACACATTACCACTTTTGTAAAGGCTAAAGGAAGCAGAACCTCTCCTATATGTCACCATTGTGCTAGAAAAGGACATGTAAAAGAGACCTGCCCCTATAGAAGAAAGGATCCTTATATTATTCGCAATACATTTCCTGTTCATTTGAGAAAAGAACGGATAACACAAGTTTGGGTCCCAAAAGGCACTATTTTACCTAATATGGTTTACCCCAACAATGGATCCAAATTTGCTTATTGGTCTAGCCACAAAGGTTGATGTTTGTTTTGCAGGAGATCACCAAAGTGAAAGAACACAAACGGATTATTGATAGTGGTTGCTCGAGGCATATGAGTGGGAAGAGTTCTCTCTTTCATGATCTAAAGGAGCAATCCACGGGAACAATCACTCTTGGTGACAAAGGGAAATGCGACATTGTTGGTATTGGTAGTGTTGGAAGTGATTCCAGCCATAGTATTAAAAATGTCTATCTTGTTAATGGTTTAAAGTATAATTTGCTTAGCGTTTCTCAATTATGTGATAGTGGTAACAATGTCAGATTTAATAAGAAAAGATGTATAGTGTGCAGACATGATACAGGTGAAGTTATTCTGACTGCATACCGTTACAACAACATATACGCTGTAAATGCTGATCAAGTGGCACAAGGAAGCTTAACCTGTTTAAAGGCCTTGACGGACGATCCAAAGCTTTGGCACAGGAGACTCGGTCATGTGAGTCCACATACACTACAGAAGCTTGTGTCCAAAGGGCTTGTAAGAGGGCTACCTGAGATGGACTTCAAAGGTATTGACATGTGCAATGCTTGCACACGAGGTAAACAAACACGTAGCTCCTTCAAACCCAAAAAGGTTGTAAGTTCTTCTAGACCCCTTGAACTTTTACATATGGATTTATGTGGTCCTATGCGAGTCAAATCTCCCAATGGTAAAAAGTACATGCTAGTTGTTGTCGATGATTTTTCAAGATATACTTGGGTTGCTTTTTTGAAAGAAAAATCAGAGGCCTTATTTGAGTTTTCAAAACTTTGTAAGGAGTTGCAAACTTTAAGAAATGAGCCCATAGTGTCTATTCGGAGTGATCATGGTAGGGAGTTTGATCAACTTCAATTTGATTTGTTTTGTGCTAAATATGGCATCTCCCATAACTTTTCTGCTCCTAGGACACCTCAACAAAACGGGGTTGTGGAACGCAAGAACCGCACCTTAGAAGATATGCCAGGACTATGCTTTTAGAAAATGCATTACCTAAAACCTATTGGGCTGAAGCTGTTAACACAACTAACTACATTTTAAATCGTTGTCTTATTCGTTCCATCTTAAAGAAAACTCCTTATGAACTTTTCAAATGCCGCAAACCACTTATATCTTATTTAAAACCCTTTGGCTGTACTTGTTTTGTTCATAACAATGGAAAAGATAACCTTGGGAAATTTGATGCGCGTAGTGATGAAGGTATATTTCTTGGCTATTCCACGAGTAGCAAAGCTTATAGAATCTTCAATAAAAGGACCCAGGTAGTTGAAGAAAGTATACATGTTATTTTTGATGAATGCAATGATGGTGCTTTGAGTGAAAGTGTTGCAGATATAGATCTTAATATCCATGAAGAGAACGAGGAAGGTGATGTTACCAAGAACACAGAGAAGAAGAACATGCAGGAACCGATTCTTAACACTGAAGAATTGGCCCAAGGTGTTGAAGATGCGTCCAAAGCCCTTGGTGTCCAATCCAACAGTGTTGAGACGTCTGAAACTGCTGTATCAGAACCTAACAGGACAACGGAGTCAGATGTACCACAAATCAATCCTGATGATGTGACGAATCAAGGAGCTGAGACTAGCAAAAGGAAATTCAAATACTCCTCATCACACTCATTAAAGGATATCATTTCTGACCCTACTTCTAGTGTTCAAATTCGTTCTAAACTTAAAGATCTTTGTGCTTTTAACGCGTTTGTTTCTCTTATTGAGCCAAAGAAGGTAAATGAGGCACTTCAGGAGCCAGACTGGATTATAGCTATGCAAAGTGAACTCAATGAATTCGAGAGGAACAAAGTCTGGACTTTGAAGCCTAGACCAAAGCATCAATCAGTCATTGACACTCGATGGGTGTTTCGAAACAACCTAGATGAGAATGGCAAGATTGTGAGGAACAAGGCACGGCTTGTTGCTCAAGGATACAATCAAGAGGAAGGTATTGACTACGAGGAGACCTTTGCTCCCGTAGCCAGGCTTGAAGCCATTCGCATTTTATTAGCATTTGCATCTTTCATGAGCATAAAGTTATATCAAATGGATGTCAAGTGTGCTTTTCTTAATGGTTTCTTAGAAGAAGAAGTTTATGTGGCTCAACCCCCAGGTTTTGAAAGTTCAGAATTTCCCAATCATGTTTATAAACTTGACAAGGCGCTTTATGGTTTGAAACAAGCCCCAAGAGCTTGGTACGAGCGTTTGTCAAAATATCTTTTAGAAAATGATTTTAAAAGAGGGTTGATCGACAAGACTCTTTTTATCAAGACCAAAGGAAAGGACATTTTGGTTATTCAAATTTATGTTGATGATATATTATTTGATGCTACTAACACATCTTTGTGCAAGGAATTTTCTGACATCATGTGTAGTGAATTTGAGATGAGCTTAATGGGTGAACTAAACTTCTTTTTGGGGTTACAAGTTCATCAATCCAAGAAAGGAATCTTCGTCAACCAAAGCAAGTACACTAAGGATCTCTTGAAGAAGTTCAAGATGGATCAATCCAAAGCAGCCATGACTCCCATGAGCTCAACATTGTCTCTAGATCAAGACAAGACTGGAACAAGTGTCAATCAAAAAGAGTATCGAGGAATGATTGGATCTTTATTATATCTCACGGCTAGTAGACCTGACATTATGTTTAGTGTTTGCATGTGTGCTAGGTTTCAAGCTGATCCCAAAGAATCTCACCTCGTGGCTGTGAAGAGGATCTTTCGATATCTCAATGGCAGTAAGGAACTTGGACTATGGTACCCAAAGCAAAAGGATTTCACTTTAATTGGATATTCTGATGCAGATTTTGCAGGCTACAAGGTGGATAGAAAGAGCACATCAGGATGTTTCCAATTCTTAGGAGCATCCTTGATCAATTGGCACTCAAAGAAGCAAAATTCAGTCGCTCTATCCACTGCAGAAGCCGAATACATTGCAGCTGGAGCTTGTTGCTCCCAAATCCTTTGGATAGCTCAACAAATGCGAGATCTTGGCATCAACCTCAAGGGTATCCCAATTAAGTGTGACAATACAAGTGCCATATCCATCACTAAGAATCCTGTTCAACATTCAAGGACCAAGCATATTGATGTAAGACATCATTTCATTAGAGATCATGTTGAAAAAGGTGATGTGTCCATATCTTTTATTTCTACTGATTATCAATGGGCTGACATTTTTACTAAGCCTTTGGCAGAGGACATGTTCACCTTCATTAGACGAGAAATTGGGATGCTTGACAAGGATGCACTTTCGTAGGGGGAGCTTTCCCTTTACGAAAGATAAACTCCACTCAGTATCAAGACCTTTGAGAGTTATGTCAAGGTCTGCTAACTGAATAGTGGAGTACATATATCGGATCATATATTTTTGGTTAATATCTTTTTAGATATTTAATCAATTATATTTTTTTTAATCGGATTTCAAAAATTGCCTATTTTCATGATTTCCTTAACCGTTAAGATATTTTAATTATGGAACTAAATTGGTTTGTGTTTAGTCCGACTTTTATGGTAATTTGAATTCAAATTTGAATTTGAAAATCCTTCAACTTGGCAAGGTAATGATTTCTTTCCTTGGAACCCTAAACCCATCCCATCAATCCGTCACCCTCTCTCTCTACTTAAACCAAATCTGTACCCGACTACAACCCACACTCAGATTTTATCCAAACCCTTTCCACTTCTTCATCTTCGACCTCTCAAAGAAACCCTAACCAACTACCTCCATGGCACCCAAAACCAAGAAAGCCGTCACTCCCAAAAGACTTGGCGCCACCCCCAAGGGACGCCAGGCCACTGCTACTTCTCCCACACCCGAACCTCCTACTCAAGCCATCATCCCAGCAGTTGTCCAGAGCACCGTCAAGTCGAGCTCAGCCACGGCTCCCAAAGGCTCTCAGAAACGTGCTGCTAAGAAACCCTTGAGTGCTAAACAAAAGGGGAAGAGAAAGATCCTGGCTGAGGAAGAGGATGAGGAAGAAGAGGAAGACGACCTTGATGCTGCCCTGGAAAGAGATGCTGCCAGGGAAGCCGAGGAGGAGGCCTTGAGACAGAAAAAGGCCGATGAGCAGGCCGAGCTTGCTAAGAGACTGGCCGAGGAGGAAGCTGAGCGAATTCGGAAGGAAGCCGAAGTCGAAGAGGTTCCATCTGAGGTGGAGCCTGAGGAAGAAGAAGAGGAAGAGGAAGAGCACGAGGATTCTGAAGGGGATGAGGAACCAGAAGGTGACGAAGCGGGGTCCGGTGAGGACTCGGGGTCTGAGGAAGAGGAGGAAGAAACTCCCTCTCCTTCTCCTCCTCCTCCCCCGTCTCCGAAGAAGCGGAAAGCCCCTGCTCCCGTCAAGCCTCCCTCCCCTAAGCGTACCAGGAAGGGCCCTGTCAAGAGTCTTGTAGCACCTGCCAAGAAAGCTGCTCCAACTGTTGCACGCAGGAAGAACGCTGAACCCCCGACCTATATCCAGGTAAATCAGTCCTTGCCCTCCTCTTGGTTTTTAGATGCTGAGACTGCTGGTAAGTGGGTAGACGAGTTTCGTACTTGTAAGCTTAGCTGTTCAGATTTTTTAGATATCGAGTTCTTTGAAGCTTTGAAGTTACCTTGCATTGAGCTCCTCAAAAAATCCCCTGCCTGGAACCTTATTAATCTTGAGACTGTTTACTACCCCGAGCTTACCCGACTTTTCTACATAAACCTAAAAGCCAAAAGTGATCCTGATGGTTGGTCTTTGGAGTCTGTCGTCAAAGGGGTTAGAATCTCTCTCAACTCCAATGACTTTGCAGACTCTCTAGGCTTACCTACCCCTGTTCCACCTGCTCAAGTAAACCCCTCAAAAGAAAACTGCATCATCCTAGCCCAAGCCAAATATCTCCTACCCGAAGCATCCAACAACACCTCAAAACAACTCACCCACTCATCCCTAACCCTTGAGGCAAAAATTATCTTTAACATCATTGTTAGATGCCTCTTACCCCGTCTCAACTCTGGCTCACTCCTAACCGACAATGCCATGGTCCTGCTCTACCGCATTCTAAATGGCCTTGATCCTGATCTGGCCACCACTATTCTTGGAACCATGGCCCATGCCAGAAAAGCTCGAAAAGGCTCTCCCCTCCCCTTTGCTACCCTTTTGACCCCTATCTTCAAAGCTTCTGGAATTGATGTCAAAAATGAAGAGCAGCTGCGTCGTACGGGCATGTTCGACTCTAAAGGCCTTGAAAAGATTGGCATCACTCAGTCTCCCCAAGGGACCTTGAGTCTTGCCACTCCTTCAAAAGCCTTTCCCACTGCTCCAGCTTTTGATGAACGCATGGACAACCTAGAGTTGGGCTTGGAGGAAGTTCGCCTGGATATTAAGGAGCTGCAGACGGAGGTGATGACGAAGATGAGCGGGATTTCAACGCTGCTGGAAGGACTGTGGACGAGGCTCACTGATGATGCTCTGGATTGACCAAGCCTAAACCTTAACCCACCCTATCCCACCCTGAAACTTGTTACTTTGCCGGTTTTTGGAAACTTTTTCAAAACATTTGGTAACGTTTTGGTAACTGTTTTACCTCCGCCCTTTGTTGAAAGACAAAAAGGGGGAGATGATCATTAGACTTTGAAAACCTCTGATTAAAGGTCTTGGAAGACCTTGCCCTTTTGATTTCTGGTTTTCGGTTGGATGTTTTCTTACTTTAAAATTTTTTGATCCAACATTTGTCTAACCCCTTGCAGGTACTTAGTCTGTCCTTGATTATGATATATTTGTTTGACTAAGTTGCAGGGATGCACAGGTTTTGTCTTTCATCAAGGGGGAGATTGATAACTCCCTCCCTTGATGAAAATCGGAAAAGATGTTCCAAAGGCTTTGACAGGATATTTGGGTCAAAGGCCTTGGAGCGTTAACAGTTGATGAAATACAAAACCTATCTTATTATTCGTATATTATTTTATCTTATTATATACTTCCATTATATTATATATATATATATAACTAACCATTTCAGGAAGTATAAATCAGATTACATCCTTCCTTTTTCTTGTTGAGAAGATCGGTTCAAAAATAGATCATGGCTTCGAAGTGTCCTTAAATAGAAGATCCAAGATCAACCTGTTTGGAAAGAGCCGTTGGAGATCTGGTGATGAAGATCCTCACGCTCCATGCTATCTTCATGCTATTATATAAAGGAAAGGAAGGAGAAGACAGAAGCACAAGTGCTATACACGAGCTTCAATTCATTCAAGCGATCTGTCTTCCAAGTGTCTCTCTGCAAAGCGCTCAAATAGTTTGTTGTTTATTTCAAAGCCTTTGAGAGTCACTATGAGCTTATAGGATATATTTATTTCAAGTGTTACTCGAGAGTTTATAACTCGGGAAGTTGCACTAGGCTATTGATTTGCGAGAGTTAGAGGATTGTACTAGATAGCTGAGAGAGGTGGGGCTCTTCTAGATTGGTCTAGGACTCCAAGGGAACGTGAGTTGACTAGATTGCAATTGTATAGGAGAGAGGCTTCTCGGTGAGCTATTAGGATCCTAAGCTAAGCATTCAATAAAGCCTTTGAATCCTAGGGTTGTGGAAGAACCCTAGGCGGGGACGTAGGCCAGTTGTGCTGAACCTCGTAAACAATTACTCGTGTCCTTTACTTATTTGCTTTACCTTATTTCCGCACTTGGTTCGATTGTCTAACTTTGTGATTCAGGTTTAATCTCAAAGGTTTTGATTCAAGCTTCAAAAGTCTTGAGACTTTCTGCGAAAAACGGGCATACTCTATTCAACCCCCCTTCTAGAGTATTTCTTATTACATTGTTTTTACATTATCGAACCTTCATATATATGTGCCAATTTCGACACCCTAGAGCATCGAATTTTCTAGTTTTTCTAATATCATCAGGGAGCCATTGGAAGTCCTTAGGAAATAACTTTGAGATAAAGGGTTCAATCTGTGTTTGACTTAAGATCTCAGGTTCTCGGGTGAGATAAATCTCTTGTATAGGACTTGCCTTGATAAAAAAAAAATCGGTAGAAAGAGGTTTCTTTTTTTAGGGATATTTTTGGCAGAGGTCTTTGGTACAAAAAGAGCCTCTTGATAAGAAAGAGGAGGATACTGGGAAAGGGACTAAAACTGGTTATGAACTGGGACAATTGATGAACTCGCAGAAACACGCTCATAGTCTTGTGGGACTTGTTTTCTATTGCTGGATTCCATTAGAATGGAATTCTTCGGAATCTCTTATCTACAATTTATAACATTTGCTCAATAACTAAGATTAGGTCAAAATCTGGATCTCTTCTTATCATAGATAGTCTGAACAATGCTCGAAGAAACGGTATTTGTAAATCTTTCTCTATTTATTCTCTCACTTTTTTGAAATGAGGGTTAACAATGATAGTTTTCATGTTTTTCCTTGTAAAACTCTCTTGTAAGAAAACCGGGTAAAGAATTTTTATCTTCTTTTATAAATTCTATTTCGAAATAAAAAACCGAGACTATAGCTTGCCAGCGAGCAAAAATTTGTTTTGAAACTAGATTTTGAACATCCTTTTGTAATATTTCTTTAGTAGATTTACAATCAACTCGTAGTAAAAATTTCTTGTTATAAAGATCGTCTTGGAATTTTGAAATACATAAAACTATAGAAAGTACTTCTTTTTTAATAGTATTGTAATTCTTTTGTGGTCCAGACCATATACCAGAATAATACCTAACTAGGGTTTCTTTAGTCTGTTATGGAAATCTTTGTTTTAGTATTCCTCCCTAGCCTATTTATGAGGCATCTGTTTCTACTATCATATAAGAAGATGGGTGAGGAATATTAATCCAAGGAAGAGTTTTTACCTTTTTTTTATCATACGAACTATTTTTGTATATATTGTTCAGTCCATGGTGGAGGATTTTTCTTAAGTCTTTGAAATAGAAGGGTACATGTTTGTCAGAGATTAGGGAAAAAATCCGATATGTAATGTAAGCATCCTAAGAATCTTTGAAGTTGTGTTTTGTCTTTTATGTCATCTGGGAATTTATTAGCAAATTCTATACTTCTATTTATAGGTCTTATAGTTTGTTAATAACTGTTGTGGCCTAAAAAACTTATTTTAGTTTGGAATAATCTTATTTTTGGGGATGAGACTGATAAACAATTTTTCTTAATAACATATAGCACTACAACAGAAATCACTTTTAGAGAGGAAATGTTTTCTCGTTGAAAAGTGATATTTCGTCACTAAAGCTATTCAGCGAGAAAATATGTTTCCTTTTTAAGTGGTCGTTGAAAGCTCGTCACAAAAAGGTCTAGTGTGGAAATATGAAATCATCGCAAAAAACGTTTAGCGACAAATTTAATATTTGTCGTTGTAAGTCTTTAGAGACTATTAAATTCATCGTAAAATGTAATTATATTTGTCACCAAATAAGCCTACCGATCCCATATTAGTCATTGAATGCACATGACGACAAACTTTAATTCCTCGCAAAAATTGTATATTTCCTCGTTAATGATGATATGAAGTTAAGCCGATATTATTTCGCGACTTATATTTTCATCACAAAAAATTAATAATTTCATTGGAAAAAATGTTAAAGGAATCAAGAATAGTCGCTAAATGTATTTGGTAACATAAAATTCATCACAAATATATTAGTTTCCCCGCGAATAATGAATTACAATTACAAAATTCGATATAAAAATATCATTGACGAGGAAATTATTTGTTCCTACAAGGCATGCTATTGCAATGAGGTTGTATCATGAATTCGGATTTACAACCATTCTATCATCCTGAATCCTGATTTACAACCATTCTATCATCCTGAATCCTGATTTACAACCATTCTATCAGCTTGGAATGAGATACCAACAGATCCAGCTTCAAAAATAATAACCATTTCCATTCATGAACTGTTTTCCATCCTTGAAGAATTGCTTCAAACACATATTAACCATTTCCATGGGAACATCAATTTTCCTTGCGAAAAGCATATTAAGGGAACAAAAGATATCACTTTAGTAATGAGAAATTCTATAACCCAAAAGACCAGCTCTAAGGTTTTAGAGTTCAATTCATCAAGTTCATATGGTCACAAAAAGAATTAAAATGCCTAGAACCCAAAAGACCTGCACTTCAATTGAAGCTACCTTGCAAACACGGATACCACTGCACCAAAGGGAATATTGCCATTGTCCAGCTCAAGGGAATAGTGCCATTGTCCAGCAACAATAAACATTTGCATGACTCATCCTGAGCCCATTGCAGCTCATGGGAATATTGCCATTGTACAACAACAATAAACATTTACCTATAAACACTCATATGGAGCATTTCACTATGCTGAAGTCCTTTCCCAAACTCTATAAGAGCTTTTTTATAAACAAAAACATTACATGCTACATTAAAACAAGCGACATCAAAGAATCAAATCGCTTTTTGATAAACAAAAACATTACATGCTACATTAAAACAAGCGACATCAAAGAATCAAATCGGAACATGTGTCGCAAGAGGCATGGGCTAGGTTAACTCTCATATGAGCAATGATTTATTCTCTATTGAAACACACAAAGAAAAAGGAAGATAAAATAGAGGTACTGAAGCTAACTTACTCTTTTATGATTGTAAGCATCCCTCCCAAAGAGCTTGGCTCATTTATATGAGTGCATCCAAGATTTGTATCTGTTGCTCAGCAAATCTCATCTTCTGCTTCCAAGCAAATGAATCTGTTAACACTTGCAAATATAAATACTAATGTATACTTAAGTAGAACTCATCCTAAAGGTAGAAAGGATAACAAGTCTTGTATATTCTATCTTACTTGTAGATAATCGTTTCTTAACCAACATTCAAGTATATAAGCCTTACATTCTCATCTTTACGCCTCCCTTGTCTTGATTATCGATGTTGGAAAAATACAGAGAATCAAATCATATCCACATCACCGCAACCAAGCACCAAATCATTTTAATCCAAATTCAAAAGAAGAAAAGGCCCTAATCTACCAGAACATCACAGACTTAGGCACGATCCTCCTAAACAATAATAAACTGCAACACCCAAAAAAATGAAAAGAAAAAAGAAGAAACTTAGAGAGGAACCACATAATACATTTTGCCTTAGGCTACCTTGATCTTCATTTGAAATCCTACATTCAATTGACCACTTCATCTTCACAAGATAACCTCGAATATTAAGTTGATGCAACATTAATTACACTACATAAAATTCAAAATATATTTTTTAAAGTAATAAGTTCTAAAGAAGACAGATCTAGACTGGAGAGAGGAGAGGCATTTCTTTAGAGTGTATCGGCAATTCAGATAATATCGTATGAGTAGATGAAATACCCAATCAGTCGCTTCCCTCCGAAGATAACCTTATAAATTCACAAGATAGAAAACAAGTCGGATAAGTAAAATTAAAGAAATAAAAGGATGTCAAGAGAAGCATGAAGAGATTTTGGAAGCAAGAGATACCTTGATCCATTTGATCAGATAAAGGAAGAAAATGAATGAAGGAGAAAATGAATGAAGGATCCATCAATAACATAAGGAAGATTTCCTGTTGGCTTCACCATAAACAAAGAGTTTATGTGGACAACGGTCAAGCTCTACGAATAAAAAATGTCAAATAAGCAGAGAAGAACTGAAACTCAACAGACATTTCACTCTCAATATGTTGAAATCTAGGTCATTTTATCAAGCACCTAATATGTATTCACTCTCCTTCAGTCCTCAACTTTATATTATCAATAATTCAATATAAAAAATATAATTAACAAAAGCTGAGTTCAAAGTCGCTTACATACAACTATGAATCGACACAACTTTTAGGGTTGTGCAGTTCAAATTCCATAAGCTGAATAATGTTTCAATTGTCACAGATTCCAATCCTAGGCATAATAGATAAAGCTTTGATAAACTAAAAGTTCAATCACTTCTATCCATAATAGAAAATGCCCAAAAATGAAATTTCAGCAGAACCTTGTTCAACTTTGGAATTAATAAACAAAATTTCAGGAAAACCTAAAATCACAATAGAGGTACTTGGTGGTGGTTTCCGAAGGGTGGTTCCGAAATTGAAATAGTAGGTAGCTCATGGTGGAGGAGAGATAGGGAGAAGCAGGTATTGTTACCGATGTCTGTACTAAAGCAATCGAACTAGAGGAAGCAAGAGGCAACGAACTCGGATCTGGCGCCGACTGGCCCTTCAGCGTCGACGTCTTCCTCTGTCACGTGTCCCCTAGAGGAACAATAACCATGGACTTCGAGATATTGAGAAACTGAAGGCGAGGGCAGGAGAGGAATGTCGATCGAGATCGAGAGAGAGTAATAGAGAGTTAGAGGGACGAGAGTCAGATCTGGTCAAGAAAAAATAGTAATATCATTTTTGAAATATGCAATGTTGAAAAAAATAGTAGCATCACTCTATTTTCTTGACCGATATTAAAATATTTTTTAAAAAATAAATAAATTAAAAGCCCAAAATTAAAATAAAAAGCTTAAAATAGACTAAAGGTTGAAACTTTACAACTTTTATCCACGACCCCCAAACCACTTATTCGATCCCCATCCCGGCTATTCCTCTCATCTTTGCCATTCCTAATGATGCTAACCCCTCTCTTATGTAAGTGGCTGACCCTTACTTGATCCCTGGGGTAAAAGATCTCCACCACAAGCTTAATGAGTATAGCTTGGTGGGCGCTTTGTGCAAGCTCCGGTTGAGATCAAGCAAGTGGGAGGTAAAATGAAAACTGATTGGAAAAATCTTAAGGGTAGTTGGGGCCTAGATACCATTGGCAATGAGTGGTACATCTTCAGATTCGCCAACAGGGAGGATCGGGCCATGGTGTGGTCTAACCGGCCTTACCATGTCCAGGGATCCCTCCTAGCTCTGTATCCATGGACGGACTCTTTCAATCCAATGGAGGAGGATACACTCACAACAGATGTTTGGATCAGAATCCTGGGTCTTCCTCACCAATTCTACACTACAGAGGCGATAGCTTACATTCTTGAAGCTGGTGATGTGGGCACTTTGATGAGGTGGTTAACATCCACAACAAAATGAGATTTGCCCGAGCTTGCATCAAGGTTTCTCTCCTCTCTAAACTTGTTACTTTGATCTATATTAGAAAGAATGATACTGAATCCATTATACTCTGGGTTTGGTATGAGGATTTTTCTGATGGGTGTGGTTGCTGTGGGGGATATGACCACATTTATGAGGATTGTCCCCTTAATGCTCCTAGACTTAGAAAGTTTAGCCTGATTTTGGAAGAAAACCCTCAAATGGATCTGCTTGTTCACTCTCCTACTACAAATATATCCAGAAACCCCTCGGAAAACAGAAACATGGGAGGTGGCAGCGCCTTTGTTCCCTACTCTCATGCTGAAGAAGCTCTAGTTGCTCAAACCATGACTCCTAGACAAGGTGACTTTGGCTTGCTTCCTTCCTCTAGCTTTGTCCAGTGTAACCCCATGCTCTCTCATCTTCCCAACACTAGTGCCAGCTACTCTAATGACCTTATCAATCAGCTCATAACCCTCAATAATGCTCATGTGGCTAAGCTTTCTGTTGAGAGTAGCACTACTCCCTTCACTATAGCCCCTTCTATTCTCCACACCATCCTCTCTGCCAACAGTGCTGCTACTGGCAACAACAACTACTTAGTGGAGGAAACCTTAGAAGAGCTGCTCAGAGCGCAGTATAAGGGCAAGATGATAGCAACTGGTGAAGAGACTGAAGAATCTAGGTTTTCCATCAGGTCAGACAACACTATGGTTAAAAAGATGGGAGGCATTGTTATTAGCAATAATGAAGAGGAAGCCAACAACAATGGGAGTGAAGCTGTCAAACGCAGAGATGAAGAAGAGAATAGTGAAGCCTCATCCCCAGCAATGAAGAAGTCAAGGAAGAAGAAGAACTGATGACCAACTCTCAACATCATCTATGGAGTGGGGGGATCCATCACAACCTTTATGCTCTCTATTTAAATAATTCCCTTCTTATTACTGTTACGAACAATTGCTTTATGCTCTGCTTGCTTTGTTTGATGGATTATAATCCTAACACTATCTATGCTTCTTGGAATGGAGGTTCTCCATATTTTTCTCCTGAAGACCTCCAGGCCCAAGAATACTTATCGGCTGTGGTTTTCCTTTACTTGTTTTTCTTGCTTTCCCTTCCTTTTATTCTTTTATTCTTTTTTTTTTCCTGGTTGTTTTGTTACTTGTGTGGAAGGCTTGCGGCCTAACCCTGTGTAGGTTGCAGAAATACCTTACTGAAGACTCCCAATGCCAGGCAGGTATACTCCTATTTCCTTCTCTTCTCAAAAACTTCAAGCGCCCCAGTGAAACCTCTGGTTCTCAGTGGCTGGTTAGCTGCCCCAAACCAATAAATCAAACATTTAAAAAAAAAAAATTCTCCTCAAAACTAGTCCTCTTGCAAGCATCAGCTACACTGGTAAGCAACTTCTACATGACCAGAATCACAAGGTGCAAACAAGATGGCATGGACTAAAGGCTTCGAAGTGGACAAGTATACGAGACTACAAGGCCATAGCTAGGAAACCTATTTCAACTTTCAATACACATTGTTGTAAGCATGCTAAGAAATATATGATTTATCAAGTGAATATGAATTATTGTATATGTAAGCTTTTGTGTAAATGCTCTCATGAGATTCATAATAAAGCTGGTGACTATGGCAATCATTTATATGATTAATATAGAATATTGGAATGTCAGGGGTACCAAAAGGACACTCTTGTGGCAAGAGATCAATCACTTTAGATTCACTAATGACATTGACATCCTAATCTTATCTCAAACAAAATATGTGCAAGGTCCTTTGGATGACCAAATCAAAACCTCAGGATTCCATAAGGCTCTCCATGTATCGGCTTCTGGCCACAAAGGTGGTATGTGGATGCTTACCAAAACAAAAATAGAAGAAATGAGTCTTGTTCTTGAACTGCATCAAATAACCATTCTGATCAAGGTAACCACCGAAAAACATGATCGACTCTTACTCTTTGTTTATGCTCCGTCGCTTGAAGGTGAAAAGGAAAAGTTCTGGCAAGAAATGTATCAACTAATCTAAAACATCAGCTTCCTGTTCTGATTATCGGTGATCTGAATGACATAGAAACTGATACAGAAAAAATTGGTGGCATCACTCCTAATACCAATAGATTTAGAAGAAATAAAAACATTAAAGAAGAACTCAGTTTACAAACTCTCCCCTTATCAGGCTCACCATTCACTTGGAGGAAGAGCAAAAAGTTAATTAACAAAAATTATGAGCGCCTAGATAGGATCCTAGCTCACCAACATATTTTAACCTGGTTCCCCGATCTCTGTACCAAACATCACCAATTCTCGAGCTCGAATCATGCTCCTAACTCTCTTCAACTAGGCTCACACCCAAAGAGAAAAGGCTCTCCCTTTAGGTTTGAGATGGCTTGGACGACTAATGTCGCTCCTGAAAGTATGATTCAAAGAGTTTTGAGCTATAAGATAACTCGCTCTTTTGGTTTCAAGCTTTTACAGAAGCAAAAACTTTTGAAGCAACACATAAAGAGATTGTGCAAAGCTAATCCTAGTAATATCATGAAGCAAATGTCTAAGGTAGAGTATCAAATTAAATCCCTTCAGGACAGATTGCCCTGGGGAGGAAACTCTACCTCGGAAGGTCAAAAACTGGCAAGGTTAGAACATAAATGTTACATGTTGCTTGAATACAATTATAAATTCTGGAAACAGAGAGCTAAAACCAAACATCTACAATTGGGTGATAGGAAGACTAATTTTTTTTTCCAAGTTACAACTAGAATTAAAAACTTCAAAAGATCGACTAAGTCCTTCACAACCAAGCAGAATGTGATTCTAACAGACCAAGACTTAATTACAGAACACATTACTGCTGAAATGTCAGAAAGGTTCATAGGTTCTAATCAAGCCAATGTTGATGCTAATCATGTTTGGAATATTCAACCTCAAATAACTACGGAGGAAAATATTAATCTTGTCTCCCAACCTACTAATAAAGAAATCAAAACCACCCTCTTCAGCATGGCAGATGATAAATCACCAAAACCAGATGGATATCCTCCAGAATTCTATAAACGCTATTGGAATATTATAGGTCAATCCCTATGCAAAGCTGTCAAAGTTTTCTTCCACTCGGGTCAGATGTTATCAAAAGTAAACCAAACTTTTATAGCCCTAATCCGAAAAGTTGACAATCCCACCGCTATAAATCATTACAGGCCCATTAGCCTCTGTAATACAATCTATAAAGTCATCTATAAAATTATAGCAAACCGACTGAAACCAATTCTGCCCAAGCTAATCAACCCTTTCCAAGGAGCCTTCGTGGAAGGTAGATCAATACAAGATAATACACTAATAGCTCACGAGATCTTTCATACATTCCATAAACAAAAAGGAAAAAAAAAAAGGTTTTATGGCTCTTAAACTAGATAAGGAAAAAGCTTATGACAAGTTAAACTGGAATTACATTAAAGCTGTATTATACAAATTTGGATTTCATGAGACTTGGATTAACTAGGTTATGAAATGTATCTCATCTACCTCCTTCTCCGTTCTGATTAATAACACACCTGGCCCTCAATTTAAACCTAATAGAGGTATCAGACAAGGTGACCCTCTAGCCCCTTACCTTTTCGTACTAGTCATGGAAGGTCTTTCCAGGGAACTACATAAAGAGTATCTTCTCGAGGATGTCTTAATTGGCATTAAACTAACAAAAAATGGCACCACCATACCGTTCTTAACCTTGCAGATGATACAATATATTTGCAAAAGCAGCCCACACCAGCTTAAAAACAGTCCAGAATGTTTTAAATAACTTTTCGAATGCTTCAGGTTTGATTACAAACTATAACAAGAGCTCTTTGCAATGCTCTATGAATGTTAATCCTAACTTGGTAAGGGATTTGGTGTCACACATGGGTATCCCGATTTCTACTACCATAGAAAAATACCTTGGCATTCCTCTAGTTAATAGAAGGATTAAAAATTGTGTGTTTGACGATGCAATTTAGAACATGAAAAAACAACTCTCAAAATGGAAAGCTTCTACCCTCTCTCAAGCAGGCATAACTGTCCTAATCCAGTCAAACTTAAGCTCCAAAACTAACTACTTAATGCAAAACTTCCTACTACCAAAAGGCGTCCTTAACCAAATGGACCAAATTAATAGAAACTTCTTTTGGAATAAGTCTCCAACAGAAAAATACAACCCCCCTGATCAACTGGGATACCATTTGCAAAAGTAAATTGCTTGGAGGCCTAGGCCTGAAGAAAGCAGAAGATTTAAATATAGCACTTCAAATGAAGCTTATGTGGAAAATTTAAAAAAATGACAATAGCATTTGGGTCAAAGTCATAAAGGAAAAATATCTTCAACAAGAAAGCATAATGAACCTCACCAAAAAAGATGTTTCGTGGCAATTTGGAAGGCTACTCACTTTAAGGAAAAAAATTTGAGGATGGGCTATTGTGGGTAGTGGGTAATGGCTCGGATATAAATGTATGAGAAGACAACTGGATCCCATCGACCAGGTTGAGTAATTACAAAGGTACAAATGACCCCAACATGACTACTGACTCTTTTATTAGTGACAGGCGGCAATGGAAAGAAGATGAGCTAAGGCAAACCTTCCCTCAAGGAATTATAGACAAGATACTGCAGATAAAAATCCCCCATTGGCAGACTCAAGATAAGCTGATCTAGAGTCCGGACCCAGAAGGTAACTTCACAACCAGGTCGGTGAAGAAAAGTGTGTCTACACAACATCAAGGTCCAGGCTCTCAGAACTGGATCTGGAAGCTTAAGGTCCCCCCACGCATCAAAAACCTCCTTTGGAAGATCGTGATTGATGGTCTTCCAACGTCTGACGTACTCAATAGGTACGTTAATAGAGTTCCCAACCAATGCTCTCTCTGCGGTCATACAAATGAAGATGCTGCTCACCTATTCACTAAATGCACCTTTTCAAGGGAAGTCATAGCCCAATATGAGTAGACAACAGGTTTTTATTGACACAACCTTAACCTACAGGGCCAGTTGAGTGAAAATTTATATCGCATCTTGATAATGCATATCTTAGATAGTCATTATAGGCATGTTTGGTTTAGTTAGGTTGCATTTCGTTCAAACTTTGTAGTTAATTTGCATCTTGTGATTATTCTAGAAGAATTCGGATTCTGCGCAAATTTTGTGTTTATTTCGCAGATTGAATCTGAATACAATTGGGAGATGCAATAACTTGGAAAGAAGTACAAGAGACATTTGCATGGAGCACTTGAAGCAAGGAATGAAGAAACAAGCTTGGAGCTGCTCTCGCATTCGAGCAAGAAGAGCCGGCGGAGAGACATGCCGCGGCCGCAGCAGAGCAACTAAGCAGCGGGTTTGGAAGAGCCGCAGTCGCAGCATTGTTCGGCAACGCGGCGTCGATTTGTTTAATGAAACCCTAGTTTTGTTATTTTTGTTCCATGGCCGACTAGACTTATTAAAAGGTCGATTTATGTTTATTTTCATTGACTTCTATTCTATTCCACGTTCTATGAGACAATTAGAGATTGAGCGATGTCTTCCATGAGGAACTAAACTCATCTGTTCTGCCTATAATTTGAATCTTTATTTGGATTGATTGTGAGTTTCTAATTCTCGTTCCTTGTTTCCTATATTTGAATGCTTCAACTTCTTTGTGCTTGATTGTCTATTGTTTTATTCTATCTATCCTGCGTAACTAGTTAGAATCAATTCAATTGTTAAGGTTTCGTAGATTCCCGATTGTGAACCTTAACCTAAGTAGCAAACTTGTTCCTTAGGGCTGATTGAACTAATTGAATGAGTAGGAAGTTGGATGTGTTGTTAAATCCCTCTTTAGGGACTACAAATACCTTGGCTAACCTCTGGCCTTAAAGCTATCAATTGGGTTAAATCCTTCTTTAGGAATTGTTCGATTGATAAGGGTTTCTAGGACTGATTGAACTAGTAACTATATTAGGTCGGGACAAGGGCCTTCGTAGGAAAATTAATAGGATGAGAAGAAGTTACGAGGATCGTGTCAACCAAATAAAGTGGAAAATTGTAGGTAGAACTGCTTCTCGTAATTGTTTGAATCAAATTCATTTACTTTGCTTTCACCAATCCGCTTTGATTAAAGGCGGATCTTTTTCACTCATAAAACCCCCCTTTTTGGTTGCTTGATTGACATCTAAATCACACTTGAATAGCGAATTTCCCCGTGGGATTGACATCTTGCTTATTGCTATACTAGTTATAAGTTTGAGTTTATTTTGACGGATCAACCAGAGGTTTTCCCTCCGTCAAATTTGGCACCGTTGCCAGGGAAATTTATTGATTCTTGTGTGTTTTCAGTGCTGATTTTTGGTGTGGACCATCTTATATGGTCCATACACGTGCTACTAATTCTTCTTTATTGCCGTTTGATTCAGAGATTGAAAGGACCCTTGCCACTTTAAGGCGAGAAACTCATAATCGCTTCTGCAAGCTCCCTTTTGATCAAGGAGAAAGCACTGAAGAGATGGCTAACGACGCAAATCGTACTCTAAATGAGCTTACTACTCCTGATCTGGCACAACAACCCTTAGCAATCCAATTCCCTGCACTTGGGGAAGGAGTAAACTTTGATATGAAATCTGGGGTAATTCATCTGTTACCCAAGTTCCATGGTTTGAGTGGGGAGGACCCCCACAAGCATCTGTCTGAGTTCCATACTGTGGTAGTTGAGATGAAACCTGAGAACGTCACTGCAGAGCAAATCAAGCTGAGAGCTTTTCCCTTCTCTTTGAAGGATGATGCGAATGAGTGGTTCTTCTATCTACCACCTCGATCTATTACTACTTGGGCTGAGATGAAGAGAGTCTTCCTAGAGATGTACTTCCCTGCAACAAAGCTAAATGCCTTGAAAAGGTCAATCAGCAGCATCGTAAATGATTCGTAATGAACTACAAGCCCTCACACAATTCGTAATGAACGACAAGCCCTCACACAACCTCGATCAGGCAAGTGCACCTTATGGAAAGGCACTACAAGCCCTCACACAATTCGTAATGAACCAGGTTGAACGCACAAAGAACTTAGAGATTTTCACTAAGAATTCGTAATGAACCAAGGTAAACGATCTAAGAACTTGGAGAATCAGATGAGTCAAATCATTCAATTGCTAAGTGCAAAAGAGGCAAATGACTCAGGGAAGCTCCCATCGCAAATGATTGAGAATCCCAGGGAGAATGTCAGTGCAATAATGCTTAGGAGTGGTAAGGAACTGATAGTGATTGTCACACCTCAAAAAGACGATGAGGAAATCATGGACAAAGAAATCGAAGTAATAGACGAAGAGAACGGGAGCAGTACGGTGCGGCGGCCGCAACAACAATGCCGCAGTCGCGGCACATCAAATGAGCTGCACCCATGATGTCTCTAAAGTAGCCATGTTTTGTGCATATTTTAGTTCCATATTCTATACACTTTTGCATATTTCGGTTTGGGAATATGTCGAATTTATGTAGTTTGTGCTTATTTGCGAGAAATGGAGATCTACATAAGTTTTGGTTTAATATTGCAGAATATGGAGCCATTTCAGGAGAAAACCAAGAAGCAGAGACGGGAGCTCAAATCTACTCGATATCGACAACCCTTGTCTAGGAACAACCTGATCGAGAAGCATCATGTTGAGGAGCTGAAGACGAGCCAAATCGACTCCAGAACATTACTCGAGATCAAGTACTATACTCGAGATCGACTAAGCATTGAAGACCCACCCGGAGTCGATGAGAGCCTACCCGAGGATGCCGAGGAGTGCTACCCGACCTGGCTAGGCACCCGGACACCACAACTCGATATCGAGGACTTTCCTCGATGTCGACAAAGCCAAGCACCTGGCCGAGCATATCGAGAAGAGTTGCTCGACAACACCAGAAAACCTAGTCGATGAGCCCACCTTACTCGAGATCGAGTATGTTACTCGAGATCGAGGACTCCCCAGTAGCCAGAGTCCGAGCCAGTTCGAGGAAGAGCAACCCGAGATGCCGAGCCACTGAAGTCGATGACCACCCAACTCAAGATCGAGGAAAACTTCTCGAGATGGAGGAAATCTTCCGGAGACGCGTAACGTGGTTTAAGCTGTCCTACTCGGATTGGGATTCCTTGGGGTCGAAGATTGGCGAGTCTATCCGATTCTATCAAGTTCCATCATGGAGAAAAAGATTTATCTACTTGCGACTTTTAGATATAATTCCCTTTTTAGATTTAATTATGTTATTCCATTTATTTATCTTTAAAGCTTTTAGATATAGATTTAGATATAGGTAGATATTTCTATCCTTGAATAGCAAGGAGTAGAAGGCTATAAATAAAGCCCATGGGGCTGATTTTAGGAATCATTCAATTCAGAAGGTAGAGAGGGAGTTCACAGAGAGGGTTTAGGAGTTCGAAGGTTTTAGGGTTTTGGCATTCAACGAAAGTTGGATTGCCGGGATTGTAAAGGCTTTGAATTTAGTTTAATGCAAGTTTCTTTTCATCAATCAATGTCTGAGGTTGCAATGAAGCGCGAGTAGTCCAACCACTTCTAGGGTCGGGGCGAGCCCGACGATAGCCATGCGTGTTTGAGGTAAAGATCCGACCTTTATCATGTTTTGAGCATCTACTACTTGTTATGTGTTTATTACCCATCTAATTGAGGTCCATGCTAACAACTTGAATTGTAAACATAAAATCGGTAGAGACAATTAGGGTTTCTTGAAAGAGTTGTCTAATTGTTGGAAAAGGCGAAAGCTTAGTCCTTTGATGCGAATTATATGATTATCTGTTTTATTCTTGCCTTATGCATGCTTGGTTATTGTTGTTGCAAACCTCAATCTTGGAAGTCTTTTACATACAGTTTAGTTCGAAATCCCAAAGCACTTGTCTTTACTTTATTTTGTTTTTATTCTCTGTCTTACTCGATCTCGAATTGTACTCTTCGATCTCGAGTTACTGATCTTCGATTCCAGAATCGCCGTAGCTTCTGTGTGCAGGAACTCGACAAAGCCAACTCGACCAAGACGACTCTACTCGATCTCGAGTAAGACTAGTTGAGATCGACTAAGGCATGTGCCTGCTGCTGCACTGTTCGAATGTCCGATCTTCTGTCATGTAACTGTACTCGAGATCTAGGACCCCTGTTGTCGACTTCTGTCCGTAAGATTTCTCCACTGCCTAGGATCCGCTGACACGCTTCCTCGTGGATCGATCCTGACTTTCCACTACTGCATCAGGAGGAGGTCTTGTAATTATTTGCAAGGGACGGAATCTGGTTTGCTGTGATTTATTTATATTTTAATTTGCATACTCGATTTCCTCCTACAAGAACCCACAGCAAGATGTCGCGCCCGCCGCCAGTGTCGTCGTCGAACCTTCGGTGTCAGGTACGTTGTTTTCGTCTTCTTCCCCTTCTTCTTCTTCTTCTTCTTCCCCTCTTCATCCTCCTTCTTCTTCTCCTTCCTCTTCTTCTCTACCTATGGAGACTCCAAAGCTGGTTCCACCATTTTCGAAAGCCCTGAAGGATACACGAAGGTATGAGAATGATAAGGAAATCTTTTAGACGTTCAGCAAGTGCGAGGTAAATATTCCTTCACTCAAATTGATTAAGAGCATTCCTAGATATGGTAAATTTTTGAAGGAATTGTGCACCATCAAGAAGAAGAAAAGTTTGAAAAAGAAGGAAAAGGTAAGCTTGAATGAAAATGTCTCTGCTGTGTTGCAAAAGAAATTGCCTGAAAAATGTGGAGAACCAGGTATGTTTACAATTCCATGTGCAATTGGGAATACTAGATTCAAACAAGCCATGCTAGATCTAGAAGCCTCAATTAATGTTATTCTTTGGGTTTGGGTGTTCTGACTGAGACTGGGGTTACAGTGCAACTTGCTGATCGATCACAAATCAGGCCAAGAGGCGTTGTTGAAGATGTTTTGGTTATGGTGGATGATTTGTTTTTCCTTGTTGATTTCTTTGTTTTAGATATGGAGCAGGGAGCCCCAGAAACATCCATTATACTAGGAAGACCATTCCTGAAAACTGCGAAAATGAAAATTGATTGTTGTGGGGGTTTATTGACTATGGAGTTTGATGGAAGAAAGATAGAATTCTCTCTCTTTAATCATGCTAAGCTTTCTCCTGAAAATTCTTTAGATATGCCTATTGCTAACAATATTGATCGCAACAATAATTTTCGTGATTTGTTAGAGACACCTAAGGAAAATAGTTTATGAAAATTTGAGCCCCCTAACAAATTGAAACCTTTTGTGATTTCAGGACAACCCCTAGGACTAGCTCAAGGAGAGAAGCTAAGGGTCATGGATGAATGCTTGGACAGAAAGCTACACCTTCCAAAGGTGCCCGCACTTGTCAATGAGATGACAGGTGTAGGTGACCCTGGTGGAGGAACCTAGGCCAATTAAGGGCCATTACGTCGAGCCAACGACTTGAAACAAAGGCGCTTCTCGGGAGGCAACCCGAGGTAAGTTTACTGTTTCATTGAGGATAATGAAAACTCTATGTGTGGCGGAGAGGAATTCTGTATATATAGTGCGTATAGGAGATCATATTTAAATTTATGCACACTTCTGCACCATGTTTAATTTATGTAATCATTTTTTAAATTTTTTTGTTTATTTTTTCGTATTAATTTTTTTTTTTCGAAAAATCCAAAAATAATCATGCATTGCATCCATATGTGTTATTCAAATACCCATCTGGCTTAGTTTGTCCTCTAATTTAAATTTCAAGCATGATCATATATATAAATCCCATGGAGTTTTGGATGTTTTGGCCTTATCTATATTTGTTTTTTGTGGAACATGAGCTAGAAAATATAATTGAGCATGTATGATTGAGTTAAAGTATGATTGAAGTCCTAAAAACATGACCTTGTGAGAATGTTTAGCCTTATTTGAAACCTTTTGCTCAATTGTGTGAATTACTCCCCTTGTGTGCTACCTCTTGGCATTGACTGTAGTATCTATTTTTCAAGACCGACTCACATGTTTGTTGCTAGCGGAGTTTATATTTATATTTTGAGTCTTTTGTTTGAATTTGTGCATACTTAGTGAAATAAGGTGGTAATGGTTGATGCACTTAGTAACCGGGTCTACGTATGACACCCATGGGTATGATTCGCGCAAAACGGTGATGAAAACTATCCACTAGGAAAGAAAGCTTGATCATTGAGTAACCAGGTTCATTCATGACACCCGTGTTTGCAACTTGCATCAAAAGATGTTCAAGTAGACTTCATATTAGTAGGTTGAGGCGTTGATAGACCGGGGCCATTCATTACACCCATGTTTGCGCCTTGCGTAAGGAAAGCATGACGGGATAAAAATCGTTGATTCCCAATCAAATAGTTCCCACTCTCACAAATTAGTATAATTGGCAAGAAAGGGGTCGAATCCTCGGGAGATTTAAGATTTCACAATGCAATTTGATCACCAACAAGTAACAAAAGTGGGAAAAGATGCGACTTTTAAATAAGAACAAGTAAAGTAAAGTAAAGATGGAATTTTGTTGTAAAATCAAGAGTAGAGAACGGCTCCACCCACGAATTCTTTGACATTGGTTGGCTTATCGATCATCGAATTCTTTTCAAGCTATTAACTTTCCTACAAATTCCTCTCGTCTTGGTTTATATGGATTGAAAGTCCTACGAGTCCAATTAATCCCTTACACCTCAATGCAATCATAACACGGTTAAGATTTAACAAGGAGATAGCACAATATCCCAAGAACTTGAGCACATAAGTAACACCAATTAAACACGGTAAATCGATGTTTAAGATATATGTCAACTTCCTACATAATCATCCTTCAAACACGGAATCCACAATCTTATGCATGCTACTATAGAAATAACGCAAATACAAAAGCATTAAATCTTAGCACGAAATCAATATTATCAAGTCGGCCAAGCAAGATAACATCAATAACATAACAATAAACACAAGGAAGTTGAAGGAATTATAATAGAGGAAAGATAACTTGAATTGAAAACTCACAATTCACCAACCAAGTCTCCGAAAACGTAGGCGAAACACTAGGAAAATTAGCCGCTCATGGCTTACCTAAGCTCTCTTCTCTTCTATGGTGATTGCTCCAATTGAAAACTTCATTAAACTAAGCCTAGAACATCCTATTTATAAGCCTAATGTCTTCTATAAAAGGTAGATAAAAGATAGATAAAAGATAGAAATTTCCTAAACAAACTTGATCAAAGATAGAACTTTCCTAAATTAATTCAGCGTCGGATTCCGCTGGCAGCGAGAAATTTCCGCTGGCAGCGAATGGCCTTGATTGAGCTTCTGTTGGATTTCCGCTACCAACTCGCTGGCACACTCGCTGGAAGCGACTTTTCCATGCCTTAGAATTTTTTTCATCCTCTTCGAGTCCTTCCTTCCGCTTCCGCGAGACACTGAACTCGCTGCCGCGAGCTGGGGCTTCCGCTGCCGCGAGATCTCAAACTCGCTGGGGCGAGTTCTCCCTTCCGCAGCCGCGAGTGGCCGAAGCTTCGTCCCCCTGATGATTTTCGCTGGCAGCGGAATTTTCCGCGGCAGCGGACGTCTCACTGCAGCGGAACCAGTCGCTGGCAGCGGACTCGCTTGCCCTTCCTCTCTCGCTGGCTCTCTCTTCCCGCGGGCTCTCTCTCGCTGGCTCTGTCGGGCTCCATGCTTTTGGTTCCACTCGCTGCCAGCGAATGAAATTCCGCTGGCAGCGAAATCTGCCCAGGAACTTGATTCTTCATTGTTCTTCCTTCGTTCTTTATCTTCTCCTTTCTTTCTCTTCTTAGCTTGATTTCTTGACTTCACTTGGCCATGTTTAACAGCTTTCCCTTGCTTTCCACCATGTCGGGTCTACGATTCTGCATAATTCAACCGAAATAGCGTAGATTCCGAACTTTTCCACAAAAAAAGAGTTTAATCTAAATTAACACTAAAACATGCATATTCTACAATGTAAATGCAACTAAATTATCCTATAATGCCCATTAGAAATGTGCATTATCAAAGCACCAAGACAAGAAAATAAATAGAAAGGAAAAAAAAAAAAAAGAGAATGTCACATCTTATTTAGTTTTCTTTATTGTGTCTCACAAGTAATGACATTTCGGTAGATATTTGGTGATATGGTGATCAATGTCTATGAGTTTAGTGCATGTTGGTTTGAGTTGAGAGTTACACCTTAAAGCCTAAACACATGAGTGAAACACATATTTCTGGTGAGGTTGGATGATGTCTACTATTAAGTTTTGATCACTGGAATACATGTTATGACGTTTGTTTGCTTGGTTTATGTTTTCACTTGCTGTGATGTTGCTTTTTGATGAGGTTGAAACTTGAACGGATTTCATGTGGGATGCATTGATTCATGTTCATTCTATCATTGCTTGAGGACAAGCAAAGGTTAAGTGTGGGGGAATTTGATAATGCATATCTTAGATAGTCATTATAGGCATGTTTGGTTTAGTTAGGTTGCATTTTGTTCATACTTTGTAGTTGATTTGCATCTTGTGATTATTCTAGAAGAATTCGGATTCTGCGCAAATTTTGTGTTTATTTCGCAGATTGAATCTGAATACAATAGGGAGATGCAATAACTTGGAGAGAAGTACAAGAGACATTTGCATGCAGCACTTGAAGCAAGGAATGAAGAAACAAGCTTGGAGCTGCTCTCGCATTCAAGAAAGAAGAGCCGGCAGAGAGACATGCCGCGGCCGCAGCAGGTGTGCCGCGGCCACAGCAGAGCAACTAAGCAGTGGGTTTGGAAGAGTCGCGGCCGCAACATTGTTCGGCAGCGCGGCGTCGTTTTGTTTAATGAAACCCTAGTTTTGTTATTTTTGTTCCATGACCGACGAGACTTATTAAAATGCCGATTTATGTTTATTTTCATTGACTTCTATACTATTCCACGTTCTATCAGACAATTAGAGATTGAGCGATGTCTTCCATGAGGAACTAAACTCATCTGTTCTGCCTATAATTTGAAGCTTTATTTTGATTGATTGTGAGTTTCTAATTCTCGTTCCTTGTTTCCTATATTTGAATGCTTCAACTTCTTTGTGCTTGATTTTCTATTGTTTTATTCTATCTAGTCTGCGCAACTAGTTAGAATCAATTCAATTGCTAAGGTTTTGTAGATTCCTGATTGTGAACCTTAACCTAAGTAGAAAACTTGTTCCTTTAGGGCTGATTGAACTAATTGAATGAGTAGGAAGTTGGATGTGTTGTTAAATCCCTCTTTAGGGAGTGCAAACACCTTGGCTAATCTCTCGCCTTAAAGCTATCAGTTGGGTTAAATCCTTCTTTAGGAACTGTTCGATTGATAAGGGTTTCTAGGACTGATTGGACTAGTAAATATATTAGGTCGGGACAAGGGCATTCGTAGGAAACTTAATAGGACGAGAAGAAGTTACGAGGATCGTGTCAACCAAATAAAGTGGAAAATTGTAGGTAAAACTGCTTCTCATAATTGTTTGAATCAAATTCATTTACTTCGCTTTCACCAATCCGCTTTGATTAAAGGCAGATCTTTTTCACTCATAAAACCCCCCCTTTTGGTTACTTGATTGGCATCTAAATCACAATTGAATAGCGAATTTCCCCGTGGGATCGACATCTTGCTTATTTCTATACTAGTTATAAGTTTGAGTTTATTTTGACGGATCGACCACAGGTTTTCCCTCCGTCACATCTACACTACTAATACTAACTTTATCAATCTAGTTTTTATATGGCAATCAATTTAGAATGTTAGGATTGATAAAATCTTCAGGTTCAAAGATCCGAGTGGAACCTCCAGGCTGATCCAGGTTATAATTCAGGGCATCAAAGACTGGACTATGATGGATCAACCAAACACAGAACAACAACCAAACATAAGAAGAAGGGTGAGAGCCAAATGGACCAGACCACCTAGGACTATCTACAAAATTAATGTAGATGGTTCTTTTATCAAATCTGGCAAATGCCAGACTCGGGGAATCATTCGTGATTCTGTAGATAATATTATTGACATATTTTCTGAAGAAGCCAATGTTGGATCAACTATCCAAACAGAAGCCTCTGTAATGATTCTAGGTCTTCAAAGAGCGAGACAGATGGGTTTAAATTGTCTAGAGGCAGTGGGTTGAGGAGTTGAGGGGAACTGGAAAAGGAACGACAGACATGAGCATTGATTTAGATGAGAAGACCAAAATAGCCCTCTATAGGAAAAAATAAACAATTTTAAATTCAAACTCTAGGGGGTAAATTAGTTATTACACGCAAGAATTCCTTTCACCCGTTGATCCAATTCACTTAAACGTCTGAGATTATTTAGAAGACAAAATAGGTGGGTCCAGCTGAGAGTTATTCTAGATATCTACCGACTTTAAGATTACAAACAACTAAAAGACACTTGAACAACTAATCCTACTGGCGTTCATCCATTGTCATCACTAATAATTGCGAGATGAATCACAAATCAAAATTTGTACAAGCTATAATCAAAAGGTCTAATTCGGAATTCAAAGACGAACCAGATTGAAGAGGGGCACGGATTAAAGTCAATGGCGCCTGCTAGTGCACGGCATTGAACGAAGGCGGCGAAATCGTCTAGTTGGTGAAACGAATAACAAGAGAAATCCAAGAAAAAGAAGAACATATTCAAGCTCTTACAAAGAAGCATAAGGGTGGTTTCTCCATCCGCATAATCGTCTATGAATGTGCTTTTGGAAGCCAAAAACACACCCTTAGGCCGAGTTTGGGGATCCACTTGGCTCGACTGAGCCTCCTTATCTAACTCACCTTTACCTACCTTGTGCTTCTCAATCTCGTGAACCACTTGTGTAGGCGTCATAGGCTTGAGAATGACATTCTTCCCCTGAAAAGTAAAGGAGTATCTATTAGTAAACCCATCATGAATAACCTTACGATCAGATTTCCAAGGACGACCTACTAGAATATGACAAGCTTGCATAGGCACAATATCACATAAAACATCATCTTCATAATGTCCTAGTTTAATATGCACTTTAACTTTCCTATTTACTTTCAAGTTTCTACAATCATTCATTCAATGCAATTTGTAAGGTCTAGGGTGTTGGACAGTAGACAGGTGTAATTTTTCAACCGTTTCTTGACTAGCTAGATTACAACAACTACCTCCATCGATGATCACATTAACAACCTTTCTTTTAACTATGCAGCGAGTATGAAACAAGTTTTCTCTTTGATTATCATCACAAGGTGTAGGAACAACACTTAAGACTCTCCCAACTATCAAAGATTCTCCATGTTCATATTCGACCTCATCATTATCATTATCATAGCATACAAGGTTGAGATTCTAATCATTGTCATCAGCATGCTCATCATGTTCATCGCAAGAATTTTCAGATTCGTATTCTCCTAAGTGATTAACCATGAGAGTTTTCTTATTAGGGCAATCCTTCATATAATGACCTCTACCTTGACATTTAAAGCATACAATCTCTCTAGAACGAATGGTAGAAGGGTTAGGATTACTCCCTTTGGGGCTGCTGGGGTTGTCGACCATCACTTCTTCCTTGGGGCTGCTGAGTTCGCTCTCTAAAGTCCATATCCGAGCGCCCTTGGGGCTGTTGTGGCCGAGATTGGCGCCACCCTTGCTGCTGGCCACTTGACATTCTATTTGGCTCTTGTAGCGTTGTCCCTTTTCTACTTTAATTGATTGAGCTTCTGTTGGATTTCCGCTACCAACTCGCTGGCACACTCGCTGGAAGCGACTTTTCCATGCCTTAGAATTTTTTTCATCCTCTTCGAGTCCTTCCTTCCGCTTCCGCGAGACACTGAACTCGCTGCCGCGAGCTGGGGCTTCCGCTGCCGCGAGATCTCAAACTCGTTGGGGCGAGTTCTCCCTTCCGCAGCCGCGAGTGGCCGAAGCTTCGTCCCCCTGATGATTTTCGCTGGCAGCGGAATTTTCCGCGGCAGCGGACGTCTCGCTGCAGCGGAATCAGTCGCTGGCAGCGGACTCGCTTGCCCTTCCTCTCTCGCTGGCTCTCTCTTCCCGCGGGCTCTCTCTCGCTGGCTCTGCCGGGCGCCATGCTTTTGGTTCCACTCGCTGCCAGCGAATGAAATTCCGCTGGCAGCGAAATCTGCCCAGGAACTTGATTCTTCATTGTTCTTCCCTCGTTCTTTATCTTCTCCTTTCTTTCTCTTCTTAGCTTGATTTCTTGACTTCACTTGGCCATGTTTAACAGCTTTCCCTTGCTTTCCACCATGTCGGATCTACGATTCTGCACAATTCAACCGAAATAGCGTAGATTCCGAACTTTTCCACAAAAAAGAGTTTAATCTAAATTAACACTAAAACATGCATATTCTACAATGTAAATGCAACAAAATTATCCTATAATGCCCATTAGAAATGTGCATTATCAAACTCCCCCACACTTAACCTTTTGCTTGTCCTCAAGCAATGCAAAACAAAGAAGAACAAAACCATCATCCCACACATATAATCTTCAAGCACTAACCTTGTCAAAAGCAACATCAAAGTGGAGGAGCCATGAACATGAAAGCTAACATCCTAGCAAGTATATGAATGATTCAAAATAAGGCACATATCATCCAACCTCACCGGGATTATGTGTTTGCTCTCACTCTCATTGTGTTTAGGCTTAATAATATATCTCTCGACTCAATCCAAAATGCAAAGAGCTACATAGAAATTGACACATATATCACATATTCTCCACTGCGGATGCCATTACTCACAAGCAACATCAAGAGGTCTTTTATCAAGGTTGTAATGGGGCTTGGTAAGGAATCAAGGGCAAGGAGAATTTATGGTCATGTGGTGCTCAAATTCCGGGAATCAAGATCCTAAATACTCAAACATCAACCATCCACTCTCTCAAAAAACATCATCTTAAACTCAAGCTCTCACAACATCTTTAATTACAAACAACATTCATTTCTCAACCAAAGATTATTTCCAACTCTCACACTCATAATGAAAATAAAAGGCTCAAACGCATGCTCTTTTTTTTTTCTTTTTTTTTTTTCATTCATTCATTTTTTTTCTTCTTTAGAGCCAAAACAATAATGCACAATGTGAGGAATAAAACTAGAATTACATACTCATCCAAACTTGTAACTTTCTCAACAATAATCTCTTTTCCACTCAACTAGATCAATCATTCACCAATTCTAATCCTAATTCCCGGATAGGGTAAGGCTTATCATCGGCTAGGATAAATTTTTGTGGAGCTTCAAAGAATAGGCTAAGGATCAAATTTGCTACAAGCAAAGGACACATATGTAGGGTGGATATGGATAATAATATGGCTAAGAAAATCATGCCTCTATCATTTGAAACTCATAAGCAATAGACATATAAATTCGGCCTCAAATATAGATAACAATGTCAATCTCAAGAGGTAAGTGCATAAGGAGAGTATAATGTCACACAAGAAAGCAAAAGGGAATAAATATGATGAAAATCCCTTATAAGGCCAAAATTTCTCACTAGGACAAGTTTTGTTGGATTTCAATGATGCCAATAAGAATCATACTTGCTCAATTAAACTAACAAGTCATGCTCCAATGAAAATCAACACAAGTAGGTGACAAGATTAGCCAATTCAAACATATCATGGGATTTATAGGTCAAGCTCAAAAACTCAAATAAAATAGAGGACAATTAAGGCAAGATGGGTATTTGAATAATACATGAATGCAATGCATGATATTTTTGGGTTTTTTAATTTTTTTCAATTTTTTTTTCTTTTTCTAATGCAATATAAATGCTAGAAATAAACATGATATGCATGTGAAAATTTTAAATATGACCTAACTAATGCAATATGTACACTAAACCCCTCCCCCACACTCGAATATTTCATTGTCCCTAATGAAATAAAGACAACAAAAATTAAACAATTGAAATGGGTGAGGGAGAAGGAAACTTACGAGCTCAATGTGGTGGTGGAAATTGGGTGTGCCACCCAAAGGGTGCCCAAGCGTTGAATTGGGCCATGATCTCCTCGTGATTCTTTCGTTGTTGCTCCATGAGGATGTTATGGTTCTCCGCAATTTGTCGGTTCGTGGCATCTTGACGCTCGGTGATTTGACGGAAGGCACTCTCAAAATAGCCATGAGAGGGAAATCCATCATAAGACTCGCCATGGTATCCGCCATGTGAAGAACTAGCTCCCCCGCCATAAGACATTTGTGGATGGAATGTCTCCACTTGCATTACCGGCTCATACTCCATCTCCGTCGGTTCTTCATAAGGCTCCTCATTAGCATCTCCTTCGTTGGCGTTCGGAGGTGGGCCCAATGGTTGAGCGTCGGATGGAATATATAAATCGGCGGGGGACGGACCGGTGGGAAGTGGACGAGGGAGTACCAAAGTGTGGGACTTGTTGACCCCGACATACCAAATGAAGCTCCCCGCATAATCACTTTCCCTCACGATGTTAGCCTTCTTTAGCAAAGCCAAATTGAGCCTATAGTTGTCCGAACAAGGGACATAGGCATTCAAATCAATGTCGAGCTCCAAAGCAAGCAAAGTAATTAAGCCTCCAAAGCCAATCTTCACCTCTTCATTCCTTGAATGTTTCTTTGTAGCCTCGCCACAAGCGGAAAAGAATAGCTCTACCCAATCCGGCGTCTCATGTGCTTCGGGCAATAAGCAAGTCATCCAAGCCCAACTTCCCTTGGAAACCTTGTTGATCTCGGCATGCCCGAAAAAAGTGTTGTTCAAGACCTTGTGGCAAAGTCTAAGAGAAGGGTGGACGATGCTATAATTGTAGTCATTGCCGGAGGTCATGACCTTTTGTGTGACTTCAAACCATCGTTATTGAGGGGTGGGGCGACGAGGCAATTCAGACCAATGGGCGGAGGGATTGCCCGTGATCCCAAACACATTCTTCAATTCTTCAAAAGTCATAGTTTGATTTGCCCCACCCAATCGAAAAGTAAAACTATCCTCACTAGCCATTGCAAAGGTAGCCAAAAACTCTCTAACCAAATCCGGATAAGTACGGACACACTTGTCTACCAACCCATCAATATCCCCAATCCCCATAAATGTCCGCACACTCTCCTCAAGTCCCAATAATCTCAATGTGGGGATATCAAAAAATTTCGTCGAAACATACCGACGAGCATCAAGATCATCCCACCTAGTCCTTTGAGCTCTAGTCAATCCTCTAGGCCTAACCATTGGTGGAGAAGCCATAAAAATTATAATCAAAGGATGGAGATCGAGAACTCACAAACAAAGTGACTCACTGCAAGATTCTCGCTGGCAGCGAGTGGTGTCCCGCTGGCAGCGACTTGAGTCAGGCCGGAGGAGCTGCGATATGGGTGTGACTCGCTGGCAGCGAAGTCTACTCGCTGGCAGCGAACAGGATGACACCGACGGGCTCCGGTGCTACTGCGGAATGGATGACACTCGCTGGAAGCGACTGGTGCTCGCTAGCAGCGACGGAGATCAACTTGGGCTCGGTGGCTGCTGCTTCGCTGGTGGCGGCTACTATTCCGCGGGAGCGAGTCGGAGCTTCCGAAACTCCGGCGTCGTTGTCCGGACGTCGGAATTCAAAAATTTCTTCACGAAAGTTGCCCAACTCGACCCGATCTACTCAATAGCGGAAGAATAAAAGGGATTTGGGTGATTTTGTGGTTATGTGGTGGTTAATGGGTGGTCGGAATGTAGAAAACGTGGTGTGGTTGAGTAGATCAGCTCGTCGGGAGTCGGAATCCGGTGCCAGAATTGGTTTTCGGGGTGGTGGAGATGATGAGGTGGCTATGGAGGTGGGAAGCTTGGAGGTTCTTCAATGGAGGTTGAATGGGATTTTTGTAGAGAGGAGGAAGAAGATGGTAAAAATGGAAGGCGGGGGAAATATGAATAATGAGTAATAAGGAAAGTGGTTAAAAGGTAAGTGGGTAAAAAGGGGTAAATGGAATTTCCAAAAATAGTTTATTCTTTTTTTTTTTTTTTTTTTTTTTGGAAAATCCGGATGGGGGGTCCCAGGTCGTCTTAGAAGGACGAAGGAACTCGCTGCTAGCGGGTTGGGTTCGCTGGCAGCGAGTCGTGCTGTTGTGCCCGGCTCCTCCTTGTTGCTGCTGGTTGCTCTCGCTGGTAGCGAATTGGGTTCGCTGCCAGCGAAAATTGCCCAGTGTTACCTTTTTCCGACTTATTATCTTACCCCTGCAAGGTTAGCTCCACACTTCTCCGAAAAGAAATCTATCTAATAAAATAAGGAAATTTCTAGCCTAATTAGATAAATAAATAAACTAAAATTAATTAACTAATTATGAAATTGAAATTGCAAGACAAAAACATACCTCGGGTTGCCTCCCGAGAAGCGCCCTTGTTTTATGTCGTAGGCTCGACGGTATGACCCCTCAATGGGTCTCCTTTGGAGGCTCTTGGAGGTTCATCTCCTCCATGATTTTGTCGGAGAAGCCATCATAGTAGCGTTTTAGCCGATGGCCATTTACTTTGAACACGTGTGCATTCTCCTCATCCTTGATTTCTACCGCTCCATGTGGATATATGTGCATGATGGTGTAGGGACCTCTCCATTTTGAGCGTAGCTTTCCCGGAAAAAGATTAAGGCGAGATTGGTAGAGAAGTACCTTGTCGCCTACCTTAAAGTCCTTTCTCAAGATGTGCTTGTCATGCCATGCTTTGGTCTTTTCTTTGTAAGTGATGGCATTGCCATATGCATCCCAACGAATCTCCTCTAATTCTTGAACTTGGAGCTTGCGGAATTCGCCAACCTCATCTATTCTCATGTTGCACTCTTTCACCGCCCAATAGGCCTTGTGTTGGAGTTCTACCGGAAGATGACATGATTTTCCATAAACTAAGCGATAAGGAGACATATCTATTGGTGTTTTGTAGGCCGTGCGATAGGCCCAAAGAGCATCATCTAGCCGATGGCTCCAATCTTTTCGGTTTGGTGCAACCGTCTTCTCCAAGATTCTCTTGATCTCTCTATTTGACACTTCGGCTTGCCCATTGGTTTGAGGGTGATAGGCGGTGGATACCCTATGTGTGACATGATATTTCTTCAAGAGAGCGGCCACCGTCTTATTGCAAAAGTGGGTACCTCGATCACTAATTAATGCACGTGGAATACCAAATCTAGTGAACAAGTCCTTAAGGAATCCTGAAACCACTTTAGAATCGTCAGTTTTGGTGGCCTTCGCCTCCACCCATTTGGAGACGTAGTCCACCGCAAGTAAGATATAAAGATTCCCAAAGGAACTAGGAAAAGGTCCCATGAAATCAATCCCCCAAACATCAAAAATTTCACAAAACATCATCCTAGTTTGAGGCATCTCATTCCTAGTTGCAATATTCCCCATGCGTTGGCACCGATCACAAGATTTACAAAAAGCATATGCATCACGAAAAATCGTGGGCCAATAGAATCCCGAATCAAGTACCTTCTTAGCCGTTTTGTTTGGTCCAAAGTGTCCTCCACATGCATAAGAATGACAAAAGCTAAGGACGGACATTACCTCATTATCCGGAAGGCATCGCCGAATGATTTGATCCGCACAATGCTTCCAAAGAAACGGATCGTCCCAAACATAGAATCGGGCGTTGTAGTGAATCTTGTCTTTCTTGTACTTGGGAAAGTTTGGTGGAAACTCCTTCGTGACAAGAAAATTGACTATGTCCGCGAACCATGGCCGAGGAACGTTGGCTGCCATCAAAGACAAAGGAGAAAAGGAGTCCGGACATACCTTCTGGGCAGAATCCGCTGGCAGCGAGTCGGGTTCGCTGGCAGCGAATGGAGTCAGAATGTGAGCTGGTGCCGGCGACTGGAGAGGTTCGCTGGTGACTTGACTCGCTGGTAGCGGGTTGGGTTCGCTGGCAGCGAATGGTGTCCACTGGCTTACAGGAGCGTTCGCTGTCAGCGAGTCTTCAGCACGACTTGAAACGAAGTGTAGAGTTTCATCCGGAAATTCTCCAAGTGCTTGTAGCTTCTCCCCCACACTATTTGGGTGCACAATGCGGCTAAGGTGATCGGCCACATAGTTTTCCGCGCCCTTCTTGTCTTTGATTTCGATGTCGAACTCGCTCAAAAGCAAGATCCACCGAATAAGCCTTGGTTTGGCGTCCTTCTTCTTCATGAGGTACCTAAGGGCTGCATGGTCGGAGTAAATTATTACCTTTGCGCCTAGCAAGTATGCGCGGAACTTGTCCAAGGCGAACACCACGGCCAATAGCTCCTTCTCCGTGGTTGTATAGTTCCGTTGGGCTCCATTTAGCATCATTGAAGCATAGTAGATGACGTGTGAGGCTTTGTCCATCCTTTGTCCAAGAACCGCTTCGACGGCGTAGTCGCTAGCATCACACATTAGCTCGAATGGGAGGGTCCACACCGGGGCTTGAATGATTGGTGCGGTGACAAGACGACTTCTCAACTCGTGGAAAGCCTCCTTACACTTTTCATCAAACTCAAAGATGGTGTCCTTCTTGAGGAGTTCACAAAGAGGTGCGGTGATTTTGGAGAAATCCTTGATGAATCGGCGATAAAATCCTGCATGACCAAGGAAAGAGCGAACTTCGCGCACATTAGTAGGGCAAGGCAAAGATTGAATGATGTCAATCTTTGCCTTGTCAACCTCAATTCCCTTTCGGGAGACGATGTGACCTAAAACAATCCCTTGCTCAACCATAAAGTGACATTTTTCGGAATTCAAAACCAAATTTGTTTCAACACATCGTTTTAAAACCAATGCCAAATGGTCTAAGCAAGAGTTGAAGTCATCGCCATGAACGGTAAAATCATCCATAAAAACTTCAATGAACTTTTCAATATACTCGGAGAAAATACTTACCATACACCTTTGGAATGTACCCGGAGCATTGAATAGTCCAAAAGGCATCCGGCGATATGCAAAAGTGCCAAAAGGACATGTGAATGTTGTTTTCTCTTGGTCCTCCGGTGCGATGGCAATTTGAAAGTAGCCCGAGTAGCCATCCAAGAAACAATAATATGATCTTCCGGCGAGGCGCTCCATTATTTGGTCAATAAATGGGAGAGGAAAGTGGTCCTTGCGAGTCTCCGCGTTCAATTTGCGATAGTCGATGCAAACTCTCCATCCGGTTTGGACTCGCGTGGGCACTAGCTCTCCTTCTTTGTTCTCTACGACCGTGATGCCTCCTTTCTTTGGAACCACCTGCGTAGGACTAACCCATTTACTATCAGAGATAGGATAGATCATACCGGCTTGTAGTAGCTTTAGAACTTCCTTCTTGACCACCTCCATCATTGGTGGGTTGAGTCTCCTTTGGGGTTGTCTTGATGGTTTGGCTCCTTCCTCCAAGAGTATGCGATGCATGCACATGGTTGGGCTTATTCCTTTGATGTCCGCAATTGTCCATCCAAGGGTCGTCTTGTGTTCCTTAAGCACCGCTATCAACCTCTCCTCTTGCTCAAGAGTGAGCTTATTTGATATGATGACCGGCAAGGTATCTCTATCACCCAAGAAAGCATACTTGAGGTGGTCCGGCAATGGTTTAAGCTCTATCACGGGTGCCTGAACAATAGAAGGTAAAAGCCTCTCGCTTGGGAGGGTTAGTGTTAAGGCATCATTTCTTTGGTGAGTATGTTGTGCCTCTAATGCTCCCAAAACTTCATGCAAGTAAGGTGAAATAGAATATTCAAGTTTAAGCTTATCTAGAGGGGTTTCTAAAGCTACTTGCAATTCATCTTTTCCATTAAGCTCAAAAACATCTTCCACACAAGGTTCAATAGTATCGATAGCAAATAAAGAGTGTTCATCATGAGGATACTTCATTGCATCAAATATGCAATACTCTACCTTTTCGCCATCGAACTCCATAGTGAGTGAACCGGCATAGACATCAATCTTTGTTCGGGCGGTCCTTAGGAAGGGTCTACCCAAGAGGATAGGCGCCTCCGCTACTCCATGCTCCATGTCCAAAACAAAGAAATCTGCGGGAAAGATTAGCTTGTCCACCATAACTAAAACATTTTCTACAAACCCCCTAGGATAGATTTGAGAACGATTTGCCAATTGGATCACAACTCTTGTTTCTTGCAAAGCACCAAGACCAAGCGATTTATAGAGGGAGTATGAGATAACATTGATGGATGCTCCTAAATCTAGCAAAGCATGATTAAATTTAGCATCTCCAATTGTGCAAGGAATAGTAAACATACCCGGATCGCTACACTTTTCGGGCATACGCCTTTCTAACATAGCGGAGACATGTTCACTTACTTGAGCTTTTTGCTTCCCCTTCAACTTTTGATTCCTCTTGACCGTGCATAATTCCTTCAAAAATTTTGCATAACGAGGAATAGCTTTAACTAGGTTGAGTAGGGGGATGTTTACCTCACACTTGGCGAATGTTTCAAAGAGTTCGGTGTCGCTCTCCGGCCTCCTTGGATTCCTCAAAGCTTCCGGAAAGGGTGCCACCGGCTTAAAATCGTCAAGGGGAGGTTTGGAATCGGCACCAGCGTGTCCGGATGTGGGGACGTCATTTTTCTGGGCAGAATCCGCTGGCAGCGAGTCGTGTTTCGCTGGTAGCGAGTCAGGTTCGCTGGCAGCGAGTGGGATCCCGCTGGCAGCGACTGGGATCGTACCTGGTTCAGCAGATGCATTCACCTCATTCGCTGCCGGCGAGTCTGGTTTCGCTGTCAGCGGAATTTGCACAGAACTTGTCTCCTCCTTGTTTTCTTCGTAGCCTTCTTCCATGATCTCTTCTAAGGCTTCTTTCTCACTCCTAGGTGCGACAAACAGTTCCTTACCGCTCCTTAGGGTGATGGCGCTCACGTTCTCCCTTGGGTTGACCACCACTTGTGGTGGTAGCTTGCCCGAGTCCTTTGCTTGTAATTCTCCAATTGCTTGAGCCATTTGGCCCATCATCTTCTCTTGTGCATTCATCTTCTCTGTTTGAGCTTTGAGGGTTTCTAGAATGAGCTTGTATGGATCCTCACCTTGTTGATTAGCTTGAGGAGCCCCCCTTTGACGATTATCATAGGGTGCTCTATATTGGGGTCCTCCTTGTTGATAGGGAGGTTGTTGTTGTTGATTGAACCGGCCACCATAACCTTGTTGTTGAAAATTAGAATTATAGAGATTATTACCATAGTTGCGGCGTGGACCGTAGTCTCCCATAGCATTGACCTCCATGGCTCCATCTTGTACGTCGGGACATTGATCCATAGGATGGGATAGATCTCCACACAACCCACATGCTTTGAGTTGTTGTTGTTGACCTCTTTGCAAAGTTAGATTCTTTAGAGCCTCTCTAATCTCCTTAAGCTCGTTTTGCATGCTTGATGTTGGGGAGTCCAAGTGTAAGACTCCTCTAGCTCCATGAGACCTTCGATATTGTTAAGAAGCATTAGCAAGCTCCTCAAATATCTCCATAGCTTCCTCCGGTGTTTTGTTTAGGATGTTCCCTCCACTAGCCGAGTTAACCATTCCACGATCGTGATCGAGTAGCCCCTCATAAAGATATAGGACCAAATCGTCCTCCGAAAAGCCATGATAGGGACAACTAGCTTTTAGCTTCTTGAATCTCTCCACATATTCGTAGAGAGTCTCCGTGGCCGATTGCTCAATGCTTGATATCTCCTTCTTCAAAATATTGTGTCTAGTGGCGGGGAAGTATTTGCGCAAGAAGGCCTTTTTCATCTCCATCCATGTAGTAATGCTCTCCGTGGGTAAATAATAGAGCCAATCGTTGGCCGCATCCTTCAAAGTGAATGGGAAGGCCCTTAGCATTATTTGATCCTCCGTGATGCCTTGAGGTCTCAAACGATCGCATATTCCGTGAAACTCCGCAAGGTGCTTGTTTGGGTCCTATCCACTCATGCCATGGAACATTGGCAAAAGATGGACCCATGGTGACTTGAATTCAAACTTGGTGCCCTCCGGGATTGTTGGGAGCCTAATAGCCAATGGTTGTGTTTGTAAATTTGGCTCCTTTAGCTCCTTCAAAGTGCGTCGTTGTGGAACCACGAGCACATTGCCGTCGTTTGGCGGTGGTTGATTGTTGTTTCCGTTGTTGTCGCCCATCTCTTCTTTGTTTTCCGGGTTGGATGAGTGCTCTCTTCGCAACCTAGAAGCCGTTCTTTCAATTTCTGGATCAAAAGGTAAGAGATTGGAATTAGTAGAACGGGTGTGGACCATGCGAGTGATCCACACAAAAGGTTGATGATTAAACTACACAAAGAAATCGAATTAAATCTCCCCGACAACGGCGCCAAAAACTTGACGGGATGAAAATCGTTGATTCCCAATCAAATAGTTCCCACTCTCACAAATTAGTATAATTGGCAAGAAAGGGGTCGAATCCTCGGGAGATTTAAGATTTCACAATGCAATTTGATCACCAACAAGTAACAAAAGTGGGAAAAGATGCGACTTTTAAATAAGAACAAGTAAAGTAAAGTAAAGATGGAATTTTGTTGTAAAATCAAGAGTAGAGAACGGTTCCACCCACGAATTCTTTGACATTGGTTGGCTTATCGATCATCGAATTCTTTTCAAGCTATTAACTTTCCTACAAATTCCTCTCGTCTTGGTTTATATGGATTGAAAGTCCTACGAGTCCAATTAATCCCTTACACCTCAATGCAATCATAACACGGTTAAGATTTAACAAGGAGATAGCACAATATCCCAAGAACTTGAGCACATAAATAACACCAATTAAACACGGTAAATCGATGTTTAAGATATATGTCAACTTCCTACATAATCATCCTTCAAACACGGAATCCACAATCTTATGCATGCTACTATAGAAATAACGCAAATACGAAAGCATTAAATCTTAGCACGAAATCAATATTATCAAGTCGGCCAAGCAAGATAACATCAATAACATAACAATAAACACAAGGAAGTTGAAGGAATTATAATAGAGGAAAGATAACTTGAATTAAAAACTCACAATTCACCAACCAAGTCTCCGAAAACGTAGGCGAAACACTAGGAAAATTAGCCGCTCATGGCTTACCTAAGCTCTCTTCTCTTCTATGGTGATTGCTCCAATTGAAAACTTCATTAAACTAAGCCTAGAACATCCTATTTATAAGCCTAATGTCTTCTATAAAAGGTAGATAAAAGATAGATAAAAGATAGAAATTTCCTAAACAAACTTGATCAAAGATAGAACTTTCCTAAATTAATTCAGCGTCGGATTCCGCTGGCAGCGAGAAATTTCCGCTGGCAGCGAATGGCCTTGATTGAGCTTCTGTTGGATTTCCGCTACCAACTCGCTGGCACACTCGCTGGAAGCGACTTTTCCATGCCTTAGAATTTTTTTCATCCTCTTCGAGTCCTTCCTTCCGCTTCCGCGAGACACTGAACTCGCTGCCGCGAGCTGGGGCTTCCGCTGCCGCGAGATCTCAAACTCGCTGGGGCGAGTTCTCCCTTCCGCAGCCGCGAGTGGCCGAAGCTTCGTCCCCCTGATGATTTTCGCTGGCAGCGGAATTTTCCGCGGCAGCGGACGTCTCACTGCAGCGGAATCAGTCGCTGGCAGCGGACTCGCTTGCCCTTCCTCTCTCGCTGGCTCTCTCTTCCCGCGGGCTCTCTCTCGCTGGCTCTGTCGGGCTCCATGCTTTTGGTTCCACTCGCTGCCAGCGAATGAAATTCCGCTGGCAGCGAAATCTGCCCAGGAACTTGATTCTTCATTGTTCTTCCTTCGTTCTTTATCTTCTCCTTTCTTTCTCTTCTTAGCTTGATTTCTTGACTTCACTTGGCCATGTTTAACAGCTTTCCCTTGCTTTCCACCATGTCGGATCTACGATTCTGCATAATTCAACCGAAATAGCATAGATTCCGAACTTTTCCACAAAAAAAGAGTTTAATCTAAATTAACACTAAAACATGCATATTCTACAATGTAAATGCAACTAAATTATCCTATAATGCCCATTAGAAATGTGCATTATCAAAGCACCAAGACAAGAAAATAAATAGAAAGGAAAAAAAAAAAAAAGAGAATGTCACATCTTATTTAGTTTTCTTTATTGTGTCTCACAAGTAATGACATTTCGGTAGATATTTGGTGATATGGTGATCAATGTCTATGAGTTTAGTGCATGTTGGTTTGAGTTGAGAGTTACACCTTAAAGCCTAAACACATGAGTGAAACACATATTTCTGGTGAGGTTGGATGATGTCTACTATTAAGTTTTGATCACTGGAATACATGTTATGACGTTTGTTTGCTTGGTTTATGTTTTCACTTGCTGTGATGTTGCTTTTTGATGAGGTTGAAACTTGAACGGATTTCATGTGGGATGCATTGATTCATGTTCATTCTATCATTGCTTGAGGACAAGCAAAGGTTAAGTGTGGGGGAATTTGATAATGCATATCTTAGATAGTCATTATAGGCATGTTTGGTTTAGTTAGGTTGCATTTTGTTCATACTTTGTAGTTGATTTGCATCTTGTGATTATTCTAGAAGAATTCGGATTCTGCGCAAATTTTGTGTTTATTTCGCAGATTGAATCTGAATACAATAGGGAGATGCAATAACTTGGAGAGAAGTACAAGAGACATTTGCATGCAGCACTTGAAGCAAGGAATGAAGAAACAAGCTTGGAGCTGCTCTCGCATTCAAGAAAGAAGAGCCGGCAGAGAGACATGCCGCGGCCGCAACAGGTGTGCCGCGGCCACAGCAGAGCAACTAAGCAGTGGGTTTGGAAGAGTCGCGGCCGCAACATTGTTCGGCAGCGCGGCGTCGTTTTGTTTAATGAAACCCTAGTTTTGTTATTTTTGTTCCATGACCGACGAGACTTATTAAAATGCCGATTTATGTTTATTTTCATTGACTTCTATACTATTCCACGTTCTATCAGACAATTAGAGATTGAGCGATGTCTTCCATGAGGAACTAAACTCATCTGTTCTGCCTATAATTTGAAGCTTTATTTTGATTGATTGTGAGTTTCTAATTCTCGTTCCTTGTTTCCTATATTTGAATGCTTCAACTTCTTTGTGCTTGATTTTCTATTGTTTTATTCCATCTAGTCTGCGCAACTAGTTAGAATCAATTCAATTGCTAAGGTTTTGTAGATTCCTGATTGTGAACCTTAACCTAAGTAGAAAACTTGTTCCTTTAGGGCTGATTGAACTAATTGAATGAGTAGGAAGTTGGATGTGTTGTTAAATCCCTCTTTAGGGAGTGCAAACACCTTGGCTAATCTCTGGCCTTAAAGCTATCAGTTGGGTTAAATCCTTCTTTAGGAACTGTTCGATTGATAAGGGTTTCTAGGACTGATTGGACTAGTAAATATATTAGGTCGGGACAAGGGCATTCGTAGGAAACTTAATAGGACGAGAAGAAGTTATGAGGATCGTGTCAACCAAATAAAGTGGAAAATTGTAGGTAAAACTGCTTCTCATAATTGTTTGAATCAAATTCATTTACTTCGCTTTCACCAATCCGCTTTGATTAAAGGCAGATCTTTTTCACTCATAAAACCCCCCCTTTTGGTTACTTGATTGGCATCTAAATCACAATTGAATAGCGAATTTCCCCGTGGGATCGACATCTTGCTTATTTCTATACTAGTTATAAGTTTGAGTTTATTTTGACGGATCGACCACAGGTTTTCCCTCCGTCACATCTACACTACTAATACTAACTTTATCAATCTAGTTTTTATATGGCAATCAATTTGGAATGTTAGGATTGATAAAATCTTCAGGTTCAAAGATCCGAGTGGAACCTCCAGGCTGATCCAGGTTATAATTCAGGGCATCAAAGACTGGACTATGATGGATCAACCAAACACAGAACAACAACCAAACATAAGAAGAAGGGTGAGAGCCAAATGGACCAGACCACCTAGGACTATCTACAAAATTAATGTAGATGGTTCTTTTATCAAATCTGGCAAATGCCAGACTCGGGGAATCATTCGTGATTCTGTAGATAATATTATTGACATATTTTCTGAAGAAGCCAATGTTGGATCAACTATCCAAACAGAAGCCTCTGTAATGATTCTAGGTCTTCAAAGAGCGAGACAGATGGGTTTAAATTGTCTAGAGGCAGTGGGTTGAGGAGTTGAGGGGAACTGGAAAAGGAACGACAGACATGAGCATTGATTTAGATGAGAAGACCAAAATAGCCCTCTATAGGAAAAAATAAACAATTTTAAATTCAAACTCTAGGGGGTAAATTAGTTATTACACGCAAGAATTCCTTTCACCCGTTGATCCAATTCACTTAAACGTCTGAGATTATTTAGAAGACAAAATAGGTGGGTCCAGCTGAGAGTTATTCTAGATATCTACCGACTTTAAGATTACAAACAACTAAAAGACACTTGAACAACTAATCCTACTGGCGTTCATCCATTGTCATCACTAATAATTGCGAGATGAATCACAAATCAAAATTTGTACAAGCTATAATCAAAAGGTCTAATTCGGAATTCAAAGACGAACCAGATTGAAGAGGGGCACGGATTGAAGTCAATGGCGCCTGCTAGTGCACGGCATTGAACGAAGGCGGCGAAATCGTCTAGTTGGTGAAACGAATAACAAGAGAAATCCAAGAAAAAGAAGAACATATTCAAGCTCTTACAAAGAAGCATAAGGGTTGTTTCTCCATCCGCATAATCGTCTATGAATGTGCTTTTGGAAGCCAAAAACACACCCTTAGGCCGAGTTTGGGGATCCACTTGGCTCGACTGAGCCTCCTTATCTAACTCACCTTTACCTACCTTGTGCTTCTCAATCTCGTGAACCACTTGTGTAGGCGTCATAGGCTTGAGAATGACATTCTTCCCCTGAAAAGTAAAGGAGTATCTATTAGTAAACCCATCATGAATAACCTTACGATCAGATTTCCAAGGACGACCTAATAGAATATAACAAGCTTGCATAGGCACAATATCACATAAAACATCATCTTCATAATGTCCTAGTTTAATATGCACTTTAACTTTCCTATTTACTTTCAAGTTTCTACAATCATTCATTCAATGCAATTTGTAAGGTCTAGGGTGTTGGACAGTAGACAGGTGTAATTTTTCAACCGTTTCTTGACTAGCTAGATTACAACAACTACCTCCATCGATGATCACATTAACAACCTTTCTTTTAACTATGCAGTGAGTATGAAACAAGTTTTCTCTTTGATTATCATCACAAGGTGTAGGAACAACACTTAAGACTCTCCCAACTATCAAAGATTCTCCATGTTCATATTCGACCTCATCATCATCATTATCATAGCATACAAGGTTGAGATTCTAATCATTGTCATCAGCATGCTCATCATGTTCATCGCAAGAATTTTCAGATTCGTATTCTCCTAAGTGATTAACCATGAGAGTTTTCTTATTAGGGCAATCCTTCATATAATGACCTCTACCTTGACATTTAAAGCATACAATCTCTCTAGAACGAATGGTAGAAGGGTTAGGATTACTCCCTTTGGGGCTGCTGGGGTTGTCGACCATCACTTCTTCCTTGGGGCTGCTGAGTTCGCTCTCTAAAGTCCATATCCGAGCGCCCTTGGGGCTGTTGTGGCCGAGATTGGCGCCACCCTTGCTGCTGGCCACTTGACATTCTATTTGGCTCTTGTAGCGTTGTCCCTTTTCTACTTTAATTGCTAAATGTAACAAATCAGTAGGAGTAGTATAGGGAAAGTAATCAATTTCATGAGCTAAAGCGGGATGCAAGATCCTAAGATATCTAGCATTAGTTTTCTCATGTGATTCTACTACATTAGCTCGAGCCATGGTTTCTTGCATAAGATTAATTGTTTCCTCAACAGTTTTGCTACCTTGTTTTAGATTTTCTAATCTTTGCAAAAGCTCTCTATCATAATGTTGAGGTATAAATCTATTTCTCATTAATGCATTTAGTTGATCCCAAGAAGCAATAGGTGCACCAAGGATTCTTCTTCTTTCTTTAACTAGGTTATCCTACCAAATTAAAGCAAAACCTTGAAATTCTAGGGAAGCTAGTTGTACTTTCTTAGCATCTGAGAAATTATGACAGTTCCAAATTTGATCCATTTTAATCTCCCAATCAATATAAGCATCTGGATCAGTCTTACCATCAAAAGGAGGAATCTTTACCTTAACCTTACCTATACCGTCGTCATCATTGTACCTAGGTGCTCGGTTAGGATTTCCTCTTTGATTCCGTCTCGGGCGTCGCTCCCAATACTCCTCTTCTTGGAAGTCATCATCTTGCTCCGAGTAATAGAATTGTTCCTGGTAGCCTCGTCCTCTTCCCCTTTCTTGTCCTTGACCCTGAACATGAACAAACTCATTATTCCTTTCATTTCTCCAACCTCGTAGAGAATTGTTTTCTTCAAATATAGGATTATTCACATTAAGATTAGGGTTAGGATTAGGGTTAGGATTAACGACTTCCCTTTCATCTTGGGGTGTCTCAACACGCATTTGTTCTCGCTGACCTCTCATGGTGTTCGAAAAACTAGGCCTAGAACTCTCCAATGTCGTCATCTTGGCTTGTAGTGCAGCCAAGGTTTCAGGGATGGTAGCCATGCTAGCCAAGGTGTTCATCATGTTGTTTACGTTGTTCATCAAGGCTGCAATCTGCTCGGGAGTAACTGTTGCACTCGAGGTAGTGGCGTTATTGCCATCATTGTTAACCTGATTATTAGACATTTCAAAAGATAAAAGAAACAAGGAACTATGTTAAGATTAGTAAAATATAAACAGCTCACAATTGTGTCTCGCTCACACTCCCTCTCTGATTGATATGTCACGCTTTCTAGGGAAATCTGCTTTGGGAAAATCAACAATCAAGCAAAGAACTTAACAATCAAAGTATAGAATTCAAGAGAATGAATGAAACAAACAATCAATAAGTACTCGACAAAGGGTTGAGTACTCGACAGAAGCAATAAACAACTCGATTCAAGCAAAATAGATGGGTATTTGCAAGAATTCAACTCAAAATAGACCAAGGAGTGCTCGACAGGGGTCAATGTACTCGACACAAGCAACTCAGCAACTCGAAACAACAAGGGAGAACTCGACAAAGGCTGAGATCTCCTCGACACCAACTATAAACACACAAGAGTACTCGATCTCGGGGAGAAGTACTCGACAAAACTCAAATAGCTTACTCGACAAAGCTGTAAATAAAAGAAAATATAAGAAAAACTAAGAAAGAATGGAAATTTACCTCTTCTTTATTGAAAACCTTTAAGTTAGGATGTTGTAGTTGCAAGGTAGGGTTTCAATTTTGTGATATGTGAGAGGTATGTGTTTGGGATAGGGGTTGTCGCCTAGGGCTTTGAAAAATCACCAAAAGATGTCCTTGGGAGCTTTCTTGCACTAGATCAAACAAACTCTTTCCTTTTTTTATTTTTTGACTTAATTTTGCCCCTAGTGAATTTTATCATCCTAGGTCCAAGTTCAATCTATTTTTTTTTTTAATTTTCGAAACTGATTTTTTTTAATCAGATTTAATAAGGCAATTAAATAGATAAAGCAAAATATCTCCAAGATAAAATAGATAAACCAAAAATAGAAAAGATAGAACAAACTAGGGTTTGTCTTGTGTGGAGTTAGGAATCGGCCAAGCAAGATCTATGGGGACAACTAGGGCTGCCGTCGGCTGTTAGGGCACACAACAAGGGTTGTGCACACTTGTGGTCGACTCCACTGGTCTCAGCTAGGCTTTATGTTTAGGCTATGCAACCACAAACAATCACAAACTCAAGATTAGCGCAACAATCAATAAAGAATGCAAGAAGTAAATAACCAAATAAAGAACTGACTCTATTTTTGTGTTTTTGTGTTAAGGAAAAGAAAAAGACTCAATCTTGATGTCGGAAACCAAAGCTCTGATACCAATTTGATACAGGGTTAGCCGCAGGATAGCCTGATCTTCGACAAACAAGCAAGAAATTAAAGAATGGAAGCAAGATTAAGCAAGAACTCAAGAAACGCATCAAGCCTCAACAAGAACAATCAAGATTCGACCAAGATCGATCAAGAAAGGTTCAAGACTCGACAAAGATGAACAAGACTCGATAAAAGCAATAAAGACACAACCTGATAAGGACTGATGCGATCTATATAGAACAAGATAAAGACCTCAGGCCTCCTAAGAGGGTAGGAACCAAAACTAATGACTATATATCTCGCCTCCACAACCCTACACAACCAAGCGAACAACTTGGAGGCATAAGGACGGGGCTTGTGGATACTAGGATCACCAAGTCTTGCGAAGTTGATGAACACAAAGCAAACCAAGCTGAGACAAGATACCAATTCGACAATTGAAGAGCACTGCTCTATTCAATCGACAACTCTCAATGTGTTTCACACGTTTTTGAGAAAGTAATTCTATTCAATATGTTCCGATCGAATTACAATGAAGGGTTCGAAATATATAGGCCTTAGATCTGAGTTTGGGCCAATTTCAGTAATTAAATAACAACTAATTAAAACACCTAAAAACATAAGTAAATAAGGTCTTAAAAATAATACTTAAGAAAAGCCCAATTTCGGCCCATTAGTAATGCTAGGCAAATCAGTGTCGGCGTCGAGGGCTTGGTATAGGCGTCGAGGCCTTAGGCTCCAACATGTGCTTCAAGTGTCGGCATCGATACCTCTGGTGTCGGCATCGAGGTCATCAGCAAGTCCTATGCACATGTAAGTCTTCATTGGTGGCTCGGGGAGTTGAACCTTGCTCGAGAATAAAGCATGATTCACAAATGCAAATGAATCTCTCTGAAGCTTCTTAGCTCGAGCTCGAGTCATAGGTCCTTCTCCAAGAATGATTGGTGTGTCTGGAGCTGTAGAAGATGGTCATGCATCAACCTACCTTAAACTAAAAGGCTAATCAACTACACCCTTACTTCTGGAATGGGATACATCATATGAGGCGAAAATCAACATACATTTACAAAGACATCTTTGACAGAAAAATGCAAATAATACAAGGTTCACTGGTAAGCACAAATGGTTCAATTTATTTAAAAGGATACAAGAACAAAAATTAAAAGCAGCCGACATCTGGTTATCCTCACTTGATTTCACATGATCTATGTACACTCTCCTACTTAAAGCATAACCACTGCAGCAATTGTTCAATCTAATCAATCAACACAGTAGTACCCAGAATATACTACCTTATCTATGGTAGTATCAGCCTTCAGATCCTTCAACTTAGTATTCATCTAGAGCTTATATGAGCAATTAGAAGAAATTTGTTGTGGATGATAAAGGGTATTGTAGAAAAATATGGAGACAGAATCGTAAAAGAGTTTTGTGGTCGAGAAGAGTTGTGATCACCACTAAATTTTATGATATTTTTAGCCCCCCTGCACACAATCAACATTTGACATTTAGAGCATTGCAGAATAAGAGTCCTGATTAGAACTTTGGCACAGTAAAAACCATATTTAGCATGTTATACAGAGTAGAGGTTGTAAATAAGGTAGTGTGGTTGAATAAATTTATCCTCATCAGCATGCCCAAATAAAGCAAGAATAAATGTTTAAGATGCAACCTGTAGGTAAAGGAAAAAAAGGGGGCCACTTAACTCATGCAGCATTATGTACTGATAGATAGCACAATGAATGTGAAAAGCCAACTTGTTTATAACATTAGTATTGTGTTGAGTGGAGATTGATTTCCGAGAAGTAGAGAGTTTGAATGGAGAGCCTGACCCGTCATGCATGAGATTCAATCATTTTTGTTTTGTTTTTGAGATACTGGAACAACAAAGGTTTGTCACTAGTTTCCCTCAGGTTTGTTTGTGCATCATTAAATAGATGCATGAATAAGAGTGTCATTTCTATGCCAACAACCTTATGCGAGAAATCAAAATTCCAGTTTAATAATCCTTGAACCTAAGAGCACCTGATGAGAAGGAAATGATCAACCTCTCATGAACTTTACCACCATTGTGTGTAAAGTCCTCATCAAGGTGCACTTGAGGATCAGACAGCTCTGCGTAGCATTATCTCACACATAAAAAGCATATATGTAGAAAGGTTGGGAGAAGTTAGATGCTACTCTAGTGAAAATATGGTAAATATGATGCATAATAAATGAATCTTGTGTATATCCAAAAACATTAGGATTGGATGGTTATTAAGTAAAGGGATCAAATAATTAAAGACAAGTAATAGGAAGAGTAATGGTTCTGAAAAATGTAGCAGGAACCTGGGTAAATTAAGATCCATGATATCAAATTCTGCCTTCTTCTGGATAACTCTTCTTATCTACTACAGTGCCACCTTGACCTATAACAGAAAAATGAGTAAATAAATGCACACTAAGAAATCCATAACAATAGCAGCAAGGAAATCCTCCTCAAAGATCTCAATGGGGCATGTATTCTATAAACATGATATGCACATAGGATAGGATAGGAATAAGAAACAAGGCATTTTCCTAACAAGCATTTTATGAGCTATACCACTATTTAAATAATTTGATGGAAGTGGCTTTTCAACTGCAATTTTACAGCAGGAATTCCAACAAGAAAATACAGTAGTGAGGCTTGTTATGATAGCTTTTAGGTGGAAAATGCCGTGTCTCCAATCTTCTATTCTGCTGATTAAGATTAGGTATGTCGTCTCTCCAATCTGATGTTCTGTTGATTAAGATTAGGTGACGTGAGTGAGCATCAGACATATCCCATGCACACAAACTAACATATCACCGGTCAGTTTCAATTGCCAAAAAAAATGAAACTCTATTAGGAATAATTTTCTTAAGCTAGCAAAGCTTTATTATATCACTGCATCATTCCTAAATATGGCTTCCTTTTATATAGAAGGTCAAATTGCACTTCGTTTATGATGTTGGATCTCACATTCATGAAAGAAAAAGAGCAAGAAATAACGAAGGAAGACCCAAATGTAGAATTATAGAGTAGGCAGATTTCTTCATATAGGTGATGGTCTTCTTCTCTAAGTAATCAGTCCCTTGGCAAAGGTGGTGAATTGTATTGATCTAGACACGAAGCTGTGGGATTCCCAAGGGGTCATCCCTATTCATACTCCCTACTTAAGAGCTTCGTTTGAGAGCCAAAATTTTATAGCAATATCCTGTAATCCTTTCTATATTAATCCTCTCATGATTGATTACTTTTCACTTCACTACACTTAAATCAAGAAAAAAAAAACTTTGGTTTGGCTCAGTTACCACATCTACCAAATCAAACAACCAATTCAACATTGTAGAAACTCAATCCCTAAATAAGCAGATAAAAAAACTGAACAAATATGAAACCAGAAGAGGAACCTGCGCAATTGCGAGTTCGGAATTTAATGCTCCTGCATTCAAGGCAAACGTAGGGGCAAGACCAGTACATATACCCCGCAGATAAATCAAGCCTGTCATGATTATAAAATATCATTGCAAAAGATGATTATTTAAATCAAAAGCCCGTGGATATAAATCCAGTAAGATAGAGCTAGATTATGTAGCCATCCATACAGAAAATGAATATGTATTAATATGTCATTCCTAAGTTAGTAAACGAGGATTCATAAACGAAGATAATAAATTTTGTGCAAACATTATGAAAAACATATGTGAAGAACGAGTTAAGCCGCTAGTGCTTTCAAAATTCATTATCAGCCCCTTAGTGCTTTGGGTGGGTTAGGGGGTTGCTTTCACTTGTGCAGAAAATATTCTTAGATCTAATTGCACACCACTCCAACCTTGGTCTTCTGGTAGATTAGTTCTTACCAGTGCCACAACTAAAAATCTGCATTATAAACGATAGGTAAATATATCCAAAACCTTATAAGACACACCTATCTTATCCCCTCAAACCCTTCATCATAAGTGAACTGTGAATATAATGAAGTACTTTTCATATACTTCCAAGTTATAATAGCGCATGAATAAAGTGTGTGGTAAGTGCAAGACATTACTAAAATTTCTAAAATGCTTTTTTTAAGTGTCTCAAGTAATTAAGTTGAGATCTGAAATGCAGATTTTAACATTTTTCAGAGGAGAAACACTCAATGTTACCTGAACCCAAATCTAAATCAATCATTCAAACAAAATAATAGCTTCTGAGTATTGATGCAGTTGTTGCTCAAGTAAAGGACATCACTCAGTTGTGTGCTCAACAGATCCCTTAATTAGTATCCACTTCATATACATAATTAAAGGCAGATACAATGCACTCACTTGTTAATATTATACTACCTTATTACCTTGAGGTAAGCTCACTTAATTTCTATGCTAGCTGCCTAGGATTATGACGATCACCCTCAAAGCATTAATCCCAACCGGATATCAAGGTAACGAACAACCTCTTAAAAAATAATACCGATAAATAATAGAGCTTGAACAAGAGAAACACCAAAGAACAGTTGGAATTTCAATTCAACTAAAACAATGTAGTAACAGAAGCTAAGAAAGTTGAGAAGTGAACTAAAAGTTCATCTAAGAAGGATGACAGGAATATCAAACAAACGAAGAGAGAACCTCAGATTTGTTTGTATCTTTCCCGTAAATCAACAAGTGAGGCTTCAATGATATACAACAAAATAAAAATTAAGTTGAAAGACAAAGAAAAAACACTCTAAAAATCTTAATAATCTTCGGATATTATGAAACACACACTACTAGAATTCTGGTATTCAACATCGGTTCATTAACATCGCTCAGAAAAACCTGCCATGTAAAACCGTTTTTTAACAGCGGTTGATAAATTTGTGATGTTGAAAATAAAACAGACACCACACTATTTTTGGACCGATGTTAAAAAAAAAAATTGGAAAAGAAGTAAGCGCGGGATTTGTCCCGCCCATATGAAATACACTTAGAAAATTTTTAGAAAACCCTTTTTATTCCCTCTTCCAAACCTCCCTCCTCCCACGACAGTGAAATCCCCAAATTCTCTAGATCCGAAAGAGTGAGAAACACTCTCCTCCATTCTTCATTCATACGCTCAGAAGGAAACCCGACTCCGACGTCCTTCACAGCTTCACTCGCCCATGGAAGCCAGGAACCCTAACCTCTCTGTTGGCCAGCTCCCATCTCTAGCTCCATTCTCTGGCAAACATCACTCTTCGCTCGATCTGCAACAGGTCCGTATCCTTCTTCTCTTCTCTTGTTTCTCTTCTCTTTTGCTTCGCTTGCTCGAATATATGATTCTTGGCTGTGTGATTTTTTTTTTTTTGTAGATCTAGGGTTTGTTGTATTTTGGGGTCAAACCGGCCCTTAGCCACTTAGCAGTTAGCAGCTAGCCCTGAAGAAGACCGTGCTCGAGGAAGATAGGGTAGACCAGACATGCGGCATCTGCAGAAGACCGTGGCAGACTCTCTCTCCAAATTCAAGCACATATTCCATTCATAAGGCACATATATGAGTGTAAGCTTTTCTATTGCTTCTCTCAAGGGGAACTAAAAGTATTATTTCTGCTTGTATGTCAATCGGCTTTTCTACGTTGATGCAGCTAGCGTTGTTGCTAGCCCCAGTTACCGTCGCCTTGGCCAGAGGAATCCGCAACAGAGTTGTTTGTGAAGATTAACATAGATATGCAGGAGGCGTGAGAGAGAAAGAAGAAAACAAATTTAGTTATTCATTAAATCTTGTTTCTACTGGCCATGGAGTAAACACATGGAGATGGGTATGTGAATTGCAACAGTTGGTAGCTTGGAATAGGTATGTGAATTCAATTCTTAGTTCACTTACTCGCTGATAATTTTAATCAAAGTAAAGTTCAATATTTGTAAGAGGGGATAAAATTATTTTTAAAGAGCCTTGCAGAAAAGGTAGCCACTTGAAAGGAACTGATAGTTTTTAATTAGCAAGATAAACTGTTTGCACTGATTGGTTTCTAGGTAGCTTGAAATTTCGTATTGATTAATCTGACTACCGGAATATTCATTTTCCCATCAATTGTCTTAACGATTTATATTCATTGTTGTATCATAGGCAGGTGTTGATACTCGAAGGGTTGCCTGCTCAAGGGGTTTCATGAAACCAGGAGGATCAATTTCTATATATTATTATATATATAAGACAGGCCTACTAGAAGTAATTAATAAGTCAATTAAGGGAGCCAATGTCGCCCAAGTCGACCCTCAAGAGGTAATATCTGTTGAGCAGGTTAGATGCTCATCCATAGCTATTTCTTAGATGTTCTTGACTAGGCTAAAAAAGATGTATGGTATTGTCATCAAGGCTAAAATAGGTAAATCATGAAAAATCTTGAGCAACTGTACGTCGTCTATTATTGGGTCATATTATTTTGTATGCACTTCAAATTGATGTTTTAATAGTCTTTGACTACCTAGCTTGTGAAACAGTGCACCTTTGATGATTTCTGGGAGTTTTTTGTCAAACCCTTTTGGAAGTTCTCAGTTTATTTTGGTAGTAGACTCATAGATGTGCAATTTGAGCTTTGAATGGTCGAATTTGGCCAAATATTGAAGGAGTTGTCATGATTTAAACTTACAACAGGAAATCTGCAAAACTGCTTGTGTCACATTATTATTTCGATCAACATTTGCAAGTAGATGATGGGAATGGATTGATTCTTTTTGGATTATACTCTTAACTCATTGTAGTTGGTGGTCTATGAAGGGCTTGGGCAAATTCGTTGTCATTAGGTAGCTACCTTACTTGGAAGTGGTCTTACTCCATTGTTGTGTCTGAAACTTACTGTTTTTCCAATAATCTTACTAAAAAAATTGAATTCCATTTGTTTTAACCATATGGTTATAAATATCAATTGTCCAAGATTATAGGTTGAATACCCATTTCAAAGCTCTTTCCCAGTTTATTTTACTAAGGAATATGGCAAGGATAACAGAGCAAGAGACAACTCCAGGGCTCTCCCTCTTCAACGCCTTCTTGATGGAGTCCAATTACCTGAAATTTCTCTGCCCAATGCTCTTGTCCATCATCTTCTTAGACATCATAAGTGTACTTATCTCTGTCATCTGTGTTGTATGCAGAATGAAGGTTGTCATCTGGTGATATTTCTGGACATGAAAAGTGATTACATGGTTTTGTGGTCAAGACTTTCTCATGCATTAGTTTATCTGCTTCACATCTCACAATTTACTTTGCTCACATCTAGAGTTAGTAACTTTTTATGCTTGGTTTCTTGTTTAGTCAAGCCTTTTATCTTCTTTGAATTTTTGTTTCCATTTTTTTCTAGATCGAGCTCATGAAAGTCCCAAGGGTGGAATTCAATTTATAAGTTTTCTTGTTCAAGATTCGATTTAATGGCCAGGTTCATTTTGGTTTTAAAGCTTGTAATATACCAAGTACATTCATGTTTTGATTATGCTTCTAAGCATGTTGTGATATTCATTGATTTGAATCTTATTTCTATTTTCTTGATTCCGTAGGTTCGAAATTCCTCCAACTTGAAGGAAGTCTTGCGCCTTAATTATTCTTGCTCTTGGAAATACATTAAACAATGGGACTGCGAGAGGTAATGACTTCCAATTCATAGATTTGTTGTTTTATTGCTTTATGTTTACACTTCTTTCGCATTATCATTCACGTGTTACTCATTTGATACAAAATTTAGTCATTCATGGAAGGCAACTTGAGTTTGCATTCTCCTGTGTTTAATATTTTAAATATCCTTTTTGCTCAAGTGCATTGGTGATATAATCCACATAATGTACACAGCTACGGAACATGTATACATTTTAAATATTCTTTTTGCCTTTCTAAGTGTACTTAACTTTGGTAAATTGAGTTGTACATTCTGTTGTGTTTACTATCTTATGTTCATTTTTTACCATGTTACTATCTTATGTTGCCAGCTTCTTACTTTTGTCATGATACCGCTTCCAAGGTATTCAATCTCTCCACTTGTGCAATAGCATAACAGATAGCACTTTCAATGATGCGAGAGATAACACGTACTGTACATGGGGTAATGTTCTTGTACCCGCTTGGTATTCACTAATCAATGATGTTGTTTCATACTCTCATGTGTTGATTGAAGATTTTGTTTACTGCTAGGTTTTATGCTCACAAGAACATTTTTGCTGAGAGAGAAAAGAAGATTTCAATGAAGTTGGCTAGCAACTCAATTGTGGAATCAAATATGAACCCTCTAAGATCTTTGTTCCAATTGCTCAAGATTCAACCTTGTAAAGAGGTCTTGATTGTCTTCTTCTCATACTTTCTCCAACCTTTGCATCTTTGTCCTGATATTAACTTTGCTTAAGAAAAGGCAACAACTATGAGCTTGGCAAGTAATTTGTTTATGTACTCTTTCCCCATGTCTTCTTATTTAGATGTTTGTTTGGGCTAATCTTTATATTTGTCAAACCAATTATAACCGAAAGCTATCGAGGATCCTACTCTTAGTCTATTTCTTCAATTCTTTTCTCCTCGCTTGAACTTTCATCTTTATTTTGCTCCACTGATTTGAGAATATTATTCCAACTCCAAAGTTTATTCATTTTGTGTTTCAGGGAGTCCTGCTTTATGGTCCACCTAGTACTGGAAAAACTCTCTTGGCAAGGATTGTTTGCTCATCACACTGACTGTACCTTCATAAGGGTTTCAGGATCCGAGCTGGTTCAGAAGTACATTGGAGAAGGTTCCCGAATGGTTAGGGAGCTCTTCGTTATGGCCAGGTTATGTTTGATTTTTCATGCTTTATTTTATATCAGTGATGTTTGATATGATCTCCTTGAAATAAGAGGCATAACTTGATATTTGGCTTTCTGCCATGGAAGTATGTTACACTTGGGTATATTTAATGGTGTTTGAAATGAAGCATGTGAGAAGAGAACCACCTCTTCAGTGCATTATAGATCTCCTTGATACTTGAGAAGCATTTCTCCAATGAAGCAATGTTATGTTCCTGTTTATTTTATGACGATACTGGTTTGACCTTTTGAGATATCTTTGGAAGACCATTGCTTATGAATCTTCCATGTCTTTCTATTATTATTTTTCAAAAAAATATGCAATGTTGGGTTATTCTCTTAATATTTGTTTTCTCCTTTTCTACAGAGAACATGCTCCAATTATTTTTTATAACTCCCTCCCTTGATGAAAATCGGAAAAGATGTTCCAAAGGCTTTGACAGGATATTTGGGTCAAAGGCCTTGGAGCGTTAACAGTTGATGAAATACAAAACCTATCTTATTATTCGTATATTATTTTATCTTATTATATACTTCCATTATATTATATATATATATATATATGAATAACTAACCATTTCAGGAAGTATAAATCAGATTACATCCTTCCTTTTTCTTGTTGAGAAGATCGGTTCAAAAATAGATCATGGCTTCGAAGTGTCCTTAAATAGAAGATCCAAGATCAACCTGTTTGGAAAGAGCCGTTGGAGATCTGGTGATGAAGATCCTCACGCTCCATGCTATCTTCATGCTATTATATAAAGGAAAGGAAGGAGAAGACAGAAGTACAAGTGCTATACACGAGCTTCAATTCATTCAAGCGATCTGTCTTCCAAGTGTCTCTCTGCAAAGCGCTCAAATAGTTTGTTGTTTATTTCAAAGCCTTTGAGAGTCACTGTGAGCTTATAGGATATATTTATTTCAAGTGTTACTCGAGAGTTTATAACTCGGGAAGTTGCACTAGGCTATTGATTTGCGAGAGTTAGAGGATTGTACTAGATAGCTTAGAGAGGTGGGGCTCTTCTAGATTGGTCTAGGACTCCAAGGGAACGTGAGTTGACTAGATTGCAATTGTATAGGAGAGAGGCTTCTCGGTGAGCTATTAGGATCCTAAGCTAAGCATTCAATAAAGCCTTTGAATCCTAGGGTTGTGGAAGAACCCTAGGCGGGGACGTAGGCCAGTTGTGCTGAACCTCGTAAACAATTACTCGTGTCCTTTACTTATTTGCTTTACCTTATTTCCGCACTTGGTTCGATTGTCTAACTTTGTGATTCAGGTTTAATCTCAAAGGTTTTGATTCAAGCTTCAAAAGTCTTGAGACTTTCTGCGAAAAACGGGCATACTCTATTCAACCCCCCTTCTAGAGTATTTCTTATTACATTGTTTTTACATTATCGAACCTTCAATTGGTATCAGAGCTTTACTCACTGTTTTTGATCTAACAATCTTGTGAGTTTTCGATCATGTCTGGTGAAGCAAGCGGAGGATTTGCACAGGGAAGGTCCACAAGCAGACCGCCACTCTTTGTAGGAAACAACTTTGTCCACTGGAGATCTTTGATGAAGATGTTCATCATTGACCAAGATCTAGAGCTTTGGAACATTATAGAGAATGGTCCGAAGATTCCAGAGAAGGAAGGACCAAACGATACCAAAGTGGCAAAGAAGGAGTCTGATTACAACCAAGCAGATCTTGAAACCATCTCCAAAAACTACAGGGCTATCAACTTACTTTATTGTGGTCTTAGCACTGATGAGTTTAACCGTATTTCCTCTTGTAAGTCAGCTAAAGAAATTTGGGACAAGTTGGTCGTCACCTATGAAGGAACGAGCCAAGTAAAAGACACCAAGATCAGCATCTGCCTTCGAAAGTATGAGCTCTTCAAGATGAAATCCGATGAGTCAATCAAAGCCATGTTCACGCGATTCACAGAAATCACCAACAACCTTGACTCTCTCGGCAAGAGCTTTACCAACGTTGAGAAAGTGAGGAAGATACTGAGGTGCCTTCCAAAGGAGAAATGGGGTCCAAAAGTAACAGCTATAGAGGAAGCCCAGGACCTCACCACTTTACCCCTTGATGACCTTCTTGGAAAGCTGATCACGCATGAGATGATCCTTAATGAAGACGATGGAGAACTTCCAACTAGCACCAAGAACTTGGCACTCAAGTCTAAGAAGGATGAGTCCAAGGATGGATCTGATTCTGAAGATGAGGATGACGATGAGGATGATCCTTTTGCTCTTATCACAAGAGGCCTTGCTCGAATTCTCAAAATGAAGAAGCAATTCAACAACAAGGATGGATCAGAGTCTTCAAAATTTCGAGGTAAGCCTCAATACAACAAATATGAAAAGAAGACCAAACCGTTTTCTTGTTTTGAATGTGGTGAAACAGATCATCTTGTGAAGGACTGCCCTCAAAAGACTAAGAGCCAGCCCAAGAAAGGTGACAAATGGAAGAAGAAAGCTATGGTGGCTACTTGGAGTGATTCCGACTCTGACTCCGACGATGAGAAGGCCAACATCTGTCTTATGGCCTCAAAAAATGAATCCCACAATGAAAAGCTTGAAGCTATTGTAAGAGAACTAATGGAAAGTCCAAAAGAGGTATTATCGGAATTCCTTTCAAATATGATTGCCAATGAAGAGAAGCTTATTGCCCAGACTAACATTCTTATTAAGAGAACTGTGGATCAGGAGAAAACTATTGAGGATCTGTCTATGAGGGTCAAAGGTCTTGAAGCTTCTTATTCAGGTCTTGACATTAAAGTCAAGACGCTTGACTCGGAGAAATCTGAACTCAAGCAAGATCTCTCCTCTCTAAGAAATGTGCATCATGACTTAGAGAACGAGAAGATCTCCCTGAATAATAAGATTCTAGACCAACAGACAGCCCTCATAAGTTTTACCAAATCCAAAGGCACTCTCGATAAGATGTTGGGTGAGCAACAAAGCTCTCTAAACAAAAGTGGTATTGGGTACAATCCAAAGTTTTTAAAGAAGCAACACATTACCACTTTTGTAAAGGCTAAAGGAAGCAGAACCTCTCCTATATGTCACCATTGTGCTAGAAAGGGACATGTAAAAGAGACCTGCCCCTATAGAAGAAAGGATCCTTATATTATTCGCAATACATTTCCTGTTCAGTTGAGAAAAGAACGGATAACACAAGTTTGGGTCCCAAAAGGCACTATTTTACCTAATATGGTTTACCCCAACAATGGATCCAAATTTACTTATTGGTCTAGCCACAAAGGTTGATGTTTGTTTTGCAGGAGATCACCAAAGTGAAAGAACACAAACGGATTATTGATAGTGGTTGCTCGAGGCATATGAGTGGGAAGAGTTCTCTCTTTCATGATCTAAAGGAGCAATCCACGGGAACAATCACTCTTGGTGACAAAGGGAAATGCGACATTGTTGGTATTGGTAGTGTTGGAAGTGATTCCAGCCATAGTATTAAAAATGTCTATCTTGTTAATGGTTTAAAGTATAATTTGCTTAGCGTTTCTCAATTATGTGATAGTGGTAACAATGTCAGATTTAACAAGAAAAGATGTATAGTGTGCAGAGATGATACAGGTGAAGTTATTCTGACTGCATACCGTTACAACAACATATACGCTGTAAATGCTGATCAAGTGGCACAAGGAAGCTTAACCTGTTTAAAGGCCTTGACGGACGATCCAAAGCTTTGGCACAGGAGACTCGGTCATGTGAGTCCACATACACTACAGAAGCTTGTGTCCAAAAGGCTTGTAAGAGGGCTACCTGAGATGGACTTCAAAGGTATTGACATGTGCAATGCTTGCACACGAGGTAAACAAACATGTAGCTCCTTCAAACCCAAAAAGGTTGTAAGTTCTTCTAGACCCCTTGAACTTTTACATATGGATTTATGTGGTCCTATACGAATCAAATCTCCCAATGGTAAAAAGTACATGCTAGTTGTTGTCGATGATTTTTCAAGATATACTTGGGTTGCTTTTTTGAAATAAAAATCAGAGGCCTTATTTGAGTTTTCAAAACTTTGTAAGGAGTTGCAAACTTTAAGAAATGAGCCCATAGTGTCTATTCGGAGTGATCATGGTAGGGAGTTTGATCAACTTCAATTTGATTTGTTTTGTGCTAAATATGGCATCTCCCATAACTTTTCTGCTCCTAGGACACCTCAACAAAACGGGGTTGTGGAACGCAAGAACCGCACCTTAGAAGATATGGTCAGGACTATGCTTTTAGAAAATGCATTACCTAAAACCTATTGGGCTGAAGCTGTTAACATAGCTAACTACATTTTAAATCGTTGTCTTATTCGTTCCATCTTAAAGAAAACTCCTTATGAACTTTTCAAAGGCCGCAAACCACTTATATCTTATTTTAAACCCTTTGGCTGTACTTGTTTTGTTCATAACAATGGAAAAGATAACCTTGGGAAATTTGATGCGCGTAGTGATGAAGGTATATTTCTTGGCTATTCCACGAGTAGCAAAGCTTATAGAATCTTCAATAAAAGGACCCAGGTAGTTGAAGAAAGTATACATGTTATTTTTTATGAATGCAATGATGATGCGCGTAGTGTTGCAGATATAGATCTTAATATCCATGAAGAGAACGAGGAAGGTGATGTTACCAAGAACACAGAGAAGAAGAACATGCAGGAACCGATTCTTAACACTGAAGAATTGGCCCAAGGTGTTGAAGATGCGTCCAAAGCCCTTGGTGTCCAATCCAACAGTGTTGAGACATCTGAAACTGCTGTATCAGAACCTAACAGGACAACAGAGTCAGATGTACCACAAATCAATCCTGATGATGTGACGAATCAAGGAGCTAAGACTAGCAAAAGGAAATTCAAATACTCCTCATCACACTCATTAAAGGATATCATTTCTGACCCTACTTCTAGTGTTCAAACTCGTTCTAAACTTAAAGATCTTTGTGCTTTTAACGCGTTTGTTTCTCTTATTGAGCCAAAGAAGGTAAATGAGGCACTTCAGGAGCCAGACTGGATTATAGCTATGCAAAGTGAACTCAATGAATTCGAGAGGAACAAAGTCTGGACTTTGAAGCCTAGACCAAAGCATCAATCAGTCATTGGCATTCGATGGGTGTTTCGAAACAAGCTAGATGAGAATGGCAAGATTGTGAGGAACAAGGCACGGCTTGTTGCTCAAGGATACAATCAAGAGGAAGGTATTGACTACGAGGAGACCTTTGCTCCCGTAGCCAGGCTTGAAGCCATTCGCATTTTATTAGCATTTGCATCTTTCATGAGCATAAAGTTATATCAAATGGATGTCAAGTGTGCTTTTCTTAATGGTTTCTTAGAAGAAGAAGTTTATGTGGCTCAACCCCCAGGTTTTCAAAGTTCAAAATTTCCCAATCATGTTTATAAACTTGACAAGGCGCTTTATGGTTTGAAACAAGCCCCAAGAGCTTGGTACGAGCGCTTGTCAAAATATCTTTTAGAAAATGATTTTAAAAGAGGGTTGATCGACAAGACTCTTTTTATCAAGACCAAAGGAAAGGACATTTTGGTTATTCAAATTTATGTTGATGATATATTATTTGGTGCTACTAACACATCTTTGTGCAAGGAATTTTCTGACATCATGTGTAGTGAATTTGAGATGAGCTTAATGGGTGAACTAAACTTCTTTTTGGGGTTACAAGTTCATCAATCCAAGAAAGGAATCTTCGTCAACCAAAGCAAGTACACTAAGGATCTCTTGAAGAAGTTCAAGATGGATCAATCCAAAGCAGCCAAGACTCCCATGAGCTCAACATTGTCTCTAGATCAAGACAAGACTGGAACAAGTGTCAATCAAAAAGAGTATCGAGGAATGATTGGATCTTTATTATATCTCACGGCTAGTAGACCTGACATTATGTTTAGTGTTTGCATGCGTGCTAGGTTTCAAGCTGATCCCAAAGAATCTCACCTCGTGGCTGTGAAGAGGATCTTTCAATATCTCAATGGCACTAAGGAACTTGGACTATGGTACCCAAAGCAAAAGGATTTCACTTTAATTGGATATTCTGATGCAGATTTTGCAGGCTACAAGGTGGATAGAAAGAGCACATCAGGATGTTTCCAATTCTTAGGAGCATCCTTGATCAGTTGGCACTCAAAGAAGCAAAATTCAGTCGCTCTATCCACTGTAGAAGCCGAATACATTGCAGCTGGAGCTTGTTGCTCCCAAATCCTTTGGATAGCTCAACAAATGTGAGATCTTGGCATCAACCTCAAGGGTATCCCAATTAAGTGTGACAATACAAGTGCCATATCCATCACTAAGAATCCTGTTCAACATTCAAGGACCAAGCATATTGATGTAAGACATCATTTCATTAGAGATCATGTTGAAAAAGGTGATGTGTCCATATCTTTTATTTCTACTGATTATCAATGGGCTGACATTTTTACTAAGCCTTTGGCAGAGGACAGGTTCACCTTCATTAGACGAGAAATTGGGATGCTTGACAAGGATGCACTTTCGTAGGGGGAGCTTTCCCTTTACGAAAGATAAACTCCACTCAGTATCAAGACCTTTGAGAGTTATGTCAAGGTCTGCTAACTGAACAGTGGAGTACATATATCGGATCATATATTTTTGGTTAATATCTTTTTAGATATTTAATCAATTATATTTGTTTTAATCGGATTTCAAAAATTGCCTATTTTCATGATTTCCTTAACCGTTAAGATATTTTAATTATGGACCTAAATTGGTTTGTGTTTAGTCCGGCTTTTAGGGTAATTTGAATTCAAATTTGAATTTGAAAATCCTTCAACTTGGCAAGGTAATGATTTCTTTCCTTGGAACCCTAAACCCATCCCATCAATCCGTCACCCTCTCTCTCTACTTAAACCAAATCTGTACCCGACTACAACCCACACTCAGATTTTATCCAAACCCTTTCCACTTCTTCATCTTCGACCTCTCAAAGAAACCCTAACCAACTACCTCCATGGCACCCAAAACCAAGAAAGCCGTCACTCCCAAAAGACTTGGCGCCACCCCCAAGGGACGCCAGGCCACTGCTACTTCTCCCACACCCGAACCTCCTACTCAAGCCATCATCCCAGCAGTTGTCCAGAGCACCGTCATGTCGAGCTCAGCCACGGCTCCCAAAGGCTCTCAGAAACGTGCTGCTAAGAAACCCTTGAGTGCTAAACAAAAGGGGAAGAGAAAGATCCTGGCTGAGGAAGAGGATGAGGAAGAAGAGGAAGACGACCTTGATGTTGCCCTGGAAAGAGATGCTGCCAGGGAAGCCGAGGAGAAGGCCTTGAGACAGAAAAAGGCCGATAAGGAGGCCGAGCTTGCTAAGAGACTGGCCGAGGAGGAAGCTGAGCGAATTCGGAAGGAAGCCGAAGTTGAAGAGGTTCCATCTGAGGTGGAGCCTGAGGAAGAAGAAGAGGAAGAGGAAGAGCACGAGGATTCTGAAGGGGATGAGGAACCAGAAGGTGACGAAGCGGGGTCCGGTGAGGACTCGGGGTCTGAGGAAGAGGAGGAAGAAACTCCCTCTCCTTCTCCTCCTCCTCCCCCGTCTCCGAAGAAGCGGAAAGCCCCTGCTCCCGTCAAGCCTCCCTCCCCTAAGCGTACCAGGAAGGGCCCTGTCAAGAGTCTTGTAGCACCTGCCAAGAAAGCTGCTCCAACTGTTGCACGCAGGAAGAACGCTGAACCCCCGGCCTATATCCAGGTAAATCAGTCCTTGCCCTCCTCTTGGTTTTTAGATGCTGAGACTGCTGGTAAGTGGGTAGACGAGTTTCGTACTCCTAAGCTTAGCTGTTCAGATTTTTTAGATATCGAGTTCTTTGAAGCTTTGAAGTTACCTTGCATTGAGCTCCTCAAAAAATCCCCTGCCTGGAACCTTATTAATCTTGAGACTGTTTACTACCCCGAGCTTACCCGACTTTTCTACATAAACCTAAAAGCCAAAAGTGATCCTGATGGTTGGTCTTTGGAGTCTGTCGTCAAAGGGGTTAGAATCTCTCTCAACTCCAATGACTTTACAGACTCTCTAGGCTTACCTACCCCTGTTCCACCTGCTCAAGTAAACCCCTCAAAAGAAAACTGCATCATCCTAGCCCGAGCCAAATATCTCCTACCCGAAGCATCCAACAGCACCTCAAAACAACTCACCCACTCATCCCTAACCCTTGAGGCAAAAATTATCTTTAACATCATTGTTAGATGCCTCTTACCCCGTCTCAACTCTGGCTCACTCCTAACCGACAATGCCATGGTCCTGCTCTACTGCATTCTAAATGGCCTTGATCCTGATCTGGCCAACACTATTCTTGGAACCATGGCCCATGCCAGAAAAGCTCGAAAAGGCTCTCCTTTCCCCTTTGCTACCCTTTTGACCCCTATCTTCAAAGCTTCTGGAATTGATGTCAAAAATGAAGAGCAGCTGCGTCATACGGGCATGTTCGACTCTAAAGGCCTTGAAAAGATTGGCATCACTCGGTCTCCCCAAGGGACTTTGAGTCTTGCCACTCCTTCAAAAGCCTTTCCCACTGCTCCAGCTTTCGATGAACGCATGGACAACCTAGAGTTGGGCTTGGAAGAAGTTCGCCTGGATATTAAGGAGCTGCAGACGGAGGTGATGACGAAGATGAGCGGGATTTCAACGCTGCTGGAAGGACTGTGGACGAGGCTCACTGATGATGCTCTGGATTGACCAAGCCTAAACCTTAACCCACCCTATCCCACCCTGAAACTTGTTACTTTGCTGGTTTTTGGAAACTTTTTCAAAACTTTTGGTACCGTTTTGGTAACTGTTTTACCTCCGCCCTTTGTTGAAAGACAAAAAGGGGGAGATGATCGTTAGACTTTGAAAACCTCTGATTAAAGGTCTTGGAAGACCTTGCCCTTTTGATTTCTGGTTTTCGGTTGGATGTTTTCTTACTTTAAAATTTTTTGATCCAACATTTGTCTAACCCCTTGCAGGTACTTAGTCTGTCCTTGATTATGATATATTTGTTTGACTAAGTTGCAGGGATGCACAGGTTTTGTCTTTCATCAAGGGGGAGATTGATAACTCCCTCCCTTGATGAAAATCGGAAAAGATGTTCCAAAGGCTTTGACAGGATATTTGGGTCAAAGGCCTTGGAGCGTTAACAGTTGATGAAATACAAAACCTATCTTATTATTCGTATATTATTTTATCTTATTATATACTTCCATTATATTATATATATATATATGAATAACTAACCATTTCAGGAAGTATAAATCAGATTACATCCTTCCTTTTTCTTGTTGAGAAGATCGGTTCAAAAATAGATCATGGCTTCGAAGTGTCCTTAAATAGAAGATCCAAGATCAACCTGTTTGGAAAGAGCCGTTGGAGATCTGGTGATGAAGATCCTCACGCTCCATGCTATCTTCATGCTATTATATAAAGGAAAGGAAGGAGAAGACAGAAGTACAAGTGCTATACACGAGCTTCAATTCATTCAAGCGATCTGTCTTCCAAGTGTCTCTCTGCAAAGCGCTCAAATAGTTTGTTGTTTATTTCAAAGCCTTTGAGAGTCACTGTGAGCTTATAGGATATATTTATTTCAAGTGTTACTCGAGAGTTTATAACTCGGGAAGTTGCACTAGGCTATTGATTTGCGAGAGTTAGAGGATTGTACTAGATAGCTTAGAGAGGTGGGGCTCTTCTAGATTGGTCTAGGACTCCAAGGGAACGTGAGTTGATTAGATTGCAATTGTATAGGAGAGAGGCTTCTCGGTGAGCTATTAGGATCCTAAGCTAAGCATTCAATAAAGCCTTTGAATCCTAGGGTTGTGGAAGAACCCTAGGCGGGGACGTAGGCCAGTTGTGCTGAACCTCGTAAACAATTACTCGTGTCCTTTACTTATTTGCTTTACCTTATTTCCGCACTTGGTTCGATTGTCTAACTTTGTGATTCAGGTTTAATCTCAAAGGTTTTGATTCAAGCTTCAAAAGTCTTGAGACTTTCTGCGAAAAACGGGCATACTCTATTCAACCCCCCTTCTAGAGTATTTCTTATTACATTGTTTTTACATTATCGAACCTTCAATTTTCATTGATGAGATAGATAGTATAGGATCTGCTAGAAACTTCAAAGGACTATGTTGAAGCTTCTGAACCAGTTGGATGGATTCGAAGCCTCAAACAAAATCAAGGTCATTGCTTAAACCTTTTGGCCGATGGTTCATGCGTGCAACAGAAACCCAGAATTAACAATGTTCACCTTGCAATGTTGGCAGGTCTTGATGGCAATAAATCGTATTGATATTTTGGATCAGGCTCTACTTAGGTCGGGAAGGATTGATAGGAAGATCGAGTTTCCAAATCCTAATGAAGAGGTATTTCGTGGCCTCCATCAGTTGTAAAAAGTAGAGACCATTGACAGTTGTTGTTAAAAGCTAGAGTGCTAGGCTTTTCTGAATTGTTTTCTGTCATCATATTTGGCTTCATGTGTGTTGATGATGGTATAAGATTTAGTCCTTGGTAATCTTTTACTGGCTATTTTACCTTTATTTTTTATCTATTACTTTTGCAGTCACGTTTTGACATCTTGAAGATTCATTCGAGAAAGATGAATCTCATGAGAGGAATTGATCTAAAGAAGATAGCGGAAAAGTTGAACAGTGCATCTGGTGCAGAGCTTCTACTTCATTGATCAGCTCAAGGGAAAGTTATTAAACATATCGTTTCATGTAATGGTGTATGTGTATATATACAGGTTCTGAAAACATGTTCTCTTTGGTTGGTATTGTGGTCTGATGTATGTGTATATATAATAGACATGATATTGGGTTTATGAACTGAATTGCTTCGGTTTATAAGCTAGCACATCGGATTTACGAGCAATAGATAATGGTTTATTGTAACGAAAGACATCAGTTTTACAAACTAAAAACATCAGTGTTATGTACTAAAAACATCAGTTTTATGAACTAAACACATCAGCTTTACGTACAAAAAACATCAGTTTTACGAACTAAACACATCATTTTTATGAACTAAACACATCATTTTTACGACCTAAACACACTAGTTTTACGAACGAAACACACCTGATTCACTAATAATTTAGGATGCCTTTACTATATATAAACAACGGTTTTAAAACCAAAAAATGATTTCAATAAACGTAATAACATCGGTTTTGTATTTATTCCATATAGCCAAATTTCGTGGTTAAAAATAACATTACAAATTATAGAGAGAAAATGAAGATACATATGTAGGATTTCTATACAAGTGATGTTATAAAGTATTACAAATATCGTTTTTATAATAAGAAACGATGTTATAAATTATATAGACATCGGGTTTTGGCCGATGTGAAATTTTTTTGACTTTTTACAACACCCACATAGACATCGATTTTTTTTTTTGAAAGACATCGGCTATTACCCGATGTTAAATCACAAATTTCTAGTAGTGACATCAAATAAGATATCAATCTCATTAACAAAAAAATGTGACCCTATATCGACCCAATCAACCAAAAATCTTTCTTTAAGTATTTCTACGAACACGTTGAAGGCATAAAATTAAAAGCAAATAAACACCAAGTCGCAATTTCTAAACACCAATTTAACAAATCTTACCACGAATGAATAACCACTCTCAATCTCAATAAATTGATTCCTAATCACAATTAAAATCAATTCACGAAATTCAAAATTCAAGCATATATTATTCTAGATATCTACCGACTTTAAGATTACAAACTACTAAAAGACACTTGAACAACTAATCCTACTGGCGTTCATCCATTGTCAGCACTAATAATTGCGAGATGAATCACAAATCAAAATTTATACAAGCTATAATCAAAAGGTCTAATTCGTAATTCAAAGACGAACCAGATTGAAGAGGGGCGCAGATTGAAGTCAATGGCGACTGCTAGTGCACGAACTTGAACGAAGTCGGCGAAATCGTCAAGTTGGTGAAACGAATAACAAGAGAAAGCCGAGAAAGAGAGGGAGGAGGAGCGGAGGAGGACATCTCGATAGACTGACGAAGAGCAAGGTTAGAGGCAGTGGGTTGAGGATTAAGGGGATCTGGAAAAGGAACGATAGACATGAGCATTGATTTAGATGAGAAGACCAAAATAGCCCTCTATAGGAAAAAATAATCAATTTTAAATTCAAACTCTATGAGGTAAATTAGTTATTACACGCAAGAATTCCTTTCACCCGTTGATCCGATTCACTTAAACGTCTGAGATTATTTAGAAGACAAAATAGGTGGATCCAGCTGAGAGTTAAAATTTGGGCCATTTTGGGCCGTAGATAAATTTTAGATTTTAGCAGATGAATGGACTGGATTGCAAGATCTCCCCCATGCTTTTATACGACTCAATCAACCAAAAATCTCTCTTTAAGTATTTCTACGAACACGTTGAAGGCATAAAACTAAAAGCAAATAAACACCAAGTCGCAATTTCTAAACACCAATTTAACAAATCTTCTACCACGAATGAATAACCACTCTCAATCAATAGATTCCTAATCACAATTAAAATCAATTCACCAAATTCAAAATTCAACCATATATTATTCTAGATATCTACCGACTTTAAGATTACAAACAACTAAAAGACACTTGAACAACTAATCCTACTGGCGTTCATCCATTATCATCACTAATAATTGCGAGATGAATCACAAATCAAAATTTGTACAAGCTATAATCAAAAGGTCTAATTCGGAATTCAAAGACGAACCAGATTGAAGAGGGGCACAGATTGAAGTCAATGGCGCCTGCTAGTGCACGGCATTGAACGAAGGCGGCGAAATCGTCTAGTTGGTGAAACGAATAACAAGAGAAAGCCAAGAAAGAGAGGGAGGAGGAGTTGAGGAGGACATCTCGATAGATTGACGAAGAGAAAGGTTAGAGGCGGTGGGTTGAGGATTAAGGGGAACTGGAAAAGGAACGACTGACAAGAGCATTGATTTAGATGAGAAGACCAAAATAGCCATCTATAGGAAAAAATAAACAATTTTAAATTCAAACTCTATGGGGTAAATTAGTTATTACACGCAAGAATTCCTTTCACTCGTTGATCCGATTTATTTAAACGTCTGAAATTATTTAGAAGACAAAATAGGTGGGTCTAACTGAGAGTTAAAATTTGGGCCATTTTGGGTCGTAGATAAATTTTAAATTTTAGCAGATGAATGGACTGGATTGCAAGATCTCCCCCATGCTTTTATAGTAGTATGGATATATAATATACACGGTAAATATGTAATCATTAATCATCAATATCAATATCTATATATATAAAATACTAAAACAGAGACCGCTGAAGCGACCTCGCTGCCACGGAATTTTCTAGATTAAACAGGATTATTTTCGCTTACGTGGCATTTTCTGGATTAAAGTTGTATTATTTTTCTGGGCCACATCAATAAATAAGCCAATATAGTTAGGTAAAAAACTCATCTTTTTAAATCAAATAATCTATCCAATATAACTTTATATCTTAATACCATTTTAATCTTTCTAGATCAAATAATCTATCAATATAACCTTATGATTTTTATAAATATTGCCGGCAATTTTTTTATTTTTTGTGTTACCATTGCCTAATTCTTGATTGATCCAAACAAACAAATTTGATTCTAATTTTTTACCATCAGGATTGATCTTCATTAATTAGCTTGGAACTTGGATACTTCTTTGATCAATTTAAAATTGATATACTCCATACATCCCAAGGAGAAAATATAAAATTGAATTTTTGTTTCTCCAAAATTTTACATAATTTATATTTCTTTTCTTTATTAATACCTACTATCATTTATTGGAAATAGGTACTACATAAAATCTTATCAAATTACAAAATCCTATCAAATATTTTCTAATCATAAAAAGGTAAAATATAATATAATAAAATAGGGGAAATTACATAAAACCACCCCTTAAATATGGGTGTTTTCACTTAACCACCCATTAAATTCAAAATTACAAAAAGTCACCCTTTTAATGGTGTTTACTTAATAAAATGGATCACTATCTGAATATTTAGTACATCGTTTAGAAAACTTACCTTAGTAGTAGGTAAAATATTTTTAGTAATGAAGCTAATGATAAACATATTTACATATGGAGTATATATATATCAAATTAGATGGAAGATTTTTTTACGTCATTTTGTGAATGTTGATGGCTCCTTATTAGAAATAAAAAGATAATTATGAAACTTCTAAGATAGAAATAAATATCTTTTGAAAGAAAAAAAAATGAAGAAGATGGAAATATAATTTAAAATTAATGTTTTTTTTTTGTAATATACATGCATATGATTAAAGCATAATATAAATTATATATTTAATTATTTTTACTACATAGATTTATCACTTTACCCTTTATCATACATGGTATTATAATGAATATTTATCTTTTTTTTTATAAAGTTGTCACGAAGTAATTTATTTATACTTGCTATTTGCTAACCATATATTGATTTTAAATGAAAAAGAAGGTTAGTTTAGTTTATGATTAATTGAAAACTTCCAGAATAAAGATTCATTGAAATAATGTTAATCTTTATAATTTAATAAAAATTAATAGTTTAAAAATAAATTAAGGAAGTAATAAAATATAATTTTTTAAGAAACCGCGCAAAGTCGCGGACCACGATACTAGTATAATACTAAAACAGAGGCGTGGAAATCCTATGTGGCGGGTTCTGGCGCGATTCGCTTACGTGTCGTACTCTGGTGCAATCTGGCCCGGGTATTTGAAACGTCAATTAATGATGATCCAATATATTTTAGCCACGTTAGACAATTAAATCATCTATTTATACACGTGTCATCTTATGTGTCTATTTAATTGAAGATTAAATTTAATTTTTAATAAATATTCAACATCATATCTTAAGTGGTTACAAAACTTATCATTTTTAATATAAATATTTAAATTCCTATCTTAGTTATTTACAAAATCTATCATTTTAATATAAATATGACTATACAATTTAAGATAGTATAGAGATAATATACTTGAATAATATTTTAAACAATCAATATATTGAGATTCTTTATCCTAATACGAACTTGGAAATTGGAATGGAGTTTTAATTATTTTAATTATTCAGTGGTGGTGTTCATTTATACAGAGGAATGAAATTATTATTAAAAAATTAAAAGGATGTAAATTCTTTATTTTATATTTTAATCTATGAGATAGATAAACTTAAAAACTAATCTAATTTAATATATACAGTTCACTGTTCATATGATCATGAGATAAACTTAAATTCGTTAGTCGTGATAGTCGTGATATGAACGATATAGAGATAATATACTTGAATAATAGTTTAAACGGTCATCATATTGATAATTATATTTTAAATATTTATATGATTTATTAAATTTTATTTAAATTATATGATTATTATATATAAAATTTATCGTTAAAACTTTTAGTTTTTTGGATTTAATTTGTACCTAACTTTTTATCAAAAAATTTCTTATCAATAATATCTAAAACAAATCGAATAAAAAAAATAAAACAAAGAAATATATTTCTATTAGTCAATGATTAATTAGCGATCAAACATATGAAAAGTGACGTACTTTTTGTTAGTTATAAACTTTATCTTACTACGAATTGGAATCGAAATTCAATTATGTAAATTATTCAATGGTATTCATTTTGGGGCATTTTGCGAAATAGCCACGAAAACCATCCTATTTTGTGAAATAGCCGCGCGTTGGGACAATTTAGCGAAATAGCCACGCGCTCAACGGGCCTCCTACGCGCCTCTATCTGCCTTCTCTCCTTCTGGTTTCCAGATCTGGAGGCGGAGCCGGAGGCGGCCAGATCTGCACCGGCGGAATCGAAGAGGAGGAATATCCGGCCGTCGACCGAGCAATTGGAAGGCGGAGCCGGATCCATGGCGATCGAGGAAGGTCAAGCGAGGACGGATCTCAGATCTGAGCCGAGGTCGAGCGAGGCGGAGCGAGCAAGCGAGGGACGGATGCGGTGGTGAGCAAGCGACGGAACGAGCGAGCGAGGGAGGGATGCGGTGGTGACAGAGCGACGTCGGAGCGACGGAGCGAGGAAGGGCCGGCGTGCGCGCATTTCTTCTTCGCAGAATCGGTAGGAAGAAGAAGATATTTTGATGAAATTACAAAAATTACCCTACAAATATGAGAAATTAAAAAAACTAGCTATATTTTATTATGTGATCCATAATTTATATTTTTGTTTTTATTTTTGCACAACAAAATGTTATATTTGCACAATATACAATTATATTTACACAATTTACGGTTATATTTGCACAACAAAATGTAAAATAAATTTTTTTAAAAAAAACTAAACCCGGGTCATATTTGCATAAAATAAGATCATGTTGAGAATAATTTCACAAGTCTCGATTGTCGTGCAACTCTTAAAACAGAGTCATCCAACTCTCAAAACAGAGTCGTGCAACTCTTACAACAAAGTCGTGCAACTCTTACAATAGAGTCGTGCAACTCTTACAACAGAGTCGTGCAACTCTTAAATCAGAGTCGTGCAAATCTTGCAAGAGAGTCGTGCAACTCTTAAAACAAGAGTCGTGCAACTCTTACACCAGAGTCGTGCAACTATTAAAACAGAGTCGTGCAACTCTTAAACATAGTCGTGCAACTCTTAAAACATAGTCGTGCACTCTTGCAACATAGTCGTGCAACTCTTACAACAGAGTCGTGCAATTCTTAAAATAATATTGAGAGAAAATAAAATCATGTTGAGAACAATTTCACAAATCTCGATCGTTTTGCAAAAAAATAACCTATTGTTGAACAAAAATAAGAGTAAGTTGTGCAAATATGACCCCATTCTATTTTTTTAATATTTTTTTTAACATTTTGTCGTGCAAATATAAGAGGACGTTGTGCAAATTTAATCATAAGTTGTGAAAATATGACCATAGTCTAGTTTTTATTTATTTTATTTTTTAAACTTTTTTTTATTTTTTTCTACATGGATAACAATTTTTTTTTACTTTATAATATTATTCGTGCGCATTTTATTCTAATTTTGTGCACTTTTTATTCTATTTGTGTCAGCACTTTTTTCAAATAATTTTTTTTTTCACGTCGGCACTTTTTTAAAGGTTTTTTTCTTTTTTTCATCACCCAAGTCTAGTTTTTTTTTTATTTTTTATTTTTTTTAAACATAATGGTATATTGTGCTCATATAACACTTTGTTATGCAAATGGTATAATTTTATGTAGTGCAAATGTAATATTGGGGTAAAAAATTTACAATATAAAAATAATGGACAATTTTTGTAATTTCTCTAAATTATCCTAATTGATGGAACGTTGTTCATCGCCATCTCGGAGTCTCCTTCCGTCGCTCGCTGGGTCGCCACCGCCACCCTCCCTCCGTCGCTCGCTCGCCACCGCCTCCCTCCCTCGCTCACTCGTTCCGGCCTCCGCATCCACCTCGGCGCAGCCTCGCTCCCTCGCTCGCTCCGGCTGCTTGCCTCGCTCGCTCGACGTCTTCCATCTTCCTCCTCTTCTCCTTATCGATTGTCGCCGCCGCCGCTCCTCCGCCGCAGCTCCTCCTCCAATCCGAGGTCGAATTCAATTTCCGATTGAATTAGATCTGAAGTCAAATAGAATCTCCGGTGGCGTTGTTGCTTTTGATGAAATCGACGTCGGCAGTGGCGCATCTAGGAGTGGAGACGAGAGGGAGTGGCGCATCTGGCCACTAACCGGTGGCGCCAGAGGAAGAGCGGGGGAGGAAGAGCCACCGGTGGCGCATCTGGCCGGATCGAAAGCTCCATCGCCATGGGGCGCGGGGAGAGAGAGATTGAAGAGATGGGATTGGGGGCAACGATTAGAAAAAAAAATGAGAATTAGTATTTATATGGGACATTTTCCTAAATTGTCCAAAAATGAGGGCATTTTGCAAATACGTCCAAAAAAATGTCCTATTTTGAAAAAAAATTCATTCATTTATACGGAGGAAAGTAAATTACTATTAAAAAACCTAAAAGAATGTAAATTTTATACTTTATATTTTTTCTTAAATGTAAAATGATTAAAAAAAATTATGAGATAAACTTTAAAACCGATCTAATTTAATTAAATTATGAACACAATACATACACGAAATATACCAAAAACATATATGGATTTTAATTAAATTGATCTATAACATTCTAATAAATATTTATTCAATATATATATAAGGTTTATTATAATTTTTCATTAAATAAACTTAATATATACTAAATCAAACCATATCTTATATATATAAATTATGAACAATAGCTTAGAATAATATTTGTATTATTATCAATCTATTTTAACTTTATAGTTAATATTATATGCAGTTTATATATGGTTTTTACATATAAATATTTTAAATAATCAATTTCAACCTTTATAATTTAATAAAATAAAGTTGAAACATGACTTGTATAATTAAATAATATATTAATATAAATGTATTTAATTAATCTAGAAATGATAAGATAATTTTATTTGCAAATACCTTATTACTATGATTTATGTAATTCAATTCCATTATATAATAATGGAAGTGAATTTCTAAGAAAATAATTTATTAACAAACCGCGAAGATCGCGGGTAGTAATACTAGTGATATATATATATATATATATATATATATATATATATATATATATATATATATATATATATATATATATATATATATATATATATATATGTGTGTGAAAAGTGGACAAAAATAATACCAAGTATCAACTTTTGGCAAAAAATAATACCAACTTTGAAATTGACCGTTTCATATATGAACTATCTCCATATTAACCGAAAATAATACGTAGGTGTATTCCGGTGAATTTTCCGACCAAACACGCCACATAAACGTCGGAAAACACACGTGGCATCCATTTTTGGGAAGCGGATCCTCTTCTAATGAGAGGGTCCTAATATCTTCCTAATAAATCAATATCAACCGTTGAATTAAATTAAGGGTTCAGATTAGATCTAATTGTTAAACCTGATAAAATTTAATCCTAACCATAAACCCACTAGTCGCTTCTTCCAATATCTATTTCCTCTCTAACTCTATCGAAGAACTCATCTGTTCAAATCGACGAACCTCCAGGGTGCGTTCGACGCGTCACGGGTGAAAAAGAGGATTACTATGAGGTCAGAGATGCGCCTTCCAGCATAGACGCGGATGAAGGACGTGGAGGAGGGATCAAGGTCGATGTCGACGCTGCAGGAGAGGGTCGCCGCCAGAAGGACACCAAATCTGATGAAACCACGGTATGTCTCAATGTAGAGACTAGAGAGCCCTCCTTTTCTCCTTGAATATCTCGAGTGTCAAGAAAATAGGAATCTGAAATATGAAATTGTTCAATATTTTCTTCATCGTTGTTCTAATTTTGCCCTAATTTTGATAGTTAATTATCTATTTTAAGCCTTCTCCCAGATGCGTTTTTCTCCTTGAATATGCAATTGAGAATTCCTATATAGGATTCACTAAATTTACTAGTTTTGATTCAATCGTTTAAGATTGGAATATGGATAATGGGTTTGTCTGATCCTATTTATTCCAATAGTTTCTTATCTCGGTCAATTAGAATCGTAGCTTTTAAAGAAATTGGGTGCTTGTTGAGCTACTAAGAGTAACAAATATTATGACAGTAGCCTATTATTCCAATTCTTTCTCATATGCATTTAAAAATGGGTAAGGGGAAGATTGCATCCTTCATAATGGATGATGGACCTTTAATAATCGAAAAAACAGCTTGATTCATCATTTCTCATTTCTATTTCCCAAAGTAATCCATTTTCCCATTTCTAGCATGTACGTGCTTGATGCTCACTGCAACAAAGATGACTTTGGCTTTCTTATTTTCTAGCATCTTCTTTCCACTATTAAGATTGAGCATTGGGTAATTGTGAACTTTTCTTCTCGTTGTGATACAAGCTGGATGATTTTTGGCTTTATGCTTTAGATTGAGATTGGCTTTGTCATTGAACTTGTTTTGAAATTTTTATATTGAAAATTAGCCTATTAGCTCAATTGGTAGAGCGGTGTGTTTGCGTACAAAGACGTGGGTTCAACTCCCACATAGGCTAACATATATTGGTCCATAACTTGCTTTGGACTTTTGCATTGTTTAATGTTAGACCAAATGCACAAAAGTAAAGTGTGCAAATTTACTAATCTAGGCCTCCTTTTGCAATGCAAGATCCAGGAGATTCAAATGGTGAGGAAAACTAGTCTATGGGAAAATTGACATTTTCTTAGGGTAATCATATATATTATATTGCTTTATTCATGTACTGGAAGGAGTGTATGAACATATATTATAGATTGTTTTATTCTTGTACTGAAAGCAATGCATTAGATGTTTTCTCAGCATATTGCAACAACTCAATTTCTTTTTTGGAGTTGCATGTATTGGAATAGTTTATTAGTTTGTTCAAGGGAATATATTAGCATATGTGGGAGTTGAACCCACATCCCTGTGTTTATGTGCAAACACATCGCTCTACCAATTGCTAATAGGCTACTTGGATAATATCAAAATTTTACAAGAAAAGAGGAAAAACAACTGCAAATAGGTTGATGGGTATACCAGAAAATAAGCAAAAACAAATAAAATCACAAGTCGTAGCAAAGAGATCAGCTGCAAAAAGGTTGATGCAACCTTGATTCCCTTGAGTCATCAGTGTCTTATTGCTGCTAGACAAACACCTAATTACAACCAAGGATTATGTCTAACACCTAATTACATTGATATTCAAGCTATTTGTGTTCTCTCAGCATTTAAACTCAAGTGATTAAGTGTTTACATCATTAATAGCACAAGAAATACAGGGAATAAGAAACACCCACGAAATATTTTCAGTGCATAACAACAACAACAACAACCCAGTATATCCCGCAACGAAGCGGGGTTTGGGGGGTCGGGATGTACGCACTCATTCCCCGAACTAGTCACCAGAGTGTTTCCGGAAGACCCAAAACAATAGAGCAAAGGGAACAGAACGTCCCATGGCACCTAGTAGGAGATAGGTAATAGACAACAGAAAGATAGAAGACAGATATGTAGATAACCGACAGAAAGCAGATAAAAGTTGAAAGAAAGGTAGAACGGAGGCAAAAGGAAAAGACCCAACACCCATCCTTGGGGTTCTAAACATCCGAAGCCCGAATGCATCTCCTACAGTGGTCCCTATCCGAAGTCATATCCTCCGAGAGGTTCAACACATTGAGATCATGTCGAATAACCTCCATCCAGCTCTTCTTCGGTCTACCTCTCCCTCGGCACAAAGCTCCAAGCTCCAAGCTCTCACACCTTCGAACAAGCGCTGATATTTGCCTCCTACGAACATGCCCAAACCACCGCAATCTGGACTCCCGTAGTTTATCAACGATACTCACAACCCCAACCTTGCTTCTAATGTCCACATTTCTGATTCTGTCTAGCCTCGTATGCCCACTCATCCATCTCAGCATTCTCATCTCAGCCACCGCCAACTTCTGTTCTTGAGCTTTAGTACTAGGCCAACACTCTGCGCCATACAATAAGGTCGGTCTGACAACCACCTTATAGAATTTCCCTTTCAGTTTAGCCGGGACTTTCCTATCACAGAGGACCCCAGATGCTCTCCTCCATCTAATCCACCCTGCCTAGACTCTATGCTCAATATCCTTGTCGATACCCCCATCGCTTTGGAGGTACGAACCAAGGTATTTGAAATGCTCCTTCCTTGGGACAAGATCCTCCCCCAATCGAACGGAAGTCTCAGGGACTCTGGCCTCTCCAAAGCTGAACTGCATATACTCGGTCTTGGTCCTACTCATTCTGAAACCCTTAGACTCCAACACTTCTCTCCAATTTTCTAGTCTGCGAGCCAACCCCGAACTAGAGTCGTCCACTAGAACAATATCGTCGGCAAACAGCATGCACCATGGTAACTCCTCTTGGAGAGAAGCAGACAGTGTGTCCATAACTAAAGTGAATAGAAGCGGACTAAGCGCAGAGCCCTGGTGAAGCCCCACTCGAACCTCAAAATACTCTGAATCCCCAAACGACGTTCTAACACTTGTCAGCGAATCGTCATACATATCCATGATAACTCTGATATACGACCCGTGCACTCCCTTTTCTGACAAACATCTCCAAAGAAGCTCTCTCGAAACCCTGTCGTAGGCCTTTTCTATATCAATAAAGGTCATATGCAGATTCTTCTTTCTATCTTTGTGCATCTCGATCAGTCGCCTTAACAAGTGAATAGCCTCAACCGCGGATCTGTCAGGCATAAATCCAAACTGATTCTCCGACACGTGAACCGATCTCTGAAGTCTCATCCCGATCACCCTCTCCCATACCTTCATAGTGTGGCTCAACAGTTTGATTCCTCTGTAGTTACTGCAACATTTAACATCCCCTTTATTCTTGTAGACCAGAACCAATTTACTAAGTCTCCACACCGAAGGCATTTTACCTGACGATAGGATAGCATTGAAAAGTGAAGTAAGCCAAACCAAACCTTTGGGCCCTAACCATTTCCAAACCTCACCCGGAATATCGATCATCTAGGCCCGGAGCTCTATTGTTCTTCGTCCTACAGACAGCTTCCTTAACCTCCATAAGCGAAATGCGACGGTGGAATCCTAAATCGATGCGGTCCGAAAGACTAGAACTCAGTTTTGAATCGTATAAATCCTCGTTGAGCAACTCAGAGAAGTAACTCCGCCATCTTCCCTTAATCTGCTGATCATCCACTAAAACTTGACCGCTCTCATCTTTAACACATCTGATGTTGTCGATGTCTCTACTCATCCTCTCTCTATGTCGAGCTAGTCGATATAGAACTTGCTCTCCTCCTTTGTTGTCGAGGGCTTTGTAGAGATTCTCAAAAGATTTGTCCTTTGCCTTACCTACTGCACACTTAGCTTCCCCTTTGGCCACATTATACCTCGACCTGAGCTCCACACCGTCATCTCCAGGGCCTCTTTGCAACCAACTCTGAAATGCTAGCTGTTTTGCCTTTACCTTTGCCTTCACGTCATCATTCCACCAAGCGACGCCTCGAATGGACCCATAGCCCCCTTTAGACACCCACAACACCTCTCGACCCACTTTGCGAATACAACCTGCTAAACGGCTCCACATAGCTTCTGCATTGCCTAACGAATCCTCCATCCCCGCCTGCTCTGCCACTTGCCAAACCTTATCTTTCAGAAGGCGACCGGTCGATTCATTCAGACGCCACCACCTTATTTTCGAGGGTAAGTTGTGGTTTCTCTTTCGAGCTCGAACATTCTCTTCAAAGTCCATAACCAGAAGGTGATGAGGTGTTGAGATACCACCGAAGGGGATCACCTTACAATCCTTGCAACGACGTCTGTCTTCCTTTCTAACCAAAAGGTAGTCAATTTGAGAACTTCTAACCAAGCTGGAGAACGTAATCAAGTGCACATCCCTTTTACGAAACCAGAAGTTGCAAATGACACTCCCAAACGCAGAAGCGAACTCCAACAAAGCAATCCCACTATCATTTCTGACGCCAAAGCCAAAACCTCCATGCGTCTCCACAAACCCGTCGTTGCCCCTCCCTATGTGGGCATTGAAATCACCCTCAATCACATAGTGGTCTTTCGCCGGGATAGTCCCAACCAGAGCATCCAAATCCTCCCAGAATTTCCGCTTCTCCTCCACACCCCGACCAACTTGAGGTGCGTAGGCACTAATCACATGCAGAAAAGAGTCCTCCGTAACGAACTTAATTGCCATCATACGATTATTCACACGCTCCACACGCACAACCCGATCCTTCCAAAGCTCCCCGACCATGATGCCAACACCATTTCTCCTTCTGTCGAGACCCGAGTACCACAGCTTCCACCCATCCACCTGTCGCGCTTCCACTGCAGAACAAAGAGTCATGATGTAGGGTCGACATTGTTCCATCCTTTAGTGCAAGTATGTATGCTCATGAACTCGTCAAATTACTTCACATGAATATCACAACATTTGCACTGCAGAACAAATAGTAAGTGTTTTGTCTCACTGTCTTGAGTTTGAGATTCCTGTTCTCAGTTGATCTACCGAGTTTCTATCAAAACCTATATAGCAGATCAAACATGAAATGTAGCAGATCAAATATGATGAAGGACGAGTATATACATACACTTACCAGTCGGAATCGTCTCTCAAACATGAAGTGTAGCAGCAAATTTGGAGGGTGGAGGTGAAGACAGCCTTTGGCGAACAAGAACGCCATGGTCTAATGAGGAATAAGTGTGCGGACACCTTGATGATGGACCACTAGCGTCTGACAAGCTCTCTCTCCCTCTCCCGTCGAAGACTCAAAGTTGCATGTTTCAATGGTTGAGAATTACCGAAGCGGGAATGGAACTCGGCGACGACACTAGAGATGAACCTTGACGATGAACCACAGCGTCGACTCACTCTCTCTTCTCCTTTGGAACAGCTTCTTCGGCCTGATTGAGGCATTTAATCAATCGCTCTCTCTTCTGTTTTGGAAGACGCTCAATCAAACGGGGAAGAGGGTTTCAATTGTTATTTTGGAAGAGACAGAAGAGGGATAATAGTTTTGATTTTTGAATTAATTAATTTAGAAGATCTAATATTGACCCTTTATTTTTTTCAATTGCTAGGATTAGCTTATAAGGAAGTTATTAGGAGGGATTTATGAGGAGAGGATCATCATCCCCATTTTTGCCACCACACCCAAATTATAAGTTTGCCATGTCATAATTTTTTTTTTTTCAAAATTTTTTTTAAAAGGAAAATAAAAGAATTAGCTACAATACAGATTATAGAAGAACGAAGCTTGGAGAGATCGAACAGAAACCGAAGAGAAGAAAGTGCAGACGCCCACTTGAATCTCGATCGACAACAAGGGCAAAGGCTTTCTAAGGATGACGGGGGGTTGGGGACCACAAAGCTCATCCATGAAATCAAATGCTCGGAGAAGAGTCATCGACGAATCTTCAATTGAAAGGTGCAAGCATGGCTTCCCTGCGAGATTGCAAACTTGCAAATACACTAGAAATTCGGGAACACAATTTTATGTTTGTCCATTATGGAAGGTATGATTCCAATATTTAGTTCTTTCGATTGAATTTTCGGCATTTCAAATTGGGGAAAATATTAGGGTTTTCGAAAGTGTCATTCTTTCGTTTTACTGTCATAGATTAGGGTTTTGAAATTGTTGTCATAGAATGGAATTGGGTATAAAAATCGAATTTCTATGGAGATGGGTTTCAATACGGATATGTCAAAATGGGTTTTCGAATTGCTGTCATAGCATTGTGAAAGCTTCGAATTGGGTTTCAATATTGATCTGTTGAGATGGATTTGAATTTGCTATTATAGATTTGTTTATTGATTAAGATCAGTGTGTTTGATCTGTCAATTAATACTCATGAAGATTAGCATGTTTGAGCTATCAAACATACTATTGCTTGTGAGATTTGTTTGTTGATTCAAATTTTTCCTCATAGAGTTGCTTCGAATTGCATGTGAGATCAATATGTTTGCTATTGCCTGTGAGATTGTTGTTGAGATGATTTTTCGGGATAGTTGTTTTATCATAGATTGTTGTTGCTTGTGAGATTAAGCTTCGAATTGCCTGTGAAATCATTATGGTTGTTTTCCTAGATGGTTGTTTTGCTGCCTGTGAGATCAGTATATTTGATGTCATAGATGATTTGGTTGGTTTGATATTTTTTTTTTACTTCTTTGTAGGTAGGCGAAAAATGCAACTACTTCAGACGGTTGAATGATCATGATTATGCTTTTAGAGCGCGCTAATGACACTAACAAGAGCATGAAGATCCAAAGAGAGAATTATGGTGTTGCTATCACAGATGAAGATCATGGAGCCTCTGATTTTTTGAAGTTGAGCACTGATTATGTGAAGATCCAAAGAGAGAATTTAATGTTGAAAATAGTAGTAGGTGTGATATTGGTTATCCTGTTGATTGTGTTGGTGAAAATTTGACATTTAGATAGGTTTATGTTTTCAGGGAATTGCAATGAATCGTCTCAAATGTGTTATGTTTTCAGGTTTATGTTTTTAGGGAATTGTAATGAACTGTAATGAATTGTCATCAATAGAATGAATCCTTTTATATCCAATCTCTCTCCAGGTCTCCTTTACTGTCACTTTCACTTATTGAATGATGTACTTTGTATCTAACAGCTCAAAGTCTTAATCCAAGAAATACCTTAACATGACTAGCACAATAAAGGAAACGAATAAATTGATGTCAATATTAATCCAAGACAAAAGCTCACTGATTTTGAAACATTTATCCAAGAAAATACACAGAAAAAGCTCACTGATTCAATCCACACTAATTTATGCAGCAGCTTGATCAATTCCATTTGCTGAAAAATATTAATCTGTTCAGTTTGTACATTGCACATATTAATCTGTTAAGTTTTTTAGTGTTCCGTGAAATCAGAACACTAAAAAGAATGATTTGCTTTCTATCAATTCAGGCCATTGATTCTGCATATTCCCTAAATTCAGGTACACAACCTAAGCGAGCAGATATTTAAATGGATTAACCAATCTATAATATACTGCATAATCCCTAAATTTAGGATTTAAATGGTTTAACCAACCTAAGCGAGCAGAGATTTGGATTCTGCATATTCCAAGCGAGAATATGAACTTGGATGTTATATCCTTGTGTAAAAAACAAAGATTTAAATGGTTTAACCAATCTATAATATACTAGATGAATTTAGAAGAATTTAGAAGTGTGTTACCATACAGCATATGACAGATTTAGATGAATTTATATCCTTGGCTTCCAAGCGAGAATATGAACTATATGAATTTATATCGGGGTATGATAAATTCACCGCTAATTTTTACTATTTCCACCGCTAATCACCGCATAGGTATGCGGTGGGCTTAATCCACTTTTTTCCAAACCCACCGCATATACATGCGGTGGGTCCATTGACCGTATACAAACTCACCGCATACCTATGCGGTGGGTTATGGCGACCGTATAAATGCGGTCAGTTTTTGGGCAATTGAAAATGGTTTGTAGAAGTGGTCCAAAACTGTCGCTATAACCCACCGCATACATATGCGGTGGGTTATAGCGACAGTTTTGGACCGTTATGGCGACGGGTTTGTATTGTTATGGCGACGGTTTAAACCCACTGTATACCTATGCGGTGGGTTGTGACGACGGTTTTGGTCCATTATGGCGACAGTTTTGGACCTGTATACTCCTCGACCCACCGCAAAGTATTGCGGTGGGATCGTTGACTGTCATTAAACCCACTGCATACCTATGCGGTGATTAGCGGTGGAAATAGTAAAAATTAGCGGGGGAATTAATATCCGTCCCGATTTATATCCTTGGCTTCATACAGCATACTCACTCCATTTTCAGAAGAATTTAGAAGTGTGTAACCAATCTATAATATCCTAGATGAATTTAGAAGTGTGTTACCATCTAACAGATTAACTAGGCTGTCAATTTTCTTTTGGGAAATCAAAAGAATTTAGATGAATTTGAGAAAAATTGATACACACAAAATTTTCAAAACTGAACACAGATACACATAAAAGAAATACATTTGCTGTCAGAAAAATTGATACACACAAAATATGCAGCCTGGTTTTCGTTGCTGCCAGAAAAATCATTCTCCGAATCCATTTGCTGCAAAGCAAATGAAAAAAAGCTAGAAATCTTATTCTTCATGCCAATTTCACAGTTGTAGCTACAATTACAAAAAGGATGTGTGACATCATCATAGTTTGGCAAAACATTGATGATTCAATTCCATTTCCACTTCAATTCCATTTCACGTATAAAAGGGAATACCGAAAAACCCTAAACTCGAAAGTTGCCGAGCAGATTCGAAAGTACCGAAATCAAAACCCCTAACCTTTGTCTCCTTCAAATATTCCGACTTGCCGAGTAAATTCCAGTGCAATCGAGTGGCGTCTTCGTTGGTGTTCTTCGTTCTCTGCAATCTCCCTCCAAGTTCTTTCAAGAACGTACTGTAGCTAATTCTTTTATTTTCCTTTTTTTTAAATTGAAAAAAAAATTATGACATGGCAAACTTATAATTTGGGTGAGGTGGCAAAAATGGATGCCACGTGTGTTTTTCGATGTTTATGTGGCGTGTTTGGTCGGAAAATTCACCGGAATACACCTACGTATTATTTTTAGTTAATATGGAGATAGTTCGTATATAAAAACGGTCAATTTCAAAGTTGATATTATTTTTGGCCAAAAGTTGATACAGTACTTGATATTATTTTTATCCATTTTTCTATATATATATATATATATAGTTGGTATTATGATAAAAAAAAATCATTATATGTATATATATATGTGTCTGTATGTATGTATATTAAAGGTATAATATTATAGGCAAAATTACAGAAAACCACCCTTTAAATATGAGTATTTTCACTTAACCACCCCTTAAATTCAAAATTACAGAAAACCACCCTTTAAATGGTATTTGTTTACAACTCACCACCCATTCAACTATTTTTGTTACTTTATCATTAAATATATTATATTTTAATATTTTTAAACTCAAATTTGAATATAAATATATTCAAAATTTGAATTTAAGGGCCCAATTATATTTTAGGGATCATTGTATTTATTTTTAAAAATAATAATCAATAAAGCCTAGAATTATTATCTTAATTTATGTTTGAAAATGTTTATAAATTTTTAAAACATTATGTAAATTACTCTTATTTAAAATACAAATAAATAAGAGTAATTTCTATAATATTTTTAAAATTTATAAACATTTTCAACCATAAATTAAGATAATAATTCTAGGTTATATTTATTATTATTTTTTAAAAATAAATAAAATAATCCCTCAAATATGATCGAGCCATTAAATTCGAAATATGAATATATTTACAATCAAATTTGAGTTTAAAAATATTAAAATATAAGATATTTAATAATAAATTAAAGAAAATAGTTGAATGGGTGGTGAGTTGTAACCAAATACCATTTAAAGGGTGATTTTCTGTAATTTTGTATTTAAGGGGTGGTTAAGTGAAAACACCCATATTTAATGGGTGGTTTTCTGTAATTTTGCCAATATTATAATATCAATAATATCAATATATATTGGACCGGGCCTACCAGTCCGTATAGACATCATACTCGGTTCAAGCCCAGCCATGTGGTCCGTTTAGGCCGATTGTTTTATCTACCTTTTCCCCGGACGGGTTAGCCAGGTCTACCCAAATCATCATATAGTAATAAACAATCGAAAACTTTCGCCTTTATACAGTAAAGATAATGTACACAGTACACCGAAACCACAGCCTCTAATAGGAAAGCCTCGTTGAGATTGAGAGATTTTACTCCATTTGTTTGATTGATAGAGAAAAATGGCGGTTTCGAGTCCATGGGGGACGAGTCGCACCTTACCAATCACCCAATCCACCTGCTCCTACCTCTTTTCCGACTGCTTTATGAAGAAATCCTTTCTTAACTGTTGGCCCTTCACTTCCCCCCGTAGAGTCTCTAGGTCTGTTAATGGCGGTGCTCGGAACTCCTCCATGTTGTGCTGTCGTTGTAGCCGTAACGGCGGCGACGCTATTGGTTCCGATTGGGACTGGAATCGATGGACACGCCACTTCTCTGATATCGAGCAGGCCGAGAGCTACGCTTCTGTTCTTAAGGTTCCCTTTCCTCTTCCCTCCGCTTCATCTCATTGCGTTTGCTTTGAATTTTGACCTTTTGGGGATAAAGATTGGGACTTTGATCTCTTTGCTCAATTGATTTTCGAATTAAAGTGCTTTGTGTCCTTGAATTGTTCCTTTCCATAGGCAGTCAACATGTTTGGTTGGAGAGAAATCATGGATTTTAATTAGTGGGAAATAGAAAGAATTAATTTCTCTTGTTTGGACAAATAAATTGGATAGATTTGATTAGAAACCATGAGAAAATAGACATAAAATTGGAGAGAAATGAAAGGAAAATGAATCTCACCAAATTGGGAGAATATGATGTGAAAATCAAATTTAAAGTCGCATGAGTGGATGACAATACTCTCACCATTTGAACGAAAATCATTTCCCTCTTAAAACCTGAACACAGGAAAACTTTCTTTTTTCTAGATTCTCAACTCTCCTCTCCCATTCCCAACCTTTTCATCATCTTCCTTTCATTTCTATTCATTACTAATTTGTCAAACACACCAGTTTATTGTGATTGAATCCCTTCTTCATTCCTCTACTCTATCACCTTTGAGCAAAGTAGTTTGATTCAGTCAAATTCAATTTGCATAGGCATATTCCTGATATTTTGAGCTCTTATACTTCAAATTAACGGTGACTTTTGTTCAAGATACTCATCACTTATATGATATCTGGCGATTTGGAGTCGTTACCTAGAGTATATTCATTGTTATTAAGTTGATGACAAGTCCTCCTTGGTTGTGTAACTAGAATTGCTAGGTCAAATGGCAAACAAAATTCCCTTATCACTTCAATAGAAGCGATAAGGGAATTTAGCCTAAAACAAGCCCTGAATTCCCTCTCGCCGCTGCTGTCATATGAAAGAGAGAAAAAAGTGCTCGGTTTCAATTAAAGAACTTTGTAACTTCTTTCATAGAGCACCAATTCAAGTGGTTCCAAATCCTATAACTTTCTAAAAAGGTTCTCTATTTTTTCATTCATAAAAGTTGGCCTAAAATGAGCCATGAATTATTTTTACTTCTGCTGTCATATGAAGGAGAGAAAAAGTGTCCGATTTTGATAAAAAAAAAAAAATCATAACTTCTTCTATATAGCATCAATTCGAATGGTTTCAAGTCCCATTGTTTTCTAAAAAGGTTACCTACATTTTCCTTTATAAAATTTGGTTTAAAATGAACCAAGGATTTTTTGTTGCTGCTGCCACAACAAGGAGAGGAAAAAGTGTTCGGTTTCGATAAAAAAATCCATAACTTCTTCCATTGAGCACCAATTTGAATGGTTTCAAGTTCCATGGTTTTCTAAAAAGGTTATCTACATTTTCTTTTATAAAATTTGGTTTCAAATGAACCATGAATTTTTTGTTGCCGCTGCTGTCATAAGAAGGGGAGGAAAAAGTGTTTGGTTTCGATAAAAAAATCCATAACTTCTTCCATAGAGCACTGATTTGAGTGGTTTCAAATCCCACAACTTTCTAAAAAGCTTATCTACCTTTTCGTTGATAAATTTTGGCCTGAAATAAGCTCTGAATTTTTTTTTCCAGCTGCTGTCATATAGATTTATGAAAAAAATCAGATTCCAGATTTCTGTAAAAATCATATTTCTGAAAAAAAAAATTTAAGATGTTTTAGTAAATGTTATTTTACAATATCTTTGTGCATAGTTTTGGTGTTGTTTTCCTGCATTTTCAAATATGTTTTAGAAAATGTTATCTTTACACACTTGCTTTATAAAATTGCACTAATATTATGTTATTTTTACACCTTTGAATGTTATAGGGTAGGGTACAAATATTCAATGATGTTACAGTGATGTTACAAGTGAGGACTATGCTAAAGATCATTGCCTTGTTTCTGCAAACCTTTCTGCATTTAAATCTGTTCTTGTACTTTCAAGTTCTCTATATGTTATAAAGATGCATATATGGAGGGATGTTTAAGTGCATATACATATAAGATACAATTCATAAATAGGATAATAAAATGAGTAAATAATAACATAAAGTGCAAAAATAACATTAATAAATGCGCATTTTTGTGAGATAAAAATTTGAGTGTATAAATAAGATTATAATGTCCAAATATAAGATTATAAAGTGCACAAATAGCAATAGGTTTGAAATGTGTCCTAAGTCTTTATAATGTGTGTTGGTGCTTCTAGATGGTTTGGATCAGCAACTTTGACTTCAGAAGCAATATCTTTCACCCTCAAGATTCATCTGAGCATTATCAGACGAATCTAGTTTGGATTCTTTTGCTTGGAGTGCATGTTCATCCATACCATCTGAACAAACAAGTGTTGTCACAACAGAAGCACCTGAAGGTTCCAAAGTGGAATCTACATGAGTTTTTGGCTTTGTGCACTTTATAATCATATATGCATTTTACAATTTTATTCATTCTTATGAATAGATGGATCCTGTTTTTGGCTTTGTGGTCACTTAAATGGATAATGTACAAAGTTTAGAGAAAGCCTATATGGGATTTGAACCCACACCATGTATATAATAACACATCGCTCTTCCATTGAGCTAATAGGCTTTGAAAGGTAGTACATACATTTGTGAGAAATTGCACCGGAATGAAAAGAAAATAAACTGAACATATATCTCCTCAGTCAACACACGAATGAAACTAAATCTCCTCAATTAGCTCAATCAACCAAGAACTTTCTTAGCAGCTCAATCACTACTTCTAAGGCTTTAACAACCTTAAAGGCCTCTCCATGCAATTCAAGAATACTCTCATCTGGTGCAGCATATGATAGTGTCTCGTCTACAAAATATAAAAGGGAAAAACCATGCTCTCAACTTCTATGAGATAAAGATTAGTAAGTGATATAGAATTTGGGATGTAAGCATGAAACTAAGTAGATAGTTACATAAGAAAAAGAAAAATACTCCTCCTGTAGATACTCCATAAAGTAGACTAAATCAATTGCTCGTGTGCTCTATGGATCTCAAACTCTCAGTGCATAGACATGATTATAGAGTGCATGATTGATATTTGCAAAGTGCATTTATAAGATAATATAGTGCATAAAACACTACAATGGTATTAAAGCTAAGAGCATAGAAAGAAAAAATCAAGAATCTCATAGCATTCAAAAGGGAAAATGGCATACAGCATGACCATCAAAACAAGTTGTTTTAGCATGCATATCTCAGTGAACAAATGGATTAAGACGTACCTGCTGCTTCAGAGTATGCAACTGAGAACAAGAACCGTGAAGTGCTTCTATAATTTCTGTTTGAGTCTTGTTTTCAGCGAGGTACTCAACAGCGGCCGACATATTCTTCACACAAAGTGCATACATTTGCTTTCTGTTCCAAACCTGGAAAAACAGTAAACACTACGCTATAAAAATAATCGACAAGATCGAGTTAAACAAGAGAAAAGACGAGTACTAACAAAGAGAACATCATCTATGATTGAAGAAGCAGAAACATAGGCCAAATCTAATTAGAAAACACATTTAAAGCTGTAGGATTTCAGAAAACAAAAATCTAACAAGTCCTCGAGTGAAATAACGGAATAAACAGATTGAAAAAAGAGATAGGAGAGAAGTGAACAATCGCGAGATTTACACATAAGCCATTAGACAACGTTTATTCCGTAGCAGAGAAGGCACCACAGTAGCAACAGAGATGCTAATTGTGAGTTCGATTATCTCAAATCCAAGTAAAAAAACTCTCAATCAATCTATTTGAAAAACAAATCATTCTAAATAAGTTTCAATTTCACTCTTTCAATTAGAAGATTCTACAAATTTATTCAATTTAGCAAAACCTAGAAATTGGGGGTTTATTAGAAACTTACCTTGTGGATTCAATGGAGGAGACAAAGAGGAGGAGAGGTTGATCGGACAACGGACGTCGGTGTTTTGGTCAGAGGCTGGGCTCTATTTGCCTGGCTCGGAAGGAGGTTGTCGGCACCACCACGGGCTGCTCGACACTCAGGAGTCTCAGACGCTTGCTGTTGCTGGGGAGAGAGTTCAGATTCTTCTCGGGATTGGAGGTCGGGGCTTCGGACTTGCTGTCGGCGGCTGGTGAGGTCGGAGGGACGGCGGCAGGGGCAAGGGAGGATTCGGGAAGGAAGGAGGAGCAACAGAGGAAGGTCGGGGGGAGTGGTGGACTACTGGACTTCTTTCTTTTGTTTTTTCCTTTTTATTATCCCGGTTCAGCCCGGTTCGGTTTTTTTAAGTAAGACCCGCGTCTCGGTCAACAAAAAAAACTATTTTTACTTTAAGCATTATTTTCATTTTAAGCCCCATTTTTATTTTAACCACACCCTATATTAATATAGTATTATATAGATATATAGAATAATGTTCAATTTGAAATGAATCAAAATCCCGTGCCTTCAAGGCACGGGTATTACACTAGTATATAACTATTTTAAACTAAAAAAACGCCCGCAGAAGGTGTGGGTACTGAACTAGTTGTCTAAAAAAGCACTAGATTGAAGAAAATGATAAGCTTGAGCATTTAGCTCTCAAAGGGAAAGGGAACTGTCGATTTGATCATATCTGTATTACATGATGCTTGAAATACATAGAAGCTTCAAAGAAGCAATGCGAACTTTGCTTGAACCAACTTATACAGCATGGTATATTACTCCATTTTCCAACATTTACTTATCCTCCTTGTACAGTTTCAACTTGAAGATGCTATTGAAAGGGAGGATTTTCGAGAAGCTTCCAAGTTGAAATCGGCTATTGCTGAGTCTACTTCAAAGGATACTGTGGCTGAAATCATGTACAATCTAAAGGTAAAAATAACTACATCTTGTTGATAGTCCATTTTGTTCCATTTCACAGCAAAATGTATCAATTTTTTAGTGATTTTTTTCCTCATTTCTATATTCTTGGTTGCAGAGAGCAGTTGATGAAGAGCGTTACCTTGATGCTTCAAAGCTGTCTAAAGCTACTGGAAGTGGCTTGGTATATATTACTTTTTGTTGAATCTAATTGTTGTAACTCAATGAATTTGGTGGGGAGCTTTCAACTGTGGATATCGAAGTCTTCAGATCAGATATCCTTTATAAGTTAAATAACTAGTTAGAATTAAATGTATATTGAAGCATTTCCAGATTCTTCAGTCTGAATTTGATGGCCTCAAACAAAACATTTATCTTGGGGTTCAGGTTCTTAATGATCAGCTACCGGCTGCATCCATTTGCTTAATTTTTGTATTCCTCATCATTTTTCTTTTCAAAACATGATTCACCAGGTAGGATGGTGGGTAGGCTACTCAAAGGATTCAGATGATCCTTTTGGTCGATTAGTGCATATAACTCCTGCTGTCGGCAGATTTGTTGGCAAGATTTACAGTCCGAGGCAAGGACTTTTGACTTTTCTTTTTTGTCGCTAATTTCACCCCAGGGGTTGAAACTTCTCTGGCACTGAGCTAATTCAGTAAATCTTTCCTGGCAGGCAGCTTGTTTCTGGATCTCCTGGAACCCCACTATTTGAAGTATATGTTGTCAAAAACTCTAGCGACATTTATTTGATGAAGGTGCTTTAATATCTGTTTTGTGTTCTCTATGTACATCTGTTGCCGTTGAGCATTTGTAGCTGCGATTCCTTTGCATTGTAGCTTATCATATCCCTTATACTCTGTAACTGATTTCTTGCATGGTTAGAAATTGCATGCTCTGCTATTGATTATGGATATTTGCAAATCATCTAGTGTTGACCTGAAAGCTGCAACTTTTTCTATTGGCTTATGGAATTGCATCTTTTTTAATCGTCTTGTCGTTAACTTATCCATGAAATACTGAATTATGAAAAAAAATGTTACTCTGTGCCACATTCTATGAGGATGTTGGTGCCAAATGTACCCTATCTTATGGTGAAATTGGTACTGATCCATAGTGGAATTTGCTATTTGGTGGGCTAGCAGGTTTTGGCCCGTGATTGAAGAACCTGATTGGCCATTTTAGTTGACCCTTCCCAGTTCCCACCTTACCCAAACATATGAAAGACCGAATCAATAAAAGTAAAAGCACTAAAACTTGGCAGTATCTTTTCTCAAAGCCCCATCTGCTGTGGCATGAGGAGGCGTTTTCAAACACTGTTAAAATATTAGAATATTTGCAAGCTATTCATCTCTCAAGTTCTTGGCTCCTTAACTATTATACATAATATGTAGTGGCTGGATTGTTACTTCCTCTTCTTATTCTATCTATTTCAATTGGCAGGTTGTATTTTTACATCAGTCTAGTGGCAAGTCAGTCAGCAATGCAATTTTGCAGCCTAAACCTCTAAGGAAGCAATCAAGTTCGGAGACTGAAAGTGAGTCTCTAGTGGACGTGCAAAGTAATGATAATAAAGCAGAGAAGCATGAAGAGAAGGGTCTCAGCATTGAGGAAACTGCTGAAGGAATCAAAAATGTAATAAACTTCCTCAAAGATAAAATTCCAGGGTTGAAATTCAAACTCTTGGATGTTGATGTCATGGATGTTGATATCGCGGAGGAAAGTGAATCTCTGAAGCAACTGATTGAAGAAGAGGAAGAGGAAGAGACTGATGAAGATTCCGAAGATGAATCAAACATGGATGATCTACATAGTGACAGGCTTGTTGTGGAAGATAATGGTGACGTTCTAGAAGATGAAAAAGAACTGGGTGTGAAGGTTTTCATTGGTGGAGTTTTGCACAACAATGATGATGCACCTCCAAAAGACGAGTTTGTTCGTTTACCTGCGGAAATTAAGGATGCAGAGAAAGATTCCTTTTTGCTTCATATCGTGGGAGTTCATGAAAATGGAGAGAGTAAGCTGCCAAGTGTGAAGGTAGCAGCGGTAATTGGCCAAGGTGCTTCTGATCTTATGCCTCCTGATGTAGCCAAAATATTTATTGGCTCTGATAAAGTTTCCTCAAAGGTGAGTTTGGTATAATTCTTTAATGCAAGTGAATAGTTGACCATTAGACATTTTTTTTCCCATGATAATATTTCTGCAATTTGAAATGCAATTGGATTAAGGCGCATATTGTACGTTTCTTCAATTGAAGTCGGAAGATGAAGCTAATTTTCACATGATTCATCTGAGCCTAAATTTGAAATACAAATCTTAGGATTATATGTGGCTTTCTCTGGGATATTCTGAAGAGCATTGTGAATTTGATCCATGCAATGCAGGTTTCTCGAGATGTGAGGGAAATTGTCAAACTTGCTGTTGGTCAGGCCCAGAAGAGGAACAACTTATCCGAGTATACATGGTTTAGTAGAATTACCATCTCCAGAGGAAACTTGGATCCTTTTGAAGGTCAATTATTTTGTCTCTCTTTGTGCTGCTTTATGATGACTGGTCGCAATTGCTTGTCAACTGAAAGATGTTTATTTCTTAGGCTTGTATGTTGGTTCGTTTGGCCCTTATGGGACAGAGGTGGTTCAGCTAAGACGTAAATTTGGGCACTGGAACAGTGGAAAATCCTTCGATAAATCTGTGGATGTTGAGTTCTTTGAATATGTTGAAGCTGTTAAGCTTACAGGGGACTTGAATGTTCCTGCTGGCCAGGTGAAAGCGATTTTTCTCTGCTGTGCTGCAGTTAATGACCTGGCAAAATATAAGCATGCTAACCTTTTGGTTTCTTCAAGCAGGTGACATTTCGAGCCAAAATTGGAAGAGGGGGTCGTGCGTCCAGTCGAGGAATGTATCCAGATGAACTTGGAGTGGTAATTATACTTGGGAGTTAATCTGTTTCTGCAATTCTTTTTGGTGCCAATAAGGGACTAGCAGCTTTAAAGAGCTGATTTATAAGAATCATTTAGATGCTAGATAAACACGTAAATAGTATCAAGTGGCTAAAAAGCGTAAAAGCTGTCAGATTATAAGATCTGTTTTTCATGTCTTAGTAACTTGGCTATAATTTATAATAATATGATACTTGTACCAGTGCAAGCTCATCCTGTAGTTTCTCAAAATTCCAGGTTGCAAGCTATAAAGGTCAAGGAAGAATAGCGGAGTTCGGATTTCAAAACCCTCTATGGGTTGAGGGTGAACTTCTCCAACTCAATGGCAAGGTACTGAATGTGAACCCAGGTCATGGTGTCATTTTTGTTACTTCTTCTCAATCTCGTACACTTTCCAAATCCGCTGTTGTATTTTTGCAGGGAATAGGACCCTTCACTCGTGGGGCCGATCTAGGTTTTCTGTATATTGTCCCTGAACAAAGTTTCCTTGTTCTGTTTAACCGTTTGATTCTTCCAGAGTAAACAAACTTGAGAGCGTTCGTCCTTCTGTCTGGATACTGGACACTTGCTCCGATACCCTACAGTCATGATGGGAGTCATAGCTACGAGCAAGATCTCAGCAAACTAATACGAAAGTTTCCGATGTACATCCAGTTTTGCCTAGCCGCCACCCCCCCACCCACCACCACCACCACCACCAAAACCACCACCACCACACACACCACACACATAACCCACGCACAAATTTCGCCCCCTCCGCAGGAGATAGGTACCCAAAGGATTCATGAAATATTTATGTTGGAGGTCATACATTATTTGTCCTGCACCTGCATATCCTTTTCGAGTATCGTCATATTATGCAATTACCTTTTTCTTAAAGCGATAAGTATATAGATGTGTGTAACAAGGTTACGAAAAACAGAAATTAGCTAAGTCGTATTATGCAATTACCGTTTGGTATCCATATACGTATATCATATATCATATATCAAATATGGGTATGAAATTTGATATGTGATATCCCTGTTCGGTAAGTATATTAGAGTATGATTTTCAGATTGGGTGAAACAAATGTTATATGACTTTCATCAATTCGAAAATAGCTAATATAAGGATTTAAAATTCCCATATCGAAGAAATTCATCAATTCGAAAATAGCCACTGCAATAATTTAAAGTTCTCATGTTCTATGACATTCAATTTGAAAACAAAAAACATAAGGACTTAAAAATATCCAACACAAAAACAATTACCACAAGGACTTTGCAAGTGTCAAATGTGTTTTGCAAATATAATCTTCCCAAATGATAGTAGTCTAGAACTTGTTAAACCAAAATAGGGTTGCTGGAACAACTACTCTTCTACACCTGGTAGCACTTGCAGGACCACGAAGTTGGGAAATGATCCTTCGCACATACCTCACATTCAACTCGTCATTTGGGCAGGTGAAAAAGGTTTCAAGCTCACTTGGAGGCTCCAAAATAACTCTACATGCATCAATCGCATCATCATCTGAAATTCCAAGTAACATAGCTACCTCATATAGTACCATCTTCAGCTGGGTCGAGTTCCTCAACAATATCAGTTGGCATGTATTTGCAAATAAGGTTGTGTAGTAAAGAACATGCGAAGACAATCCGACATTGGGTTCGTATTGGAAAAAATGAGCGACTCCGAAGAATAATTCATCTCCCTTTTAGTAGCCCAAACGTTCTCTCTATGACATTTCTAGCTTTTGAATGTTTCATGTTGAAATATTCCTCGGGATTTCCTGGTTGATGATCACCCCGCTCTTTTAGATGATAACGGTGACCTCTATATGGAGCTAAGAACCCTTCACAGTTGGTGTATCCAACATCTACCAAGTAATAACACCCTTGACAACAACAAATGCTAATTAGGTTGTGCTTTTATATTTAAGTTTCTTTAACAATGTATTCGATGTTTACCTTTGGGGACTTTTAAATCATGTGGTCTAGAAATAGCATCACGAAGGACACGATCATCATGTGCAGAACCTACCCAACTAGGTAATATGTATATGAACTCCATATTGGGTGTACAAACACCCAATACATTCATCGCAAGATCCCCTTTTCTGGTTCGATATCTTGCTCTATCGATATTTGAAACATGAACACTAATATTGGTTCCATCTAAAGCTCCTAGTCAATTCTACAAAAAAAGGAAGAATTGTATAGTTTTTAAGAAATAATTACATTCTATGACTGAATCTTATAAATTCAAATTGACGTTGTTGGTACCTTGAAAAATTTCCATCGACTATCTTGGCAATCATTGGGTATAGGTGTAGGCTCCTTGAGTAAGTGATTGTGCAACATCAATACTGCATGAATACAAAGATTGAATTGTCTACTCATACTCTTCCCACTCCTTACAAAGCACTTTGCTATTGACCTATTTTTCTTATGATGTGCCAATGTAAATAAAAACATTTCTACCTCCATATTTTCCGTCCTACGCAATCCCCCAATCTCTTGGACCATCTCACAAAGTACTCCAAATGTTTGTCTATTCACCCGAAGCTCGTTCTTACATATAACATCACTTTCTACAATCAACCTATTCAAATTGGACAATCTATATAGATTCTTCGGATCCTTTTCTTGCATTTGCACTTCTTAATTCGTAGTGATTGTTCTCGATAGTGTGTAACAACAATCATGATAAATTTCACAACAAGTAGTTCTTCGCCGTTCCGCCTTTCTCTTTATCGATTCAAGTTGAAATTCATCCACCTCATCATATGCATCCATTTCTTTTTTTTTTCTTTTTTTTTTTGGTGCAATATGCATCCATTTATAATCATAAGTAGAACAACAAATCAATCAAAAATCCAACACAATGCAAACACTTAACCAAACAATCAACAAAACAAATCAACAAAAAAAATTTCAAGGGGTTGCACAATACACAAAATCTGTTTCGAAGGGGCTCTTCAAGGGGCTGCACAGTACACAAATTACATTTGTTCAAGGGGTTGCACAATACAAAAAATCAACAAAATCTATTGGCATCGAAAAGGTTGGTCGGAAAGACGATTCGGAGGGGTGTCAAAAAGGCTGCTCAGGTCGCAAAGGGGGTCGGAGGGGTCTGTTTCGAAGGGGATGGTCGGAGGGGTTTTGAGGATGGTGTCTCACTGCCTCGCTATCTCGCAAGGGGGTCGGAGGGGTCTGTCGGAGGGCAACGTAGAGGGGCGAGGAGGAGGCTACTCAGATCAAAGGGATGCTCAGAGGGGCGACGGAAAGGCTGCTTCGACGGTCGCTTTTGTCTGTGTTCGGGTCTATTTCGAGTCGAGTCAGATTCGGGTCGGGCTCGGTCTCACGTTCGGGTTACAGATGACTCCGGATTTTCGGGTTTCGGTCAGGTCTTGGTTCGGACGGCTTACAAGCATTACTTATTTTACATCTTAGATGAGACGTCTTAGATCACATTTTTTTACGATCTTATCTTTATTTTCTCTATTTTTTTTTCTTTTTTCTAGCCATCTTTCTCATGAAAATAATGAATAAGTTAATAAGTTATGTATATCTATAAAACTTAAAAAGTATTCGCACAATCATGTGCCTATGATTTTTTTTAATCATTATATGACAACTTATATTTTCCTTTTTTAGTTTTATCCTAATGATAATAATTATATATGTATTTCAAATCGTAATAGGTGGCGTGTTTGAGTTTTATTACTGCTTTACCTTATTCAATCATTTTAAAAATTATATTATATCTCTTTCCAACTAATTTATAAATTAAAAAATATTGTATTCATATTATTTTTGTTGTAAACAAGTATATATTAATATAGTATTATATAGATATATAGAATAATGTTCAATTTGAAATGAATCAAAATCCCGTGCCTTCAAGGCACAGGTATTACACTAGTATATAACTATTTTAAACTAAAAAAATGACCGCACAAGGTGCGGGTACTGAACTAGTTGTCTAAAAAAGCACTAGATTGAAGAAAATGATAAGCTTGAGCATTTAGCTCTCAAAGGGAAAGGGAACTGTCGATTTGATCATATTTGTATTACATTATGCTTGAAATACATAGAAGCTTCAAAGAAGCAATGCGAACCTTGCTTGAACCAACTTATACAGCATGGTATATTACTCCATTTTCCAACATTTACTTATCCTCCTTGTACAGTTTGAACTTGAAGATGCTATTGAAAGGGAGGATTTTCGAGAAGCTTCCGAGTTGAAATCGGCCATTGTTGAGTCTACTTCAAAGGATATCGTGGCTGAAATCATGTACAATCTAAAGGTAAAAATAACTACATCTTGTTGATAGTCCATTTTGTTCCATTTTCACAACAAAATGTATCAATTTTTTAGTGATTTTTTCCTCATTTCTATATTCTTGGTTGTAGAGAGCAGTTGATGAAGAGCGTTACCTTGATGCTTCAAAGCTGTCTAAAGCTACTGGAAGTGGCTTGGTATATATTACTTTTTGTTGAATCTAATTGTTGCAACTCAATGAATTTGGTGGGGAGCTTTCAAATGTGGATATCGAAGTCTTCAGATCAGATATCCTTTATAAGTTAAATAACTAGTTAGAATCAAATGTATATTGAAGCATTTCCAGATTCTTCGGTCTGAATTTGATGGCCTAAAACAAAACATTTATCTTGGGGTTCAGGTTCTTAATGATCAGCTACCGGCTGCATCCATTTGCTTATTAATTTTTGTATTCCTCATCATTTTTCTTTTCAAAACATGATTCACCGGGCAGGATGGTGGGTAGGCTACTCAAATGATTCAGATGATCCTTTTGGTCGATTAGTGCATATAACTCCTACTGTCGGTAGATTTGTTGGCAAGATTTACAGTCCAAGGCAAGGACTCTTGACTTTTCTTTTTTTGTCGCTAATTTCACCCCAGGGGTTGAAACTTCTCTGGCACTGAGCTAATTCAGTAAATCTTTCCTGGCAGGCAACTTGTTTCTGGATCTCCTGGAACCCCACTATTTGAAGTATATGTTGTCAAAAACTCTAGCGACCTTTATTTGATGAAGATGCTTTATTATATCATCTGTTTTGTGTTCTCTATTTACATTTGTTGCCGTTGAGCATTTGTAGCTGCGATTCCTTTGCATTGTAGCTTATCATATCCTTTATACTCTGTAACTGATTTCTTGTATGGTTAGAAATTGCATGCTCTGCTATTGATTATGGATATTTGCAAATCATCTAGTGTTGACCTGAAAGCTGCAACTTTTTCTACTGGCTTATGGAATTGCATCTTTTTTAATCGTCTTGTCGTTAACTTATCCATGAAATACTGAATTATGAAAAAAAATGTTACTCTATGCCACATTCTATGAGGATGTTGGTGCCAAATGTACCCTATCTTATGGTGAAATTGGTACTGATCCATAGTGGAATTTGTTATTTGGTGGGCTAGCAGGTTTTGGCCCGTGATTGAAGAACCTGAAAAAAAAATTGAAATTTTGCATAATATACAGCGGTTTCGCTGATAAATTGGAGTTGATTAAGATTGCATGCCTCTGTTATGATACAACTTTTGCACGCCATTTACTTAGTTGTTCTTTAGATTTACAGATGATATCTTCGAACGTGTGTTTGTTTACTCTTACATTGATAATCGGACAACCCATATATTTTTCCAAAGAATTTTCAAAATGTAGCGTGGAGGCCGGGCTTAAAGTGAGATCAATAATTGATTTATATTGTAAAATTTCTGGACAAAAAGTTAATTATCATAACTTTACAATGAGTAACAGTTTTTACAACTTTTATCATCTTTATCATTAAATAAATATCAAACAAAAGGTTATAGATATATTCATCTAGGTTTAATACAAGTTGCTCTAAAACCGTTAGCTAGAAAAGGAATTGATACTCCTGTTTTTATAGCCTTAAGAGACGATAGACTTAAATCTTACAAAAACTCTTTAATAGTTATAATTCAGACAAACATATGCTATTACCCGGTCTATTTTAATTGTTCACCCAATTTTCATGTTGATCTTAAAGACTCAAGGGTTACCCAAACACTAACCCTAGACGTAAAAATTCTAAAAGATAATTTTAAACAATAGTAAAAAAAACTTTGCAATAATCTATAGAGTTCATTATAGACTTTTAACTTCTTTAAAAGACCCAAAATGTTTAATCTCTCATCTCCCAAGAGGAGAAACAACTTTACTTCAATTAGAAGCTAAAAAATCCACAATATTCACTCCTAAGCTTATTAAATGGGACGATATAACAATCCCAACTACCTTAGAACTTGATTAGAAGGAAATAGTTTTTGCCTCTTGAAACGTGTGCCAACAATTGCAAGTTGTTCTTCAAATTACCACTTATACAAGCGGCACTTTTCTTGTGATCGTACATCTGACAAATTTTCTTTTGTCTTTTCTACAACTAGACCGTAAGAACATGGAGATGAGCTCCGGTGTGGATGACCTAAAACATAGATATCAATCTCATACCCATACTCAATCCCCATAACTTGATATCTAGACCTATCAAAACACAACCCGACCCGGTCGACCCGACCCGAACGCCCGGTAATTTTGACCCGAGAATTTTTTTCGACTCGAACCCGAAAACCCGGAAATTTTTCGAGTAATCTGGGTTTCGACCCGGTGACCCGATTGACCCAGTAATTTTGACCCGATTTACTCGATTGACCCGGTGACCCGGTTGATTTATAATTATACATGATTAAATTTTTTTGTGGAGATTCCAATTTATTGCATTTTATAATTATAATCACTTGATTTTTATTTTCAAATCAACTTTTATATTTATTTGTATTGTGTAATACTCCGTCCGATCGATAATATTTGATTTTTTTATTTTTCAACACATTTTTTAAGAAGATAAAAATTCTAAAAAATATTAAAGTATTAAAATAATGGGGTGATTTGCCAAATATACAAATATGAAGGCCAAATTAGCCAAATATACAAGATTTTGAAAAATTTGCAAAACTATACATCCTATTTCATACCTTTAGCGCGTGTCAAAAAAAAAAAAAAAAAGAGAGCTGCACGTGTGAACTGTGAAGATCAAAAGCCTCTCCCCATGGACCCCATGACTGGGCCCCACCATCCCACCTCTCTCCCAACTAACGTAATCCCTCCACCCTCCTTTCTTTCTTAATTTACTTTTTCTTTTTTTCTTTTTCCCCCCACTTTATTTCTCATTTTCTTTGTTTTTTTTTATTTCTTTTTAATTATTGCATGAATAAGATTTGTCATTAATTTATTTTTTAACCAATATATTATTTCTCATTTTCTTTGTTTTTTATTTCTTTTTATTTTTTATTCGTCCGTCAATGCTGACGCCGACGTCGGGAATGTTGACGTCAGCATTGCTAACCCCGTTTAAAGGAATGTTGACGCCAACTTTTTTTTCCCGCGCGCCGGTGCTGACGCCGACGTCGAGAATGTTGACGTCAGCAACACTGCAAACTCCGACAACGCTGATGTGGAGGACGTCGACGATGCTAACAACTGGCATGTTGTCGATGTTGACGCCAACTATGCTGACGTCGGTGTCGGAGATGCTAACATCGGGGATGCCAACGATGCTGACACCGTTTGAGGGATGTTGACGCTGACGTCGAGAATGCTGACGCCGTCTATGAGGATGCTGACTCCGACGACAATGACGTCGAGAATGCTGCTGACGTCCTCTACGAGGATGCTGACGCCGACGGTGATGACATCGAAGATCAATATATTTGACGTATTAAGTCATTACCAATTAAAATAACGTTAAATTTGCCCCCCCTCCCCCGTGTGCCCCCCTGTGCCCCCCGCGCCAGTTTTTTTTTTCCGCGTCTGTGCTGACGTCATCGTCGGAAATGCAGACATCGTTTACAAGGATGGGTTTTTTTTTTTCGCGCGCCAATGCTGACGCCGACGTCGGGAATGTTGACGTCAGCAATGCTGACACCGTTTACAAGGAATGTTTTTTTTGTTTTTTTTTTCGCGCGTCAATGCTGACACCATTTACAAGTAAGTTTTTTTGTTCCACGCGTCAATGTTGACGCCGACGACGGGAATGTTATCAGCAATGCTGACGCCGTCTACAAGAATGCTGACGCCGACGACAATGACGTCGGGAATGCTGACGTCAGCATTGCTCACACCCTCTACGAGGATGCTGACGCCGACAATGATGACATCGAAGATTAATATATTTGACGTATTAAGTCATTAAAAATATAAAAGGGGGAGAATAAAGAGACAAAGGAGTGTTCAACATAAAAAAAAACGAATATTTTATTTTATTTTTGGTAGTGAGAAACAAAGAATAACGGTAAACAATTAAAACAAAGAATTTTTCGACGCCGACAATGCTGACCTCTTTCCTCATCCATTTCTTATATTGCAAAAACGATGTCAGCAGATATATACCTACACAAAAATATGCATGAAAACGATGTCAGCGCTAAAAAATACGTATAAAAACGATGTCAGCACTAAGAAATAAACCAAAATTTAAGGACTCAAGCATACATATATACTTACATATATAATATCAAATTAAAAACGATGTCAGCACTAAAAAATACGCATAAAAACCATGTCAGCACTAAAAAATAAACCAATTTGTAAGGACTCAAGCTAGCATACATATATAGATAGATGTATAATATCAAACTAAAAACGATGTCAGCACTAAAAAATAAGCATAAAAACGATGTCAGAACTAAAAAAAATACGTATAAAAACGAGGTCAGCACTAAAAAATACATATAAAAACGATGTCAGTATTAAAAAAACAAACCAATAACGAGGTTGGGCTTTTGCATTACTCATAATTTGCATTACTCACAAATCACCACTGCAAAGGAACCTATTGTTTGACCATTTATGACAAGCTCTTACAAACCTATTGTTTGACCATTTATATTTGTAATCCAGACAGTGGCTTTGGACATATACATGGGGTGTTGTTCAAACAAAGAAATTTCAGTTCAAAATCACACACTTTACCTGCAATAAACCATATCCAATTAGATCAATTAACCATATCCAAGTATGAATTATTGTTCGTACAGGAAATGAAATGGAAATGGGGGAATATTTTAAGAACAAGTTTAACTTTACCTGCAATAAATCCTAGAAGTTAAGACCACGCCCAAGATACTGCTTAGCTATGTGAACCACCATACAGAGGTTGGCATTGATCAACTTTTCTCGATAGTTGTAACCTACATGGAGTTGTGACTGCAAGACCCTAACACTTAACCCAGCAGAATGAGGCCATTCAACCAATGTTGGTTCACGGTCAAACTGATCCAACCTTCCTTGTTCGATATAGGAATTGAAGCACTGTCAGCAATGGAGGTCGGCAGCTCATGATGTACACTCAGCAGGTTCCAAAATCGATCTTTTCCGGCATCATCGGAAGCTTCAATATGCTGTCAGCAATGAAGATGCAGAGGCGGAAGGAGAGATGCATTCACCAAAACATAAACCGGAAGGAGAATCAACAAAACCAGGAGAGATGCATTCACACAGATTAACAAACAAAAATGCAGGAGAATAAAATCCAAATTGAGGATGTGAAGTACAAAAATGCAGGAGAGATGCATTCATATGAGTTACCTAGTTCAACTCATAATTTGAAGTACAAAAAAATAGATCAGAGAAATCAACAAATTGAGCATGTGAAGCATCCGAACACGACTTGGAGTAAACAAAATCAGAATCCGCAGTTATCAAAACAAGAATCAATCAACAAATCCGAACCTGTTTCCACCATTGTCGAATTCCTCGCTTTTCAAAATGCAGACGAAGGCGCAAGAGCCGGAGCAAGTGAAGGTGCCATCGAAACCGATCCTGAAGATTTGCACAGAAAATTGCGGACATCAACATATCGGAACCTGCTGTTCGCTCTGTCCTCGATCTTCCTCGGCGACGCAAACGGCGTCGTACTGGCGCAATCGGACCATGAAATGGTGCCGACGTGCCAGTGGAAGACGTGGATCTAGTGTGCAGGCGTGGTGTATGGCGGCGATGGCGGCGTTCTTCGAAGGTGGCGGATCTTGTAGCTACTAGATTGTCGGAATCCATAAGGAGATGGAGAGCTCCGGCGAGGCTAGATCCAGAAGAACGAGGCGATGCAATCTCCGGCGATGCGAGGCAATCTCCGGAAGAACGAGGCCTCCAGAACGGGGAGGGAAGAACGAGGCGAGGCGAGAGAGAAGAAGAACGGAGAGGAGAGAACGCTGAGCGGCTAGGGTAAAATTAGGGTTGTATAGTTTGGTAATATTTACAAAAACGTGTATAGTTTGCTAATTGGGCCGAAAATTTGCGCCTTCGGCGCAAATTTTCTCTAAAATAATTCTATGCTTATTACTAATTGCATGAAATTATTTTTTTAAAAAGTTATTTAAAATTTTGATATTTTATACTCCCTCTGTTAATTAAAACTTGTCGTTTACTATTCATGCACGCTTTTTTAAAACGATAAAAACTATATAAAATATTAACTTTTTTTTAAATTTGTTTTTATAAATTCATACTTAATAGTAATAAGTATGATATTATTTAAAAAAATTATTTCAAAAGTTAATATTTTATATAGTTTTTAACACCTAAAAATGCGCGCGTGAATAGTAAAACGTCAAGTTTTAATTAACGGAGGGAGTAGTATATTATTACATTTTATTAAAAATTACGAGAAATAATAAAAATCAAATATTTTAGATCAGATATAGTATATAATTACAAGCAATAGAACTTATGAACAACACCTTTAATTTTAGAATTTTAAAATTATTAAATCATGATTTTTTAATTTATAAAAAGAAAAAATTAACAAAGCCGAAAGGACCTGAAACCCGGTTAAACCCGGGTCCGAGTCAACTCGGATATATCCGGAACTCGTTTTACCGGGTTGCATTGCAGTGATTTGTTGGACTCGGAGGAGGGGGTATAGAAGAGACAGGCGATCCGGTCTGCTTTAACAACCTTTGCTCGTCTCCTACGATTCGGTCCCTTTATGCTCCTATTCCCGCCCCTCTCTCAGTCGCCCCGCTCGAGTATTTGGCCCCTAATCTTTATGAAGCGATGCGGCATAGTTTGTTCTTATAATTAGGGCTACAAGAAGAAGAATCAGCTCGAAGATGGTAGCTTTAATGGCTACGGATTCGAGGAAACGTGTGGCCTGTCTCTTGGACTCTCTTAATTTTGCCTCCACCATTCCCTCCAAGCTTCGATATTTGGACGAATTGAAGTCCGAATTCTCTTCCTCTGACGCTGTCTTGCTGTCTCAGTTCCTCTCCGCCTTCTTGAAATTGCTGTCCGATCAGTTCAGCCCCGTTCGTAAATGCGTTGCCCAGTTAGTGCTCTTCGCTTTACACTTACTTTTTCTTCTGTTCTTGGTTTGTATTGCTATAGCTTGCTGCTTTCACCGCTCATGTCGGAGCTAAGAGTATTTATTAGGTTTTCGTGCAATCGTGTTTTTTTTTTTTTTGGGTTATGCACTGTTGATTTCTAGTTTGATTCTACTTAGTTTTGTAACAGATAAACACAGTAGGTAGGGCACTTACAGTGAGATGAAGGATACCACAATTAGATTTTGTTGTTGTATTATGTTCCTTGAACTGATTACTCCTGTGACCTTATTTTTCTTGGATAAATTATTTTGATTGGTTCACTTTAGATTACTTGTTTTTAACTTTGGAAGGGAAGGGGCTTGATATCTGGCATCCATTTTTGATATGAGATTGAGAAATGTAGCAAGCTAGCACTTCAGCACTGGGTAATAAAGTGCCATTGTGGTTCTACATTACACAGTGCCACAGTGGTAGCTTGCTACATTTCTCCATCTCATATAAATATCAAGCCCCTTCCCTCCCAAAGTTGAAAATAGGCAATCTAGAGTGAACCAATCAAAATAATTTATCCAAGGAAACTAAGGTTCTCTATCTACTATGTGCACATCAAGACTTGAATATTACCATTTTTACTACTTACGTACAGAATCGATATTTAGGCACAAATTAAACTCCTTTGTTGGAAAGAAGAACATAAAAATCTTAATTTAAAAGGAAGATGACGAGAGAAATTTCATGTTATGAGGAGGGTAATTGAAAAATGAAAGAAATCAATGTTGTTGATCCAGCATAATTTTTATGTGGTTAAAAGAGGACTTTTTATGGATTTTTTCATACCAAACTCCTTTTGAACTTCTAATTTTACAATATATTTCCGTTTTCAATTCCATAGATACTTTTGTGCTTTAACATAAATTCGTAACATGGCTTTGTTACAAACTTCCCCAAAACAGGCCCTCCCTCAATGTAAAGGCCCTGCTGTCAGTTTCACCCCTTGCCATTAAGAAATAAAGGAAAATATGTTACAATGTTTGCTTAGCAACATTTTCTCCATTTTCTTTCCTCCTACTGTTTGTTTGTATGTGTGATGGCCCTGTTTTTTTTTTTTTGTTGGGGGGGGGGGGGGGGGGGGGGAGAGTACATTTTCTCCCTATTTACAGATTTGCTCATTTTTTTAAGAACCCATCTCGCTTGTAGTGATGGCCATTTAGGTGGCATTTTGTTCTCCTGAAAAATTAGCATTTGGTCAAACTTAACATCAACAGAGGTTGGAGAGAGATGGATTGGTCTTTGGGATCTCTGGTGATGCGCATCGGGGTAGAAGACGTCTCAAGAAGAGCTGGAAGGAAGTTTTCATAACATTAGCCTTCCTCGCTCTCACAAAGGACATATTGCAGGGTCTAGCCCAATAGAAGGGCACCATTAGGGTGGAGGAATCTTGGTAGGGGCGGAGGTTTTGGGGCCTACAGTTTTAGGGCTATAGATTGTAGAAGTAGGTTTTAGGGTTGCATTTGACAGGGTGTTGTCATGTTTAGTTATGCCTTTTAGCTGTATGACTCTGCCTTTTGAGTGTCTTAGGCGTTGATTAGTCTTTCTTGCTTTTTATTTTTTATTTTTTTTATCTTCCATCTTTATCATTTAGCCACATTTTTATCATTTAGCCAGATCTTTGTTTTCAACTAGCTATGGGTCTTTCGGAAACATTCTCCACTTGTTTAGGGAATTGATGAATACATCTTGGGTTCATGCCCTGCCTTCGGCAAGATACGCTGGGTGGTTGTTGTTTTTTGAGAGATATGGATGTAAAACTTGATTTTTTGGTTGTTGTTTGGATCTCTTAATGTGAGGAGGAAGTGAAAATAGAGTTTGGCGCTGATGTGGCGTTCTCTTGATCAAATTCTCAGGGGTTATATGGTATTGGTTGGAAATATAAGAAATATCAACCAAACGCTAGGAATTAGTTTAGTTCCCTATCCATGCAACTAAATGGGATCTTAGTGTTATCTTGTATTGTTTCTTTAAAATCTGTAATAAAAAGACATAATGTAAAAGAATGCATCCGCCTTGGGCTTTAAAAGGCCATCTATTTTCAGCTAGTAGTAAAGTTGAGGAGCCTCACTTGATATATTTGTTTCATTTATGTTAAGGCTGGCAATTCAAAATATCATTCATTGAACAAACAGTTGTTAAAAAAAACAATTCTCTTTGGAAAAGGGAGATTGGGACTCTCATTGTCTGCAGAACTTCTAAATTTCTTGACACTCCCCTTTTCAGATTTGTCTTGTTAACTATTGGTTTATATAATCCTTGTTTGGAGTAATTTGAGAAATTAAGTAACATGGTTTTATGGGGTTTATAATGTTGAGTGTTTTTTTTGGGAAGATAAAATAAACTCCAAAATAAACTAAAGCTAGGTTTATAATATACTTTCCAAACAAAACCATATGGAGTTTGAGATTGAAGGAAGCCAACCTTGGACACAGTGAATGCAACAGAGGATAGAAATCTAATGCTTGTTAACAAGCTTCGTAGGTGATTGAGTTTTGTATGTGTTTATTTTGTTTTCTCAGGACAGAAAAAGAAAAACACTTTGAATCTCCTACTCCTAAATATATTTAACTAGATTTTGTCTACTTGCTACACCTGGCCAAAAGAATAACCTTCACCTTCCTGAAGCTTTGTCGGATTAAGCATAGTGTGGTTTTTTTTTATGGAGTTAAATATATCCAGGGATGTTTGTGTTGCAACTCTTATGGTTTTGCTATTGTTTATCACCTCTCTTAGGTTGTTTTAGATGTGGATCCCTTCAACAATTATGCACACTAGCATGTTTTTCATCGATGTTTAGACTTTTGTTTTGTTAATTATTTTTGGAATGTAATGTATCTTGTCTGATCTTGTTCATGTCATGTTCACATTTTGATGTTCATATTTCTTCTTTTTCCAAACATTTTGTGTTTATGGATATTGGATAGAACACAATATTTTGTTATAAACATTGTGTTTATGGATATCCAATAAACACCCAAAAGAGGATGCATTTTCTTTTGATGTTCATTTTCCGTCTTCTTCCAAATATTTTGTTCTATCCAATATCCATATTTGTCTCCATTATGGCCACCATTTAGTTTTGTTTTGTTACCGTGTTTTACAGGATGATTGGTGAAATTGGCTCAACTCATTTGGAACTTTTGCCTGAGATAGTTCCAGCATTGATGGCCGTTTTTCAGGATGAGGTCCCTGCTGTTTCTCGTCAAGCCATTGCTTCTGCAACTCGTATGTTTCGGTCTACTCTAGAGAAAGTTGCACTTCAGGTATATCCATGATTTGACATGCAACATGTAGATTTGACAATTACTCTTACTCGTTGTGTTTCTTTGATGGTGCATTAGGTTTCTAGATATGAATCCTTACATCTACACCCACTCAGTTATGTAAATAGAAGTGTATTGTAGTTACATTTTGGTGTTTATCTACTTCATACTAATCTTATAAAACCCAAAAACCCATGCCATGACAGGTTTGAGTGAAGTTTTGTATTTACACAGCGCTTTGTTACACATTATTCTTTTAAAAGTATTTTGATGCCTTTGACTTCATTCTTATAAGTAAGTGCCTTGTATAACTGCTTGATATAGGAAGGCTAGAAAATTGCTGGAATAAAACCGACATTATTTTATAGAAAACTTACCTCGCTGTTTTCGTCTTTTTTTAAAATGACCTCTCAGGGTTTATACACTAGTGAGTTAGATGATTCACTTCAATTGGCTTGGGCGTCAATAACGAAGATGAAGGAAAAAATATATTCAATAGCTTTCCAGGTAAGTGACATCATTTAAGACTCATTGAATGGTCATTTTGTATGTCGTGAAGATCTAATCAGTTCTTGATTGCTTTGAAGTCTGGAAGTGATGGAAGAAGGGTATTGTCATTGAAGTTTGTTGAAGCTGTTATTCTTATTTATACTCCTGACCCTAGTGGGAGCTCTGAGCCGCCTACTGTTGAAGGTAATATAGATAGCATTGTCTTGAAGACACTATTAAATTTAATCATGTGGTAACTTATGATAAAAGGTTTTGATGTATTTTATAGGGAATGCAGGTGACATTAATATGTCATGGCTCCGCAAAGGCCATCCATTGCTAAATGTGGGAGATTTGTCCGTTGAAGCAAGTGAACGCCTGCGTTTATTGCTTGATCAACTTCGAACTCCCACTGTGAAGTCACTTGGTGTTTCGATGATGATTGTTCTTGTCAACAGGTAACTTCTATTCTCCTACGAAGTTATTAATATTTAGGGTAAATTGCAACGCTGACCTTAGTGTTACATTAGGTTGTTCTATTCTCTTATGAACATCTGCGGTTTCTATGTAATTTTACTAGCCTTTCAGTCGTAGCAACAAAAAGGCCTTCCTTCTATGGGCGTATTCTTCCTGTTCTACTTGGTCTAGATGCATCGAATTCAGTTGTCAAAGGGGTCCATGCTTATGGACTGCAGCATGCCTTAAAGAATGCATTCTTGTCCTGCTTGAAATGCTCATACTCAAGTGCTAGGCCGGTATGAAATTTTTTATTTTGTTCTTTGGTCTAATGTCCTTTGGTCACCATCTTTGTTAATTGGTTTCATTTATCATCCCCTTGCATTTGGTTGTACGAGCTGCAAATTTGTAACAAAATATTGTAGTTTTCATGAGGCATCATGTGTTAGTTTTTATGTCTTTTGCACCGAGTGACATTGTCATTTAGCTACCCTTTTCGTTAAGTGCCATGTATTGATCATGTTTTGTATAGTATTTATAATAATTGGTGATCAAAAGAAAGTATAGGTTAACATGCAAGCATGACCTTGTAGGCTTATCACACATACGCTAATCATGTTAAAATACCATTACTGATGATGTTGTAAATCTGAACCATTTAAGTTAAATCTAAGGTCTTAATTTTGCCACACTGACATGATAATATCATTTAAGTAAGTGGGATGATCGAACTAGCTAGACATGTTATTGAAGCTTAAAGATCCAAGAAAATGGCCTATGCGTGTTTCAGACATGGACAAAGGATGTGTCCAATTTGGCAAGTGATAGCAGGGTTAGGTAGCTGCACTTGAGGGAATCCTGGAATGATGAATTTCACGTTGGAAGATACAATTTATATGGATACATCTTCGGATTTTAAATGTTGTTTACTATTCATGCACACTTTTTAAGGAATATATTTTTTTTTAAAATTAAATATCAATTTTTTAATTTTTTTTTAATAATTTCATAATTATTACTAACGATTATTGTATGAATTTTTCTTAAAAATGAATAAATTTTTTGATATTTTATATAGTTTTCATCATCCTTAAAAACATGCATAAATAGTAAATAACATTTAAAAGTAAATGGAGGGAGTATTAAAGTATATCCTTATTCCAGTTTACCAAGTTTAATTGCGTTCATTGGGATTTGGGAGTTTTTTTTTTTTATTAGATTGGGATTTGGGAGTTATTTCTTCTTTTCATATTTTAATTTGAGAGGAACCATAATAGAGTCAACTTAGTTATTGGCACAAATGACTTTGTTTATAAGCCTTTCTTCAGATGATTGGTTTTAGATTGAAATAATGATATGCTGAGGGAGTGTTTTAAACACTTTTTCCAGTTGAGCAAGAATGTAGAACTCATTGGAGTTTCTAAATATTTTGGCTTTGACCCAATTAGTGATTCAGTTTGTTGTATAACAATTTGACTGATGGCCAACACACACACACACATTGATATTGTATTGTTAAACTACATATTGATGATTTGGTTTCCTTTTGAATGTTGTGTTTGATAATATTTAACTTTGTTCCCTCTGTAGATATAGTGGGTGGATTCCTCTGTGAAAAATGTTTTAATTCAAGCATAAATGTATTTTGAGTAGTTCCAAGTTTTTCATTGGTGCATTCATGATTTCCTGCAGTGGCGTGATCGCCTTGTAGTTGCTTTGAAAGAAATGAAAGCTGGAGGATTAGCAGATGTAGTAGTTGAAGAAGTATGCAGCCTTAACAGCAAAGTGAAGGAGGAAGAGAGAGATTTTTCTATTACTCAGGTAACCATTGTCTACAATTCCTTTCATGGTGACTTGATTTAAATTGAATTATTATGCATGATGAAGAAATTAGGCTAGCACTTGATGATAAATTGAAAATTTTCTCTAATCAATGCTGCAATAAGTATTTTGCAGGAAGAGCCTTTTGCTGGCATGACTGAATCAATGCAAAATAGTAAGGGCAAGAAAAGATCCGGGGATCAGGAATTTGGAGCAACAAGTGAAGATGGTGATACTCCTGGAAAACGTTTCAAATCAACATCTCTTATAATAGAAGGATCGCCTAGACTATCAAATGCTCCAGTAGTTGATGAAGGGATTTCTTCTCGTGCGCAGTCAATTGCCTGTGCAGAAAGTGAATCCGAACCGGTCCAGCAACTTGTGGCAGTACTTGGTGCATTAGTTGCTCAAGGCGATAAAGTAACAGCATCTCTTGAGATTCTTATAGCAAACATTGCTACTGACATGCTAGCAGAAGTAGTAATAGCTAATATGAAACATCTGCCTCCTGCTTGTCCAAATGCTGAAGGAGATGGTGAAACATTGACAAATAGTGGTTCTGATCAAAATATGCTGGAGAGTGACAGCCAATTCAGACGATTGTCATTATTTTTGTCCAATGCGCTTTCACCAAGTGTTTCGACACAAATGACTTCAGAAATGGATGTCCAACAACCAACTTCGAATGAAATGAAGGCATGATGATTTTTTCTTACATTTTTAACAACATGCTTGCATTTACTATTTTGTATATTGTCTTATTTTGTATACTGCTGCCATATATGCTCAACATGCCAATGGCAAGTATTCCTCCTTTTTTTGTTGTTGGTAAATTCGTTAAGATTGATTTATCCTCTAGGCTATTAATTCAATAATCTTTTCAACTCAGCAGGATCATGACGTGAAGGAGGAACGTCTTTCAGTATTCGAGGGTGACCATGATGGGGCGAGTGTTTCCATGGATGAAGGTGCTGGTAAAACAATGCCATCTTCTCTCTCATTTGCCTCCGATGCTGATGGATTTTCAGAAGATGGCAAGGGTTTTTCTTCCCTTACTGATCGATTTCAAGATATGAAGGATACTGATGCTGGTATACCAGGCTTGGACAATGTTCCTAATGATGGATTTTCTGGTCTAGCAATGCCTACCTCACTGTTTGCTACCGCTTTAGATGATGGGTCCCAGGATCTAGATAAAATTTTGGTTAAAAGTTCAAAAGTTGATTCACTTCCATCAGTATCAACTGACAGGTCTGAGGAATCATGCCCAAAAGCAGCTGTCGCTGATGCAAGTAGTGGAATTGCATCAACGGCGACTTCTAGTGGGTCTATCTATCAGTTAGTCTTGCCCAAGGTTGCAGCACCTATAATTGTCCTTACTGATGAAGAGAAAGATGAGATACAAAAGCTTTCTTTTGCACGCATTGTTAAGGCATACAAGCAAGTTGCTATTTCTGGAGGTTCACATCTGCGTTTCTCACTGCTTGCTTATTTGGGAGTTGAGGTACTATTTAATAGCTTTCCATCTAAAAATTGTTTCAGAAAATTATGCATGGTAAAATAATAGGGGAAATTGCAAAAAATTACCCAACTTTTGTGACGTGTTGTGCTTGGTATCCTAAAATTTTGAAAATGCAAATAACCTCAAGTAGGGCATGTCTGCAAACCGTAGCCTCAAGCTCCCTTCAAATTATGATTATTTGCGACAATTATCCCAATGTTTTTTTATTAGCAAGTGCTACTTTATTATAGAAACTACTCCACTGAATTTTGTTAAAAAGTCAACGAAGTATTCTATCGATGACCCATTCCCAACCCAGTTCTTTCCTAATTTTCTCAGATGATCTTTTAGATTTTATAGGTACTGGATTTTAATAATTTGTATTGATGATTTGTGTGTTATTGATTTTTTAAAGTATTTTGATTGGTTAAAATGTGTAGTGGGTATTAAAAAATAATAAAATTTATGAAATTTTTTGTAAAATGATGATGCTTTTAGTGAAGTGAAATATTTTGCTTAAACTTGGGTCATTTGCTAAAAATCATCTTTTTTTTTTGATACAGAAAAATAATCTATTTTAGATCGGAGGGAGTAGCAATTTGTTACTAAAATTTATTTGTTTAAGGGTGGTTTTATAATGAATCCAATGATTTCTTCATTTGGTCATTGGTTTGGTGGTGTGTGGAAGATAGAATATATTTAAAAATTCATATAAAATTAAGTGACTTCATGATTTTTTTTTTATTGTTGTAAAAAGTACCATCAGAAAAAAACTTTTCTTTTTTATATAATATATCTTTTAATTAATCCCAATTTGTAGAGAGCTCATGCTACCGTCCACAACTATGTTCTAACTTGGGGCTATTTGCTGCGTTTTTGAAAACTTCAGGGCACAATTTAATGCACACTTCTGGGAATGCTGGAATGATGAATTTCACACTTTTTTCTTTCTCTAAATACAACAGTTAGTGCTAAAAGTAAGGAGGTACTATTTAATAGCTTTCCATCTAAAAATTGTTTCAGAAAATTATGCATGGTAAAATAATAGGGGAAATTGCAAAAAATTACCCAACTTTTGTGACGTGTTGTGCTTGGTATCCTAAAATTTTGAAAATGCAAATAACCTCAAGTAGGGCATGTCTGCAAACCGTAGCCTCAAGCTCCCTTCAAATTATGATTATTTGCGACAATTATCCCAATGTTTTTTTATTAGCAAGTGCTACTTTATTATAGAAACTACTCCACTGAATTTTGTTAAAAAGTCAACGAAGTATTCTATCGATGACCCATTCCCAACCCAGTTCTTTCCTAATTTTCTCAGATGATCTTTTAGATTTTATAGGTACTGGATTTTAATAATTTGTATTGATGATTTGTGTGTTATTGATTTTTTAAAGTATTTTGATTGGTTAAAATGTGTAGTGGGTATTAAAAAATAATAAAATTTATGAAATTTTTTGTAAAATGATGATGCTTTTAGTGAAGTGAAATATTTTGCTTAAACTTGGGTCATTTGCTAAAAATCATCTTTTTTTTTTGATACAGAAAAATAATCTATTTTAGATCGGAGGGAGTAGCAATTTGTTACTAAAATTTATTTGTTTAAGGGTGGTTTTATAATGAATCCAATGATTTCTTCATTTGGTCATTGGTTTGGTGGTGTGTGGAAGATAGAATATATTTAAAAATTCATATAAAATTAAGTGACTTCATGATTTTTTTTTTATTGTTGTAAAAAGTACCATCAGAAAAAAACTTTTCTTTTTTATATAATATATCTTTTAATTAATCCCAATTTGTAGAGAGCTCATGCTACCGTCCACAACTATGTTCTAACTTGGGGCTATTTGCTGCGTTTTTGAAAACTTCAGGGCACAATTTAATGCACACTTCTGGGAATGCTGGAATGATGAATTTCACACTTTTTTCTTTCTCTAAATACAACAGTTAGTGCTAAAAGTAAGGAGGTACTATTTAATAGCTTTCCATCTAAAAATTGTTTCAGAAAATTATGCATGGTAAAATAATAGGGGAAATTGCAAAAAATTACCCAACTTTTGTGACGTGTTGTGCTTGGTATCCTAAAATTTTGAAAATGCAAATAACCTCAAGTAGGGCATGTCTGCAAACCGTAGCCTCAAGCTCCCTTCAAATTATGATTATTTGCGACAATTATCCCAATGTTTTTTTATTAGCAAGTGCTACTTTATTATAGAAACTACTCCACTGAATTTTGTTAAAAAGTCAACGAAGTATTCTATCGATGACCCATTCCCAACCCAGTTCTTTCCTAATTTTCTCAGATGATCTTTTAGATTTTATAGGTACTGGATTTTAATAATTTGTATTGATGATTTGTGTGTTATTGATTTTTTAAAGTATTTTGATTGGTTAAAATGTGTAGTGGGTATTAAAAAATAATAAAATTTATGAAATTTTTTGTAAAATGATGATGCTTTTAGTGAAGTGAAATATTTTGCTTAAACTTGGGTCATTTGCTAAAAATCATCTTTTTTTTTTGATACAGAAAAATAATCTATTTTAGATCGGAGGGAGTAGCAATTTGTTACTAAAATTTATTTGTTTAAGGGTGGTTTTATAATGAATCCAATGATTTCTTCATTTGGTCATTGGTTTGGTGGTGTGTGGAAGATAGAATATATTTAAAAATTCATATAAAATTAAGTGACTTCATGATTTTTTTTTTATTGTTGTAAAAAGTACCATCAGAAAAAAACTTTTCTTTTTTATATAATATATCTTTTAATTAATCCCAATTTGTAGAGAGCTCATGCTACCGTCCACAACTATGTTCTAACTTGGGGCTATTTGCTGCGTTTTTGAAAACTTCAGGGCACAATTTAATGCACACTTCTGGGAATGCTGGAATGATGAATTTCACACTTTTTTCTTTCTCTAAATACAACAGTTAGTGCTAAAAGTAAGGAGTGTTTGTTGGTTGTGGGTAAAGATATTTACTATCTACTGTTTCACTATACAAATGAGTTACATAATCATCTTAGGTTATGAATTTTTTACTAGTATAGTATTTACCATGCAATCCTTTTGTACTTGTTTTTTACTGATACGAACATTGTTAGTGCACATAATTATGGTTTCATTATTGTTTGGGTTAGGTTTAGCTTGGTCAAAGTTGTTCGTTTATGGCGAGGAAGGCCTAAGCTTGTGCCAAAATCTAGGCATTGCATGGTGTTACCATTGCACATAACTGATCTCTTTGGCATTTTCTTCTGTCTTGGTTTTCTACTGCCTGTTTACATTTTATAGTTGTCCATGCAGTTTCCTTTGGAATTGGACCCATGGACAATAATACAACAGCACATATTGTCAGACTATGTAAATCATGAGGTAATTTATGATTAAGTGCATGCTTTGTTTCAACTTTTATCTTATGTAATGTTTTTAACTGTAATCCAAATGTCATGGAAATCAAGTGCGTATGAAGAAAAAATATAATATGATTAAAAATTGCATCTCGCCCTATTATATCATTTGGAAGTATTCTTGTCCTTTTCAAAAGTGTCTAGCTCTTGAAGTGCAAGTATGTTGCTCGTTTTTATGCTTTATTCATTTCTCAAGTGGTGAACATGATTAAGATGGTGCTTAAGATTCAAGTTCTCTTTTCTCTTTTCTTGTGGATGTGTTTTCTCACGTGCTATTGATGTATGCAGGGACATGATTTGACATTGCTTGTTCTCTACAGACTGTATAGGGAGGCTGAAGAGTGTGACTTCTTCTCATCTACAACAGCTACATCAGTATATGAAATGTTTCTGTTAAAAGTGGTATGCAATTGTTCATAAATCCAATATACATTTCACTTTTTATTGTCTTATCTAATTTTCTTATGTGAGAATAATGGCTTGATAATTTCCTAAAGGCAGAAACCCTGCAAGATTCCTTTCCTCCCTCGGATAAATCCTTGAGTAGATTACTCGGTGAAGTTCCATATCTGCCCAAGTCAATATTTGAATTGCTGAAACGCTTATGTTGTCCTGGTAATGGGAAGGAAGATAAGGAATCACAAACTGGAGATCGAGTTACTCAAGGGCTTAGTACTGTCTGGAGTCTGATAATGTTGAGGCCTGCACTTCGTGATGTATTGTTGGAGATTGCTTTGCAGGTTTTTTCTTTGCTTTCTTTGTTTAAACTATTGTTTTGCTGCCAGAGTGTCTTCTTTGCGACTTCTTTCTTTATTTTTGATGTCCTTAATTTGTGGATTGTATTTGGGAAGCCAATGAGGTGCCTTCACATAGTAGTGCATCAATGGGGTAACACGAGGTTTTGTTGATATCTTGGACAAGATATTGATAAATAATGCACAAAAATTTGAAAACTATGTATCCACCTATATAATTTCCTACATATATATTTATATATAATTTCAGCGCCAAATAAGAATGTTAGTCATGAAGAAGAGATTTTTCGCATATAACCATGAATATCGGCTATTATTTGCATAAATATTATATTGATTGGGAAGATGGCATTAAATATCCACATCATTGGAGATAGCTGTGCCCATTATCAAAAAGTATAAGAATTCCATGATATATCTCAACCTTTGGGCTATGTTGTGGGTGGCACCCTCTTATGGAGTAGATCATGCAAACTACATGTAGCTTTGTAGGAAGCAGATGTGGCTCGATAAGTTGATATCAAATTAGACAAACTTGTTAGAAATGCATAGACAAAATGAAAACAGATCCTCTCTTCTAAAGTTCTACTTTCCTTTGGAGCTTTCCTTTCACGGCCATTGGACATTTGAATGAACAATATCGAAATCATCTTATACTAGATTGCTGGATGTATTTGTCCGTAGTGAAACCCAGATTTCCATCTGTAACTTACTAAAAAGGTTGTTATATTATTGTATAGTTGAGGGTAGTGAGTGTAACAATGTCCAAAGGTTGAATGTTTGATGCCACTTCCCCATATTTATTAATATTTAAATATTAATTTTCACTTGAAACTTCGAAAGCACCTGCAAGATATATTTGGTAATTTACAACTATTTCCTCATTCCCCTTGGTTTCACGGAAGTTGGAATTGTTGGATTGCTCTGCAAGTAAAAAAAACCCCATATTTATTAATATTTAAATATTAATTTTCACTTGAAACTTCGAAAGCACCTGCAAGATATATTTGGTAATTTACAACTATTTCCTCATTCCCCTTGGTTTCACGGAAGTTGGAATTGTTGGATTGCTCTGCAAGTAAAAAAAAGAGCGTTTTGGAGTTGTAGTTTTTCTTTTGAGTCTAATACTGTCAGGATAATCTTATTGGTGTGGGATTGAAAGATAATTACCTGATTGTAGGGGAGTGGGGGGTTACTTGAGAGTTGAGAGTGCAATTGCATATTTAATAGTGGCTTAATTTTTTCAATAATATGTAGTTTTTTCCCTGTATTTATCAGAGGGTTACAAATCTCAAAGGGTGACCATTACGCATGTAGTTTTTCTTCCCTGTACTTGATAACTTTCTAGAACTTAAAACTAGTGCAATTGCATATTCATTAGTGGTTTGTTTTTTTTCAAATAATATGTAGTTTTTTTCCCTGTGTTTCAGAGGGTGACAAATCTATTTCCTATTTATGGGCATTATCTTCTATTTTAGTTATTCTTACCTCCAGGAAAATCTCTCTTTGAGAACTAACTTCCAAAATCCCGTGACATTAATTTTTTTTTTTGAAGCATAGCTGACAATACAAAATATCAGGAAATGTCTACTTTGTAACCTGTTAAATGTGAATTGTTTATTTATTACTTTCCTTAGTGTCAGGTTATGCTCTATTTGCACCTTCTGTAGATTTTCTTTTTTCATACATCCCTTCCTAACTTTCTTTTTGACTAATGTTATCCATTTGATTTGGAAGAGTGCAGTTCATCATATGGAGGAAGTTCGTATGAAAGCAATCCGTTTGGTATGTGGCTAATTTGCACATACATATAACAATAACCCATGGCTTTGCACCTTTTCTTGTTATATCATTTATTGTTGACTCCTCCTTCATTCTCCAGGTTGCAAATAAGCTTTATCCATTGTCATCCCTTTCATTACAAATAGAAGAGTTTGCAAAGAATATGCTGGTTACAGTAGTGAAGAAAGGAGCTACCATTGACTCAGGTGACACTGAAAACTCCAGTAACCAGTCACAAAAGGTATGGCTTTTGGTACAACAATGTGAAGACCCCTTATTTATTAATTAATTAATTAATGTACTCTATATTATATTTCAGTAGGTCCTCTTTTGGATTTGCCTTATTTTGTATTTCGACAAGTCATCTGTGACTCTGTTCCTTACTGTCAAGGAAATTGGTTTGCCTAAATGTTCTTACTTTCTCTTAATTAGTTGGACATGATAACATCCTTCATATGCCCATTTATGGACTGATTTTTTAGCCATTCTTATTATAGTCGGAGATGATAACATCCTTCAGATACCCATTAGTCAACATTGCACTATGCTATTAAGTCCCAATTGATAATCAATACTGTAATGCTTTTCCTTTTTAGATAAATTCTTATCATATATAGGCCTCGACTCTTTTTTTTAAAAAAAAAAAGAAGAAAAGGATATTCAATGAAATATGCAATAGGTAAAGATGAAGAACAATCATGCCCTCTGATGTATAAAAAATAAAAAAGGGAGCATATAATGTTACACAGCTGTTAATTGAACTTGCTACTGTGTTGAGGGAAATGACTTTCTTTATGCAAGCTGCATTGCATTACTCACTGAATTCTGAGGTTGATAAATTGGTTTTAATATTCTGTCACAAAAGTTGATTGTTGCATTTATCTTTGTAAAAAGTGTTTCCTATTGCTTTTCTCTAGCCTCTTTAGGTTTAGTTTTCCAGCTATAGGTGTATACTTCCTAAGCTCTTTTTCTGATGGTTACTATTCTGTCACAAAAGTTGATTGTTGCATTTATCTTTGTAAAATGTGTTTCCTATTGCTTTTCTCTAGCCTCTTTAGGTTTAATTTTCCAGCTGTAAGTGTATACTTCCGAAGCTCTTTTTCTGATGGTTACTATTTTTTTCAGTTCTCTTTTCTGTTTTTGTTCTTGAATTTCTCCCCTTAGAATGCAACTGTAGTAATTTTGTTCCTTTAGTTACTAACATTCTGCAAAGAATCTAACTGTTCCAAATTGCTAGAGTTTCATAAGGTTCTTTTGCCCAACTTTATGTGCTTCATGAAAAAGCTTGATTTGTCTTTAAGATCAGTTTTGTCTTGTTCTGTATTTCAATTGAACAATGACTATTTACGTTGTTGAAAGAGCGAAAGATTCAACCAAAGGGAATATGTCTTTTGCATAGAATAGAAATGTTTACTATTTTTCTGTCTGTTGTCATATATTTATGGTTGTATATTCATGTGAGAGGTTTTATCTTTTGCATGGAATTGCAATGCCATTACTGATTTTCTCTGTTTTCATATATTTATGTTTGTGTATTCATGTTTGTGTGACAGTGTCAACCTACTTTTTCTTTTGTTTTTTCATGGGATCTTGTCTGGTGGAGTTTAGTAAAAGCTCCATGGATTGAATTAGAAAACCCTATCACACATGGGTGAGCCCTAAAAAAACAAAAAGATTAAAAAGATTTGGAGAGAATGAATTTAATCCAATCATTAGTTTTTAATCTAACGGTTAAGATTGACCAAAATCTACCGGTTGAGTTTTGTTAAAGCTCCACCATAGCTACTTTCGTTTTCACGTGGCTATGGTTTTATGTTCACATGTCTGACTGTTTCAACCATGTTTCGTCTGTTTTCATACATTTATAGTTGTATGTTCATGCATGTCTCCAACTGTTATGACCTAGCTTTGACATTGGTTATTCGGTCTGCCCTAGAATCCTGACAATGTATCACCTTCAAGTGAGGACCCATCATCCAACCCAATTGTGAAAGACATCTCTCACCAATCAGATAAATTGAAGGATACCTCATACATGCTTTCTGAGGCACGGAAGTGCATGTCACTTTATTTTGCTTTGTGTACTAAGGTAAGATAATTATCTCTTCCTTCCTCTTTAATATTTGTGCTTGCCATCTTTCTGGTATTTTCTCTCTCATTCTTATATGCATGGAATTATTTGTGTGGTTTTATCAACAGAAGCACTCCCTTCTTCGACAAATATTTTCTATTTATGAAATCTCTCCGCCACATGTCAAACAGGTTGAATTACAAACTCTTCCATGTAAATTAGGCCACGATCTTTCTTTCTTTCTTTATTCTTTAAATACTCCATGAAACCCCTTTCTGCAGGCAGTTCATTCCCAGATGCCTATTCTTGTTCGCACTATGGGTGCATCACCAACAGTTCTTGAACTTATTTCTGATCCGCCTGAAGGAAGTCACACCCTTCTGATGGAGGTGAATCCAGTCATTTTAACACATACTCCTATATTATACGAGAATGCACTTAAATGGTACTTTTACTATTGATTTTTCCATTCAGGTTTTGCATACTCTCACAGATGGGACACTTCCTTCACCTCAGTTATTGAATGCAATAAAAAGTTTGTACGAGTCCAAGGAAAAGGTACGCTCTGGTTTTTTTTTTTGGGTGTTGCGTTGGTTCTATTATATTGTTAGTTTAAACATCTGATATTGTGCTAAAACTTCTTAGCTGTTGATTGTTACAGGATGTAGATATTCTATTTCCAGTATTGTCATTCTTACAAAAGGAAGAGGTTTCTAAAATTTTTCACATTGTTACATTGGTTAAAATTTCATTAATTTTCTCTGATAAAGGTTCTCTATATTCCATTCCGTCTGTTTAAAATTTGAGTAATTCTATTGTTTATCGTAGGTACTACAGATATTCCCTAGTCTGGTTAATCTTCCAGCTGAAAAGTTCCAGGCAGCTCTTACACGGCTATTGCAGGTATGTTGTAAATCCTCGTCCAATTCAAGCATGCACAGTCCTGGCATATTTCTACATGTGAACATTAATGCATCATAAACTACTTTCATGATGCTGCCTAAAGAAAAGATTTTCTGGGAAAATGCATGGAAGATGATTACTTTGCTGATAACTAATACTCCCTCTTAAAAAATCGATATTTTATGCTTGTGTACATATCTAAAAAGACGTTATGTTTTAGCCTATGATTACCCCTTTTTGTAGCCTATGATTGCTCTGTTCAGATGTTTTAGTCTGTAAAAATAAAATGAATATTGACATTAATAAGCGTGCATAGGGTATAAACATCAATTTTTTTTTTTTTGTTGAGCCAGAGGGAGTATCTTCATTCCTTAAAATTTCCCACTTTTTATCTGGACAGGACAATTAAATAAAAGGTAGTCAATGATACTTACACATCCATATTTCTGACAAATTGTGGTTTATGCTGTATGATTTGCTTTCCTTCCCAGTACCACCTTGCTTTGGGCTAGATGACACTTTTAATTTGCTTAAGCACTTTTGTCTCAATTTCCCTTGTATTGAACTGCCACCTTGCTTTGACCTTTCATACATTTTCGTCTGTTTCAACCATGATTCCTCTGCATTAAAAAAAAAAAAACATGTCCGATGATGAAAGAAGGCATAAAATTTATTATAGTTATGCTCTTCACATTCTTACAAGTGAAAAATCATCTAAGAGGACCTTCTGATTGTGGATGACTATTAGGAGCACTGTTTAATTTTTGAATACATACATTTTTTGTTTCTCTTGTAGTTAGTGGGATGTCATGTGAGATATGAACTTAATTGTGCAGGGTTCTGCACCATCTGGTTCAGTGCTCACTCCTGAGGAAGTTTTGATTGCCATTCATGGAATAGATCCTGAAAAAGATCGAATTCCGCTTAAGAAGGTTTTTCTGTGCCAGATCACTTTTATGATTTTTATCCCATCTTCTATTTAAATTGAAACTTTTTATATTATGCAGGCCTTTACTCTAATTCTGTTTTTCTGAGCAGGTGACCGATGCATGTAATGCTTGTTTTGAACAAAGGCAAATATTCACACAGCAAGTCCTTGCAAAGGTCCTAAATCAACTGGTATGTCTGCAATATCCGAGTTCTGTTTCTTTTCTGTCTGTTTCTTTCTTCCTACATATGTTTTTTTTCCTTCTTTTTTTTACAGTAATGCCATTGATTATCGCAGGTTGAACAAATTCCACTTCCATTGTTATTCATGCGAACAGTCTTACAAGCTATAGGTGCTTTTCCAGCACTGGTGAGTTTTTCTTTGGGGAATTACTAGTACGTACCCCACTTTGATAATTGGTTTGCAAAAATACCTAGGTTTGAAAACAATTCTTCTCTGTATTGGTAAAATAAAGAAAACCATTTAAAAAGCTGTGGTACCTGCTGGAACTTGGTAAACGTCTTTCAAGAAGATTGTTTTCTTCACCAATGCATTAGTCAAACTTGAACTTAAGGAAGTTTGGTTGACCATTTTTATCGTCCCTTTTATCGTCATTTATGATGAATAAGGTGAAAAATTGCCATAACTCGACAGTATTAATATACGTGAGATTTTCCTGTACATATGGAACTCGGCCATCCAGCACGCTAGTATTTCAAGGAACTACTTTTATTAATTATTTTTTTGTGTGTGGTTTATGTAGTTATGTTGTTTATGGTCTGAAAAGTATGCCCTTGCTCTTTCATAAATGTTGTAGGTTGACTTCATAATGGGCATTCTCTCTCGTCTTGTGAACAAACAGGTAACTATTTTTCCTTTTTGTTGATGTGGGCTTTGTAGTTATGCTTCCTTGCAAATCATGATTGTTGTAAATTATTTTGCAGATATGGAAATTCCCAAAGTTATGGGTAGGGTTTCTCAAGTGTGCACAGTTGACACAACCTCATTCATTCAATGTATTGCTTCAGGTGCGTAAAATTTGCACTTGCATATTAGGCTCTTTTCTATCTTTTATTTGTAAGGTCCCATGGAAAATGTTCAAAATGAACAGAATTGGCATGAAATCAATAGAAGCAAAGCATTAGATTGAAAAGTGAAAGAAAGATAGTCCAGCTTTTTATTTACTTGGAGGTTGAAACTGACTCCATCTATGTTACCTGGTTACCATCATGAGTATATATGGCTTCACACCCCTCCCCATTCAAGTATCTTTTCTGTATTTGCAGTTTTGTACTCTCTGGTGTAACTGAAAAGAAACTGTTTCATTTCCTAAAAAAATGTAAAAGAAACTGTTCCATTTCCAAAGATCTAAAAGATTATGAACTTGGGCCTTTCGTGATGGACTGCAGAACTTGTGCCTTTGATCCAAAGGGAACATAATGTGCAAGGCCCTAATTCTCCTGTCCATCAAACATTGTGCTATTTAAAGCTTCGCATAACTACTTACAACTTCCAAAGATGGAAATTCGGAACCTAAAACAAGCTGTTTGAAGTCAAATCTGAGATAATTGTATAATGTAAATACAAAAATTATGTTTGAGCATATTCATTTGTATATGGCAGGTGCCTTCGGCTCAACTGGAAGGGGCATTAAACAAAATCCCAGCACTGAAAGCACCACTGGTTGCTTATGCCAGTCAACCAGAAGTCCGCACTGGAGTTACAAGGTTAGTCTGATCCTTAGCTACAACATGACCTCGAACGGACCCAGCTAAAGTGCAATAGTTGGATTATGATGGGCAAAGCTAAATGCAGTAACTGATTTATGTTCCAGGTCCACTTTGGTCGTCCTTGGACTAGTAGCGGATACACAGAATGTTAGTCCAGGTCAAGCCGCTGTCCCAGCTGAGAATGCAGATGGAGGTGGCTTAGTGAAGGATGAGAGCGCTGAGAGAAAATAAAGAATTGCCTGGTACCAACTGGTTGAACCCATGGACTGGCTGTTAGGAAAGCCTTTGTAGAAGCACTTCTTAAGTTACGAACTCATAATGAATAAAACCTAATGGGGAAAAAAGTGTAACAAAATAACTCAAATTTCGTTTTTATCTTACTGTTGTGCTGTTTAGTTAAACAAATGAAAACGACCCACTTAAATTATTTAAACACAGCAATAGCTAGACCAATGATAAAGAGAGATTGTAAGCAAGATGTCCAATTTATATACGAGTACACTGTAATGTTACCTTCCAAGAGAAAACATGCATTTAGATCGAAACGTTTGAGAAACAAAACAGATTCATCCTAGTATATGCTTGTAGGAGATTGATATTCCGTAGACCCTTTTAGCCCATACACAAACTGTGATAAATAAAATAATAATGATATAACACGTTACTATGGCCACCTTTTGGATGCCTTTGCCTACCTATGTTAGATCTGGAATAGACATGTCAAACGGGTCGTTCGGATCGGGATCGGGTCGGGTCACTTCGGGTCCCGGGTAAAACGGGTCCCGGGTATTTCCGGGTTGACTAAAACCCGGGTTTGATCGGGTTTCGGGTCATTTCGGGTCGATTTCGGATTTGTCAATTTTTTCCCTTTTAAATTAAAAAAATCATGATTTGATAATTTTGCAATAAATTTTAATTATATATAAAAAAAATTAATTATATTTAATTAAAAATCAACCGGATCACCGGGTCAATCGGGTAAAAATTACCGGGTCAATCGGGTCACCGGGTCGAAACCCAGATGACCCGGAAAATTTCCGTTTTTTCGGGTTCGGGTCGAAAAAAATTTCCGGATCAAAATTTCCGGGTTCGGGTCGAAAATTTTCCGGGCGGTCAGGTCGGGTCGACCGGGTCGGGTTGTGTTTTGACAGGTCTAATCTGGAAGCATTGTGGAATGAGACAATTAATCATCCTAGGTAGATAGATAAATTAGATTGGGACTTAAGTTAATTTGTATATAGCAGGTTTTATCTATATATGGTTTTATATATAGGAGGTTTGTTATAGATGATTATTTTTAAAATCTAAAATAGGTTATGGATAAGATGTGTTTTTATCTATATCTAGATTTATCTATAGGGGTTTTATCTATATGAATTTCTCTATTAAAGTAGAAAAATTTCATTTGGAAAAATCTCCTTAATCGGATCCCAATGAAAGTCACACTTCAAAGTAAAGGAATCCACGTTTCCCTTGAGTGCCCGCTTTGTAACCATAATGGGGAAGATGCTATCCACCTATTCACCGAGTGTCGCCTCTCACTATCTTTTATTGGTAGTTTGGATAGGCAAATCGAACTAATTATCAGAAACACGGATAAAATGGATAAACAATACAAGGGCATTATAACAAACATTTTTGAAAAACTTTTGCCAAACCAGAAATCTATCCTCGCGTTTTCCCTTTGGGGTAAACAAAATCTTATTCGATAACAATGATCTCAGATATCTAGAAGAATGGATAAAATGTATAAAACAATATAGAATAAGTTGGAATAAGACTAAGGAACATGAAGTGGAGGAAGAAGACACCTGTTGAAGAAATAGCAATTTCCTATTTTTAGTTTTGATGAAAGAAAGTAATCAAACAATAACCATTCTTTTGTTTAGGATGTGTTAAATAAAGAAAACTAAAATGGGAGGTGAGATTGTTACAAGCCTCCAATATTAGATTGTTGCAAGCCTATATAAATGAGAAAGTTTTCATTTGTAAATCCAATCCAAAAACACAGAGAGAAAAGCTTAGTTTAAAGCATTAAACAGAGAGAAGCTTTCAGGGAGAATTTTCTGCGTAAAATTCCAGAGTGTAGTTTTGGGTGTGGGTGTCAAGTAATTTAGTTGTAATCACGTTTTCATTATATCAAAGTTTTGCGGCAGATTAGAAACATCTTGTGTGTGTTTTCTATCATTGTCATTCTCATTATTCTGATTTTCGGAAAAGTTCAGCGTATTTTTCCCAACAATTGGTATCAGAGCCAGATTATAAACAATCCACATAAAGTCAGATTTGAGTGGGAGCAATGGCCGCAGAAGATAGAAAGGTGAAACTAGACAAGTTCGATGGTGCAGATTTCGGATTTTGGAAGATGCAAATCGAAGATTATTTGTACCAGAAAAAACTTTATCAACCTCTGTCAGAAAAGAAGCCCGAGGGCATGAAGGATGAAGATTGGAATCTCCTGGATAGACAAGCCCTTGGAGTTATCCGACTTACGTTATCACGCAATGTTGCCTTCAACATAGCAAAGGAAACTACCACGGCAGGTCTTATGTCAGCCCTTTCTAATATGTACGAGAAGCCATCTGCCTCTAACAAAGTTCATTTGATGAGGCGGTTATTCAATTTGCGGATGACAGAAGGCGCATCGGTAGCTCAACATCTCAATGAACTCAACACAGTCACAACCCAGTTGAGTTCAGTTGGGATTGAATTTGATGAGGAAGTACGAGCCTTGATACTTTTGTCTTCTCTTCCAGATAGTTGGAATGCTACCGTCACGGCTGTGAGTAGCTCAACGGGAAGCAATAAGTTAAAGTTTGATGATGTTCGTGATCTGGTGCTCAGTGAAGAGATCCGACGGAGAGGGTCGGGTGAATCATCAACCTCTTCAGTTTTACGTACAGAGTCAAGAGGGAGAAATTCAACCAGAGGAAATGGACATGGAAGATCGAACAATCAAGGCAGACCAAAAGACAAGAGGTCGAGGTCAAGGAATCCCAACAATTCCTCTGGCTCGAAGACCATCGAGTGTTGGAATTGTGGGAGTACCGGGCACTACAAAAATCAATGCAAGAGCGCTCCACAAAAACAAGAGACGAAGGTGGAGGCAAATGTTAGCTTTAATCCTAGAGCAAATGATGCATTGATATGTTCCTTGGAGAGAAAGGACGAATCTTGGGTGTTAGATTCTGGAGCATCATTTCATGCTACCTCAAAGAAAGAGCTCTTTGAGAGCTATGTCCCGGGGAACCTTGGAAATGTATATCTTGGTGATGATCAACCTTGTGCAATTATCGGTAAAGGTGAAGTGAAGATTAAGTTGAATGGCTTTGTATGGGAGCTAAAAGACGTTCGACACATTCCTGATCTAAGAAAGAACTTGATATCAGTAGGCCAGTTGGCAGATGAAGGCTATGATACAATTTTCAATGGTGATAAATGGAAGATTTCAAGGGGTGCAATGACAATAGTTCATGGAAAGAAGAGTGGTACTCTTTACATGACAGCAGGGGCACGTTGCTCAATTGCAGTTGCATCAGGAAATGAAGATTCCAAAATGTGGCACCAGAGACTTGGCCACATGAGTGAGAAAGGGATGAAACTCATGCATTCAAAGGGAAAGCTTCCAGGTCTACGCTCAGTTGAAATGGGCATGTGTGAAGATTGCATACTTGGAAAGCAGAAGAGGGTAAGCTTTCAAACAAATGGCAGATCTCCAAAGAAGAATCGGCTAGAGCTTGTCCACTCCGATGTTTGGGGGCCAACCACTACAGCATCCATTGGCGGAAAGCACTATTTTGTGACCTTCATCGATGATTACTCTCGGAAAGTATGGGTGTACTTTCTGAAACACAAGTGTGAAGTTTTTGAGGCTTTCAAAAGATGGAAAGCTATGGTTGAAAATGAGACAGGTGTGAAAGTTAAAAGACTTAGAACCGACAATGGTGGCGAGTATGTAGACACCATGTTCAAAAGCTTTTGTTATGAGTATGGGATCCGAATGGAGAGAACGGTTCCAGGTACACCTCAGCAAAACGGTGTAGCTGAGCGTATGAACCGAACATTGACAGAAAGAGCCAGAAGTATTCGTATACAGTCAGGTCTACCGAAGCAGTTCTGGGCAGAAGCAGTCAATACGGCATGTTACCTGATCAATCGAGGTCCCTCGGTTCCGTTAGATTACCAAATACCAGAAGAGGTATGGAGCAGTAAAGACATAAAACTTTCGCACTTAAAAGTTTTTGGTTGCGTAGCATATGTGCATATTAGTGATCATGACAGGAATAAGCTTGATCCGAAATCTAAGAAATGCACTTTCATCGGCTATGGCGAGGATGAGTTTGGCTATCGCATTTGGGATGATGAAAAGAAGAAGGTTATCCGTAGCAGAGATGTGATTTTCAATGAGTCAGTCATGTATAAGGACTTGACAAAAAGTGACGCCATTAATTCAAAGCAGAATGGCCCAGTATTTGCAGATGCAGATTATCTTCCAGATTGTTCTATGACAGAACCGGTCGCAATAAATCCTCAGTCAGAGGAGCATGTTGGAGAAAGTAGTGCACAAGAGACTAACACGACACTACCTTCTACTCCAACTCCTGTATTGAGAAGGTCTTCTCGGCCACATGTGCCTAACAGGAGATATATGAATTATTTATTGTTGACTGATGGAGGGGAGCCCGAATGCTATGATGAAGCTTGCCAGAGCGGTGAAGCAAGCCAGTGGGAGCTTGCAATGAAAGATGAGATGCAGTCTTTGGTTTCTAACCAAACGTGGGAACTTGCTGAGTTGCCCATAGGGAAGAAGGCACTTCACAATAGATGGTTGTACCGGGTAAAAGATGAGCATGATGGCTCTAAGAGGTACAAAGCTCGACTAGTAGTCAAAGGCTTTCAGCAAAAAGAAGGTGTTGACTACACAGATATTTTTGCCCCAGTTGTGAAGCACACTACTATTAGATCAGTGTTGAGTATTGTTGCCGCTGAAGATCTCCATCTTGAACAATTAGATGTGAAGACTGCATTTCTTCACGGAGACTTAGATGAGGAGATATACATGCATCAACCAGAAGGTTTCTCAGAAAAAGGAAAAGAGAAGATGGTGTGCAGACTCAAGAAGAGCTTGTATGGCCTAAAGCAAGCTCCGAGGCAGTGGTACAAAAAGTTTGATGGCTTCATGCACAAGGAAGGTTTCCAGAAGTGTAACGCCGACCACTGTTGCTACGTCAAAAGACATCAGTCCAGTTATATCATTTTACTCTTATATGTTGATGATATGTTGGTAGCAGGTTCTGATATGAATGATATCAGAAGGTTGAAGAACCAGTTATCAAAAGAGTTTGACATGAAGGACTTGGGTCCAGCAAAGAAGATTCTTGGAATGCAAATTACAAGAGATAGACAAAAAGGGACATTGCAGTTGTCTCAGTCAGAGTACATCAAACGTGTCTTGCAAAGGTTCAACATGGGCAATGCAAAACCAGTTGGGACACCCTTGGCTAATCATTTTCGCTTATCCAAGGATCAATCTCCTAAAACAGAAGAAGAAAGAGCTCTCATGGCTAAGATTCCTTATGCCTCGGCTATCGGGAGTTTGATGTATGCAATGGTCTGTACAAGACCAGATATTGGACAAGCAGTGGGAGCTGTCAGTAGGTTTATGTCAAATCCGGGGAAAATTCACTGGGAAGCGGTGAAATGGATTTTAAGGTACCTACAAGGAACGACAGAAAAATGTTTGTACTTTGGTAATGGTGAATTAAAAGTACAAGGCTATGTAGATGCTGACTTTGGAGGCGAAGTCGATCACCGGAAGAGCACAACCGGATACATATTCACTGTCGGAAATAAAGCTGTTAGTTGGATGTCACAACTGCAGAAGATTGTTGCTTTATCAACTACAGAGGCTGAGTATGTAGCAGTGACTGAAGCTAGTAAAGAAATGATATGGCTTCAAGGCTTGTTAACAGAGCTAGGATTCATGCAAGAGAATAATGTCTTGTACAGTGACAGTCAGAGTGCAATACACTTGGCAAAGAATTTGGCATTTCATTCTAGAACCAAGCACATTGGACTTCGATACCATTTCATCAGATCGTTGTTGGAAGAAGAAATATTAAAACTAGAGAAGATCCAAGGCAGCAAGAATCCAGCAGACATGTTAACAAAGACGGTGACTATTGACAAATTGAAGTTGTGTTCAACTTTAGTTGGCCTGCAGGAATGACAAGACCATATGTGTGAAGACAGATTGAAATCAGTCTTCAAGTGGGAGATTGTTGAAGAAATAGCAATTTCCTATTTTTAGTTTTGATGAAAGAAAGTAATCAAACAATAACCATTCTTTTGTTTAGGATGTGTTAAATAAAGAAAACTAAAATGGGAGGTGAGATTGTTACAAGCCTCCAATATTAGATTGTTGCAAGCCTATATAAATGAGAAAGTTTTCATTTGTAAATCCAATCCAAAAACACAGAGAGAAAAGCTTAGTTTAAAGCATTAAACAGAGAGAAGCTTTCAGGGAGAATTTTCTGCGTAAAATTCCAGAGTGTAGTTTTGGGTGTGGGTGTCAAGTAATTTAGTTGTAATCACGTTTTCATTATATCAAAGTTTTGCGGCAGATTAGAAACATCTTGTGTGTGTTTTCTATCATTGTCATTCTCATTATTTTGATTTTCGGAAAAGTTCAGCGTATTTTTCCCAACAACACCACCTTGAGAAGAGAGTCCAACCAACCTAGAAAAATGACTAGACCGAAAATTGTTAAATGGAGAAAACCTGCCCATGGCTCTATCAAACTCAACTTTGATGGAGCGAGGAATGATGTTGGCTCTGCCGCTGTAGGTTTCGTTATCAGAGATGATCGGGGGGCAGTGGTCTACTGTGGTTCCATGAGTCTTGGCGAGGTCTACGTTGTGCAGGCAGAATATTTTGGTCTTCTTTTTGGCCTTCAGGTGGCGTCGATGGCCGGTCATTCTCGGATTGAGGTGAAGGGTGATTGTCTCTTGCTATCCTGAAGGGTCTTTGGCATTCCCCTAGGGAGCTTGAGATGGCGGTCTCTGATATCCACGTCATCTGTCGCTCCTTCAAATCTATCAGCTTCTCACATACGTTCCGGGAAGGGAACCAGGTCGCGGATAGATTGGCTCACATCGGCTTCTTGTCGTCCTTTGTCATCGAGCGGGTCCCTTATGAGATCGACGGCCTCGTCCATATGGATGCCCTTGGGCGATGGTTTAACCGCGGTTAATCATCCCCAAATTATTGCCTTGTATAAAAAAAAAACAAAAAAGTAGAGGGTGTATGGTTGAGATCATTTCGTGTTTGTGAATCCATCAAATCACCACATTAATAAGAAACTCTACATGCAAAGAGGTTTATTCTTGGCAGATTTGCATATATATACCCTATAAAAAAAAAGGTTACAAAAATACCCTTATTTTCACCAAATTGCAAAAGATGCCTATTTGGGCATATGCACAATAAAAGTATTAGGAGTTTAGGTATTTTTAAATTAAAATGAATATATTAAAATAAGATTTTCATTAATTTTTTTTTTTTTTGGAAATTTCCAAAATCAAATAAAGGAAATTATGGGTGGATTTCTTTTATATATAAAACATGGAAATACTCCTTTTTTTTAAATGTGTTTTCATGTCATATTTTAAACCGTAGCTTAATGATGACCTGTACCTCTTATACTTGTACGACGTTGACGAGGGGTAAATCGGTTGTTGATTCTCACCAAAATAAATATCAAATACTCAACACCAGTGAAATCAGAACATGACTATGTAATGGCTATTGTCCACTCTAAAACACTATATAAAACCAATATGTGTGTCCACCATCATTATCTACCCAGTGAATCCAACCTTCTATCCATGACTCAACACCTATGTACACGTAACACCCTAGTCAAGGCAGCAAAATCCTCCCTCCATATCGCATTAGCAATTGCGTCCCATTATCTCTCAAAAGAGATGTGATACGCCGACCTCCACCAAAAGCTCCATCGTCTCCCTCAACATCCAAAACATCACCACCACCACCATCATCAATACCAACAACATTGACGTGAGCATCGCCAGCACAATCAAGGATGTGATCTGAAGCTAATCTCAACTCTATCATACTTTCAAGAATAGGGCATGGTTGATCAACCGGTGGCATATGATCAAATGTAGGTATCTAATAGTCCTTAACTCTCAATGCAGTTTTAACCCCACCATCGCAACCAGTACGACTAGCCCCACCATCATGTTGAATGGGAAAAATCAGTGAAAATGGGATCAATATCATCAATGAAATCTAACATAATACTACAAAACACGGATCCAAAATAAGTCCCAAAGGGGTCTGGGTATGACCCTCTACATTATCAGCCCTAATTAGTGGCGGAACCTAAGATATCTGGTCGAGGGGGCCAAAAAATATATTCGGGTTTGTTTTATACCAAGTATATAATAATTTAAAAAAATTTTAAAAAATTTAAAAAAATATAAAAAATACTATTTCAAAAGGAGTTAGAGAGATTTGAACCCCCAACTTGTTGTTTAAAATGTTCATCATTGACCAACTAAGCTAGAGTAATTAGTTGTTAAAATGCTCTTTGACAATTTACATATCATAAAATATACTAGGGTGATTTTGGTAGATGGTCTTTTTTGAATATTCAATTAGGCACTTAGACCCTAAATCAATTTAATTAGTTTTGCCCTAGACCCCTTCCCAATAGAGTGGGTTGGTCAATGGTCAACCGTTTGACAATTGACCGGTCAACGTTGACCAACCCATTTTGATGCCAATTTTTTTTAATTATAGTGATGCCATATTTTACCTTTTTGATGTCAAAATTTTACTATATTTTATTTTCACTTTGATGCCACTTTTCTAATGAAATGATTGGATGACACTTTTTTAAAACCTTGATGACATTTTTTGTTTACAGTAATATCACGTTGGTCATTGATGCCATTTTTTTTTTACTGTTAACGACTGGTGCGACTTTTTTTATGTTAATTTTTTGATGATATTTTTTTACCGTGATGCCATATTTTTGATGATATTTTTTCAAAATAGTATTTTGATGACATTTTTTTCTTTAATGTGATACAACTTTTTCAAAATGGTGTTTTTGATATCATTTTTATAATGTAATTATTTGATGCCAATTTTTTTAATCAAATCGATTGATGCCACATGTTTTTAATTTAATCAATTGTACTTTCATTCACTGATGACACGTTTGTGATTACACTTCATTGATGCAATCACTTGTGGTGACATATTCAATTAAATTTTTATTCATGGATGACATTTGTTATTATGCTTCATTAATCACAATTGTTTATGGTGACAATTTTATATAATTGATGACATAAGAGTTTAAAATGTAGAATCAAAATATTGTCACCTTATTGCACATATAAAAATACAAAGTCTTTGAAACTGCGACATTTGATGAATTTTTTTATTGATGACACGTTTGGTATAAATCCAGTAATCGGAATAGGAATGAGAATCAAATTTCGGAATGAACCATCATCGAGATAAGTTGTTTGGTACGCTATCGGAACGAGGAATTCACAAATTCAATCTAAACATCCAAAAATTCGAGTTACCAAATTCAAGAGCAAAATATTCCCATAACACTCTAAGCAAAAAGCCAGCTAACAAAATGAGAAAAATACTTCAGCCATAATGGGAGCAATTTCCTTTTCCATACACTCGCTAACCTCCAGTCTGATGGATTTATCGATAGGGTAAACAGATCATCAAATTGATAATAATCAGATGCTGGTAGTTGACAGAAACAAGTCCTGTAAACATACAAACTGTGGAGACTCACATGAGGAGGAAACACAAAGGCCAGGCGCACATTTAAGTCAAACTCAAGAAGCATATCAAATTAAGAATGAAAATCCACAAAAATCAACTTCCAATTTCACAAATTCATCACAAATATAAACCAATTTTAACAAATTATACACAAAAATAAACCCTAATCCAACAGAGAAAGAGGGAGAGAGGGCTGGATTCGAAGGGGCCTGGAGGACCTTGCCTGCTAGTAGGTCGGCGATGGAGGGGCGACGCCGGCAACGGAGGACGCCGCCGGTGATGGAGCCCGGAGGTTGGAGGGAGGGAGGGCACCAGATCTGGATTCGACATGGCTGGAGGACCTTGGAGAAAGGTAGGTCGGCGACGGAGGGTGGATGTCGGCGACGGAGGAGCGCTGGTCTTCGAAGGTGGAGGAGCCACGGTGGAGGAGGCGGCCGTCGAATGTGGTGCAGGTCCTGGACGACGACGGGAAGTTTTATTAAACCCCTTGTAAATAGGGCGTATATCTCGTTTCGTATGTGAAATTACAGTTCTGTCCCTAGGTTTTATTTAACCTCTTCTTCTAAAGAGTCTGTTAGCCGCTTTTCCTTTTGGACTCCATTCACTTTGAATCACAGATCTACATTTTGTGAGTAGCTCGAGCTCGACTCGGCTCGGCTCGAGAAAATGAGGCTCGAGCTCGAGCTCGGCTCGTTTGTAAACGAGTCAAGCTTGAACACCCACTACTCGAGCTCGTTAGCTCGTATATCAGCCCTAACTGGTGCTCATGGAGGAGGAAAAAATCTGACCCAGAAAAGTAAAACAGAGAGAAAAAGGGGAAAACTAATTAATTGGTATGATTGGTCAATAAGAGTAACCCATACTATGAATTACCCGATCTCTGAGTATCCCATTGTACAGAGCCGCCCGGTTCTCCGGCATTCCACCTCGCACCACTTTCACGGCGGTCCTTGAGCCTCTTTCTGAATTCCTCATTGTTCGCCGACGGCTCCACCCACGTCCTTTGCGAATCTCACCCGCTTCTTCCTCTCCGATTTCCTCTCACCTACTCAGGTCACAAAATCAAGTAAAGGTGGTTACTTTCGTGCTGGAAGAGGTGGTTGTTGATCAATCGATCTCAAGCTGACTACAGCGATAGGTGAATAGGGGCCACACATCGAGGCAAATTAGCTTTTTGATTTTGACCGATGGATTAGTTAATTTTGGAAATTGAAAAGGTTCAATTTGGGGGAAATTACCGGAGGAGATGCAGGGGCGAGAAGGCGGGCTGCCGGGCTCGAATTGGGCGTCCGGAGGCGGAAGTAGCGGCGGGGAGAGAGATTTATGGAGCTTGAGGGCGAAGAGGATGACGGCGATGCCGGAAACGGCGGCCATGGCGGTGGAGAACACGACTCCCGGGCTCGAATTCGCAACTCAACCAAAAAACTCCTCAGTTGCTTACCTTTGTCTTCGTCTTCAACCTTCTCCTTCTTTCTTGGCGGTGACTGGTGGCCTTCTTCTTCAACCGGTTCTCCGTCTCTCTGTCCGTCGCCTCCTCTTTTCGTTTCAGAAAATGTAACCGTCTCCCCCCCTCCCTCCTCGTTTTATTTTCACAAATCCTCACCCTCTACAGCCGGTTGTGTACAGTTATAAAAAACCGGCAGTTAAATTGGCATGGGGTAGAGAGGTTAGTTTGTGCCAATTTTTGGGCTAGTGGTCTAGTTTAGCAATTAAGCCCATTTTTTAGTCTAGTTTAGCAAATTGGCCTTACTTCATCCATAATTACATGTGGTAATAAATCAACCAACATAATAATTTTTAAATTTCATGAATCAACCTAAATAATAAAAATTAAATTTATTTAAATAACAATAAATAGTTTTTAATAATTAAATAATAATTCAAATTCAGTAACACTAAATCTCATTTACCTGCAAATTTAGACGACCACGCTCTAGTCCACCACAACCATCATGTCGGCCACACCCACCACCGTTGTCCAATTCACCATGGGCACCACGACTGACACCACACTTCACCGTGTTGCAAGGATGGACTGAGCGGAATGAATGGAGAAGAGGAAATGCAGGGAGGGGGAGGGGGAGAGGAAGAAATGCGGTGGTTGGGAGGACGGAAGAATTCTAATTTTAAGTTCAAGACCCACCGTAGGAATACACAATGAGCAGAAACCCTATAAAAGTAACTCACCGTTTCTCGCCTTTTCGGTTTCACAACCCACTATGGAGTACTACGGTGGGTGTATTTTTTTTCCTTGAATGGGTAAATAAACAACAGCCATTTCGAGATTCGAACCGGGAATCTATGACTATTATCCACAAGTCCTTTTCGGTGAGCCATTCCGGAATGGTTGGTGTATTTTTTTTTCCACTCCACTGCACAATGCAACAAGTAGATTACTAGTAGATATTAAATGGACCAAAGAATCCTACGGTGGTTAGTGATAGACATAGTAAAAATTAGCAGTGTATATAATTTTTCTGATAATATACACACATAAGAAAAAAAAGTGAAACTATAAAATAAAATATGATAATTAAACTCATTTTATAATGAGGTGATATAAACTTAGTTAAAAAATGAATCATTAAAAATTGCATTTACTTTATTGTTGATTTGAAATACTCAGTATCAAATTTAATTAAATTTTTTTTAAGAGACCGTCCACTAGTGTAAGTTATTTGTTGCGAAATCTGAATTCAATACACTTCAAATTTGAAGGCAAGTTGATTTTCAAGTGAAATGCTTTGATGGTGCGTCACACATTATTCAATAGCACTCTTATATTCCGCATTCACTTCAAGGATGAGCTCCATATCAATATATCCTACAACAAGTCCCGAATCTCAGTTGCACAGTTCAAATGATAATTGCACAACCTTCAATGACAGCAACAATGAGGTATAAAGAATAAGGAACTGGAATAGCTAATCCAATGCATGATGATCATGCGGACAGAGGTGCCATGGCACCTGTGATTGCTAGATCAAGAAGGCCATGGGTCCCGCATCTATCCAAGGCTTTTTACGAAGCTTTGCCCTCTTTGGATGCCCATGTCAGGGAAGAAACCAAGAAGGATTTTTCAACATTCAGGATGTTAGCCTCGCTATGTCAAAGTAGATGGATTTCTGCTGATGCGCATTGTAGGCAAAATTCAGTTGAATGAGACCCAAGGGTGACTTCACACGAATGCCATATCCAACCCCAATGCCAGTCCCTGGTTTGCCATGTCTCATAGCAGGATTCCCTGTATTTCCAAAAATGATATGATGGCAAATCAAAGAGATTGAACAAAATCGAACCTTCAGTTACAGATCAACGTATACTCTATCATCAACCAGAGAGGTCCCATAACCGAAAATCAAAACAATCAAGTTTCCTAGTAAATTATATAGCCTAGTTAAGGCATGTCAACAAGCACATTTATCTAAAATATGAATTAGAGTTTGCTGTGTACCAGGAACTAGACGTCCAGATCCCATGTCAGTCCCATAATCCAAGAAAATGGATCCTTCAACTGTGCCACTCTAAAAACAAAGTTATAAAGACAATGAAGTTAGTAAACAAGAAATCACAGAAAAAATTGACATTAAATAACTGGGACCTGTAAACTTTTCGATCAATCAAATTATAGTAGATTTTTATCTTATTGTATGCCAACTTTTGTTAAGAATATATTTGATTTTAGAATAATTTTTTATAATATTATTATTAATATTTTAATGTAAAAAAAATTGCGCCATGGGGCGAGGCTTTACTAGTGAGTTAGTTAAACACTATTAGCACGAGTTTAGAAGTGGAACTATACAGATCTGGTAATGATCATGACCCAAGTAGACAAAGATAATGAGCCTGAGAATGACATGCTCAAAGCAAATCAGTGCTGCATTTGGAAGTCACAGCAGATTCTGGTGGGAAAAAGGCGGGTTTAAAAGAACCTCAACGAAATGTGCTTTAGAATTAATGAATATATACCAATGGAGTAGTCAAGTCACTATTCACAATCAAACACGACCTTCCAGTTCCAACTGCACCCTCCCCATATCCCCGAACACTTCCTTGACCCCCAATTGCAAAGGCTTGATATGGAGCCATGTCCCCCACAATAGAACCTCCTGTAATACTGTATCTCCACATGCAAAAATAAAAACAGTAACCATAAAGAAGAATGAAGTGAGATTAAACACATGAAATTTCAGACATGGACCATTGCTCAAAAACCTGACTGCTACCAGCTACAGATTAAAGTTTGAAAATCCAAATACCCCATTATCTGCACCCTACTTTTTTACCGTCTCATTTGTTCACATGAGTAAAATCCTTGAATGTTGAATATGTTTTATTCTCTACAATATATGTTTAAAAAGAAATTAAATACTTGCCTTGTCAAAAGGAAACATGGGCCAAGTTTGATACCCTTTGTTCCCATAAACTTGAACCGGTTAAAAATAAGCCACTTAGAGAGGACGGGAATCCCTTGTTCTATTTGCACATTGAACTGAAATGAAAAAGGATTTAAGTCAGGTCTCAGCGACAAGCTGTATAGAATCCCAAGGATGATTGAAGTATAGAAAGTTCACATTTCAGAATGGTAGATTGGGGAACGTTACTCGAGTGAAGCGGTTATTGTTGGCCTTTGCATATCTAGTCTCCTGCTTTAACACTACCATGCTATCATGAGCATTTCCACTGCATGTTGAAAAAGGCATCAACATCTTTTCATCCTTTTCTGCAACTGAAGCTTAGAATGTTCTTGTTAACATGTAAAAGGACTAAATACCTGCACGTCAAGGGGAATCTATCAAGATCTCGGCTTATGGGCCGGCCTTCATCGTTTACAGGATGAACATGCTGCACAAGAGACAGTGGTGATTACATCCATCCAATAAATGAGTGGAAAAGATCAATACTCAGCCTATCTATTTTCCAAATATGCAGGAAGTTATGTTCACCTCGAATTTGACACTGGTCCTGCTGCTCCAATGATAGCTAGCAGGTTCGCTCAAATCTAAACCAACCGAGAAACGACAAAGATTGACACCTCCACTTGCAGAACGAGAGAAGTTGTCAACAGGCAGACCATGAACTCCAATCTCTGGTGAAATTGAATGCTGTTCCACATAGGCATTGTCACAATGGGAAAAATTGGTATGAGTTTTCAGTTTTGGAAGGTTTTATAATCTCTTATCTCTTATAAGCATTAAAGTAGCTAGTTCACATTGATCATGAATCTATTATGCAGAAAGCATTGTCAAGTCTTCACTATTTCAGAAAAAATCAATTAAGTACAGAAATAATAAAAACAAGCTCTATAATCAGATTTGTGCTAAATTGCTGAAATGTAAATAGTAAATATCTGGTTCAGGTTTCCCTAGCAAAGTTAACTTCTTTTCTTCCACTGGCGAACAAAAACCGAACAAAACATCAAGTAAAACAGATCAAAGGTGCACAAACCTGAAGAACCAAGGATTGCTGGGATAGCCATTCTGGCCTAGGCCTCTTATATGTTACCAAGACATTGGTATCACATAGTCCCTTGTCCCAAAACACATCGAGTTTCTCACACCCGCCAAATAGATTAGGGTGATTGATGCAAAGACTGTCAATAAACATATTCTGATTAATCATCAGGACCTTAAGCTAAAACCACCCACCCGAAAGTTTAAGCAAGCCAACCGAACAAGGAATTGAAACACAAAGGGTCACATTTTGAATGAAATAAGCATTTTTTTTAAAAAAAATATCTCATTTTTTAAAGACAATCCCATGTGATTTGATGTGGCAAATTTGAACTTTTTTCAAAGGAAAAAAAATGATACTAATATCACTACCTTTGAATTTACTTGAATTTGATATGATAGGCCTTACAAAGGTGACAGTTCTCGGCTACTGATGTGATGTAACTTATACTGTATTAATTTTAGGGAAAAACATTGCAATAATTGGTTATTCTAAGTTATTGTATCACACCTATTCGGCCATGCCATACACCAAATCCATGTAACCGCATAGTTAGTCCTAATTGTGTATTTTATTCACTTATTGTCACCATCAGGACAGCAAACACCAAACCAAAGTTGATGTTTTTGCATAAATTAGGGCTTCTTCTTTCTTTTACCTCCCAATAACGAGTGAAAGAGGGTTGCCAGAGTCCCTGGAAACAGAAAGAGGAATCAAAGACAATTAAACAGATGTAAGAACAGGGTTATTGCGAAATTATTAGAAAGAAAGGAAGAAGATGAAACCTGAATGGGGAGAGCATGAAAGCAGCACATAGTTTGTGAGTCAAATCAATCTTCACATCAATTTTTGCTGCAAACAAAATGATAAGTTCAACAAGCACTGTCACTTTGGGTACACAATTTCATCATTCAACAAAAATTGGCAACAGGTTAGATAATAAAGTAAAATTTGAAGATTCCCTTATAAAGTGTTGCCATTGCCAATCTGGGAGAAACGAGAAAAGAAGAAGAAAGTAAACAATAACCTTTCCCCGCATGAATGCTGTGATGAGATCCCATGGGGGAAGTGTCGCAATGATCTATCGCAAATTTTTGAATCAAAGACCCATAAAAAGAGGCAAATTGAAATTCAATTTCAATCTTGTAGGTTGGAGGAAGAGGTAGGTTGAGCTTCCAACGTCGTAACGATGGCGTATGGTGCGTTTTGGGGGTTTCAATGGTAGGACCTTAGAGATAGTGAAGAGGGAAAGACGGTTTCGGAGCTCGAGAGAGAGGGGCTCAGAAGAAGTCGGACGGGGAAGTTATCCCTTCCTTTGGTTGTAGGTGTACCCTCATCCGCGGTGATTCTGTCTTAACCGATGTTTCCCGTTTTCCAACTGGGCCTAACTCGCTTTGCCACACACATTGGTGGCTTCAAATGACTCACTTCATATGATACTACTACCCACAAGGCCACAACCCATCAGGATGCAAATGCATGCAGAGATGACACTTTTACCGTGCACATCTTGGATGCATATAAAAAATTTGCATTACAAAAAAGCAAGCTATAAAATGGACGGAATTAGGTTAAATAATCTTGCCCGCATCCTCGATGCGTGCATGGTTATTATTTTTGGTCGACACAAATCTAAGATGCATGAAGTCTTAACGGCTAGTTTTTTAGCCAGTACAACGGCTTGTTCCACATATTTTGCTATATAACGACTTTAGATTGTAGTACGGGCTTATTACATCTATTTCACTCTAAAAAACCATCGAATATGTCTAGAGAGGACGAAGATAGATCCGACAGTGAAGACGAGAATGCATATGTATGTTTATTTTATTAATCTGTTATAGTATACGATATTATTTATCCGATATGAAATCCTAGATTAGATGAAATCATGATTTATCCGATATTGAATCTTACTTTAGATGAAATTGTGATTTGTATAATATGGAGTCCTCGAGTAGATGAAATCATGATTTATCGGATATTGAATCTTAGTTAGATGAAATCGTGATTTGCGTTGTTTGATATGGAATCCTAGATATTTTTTATATTGTGCAGATTTTTTTAATCCAATTTTGGCATATTTATTTAGTTCCTAATGTTTTTTTAGATTGCGTACATGCGTGATGGTATAAATGAAGGAAGCGATAAAACCATAGGATTTTCAACTGAAAGAGTGTGGCCCGATATGAATTCATTGAGAAATTGGGCGTGTAAGAGTGTTAGTAGAAGAAATTTCATAATTACTACTTATAAGTCATGGAGTAGCTCTGATGCAAGATTTGGGAGAATCTTACAAGGCCCGGACGCCTGGAATATATTATATGTCGACCAAAACAAATTTGGATTTTTTTGCTAAGTGTCCATTTTCTACAAGGCCTTTTGTAAAATGTCCACTTTTATTTCTCCTTTTGCAAAATGTCCTAATATTACATATTTACCCCTCCTTCCCATTCCTTCCTTCCTTCCCATTTTTATTTTGACCATTGACCGGTCAAAGTCAATGAATTGATGACACAACTTTGGTGACACAAAAAAATAAAATTTGGTGACACGTTTTTTTTTTTTCGATTTTTTTTTTTTTTTACGAAATTAGTGTCACCACCTTTATAAGTGGTGACACCGATCAATGGCTTTGGTGACACATGTATGATGATAAACAAATTTTTGGGTGACGGTTTTTTTTTTTTTACGAGATTAGTGTCACCGCCCTATCGCTGTCACCACAACCCATATCGCTGTCACCACCGCCCATATCCCTGTCACCACCCTTATTGCGGTCACCACCTCTATCGTTGTCACCTCCATATCGCTGTCACCACTCTTATCGCTATCACCACCACTCTTATCGCTGTCATCACCACTTCTATCACGGTCACCACCACCTCTATCACTGTCACCACCACCCATATTGTTGTCACCACCCTTATTGTTGTCACCACCTCTATCGATGTCACCGCCCTATCGCTGTCACCACTCGTATCGCTGCCACCACCACTACTATCGTTGTCACCACCACCTCTATCACTGTCACCACCACCTCCATCACTGTCACCACCACCCATATTGTTTTCACCACCCTTATTGTTGTCACCACCTCTATCGCTGTCACCGCCCTATCGTTGTCACCACTCGTATCGCTGTCACCACCACTCCCATCGCTGTCACCACCCTTATTATTGTCACCATCTCTATCGTTGTCACCGCCCTATCGTTGTCACCACTCCTATCGCTGTCACCACCACTCCTATCGCTGTCACCACCACTCATATTGTTGTCACCACCACTCATATCGTTGTCACCACCACTCCTATCACTGTCACCACCCCCTATCGATGTCACCACCACCCATATCACTGTCACCAACACCCATATTGCTGTCACCACCCTTATTGCTGCCACCACCTTTATCGCTGTCACCGCCCTATCGTTGTCACCTTTCCTATCGCTGTCACCGCCCTATCGTTGTCACCTTTCCTATCGCTGTCACCACCACTTCAATCGCTGTCATCACCACCCCTATCGCTGTCACCACCACTCCTATCACTGTCACCACCCTTATTGCTGTCACCACCTCTATCGCTGTCACCGCCCTATCGCTGTCACCACTCCTATCGCTGTCACCACCACCCCTATCGCTGTCACCACCACCCTTATCAATGTCACCACTAGCTCTATCACTGTCACCACCACCCCCCATCACTGTCACCACCCTTATCATTGTGGTGACACCTTTGTTTTTAGTTTTTTTTATGAGATCACTTGGTGACATTATCGGTGGTGACACATGTGGTTACAATATAGTGTAATCAAACACGATATCACTGAAAAATATAGTGTAACCAAACACAATATCACCGAAAAATATAGTATAATCAAACATTTACGTGCATGTAAGAATGAATTAACTTATATCAGATTCAATCAATTTACATCACAAAAGCTCAAACCACATCAGTTGATAACTACTAGAAAATGAGAGGAACATTGTCAATGGATGTGCACAAGGATATAGAAAATTTGACGATAGTGCAGATTCACATCTCCATGTCAATGGATGTACACATCTCATTTCAAATTGATGCCAACATGACTCCTAAGATTCCAACAGTTCAACTTCGGCATAAAATTTGACGACAGGGCAAATTTCACTTATATCAACTACATAAAAGGGGAAATATCAAGTAGAGCTTAAATAGATCAAAGGCAACGTAAATCAATTGAATCTTCTCCTAACCTGTAAGGCTGTAAACAATGTACAGTGATTGGAGACAGACAAAGATCACTTCAGCTGGTACACTGCTTAAGGCAACCAATCCGCTCACCAGCTTGTACATGTATATGAAATATTGAAATCACCATTGCACAAATTCAGCACGAGCTTGCTCTTAAATCCGAAATCACGAGATTTCAGACAATTTGATAATGGAAATGCAAGTGCAAAAATCGGAGCTTGCTGAATAATCGATCGATCGATCCAGCCCAGACTTCATCAATCAATTCCGTCGAAATTGATTAAATTTTAGCCAATTCAATAAGATAAACAAAACTACGAAGCAGATCCTCATCCATCTTCCCTGTCGGCGTACCTGAGAGTGATTCGAAAATAGATCTTCATCCATCTTCCTTGTCGGCGTCTACAATCGCATATCCGTCGCCGTCGATCAGAATTGCCGCAGGCGATTGCCGTCATCAGATCGCGAGTGGTGAGCACTGTCATCAGATCGGGATGTGCGATGGCGGAGAGACTCGAGATCGACACACAACAGCGGCGGCGACGGTAGCCTGAGGATGAGCAACGGCCAGATCTGAGAACGACAGACGACTGAAGATCGAGGATGATCATCACAATCCAATTCGATGTAATCATGGCCAAATTCTAGGTTGAAGACCATCACATCCCATCCAATTCGATGCGGATCTTGGTGATGGTGGAGATCAAATACGGAGGCATCTCATAGCAGAAGCAAACGCTCACAGGCCGGCCGCATCCATTGCCACAGATTCGTCGATCATCTGCGCCGCCGCCTACGTCGTCGAACCCGAAAAAGTCCACCATGGAAGGCGCACCTCGATCTTCGCTTCCCTCCCTCAGATCTGTGGGAGAACTCCATGGAAAACTGAAAACGAGAGATAAACCGAAAGTGAGAGGCGGCACTGGTAAGTAAGTACAAGGGTAAAACGGGGATTATAAAAAAAAAAGGACATTTAACAAAAAGAGGATTAGGGTGGACATTTAACAAAATGGGAGGATGAAAATGGATATTTCACCAAATAATTTCAACAAATTAACATGACGCCTGGAATATATTACATGACGACCAAAACAAATTACATGACAGATGGAGAATCTTACAAGGCAGAGATCAGAACGTATCAATTCTTAACATAAAATAAGACAACAATTGTGAAAATCGAAAAGGAACCTTACCTCCTTCTTAGACTGCATCTCTTCTTGGCCGTCGTCTTTCCCATGTTGTGTTCCATCCCTTCCCAATGAATATGCTTTCTCTTGCTAGCTAGTCCTCGTACCCCTCTTCGCTGCTCTCTTCATGTTGTCGATGGACTCCTCACGCCTTGCCATCTTCGTTCCCAAATATGCAATTATGCTCCTGGCCATGTCCTTCATCTTTTCCATAAACATTGACTCCAGCACGGAGATCGATGTCGCCTTCCTGGTGCGTACCTGAACCGGATGATTTTGTCCATCGCGAAGGTTCCCCTCTTGATTTTGCTCGTTCAGCTGCATCCAGTTTGAAGGCCTGGATGATGTCATCAAAGAACTTATCCGGCAGCTCGCAAGGATTAGATAGCGTGCTAGGCCACACGTTTGGTATCCTCTTCCACATCCGGGAATAGGACTAGCCACACGGTGTAAACCTTGTCGAAGCTGTCATGGACATCCTGTCGAGTACAAAATCAACAGATGTTTAGTATAACTTCAAAGGATGGTTGATAGTGTCTATTTAGTCATGATTCTAGGGCATGCTTGTTTCGATTTCAAGGCATCTGAGTTGAGTATTTTATACATTCTTAGCCCTTTTTGTTTAGTTATGTGGAATCGGTGTCTACATCGTGTTTATAGTGATTTTAAGTGTTTTAAAGGGATTTTGGAGTTGATTCATGAACTTAAGAAGAAAGAGATGGTTCGAGGCTCTTAGGTGAGCTAAAAAATCATCTAAGATGAGTTTCAAGGGACAAAATCGAGGAAACGTGCCAAGAGAATTGAAGTGGATTTGAACAAAGTCGATGAGGCGGAGCAACACGGAGAAACTTCCGCTTTTTCCTTTTAACACTTAGAATCTGATCTTTAAGTTTTCACGAGAGTTGTAGTCCTCAAAAAGAGCTTTCCAACACATATTTATACGTGTTAATTGGACCAACGAGGACTCCAAAAAGTGCGTTACAAGACGACCCTACTGAAAGCCACTCTATCGAGTGGAAACATTACTCGAGACTTGTTGGGGCCAAGAGAAACCTTGCCGAAAAGCACTCAACTAAGTGGGTTTTCCACTTGGTTGAGTGTCGAATGTGGCCGATTGTATTCCAACATTTTTTGTTACATTTTGCTTTATTTTTTAGGTTTATTCCGTTGGGTCTACATATATGACGTTTTTAGGTTTGAAGGAGGGGGGATCATCTGATAGTGTTGAGTCAGATTTGGAAGGTTTTGAGAACCCTAATCGCAGACGAGATTGATTCAATTGAAATTCGGTATTTTCTTCCCTTTCTCTTTGTAAAGGTCGAAAAATATTCAAATAATATTTTAATCTAATAATGATTTAAAATTGATAAATTTTCAATTATGGAAATTTTGAGACTTTTCGTTCTCGAGTTATCGGATTAATTTAAAATCTCCAAAATAACTTCTGGCATTGTTTTAAATGGGTTTTTCCGCCAGATTTCAATTCCACTATTTTGACTTGAGATTTTGAAAATATGGACGAAGTTTATCGGATTTATTATTTCAGTTTTGAAAATTTGATTTGAAATTGTTGAGTGAGATTCGGGTTGAGCTATCGAATGTCGGAATTTGAATTTCGGATATTTGAATTGGGTCCTTGGGACCACTTCTCCCTCTCTCTCTCTCTCTCTCTCTCTCTCTCTCTCTCTCTCTCTCTAATTGTGTTCATAGTCTCACAATAGCTACCAACCAACCACAACACGGCTGAGTAAATTGAAATAAATCTAATATAGACTCTCAAAGAGTCGGTCAAACCCTAGTGGAAATAGGAATAAAATATTAGGAAGTAATGTCTTTGGATCCAAAATCGCAAATGCTGGAAATCGGCCAACGACTGGCGCCGCCTTTGTAGTGACGGATTTCCCTCGATTGACTTCAATAATCTCCAATGTCGTGCTTCCTTGATCCTTTCTAGCTTCCTCCTTAGCCTCCATATGCTCCAAAACATGTCTCTTAAGCTCTTCCAAAGTCCCTTCAAGGTCGGAATGTAATTCTGCAGAATAAACACTAAAAAGGCGTAGATTCCGAACTCAAATACTTCACAAATAATATACGAAACTAGACTCAAACATAAGCAAAACCACTACCTAATTGCAATAAGAAATACCTATAATGCCTATATGAAATATGCATTATCAATATTTATCATTATTTTCTTATTGATATGTATTTGTGTTCCTTTCTATAATTGATTACCATGTTAGGAATTTCATCTATGCTATGAATCCGTTGTTGGTTTCTAGAAGTAATAGAAGTAATTGATTTAGTGATATTTCTATGCCTTTATAGTGGATGATATCGATTGATCTATGTCGAGTAGATGTTTATAGGGTCGAGAGGGTTGCTCCCTTGTCTTCTATTTGCATTGAATAGTATGTCAATTGGTCTTAAGAACTTGAGTTGTTAATGCTATTCTTTAGTGATATTGAATAAGAAGATTGTATCTTTGCGGATCAATCAACCTTAGGCAAGTCGACATATGCTCTATAACATGAACCTCAACCATTGTCGAGAATTACAGGTGAAACGCTTTTCTATCTTGTTATTAATACTTTGCAATCATTATCCTATTTTCTTTACTTTGTTATTTCATCAAGTCACTATAAACTGTTGCTATTGGCTGTGTATGGCTGCCAAAATCAACCAGTTAAAAACAATGGTTTAAAAAAAAGCCGAATTTTGGAGCTTTTTTTTTAGTAATTACTATTTTATCCCTTCTCTTTTATCTTATTTGGTTTGAAAGTACCACAATACCCCTAATGAAAAACAAATAAACTCCACTTTTTACAAATAAACTGTTTTTTCACCCCATACGGAGTTTAAATTTTTTCATAAATTTTTAACTACTTTTACCAACAGTTTATAAATTTTACCCTGTTTATAATTTTAGTCAGTTTATTAACTCCGTCCCATACGAACCCATTGTCTTAAGAAATCATTGTTAGGGTTATTATAGTTAAACCTTGCTTTATCTATGGGTTCGACTCCGTACTTCATGCTATACTAATCTATTGGTTTACTAATCATTTGGTTTGAGCATTGAGTTAGGATATTATTACTATTTGGGCGAAGCGAAAGCTAATGACGTTTGCCGAGCACCACTAACCAACGTGACGAAAGCTTTTATGGAGCTGATGAACCGTATGCTCATTGATTATTTGGACAGATTTGTCATTGTCTTCATCGACGATATTCTAGTTTACTCGAGGAGTAGAGAGGATCATGAGGTGAACCTAAGGATTGTTCAGGAGATGTTGAGGAAGCATTAACTGTGTGGAAATACAGCAAGTGCGACTTTTGGATTTCCGAGGTGACTTTTTTAGGTCATGTACGTCATATTATCAGAGGGAGTCGTCGTGGACCTGACAAAGATTGATGCTATAGTTGCTTGAGAGGTGCCCAAGAATGTTAGAGACATACGTTCTTTCCTTGGATTGGCCAGCTACTATCGGAGATTCGTCCAGGGGTTCTCGAGCATCGCTACACCAATGACACAGTTGACACGGAAGGATGTACCTTTAGAGTGGATTGTAGAACGCTAGGCCAATTTTGATCTTCTGAAGGAGAAGCTGACCACCGTCCCAATTTTAGCACTGCCAGATGGGACAAAGGACTTCATCATCTACACAAACGCTTCGCGGGCTGGATTGGGGTTTGTTCTGCATGAGAGAGATCGAGTCATAGTTTATGCTTCACACTAGCTGAACCCGGGGGAAGAGTCTTACCCAATCACGATATGAAGCTAGCAGATGTAGTGCACACTCTGAAGATCTGGAGACACTATTTGTATAACACTTCATGCAAGGTGATGATGGATCACAAGAGTCCGAAGTACATTTTCACTCAGAATGAGGTCAAAAACAGGCAGAGATGATGGCTAGAGCTTTTGAAGGATTACGATTTGGATATCATCTATCACCCATGGAAGGCCATTGTAGTGGTAGATGTGCTCAGACGGAAGACTCACCAGAAGGAAACAGTGGCCAGATTGACAACTTAGAGTCAGTTGCATGTAGATTTAATGTCGCGCGACATCGAGGTTTGGATTAAGCGAAAGAGAGGCTAGTTATCCTTCCTAGAGATTCAGTCAGAGTTGACAGATGAAATCCACAGGGGTTAGGCAGATTACCCAAAGATAGCAACATTGAGAGAGTTGATGGCCCAGGGTAGAGATGGGGAGCTTGCAGAGAGAGCAGATGGACTGCTGACTTTTCAGGGTAGTGTGGTGGTGCCATCTACTTCAGATTTGACATGTGTCGAGGCTAGCAGAGGAGTTCGTTAGACAGATTGTGAGATTTCACGGAGTTCCTAAGAAGATAGTCTCAGACAGAGATGGACGGTTTACTTCGAGATTCTGGCAACACCTACATGAGACCTTGGGGACCAGGCTACAGTTCAATATCGCTTTCTATCCGCATACAGATGGCCGGAGTGAGCGGAAGAACCATACATTAGAGGACATTTCGAGGTCCTTTGTTTACGAGTGGGGTGACCATTGGGTTAGATTTCTGCCTTTGGTAGAGTTCTCCTATAACAACAATTACCATTCATCGATAGAGATGGATCCATACGAGACACTATATGGGAGGCGCTGCAAGTCGCCAGTCTGTTGGGACGAGCCCTCTAGCACCACAACATTATTCCCAAAGTTGATTAGAGAGATGGTTGATCAGGTTGGACGCATCATATAGCAAATGAGGGTCGCCCAGTACTGTCAAAAGAAGTATATAGATTGGAGTCGGACAAAGATAGTGTTTAATGTGGGATCACATGTTTGGCTCAGAGTGCACCTACTTGAGGGGTCCGATGTTTTGACATCAAGGGAAAGCTGAGCTCTAGGTTTGTGGGTCCATTTGAGATTTTGGAGAGGGTAGGAGAGGTTGCCTATCGTCTAGCCGTACCTCCGTCCCTTACCGGTGTGCACGATGTTTTTCATGTGTCCCAGCTTCGTCGTTATGTCCTTGACCCTAGTCACATTCTTGACCATTCTGACCTCCTTATAGAACCAGATCACACCTTTGTAGAGAGTCCAATTAGGATCCTTGACCGGCGCATCAAGAAGTTGAGGAACAGCGAGGTTCCTCTACTTTTGTTCAGTGGGCTAGGAGGAGTCCCAAGGAGGCTACCTGGGAGATTGTGGAGAGCCTTCTGGCTAGTTATGCGGACACTTTAGATGAGCTACTCGTGTATTACGTGGAGCCTAGCATGGACATTACCTTGACCTCTTGACCTAGTGATGAGCATACCCTAGTGCCGCGTTTTGAAATGTGTGCTTTGATTTTTTTTTTTATCTCTATGCAGTTGTGCTTATCTGGTTGATAGATGTGTGCAACATCTATGATGATGTGATATCATTGGCGATGAGCCTGTTGATGTGTGATGACTTGCTATTAGGATGCTGGTATGGGGTTACCCTTGATATGCTTATTAGCATGATGACATTGATAATTTAGCTTTATTATGATAATATATATGGTGTTCTGAGATTTTGATGAGCATGATAGTATCTTGATATTGATGACCATGAGATTATTTTGAGATGATTGCCGATAAGCATGATGATATCTCAAGAATGATAGCATGAAACTGATTTATGAAAGATGAACCTGGGGAAAGAATATGCACGAGATTAGACTTTAGAGGTGGATGCACTACTAGAATAACGTTCATAGACATCAGGTATAAACCGATGTTAATAAATAAAAAATTGACGTGTTAGTGGGTGGCGTTAAAAATCCCAACTTTAGCACATCGGTTTATAGTTGGTGTCTATAATGATTTATAACACTGTTTCTCTTTGTAATATCGACTTAAATGCATGGATATAATTGCATTTTGATTGATTCACCTAATGTTAAACCATTATTATTTTGCATTTCCTAGCTATTTGAAGGTATGTAGAGCAATACAAAAGTTCACATTAACATCGATATTTTTTTCCAAAAACATTGTTTTAATAACTTATTTACATTAGTTATTTGTAATTCATTTCGTGTTTATTAACTTTCCCTTTGTATTTTGTCTTGTTATTTTATTTAAAAAATAGTATACAACATTCAATATTTACAAAGACAATGTTATATGAATATATTTAAATCAGTATATTTGGAATAAATGATGTCTAAAAATATTACAACATCATTTTCTTTATGTATAACAATGTATAATTTTCCCAAGGGAAATTTCTTCACTTTCATTTGTCTACATTGGCAAGCTAATATAATTAAAAAAAAAACTCTCTTTTGGAGAGCTTCCCTATCTCCTCCTCCGGGAGACACCACCTCCTCCTCCGGGAGCCACCAACTCCTCCTCCGGGAGCCTAACCCTCCTTCGGGAGCCACCAACTCCTCATCCGGGAGCCTAACCCTCCTCCGAGTGCCACCAACCCCTCCTCCGCCACAGCTTGTGGGCATGCTTGAGAAACCCGTCCTCTATTGGGGTGATTGAATCTTCTCCTTCAATCCTTCCAATCCTAGAAATTTGTCCATCCAATCTCACTAATCACGTTTTGTGAGTTGTGTATCCAAAATTCATTTTAGACTAATGATCCTCTATTGCCCAATTTTTGGTGTTGGTTGGTCTCTGATTAACCCCCAAATCGATCCCCTTCTCTTGACCCTCCTCGGCGCCCTACTCTAATGCGTCTTCTCCACCCTGCCCATTCGTTGGGGGTTCTTTGCCCAATTCATCCTGTCCTCCGGCTCCATCGGAGTTCTTTCCGTCGGCGGAGATCGATCCATCGGCGTCAGGCTTGGTTGGTTTTGATGGTGGTCTTTTTCCGCCGTCGTCTTCTCCTGGTGCCGCCAATTGCCCACCACCACCGTTCCATCGCCGACGATGGTCGGTGCTCTCCATCTCCCTCCACCTGCGGTCGGCCCTGTTGGTCTCCCTTCAATTTCCCCCTTTCCGATTTGGGGGTTTTTGTGGCTGCCGCCTGCGACCCACCGCCCTGGCGTCCATTCCGCCTCCCGATCTCTCGCCGCTGTTGCTGGTGCTTTGCTTGGACAGCGCCGACTTCCTCCAGACTCCAGTTGCTTGCCGGTCTTCTGCGTCTGGATCTGTCGGAGGCGAAACAGCCTTGGCGTGCAAGGCTATTTTTCAACCTTGCACGCCAAGCACAAGGATTAAAGAAAAAATCAGTTTTTTATTTATATATTTTTATAAATAAAAAAGCTGGTTTTAAATACCGAAAGGACCTTATTTAAATCCCAAAAGGATTGGTTTAAATCCCGAAAGGATCTGAGAAATAATTGGTATTGTAGGTTAAATAATTTTATCTCGGACTTCTAGTTTGTTCCGGGAGTTTGCACACTTTTTTCTTCGGATGGTTAGTTCTTCCCTTTCTGGCCTGTATTTGTTCCCTCTTTTGGCGTCGGGTCGCAGCTTTGGCGTGGATACGTTTAGTTCCGAGTTGGGTTGCAGTATCGGGCTTCCTGTATGATCGAGAGGATCGTGGCGGTGTTCGTGGTCTTCGAAGATCCCTCATGTAGGTGGGGGCAACGTCGGTGATCCGCACTTCCTCAGGTTTCGCCCTTTCTAGTGGTGGGTTACTGTTCTCCGCCTTCTCGGTGTCGAGACGCCGTGTGAGTCGACGCGCTCTCCCGTGTTCTCGACATTCGTTTCTCGCCTTGGATCTCCCTCGACTCCTCCGCTGGCTGACGACTTATATGGGTTCTTAGGGTTGTTTCTTTCATCTGTGATTTTTGTGTGTATATTATGTTGTTTGTTGTACGTTGACGGTTAGTCCGTCTGCCGATTCGTCGGCCTATCGAGTTTCAGGCCTGTCTGAACTCGAATTTTTACTTAATAAAAAAATGTATAATTTTCCCAAAGAGATCAGTTTTATTAGTTATTATGTTGTGCTTCAATACATTTTTAAATCGCTTTTTATTCTATTAAATGACGTCCCATTTTCACCTCTTGAGTTTGAGTTTTCGAAAGTCTTTGAAGGGGCATATATTTTGGAAATGATTGCTTGGCTTTGAAAAGAATTTTAGTGTCGAGGACGATACTTGTGTTTTAGAGGTGGATGAATGTAAAGATCGGAAAATATTTAAATAATATTTTAGTCGAATAATGATTTAAAATGGATAAAATTTGAATTATGGAAATTTTGAGAATTTTCGTCATCGAGCTATCGGATTAATTTAAAATCTCCCAAAATAAGTTCCGGCATGGTTTTAAATGGGTTTTTTCCGACGGATTTCAATTCCACTATTTTGACTTGAGATTTTGAAAATATGGACGAGGTTTATTGGATTGATTATTTTGGTTTTGAAGATTCGATTTGAAATTGTTGAGTCGGGATTTGGGTTGAGCGATCGAATGTCGAGATTCGAATTTCGGGTATTTGAATTAAGTCCTTGAGTCCACTTCTCTCTCTCTACCCTTTTTGTCTTCTTTGTCTTCTTCCTTCTTTTTTGCAAAGTACACCATCAACTACCACCATTGCCCCTCTATATAAGGCATGATGCCAATCCCTAAACCCTTTTCTGCACAATCAGAAAAAACCTAGACACACGCCCCATCTCTCTCTCATTTTGAGATTTCAAAAACATCCAAAAGCCTCACCTTCTGCTCCTCAATTTTCAAGCTTAAAAAACAACCTTTCTCAACCTTGTTCTTGAGTTCTTTCCAAGCCAAAGACCACCCAAATCCGCCTCCCGACTCCTCCTTTTCGTGTTCATGTATCAAGAGAAAGTAGCTATCTCGTCATTGTCGTCGTTAAGAAGCAGTTGTAGCAGCTGGAGTTCTCACTCGCCGTCGAGTCACCACGGCGAAAACCCAAATCGAACGCTTCTGCTCTCAGTATTGAGAGTGGAATGGGAAAGAAAGGATCGAGTTTAGATCAAAAGCGAGCCCACGATCGCTTGTTTCACCGCGGCGAAACCATGGTTACCGCGACAAACAAGAACTGGGAACCAGGTCGAGGATGACACCTTTCGCTGCAGAGAAAGCTTGTTTCTCCATGTCGAAATGAGTCTTTCATGGTAGTGAGAGACTTCTCTTGCGAGAGACAAGGGATTGAGTCTCGCCACGGTGAGCGGTCATTTCGCCGCTGTAAAACTCATGACTAGGCTTTTCGCCGAAGCCTTTTCTCTCCTATCCTTGGACCCGTGACTTAGTTTTGGTTTTGAACCCGGTTTGGGTTTGTTTTGTGTGTGATTTAAATGTTATATGTTCTTAAATGATATGGTTTAATGGTTTGATTTAAAATATGACTTGTTATGGTTTCATAACTCATATGAATTTGAGTTTGAACTTTTCATGCTATAATGATTTGATTTAAGAGGTTGGGTTGTGAAAACTATTTAATTGTGTTTTGGATGTTAAAATGTTATTTTGGTTTATTGACATCTTGCTTAAATGATTTCTGTTGTCAATTAATGGGAAATTTACCACAAATAATTACCTCCATTCCCACTATGTAGATAGCAGAAGTCAGGATCGTTCCATCCTGACTCAAATTTGAATCTAGAACCCTGAGGAAGATCAGGGAGTACAATAGCCAAAGGTTGAACATTCAGATTCGACTCCCTAATCTCTTGCAGAGTCCTCCTTGGAGGATCACCTGCGTCATTCAGAACTTGATTGTTGTTGCCGTTCTCATTCAAAACTTGATTGTAGGTGCCGTTCGGGTTATTAACATTATCACCCATCTCTTATGTGCTTTCTGCGTTGGAAGAGTGATCTCTTCATAACCTAGAAAGTTTGTGTTGAATTTATGGATCCAAAGACAAAAGAGATGCATCAGTAGCACGGGTGTGAACAATACAATGGTCGACACCAAAGTAAGGTAACAATTAGACAATGAATCAAATAGAAGTCCCCGACAACGTGTTGTAGGAGGAAATCGAGTTAAATAAATATAAATATAAATCAAAACAGACTGTGCCCACACAAATAATTACAAGACTCCCTCCCGTTGTAGCAAAAGGAAGTCAAGATCGATCCTCAAGGAACCGTGCCAACGGTTCTTAGATAGCAGGCGAATAACGTCCAGAAACCAACTCACAGTACTCGACCTCGACTAGGGTGCAGTCGACAGGGGCCTGGTACACTCGATTTCGAGCAACAAAGGAGACCGAGGTATAGTCGACGTTGACTAGGAGTCCTCGACGTCGAGTAGAACAATCGTCTGGAGTACATGCAGAAATACAAACGACAATCGATCTCTTGATCGAGTAATTAGTGGTTGATGTTGACAACGTTAGTCGATGTCGAGTAGAACCGCAGAACGTAATAAACAATAACGAGGGTTGCAGATTTCGAAATAAATAATATATGAAGAAAATTTCCAAGACTGGGGTTTGCAACAACGATAACCAAACATGCATAGGGCAAGATAAATAGATAATCATGCAATTCACATCAAGGATCAAGCTTTTGCCTTTTCCAACAATTAGACAACTCTTTCAAGAAACCCTAATTGTATCTACCAATTTTATGTTTATAATCCAAGTGGTTAGCCTGAATCTCTATTAACTAGGTAATAAACATAACAAAGATAGTGGATGACCAAAACGTAATAAATATCGAATCTTTACCTTAAGCATGCATTGCTATCGTCGGGCTCACCCCGACCCTAAAGTAGGTGGACTACTCGCTCTTCATCATAGGAAAACTCATCAATAATAAACGGAAACTAAATTGCATTAATGAAATAAAATAAAGCTTACAACCGATCGACACCAAATCCGCTCTAGCCTCTCCAACTTCCTATCGGCCAAGCTTTCTCTCTATACTCGCTATCTACGTAATTGTGTGTGAATTCGAATGAATAAAAACTAGCCCCTAGGGCCTTATTTATAGTATTCAATCCCCGCTATCCAAGGAAAGAATATCCTATCTATATCTCAAACTATCTATTTAAAACCATAAGATAAAACTTTAATAAAAGAAATAAATCTCTAAGGGGAAATAAACTAAAGTGGATAAATCCTCATTTGTCTTGATAGATCTTCATGTGAATTGATAGAATATCACATATCTTCACTTGCAAGTAATCCATAAGGCTCGGACTCCACTCGATCTCGACTTGGATTGCTTCTGGATAGTACTCGATGTCGACCAGATTGCCCGACATCGAGTACAGTCTTCTTCCCCTCGGATTGCATTCGAGCTCGGCTATATTATGGACTCGACATGGGTACTCGACATCGACTAAACTCCTCTACGTCGAGTAGTTCTCTTCCTCTCGAGTGTGGCTCTACTTGTGCTCGATTTTTTGAATTCGACTGGATGTACTCGACATCGACTAAAGTACTCGATGTCGAGTAGAATTGTCAGCTTTCAGCATTCTGCTTCGTTCTTGAAACACACTTTCCCGAGTCCTCGTTTGTCGGATTGACGCATATGAGTATGCATTGGAAAGCTCGTTTTGAGGGCTATAACTCTCATGAAGACATCAAAACTTGATTCAAAATGATGAATGGATAAAAATGGGCTTTTCTCCCGCTGCACCATTCTTAGCTTCTTCATGACTTTCCTTTAAGCTCCAAAGTGCTTCTGATTTCTGGGAAATTAAACAAGAACTAGTTTAGATCTCCATAATTTGCAAATAAGTATAAACTACACAGATTTTGTACTATTCTAACCTAAATGTATGAAATGCTTACTAAAGTCGTTATAAAAGTCAATATAAAACATGGCAAATTAGACGCACAACAAACACCCCATACTTCAGCTTGCTTGTCCCTAAGCAATAATTTTAATGGTCATATAGGGGAAGAAAACAAACTCTCAACATCATAAATTCATTCTTATATAACCCTGTAATCAATTACCCTGCTCACAAAGGTACTAATGTCACCAAATCCATGCCTATGAATAAAAGCAACATCTACACACACAAGGAGGGTTATGCAAAACAATTCATAAGTGACAAAGCAACAATAATCAAGACGACTTTAATTTAAGCTCAATAAGGAGTAGATTGGTAAGAGGCTAAAGGTGGGCAATTTTTTGGCCACGTGGTGCTAATGATCCGGGGAAATAGAGTACTTTCCAAACTTTCATACCACATTCCTTCTTCCTTTCATTTCTCACCTTTAGCTCATTCGCTCATTGCTTTTTTTTTTAATATTATGCTTTTACCTCTCTAACCTTACCACTGCCTTTTCGCGAGTCGCAAACATGGGTGTCATGAATGTCCTCGGATACTTAGTGCTTTGGATTCCTCACCTTAGTGTCCCATCTCGCTGAACTATTATCTCAACGAGCAGGATCGATCTACCTTTATCTTCTGAGGTGACCGGATTTTCTTTCACTCATTAAATTTTCCATATATTTGAAACTTTCCTGCCAAACTCCAATAATAGTAATAACAACACAAACACCATATAATAATCTCCATAAATGTGACATCATTTTCAACATAATCCCCAGATAGGAAAACAAGGTGATGAATGGGAAATATTTAGATCACCTGGAGCAAAATATGAAATAAGGCTCAATATGGCTTTTGTGGTGCATAAGCATAGGTAAGGCTAATGATATCAAAATATGAGAATTATATGGAAAATATAACGTCCTTCATCCTCTTATCATGCAATATGTTAAAAGCATTTTCAAATTTTTACCTCCTTTCATGGTTTTCATAAAAATATGCACTTCATTGTGACTTCCCTTTACTAGGCAATTTCATTCTATATCTGTAATGAATCTAATTTTGCATCATCGAGTTCAATTTAAGCTTCCATGATTCTTATCAAAATTTTAAATGGGGGTGATTTTGATAAACTTTGGAAAACATGCATATAAGCACATAGATTGATAATGAATTCCAAAATAGCCATGTATAAGCAATTCAAGAAATAAACCTTAAATATGCACACGTATGTCAAATAAAGTCAAATATGCATAAAGTAAGCCCTTTCCCCACCCCATACTTAAAGTTTACAATGTCTCACTGTATAAAAACAAGGGTAAAGAAAGAGACTCACTAGAGAGGTGTGGAGAACGTCGGAATCGAGTGCTGTAATTGTTGCAGAAGTGGTCGATTTCGAGGAGAGTAGTCGACGTCGACTACAACTACTCGATCCGGAGTACAGTGAAAGCCTTCAGGGTGATCCTTCCTCGATTACAGGCTCGTTTGCTCGATGAGGGTAGTCGACGTCGAGTAGAGTACTCGACGTCGAGTACTTCTGCAACGTCTTTTACCTGCAAGATTCGTTAGGAAGACAATAATCCACACTAGAAAAATAAAAAAAACAGTGTTTCAAAACAAAAAACCAAAAGCAAAACCGCAAATAATGTCTAAAAAGTCTTTAAAACTGATTGTCTTTATTACAAGCTCTAGACTTTATAGTCGCTAGACCGACTTCTTCGTTTCTGCTCATGAATCCTTATTGTGGGGCCCTTCTATGCCTGACCCTTCTCCTGGATCATCTAGGTTCGTCCTTGAAACCTAGACAGGCAAAATTCCTATATAATATAATGTGCAATTGTAGTTTGATAAAGTGCATAGATAAGGTGATAAAGTGCAAAAATAAAGTGATGAAGTGTATGAATAACAATATTAGTGTATGAATAAGATTATGAAGTGCACAATTAAGATTATAAAGTGCATAAATAAAATTATAAAGTGCAAGAATAAAATCATTGAGTGCATGAATAAGATTATGGAGTGCAATTAAGATTATAAAGTGCAAGAATAAAATGATAAAGTGTATAAATAAGTAGATAAAGTGCAAAAAAAGATCGACGATGGCACAATACAACGCCTTCTCTAGATCTAAAGCCACGAATCGGTTCGGAACCAGCGACGCCTCCACCCAATTCGACGTTGTCCGGCCCACCGTCGCCTCCCCGTCGGTCCGCGTCCCCCAGAAGTCGTACGACATTGCCCTCATCGTGGAACACCGGAAGAACAAGTGCTCTGTGGTCTCCCCGGTGCCAAATTGGGGGTGGTGGCGATTTGAGACTCAACAGTTGCACAGATCGATGCACTTGAGAGCGTTTCCGACGATTTCAACATATCTGAGACTCGGACAGTTGCACAGATCGCTGCACTTGAGACCGCAAACAGGCCGCCGAGATGTCGGAAAGAGGGATGATCTCGGCGAGGCTGCTTCTGACATTTCCGGTGACGCCACCACCAACCCGACGCTCTGGAAGCCTTTCGGTTCATCGAATTTTTAGGAGGAGCCTTTCCAATGATTTCAATTTCTTCTAACTGTAAATTTGTAGATAGATCAAAAGGGATTTGGCTCCCCACAAGTACTGTAGGGTGAAGTTCAACAAATCCTAACCATCCAAAAATGGGTGTGTGGTAAAGATTGCTCCCTCCTATGGGCCCCATCCCCAGCCTAATTAATTTTTTATTTTTCTTTAATTAAAATTTGTGAGGAGAAAACCAAATTGATGGTACAGTACTGCACCGAAATCAAATCCGATGAAAAGAGAGGGAATAAACAGGGGCTCGCGCGTGTTGTATACTTCATTTTCATTTTAAGCCAAATTTTCATTTTAAGCCCCTTTACCTTTACCTATATATATATATATATATATATATATGGGCTCGCGCGTGTTGTTTACTTCATTTTCATTTTAAGCCCCTTTACCTTTACCTACCTACCTATATATATATATAGGTAAAGGTTCAAATAAAAATGGGGCTTAAGATGAAAAAACCTCTTATAATGAAAATGGGTCTAATTCTCGGATTTGGGTCGCAGATCTGCTGCTCCGACCCGTTTCTCTTTGCAATTCAACGTCTGTGCTTCCTCGTTGCTCCCATGGTATCCGTCTCTCCCAATCTCTCATCTCTCTCCTCCTTCCTCATCGGCATCCTCCTCTCACCCCTTGCTACTCCTCGTCGTTACTCGCCGTCCTCAGATCGCTTCCTCTCTCGCCCTCGCTCACCACCTCCGCTATAACCGGCGGCGATATATGAGGGAGAAAGAAGAACCCTAGCCTTGCTCATCTATAGCCGGCGCTCACCACCTCTAGAACTCTAGCCGATGGACTTGAACCCTAATGTCCGAGTCGCTTTCGTAGGTCGGAACTCTTGTAATGAGGTTGGTGTTGAATCCCCAAATCTATCTTTTTCGATTTTTCGATTTTCTCCAATTTTAGGGTTAGATTTTTCGATTTCCTCAAACCGATGCTTTCGTCTTCGTGTGTTGATTGTGACAACTTTGTTGTTCAAATTGGTCCTCAGATCGTTTCTTCCTTTGTTTTCTCTCTTTCTGTGCAATTTCTTCTTTCTCGTATGTTGCCTTCTTCCTCTTTCACTGCTTGGTTGTTTTAGTGTTGCCCTATTCCCTTCTTTGCAACTCCTCTTTAGTTTCTTTTCTTGACAAAATACAGTAATTGTATGTGATGTTGGGGTTTCTACTGTGTGAATTTGCACCAATTCTAGCGGATATATAGGTTTTAATTGCATTTATCTTTTGAGTTGAAGAGTACCTTCCTAGCTAGTTTAAATTCCATTTTAGCTCTTGGAAGAATATTCCTACTGATAGTGTGGATTGAATTTGAATGGATCAAGGCATCAAGCATAGATTTATTACATTATTAGGGTAAGTTTGGCAAGTTGATGATTAATCAAAGCTTTTTCCATTGGGCATTCAATCAAATTCGATTTGTTCTCAAGTCTCTTGGTTTATCTACTTGATTTCACTTTTGGATCACTGTATACGCCATTATAGTTGTACTATAGGGTGTTGGTTCTTTTATAATACACCCAACTCCAGCTTAAACTAGTCATGTGAAGGTCTGCAGTGCATCTATTCTAAGAGATACTTGTTACTTGTTTTTATCAATATCGAACTGTTTTGGGTGATTTCAGTTTTTTGTTTAGTGCTTTCAGGGTGCTTTGAAAATTTCAAAATTTGATAAACAACCCATGTGCACGTGATTCTCTTTCATGCTGGTCATCTAATTTTATTGGGTTCAATTTCATAGAAGCAGTTCTGTGTCATATATGTTGGAAGGAAAGACATGGGGGACTGTATTGGTTTTCATGACATGCTGGGAGGATATTAGCTCTTTAAGGGATCAGATTAAGGCTCACCCTCTTTTGGGAGATCCAAACAGAATGGCAACAACAAAGCAGGTTAAATTGTTTGCATATGTTCTTTTTTTTTTCAAATAGTATCTCATCTTGAAGCACCCTCGTTTGCTCTTAGGTTTTCAATTCCAAGTGTCTGAACCATGGGGGTTATAAATTGTAAATAAAGTTTTTTCTCCTTTTTTCACTCCCTCTTGGACTTTGAAATCATGACTTGTTGATAGGCACAAGTTGATGACAGTCAACAAGCCTTTTTTAGGTTGCTTGGTTTGATGATTGGGATTGATTGCTTTTGCTCATGTATTTTTTTATTGCATAATATATGAGCCTTTGTATTCTAAGACACTGCTGGTACATATTTCATATTGGTTCCATGCAGGTTTTCTTTTCTTTTTTGCCTTTTTGGTGTTAAGCTAGATGCACATATATATGAGGTAGACAACGAAAAAAATTGTAATGTATTTAAAGCCTATTAGCTAAAAATGGTAGAGCGATGTGCTCACGCACAAAGATGCAGGTTCAAATCCCGCATAGGCTATCTATTTTTATGTATTTTTTGTTTCCTTACGCCGCGCATAAGGCAAGCATTACATATTAATACATTAACCGCTTAGAATCAATAAAAGAGAATGGAGTAAATAATATACTTGGGAATGAAAGTTAAGATGCACTTCTACAAAGATAAAAGTTAAGGTGCATAAATAAAAATTTAAAGTGCACATTTAATAATTTAAAGTGCACAATTACCATTATAAAGTGCACAATTAGTAATAGATAAATTGCAACAATAAAATGATGAAGTGTATGAATAATAATATGAAGTGTATGAATAAGATTATGAAGTGCACAATTAAGATTATAAAGTGCATAAACAAAAGGATTAAGTGCAAGAATAAAATTATGAAGTGCATGAATAAGATTATGAAGTGCACAATTAAGATTATAAAATGCAAGAATAAAATGATGAAGTGCATGAATCTATATCATATGTAAAACACATTTAGTTAAAGTGCATAAATAAAAGTTTAAAGTGCGTAAATAAGATTACAAAGTGCACATTTAATAATTCAAAGTGCATATATATTCGCATAAAAAACCCACTTTTTTGTTTCCTTACCGCGCATAAGGCAAGCATTACATATTAATAGAGTAACCGCTTAGAATCAATAAAAGAGAATGGAGTAAATAATATACTTGGGAATGAAAGTTAAGGTGCACTTCTTACAAAGATAAAAGTTAAGTTGCATAAATAAACATTTAAAGTGCACATTTAATAATTTAAAGTGCACAATTACCATTGTAAAGTGCACAATTAGTAATAGATAAATTGCAACAATAAAATGATGAAGTGTATGAATAATAATATGAAGTGCATGAATAAGATTATGAAGTGCAAAATTAAGATTATAAAGTGCATAAATAAAATGATTAAGTGCAAGAATAAAATTATGAAGTGCATGAATAATATTATGAAGTGCACAATTAAGATTATAAAATGCAAGAATAAAATGATGAAGTGCATGAATCTATATCATATGTAATACACATTTAGTTAAAGTGCATAAATAAAAGTTTAAAGTGAGTAAATAAGATTACAAAGTGCACATTTCATAATTCAAAGTGCATATATATTCGCATAAAAAACCCACTTTATCTGTAGTTGCATATTCACATAAAAAACAGCTCATTTAAGGCCCCTAAAGACATCACCTCCAAACAACCCCAATCTTCCAGTTTCCATGATTGAAAAGAATAAAAAAAAACTAATATTAGCACTAGAAAAATATCGCCTAAAATCGCCAGTTACATCAAACGGTGACAAGAAACGATGCAAAATGTTGAAATTAAGGCTGCAAAAATTTATGCAACTTCATCTAGCAATGATCGCAGCCAAATGAACCCCCCAACAACCCCAACAAATGCATAATTTGACGACAAAAACCCAGCTCCTCTTGTTCTTTTCTGAATATTCAGCAGGCACCCAAAAAAATTCAGCAAGCACAATGCTCTCAAAAAAATTCAAATGTAAGTGCATAAATAAGATGGGATGTTTATGAATACAAAAAAAAAAAAAATCTCTCCCTGTTAGTGTACAATGCTCATTAAACAAGTCATTCCAAAAAGAAACCTCTCCCTGTTAGTGTATAATTTTAGTGACCTTAAGCATCTTATTATATTTTAGGTACACAAATAAGGTTATAAAGTGAATGAATATGATTATAAAGTACATAAATAAACTTTGAACATTCAAACTTTGAACATTGAAACAATAGATAGACCCATGTGGAGTCGAACCACCAATCTCCTGAACAACATTCATTCATGCGCTCATTCCTAATTGAGCTTATGGATCTTAAAACAAGTAACAAGCTAATCAAAAATATGGACAAGCTAAGAACATTTGAGTTCTAAAATTGCACTGTTCAGTTTTATATTTGCACCTTTTAAAACTAAAATTGCACATAATAAAAGCAGCAAGCTAAAAACATCAATAGAGTTGCTCAAAACACAAATCTGTCTTTGTAGCATCTTATCAAACAAGTGGTGAGCTTCAGAAAGTGTATAAATATCAAGAACCAAAAAAATAAAAGATTTGGGAGAGATCACGGAAAGTTACTAAGTAACAACAGTAAATGACGAGGGCTGAGCTAACTGATTCAAAGGTGTATGGGAGTAATTGTCAAGCCAAAGATTAGGGATGAATTCATTTTATCACATTCACATTCTAGTATTCCATAATTGCAATGAGTATTTTACCTTGAAGAATGGTTTCACATCCACCGCATCTGTAAAAAGGCACACAGCTGGTTAAGGGAGAACTTTGCTGCACTTTGGACACCTAAGGGGCCTACCAGACATTGAGTTGTTCACCATAATTTCACTTGTTGTTGAATAAAAATTCCCAATCAAATTGCAAACCAAATGACTAGTGACAAGACATAAACACATAGTTATCTCTAATAATCTAATATGGTGTAACTTCAATATGAAAGAGCTGGCTGATTTTGGTGCACAGCTGGCTGATTTTTTCACATCTTTGCAGCTATTTCACATCTTTGCAGATAGTTATTTAACATCTAGATGAAAGAGCTTGATGTTCATCTTTGCAGATAGTTACTTCACATATTTTCGGTTATTTTTCAGACTCCCAATAAGTTAAAAATCTTACAGTTGACAAGCCTGATCCTATCAGATTAATCATAATATGGATTTGCATCTTAAGTTACATCTACTGCTATCAAATTCAACTACCAACTTTAATCGCAAATGCAATTTACCTAGCTATCTCAATATAAATTTTCTTTAACTTTTGCTCTTTCTATTTGAATTTCTATGCTACTCACTTCTTGGTCGGGTCCTCCCCTCCTGAGCACCCTCCTCTCCCCAATTTATAAGTTTAATTGTAGTTTATGCCTGTTGTGCTCTTGTGCGAAAATTGTCTCAATCCTACTGCTTCGCCACTAAACTATATGCTCCTATTAGCTTACTACATTCTCAAGGTATGGAGTCATGCTTTATTCCTTTACATAAGTCTATCACACAAAGAAATGTTCATTTACTTACTTTGGACGTACTATCACCTGGCATTATGCACCTTATTATCTCCCTGACCCTCTAAAGATTAGTGCAGATTTAACCATGCCTAACCACCTAACTACTGCAGTCTTGAACTACTTAAAGATGTATTTAAAGCAGGTGATTGTGCTACTCTTGAACTACTTAAAGGCTTATCTGCTAAGCGCAAGCTTATCGAATAATCAATAAATCACAGTAGATCAATTTTGGATGCTACTGCAAGAGAAATGTCTGGAGGACTTACCTCTTGTCATGAGCAGGTTTGAACAATAATGAGCAACAACTGCCTCCATAGTCCCCCAAATACACTAGCTACACCATTGTCCAACAGTTCTCAAATCAGACTAAATTTTAAGCAAGATATATCCAAAGAACAAGGTAAGAGAGTGATCGACAGGACAAGAGAAACAGTTAAAGCGGTGGTGAATTTCAGAGAACTTAATGGTCGATATCTCATCGATGTAAAAAATCCAAACCCTAAATTCCATCTGTGAATGAAAAAGCGAGGTCACGAAAATTGAAAGGAAATACTAAAGTCGAGAGAGAGAGAGAGAGAGAGGGGGGGGGGGGGACAGATGCATACTTGGAGGTGCGGGTTGAAGTAGGTGATCGAAAACGCTGGTATCATCACCTAATCGACGATGCTGGTGGGGAGGCACGGATTGAACTACGCCGCCATCGTTTCTGCCCGAGATGGGGATGTTGAGTACCACGCTCCAGTTGCTCTTTGTCATAGATGAGAACTATGCTGGTGGGGAGGACAATGGAGAGGAGAGGGAGAGCAACGATGGTTCGAGCTATGTCGGAATGAATCGGAAGGAGAAGAAAGGGGTTGAAGACGATGGATTTTTGTTTCAGGCTTCGTTTTCTATTTTTTAACCCGTCCGACACATTTTTTTTCAAATCGGTCCGGTTCAGTTATTTTAATCCAGACCCGCGCCAACTTTTTCCTTAATGAACCCATTTTCACTTTAAGCAAATTTTTCATCTTAAGCCCCTTTTTCACTTTAACCCCACCCTATGTGTGTGTATATATATATATATATATATATATAGTGGTTCCAGAGTGCACACCTCTTAAGATGTATCTTGTGCACCATTATAGACCATTGATTTCAATGGAATGAAGGGTAGTGAAAGAGCCACGTTTCCGTGTGTTTAAAAAATAAAATAAATTAAAAGAAATCTTTAACCCAAAAAATAGAACGTGTAGCACGTGAGATTTCTGGGAGAAACTAATTAAGCGTCTTCTTCTTCACCGTTCAGACTAGGGGATCCAAGGAGACTGAAACTTCGACGATCAGTGTACACATCCTCACCGTTTGTTTTCTTCACTGGCAGACCGGACGCGATTCGAGAAGGAGAAGTGACCGGACGCGATTCGAGGAGGAGAAGAGCGGAGGTTAGGCGGCGGTGCACGGAGGCGAATCAGAGGCAAGGGTTGGTTTGGCTCACCGCGCGGCAGGCTTCTTTTGGAGCAGATCGGCGGAGCGGGTAGCGTTGACAGCGTCGGCGACCTTTTGTCAGTGCTTCTACCGGAGATCTTCCTTGTTCATTTAGGGTTGGCCTGTCGGGTATAAAGCATTTCCTTTGAACATTATTGAGTACCTTTCAATTGGGGTCGGGTATGGAGATTTACCTTGTTAATTAATCAAGGGAATATGTGAATTTATTATTCATCAATTTGGTTTTTTTTACCTACTAAAAATAAGAATTTTACTGAATAATCCTCCAATTATTGTTCATTGTATGCGTTAAATCAATTGATTCAACCGAATAATTCTAAAAATTACTTATTCACAATGTGTATACAATTATTCATAGCTTCTGTGTACCTCGTAACAATAAGAATTCCACTGAATAATCTCCCAAGGATCGTTCAATGCTATCGATTAAATAGACCGATTTAACCGAATAATTCTAAAAATTTACTTATTCACAACGGTTCTGCAATTATTCATCGATTTTGGGTACCTCGTAAAAGTAATAATTCCATTGAATAATCTCCAATCCCTATTATCATTAAATATACGCGTTAAATCGGTTGATTCAACCGAATAATTCTAATTATTTTTTTTTGGTTTAATTCTAAAAATTTACTTATTCAGAAAGGTTATACAATTATTCATCGCTTTTTGTGTACCTCATAAAAATATGAATTCCACTTAATAATGTCCTAGTTATCGTTCAATGTACGCGTTAAATCAACCAATTCAACCGAATAATTAACTTATTCACAACGGTTATGCAATTATTCATCGATTCTGTCAGTTGTATAATTATTCTTCTTTCCAGTGAAACATTGAATAATTATTTTACGAAAAATAATATCTTACGGTTATGGAGATTTAAATTTTTTAAAAATATTTCTAAAATCTTTATAAAAAAAACGATTTCGATATTTTTCTACTCTTTATAAAAAAATGATTTGGATATATACCTTTCTTGATTTTGTGGTCCATATTCCTTCCAACTACCATTAATAAAAAAAGAAAAGAAAAGATACTCCTTGATATTAGGAAAAATATAAACGGTAGAACTGTAGAAGCTTATAACAAAAAAAAAAAAAGGTAAAAGCTACTGTTTTTTTTTTTTTTTTTTTTTTGATTAGGTAAAAATTCGGTTGGGGGGCCATAACCGAAGGCATCCTGTCGGATGAGGTCAAGAAGACCTATATCTGAGTATAGCTCAGAACCCCTGGTAGAGTAGCAAAGGTGTGCAACCTTATCTGCTACCCGGTTACCAATACGGGGAATATGTGATATGTTTACATTTTTTATTCCTTTGAGAAGGTTTTGGATATCTGACATAGCCATTTCTATTTCCCAAGGACATCCAGCTTGTGATGTTAGGTAATCCATGATAATTTTAGAGTCTTCTTCTATTATTAGATTTGCTATGTTTAGTTCTCTCGCCTTTTCTATCCCTAGGCGTAGAGCTAAGGCTTCCTCTATAAGGGGTGATTGTCCACCGTTTGCTTTTCCGCCAATGTTGATTGGGTTTCCATGCCAGTCTCTGATGATGTATCCAATGGAACTGTTTGTGGTTGATTTGAATGATCCGTCAAAGTTTAACTTATATTTGCCCTCTGGAGGTTTTTTCCATCGGTAGGTTTTCCTATTGTTCCCAGATAGTCCTTTTCCTTTACTTTGTTTCTGTATGTCGTCTTCCTCCATATCATTCCACTTACTAGCTTTCCTCCAATTATCGATATTGGTTGTGATCATTTTCTTTATAGCCTCTGTAGAGGGAAGGGTTTCATTTCTAAAGATTGTTTGATTTCTTATAAACCAAATGGTCCACCATCTGATTGCTAATTGTTGTTTCTTTTCCATCGGAAGAGTGGAACCTAAAGTTTGTAAAATTTGATTCATATCTCTGTTTCCTGTAATTAGATTGTTGATGTTTTGAGATATTTGACCATGGAATTGTTGCTGGAAATTGTTGATGGGACATTCTATGAATAGGCAAATATCATCTTCCATGAACTGGTTGCACAGGCTACATGTGGTCGGTACTGCCACCCCTTTTACGGCCAGCCTGGAAGCCGTGGCTAGACCTTTTTGTTTTATTTTCCAAATAAAGTTCTTAACTTTAGGTGGGGCGTCAAGTTTCCAAATCCATGAGAACTCATCAGACGAACTTTGTGGAGTTGATGAGATTAAGTTAAAGGCATTTGTTGTTGTGAACCATCCCTTTTTGACAGGCCACCAATACAGTCTTTCTGTCAGGGGAGTGATTGGCAGTGGAATTTGCATTATATCCTCTACTATTAGCTTTGGGAGCACCGATTCGAGTTTTTCCTTCCACCATTGTCCTCCTATAATGAAATTGCTTACGGAATCATGTTGGTTAATGTTATGTTGAGAGTCTATTTTGTCTTTTAGAGGAGTCGTATCCACCCAGTTATCTTCCCAAAACTTAATTGATTTTCCATCACCCACCTGCCAGATGAGTCCCTTTTTGAATTTTGGAATCAGATAACTTAACTTCGACCATTGCCACGAGGCATTGCCTTTTCTAGAGTAGGTAAGGATGTGGCTTTCTTTCAGATACTTGTGTTGTATGATTTTGACCCAGTTATTTTCTGGTTCCGCTAGAATTTTCCAGAGGAGTTTTAGTTGAAGAGCTTCATTCATATCTTTTGTTTTTCTAATTCCCAATCCTCCGTCCTTTTTTGATTTGCATATTTTGTCCCAACTGATTAAAGGACTATGTTGCGCATCTTTGTTCCAGAAAAAGGTTCTGTTGATTTGATCTAGTTGTTTGTGTACCGCTACCGGAAGCATGAAGCTCTGCATTGAGTATAAAGGTTTCGATGATAAATTAGATACTATTAGGGTTGCTCTACCTTGTTGAGAAAGAGCATTGGCTCGCCATTTGCTCAATTGGTCTTTAGATTTGCAAATTATTTCGCCAAAGGTTTCCTTGGTAACCCTCCCATTTATGATTGGACAACCTAAATATTTATCCAGGTTTCGTTCAAGGGGTATGTTTAGAATCCCTTCTAGGTCTCGAGCTCTTGATCTAGGAATACCCGGGGTGGTTTGGAAGGACGATTTATGATAATTTATTTTTTGCCCTGAGAATTTACAATAATCTTCAATTATTTCTTTAACTTTTGTACATGCAGAGTTAGTTCCTTTTGAGAAAATTATTATGTCGTCTGCAAAGGCCAAGAACGGAACGCAGGGGCCTGAATGGCCAAATTTGAATCCGATGCTGTTGTGGTTAGATTCTGCATCCCTTGAGAGTTTACGCGCAAGAATTTCTGCCCCGAGCAGGAAGAGAAACGGGGAGAGGGGGTCCCCTTGCCTCAAACCCCTTGAAGGTTTGAAGGGGTATGTAAGACCGTTGTTTACTAAAACAGAAAAGGAGACTGTGGTCACACATTCCATAATAATATCCACAAATTTTTGGCTGAATCCAAATTTTTGAAGGACTGCTTTCGTGAAGTGCCAATCTACTCTGTCGTATGCTTTCTCCATATCAAGTTTTATTGCAGCCCATCCCTTGGTACCTTTTCTAGTGCGAAAGGAGTGGAATACCTCGTGGGCTATTAGGATATTGTCTTGGATTGCTCTGTCGGAAACAAAAGCTCCTTGTAATGGGTGTATAAGTTTTCCTATCACCATTTTCAGTCGTTCTGTTATTATCTTTGAGATGATTTTATATAAGGTAGAACATAGGCTAATAGGGCGATAGTGTGTAGTCATGGTAGGGTTATCAATTTTTGGTATGAGGGAGATGAAAGTGTGGTTAATTTGTTTCAGCATTTTGCCAGAGTGAAAAAATGCTTTTGTAGCCCGGATGATATCAGATCCAACGATGTCCCAATAATTTTTGTAGAACTCAGCCGTCATTCCATCAGGACCAGGGGATTTGTTGTTCCCTATAGAGAAGACAACCTTTTTGATTTCACTGTTTGTTGGTTGTTGGATAAGAGATTTGTGTTCCTCTTCTGTAATGATCGGGTTGATTTCTGAAAGGTATTCTTCTAATTGGGGGTTCCTGTGCATTTGTTCCCGATTAAACCTTTTCTCAAAGTCTCTTTGAATTTCTCTTTTAATATTCTCATTGCCAATTATGTTTGTTCCTTCTGCGGAGGTAATTGTTCTAATTATCTTCCGATTTCTTCTCCCCGTAGCTACTCTATGAAAATAGGAGGAGTTGGTGTCTGCTAGTTTTAAGTGTTTTGATTTAGCTCTTTGGTTCCAATAAGTTTTATGGAAAAGAAGCAGTTTTTCTCTTTTAGATAGTAGATTTTGTTCTTTTGTGTACGAATCTTGGTTTTGGTTGGTTTGTTGGATAGATTGTATTTCGATTAGGGCCTCGTCAACGTCTTGTATTTGTCGGAAGATGTTTCCAAATGTTTTTTTATTCCACTTTTTGGCCTTTTGTTTGAGGATTTTTGATTTGTATGTAATACGGAACATAGCAGAGCCTGCACATGAAGCTCTCCATGATTGCTTAACAATATTTCGGAAGTCTCTCCTTTGCAGCCAAATGTTTTCAAATTTAAAAGGGGGTGGTTTAAAGCTAGTGTTTTTGGAGATGTTAATTGAGATAGGACAGTGGTCCGAGTTAGAGAATGCTCCATTCTTAATTGCCAACTCGGGGAACATGTCAATTACTTCATGATGGACAAGTACCCTATCAAGTTTTTCCAAAATGTTATCTGGACCAAATTGCTTTTTTCTCCAAGTAAACGGGTTACCGTACGAGGGGATGTCCAGCAGGGAGCAAGCATCTTTGAATTCCATTATTCTCGTAAATCTTCCAGGAAGGGTTTCTGCCCCTCCACTTTTATCCGCTGGTTGGCTTATTTCGTTTAAATCTCCCATGATTAGGCATGGAATATCACTTTGGGTAATCAGATTTTTTAGATTTCTCCAGAAGTCGTCTTTTTCTGAGGGGTTTGGTGGGGCGTATACAAACAGCATTAGACACTCAAAGTTCTCTTTTATGTTCTCATATTTTATGCCAATAATTCTAGGGAGATGAATAATTACCGAGATGGATTCGTCTATGAAGGAGTTTTCATTCCAGAATAGGGCAATGCCCCCGGCACGGCCCGACGCCGGGGACCAACACATGTTTGTGAATCCCGCATTTTTCCATAGAGATTCCTTTGGTTCTTTTTCAGTCTTTGTTTCTGCTAAGATTAGCATTTGTACATGATCTAACGAACGCCATTCGTTCATGTTAGTCCAGAAGGTTTGTTTTCCAATCCCTCTACAGTTCCAATATCGTATGATCATGACCACTTTGTTTGTGCATAGGAGAGCAAAAGGTGAGCCCTCCCATACTCATAGCTTACTCTTTTTACGGTGTTCCCAACACTCTTGCTTTTGTCTAAGAATTTGTAAATATTTTGGTTCCCCTTATTTGGATAGGTAATACAAGGTTCAGTACACCGTCGAACATAGTTGAACATGGCATAGTACACAACCTTGATTGGTGGCTCATAAAATCCAATTACATCCTTCTTACGTGTTTGCACTATGCTTTTGTTGACTAATCTAGGATATAGATGAAGAGGGGGCCAAATTCCCCGTAGCATAAGATACCCACTAAGCTTGTTACAAGGCCAAGAACATCACCATTGAATACCCCTTGGATTCCAATTTGTTTTATAACAATTTTTCCTTGAGATTAAATTTTGAACGTAGCTAATTTGAAAGGATGACTCAATGAGGTCAAATTTGCCGATACACGTGGGTTTGAAGAAAGATTGTTTCACTTTAGTTATTGCTATATAACAAGGATAGAAAACAGCACCAGAATACAGAATTTCATCATTCACAATCCAATAAATATGATAATGGACGAGAGATATCAGTCTTTTGCTCGAATGATAATTATTCACACGATCATTACACAGACTTTTCCAAGGGTGAAAAAAAACAACTTTCCACAAAACCAGAAGCCCATATGAGAGTATACAGGTGGTAGGGCAAACCCAGCTCGAATGTTCCCAGTAGTTCTTTAGAAGTAGAAAACATTTGCTGAATAATTGTAAATCACAAATAGACTTGTTAGAGTAGTAATAAGGTTCACTTGTTCGGGCTTTTTTGCAATTTCCCATCAACTGGGAAAATGTAATATAGACTACATGGAAATCACCTTTGCAATAGTCAGGAGTGGGGGTAACAGGGTCCCATCCTTCCAGCTGCTCAAACTCATATCTATAGTATCTATAAAAGAGCCAAAGGCTCGAATGAACAGTATCCCAGTATCTCATTACGATGTCGTTTTATGTAAGAAGCTTCATTCTGTCGTCCTCTCCAATCTATCGCTCTCTCCCCCTGCTCCCTCTCTTCAGATCACCTCCTTAGCCCCTTCTTCTTCATCTCTCTCCTCCCCCGTCGCTCTCTCTTCCTCCGACTTCTCCTCCTCCTGCCATCAGTCCCCGACGCCCCCTGAATCGCACCCCGACGCCCCATGAATCACGGCATTTGCGTGTCTTAGGGCTTGATTCGGTGAGCATTTTTTGACCTTCGATTTGAGTCATTCCTGCTATTATTGTTCAATTTGATTTGTTTGGCTCGATTTGAGCAATTTGAGGTTTAGGGTTCTTTGTTATTTGTGTTGAAACTGAAAGCATAGATCCAAAGACCTTAAAATTGGGTGAATAGAGGAAGGGGATTAGGGTTAGGACGAGGTCTGTGGAGGTTATCAGGAAGGACAACGAATTTGAATGTGAATATTTCTATTTGATTGGTGCACACCAGGTGTTTGTTAAAAGTTGTGGTTTGTGGGGGATTCTTTGTGGTTTTTTAGTAGTTCTGCACATTGAATTGATTAATTTTTTTTCCTTTTTTAGGGCGTTGTCATTGTCAGTCAATAAATAACTCAAATGTGTCTGGTCCAATTATATTTTGATGGAGAGAATTGCTTGAGATTATTGGTGTATGCAATTTAATATCGATTGTGTTTGGGGGATGATTTTGAAAATGCTTCTTTTAAATGCTGGAATTTAGCCTTCTAAAATGCATTCATGCTTGAATTTTTGCGACATTACATAATTGATATCGGTTGTCAATATAATTTTGGTAAATATCCTCTGATATAGGATAAAGCTGCCCAACCAGTGACTAAGGAAGAACTTGGAAGGGCTACTTGGACCTTTCTTCACACTCTTTCAGCTCAGGTATCAAAATGCTCATCATTCTCGGGACATTTTTGCGGCTTTTCATGTGTTTTCTTGTTTTTTAAGTCACACCATCTCATTACGATGTATGTTGGATTCTTAATTGGATGATATAAACTTATCTATCTCACTCACGTTGGTATGAAGAGTCCCCTCTGGATTCTTTTGAAATAGATGTTGCTGATAAAATAGACTGATTTCATTAGAGAAAGACTGATATTTAACCTTGTCGTTTACAAAATTTTAGTTTTTAATATTCAATATAGTTCTGCTGTTATTGGCTATATATGTTTATGCAATCATTTAAACTCGAGTCTTTCGATTGAATACACTCTCAAAGTAATTTTAACAAGTTTCGTGAGTAATGCAAAGAAGTAATTTTCAATCCTCATTTTAATGCAGACCTTATGCAATATGAATCTTATGATAACTAGAAGAAACATGTAGCCACACAGCTCTCTATTATTTGTCACCTTAAAGAAAATGTGAAGTTATTCACAACAGGGACGAAGTGAATGAACATATGATTAATTGATTGAGTCAAACTAAAAATTCAGCTTTACATTTGATTTTAGAAAGATGTTATTTGACCTTGTACAATCAGCTGATAAATTTATGTTACAAAATTTATTGTATTTACAGTGCCCAAAAAAGCCAACTAAACAACAAAGGAGTGATGTGAAAGAACTGGTAAGCGTAAGCCAATGATAATCATTTACCATTTTTTTCCCCAACTGATTCTATGATAAAATGAAGAAAGGCATCAGTTTCTGCACAATTAAAAAATAATCACTGTCTAACGAAGGCTAACTGGCATTTCTTTTTTAAATATGTGAGATCCAATTATCTCGAATGCCGATAGCAATACTATCTCGAATGTATACCCTTGCAAGGAGTGTGCAGGTTACTTTAAACAAGTTCTCAGGCGATCTTTTTCCTATTAAATAAAAACAGGTTAAACAGGTTTTCGTCTTGTCATATCTCTTAAACCTATCACTAAATCTGTCTGAATTGAAGGCCTAACTAAATTCCAACATTTAATTTAAGTGGCATTTGTACAACATTGTTCTGTTCAGAGGTCAAGGAGGATTAATGCAATATTGCTTCTAAAATTTGTGTAAACAGTTTTTACATTTTACTCCATTTTCAAAATGTATGAATGTATGATATTATCACTTGGTCCTTCAAAAGGAGTTCCTGATTGTGAAAAATGATTCCTAAAGCTGATGTATCTTTCTATAATTGAGGTTAAATGTACACAGTACTCCTTTGTAACATGTTTCGTCTATAATCTGAATACTTAGTTTTCTTTTCTGGATCTCAGATCAGAGGATTAGAAACAGCTACCGCTGATTGAGCGAAAAGAATTCGAAGATGAAGATGACTTTTTTGAGGCAATTGATAAGCGTAAGTCGATCTTTCACGTCAGATCTGTTCGGTTTTTGCTTTTCCACGCTCTTTGCAAACCTCCAAATTTCAATTCAATCAATTACTGAGTTGTGGCCTAATGCAAAAATTATTTTCTGCTGATGGATGATATGTAGTATTATGTCATTTTTACTGTGTGTGCGAGCGTCTATTTGTGTGATTTTTCCTTTAGCTGAATGCAAATCTGAAATCGATCTTGATTACGTTATATCAGTAATTATTTTGCACATTTTCGAGGGTTCTGATTCCGGCGCTTTCTGTGACTGAGATTACGACAGGGATTGCTCATGGAACTAACGCTGGAAACGTGAAGAAGCTTACAAAGAAGGTTTGTCGATTGTTTCTGAAGACTTTTCAGTTTTTCTTGCTAGAAGAAGCTTAGTAGTGTTTTTCCTTGTGGTAGAATTTGACGGGAATCAAAGGACTGTCAGAAGCTAAAGTAGATAAGATATGCGAATTTGCTGAAAAGATAGTGGCAACGATCTGCTATTTCACTCTTTCTCATTTGTTATGGCATTTTAAATTTTACGGAGTAATAATCTTATTTCTTCTAACTTGTCTCTTTGAATTTTCACAGAATTTCAGTTACATCACTGGAAGCGATGCTCTGCTGAGAGTAGGATCTAGCTTCATTTACTTTTTTTTTTCCCAAATCAAGAGAGTTTGTTTGACAAATGATCATTTAATGATGTCAATTAGGTGGTAAGATCACACCTGGTAGCCAATCCGTAGATGAGCTATTAGGAGGTAATTTAGCAGCATCACTAACGTATTAAATTAGTTAAAGCCTAAAAAAAATAGCTTCTGAAAACTACTTTCATTTGCATGGACTACTTTCAACAGGAGGTATTGAAACATTGGCAACCACATAGGCTTTTGGGGAGTTTCGGTCGGTAATTGCCAATACATCTTCTAGATCCTATGATCAAACTATTGATGTTAGAGTATCTTCTTTAATTAGTGGCAATATTTTACAAAGTTCCTTTTTCTTCCGTTCCATGTCAGTGTTTTGAATATACTGACATAAATTGCTATCCTGGTGTTATTCTCATGAATATGTCAGTTATGGGAAGACACCGCTAGCTCATGCTCTCTGCATTTCTACACAGGTATTTATGCAAAGATTTGTGGACATGGCAATGTACTTGCAAGATAGGTATTAGATTAGGTCAGTTGAATTAACAAGCATTAGTTATCTTATTCGAAAATGTTAACAAGTAGAAGTTTAGTTTAATGGAAAAGGCTTTTGACAAAAGGAGAAGGATGTCTACAATATAGCTTAATGCAAGCTAGCATGAAAAAATGAGAAGGATATGTGTAGAAGATAAACACTTGTTGATTTGTTTGGAAAGCTTGTGATTCTGGAACAATGCTACCGCATTTGAGGATATTAAACTTGTGATTCTGGAATGATGCTACTGCATCGGAGGATAGTTTGATCATGAGATCCACTAAGACTTATTTCGTATTTTCCATCAACTGCGACTCCACAAGCCTTGTCTTCCTTTTAGAGCCTGTTTTGCTTCTTTAAAGACGTAGAATATACCCTAATCTGAAATGTATTTGCTTATTAACTTTTACAATCAACTTTGTGTTTCATTCCTTGATTGATTACACAGATTGATCCTCTACTTAAGTGAAAATGTGGAGGTGAGAAAGAGACATGATAACATAATAATATTATATATATAATGCAATTACGATAAAACCGCGCGCGGAAATGCGCACGGTTCTTACCTAGTAGCTTGAAAAAAGAAACACGAGGAGCAACAATAGAAGCATAGGACAATTCACTTAAACTAGACTTATAAAGAGCTTTATATATATAGAAACTTGCAGCATCTATGATGTTACATACCTTTTTCCTCCTAGCCGACATGAGTTTAAGGCCAACAGAATCAAAACAGAGGCAGCTTACACTGTTTTTTTGTGCATAACCACAGACCAAATAATTCCTTGTAATACAATCAGTAAATACACCGTTTAGAAGGCCATTTCTACTGTTAATAGGTATCCTTAACGGGAGGCAACACTCAAAGTTCCATTTGCTAACGTAATAGGGTATACATAAGAGTTTGACAAAGGGCAAGAATCGGTCCCCCCCCCCCCCCCCCCAATTGAATTTAGCCTTTAGTCCCATCAGCTTAGACGATGCCCATTCGGATTCACCAAAGTTCCCAACGCGGTTACTAGAATCAGATTTTGAAAACAGTCCCACCTCCTGCTGCTCACTTACGCATACCTGAAAGTACTACGCAAGGAGCAACGAAGAAGGTGAGGAAGCTTTTCCACATATTGGGAGAGTCGATCATGTAAGAATCGACACCCAAAGCAGCTTCCTCAGCAGCCCGGTATAGGGAGACTTTAGATGTAACCGAGGCATACGAGTCCAAAGAGACATCATATGGGATATAAGGGATATTTGTTGAAACAATACCTCGCAAAAGAGCCGGAGGATGTATATCAAGGGGAGGGTCACCCATCAATATATAGTATAATACCTGGAAGGTTTTGCTTGTGATTCCTCCTCCATCATTGGGGCGGGAAACCCCCTCAGGAATGTTGTTCTCATCATTATTGTTGTTGCCCAAGCGAGCAAAGGTAGACAGTGAACAAGCAGCTTCCACTACACCAGTCATACCTAGGTCCTTACCGTAGTTAGGCATGCCAAAGCACAGAATAAAACATATCCGGTAAGGAGAAGATCCAGCATATATGAGTGTCATTACCTTACTCTTAATACGCCACATATGAAAACTCGAAAATTCAGGAGTCCAGAGTTTCTGATAAGCTATATACATCAGAAAGAATCTTTTCATTAATCCATATTTTGAAAACTCAGTTTGCCATATAATAATAGACTCCATTATTAGATAGCCAATATCAAGCAAGCAGAGCGGTATAATCCACCACGAAAGGCTCGATAAAAGCCAGTTGCTGATAAAACAAAGCAAAAGTTGACACAACCTGTACCACATATTGTTCTCTAAAATAAATTGCGCAAGACAACCTATGATGTTCAAGAAATTGTTTTTATACCACCTGTAAAGCTTGAAACATTTCCACAAGTTTTGCAATCGAATGCGCTCTATCATTTTAATAAGCAAGTGACTAGGCACAACAAAGAACATAGACTGAGATTTTTCCAATGAGATCATAAAAAAAGCTCCCAATTTTACTTCACTGGAGATAAATCCCTGATTCGGACATGTTTGATTCGAAAAAGCTTGAATTAAGACCCAATAGCAATAGTAATCAGAAGAGAGTTTTACCCGGGAGGCTGCAGCTCTTACACTGCTCAATAGCACATATGAAGATGCCATGAGGGTCATCGAATTCTTCACCATGACCGTCAATTTTTTGTTCTTCTTTTCGGCTTTCGATTTCCTTGCTTTTCTTCCACCCTCATCGAGATCTAGAGATCCCTCATGAATTTTTTCCTCATAGCGAGGTTTTGGGCCCTTTCGGGAGGTATTCGATAGGAAATCGGCGGAGCCGACCCCTATGAGTTTTTTGCCCTTTCGGGAGGTTTTTAATAGGAGCACGGCGGAGCCGACCCCTGAGTGTTTTGTACCTTTATCCTTGGCAGTTGAAACCAAGACAGAGAGAAAGGAAATCCAACAGTTAGCAATTTGAAACCAAAGGTAAGGGAGGAGAAGATGGTAGTAAACATGAGAGGTGTGAGTTGAAGAGAAGGAGAGGGATCGGTCAACAACGGAGAGCAAACCATACCTTAAAGGAGATTTCTTACAGAAGGAGAGAAGAACGGCTGTAGAACTTCCACACGGCGAGAACCCACCTCCCGTTCTATAGTCCAGGGCTTTCGGAAACCTAGATCCAGGATCCGGCCAAGGGGGAGCCCTAATCTTCCCGGAGCACCCCCAGCCCAACAAAACATCTCTTCCGGAGTTAAATCCTTGCAGGACTCCACATAGAGCCACCAAAGGGAGGAGACAAGAAGCAAACCCCCAAATTGATTTGATATTATGGAGAACAGATCTATCACCGTCGCAGGGCCGAGGAAGGATCCCGATTGCGAGAGGGGTAGGGGAGAAGAGGAAAATGTCATCTCCTCTGGTACAAGGAAGGATTGCACATAGATTTGTTCTTGAGATGTTTATATTGTTAGGGTTTTCAGGCCGGGAATGGACAATGGAAGGTTTTTGGAGGAGGAAGGTAAGCGCCGCGCGTGGAGCGCGTTCTTCACAAGGCATCTTTTTCCCTTTGGTATATGTAAAGGTAAAAGCTACTAGTAAAAGGTAAAAGCTACATTTAATCAACACATTTTATTTATTTATTTTTAATTGTTAAGTGGGGCCCACAATGTGGCTAAATTTCTTCCAACATCTTCCACACACGCGCTACACAAGAAGGTTGGTGGTTTTACCTGCGGGGCTCACCATTTTTTTTTTTCGAAAAAGAAAAAACCCTTTTAATCTCAGTCATTCATCCACACCCGATCAATGGCCCACGATTGTGGACAAAGTACACCCTAAGGGGTGTGCACAATTTATCTATTCCATATATATATATATATATATATATATATATATATATATATATATATATATATATATATATATATATATATATATATATGTAAAGGTTCAAATGAAAATGGGGCTTAAGATGAAAATTTTGCTTAAAGTGAAAATGGGTTAATTAGAGGCGCGGATAGTTTTTAACGGGTCGGCCCAATTCATACGTAATACCCAATTCTCCCTTGTCAGGTCTCAGAGCTCTCCCTGGCTTCCATGGCAGTCCGTCTCTCTAAATCGCTCATCTCTCTCCTCCCTCCTCATCGACATCTTCCCATCGTCCCTCGCTGCTCCTCGTTGCCCCTCGCCGTCCTCAGGTCTGGCTCAGCCTCGTTCGCTTCCTCTGTCGCCCTTTTCGAATCCAATCTAGCCGATTTCCGCCGCCGTTCATCATCCTTCGACTTCCTCCTTCGCTCGTCGTCCTGTTTCCGGGTATTCTTCTACTAGCTCCCTCTCTGATCCGATTTCTGTGTTTTTTCTTCAATTCTCATCGTTTGATCGATTAATGACTTTCGATTAATCCTGGTAACTTTTGCAATTTTCATGATTCGAGCGAGGAAATATGATTGTGGGTGAAATTTGATGCTTCATTGAATCTTTGATGTGTTGTGGATTCTGTGTCTTAATTTCTTGTTGTTGCTTGAAATTTTGGGGGATTTCATGTGTGTAAGTGTGTACTGACATTCACTACTCACTTTGATGATTCGAATTTGGTTGCTTGTACATTGTAAACTCTTGAAATTTAGGTTTAGATATGTTAGTTGATTATGCCCTCAAGGTGTTCGATGAAATTCCTAGGATATATTGTTGCTCAATTGCTTGCCTTGACTACTAATTTAAGCCCCATCAAACATGTCCAAGTTTGCTGCTGATAAAATTGCAGATGTAGCTGCAGTTAGCGAAAGGTTGGTGATAGCTAGGGAGATCTATTGTTTCTATTCTTGGTTAACTTTGCAGGTAGCAGTAGGTGAAAAAGGATATGGGTTGCTTCTAGTTGCTTGGTCCTATTTGTTCTCTTAACTTTGATTGAAAATCTTTTGCTGGTGGTCGGATGCTAGTTGAAGTTTCCTAATTTCCTTGAACTACATACTTAAAAAGAAAGATGAAATTTAAATAGTTGTTTTACAAAGGTGCTCTTAATGTTGTTTGCTCATCTGCAGAGGCTGCTTTAAGGTATGAAAAATGGCACTCTTTTTCATCCTTCTATTGCTATTTTTTTATGCTGGAGAAGCATTTTAGGCTATGAGATATAAGGACGATAACCTTGATTTCAGAGATAGAATTTGAAATTTCTACTGCATTTCAAAATGGTTAGTCTAGAGATATTGTTGTCCATCTGTTTGCACAACCACTTTCTTCTCTTCATGATTGGGTTTAATTAATGTTTTTGCTTTTTTTGTGCTGCTACTTATTGCAGTGTTCTGTCATGCTCGTTGAAGCTGTTGGCCATTTGCTTGCTCAGCTACTGGCTTCATCCAAATCTGATGGTGATGAGCTCTCTTATTGTAAGCTGATGGTGATGAGCTCTCTTATTGTAAGCTGTTGGCCATCTGCATAAGGCTGTTATTTTATTGCTTTTCTACTGCATTTGGAATTTGGTTTATTAGTATGTAAGCCATGTATAATGTATGTATTATTGTATTAGTATTTCATTGCCTTTTGTTTTTTGCCTTGAAAATTTAAAAAATACAGTAGGTCTGCTACTATATATGATGGTCAAATTTTTGTGTTGTAGTACGTTTTTTTTCCTTGGAAAAATGCAATAGGCATGCCTTGAAAAGTTGAAATTCAAGGCAGGCTTGAAATGAAGCTTTGAACTCCCAATACACTATACATTAACTAATATGTATTATTTTACACTTAATATAGTTCCGATTGCACAATTGTGTTATAAAATTGCATTAATGTTTAATGTGCCATTAAAAGCCTATTAGCTCAAAATGGTAAAGCGATGTGCTATGCACAAAGATCCGGGTTCAAATCCCGTATAGGCTATTTATGATTGTCATGTTTTTGTTCTCGTTCATGATTAAGATTATAACTTGCAAAAATAAAATGATAAAGTGCATAAATAAGATGATAAAATGCACAAATAAAATGATAAAGTGCAAGAATAAAATCATAAAGTGCATGAATAAGATTATGGAGTGCACAAGAAAGATTACAAAGTGCAAGAATAAAATGATAAAGTGCAAGAATAATATGATGAAGTGTATGAATAAGATTATGAAGTGCATGAATAAGATTGTGAAGTGCACAATTAAGATTATAAAGTGCAAAAATAAGATGATAAAGTTCAAGAATAAAATGATGAAGTGTATGAATAATAATATGAAGTGCATGAATAAGATTCTGAAGTGCACAATTAAGATTATAAAGTGCATAAATAAGATGATAAAGTGCAAGAATAAAATGATGAAGTGTATGAATAATAATACGAAGTGCATGAATAAGATTCTGAAGTGCACAATTAAGATTATAAAGTGCATAAATAAGATGATAAAGTGCAAGAATAAAATGAGGAAGTGTATGAATAAGATTATGAAGTGCACAATTAAGATTATAAAGTGCGTAAATAAGATGATAAAGTGCAAGAATAAAATGATGAAGTGTATGAATAATAATACGAAGTGCATGAATAAGATTCTGAAGTGCACAATTAAGATTATAAAGTGCATAAATAAGATGATAAAGTGCAAGAATAAAATGATGAAGTGTATGAATAATAATACGAAGTGCATGAATAAGATTCTGAAGTGCACAATTAAAATTATAAAGTGCATAAATAAGATGATAAAGTGCAAGAATAAAATGATGAAGTGTATGAATAAGATTATGAAGTGCACAATTAAGATTATAAAGTGCATAAATAAAATGATAAATTGCAAGAATAAAATGATGAAATGTATGGCTAATAGTTTGCTAAAATTTGTATATCAATGACTCTAATTCATGAAAACACAACATAAACAAATCTGATTTTTGAAACACAACATGAATATATCATGAAAAATACCCCCAACCAGATTTCTATGGAGTAGATAACTACGCAAGTGAGTAAGTGATGTTGATTAGCTTCAACCTGCATATCTCTTGAGAAAATAATGCATATAAGGAACTGCTCTTTTGAAGCATGTCTTTGCATTTGTTAATTCCATGAACATCCTTTAAAATACGTTCTATAACATATTTTAAAGTAATTAATTAGTATTTTCATCAAGAAAAAAAGAGAGTGAATATAACATTTTTTTAACAGAATGACAGTCACATGAATCATGTGGCATTTTAGTAGACTGCACTGTTGTTGGTTGCTGTTGTTTTTTTAATAATAACAGTTTGTTCTGAATTAAATGACAACAAATATAGGGAGTCTTATTGTTGCTGCAACAAGTATGACAGATAGAGGGAGGAAAAGATGACGAGCAAATTTCTCGACGTCCTGTTCACATTTTTACTTCTCAGCAAGTAAATTACAGAACACAATGTTCAAAATACACCCGTTCACATTTTTACTTCTTTGTCCCAATGAACTACAAAGTCTAGATGGCTCTAAGTAAGTTAGAGAACAAATAAAAAATGAATAGAATGCAACCCTATCACATACGAATCGTAGTAGCTACTTCTACAACATACTACATTCATTAACCATGTGTTACAGATTGAATTTATCGTCACTGATGAATCTTCCATGTGTTGTATGAAGCATCTCCTCTCCGACAGAGCACCCCACATACCTATCTTTCTTCGTGTATCTTTCTTGAAATCCCAATAATGTCTTCCATAACTATGCTTCAGAAGCCAAGAAGTGATCATGTTGAACTCTGCTGCGCGTACTAGAGTTTCTTCAAACAGATGAGTATCCTTTGATTCTCAACTACAGATTCTGCATCTTCCTTTTTGCAGCCCCATCTCATTCCCTTCGCAATGGTGGAAATTGCTTCCACAAAGTAAGTGGATTCTCGGATGACCACGTACGTAGCCTCTCGGACGAAGGATTCCGTCCATCTCCAAGAAAATGTATTTCATGTCGCGCCTATAGAACAAGAGGATCAGGAACCAAAGATGATACAATCTAATAAAACACGCAGCAAATGCATTTATACCTGAATATGACCAACGAAATTTCTATAGAGGAACCACTCTTCAAATACATACAACTGTATAAACACATCTCAATATATTCCTTAATATATCTAACAAAAACTGAGACGGCAGATGGGAGTGGGAAGAGGTGAACAGATTGAATAAAGCAGCATAGGTCAAATAAGATCAGCCATCAGCCACATTGGTCTCTATCAGTAACAAAGATCTGTATAAAGTACATGACTGATGAACTCAACCACATGATTTCCGGGCAGATAAAATTACATTATACATGAAGACTGCCGGGTAAAGACGGGCTAGATCATTTGATAGCCTCAGTGCTGATTAATTAATTAAAATTGCAGATAAATCTATGCCCTCAGAGGCATGTAGACAAGAAAAAGACAGACCTGTAAGTTTGATAGAACAGATTGAAGTTCTTCAATTTCAATATCCATCTTGTCAATTCTCTTCTCACATTTCTCACCATTGTGGATCCTAGCATCTAGTTGCTCCGTAGAACCCTCAAGTATAGACTCTGTGCTAATTTCAAACAGTCAAACCAATTACATGACACTGGAGTATTAGATAAGACTCAATCACTCACCATATCACATCTCAATATCAAGCTCAAAGCATGGACAGATTTCCAAGAAGTCAAGTTTTTCAAAGAACTGCAAATCAGGCAGATATAGGTTCGAATGCACCTGGGGCTTGGAAGGGCACAGAGCCCCAAAGTCGAATCACAACCGAATGGCCAATTAAGCTACATATTAGTGACACTTGTCTGAATGGCCAATTAAGCTACACATTAGTCAAATTTGGCCCTTTTTTCTTAATCTTATTCCACTGGACTTCATCTAAGCTCTAAACTGTTGGAATTGCAAAGGCAAACTACCCAAAACTATTATCCAATGCCTCGAAATACTCGTGCACAGGCAAAATCCATTCAAATTTGAAAGCTTTACACTTGGAAATGCACATAATTTTCACAATAGTAGACCGAAACTTCAGATCAGGGCATCATGAACAAGGAAATCCAAACCATAAGGGAAAAACAATAAAGCAAATAACAAATGGAACCTGGATCGCGCATATCATCTTGAAAGCTTCTTCTCTCAAATTTACCTCTCCATCCCATCCATCTTCTCCGCAATCAGCTTCCTCCACTCCGAAAGCTTCCGCCCCAGAACCCTAACAGCTTCACTGTCTTCCTCGCGTAGCAATTCATAGGGCAAGAAGAAGCAATCTCCAAAGGCGATTCGGGATCGCAGGTTGCGGCTCCGGGACTCGGTGGCGACGGCTGATGAGGTCGGAGGGAGGCTTGCTACTGACGGCCTGGATGGGAGGCTGTGAACTCGGAGGGAAGGAGGAACGTGAGAGCGTCGGATGGTCTTCTTCTCTGTTCAGCGGCGTGTTTAATTTTTCGGTTCAGCCTATTTTGTTTTAGATGCGTCCGGTTCGGTTTTTTTAAAATCAAATCCGCGTGTTCAACAGCGTGTTTAATTTCTCCATTTTCACTTTAAGCCCTTTTTTCACTTTAACTTCACCCTATATATATATATATCATAAAGAATTTTATAAATTCTTTTATTTCAAAATTTTATCCTTATATTTTTATTTAAATTAAAACAGAAATACCAAAAAATATTTTGGGGTATTTCATATCCCCCCCTAAAAATAAGTTTCGACCCGAAACTTGGACAAGGTGAGTAAGGAGAAAGGATATGAAAAAGAAGGTTGTGTAATCAGAAGCTTTGTTATCATGAGAGGTACGAGATGATGAATTAACTCTTAGCACTCGATATAATAAAATATCGTTTGATGGGGATAATTGACCCACTACTCACTAGCTGACTTGGATTTCTTGTTGTCAATTGCTGAGGACAACCATGCACGGAGATGAACCTTGCAGACGATATAGTTGAGCACGTCGAGGATCGGATTGAATATTTTTATGGTTAATTGAGTACACTACGCTAAGGTATTGCTCAAAGAGTAAACAACCTAATTACCTCTATTGTAATTAGTTGTTCACCGAACTCTTTCTGGCTAAAGTCTGATAATTATCTAACCTACAATTGCCCCTTAACATAGGCCTAATCACGCACAATTGAGATATTTTTTTTTCAAAGATTTTTTTTTTGAACACTTCTGACGATCGATATATTAAATTTGGCGCAAGTTAGATAACTCTTATCACACAATGAACATGGTCTCCCAGTTTACCCTTGGCTTTCTTCTCAACCCCATTTGGCTTCCTGTCCCAGGTTACCAAATGGTCGCGCGATGGTTTCAAAGGCAACCACTATAGGCAAAACGGGTATCCTATTCGAGTGTGACGAGTGCTCCGTATGAAACGGGTTCTTCTTTAGGTCTTCTTCAAAGCTGAAGACTAACATGTTGTCCGGTGTTTTATCTTCTTCTCGAATGCGGTTTATATTTTATGCAAAAAAAAAATCATTGGGGAAATTTTCTCAAACATTAGCCAATGGGAGTTCGGAACACGGTTGAAATAATGTTTAATGACTCATCAACATCTTCTTGAGAATTTGGTTCATATTTATTCGAACACATATTTAAGTCTTTTGGGGATACTTGAGAATTTGGTTCATATAAGATTTAAAGAGTTAAACACTAAATTTCTTGACAATACATCTGAATGAAAATATTCATACTTAACTATTTATTCAACTACTTTCTTGATAATGCACCAATACTTATTTGACACACTTGGTTATACTTTATTTTAATATGATTTATAATTTTCACTTACAACCCCTGAAAACTATTACGGAGGAATATGAAAAATCTTATGAAATATTATCTCAATAACCCACTTTATAAAATTGATACTAAGGAAATTTTCACTCTTGTTTTATCAATAAAGGGTATCTAGGATTTTGAAAAGCCTAAACAAGTTCTATGTTGTAAAGAAATTTTTTAACGGTATATATTTTGAAGTTTAATATTTCTCATGGAGAAAATCACATTGATTATTATATTTCTAAAATACTTAGGTTGAAACAATATCTTGTATTTACAATTCGCAGGATCCTACGGAAATGTTGTACAACCAAAATTCTTTCTATTACCATAACTTTTAGATTATTTATTTGAATGGAAAAGGACATTTTGTTTGTCTTTCGAAAACGAATACCAAGTTTAAAAGAAAGATTTTACCTTGAGTTTTGTTACTATTTAGTTAGACAATTTAACTTTATTATATTTAAAAATCTACAGGAAGGATTTTAAGAAAATGCAATTTAAAACTCGTGCACGAAAACCGTTAGCTCTGATATCACCTTCTGTAACACCCCCTTTTGTAAACGAGGGAATGTTGCAGCGCCAGTGATTACTCGGACTTTAAGGTCTTCGTAACCACCTTAGGCTTATAGGGACATGCTACCATGCTCCCATAAACAAGATGATAACAAAATAAAATACAAATAGAGAAAGACTTAAAATATAATAAATCTTTGTTTTATAAACTCATGATTCAAATTACAATATTTGATACATCAAAACATTACAGCGGAAGACTTTGTAAAAATAAACACTTAAATATCTATACAATATTTTCTAATTAACTTTAAATAATAAAACCTTGAAAATAAAACGTCTTCTTAATTTTCCTCAACTTCCCTTAGGAGACTCGACCTCAACCTGCGAACTGGAGACTGGGGAATTGTACGAAGACAAAGAACCCCTAGCCGTCCAAACAAAGGACGGTTAGTTCGCGAGAACTAGCAAGTGACGGCTCGAAAACTGGGACTACGTCAGATTTATACTCATTGACCTTTAATGGTATGAATTTAAACCCAAATGCGATTATTAGAGTATTTTATATGGGCTAAAAATTTGACGACACAACTGTTATGACACGGATAATCCCGAAGGATTGAATAACATAAGAAGTGGGCGACAAGCACCCTTATGAACCATATCCTGAGTACGGATGTGATATGATATAGCTTGAATTAATTGTGATCACTATGAAATCAAATGTTTATCACACACTTCACTCACTTTCCTCATGTTGAATAGCTTGAACACAACTTTGCATGACATTACACATTTTAACACTTTGATATAGTTTACATGCTTCACAACACACACTTTGATAGGTTACAATGTTACACATTTCATTCAACACACACCTCTTAATTAATTAACAATCATAGGATACCGGTCCCGCTCTCAATAGCGGATAACGACCTAAAACCTTTTTATTTGGTAGTGTAACATTCCGGTAGATAATATATGCGCGTTCAGAATGTGTTAGTTTCATGAAACTTTAAGACCGGGGAATAACGGCCCCGGCCTGACTATACCACATCACTTTCACTTAACTTTACACATTACACATTTCACTTTGCTTTGCATTGATTGATACGTTTTACTTGAATTGATCTTGATTCATTTGAGTTTTGATCGTAACATACAATCCTCACATTCTCACTATTGATTAATGACTTATCTTAAGTGATCACACAATACAAAAGTAATCGATATTATTTAAAGGTAACATGGATGTCAAATAGAATAAAATAAAATAACGGATGGAAACATCAATGAAATAACATGTTCCATACCTAACCATTTTAGCATGAAAGAACAATAATAAACCATGCTTTAAAGAAACGATGGGTAAACTACGTTATTATTTTATATTAATGTCAAATAATAACTTTACCCAATTATACTTGCCAAATCCAAACTGAAGATTAAATAAATTACACAAGACGGGTGAATTGTAATTCATTTTATTCAACTTGGCAAGCAACCAAAGAAAGGAAAACAACTAGACACGAAAGCACCAAAGTGAGTAGAAAGGCTCGGAAAGTCACTTGCCTTTTTCGCCTTGTTGGATTTCGATACCGACTATGGACTTCAAAGACTTGGTGACAGATTTGAATAAATTGGCGGCGGATCTACATACATGATTTACAAGACGCAAATAATAAATTAATTAATTGGTGTTTTAATAAAAAAATGACTTATTTAATTCAAAAAAATATCGAATTAATTAAAAGTCGAAAAATAATACCAATATGATCCTCTTCAGGACCTCCTCGAAATATGGTTGTCGGATTTTGAGATGACCGCTGCGAATTTTTAAGATTTACCGCGAGTTAGATACATTCTAAAACTGCGGGTTAATCTTTATAATTTTCGAATTGAACTAAGGGCATATTTGACCAAAACAGAAGATTTGGGAGGTTTATGTACTTAAGCCTTCTTCTTCCCCAAACCCGTGGCTAATGTACACCGTTTACACACAACTCCACAATTGGTGGTGCGGCTGCAGCGGCTTGACACGGCTTGGCGGCGCCCGCTCTGGGTGGTGATGGTACCAGCGAAGGCGGCGAGCACGGTGGTGGTAGCAGATGGAGAGCGGCGGAGCAGTGGTGCGGTGGTGGTGACCGGTGGAGCGAAATCCCGATTTGGGCCTTTTTAATCTTATATGTTTTTCTCGAAATTTTTTTAATGGAATTTGTAGAATAAGGTGTTTAGAACATTATCAACTAGGTTAGGATCTCGAGTCGTGGCTATCAATGGTGGAATTTCCTTCGAAAAGGTCCGACTTCCCTTCTTATAATATCGACATTGCAATGTGAATGGAATCAAGAATTGAAGGCGTCATTGAATCGATATTGACGAGAGGATTCAATTCATATTTTAAATTGGGATCGAAGTTTCATACTTTCTCTCCACATCAATTTGTCAAGCCATGAAAATTAGGGTTTTATGAATTTTGACGGATTTCAAGTTAGATTCATCAATAAAACCACGAATTGATTATTTAGTAACGTTTGACATTGAATTTTGGATAAGACTTGTGTTTAATACGCGTTGAATTGAATTAAGGAGGGATGAGTCCACCATTGGAGCTCCTGAGCTTTCTAACGAAGGAAGAAGAAGCAGATGGGTCCGCTGAACCCGTTTCGGTTTTTTTATTTGTGCCGGTTCATCCGGTTCAACAAAACCAAATGCTTGATTTTATATCTACTTACATCCCTATTTATTTAATTTGCTTTTTATTTTTATTATGTCTTACCTTAGGTGTGTGACATAATATAAAAATAAATATATGATAAGATAAAATCATATATATATCATTTTTAATAAATCACAATATGTGTTTTTTTTACTTAAATAATTATTTCAAATCAACTTTTACAATACTTTTCAAACTTTATAATAAATTCATTTTAACCCTTTTAATTATAAAATATGTTAAATATATAAGTTGGGACATAGGACATACTTATTTTTCATAAAGTTATATCACAATAAATATTGAAATAATTCACTTTTCAAATAAAATAATGATTTCCAATCAACCTTTACACTTATAAAATTAATTATTTTGAGATTAATACTAATAATAGTAATGATAATACCAATCCGTTATATATATATATCATAAAGAATTTTGTAAATTCTTTTATTTCAAAATTTTATCCTTATATTTTTATTTAAATTAAAAACAGAAATACCCAAAAATATTTTGGGGTATTTCAGATAATACTCGAATGTTTATGGATAAGGGCGGTGTTGCTGGCTTAGTTGATAAGTGTGTGCCTACTTACCTTGATTTGGTTCGAGAATTTTTAGCTACATATAAGAAGGTTAGTAGTTCTTGCAAGATTCGATTGGGTGGCCATAGTCGCAGGTTGTCTTTTGAGACTACAAGGAGGGTGTTTGGTATTTCTAGAGAGCTGACGCCGAACTAGGCTGATCTTCAGACTACTGAGATGCCCGAGAAACTTTGGCATAGATTGACAGGGTTAGTGATGAACCCAGGGCACGATCTGAACACTACCATAGTTCATCCGATGGTGAGGCTTTGTCATAAGGTTTTAAACAACACTTTCTTTGGTCATGTTGATGGCAGCAAGGTGATGAGATCTACTTGGAGCTACTTTATTTGTTTGTTGCCGGAGCCTTACGTGATTTTTGACTGGTTGGAGCTATTCTTCATGGCTTGTGTATGATGCGCTGAGAGGAGCCCACCAGATTGATATCATCCTCCTAAAGCATGGGAGGCTGATGTCTGTAATTGGTGATGGCTACCACTGATTCTCTAGCAGAGACAGAGCTCACATGATTTATCTTCCTCACCGGGACCTGCCTAATGGTCCCACCACCGCTCATTTGCTACTTCCCATTGAGCATCCATGAGCTCCATTGCCTATTGTCCCGCATCAGCCACTTTAGAAGGAGATTCCTCAACGGAAGGGGTAGGGAGATGACATGGACTATGGCTATCCTCCTCATGAGGAGACTACATATCCGGGCGAGAGCCATTATCCTGGTGTTAGTTGATCTCATGGAGGATTCGGCACTGAGTTTCCATCCCAGGTCTATTTTGAGGGTTTCTCCAGTCCTATTCAGGACGAGTAGCAGATGATTTTCGACAACCAGTGCGGTATGCTTCGCATGTACATGCGGATGGATGAATCCAACGATCGGCAGTTTGCTGCTGTTGATAAGAGGTTCACGTCTGTCGATCAGAGCTTTGGTATTGTCGCTCAGCGATTTGATTCTCTTGACAGCCAACTGGCCGTCCTGCGCAGTTCTCATCCTGAGATGAGAGCTGCTCAGGAGGCCTAGAGGACGGGTTTTGATGATCTTTACTCTATGCTTCATGGATTGCAGCTTCCAGGCTATCCACCACAGCCACCTCTTCAGTGAGCATGTTAGTTTTCTCTTCCCTCACCTCGATTTTATTTGTTTATATTTGTTGTCTTTTATGTTTCATTGAGGACAATCAAAGATTTAAGTGTGGGGGAGGGATTTAGTACATCTAGTTAGGTCATATTTCAATTTTTGCATGCTTTTCATGTTGCATTTCATGTTTCAATTCTAGTTATGTCTTTCAATTCTAGTAACTGGGTCTACGCATGACACCCATGGGTATGATTCGCGCAAAACGGTGTTGAAAACTATCCACTAACAAAAGAAGCTTAATCATTGAGTAACCGGGTTCATTCATGACACCCATGTTTGCAATTCGTGTCAAAAGATGATCAAGTGGACTTCATTCAAGTAAGTTGAGGTGTTGAAAGATGCCAATGTCGAAACAGACCATAGTAAGAAAGAAAGAAAATGAAAAAAACGAAAACAAAAAGAATAAGAAAGCTTGGACATAGGGAGGATAAAATTCACATAGGGGCAAAAGTAAGCTTAAGAAAGAAAAAGAGTGAAATCTAGAGCCAAATTGCTTATTTTATTGCTGTTTCGCAAGTGATGGCATTTCGATTGAGATTTGATTATATTGTGGTCAATTTCTATGAGGTTAGTACATTTTGGATTGAGTGAGAGTTGAACCTAATTGCCTAAACACATCAGACCATGAGTGAAACACATACTTCTTGTGAGGTTGGATGATGTCTACTTCTATGCTTTGATCGCTAAATACATGCTATGATGTTTATTCACTTGATCATATGATCCATTTCATATTGGTGTTGCTTTTGATTAAGGATATTGCATGGATGATGAACTCGTAGGTATATGTTGCTTTTTATTATTCGCTCGAGGACTAGCGAAGCTTAAGTGTGGGGGAGTTTGATAATGCATGTTTCAATATGTATTATAGAGTAGTTTTAGTTGCATTTCATGGTTGTTTGGTTATGTTATAGAGTTAATTTCATATTTGGTTCTTTTGGTTGGAAAGTTCGGAAACTATGCTCTCTCGATGTTTTATGTAGATTCATAGATCCGCCTTGTGGTTAGCTTGGAAGAGTTCTTAATAGAGGGAAGAATAAGAAGAAAAGAAGAGAAAAGAGTGCAAGGAAAGCGAGGGTCGGCAACAAAGCACAAGAACACTGAGTTCTGATGCCGATCGCGCCCACGAGATCACCCTATCACCATGGAGAGATCCCCACGAGAAGAGTATGGTGAAAACCCAGAGTCATGACCACGAGATCCATATCACGGCGGCGAGTTCGTGCAGAGAAGATCAGTTCGAAAGCAAAATTCTATCTTTTCGGAAGGAGATTCGATCCAATCTTTTGAAGACTTATTCCTTAGGGTTTAAGGAAGATATTTTGAGGCTTATTAATTATTATTTTCAGTTTTAATATTTTTAGGATGTTTTATATTATTTTAGGATTATATCCGCATTATCTTTAAGGAAAATATCTAGGTTTGCGGGGCTCTATTCTTTTCTATCAAGGGGAGGCATGAATTAGACATTAGAGAACGCATATTCTTAGACCTAAGAATCTTATTTTACAGTAGTTCATTCATCCATTCAAGTTTGCTTATTTTTCCATCAATTCGAAGGAGATTTAGGTACGCTATGAGTGGCTAAGTTCGTTATTTGTTTCACCTTTGTTTCGGAAACAAGGTTGGTGGTTCGTGAGGCTTAAATTCAGTTGTTTCCTACTGTTATTTTGATTTCCCTTGTGATTATTGATGACATTATTGTGATTCGCGACCATAATATTATCTTGAATTGCTAGGTTTTTGTTCTTTCGTCGTTGAATGAATTATGTAGTAGCATGCTTAGGATTGTGAGAACCTTTGTTTGATCATGACTAAGTAGGTATTTTGACAAATGCCTTAAACATCGGTCACCTGACATACTTGGTGTTATTCATATGCCTAGATTCTTAGGAACTTGTGCTATCTTTATGCTAAATCTTTGTACGTGCTTAGGATGCATAAAGGTGTAATGGATTAATTGTGCTCTTTGTTCTTTAATCTGTTCAAACAAAGATGGAAGGAATGTAAGTTAAAGGAATCATACAACTTGAGTTTATGTCTAGGACCAATTAAGCCAACCAATGTCGATGAAAGCACAGGTAGAACTATTTTCTCCATTGATTTGTTATCAAATCCATCATTCTTATGCTTTGTTATTTCAATTCAAATCTTGATCTTTAGTTCTATTTCCCATATTTACTTGATTATTTCCCACTTTTCAGTAAAGTAGCTTTTAGATTGAATCTTAGATTTCCCCGTGGGTTCAACCCTACACTTATCGCTATACTTAGTTATTTGTGTGGGAATTTCTTTGGCGAGGTTTACACACGACGGTTTGCTTACACACGACGGTTTGCTTCGTACCAAATATGTGCGTCGTTGTGTTGTGCGCCTAATTTTCCATGTTTTATATTGACTTTTATAACGATTTCTGTATGCATTTCATACATTTGGGTTAGAATATTATAGAATCTGTGTAGTTTATGATTATTTTCCAATTATGGAGGTCTACACTAGTTCTTGTTTAATTTCACAGAAATCGGACGTACTTTGGAGCTTAAAGGAAAGTCATGAAGAAACTAAGGATGGTGTAGTTGGAGAAAAGCCCATTTTTCTCCATTCATCATTTTAAATCAAGTTTAGATGTCTTCATGAGAGTTGTATCTCTCGAAAAGATCTTTCCGATGCATACTCATATGCGTCAATCCGACAAACGAGGACTCAGGAAAATGCGTTTCAAGAACGGAGCAAAATGTTGAAAGCTTAAAATTCTACTCGACGTCAAGTACTTTAGTCGATGTCGAGTACATCCAGTCGAATTCAACAAATCAAGCACCAGCAGAGTCACACTCGAGAGGAAGAGAACTACTTGATGTCGAGGAGTTTAGTCGATGTCGAGTACCCATGTCGAGTCCAAAAGGTAGCCGAGCTCGAGTGCAATCTGAGGAGAAGAAGACCGTACTCGATGTCGAGTAATCTGGTCGACGTCGAGTATTATCCAGAAGCAATCCGAGTCAAGATCGAGTGGAGTCCGAGCCTTATGCACTAATTGCAAGTGAAGATATGTGGTATTCTATCAATTGACATGAAGATCTATCAAGACAAAGGAGGATTTATCCACTTTAGTTTATTTCCTCTTAGAGATTTATTTCTTTTATTAAAGTTTTATCTTATGGTTTTAGATAGATAGTTTGAGATATAGATAGGATATTCTTTCCATGGATAGCGGGGATTGAATACTATAAATAAGGCCCTAGGGGCTGGTTTTTATTCATTCGAATTCACACACAATTACATAGATAACAAGTAGAGAGAGAAAGCTTGGCAGAAAGGAAGTTGGAGACGCTAGAGCGGATTTGGCTTTGATCGGTTGTAAGCTTTATTTTATTTAATTAATGCAATTTAATTTCCTTTTATTATTGATGAGTTTTCCTATGATGAAGAGCGAGTAGTCCACCTACTTCTAGGGTTGGGGTGAGCTCGACGATAGCCATGCATGCTTAAGGTAAAGATTCGATATTTATTATGTTTTGATCATCCACTATCTTTGTTATGTTTGTTACCTAATTAATAGAGATTCAGGTTAACCACTTGGATTATAAACATAAAATTGGTAGATACAATTAGGGTTTCTTGAAAGAGTTGTCTAATTGTTGGAAAAGGCAAAAGCTTGATCCTTGATGTGAATTGCATGATTATCTATTTATCTTGCCCTATGCATGTTTGGTTATCGTTGTTGCAAACCCCGGTCTTGGAAATTTTCTTCATATATTATTTATTTCGAAATCTGCAACCCTCGTTATTGTTTATTACGTTCTGCGGTTCTACTCGACATCGACTAACGTTGTCAACATCGACCACTAATTACTCGATCAAGAGATCGATTGTCGTTTGTGTTTCTGCAGGTACTCTAGACGACTGTTCTACTCGACGTCGAGGACTCCTAGTCGACGTCGACTATACCTCGGTCTCCTTTGCTGCTCGAAATCGAGTGTACCAGGCCCCTGTCGACTGCACCCTAGTCGAGGTCGAGTACTGTGAGTTGGTTTCTGGACGTTATTCGTCTGCTATCTAAGAACCGCTGACACGCTTCCTCGAGGATCGATCCTGACTTTCTTTTGCTACAATGGGAGGGAGTCTTGTAATTATTTCTGTGGGCACAGTCTGGTTTGATTTATATTTATATTTATTGAACTCGATTTCCTCCTACAACAAATTGGCGTCGTTGCCGGGGATACAATCATTCGCGTCTTAGGTAGCTATATTTCACGTTTTTCTTTAGTTTTCCTTTGCAGGTGTATGCGTTGTTCTGGTCAACCACCTGTGTTTGACGCCTTAGACAATCTAGAACGCCTTCTACGCATCCATTCAAAGCTAAAGAGAGTCATGGCGAACGCGGAAACACAACCCCATATGATCGAGAGGCTTCAGAGAGAACTAGCAGCCAACAATGCTGCTCTCACCGTTGAGATAGCACGCGCTGAGCGAGATCAGAATAAAGGAGGCAGACTGAGGCTGAGCTCGCCCTATATCCCACCATTGCTAAGGATTACATGCACCCGACTCTGATAGTGCCTGAATCGGCTATTCTAGCCCCTCCTAATGATTTTAAAATTCGCACTGCTTTCCTTTCTGAAATTAAAAAGAATCCTTTTGAAGGAAGATATTATGAATGACCTCTCGTTCATATTACTACTTTTGCTAATATGTGCCAAACTATTGCTGATGGCGCAACCCTTGAATATGTGAGAATGAAAGCTTTTCGTTGATCTCTTGCATGTTCAGCATTGAAGTGGCTGGAAGGACTACGAGTGAAATCCCTCACAACATGGGCATAGGTTAGGAATGCGTTCCTCAACAATTTCTTTCCTCCCACCAAGACAGCGCTCCCTCGACAGAAGACGACAGCTTTCAAACAAAAGTCCGGGGAGCCGCTGGCACGAACATGGGATCAATACAAGGATCTGCTGTGATCCTGCCCTACTTATGGGCAGCCACCATATGTAATTCAGGATATTTTCTACAACTCTCTTGATCTAGCCAACAAGGAGAGGATCAATCAATACACGCAATACGAATACCTCACGCAAACACTAGCAGAGGCGTGGGCATCCATTAAACGACTCGCCAACTTTGACAACACATATGGGGCTCCTGTGACCTACGACGATGACAACAAATATGCTAGGCCAGCTCCGTCCATGCTCATATATGAACCTTCTAAGGAGATTGATCCCGGTGTCAAGGAGCGGTTCTACAAAGATCAGAATCGCAAGCTCCTCAAGCAAGTCAAATTTTTATCTGTTAACCAGCCTTGCATTGAATGCGGCTCATAGCGGCACACTACCCCAGAATTCCCACATACGGAAGGTTCTATCGACCACAATGAAATCAAGGTGCCACTAGGAACCCCCCGCCATATAGAGCTCCAGGACATCCAGAGAGACCAGCGAAAGGACGATCTACAACTCGTCCTCGATGAATAAAGAAGGAATCAAGCGGAACAAAAGCAAGCCAATGGCGCCATCCACTCTCAACTCCAAAACCTCCCCACAAGATTTGGAGAGATGGACATCTAGAAGCGAAACATGGAGACCCAAGTGGGTCAACTCGCGACACAAATCCCAAGGCCATTCGGAAAGCTCCTTGGGCATACAGATCCAAATCCTAAGGGCAGTCTGGACAAGTCGCCGTTGTAAAGTTAAGGAGCGGGCACTAACTACACGAGCCAGAGATCGGAGCAGAGAATGGTAGGACTAAACCTCTACTCGACGCCGACCATTATCTACTTAACGTCGACCACAATCCACTCAACGTCGACCACCCAGCACTGGCCGTCGAACAACCATCACCCGACATTAACCAGAAACTCGACGAGTAGACTTCTGCTCGATAACAGCACTCGATATCGACTACTGTAGTCGATGTCGAGGACACCCCAGCCGACGTCGATCACTCTACACCACCTCCGAAGGATGATTCTACTCTAAAACCAAGGAAGATGCTTCTTTTCCCTTGCAAGGCGCTGATAGATCCCACTGCATGTAAGTTTAAACGCTTTGTTAAGATGCTTCAGGAACTAAACGTCTCAATTCCTTTTACAGAAGCCCTTAAGAAGATGCATGCATACGTCAAGTTCCTCAAGGAGATCCTTTGCAATAAGCGATCAATTACATAAATCGCCAGCGACTGCAAAAGGATGGATTTCCCTAAGAAGAGACCTGACCCTGGTAAGTTCTCTATTACTGTGGGATTTGGACAATATAGATATGAGACACTGTGTGATCTAGGAGCAAGCGTGACCATCTTGCCTTTATCAAACTGGTCAAAAGTAAAGATAGGAGCACTAGAGCCTGTGGATGCCAAGCTATACATGGCAAACAATACAGTGATCATCCCTACAGATATGGTTGATAATGTCCCTGTCCAGGTTGGTAAGTTCTATATTCCCGTAGATAATTTCCTTGTTATAAATATTGCGGAAGATTTTGCTTGCCCTATTATTCTTGATAGACCTTTTCTAGCAACAACAAATGCCAACATCGGTGTTAGGAAGAGATTGCTCACTCTCACAATAGGTAATGAGGTCTTAGAATTCTCTTTCGGACCCCTAAAGGAGGAAGTTCCATGGCTAGAGGTAAAGAGCGTAGGCAAACACGGGGACGAGCAAACAACAACGGAGGAGAGCGCCAAAAATTGACTCGATGTCGACAAGATCTACTCGACATCGATTACCCTACTCGACGTCGACTACCCTGACTCGATGTTGACTTCCTCTAACGAGATCCAAACCTGCCAAAAGCCTAAGTATGGGGTCCCTGTACTCGACGTCGACTACTTGTACTCGACGTCGACTGATGAGGATTTTTTAGTCGCTTTAATCCTATCAAATGTATCCGACTAACCTAACTAATGTAGTTTGGCAAGTACGGGTCGATCCTACAGAGAGTCAACAATTTGTATGCAAGTCAAGTGTGCTAAATAAGAACTAAAGAAACAAAGAGGGGGGATTGTGATGGTTTAAACTAACTAAGAATGCAAAAGTAAGCAAAACAATAAAATAAAACAGATTGAATGAATGAATATGAGAGAATAGCTCAGGTCAATCAAACTCAGCACTCAGATTTTATTCATTGATCATTGAAATCAAACAGATAACTTCCTGTGAATACTTTGTTATGGAAAGACTACATCATTTGAATCCAATTTCTTATCAACTCTAGTTAACAGGACAACCAGACCCTGAAAACCCTAATTATCAAACAATCCTGAAACTATCAAGATTCAGTTCAATAATCGATAAAGACTAAAGGAAATCAACAAAGACAATCGACACGCACAACCAGTTATTGCATCAATTGCAAATCAATTCTCTATACAAATCCCTAAATCAACCAGTTTCAGAGATATATACTTTGTTGCTCAAGAATATAGATAACTCAACAAGTAATTACCTATATCTAGCTATAGATTATCATGAAAAAGCATCAATTGATCAGGCTAATGTAAATTCATGAAAACCCAAAACATTAAGTGCTGAGAATCAATAATATTCAAAGAGGAGTATTCAGAAATAGAAATCTCACAATGAAATTGCAAACCTGAAGCTTCGGTTAATCTCACAATGAAATTGCAAACATTTAGTTGTTCAGGCTTGAAGAGAAAACCTCAAAACCTCATTCGACGTCTAATGAATTCCGTCCCCAAAACCTACTTCTTAACCTAATTTTCTCTTCCTAATAATAACAAGTCCAAAATAACCACAAAGGCCCAAAATGCCACAAGGAAAATAGGCCCACGTCCAAACCAACAACAACTTGGTCTCGGCTCACACAACTCGGGTGAGTTCTTTTTGTCCTGGGGCTAATTCTTTTTCTGCAGCCATGTTGAAGTCCCTATTTCGCTGTTTGGAGGCTGAATTTGGAAAAGTCGTAAACACAAAAGTTGTAGGTCTTCGAATCCTCTTTCCAACAAGTATAAGTACACGCCCCAATCCGATAAATACAACTTTCGAACGACTTATTTTAGTGCAACGTCGCCAGCTTGGACAACTCCAATCAATTCTTCATGCTTATTAGTCTCTTGCTCGATGTTAGGTCATTCCTAGAGCTGGCAAGAATTGACCCGACCCGAAAAAACCGATCCGTCTGATCTGAAACCGACCCGATCGATATATGATAAGAAAGAAAAATTGATGATCTCCGAGACTGATCCGATTTAGGTCGAAACCTTAAAAAAAACCCGAATTTGTGATGTACCCGAATCCGATTATAACCGAATGAATCATGTCGACATTAACCTGAAATCGAAAGAGGTCAAACCCGATCAAATCCGAAACCTGAAATAACCCGAACCCGACTGTATCTGAAATCCGAAATAACCCGAACCCGATTAGAATTCTCCTTGTTTTGTTTGTATCCGTATTAACATATTATTAGCTTAGTTTGTGTGGGAATCGTGGGGGTAATGTTGTTAACTTGTTAGTTACTACTTAATTGGCACGGTTGATGATTTTTTGTACAAGTTATGTTTTTCAGTGTTTGACCTTCACTTTTTTTTAATAACAAAAAGGTTATTTCTATATTTTAAAATAAAATAATTTTTTTTTTGGTGAACTTAAAATAAAATAATTAGTTGTTCCATTATCGGAAGATACTTATAAAAAAAATGTTATGTAAATATATTTAAATGAATTATATACTACGTATAATAAAAGAGAAGACGTCTGTGGTATGTGTCGACTTCTATTTAATTGTATTTTTTTTAACCAATTACATTTTTTCCCATTAATAAATACAATATAACAATATATACTCAAGATAAGATTTACTAAATTTTTTTTATCCAATTTCCCTTAATTAATATAAAAATATATGCTTCGGATAAGATTTTACCCAATTTAGTTAGATAACGATATAGTTTTTAGAAGGTTAATATTATTTAGAAGATATGTCTAATTTTTTTTAGGGGCATTTTGCAAAATAGCCACGAAATATGACCCATTTTGCGAAATAGCCGCGTTTTGGGAAAATTTTGAGAAATAACCTCAATATAAACCTTCTTACGCGCTCCTACGCGCTCTCTCTCCCGTCCTATCCGCGAGCTCCTCCTTCCCCCGTCCATCTTCCCGCATCTCCGGTGAGCGATTCCTGAATCCGGCTCCTCCTTCCATCTTCCTCCATTTGCGTCCATCCCGGAGCAAGGGAGGCCGAGAGCGAGGAGCGAGCGAGATCGAGGGAGCGTAGCGCCGGATCCGCTGTTTGGTGGCGAAATCGAGGGAGCGAGGGAGCACTGGAGGGAGCAAGGTTCTCGACTCTCTCGATCTCTCCGGCCGCTCCTCGAGCTCGCTCGCCCTCTCAATCTCTCGCCCTCGCTCGTCGCAGGATCTGGTGGCGAAGCTTCGTCGTCGTCGGATCTCGCATTCTCCAGATCGCCGTCGTTCTTGCTTTCGGATTCAATTTGAAGAACTGGAATGGATCTCGCATCCTCCGATTGTTCTTCCAGGTCTGAATTCAATTCGATTAATTGATTCGACAAATCAATTGAATCAAAATCAATTAATTCGAAGCCGATCTGAAGCTGGTGGATCAATTGGAGTTGCGACATCGTGAGCGAGCGAGGCGGAGCGATTGAGGTTGAGCGAGCGAGCGAGGGACTAGAGGTTTTAGATCCGGACGAAGCGAGGTCGAGCCGCCGGAGATCCGACAAGGGACTGGAGGTTTCCGAGGTCGAGCGGTCGCGGTTCCTGGCAGAGCGAGGAGCCAGTACACAAAGGCGGGCGCACCTAGTCCAGCGACGGAAGGAAGAAGAAAGACTTTTGTGTTAAATTACAAAAATCACCCTACAAATATGAGAAATTAAAAAAACTAACTATATTTTATTACGTGATCCGTAATCTATATTTTTATTTTTATTTTTGCACAACAAAATGTTATATTTGCACTACATACGATTATATTTGCCCAATTTACGGTTATATTTGCACGACAAAATGTTAAAAAAAATAAAAAAAATAAAACTAGACTTGCTTCAATTTATTCTGAATCGCTTACAGTTTATTGAGAAAGTATGAAATTATATTGAGATAAAATAAGATCATGTTTAGTATAAATTCACAAGTCTCGATTGTTGTGCAAAAATAACATATAGTTGAGCAAAAATAAGATGATGTTGAACAAAATTTCACCAATCCCCCATGTAGTGCAATTATTGTCTATTGATGAGCAACCCTTAAAACAAAGTCGTGCAACTCTTACAACAGAGTCGTGCAACTCTTAAAACAGAGTCGTACAACTCTTAAAACAGAGTCGTGCAACTCTTACAACGAGGTCGTGAAACTCTTAAAACAGAGTCGTGCAACTCTTACAACGGGGTTGTGCAACTCTTAAAACAGAGTCGTGCAACTCTTAAAACAGAGTCGTGCAACCTCTTAAAGATAATGTTGATCAAATTTCCACCAATCTCCCCATGTTGTGCAATTTTACTCTATTGATGAGCAAAAATAAGACCGTGTTGTGCAATAATCTATTAAAAATGTATAAAATGATATTGACAAAAAACAAGATTATGAGGAGACACAATTTCACAAGTCTCGATTGTTGTGCAAAAATAAAGAATTGTTGAGCAAAAAAAAAAGATCATGTTGTGCAATAATTCATTGAGAACGTATGAAATTATATTGAGAGAAAATAAGATCATGTTGAGAACAATTTCACAAAGTCTCGATTATTGTGCAAAAATAACCTGCCAAGTATCTAACAACGAATTTGTCGATGTTAACCCCACTAAAATCGACAGAAACGCCACCATGCATCATCTTAAGCTTATCCAAGCACTCAATCAACTTTTAAAACAAGAGTCGTGTGTAAAGGCCCGGATTTTAGACAATAAATTTCAATAAATAATATAAATGGATTTAAGTCGAAAAAAAAATATAAGATAAAATAAAATAAAAATTCGGATATTTGACAAATCTTTGGAGTCGAGTCAGGATAAGATCGAATGAGCGGGTTCGGGATTTAATTTTTGAACAACTAAAAGTTTGGGATCTCACTCACCTTGTCCTCTTCCTCATCCTCCTTTGTCTCCTTCATATGCATCCGATCCAACAGGCAACAACTCATCTCTCATTTTGGCATCTTCCTCCTGCAGTGACCCTCCCCCATCTCTCTCCCTCTACTTTTCCTTTTCACCTTTTGGGGCAAAAAGTCAAGGAACCTACTCCCTTGAACCTCTCTCTGTTCACCCTTCATTCTTTTCAATTTCAAACCCAAACAACCCATTTCCATCTTCAAAAAAAAAAATCAGATTCTTTGACAACTTTCTCGCCCACACATAATCCAGACAAACCCTTACCCACACCTTCTTCATTGTGAGATTCAATGAGAGGAGAGGAACCTCCTTCCTCCTTGTTTATTATCGTTGGCACTCACCTCACCACTCTCCCGCCACCCTTCCGCCAACACCACAGCTCCAAGCATCCAGGCGCTGTCCGAGCCGGCCGCAGCTCCTTCTTCCTCCTCCTTCTTCTTCCGACACCCAGCAACCACCTCTTCCATCACTTTTCCCTCGACGTCCCAACAGTAGCAGCTCTCCCCGACGATCGCCAAGAGCCGCCGCCGCCAGCCCTCGTTTCCTCTGTTTTCCGATCCGAGGCCGGCCAATATCGCTTCAAAGTCGAGCCCCGTCGGAGCCACGTTGTGCCGGCGCTGATCCACCTCCGGCGAAGCTCATCGGTTTCCATGGACGTTTTCCGGTGAGTTCGAAAAACCTCGGTGAGAGCCTCTCCCTCTCTTTTCTTTGCTCGATTCCATGTCCTTCGGTGTCGAATAGATGGGTCTGGGAAATCGAAGTCGCCGGCGGCCTAGTCCTCTTTCTCTCCTTCCCCCGTTTTTCCGCCGGAGGTCTGGACTTCGTCTTCTTTCTTTTCTCCCGCTTTCGTCCGTCAGTGTGCCGAGGGGTCTGTTCATCAGATTGGGAAGGAGATGGAGTCTAGTGGGCCTAATTTCCGGGTTTGGGAAATGGTTGGGCTCGGATCCGGATTTCACAAGCGGGTTATATCATTTTGTTGATGGGTGTTCTGTTGGGAAGGGCTCAGATCAGATTTGGGCTTCAGAGTTGGGTGTGGGCCGGGTCCTTCCTTTTCTTTCACTTTTGGTCCGGGCTTCTTTTGGGCTGCTGATCCCCTTTGAGTTGTGGGTTTGAGTGTTGTCTTAAAGTATATGTCACGTGTTATATTATTGTTATATGGTATGATTTGTATTAAATTATATTTTATTGTGATATATTATTATTCTGAGTTTTGGGTAATAAATATAATTTCTGATAATGTTATATATATTGATGATAAATTATTTGAAAGAGATTTTCCAGTTTTGGAATTATCTCCTTAAGGATTGTTGTCTTGAAAACCAAAATGCCGGAATTAGTTCTATTAGAAAATTGGTTTAAATGTTTAACGTTGGGATTCCTTGTTTTGGTTTGATAATGTTAATTTTGGGAAAGAAGTTTGAAAGGTGTTGTTGGTATGATTTTATCAATGGGTTTTGGTTTGATCGTATCGGAAAGGTTTTGGAAAAACGGTTTTACTATCGGTTGGTTTTGAACATGTTGAGAACTTGGAGATTGTGTGTATGAAAGATGAACCGATAGCTTATGGAAATGGCTGGATGATAGGTGTATTGCTTTTGGATTGCTTTGGACTTGCAATTGGGCCCTTGCTTGTGTTATCTTGCTGTTCTGCACTTTCAGGTAAGTCTCTTCGGAGCTTACTCAGATTGAATGGAGCTATTCCCTGCTTTAGGTGCATGATATACTAGGTGCTTGCATTCATGATCAGCATGCCATGTAGTACCATGCTAGGTTGCATCGATCGTTGAGCATTCTATTTCTTTGTGCGTATGTAAACAGAACGACCGTTATCTGTGATAGTCCTAGAGTCTTTGCTAGGGTCATAGGGTAGCCCAGCCTCATCGGGTACCCTGAGTCAATCGAGTACTTCCTTATATTATGATATGCCTGCGGGCTTTATTGTGGAGCGGGTTAGGCATGCGTGCCGCCCTATTATGAATGAATGCATTCACGAGCTGGCCAGTCTCCGCCTGTCGGAAGGGGTGGAGGTAGAAGAGGGATATGCCACTTGGCATTGTCTTGGGCCCTTTACAGTATTTCTGCACATTATTATGAACTAGGAGCATGCTAGTGTGTTTGAATTTCGTACTGCATTAGAGCATCTTTATTAGGTATAGCGTATATGTGTGCTTATGGTTGGGATGCAGAGTTAAGTGGGCATCGATCTGATCCCGCCCCAAATCAATATTTTTAGGAATTATTTATGTTCATCCTATCGGTGCTGTTTGCTTATTGCGCGGGTCATTTTTGTCGGCGGAGAGTGAGCGCTGGAGTTATAGACTTCACCAGACTCTGATTATATTGTTTTGGATTTATACTTTTGACTCCGTTTTGACCCGGCTCCGCCGTGGCACTTGTATCTGTACTTTACTTCCGCTCTACTTCCGTTTGAAATGGTTTCCGCGACATAGTCTTAGGACAGGTTAAGGGTACCCAACGGCCCTTCGAGGTTTTAGGGTTTGAAATCCCTCTTTCTACAAATCTTAAAATGAGTTTGAAACCTTGACCCGTACCTGGATTGCAAGATCCGAACAAGGGGTTTTATCCCTTGAAACGTAACCCAGAAATTATAATTCTGGGCCGTTACAAAGATGGTATCAGAGCTGAGGTTGTGCAATTCAGGTACAAAAGGGTCGAGTGTATGTTTTGGGAAAACCGCCCATGAATTTCAAATGATTTGAAAGTGTTTTAAAGGGGCAAAATGAACTTAAGATGCCTAACTGGAATTGGACTAAGTAATGAACTTGACTTGTAATAAAAGAGGAAAACCGACCTAAAAGGGGACGCGAGTGGGTAGTAAAGGCGCTAGACCACCCTTATTGGGTGTAGTTGGGAATGGTAGGCAAAATATTAGCTTGTTATTTACAGATGGGTCTGGAAGACTCCAAGGAGGTCATTATGAGTGTCACTAACTGATTCTGTGTTGAGTGCTTGCTATGCTAGATATCTGATTGGTATGCCTGACTATTAAATGTGTATTGACTGATCCTTGAAAACGGAATAGTGGGAGTACCCTTGTTTCTGTATGGTCAACCCAGTTATGTGTGATAGCCCGTTCCACGTTGCTAAACCCTTGAGGACCTTATCGAGTCTTTCTCCCGGATGTCAGTGTCTTCCACGGGGAAAATCGGGTTGGTAAACACATTGTGTCGGAATCATGTATGGATGTGAAGGTTGTCTGAGCGAATATTGGAAGGTGGTTCCTTATGTCCCTTTAAGTCGAAGTAAGGTGTTTCTGGGCTGTATTCCTTGATTCTTGTGACGATCAACCCGTGTCTTCTTGCCACAAAGAGTCATACCAGAGTCCCACGGGAAAGAGGGGTGAGAAGTCAGTCGGAAAAACTCAATGGTTGCCCTTAGGGATCCCTGTTCGGTTGTAATGGTGACTCTCTCTAAACTATATGACATGATCTTATAGCCTCCTGCATATACCTTGCGAATGACCATTAGTACAGACTGCTCATGCTATTACATATGTGATTGCTTAGATTGCTTCAGTCTCGTGTTGTGTTTGGCCTTCTATCATGATTGCAGGTCCTTATAGCATGTTTACTTGGCCTATTGATCGTATGATTGATTGGAAGCATAAACCACATGATATGAACCTATATGCTTTTTGTCTTCGCCTGGGTTAGGTCCATGATAGTGTGATAAACTCTCCTCTGTGCAATTCCCTGGAAATGATCTCCTTAGCATGCTAGATGATGATGTGTCGATGCTCCTTATTCCTTTTGTGACAAGAATCTATCGCATGCCCATCCATTTTGTATTCGTCAAATTGAATAGTGCTGATGATTTTGCAAGTTGATATTGTTGTGTGTTACTTGTGTTGAATGGAGAAATGTGGTATAATTGAGTCTTGACAAATGCATGTTTCATCCCAGTATGTGTTGATCTGCACTCATGCCCCGTATCCTAATCCTATTGCCCATTACTTAAACTCGTATTATGCATCGATTAACTCTTCTCATGCTTCTATGTCGTGGAATATAATTGAGTGAGTTCTTACTCGTCGTCATGAGTAGTTACATGCATCTATCGTACGTCATATTGAGCTTTTAGCATCATGTATAGTCATCGGTTGTGACTTGTGCGAACTTGTATCTTGTCTACGTTGTTGCCGATTCTCTCTCGAGCTAGGTTCCTGATAGTGTGGTTCTTCCCTCTTTCTGTCACCATAACATGTCTTACTCATGCAAGATAATTGATGTTGAATTCGATGATTGACTGCCTTTCGTAATGGTTAATCATAGCATGCCTACATGTTATCACTCGATAGTGTTTCCCTATTACGTTATGAATTCCTCTTGTGCTGGCATAGATGTATGATTTGGCACCTCGCATGATCACACACCACGTTGTATTATTTCGCATATCCATGACGAATGAATGTTGGAATGAATTTAGTCGAGTTACCTTGATTGTGGTCACGAGTCGATAAGTGCTAGTAGTGTCTGGTAGGGCTTATGATTTCCAATATAACTAACTAAAAGGATCACTTGTTGCACTTGTTCTATGATGTGATGACTATTGTACTATATATGTGCCCTATGATGGTTCGCTCTTAACATGATTATAAAATGTCGCCAATGATGCCCTCCTTGTTATTCTGATGATGCCTCATGTTTCGTGAATATTATGTTGAGCTCCTCTTAATGACTCTTGACTATGCTTGTATTACATCATGTATCGCTAGTATCGTGTGGGACCTATGATATCTAAATGTATCTCGTCATATGATTACGTGCCATGATTGACCTGTTATATGGTCATTGTGTTAGATGAGGTAGTTACTATGTTGCTATTATATGTTCTCGTATGATGCATACACCAAGCTCGTGCATTGTTCATATATGTGATAATTGTGATGCTCAATAAATCCCGCGTATCCTGTTTAAAGTTGCTGAGAATATCTGTTTCCATGGAATCACATACTACTAGTTTATCTCGCATGCATTCGTGTAGGACTTGATTGTGTCTTTTGGAATGAATACGCATGTTCTTTTCCCTTGAGATAGGTACATGTTAGCGTGGGTTAGTGAAATTGATATGCTCCATGATGAATTCGTGTTACTTGTCGCGATTATAACCTAATAGACTTCCATAAGGGCATCGTTGCTATTCTCGGGTCAGAGTCTTGTCTCCAGTCTTGTCATCCTTTTAGCCTTGGCCTGTATTTCCGAAGTGAACATTGGGTTTCTTGTCCCTGTCACTCCCCTATCTCTGCTAACTTAGACTCCTCTGCGATACTTGGACGAACGACCGCGTGAAAAAGGAAACAAGAAGTTAGTTAGCGATGGAGCAACGCAAAGAAAGTGTGGGCCCATAACCCACGGGCCTCAAGATCTATGATGTCGGCGAGACGAGCACGCATCGAGAATCACGGTTACTGTGTACGATATGACTTGCAAGCGGGATTGTTCTCCGTTCGAATTGCTAACCCTTTTGAACTTGTTGACAATGATATTGCACTAACCTGACGATGAGATTTATGTGTTGATGTGCTGACTTGATAATGATCGTTGCCTGATTGCCTGTTGTCTATGATGATATGATTTGATGACTTATAGATCTCATGTACCATGATGTCTTGGCGTGTTGCTACTCTAAGTTTCTAAGCATGATTGAATTCCTTTGCCTGTAAAATGTGGACTACATATGTTGAGAAGCATGAATGGTATCGGATAAGTTTATAATGCAACATGTTAGCTTGACTTCATTATGTTCATTTATGATGTTTGCGATGATTATCGAGCATGATGGTAAACTGAGACTTGTTGAACCCATGATTTTATGTTTATAAATGCTAGTTGGCATGATGTAGACCTTATGTTTGATGATTTTAATTATTGCTTCTTCCTTAAACCTGTGGGCGAGGTCGTTGGTAGCGTGATAGAAGAGTGGTGAAAGATCTTGAGTTGTTAGGATGATCGGGGATGTTATGAGATAAGTCACAAGAGAGAGATGTTGGTTTAGGTAAGACTGAGTGAGATTTAGGAATTTTGCAAGGCATGATGCTGGTGATATCTTGGGAAGTGTAAGAAATGGCCGTAAGAGAAGTGAGGATATAGTATGAGAGGGTACTCGGGTGTGAAGTTAGAGATAGGAGTTGGGTTCTTAGAGGTGGATGGCGTGTGGGAGTGCTTGATGGGATGTGGGGCGAGATTTGAGCATCGAGATGAATTGAGATTTCTTTGGAGAATTTTTTGTTTGAGTTGACGTCGGCGAGTCTAGAAGAGGATTAATCTTGGCTTGAGAGTGGAGATTGGTGAGTGAGGATTGTGTTTTATTTTGACTGGTATGATGTGAGGAATTTTCTTGATGATGTGATTTATTTATATTTGCTGGCATGACGTTAGATAATAACCATGATGCATCTGATAGGGAATGATATTACCTGTTGTTATGCAATACTGAAATCTAGTTGGTAGTGACAAATGTTATCATGATATATTGCTGCTCTGCTATGTTGTTTTAGAAGCATGATAGGATGTGTTGTGATATGATACATGAGATAATGATGTTGTATTATATGGTTGACAAGCATGACTACTGAGATGTTAAATGATGAGTATGACTTGGAATGTGAATATGATTTGTATATGTATATGAGATAATGGTGCATGATTACTAAATGATCGTTATATGACATTGTGATGAGTAAGATGATTTCTAGAAGAGCATGTTGACATTTTGATGGTGATATACTTCTTGATCTTCCCTTCTTATTGAATCTTAATGGCATGACCTTGACTGTATTGATGTGTTGATAAGTAGTTTTGTTCCGTTGACTTATGATGAAATTTCGCTATGGCTAACTTTGCAAGTACCAATGATTGACGTGATAAAAATGTTATGCTAATGCTAGATAGAAATGGATAGGATGACTGTGTGAATTTATGCGTTAAATGATATCCCTTGCTGTGACTGACCCTACTATGATTGCGATGCTGATATGCGATAGTGAGATATCCCTTATGACTTTTGGTGTGAAATCGAGCCATGTGTTATGATGTTGGCATATTGTTGAGATGTGTATCATGGCCTTTAGCATGGCGTGGAGATATTGATGTGACCTTGTGACACCGTGTTGGCATATGTTTGAGACTTGTTGTATGATGTACTAGTTGAAGATTGGTTGGTTATGTGGTTATGCATTTCTTATAGCTTGTGGTTCTTGCGTGGATTGAGATTGATAGATTGATTTGATTTTGGAAACTAGGAAGAGAATATGGGATTAGCCCTTAGAGGTGGATGGTTCCACCTCCGTGCTTCTGAAATTGATTGATGGTTATGCGAGGAACTAATCTGGTGGTTGGAAGATTTTGACGAAATCTTGATTTGAAATTATTTGACTTGTTTTGGTGTAAGGTTGCTTGATTAGACGTCTTATTTGAAGATTTTGAACGATTTTGAAAAAGGACCAACTTTGATTGTAAAAGAATGAACAATATCGAGAACTTTGAGGCTAATCTTTATTTTCAATTGCGGAATCCCTTCAGAAACCTTTCAAACCCGGGCAACTCTATGATGCTTCACGAAGTGGATACAATCATTTTATGAGGGCGCTTGTAGGGTGCTTGCTAAGACCTAGTGATGACATTGTAGAACTTTTAGAGTTGTGATACTTCTGAAAAGTCGAAGCAAGGATGTGATAGGGGCGCTTATTGCATACTTGTTAAGGCCAATTGGAGATGTCACGACCGTGACTAGGATGTTGTGAGAATTTCGGAAGACGCAACCGAGATAATTACAAGATCTTTGGGCATGGTCCTTGGACTCATCAATTTCAAACTTCATCCCCTACTTTATTTTGGTTTTAGTCTCGGGGACGAGACTTGTTTTTAGAGGTGGATGATGTAAAGGCCCGGATTTTAGACAATAAATTTCAATAAATAATATAAATGGATTTAAGTCGAAAAAAAAATATAAGATAAAATAAAATAAAAATTCGGATATTTGACAAATCTTTGGAGTCGAGTCAGGATAAGATCGAATGAGCGGGTTCGGGATTTAATTTTTGAACAACTAAAAGTTTGGGATCTCACTCACCTTGTCCTCTTCCTCATCCTCCTTTGTCTCCTTCATATGCATCCGAACCAGCAGGCAACAACTCATCTCTCATTTTGGCATCTTCCTCCTGCAGTGACCCTCCCCCATCTCTCTCCCTCTACTTTTCCTTTTCACCTTTTGGGGCAAAAAGTCAAGGAACCTACTCCCTTGAACCTCTCTCTGTTCACCCTTCATTCTTTTCAATTTCAAACCCAAACAACCCATTTCCATCTTCAAAAAAAAAAAATCAGATTCTTTGACAACTTCCTCGCCCACACATAATCCAGACAAACCCTTACCCACACCTTCTTCATTGTGAGATTCACTGAGAGGAGAGGAACCTCCTTCCTCCTTGTTTATTATCGTTGGCACTCACCTCACCACTCTCCCGCCACCCTTCCGCCAACACCACAGCTCCAAGCATCCAGGCGCTGTCCGAGCCGGCCGCAGCTCCTTCTTCCTCCTCCTTCTTCTTCCGACACCCAGCAACCACCTCTTCCATCACTTTTCCCTCGACGTCCCAACAGTAGCAGCTCTCCCCGACGATCGCCAAGAGCCGCCGCCGCCAGCCCTCGTTTCCTCTGTTTTCCGATCCGAGGCCGGCCAATATCGCTTCAAAGTCGAGCCCCGTCGGAGCCACGTTGTGCCGGCGCTGATCCACCTCCGGCGAAGCTCATCGGTTTCCATGGACGTTTTCCGGCGAGTTCGAAAAACCTTGGTGAGAGCCTCTCCCTCTCTTTTCTTTGCTCGATTCCATGTCCTTCGGTGTCGAATAGATGGGTCTGGGAAATCGAAGTCGCCGGCGGCCTAGTCCTCTTTCTCTCCTTCCCCCGTTTTTCCGTCGGAGGTCTGGACTTCGTCTTCTTTCTTTTCTCCCGCTTTCGTCCGTCAGTGTGCCGAGGGGTCTGTTCATCAGATTGGGAAGGAGATGGAGTCTAGTGGGCCTAATTTCCGGGTCTGGGAAATGGTTGGGCTCGGATCCGGATTTCACAAGCGGGTTATATCATTTTGTTGATGGGTTTTCTGTTGGGAAGGGCTCAGATCAGATTTGGGCTTCAGAGTTGGGTATGGGCCGGGTCCTTCCTTTTCTTTCACTTTTGGTCCGGGCTTCTTTTGGGCTGCTGATCCCCTTTGAGTTGTGGGTTTGAGTGTTGTCTTAAAGTATATGTCACGTGTTATATTATTGTTATATGGTATGATTTGTATTAAATTATATTTTATTGTGATATATTATTATTCTCAGTTTTGGGTAATAAATATAATTTCTGATAATGTTATATATATTGATGATAAATTATTTGAAAGAGATTTTCCAGTTTTGGAATTACCTCCTTAAGGATTGTTGTCTTGAAAACCAAAATGCCGGAATTAGTTCTATTAGAAAATTGGTTTAAATGTTTAACGTTGGGATTCCTTGTTTTGGTTTGATAATGTTAATTTTGGGAAAGAAGTTTGAAAGGTGTTGTTGGTATGATTTTATCAATGGGTTTTGGTTTGATCGTATCGGAAAGGTTTTGGAAAAACGGTTTTACTATCGGTTGGTTTTGAACATGTTGAGAACTTGGAGATTGTGTGTATGAAAGATGAACCGATAGCTTATGGAAATGGCTGGATGATAGGTGTATTGCTTTTGGATTGCTTTGGACTTGCATTTGGGCCCTTGCTTGTGTTATCTTGATGTTCTGCACTTTCAGGTAAGTCTCTTCGGAGCTTACTCAGATTGAATAGAGCTATTCCCTGCTTTAGGTGCATGATATACTAGGTGCTTGCATTCATGATCAGCATGCCATGTAGTACCATGCTAGGTTGCATCGATCGTTGAGCATTCTATTTCTTTGTGCGTATGTAAACAGGACGGCCGTTATCTGTGATAGTCCTAGAGTCTTTGCTAGGGTCATAGGGTAGCCCAGCCTCATCGGGTACCCTGAGTCAATCGAGTACTTCCTTTATACTTTTGACTCCGTTTTGACCCGGCTCCGCCGTGGCACTTGTATCTGTACTTTACTTCCGCTCTACTTCCGTTTGAAATGGTTTCCGCGACATAGTCTTAGGACATGTTAAGGGTACCCAACGGCCCTTCGAGGTTTTAGGGTTTGAAATCCCTCTTTCTACAAATCTTAAAATGAGTTTGAAACCTCGACCCGTACCTGGATTGCAAGATCCGAACAAGGGGTTTTATCCCTTGAAACGTAACCCAGAAATTATAATTCTGGGCCGTTACATCGTGCAACTCTTAAAACAGAGGTGTGCAACTCTTACAACAGAGGCGTGCAACTCTTACAACAGAGTCGTGCAACTCTTACATCGTATGTTGTGTAAAATATAATTTTTTTCGTTTCAGAACTTTTTGTTTTGCACAAATAACTTTACGTTGTGCAGATATATGGACTGATCGAGTCGCAATCGACGAGCGACGAGATTCACATTCAGATCGTAGTCTCTCTCCCATTCAGATCGCGGTCCGGAAAACAGATCGTGAGCGATGCATGAGTTTTTTTTTTAATTTTTAATTTTTAATTTTATTTTATTTAACATTTTGTCGTGCAAATATAATAGTACGTTGTGAAAATTTAACCGTAAGTTGTGCAAATATGACATTTTATTGTGCAAAATATAATATTTTTTTCCACTTTTTTTTCGTTTCAGAACTTTTTGTTGTGCAAAAATAACTTTACGTTGCACAAATATAACAATTTGTTGTGCAAATATAACTTTATTTTGTGCAAATGTAAAAATAAAAATATAGTAGATGTGAATCACATAATAAAATATATATATTTTTTTGTAATTCCCATATTTATGGGGTAAGTTTTGTAATTTAACAAAACTTATTCTCCCTCCCCGATTCCAACGCTCGCCAAATCTAATGGATCCGCACCCGCCCTCGCAATGCCTCCGGCTCCGCCTCCGGCTTCGCTCGCAAGCTCCGGCCTCCTTCACTCCGGCCTCACTCGCTCGCCATAGATCTGACGGCCAAGCCATAGATCTGGCCGGATCTGTAACCGCCTCGCCGGAGATAGTGCGCTTGCTCCCTCGCTCTCGCTCGCTTTGGCCTCTGCTCCGGCCTCGCTCCGGCCACTCGACTCGACTCGCTTGATCGCTCTCCGCCTCCGCCACCGCCACCGGCCGCTCGCTCGACCTCCGAGTTCGCTCCTCCTCCGTCCATGGCGGCTCCTCCTCCGAATTTTCAGATATGGCGGAGAGAGAGATTGGAGAGAGAGAGAGAGAGAGATTGGAGAGAGAGAGATTGGATTCTCAGAAAAAAAAAATTAGAATTAGTATATATATGGGACATCTTGCTAAATTGTCCAAACCCGTGACTATTTTGCAAATACGTCCATATAAAGTGCCTGTTTTGCAAATTCTTTCTTTTTTTTTTATCCAACTCCACTTAATTAATATTTTACGGTTTTACCAAAAATTTTTAGATATCGATATATTTTTACAAAAGTTTACCCATGTTTGTAAAATATGTATATATTATATCTTTTTTATTGGTAGTCAATTAAACATATTGATAGAAATTAATTAGTTAAATGGGTATTAATAAAAAAATTATTGAAAATTAAAAAATAAAATAATATATATAGTATAGTGGTAGGTAGAGTTAATGTTTAATTACAACTTTACAAGTTACTTTATATATTTCTTTAATATCAAATGAATTAATATTACAAAAACCGCACAAAAGTACGGGTGCTTAACTAGTTACATATTAAAAGGAACATATAATATTCAACCTATTTCCATTTCTTCAATTACGCATTGAGAATATTTATTAAAATCATCAATAACTAGTAAAAGTGTTTCATGTCAATAAAAGCTAACTAAATGTATATTTAAAAATAAAATCATACTATTGGTCACTTATTCTGATCTAAAAGTATAATACTATGCGGTCTATTATTAGGTTCTTGGAATATAAAATATGTGATTTAGTTTTCAAAATGAAGTTATTTTTTTTAAATTTATTACGTCTTAATTACCTACTGTTGTTTTCATATTATTTAATGAAAATGCATGAATGATTTCTTACTACGGGATTCTCATATTCTCTATAAAATTTTATTTTATCTCAATAGTGTTTATTGAATAGAAATTAGGCAAAACTGATAAAAAAAAAAGAATAGAAATTAGCCAAAAGCAATATATATAAAACATGGTAGCAAGTGAGGGAATTTTCAAATATCCATAAAGGCATTTCAATTATAAGCTAATGAAATTAAATATGATATAAGATCAATAAACGCATTATGAAATCTTAAATTCTCTTCAATTTCCATTCCCCCCTAACCCGAGCATGTGCAATTCCAAGATTGAAAATTTGAAACTTTGCAATAGTCTATATTCTAAAATTTGAATATTGGAATTGCATGATTTTGATGAGGTTATATTTATATATATAAAAGCATACAACTTATATTAATTTCTTAATTCCAAAAATATAATAAGATGAAAGAGTACAATTTCAAATCACGAGAGTGTTAATAATTTAGGATTTAAAATTTTAAGATCATGAAGGCAAATAATTTATTCGATCATGGTCAAATACTCAAATTATAAAACTTTTGAGGAAGGGAGAAGGCTAAAAAAGGAAAATAATGAATGTTTACAAAAGATAAAATCATAATATCTATATCTATATTTATATAAAAGAACTTAATTTTGGTGTCATGTATCCTCTCTTCAATTATATAAAGTGTTATTTATGACAATATATTTTTACAATATCATTTCATATTATATTAATATTCTTTAAAAAAATCTAATTTTTCTTTCCGGCTCGAGCTCAAGCACCCTTACATGGTTAATTACTACCGTCACCCTGCCTAGTAAATAAATGACGATCGAGCTTTAGTTTTAGTTTTTGTTTATTTTATAAAGATAAATATCTCATGATTTTACAAATGAAAAACAAAACATCTCTAGAAATGCGATTTGAAAAATATAATTAGAATCTTATATATTCATTAAAAAAAAGTGATTCATATTAAAATTTTGGGTATTAATTTTCAAGAAATCTATATATATTCATCTGAATAATTGATTCATTTGAAATATAATCAAACCAAAATAGACAAAGTCAAAATCTGAATGAACCAAAACTCAATTCATTAGACCGAATGAAGTTGAAATTTAGTAATTAAATCAAAACCCGATTCATTCGACCCGATCACCCCAAAATCCGATTAATCCGAAACCCGAATATGTCAATATTTGTTTCAACCCGAACTCAATCATGTGTAATTCCGATTCAATCAAAACCCAACTCCACCGACCCGATTTTTTCGAAACCCGATTAAGTTAAAACCCGATTAAGCCGAAACCCGATTTAACTTACTCAGTTACTTTTCGATAATCCGATTTTATCCAATCCAATCAAATCCCGAATTGACCCGACCCGATCCGATATAACCCAAACTTCAGTCAATCCGATATGAATTCGAGTTCGAAACAACCCGAAACCGAAATGTCCGACCGAGGCCGATCCGACTTGCCCGATTGCCAGCTCTAGTCATTCCCATGTCATCAATTGGCTCCATCAATGCCTGAAAGTATGTGCAAACATATGTAGATTCCGACTCACTATATAATTAACTAAAATATGAAAACTACTTTAATTCATGCACTTTATTATATCTAAATCTATCTAAATGCAATATGTTAACACTACCTAAATGCGTCTTATCATCGACTAACCTTCCGCCCGAAGATTGCTATTTTGGGCACGAAAAGGTAAGATCAGGTACAATTCCTACCTCTCCTCCATCCATTAATAAAAATAAAAATAATTTTATAGGGGACCAGGCCCCGTGGCGAGCTAACCTACGCAGGATTAGAGCGGGAAACAATAAGAATAAGGGTAGGGACATCCATGCAGATGACAACCTATCAGCAGAACTTGGGTACTACAACCAGGAGGGTTTCAAAAGCACCTATGATTTCGCACCTTGCAATGCAATAGGCTAGAACAATGGTAAATTATAAGAAAGCTTCCTCTAATCCAGCTATAGAGACCCTGGTTTTATTTGCACAACATAATATTATATTTTCACAATATAATATTGTATTTGCACACCATAATGTTATATATGTATTATATCATCTTATTTGTGCACATTATCATTTTATTATTGCACTTTATAATCTTATTCATGAACGGGAACAAAAAGAAGACAACCATAAATAGCATAGACTTTTAAGAGGAAATGATAACAAATAACCCTTGCCCCGGAAATGTTTGCTAGCCTAACCCACTATCCACAAAATTGCAAAAGTTAACCCCCCCCCCCCCCACCAAAAAATTGCAAGTTTGCCGGTTGAAAATAACCGGGACAGAGGAGAGAGAAGGTAAAGGAGGAGAGAGGCAAGGGGAAGTTATTGTGGAGAGAGAGTAGAAGCGGGGGAAGTTATTGTGGAGAGAGAGAGAGTGGAAGAGTGAGAGAGGAAGCAGTTTAATTTGAAAACTATCGACCCCTAACTGCTTCTCACGGCTTACAAAAGAGGAAGAGAGAGAGAGAGAGGGAAACAGTTGCACATGCAAACCTGAGGAAAAAATGAAGAGAAGGAAGAAGAAGAGGAAGAAGACGACAGAGCGACAGAGCGAGAGAGGAAAAGAAGAAGCCAACCCGAGGAAGACGATGACAGAGCAGGAGAGGAGACGAAGAGGCCGATTTTGAAGTAAGTAAACCCTCACAATGCCGATTAAATACGTTTTGCTTGGATTCGTAGGGGAGGAACCGATTTGAAGAACTTAAAGTGGTTTTGATTGTGTGAAAATGCGAAGAAGGGGTCGAATGGGTTGACAGTAGGCAATATCGCCCTGTCATGTAGGAAGTAACCGGCGTCAAGTGAAAAACAAAGGGTGGAAAGTTTGGTTACTGGGGTTTGCGCGTCTGGGAGAGAAGAGAATTTTTGGAAATGGGGAAATTGGGCAACTGTCTTCTCGAATCCAACTTATCAGGAGCAGGGTGAGTGTAGATCCGTTCAATTTAGGGGGAATTGGGCGAGATGAGGCGTATGACTTTAGATGCGTTCAGGTTTGGGGGAAATTGGATGAAATGCGGCGCATTAGGGTTAGGAAAAATGTTAGAAAGGGTGAAACGTTTATGTGGAATCGACATTATCTCGAATAGGGTGACTTGTGTGGAAATGGAGATGGACAGATTGAATAAATATGCTGTTATGTATTCACAACGATGTGTCATGTGTATCCGTGTGTGTCATGTGTACTTGTGTTTGTGTCATGTTACATTTGATATTGATATGAAGGGAACCGTGGGTTGGGGGAGAAGAATTGATGTGTAGAATACTGAATTTGGATCTTCCACTATGCAGGATATCCGGTGAATATTAAAAATATCGCAGCGAAGTGTAAAGAAGATTGTAGACCCTATAGCTCAAACCTCCGGCGCGGTAATATGCCTTTCATTCGAGTAATGTAAGTTGTGATTGTTGTGCTGCAGTGTGGCTGACATGTTGAAGTTTGTGCAGGCTGTGTACACCGTAGAGGAAGACAGACACTTCAAAGAAAAAATTAACCATGACTCCCGGATGCCGCTCCTTGTAAACATTGACAACCCGTTGAGCGAGTCCCATTGGAAGCGCCTGACGGACAGCCCGTTGGGGGGCGTTGCAAGACTGGACACAAGGATCCAGTTCTCGGGACAGCTTGTACACTACGTTCTCCAACGACAATTGAAGACGAAGAAGGAGAATGAAATGTGGTACAAGATCCATGATGCGGTCGTCAGGTTCTCAATAGTTGAGTTCACCCTTATCACTGGTCTCAACTGTGGCTATGGCGAAGAGCCCGAGGACAACGACGAGTTCGAGAAGGCAGTGTATGATTTCTTTGGAGTTTCAAAGATGAGGATGTCCGAGTTCGAGGTGCAGTTCCGTGTGGCAATGACATCTGAGAAATCGTCAACCAAAAAGTTAAAATTTGTCATGTTGATGCTGGTCGAGGGAGTATTGTTCTGGAAGGAACCCAAAAACTACATTCACGGGTGGGTGGTCGACCTTGTCGGCGACATTGACAGGTTCCTGGCGTTTCCGTGGGATCGGCTTTGCTACGAGCGAACGAACGAGTTCCTGAACCGTGCAATCGAGAGAAAGCTCCAACGGGATGAGGGTAACTCCAATGCACGCCCGACCTATTGCCTGCTGGGTTTCCCTCTCGCCTTCCAGGTTCGTACACAGATCTCACTGGACGCCATATACACGTTTACTAGGCGTCCAATATTTATTGACTAGACAGGGAGTTAATATTTACTGGACAATATTTAATTGCAGCTATGGGTGTACGAAGCCCTCACTCCAATGGCCGACCAATTCGCGAATGTCATAGATGAGAAGCTGTACCCCAGGTGTCTGTGATACGAGTTTAGAGACCCGAACCTCGAGTATGCCTCAATCAAAACCCGACTGCATGAGGCGAAGGAGCTCGGTCACTTCAATGACCATGCAGCCGTGAGGACTCTTCTACTCCTCGATGAAGTGGAGGGAGCAACCCGTTTCTACCGTGATGCCCGAAACACTCACGACAAGCGAGACAACTTCTTCGACGACATAGTTCGGGAGTTCGTATCAGCAAATGTCAAACCCCCACCAAAGAAACAAGCAAAGGGAGCACGTGGGTCAACGCAAGAATCAAAGGAGGGCACGCAGATACAAGCTACCCTATTAGAGATAGAGTCACGGTTAGTGCCAAAGAAGGACGACATGCTGAGGAGTATATCCGCGGAGGTATCCTCGAAGATGGCCAGGCTTGAGGAGGCAATTGAAAACATGAAGAGGGAACTGAGGTGGAAGGGGACTAGGGAGTCGGAGGAGCAAGAGGAAGTTCTAGGAAATGAGGTAAGGTTCTCCTGCTATCAGATCAGAATTGTCATGTCGTTTCATGTGACTGTCATGTTTTTCATAATGGATGTCCTGTTAATATCAGTAAATGTCATGCCAATTATAGCATATGTCAATTTACTGAGAGGTCATGTGCTTAGGTTCAGGGATCAGTAAAGGACAAGGATAAGGATAAGGGCAAGGAGGAGGAGGACAAGGACAAGGAAGTTCTGGGAAAGGAGGTAAGGTTCTCCTGCTATCACATCAGAATCGTAATGTCATTTCATGAGACTGTCATGTTTTTCATAATGGATGTTCTGTTAATATCAGTAAATGTCATGCCAATTATAGTATATGTCAATTTACTGAGAGGTCGTGTGCTTAGGTTCAGGGATCATTGAAGGACAAGGATAAGGGTAAGGAGGAAGAGGACAAGGACAAGGACGAGGGCAAGGACAAGGGCAAGGAGGAGAGAGAGCCCACGAAGGAGGAAAAGTTGAAGGGCAAGGCCAATGACATATAGGTTTGCGCATGAGACTGTCATGTTAATATATATCTTCTGTCAAGTTAATTGTTTTTTACTGTCATGTTGAACGCAATGGGGTGCAAGTTGCAGGAGGAGTTGGTGGCACCCGGTGCCTCCGATGTTGAGGCTGAGGCATAGGTGCCCCTCATACGGCCGAGAAGAAGCACCCATCAACATCCTGATACGTTGTCCCAGGCGGACGAAACTCAACCAGCTAAGAAGCCGCGTGTGGGCAAGAAGCCAATGGATGCCGCCGAGCTAGGCATGGCGACCAAGGCAGATGTTGATGTGTTCGCTGCGTGGATGAAGGATGGAATTGACCCCGTCCGGTCGGTAGAAGGCACCCTACTGGAGAAGCAGTTCTTTGGGACACTACTTCAATCACCGACCAACTAGGTGTCATCCGAGGTTAATTACATTCCCACATTGTGGTTCGATGCATCACCTTTTTCCTGATATGGTCTTCCATATAAATGAATTTTCCTTGCGTCCAGCATATTGAGCAAGCTTGCGCCCTCTTGCGGAAGGACATCAACGCAGGTGACAAGTACGAAGGGTTCGCCGTTCTGGATTTATTCGGGGGGTATCTCCTCCAGAAGCAATTGGCGGACGCGAAGGGGAACCTTGAGGTGGTGAAGGGGGGCGACACGGTGACCCAATACTTCGACTGAAAGTTGCCGGAGATGTTTTCGACGGGTTGGGCCGATGTCGACCGGTTGTTGGCACCTTGGAATCTGAAGAACGAGCACTGGGTGGCTCTTGACATCAACTTCACGGAGTGGACATTGGACGTCTATGATCCCGACATAAGCCACGTCGCTGAGCGCCATATGTCGGGCCTCCTGAAGCCGGTGACCCACCTCCTCTCTATTTTGATGAACGGCCACCCCGAACTTCGAGTCAAATGGGTCGGCAAAGTCCCGAAATCCTTGGCGTACAAAAGAGTCAAGGGGATTCCCCAAAACAAACAATCGTAAGTCATTATTGCCACTTCTTTTAGAAAACATTGTCACAGGTTGGGTGACCATATTTCGTTATTGTGATGTAGGGGCGACTGTGGTCCATATGCCATCCGTTACCTGCAGCTCCTCGCGACCGGCGACTCAAAGTTCCGTGGCTTGGACGATTCATTCATTGCGGCGTACCGCCAATCCTTTTGTGTGGTCATCTTTCACGGACGTCTTACAACCCCATTCGATCCTTAAAAAAACTCTCCCATTGCTTTTATATACATTGTTGGTTTGTGTAGATGTTGCTTCATTTGAACCTGATGTTTGTTGGTTTTAGACATTTGGATATGCACTTATTGCTGGATTGTTGTATTCGTTGGTTTTTAATTATGACATGTCAATTGCGATCAATGTCATGTCAATATGATGCTATTGTCATGCCAAAATCCGTTAGTGTCATGTCAAAAGTTGGTAATGTCATATGACATTCCGTTAACATAATATAACAAACTAGAACAAACTATAACACAACCCCCCATAGGAAGTTGCAGAAAGGCAACATAATTCTCTGCGAAAGGCGTCTAACCAAAATGGGTTAACTATCTACTTCATTGCAAAAGGCCCCGCAAATGGAAGTTCCTATGCCCCCGCTACGTGCGACGGCGCTTCTGCAATTTCCCATACGCGGCACCCGTCCACTCTATTGGTTCAAGTTTCACAGTCGTCGGAAACGCTCTGGTCTTCCCTTTTCCGCGTTGATATGCTTCCTCTACTTCCCTTACCGCTCGCTCCACCTCGTGATCCCACGGTCTGACTACATCCTCGACGTCACTGCTAATAGAAATTACCTGCTTCCTACGACCATAAGCGACTGCATTGTCCAACGCATCACTTGGTTCTAACCGGACACGTGGATTATCTAACTGGACGATTATGCTTTCTAACTGGACACTCTTAGTTTCGAACTGGACACTTCTTCCTTGTCGATCGACACCTTGTGCTACCAAAACTTTCAATTCTTCATCCCCTGCCAAGCGGGGTTTCGTTGTTAACTGTGGGTGATCTTCTTGGGTCAAGGGTGGGCCACCCCCGAGTGGATGGGCCGTTGTGGATCCTTTCGTAGTGGTGAAATCGCCGCCAACCTTGCGTACCATGTAGACATGGAGGTCGATAGGCCAGAATCGTTCACCGGAAAGACCTTTTACGAACTTGTAGGCCTGCAAGTCTTCGTCGTCCCTAATGGAAAAAGGTATGCACCCTTCCTTCTTCGGCTTTAAATATGTGAGCTCGACGTCATGCCTCCTCCCATCGACATTAAACTTGGCCATCGGTTGTTTCTTCAACGAGACGTAGTCAATACTTTCGTCTACCAGTATGGCCTTTTGACTCCTCGACGACTTCACGACCCAAGTGCCCTCTTGACAATCCCACCATCCGCCAAACAATACAGTGATGCACACGGACGATTTCTCCCCTGCTCCATTAGTTAGAGGGGGGTGGACATTAAGTTTTACAGGGAGAAGAACATATTGTACGAAGAGATGTATCGCATAACCTAAATGGAAGGATGACTTACTCATTTCCGCCAAGAAGTCGGTGTCTGTCTAGTTAACCCAAGTAGGTGCCAAGTGCGTGAATGGGTCTATGGACTCCCCCTCCTCCCTCCTCTACCTCTTATTCTCTTAAGGCGCAAATGACAGGGTGGGAGATTTAATCTCACTCCCGCTCTCTCTCTCTCTCTCTCTCTCTCTCTCTCTCCCCTGTCTTATCAAATGTCTTTCTCTACCCTCTAGAAGATTCCCCCCCCCCCTTGGTCTCTCTGAAGTTATTGTTGGGTCAAAATTTTATTCATTGCTTTGAACATAATATATTATTTCAAAATGTATTTTGTGGTTTTAAATTAATATGGGTATACTCATCTGTCTATGGTTTTGCATTTTTTTAGTATTAATCGTGAGTGGGAAACCCAGTTTTATACAAAGGTCAAAATTTTACTAAAACCCCTGCAAAAGATGTCCAGTGGAAAACTGTTGTTAGCCAGTCGGTATTAATTAACCGGCTAGTTGGTTTAAATGGGTGTCATGTACCGTCTAACGACAAGAAGTAAACCCACTTCATTAATGTCATGTCAGAAATGACACGTGTCATGTATACAGAAAACCACTGCGATGTTAATTGTAGAACACAACAAAATATTGCAATTCAATCCCCTTTACTTTTTTTTTTCTTTTTTTTTTCCTCAACGATCATATGCTGAACAATGTTGCTATATCCCACACACCTCACTTATATGATAGCCATTCACCATCCATACTCCCCACAAATTGGTGAAGTTAACCCCCCATTGCCATTTAACAACCTTTCCAACAACCCTTCAACAAAATGGCATCCTCTTCACACCACCACAACTCCTCATATGGCCTCCCTCCCCGACCTGTCCCCATCGTTATATCATCCGGCGAATCGGACGATGGAGGTTTGTCGATCACTTCATTCGTGTAGATTTCAGTTGTGCTACTTGTATCATTATACTACCTTATTTTTTTACTTTATCCAGGACCAATGTGGCCGCCGTCGTACCGACGACATCAAAGAGTTGATATTGTTGACGGTGAGTCTGGGATGCTCGGGTCGTTTTACGAGGCAACCCTTGTACGCAAACTGGACCCTAACCACTGGGAGGTCGAATATGTGACCCTCCTACGCAACAACAGAAGAGAGCTGCTGAGGGAGGTCATCCCGGTGCAATAAATTCGTCCACCACCGCCTCGTATTTCTTACGACGCCTAAATGGCCGAAGACCATGTCGACTGCCGCGACAACGATGGGTTTTGGGCCGGGAGGGTCCTTGCTGTGTCCGGTTATGGGAGTGACCAAACTTTCACGGTCTACTTCCCACTGAGCGACGAGACGTCTGATCATCGCGCCCACAATATGTGCCCACACTTCGATTGGGATGGATACAGATTCACCACGCAGCCACAATTTCACTTCTTGTTACCGTAAATTTCGTTTCCACTGTCTTCTATGTTGCTACTCTCTCCTACAATCTTTTAAATGTTTGCTCTTGTGTCGTATTTGATTAATGCAAGTGAATCTGTCTCCAACATATTGTGTCCAGTATATTTCAATTCTTGTCATGTGTTATTCATGTTGTATCCAGTTACAACTATGCGATTACTAGTCGGCCCATGAATTCACCTCCACCCACTTTATTGTTATTCCATGATTTTTCTCTTCAAGTTACCATGTAATTATAAGTATGTTTCTGCCCCCTCACTGTCACTCTTATCCATTCGATTCCAATATGGATAAAGCATGCTAGTGTCGGCCGGAGATATCGAAATCATGGCATCCAAATATGGGTAAATCTTCTCCATTCGATATTGGGCACACATAAAACAATATGTCATTATAGAGAATCTGCTTCTCCCATAAATCTTCTCCATTCGATAATGATAGTTAATGACCTGTGTTTTTCATAGTTACAATTGTGTCCAATGAAATACAATATGTGACATGTTTATCTAATATGGATGTCCAGTTACAACATACTGCTTACACGTGATCCTTAAATAACCCCCCGGACCCATCCTTCTTCAATTGGTTTTCTCTTAAACTTATAATTTAGTTGAAAAAATCTTTTTCCCCCTCACTGACACTCTCACTGATCTCTTCTCACTGATCTCTCTGTCCTCTCAGCCTGCACTTTTATATTTAACCTCTCTCTCTCTCTCTCTCTCTCTCTCTCTCTCTCTCTCTCTCTCCGTCTCTCTCTCTCTCTCTCTCTTCTGTCCTCTGCCACTACGGCAACTACTTTTTCCCTCCTCTCTCACTGGTCTTTGCTTTTCAGGAGTAAAGATGACTCCCTTCCTCTTTCTCTCAGTGTACATGAAACCGAGAGTGGAGTCCAGTTGTGCCCCACAGGGTGACCTGCTACCGGCTCCCCTTGTTAAGCAGATATCCGCTTTTGTGCAAATTTTTTCTGGATTGGGTTACTCATGCAAACCTTCCGGATATGAGGGTCATTTTAGCAAATTGCACTAGTACAAAAGTGTTGGTTAATACCGGTAATTTAACACCGGTTATTTAAAACTGGTAATAATACGTTCTCGGTTACCGTTTATTTTATATAATCGGCGTTAAATCAGTATCCAAAATATTAAAACCGGTTTTTTAAAAGATTGGTGGTGTTAAATACTCCGTAATATCCGCTTAAATTTAACAACGGTTATTTAAGGGAAATCTATTAATATTACTAATTCTGCTAGCATTTTGCTGACGTGTCACGCCCACAATTAAAGTTGAATTTTTTATTCAAATGAGATTTTCTTATTAGTCAGTATTATTATGGAAACTTTAAAATATTTGTTTCCTATTTTAAATATGATTTGAATCCATTCCCTTTTTTTTATTTTCGGTTATATTGCCGTAAATATTGAGACATGTTTCCATTTTTTTTTCCGATTGCAACATATCTATCTATCTATTATCTATCTATCTATCTATTAATATTACTAATTCTGCTAGCATTTTGCTGACGTGTCACTCCCACAATTAAAGTTGAATTTTTTATTCAAATGAGATTTTCTTATTCGTCAATATTATTATGGAAACTTTAAAATATTTGTTTCCTATTTTAAATATGATTTGAATCCATTCCCTTTTTTTTTTATTTTCGGTTATATTGCCGAAAATATTGAGGCATGTTTCCATTTTTTTTTTTCGATTGCAATATATATCTATCTATCTATTATTATTAATTATTAATATTACTAATTCTGCTAGCATTTTATTGACGTGTCACGCCCACAATTAAAGTTGAATTTTTTATTCAAATGAGATTTTCTTATTGGTCAATATTATTATGGAAACTTTAAAATATTTGTTTCCTATTTTAAATATTATTTGAATCCATTCCTTTTTTTTTCGGTTATATTGCCGTAAATATTGAGACATGTTTCCGTTTTTTTTTTCCGATTGCAACATATCTATCTATCTATCTATCTATCTATCTATCTATCTATCTATTAATATTACTAATTCTGCTAGCATTTTGCTGACGTGTCACGCCCACAATTAAAGTTGAATTTCTTATTCAAATGGTATTTTCTTATTCGTCAATATTATTGCTGAAATTATTTGTTTCCTATTTGAGATATATTTGTTTCCTATTTTTCATTTAAATTGATATGTTAATTATATCAAATTTTTTTATCTATTTTAAATATATTTATTTTCTTTTTTCATAGAAAAGATTATGTATATTGATACGTCGGACCACAATTTTGGATATTATCATTCTGTGTGGTCTTTTATATAATTATTTCATTAATATCGTGACTTTCTTTATACATTTCATTCATCAATAGTATTATATATTTCTTTTTAATCTATCTATCTATCTATTATCTATCTATTAATATTACTAATGATGCTAGCATTTTGCTGACGTGTCACGCCCACAATTAAAGTTAAATTTTTTTATCCAAATGGTATTTTCTTATTGGTCAATATTATTGCTAAAACTATTTGTTTCCTATTTGGCATATATTTGTTTCCTATTTTTCATAAGAAGATTATTTAAATTGATATGCTAATTATACCAAGTTTTTTTTATCTATTTTAAATATATTTATTTCCTTTTTCATAGAAAAGATTATGTACATTGATACGTCGGACCACAATTTTGGATATTATCATTATGTGTGGCCTTTTATATCATTATTTCATTAATATCATGACTTTCTTTATACATTTAAATCATCAATAATATTATATATTTCTTTTTAAAGTTTACATTTATTATAGAATATAGACATCTTAAATTTTTATTGAAATTTTTTTGGAGATAGAAGCAAAACATCATTAATTTTAACAAGAAATTATTTTTGCACCTATTAACCTTCAAAATTTGTGGAAAATAATTATCCAAAATGAATATTTCAAATCTATACTTACTCTGCACATTCTACATGACATCTATATAAATTTTTAATAAAAGATTTTTTAGAGATAAATTTCATTTATTTTAAACATCTTAAATGACTATTTCGAATAGAAAAAATAAGATTTTAAGATCTACAAACAAAAATTGAAGAATTTTGAGAAAAGAAAATGTGAAATTTGCATATATTACCATTTAAAAATAATTAAATAATCACTCTTTTATTATTAATTTTGGGTGCTTGGCTTCAAAAATTGAAGAAAAAAAATATTTATCCCCAAAATGAATATTTTACATCTATATTTGTTTTATACACCCTGGATGTCCCTTATTATAATTTCAATATTTTAAGACCTGCAGTTTTTTTAGTAAAGTTAGTAAAAAATAATTAATTTGTGAATATTTGGTTTCAAAAGTTAATTATAAAAATCAATTAGATCCAAAAAAAGTATTTTATTTACAATTTACTTATTTTACATCTTAGATGAGACGTCTTAGATCACTTTTTTTTTTTTACCATCTTACATTTATTTTCTCTATTTATTTCTCCCCTTTTCTAGCCCTCTTTCTCATGAAAATAATAAATAAGTTATCTATATCTACACAACTTCAAAAGTATTCGCACAATCATGTGCTTATGATGTTTTAATCATTACTATATGACAGCTTATGTTTTTCTTTTTTAGTTTTATCCTAATGATAATAATTATATATGTATTTCAAATTATAATAGGTGGTGTGTTTGAGTTTTATTACTATTTTACCTTATTAAATCATTTCAAAAATTATATTGTATCTCTTTCTAACTAATTTATAAATTAAAAAAAATACTTGATACATATTATTTTTGTTGTAAAAATGTATATATTAATATAGTATTATATACATATATAGAATGATTTTCAATTTGAAATGAATAAAAATCCCGTGCCTTCAAGGCACAGGTATTACACTAGTCTTTATCTAAATCTATATCTAAAGGCTTAAAAGATAAATAAAAGAAATTTAGGAATTAAATCAAAAAAGGGAAATTCTATCTAAAGAGCAAAATCTTCCATGTGTTGATAGGTGTGGATAGATGTTGATATATCTCAGATATCTCGGACTTCTTCGGCCCCAAGGAAAGCCAAACCGCGTCGGACAACAATATATCTATTAATCTATTAATATTACTAATTCTGCTAGCATTTTGCTGACGTGTCACGCTCACAATTAAAGTTGAATTTTTTTATTCAAATGAGCTTTTCTTATTGCTCAATATTATTATAGAAACTTTAAAATATTTGTTTCCTATTTTAAATATGATTTGAATCCATTCCTTTTTTTATTTTCGGTTATATTGTCGTAAATATTGAGACATGTTTCTATTTTTTTCCGATTGCAATATATATATTACTAATTCTGCTAGCATTTTGCTGACATGTCACGCCCACAATTAAAGTTGAATTTTTTATTCAAATGAGGTTTTTTTATTGGTCAATATTATTATGGAAACTTTCAAATATTTGTTTCCTATTTTAAATATGATTTGAATCCATTCCTTTTTTTTTTTAATTTTTGGTTATATTGCCGTAAATATTGAGACATGTTTCCATTTTTTTTTCCGATTGCAATATTCTCATAATTCGTCTACATACATTGAACTTAAATTTGAATCTTGGTATATTTTATTTTTGCAAATTTATACTTTACATAGACCCATATCCAATTTTCAGTTTATAAAATGCTACGGAGTATAAATTAACTTTCACATATGTTCATATTTTCTCACCAACCATGCAAGTATTTTATTTTCAAATAAATTAATCAAAGATGTACTCGGATTGCCTGCATTCATTATCTTAACGGATTGAATTCATTTAAAAATTTGTTTATTATATCACATTTATCCCAATCATGTTAAAATTTACTACTCTCTATTCCTTTAGCTAAATATGTTGTTTAATATTCATTCACGCTTTGTTAGGATGGTAAAAATTATATAAAATATTTTTTTCAATTTTTTTTATAAATTAGTTTCGATAATAGGTAATCTATTTATAATATTAATTCTACTATCATTTTGCTGATATGTCACACTCACAATTAAATTCGAATTTTTTATTCAAATGGTATTTTGTTATGGCCTTTGGACCAAATTACTAAATGGCGACTTTTCTTTGCTAGTAAAGGGCCAAAATATTTTCATAATACCATCTTTACCCTCACCTTTAATTTATAGATCTCGTTTTTATTTTGATCTCGGTCAGATCTGGATGTGTCCCTCGTCCTCGCTAGGTTGGAGCCTCGTTTGTCTTCTTCGTCATCTTCATCGTCTTCATCATCATCATCCGCACCTGTTCGATCTGTCTGAAGGCTCGATGCCACGCGCTGATAGCTCGAGAGCAATGATTGGCCTCTCGGAGATTGTCGAAGCCTCCGGATCTGACCTTCCGACTCGGCGGCGATTGCAGAAGCCTCGGGCCTCGAGAGGTTGTCTCCGGCGGTTGCATCTCGCATCTCGGATCTCGGATTTCTCTCTCGGAATGTCTCTCGGATTTGCGGAATCCGGTGGGGAGAAGGCCGGCGAGAAGGCAGGGAAGGCGGCGGATGAGGGACAGGGAGATGTCGAAGGCCACCTTCAATGCGACGCCGGCCGCCAGCAGGTCATCGTCCATGGCGTGAATTGAAGATGGAATTGAAGATGTACAGGGGTCATTTGATTTTGATGAATTTTGGGAATGTCGATCGGCATAATTTTGCTTGATTTTGAATTTGAAACATGAAGACTGTTTCAAACATGAAGACTGTTTGTGGTGGTCCGATGGATTTTGGGGAAAATGGAGTCATGGAGGCGACGGTGCTGCTTCTCAGCCGCTGCCCAGCCCACCGCCGCTGCCGGAATCTCAGGCCATTCAATTTCAAACAAACAACTCGGTGCCGTAACAACTATCACTAAATGAATGGCAGTGGTGCTGTTGGTTCGAAGACTGTTTTTGTTGAAGAAATCAAGCTAATTGAGGTTCAATTCCATTGCTTCCGTTGCCCCATTTAATCATTTATTTTGGTTTTATTGATTGTATATTGAAACATGTAATGGTGACCTGTATATTGAAACATGTAGTGATTGTATATTTAAAGTGCCCTCGAAAGTGATTGTATATTGAAACATGCAGTGGTGACCTTGTTTTTGGTATTTAGTGTCCTAGGTTTTCCCTTTGATTACAGTGTCATTGACGCTGTTTTTATTTTGGTTACAGTGTATATGGCCTTGTTTTTCTTTGGTAACAATGTCTATTACCGTGTTTTTATTTGGATTACAACGTCTATGATCTTTTTACCCATTCATTTATCAGAGAAGAACTGTCACCACATGTATTTTGGCTTCTCTTTAGCCGTTATAGGATTTGTGATTCCCTTGTCCTAAGGTTTTCCTTTGGTTACAATGTCTATGATCTTGTTTTTATAGTGGTGACAGTGGTCATGACCCTATTTTTATTTTGGTTACAGCTTCTATAGGGTTTTCCTTTGATTACAATGTCTATGACCCTTTTTTTTAATAGTGGTGACGTGTTTATGATCCTGTTTTAACAGTGGTGACAACGTCTATGATCCTCTTACTCATTCATATATTGGAAGGGTTTTCATTTGGTTACAGTGTCTATTACTCTTTTTTTATAGTGGTGACAGTGTTTATGAACTTGTTTTTATAGTGGTGACAATGTCTATGACCATGTTTTTATTTTGATTACAGCGTCTATGATCCCTGATGAGTGGTTTTTAGTCGCATAAACCGTATCAAAATAAAACTCAAACCTACAAACTAGTATAGCAAGCAAGTAAGAGGTCGATCCCACAGAGAATCAAGTATTTCTCAGCAATGTGTATTTACCAATTAGTAGAAAGGGGAGGTTTTGGTTGATTGAGATTGAAAAGAAAACAAAATAAAATAAAAACAAATAATGCAAAACAAATTAGAGAAGATCGCTCTACCTACAACTATCCACTTTATTTGTTTGAATTGATATTGTAACTTCCTCTTGTCCTTTTAGTCTTCCTATGAATGCCCTTGTCCCGACCTAATATAGTTACTAGTCCAACCAGTCCTAGCAACCCTTATCAATCGAACAGTCCCTAAAGAAGGATTTAACCCAATTGATAGCTTTAAGTTCAGAGATTAGCCAAGGTATTTGCAGTCCCTAAAGAGGGATTTAACAACACATTCAACTTCCTACTCATTCAAATAGTTCAACCAGCCCTAAAGGAACAGGTTTGCTACTTGGGTTAAGGTTCGCAACCAAGAATCTACAAAACCCTAGCAATTGAATTGATCTAACTAGTTGGCCAGACAAGATAAAACAAATCAATAAACAATCAAGCACAAAGAAGTTGAAGCATTCAAATATAGGAAATAAGGAACAAGATTCAGAAACTCACAATCAATCCAAATAAAGCTGCAAATTGCAAGTAGAACGAAGAGAGTTTAGTCGCCCATGGCGAACATCGCTCTCTCTCTAATTGTCTGATGGAACATAGAATAGAATGGAAGTTAATGAAAAATAACATAAAAGTGGCCTAATAAAACATCCAAGTCGGCCTCAAAACAACATAATAGAAAACTAGGGTTTTTTCCAAAACGCGCTGCGCGCTGGCGGCAGCTGCGGCGGGCGCAGCATGAATACCGCCCCTGGCGGCGGGCGCAGCAAATTATGCGGCGGCCGCTGCATTGGGTTTTCCCGAAAATTCCGTCTCGAATTAGCTCTCGACGTCAACATGAAAGTTGTAGCTCTCTGAAAGAGCTTTCCAACGCATGGTCATAATAGTCGATCGGACAACCGAGGCCTCCAGAAAGTGCAAAACAAGTTCAGCATGTCTGGCGACAACTTCTGCAGACTTGTTCTTCGTTTAGGTTCGCTTCTTCTTCTCAGGACCTCTTGAGATCTTCATGTAAGCTTCTTCGATCAACTAGACATTCTCATCCAATGCGTTATCAACCTATGTCTCCTCCTCGGATCCACGATTACCTGGAATAATCAATAAAAACATGTAGATTCCGACTCCAACCACACAGAGAACAAATATGCAAATTATACTTAAACCATGCATGATATGCATCATAACTAAGCTAAATGCAACCTATTATAACTCTCTAAATGCATGCTATCAAACTCCCCCACACTTAAGCTTTTGCTTGTCCTCAAGCAATCAAAAACAAATATAGAATTGATCATCCCACAAATAAGATCTTCATGCTATAGTTTTAGAAAAGCAACATCAAGCAATAGGAGTCATGAATAAGAGAACAAATATCCTAGCAAATATATGAGCGATCCAATAGTAAAAGCAAATTTAGTCCAACCTCACCGGGATGATGTGTTTCACTCAAGCTCTCATGTGTTTAGGCTTTAAAGTTCAACTCTCAACTCAATCTAAAATGCTCTATACACCGTGAAAGTTATCACTTGCAAACAACATCATGAGGACTTTTATAGGGTTGTAATGGGGCTTTGGTAGGAACATAAGGCATGAGAAATATTTAGGCTTGTGGTGCTAAAAATCCGGGAAAAAGGAACAACAACCAACTAGAACAACACCAAAACTTCCATACTTCACAAACCATTCCAATAACATAAACTCCAATACACATCAATAAGCACTCTTCGATTTCAATAGCCATACAACTTATGCAATTTTTCCATTTGAATGATGACTTTCTTTTCTTTTCTTTTATGCTTACTTTTGCCCCTAGGTGAATTTTATCCTCCCTAGATCCAAGCTTACTAGACTTTTACTCCTAAGTGAATTTTATCCTCCTTAGGCCCCTAGTAATAAGTCATCTCTATTATGCAAGAAGGGTTACCTTATTTTGGCTATGCCTCTCGCAATGTACAACCATACATACATCATATCCACTCAAAGCAACTCCAACATAAAGATTTTTCACCAATTTTTCTCCTAATTCCCGGATAGGGCCAGGCTAATCATTGGCTAGGATATATTTTTGTGGAGCTATCAAAAAGAATAGGCTTTAAGGCTCAGATGGGCTTCAAACAAAGGATAATATGTAAGGTAGATAGGGTATAATATGGCTAAAGAAAACATGCCTCAATCATTTAAAATTTACAAGCAACAAACATGTGCAATACGGTCATGAAAAACAAGCATATGGAGAGTATAATCACACAATAAAAACAAAAGGGAAATAATTATGAATAGTCCCTATAAGGCCAAAACAAACTCACAAAGGTTATGTTTTTTTAGATTTCAATTAAACCTCAACTATGAATCATACTTGCTCAATTATATTCTCAAATCATGCTCCAAAAATCATTTTCAAGCAATTCAATCAAATCATGGGATTTATGCAATTAAGATCATAAAAATAAATTAGAGGACAAACTAAACCAAGATGGGTATCGTTAATAACACTTAAATGCAATGCATGATATTTTTGTGATTTTTTTCAAATGTGATATATGAATAAAAATAAATATGACAACATAAATAAACATGATATGCAAACTCTATCTATATGCAATGCAATCCCTCCCCCACACTTAAACCTTTCATTGTCCTCAATGAAACATAAAAGACAACAAAAAATAAAAACATAGAGAAAGAGATGAATGAAATACTCACAATGTGGTGGATGGGTCTCTATAGGTCGGATCTGAGGATTGCGGCGGGTTAAAGAAAACTAGCTAACTAGGAATTGAAATAACTAAAACTTACCTCGGGTTGCCTCCTGAGAAGCGCCTTTCTTTAATGTCATTGGCTTGACTTATTCTCAATCTCAAGACCTTATCTCTCAGACATTGTCAAGGCCCTCAGTAACCTATCATATTCCCGTGCACACATCTTACAAAGCACATCATAGCACAATAAATTAAAAGCATAAAATGTGGAACTCACGAACCCTTTCAATCTATCAAAGAGTCTAGCATGACTCTCTGCAGAAGGAATATGATACCACCAACACAGTTCCGCTGGTGGCTTCTCAAAATAGCAATCAAAAGGATCAACATATACACCATTAACTTCAAAATTGCAAAAGTTTACCTTTATTACCTCTTTAGCCTCAGCTGATGGCTCTAGACCTGGTTCATCAATGGGCGAGATTAGAATGGATGGTGCAGATGGAGTAGGAGACACATCACAAGTAACCTCATGCGTCGACTCATGAGATTCCAAGTCAAGAAGCACTAGACCCTCTCCTCCATCATCGAAGACACTATGATTGTCTACAACCAATTCCTCCTCTTCTTCTTCAAAACTCCTTTCTTTCTCATCTTTTACACTTAAAAGTTGAATGAGTTGGTTCATTTGTTCCTCCAATTTTCCGATCCGGCTCATGTTTCTTTCCTCTAACTGCTGCAATACTTGTGTGAGAGTTTGGATTGATACTTCCCGCTCAACCTGTCGACTCATGTTGCCGAAAAAATCCCAAATCTCAAAGAGTCCCATATCCAATAGGCCTCCATTACTCATGGACTCATCAAGATTCCGTGTTTCAGCATTCATCCCATCAAATATGCAAACACACATCTCCCGTACACCATATTGATAACCCCATGAACCAAGGTCATTAACATACTCATGCAATCTAGTGAAATATTGGTGAAAGCTCTCACCTTCAAACTGCAACAATCTCAACATCTTAAAAAGTTAGTAGCAAGGGGGTTGTGAACCATAAGATAGGTTCACAACAAAGTTAGATATATAAACAAAAATTAATAAATACACAAAACAAAGAAATAAACTTGATTCCCCGGCAACGGCGCCAATTTGATGAGCGGTTTTTAGTCGCATAAACCGTATCAAAATAAAACTCAAACCTACAAACTAGTATAGCAAGCAAGTAAGAGGTCGATCCCACAGAGAATCAAGTATTTCTCAGCAATGTGTATTTACCAATTAGTAGAAAGGGGGGGTTTTGGTTGATTGAGATTGAAAAGAAAACAAAATAAAATAAAAACAAATAATGCAAAACAAATTAGAGAAGATCGCTCTACCTACAACTATCCACTTTATTTGTTTGAATTGATATTGTAACTTCCTCTTGTCCTTTTAGTCTTCCTATGAATGCCCTTGTCCCGACCTAATATAGTTACTAGTCCAACCAGTCCTAGCAACCCTTATCAATCGAACAGTCCCTAAAGAAGGATTTAACCCAATTGATAGCTTTAAGTTCAGAGATTAGCCAAGATATTTGCAGTCCCTAAAGAGGGATTTAACAACACATTCAACTTCCTACTCATTCAAATAGTTCAACTAGCCCTAAAGGAACAGGTTTGCTACTTGGGTTAAGGTTCGCAACCAAGAATCTACAAAACCCTAGCAATTGAATTGATCTAACTAGTTGGCCAGACAAGATAGAACAAATCAATAAACAATCAAGCACAAAGAAGTTGAAGCATTCAAATATAGGAAATAAGGAACAAGATTCAGAAACTCACAATCAATCCAAATAAAGCTTCAAATTGGAAGTAGAACGAAGAGAGTTTAGTCGCCCATGGCGAACATCGCTCTCTCTCTAATTGTCTGATAGAACATAGAATAGAATGGAAGTTAATGAAAAATAACATAAAAGTGGCCTAATAAAACATCCAAGTCGGCCTCAAAACAACATAATAGAAAACTAGGGTTTTTTCCAAAACGCGCTGCGCGCTGGCGGCAGCTGCGGCGGGCGCAGCAAATTATGCGGCGGGCGCAGCATGAATACCGCCCCTGGCGGCGGGCGCAGCAAATTATGCGGCGGCCGCTGCATTGGGTTTTCCCGAAAATTTCGTCTCGAATTAGCTCTCGACGTCAACATGAAAGTTGTAGCTCTCTGAAAGAGCTTTCCAACGCATGGTCATAATAGTCGATCGGACAACCGAGGCCTCCAGAAAGTGCAAAACAAGTTCAGCATGTCTGGCGACAACTTCTGCAGACTTGTTCTTCGTTTAGGTTCGCTTCTTCTTCTCAGGACCTCTTGAGATCTTCATGTAAGCTTCTTCGATCAACTAGACATTCTCATCCAATGCGTTATCAACCTATGTCTCCTCCTCGGATCCACGATTACCTGGAATAATCAATAAAAACATGTAGATTCCGACTCCAACCACACAGAGAACAAATATGCAAATTATACTTAAACCATGCATGATATGCATCATAGCTAAGCTAAATGCAACCTATTATAACTCTCTAAATGCATGCTATCAATCCCCTTACCCATTAATTTATTAGAGGACAACTGTCACCACATGTATTTTGGCTTCTTATTAGCCCCTATAGGGTTTATGCCTCCCTTGTCGTAGGGTTTTCCTTTGATTATAGTGTCTTTGACCCTTTTTTCATAGTGGTAACAATGTTTATAACCCTGTTTTTATTTTGGTTACAACATCTATAGGGTTTCCTTTGATTACAGTGTCTATGATCTTTTTTTCATAGTGGTGACAGTGCCTACGACCCGGTTTTCATAGTGGTGACAGTGTCTATGACCTTGAAACCACATGTATTTTGAGTGAAAGTGTGTATGACCTTTGATTACAGTGTCTATGACCTTATTTTAATAGTGATGACAGTGTCTATGACTCTCTTACTCATTTATATATTGAAGATGAACTTTCCACCTAATGTCTTTTGGCTTCTCATTAGCCCTTTTAGGGTTTGTGCTTACCTTGTCCTAGGGTTTTCCATTTGGTGACAACAATCATCTCTTAACAACGTACTGTACTTAACATTTTAGGGTTTAGGGTTTAGGGCCTTGGCCCTAAACCCTAAAGACTTAACCCTAAACCTTAAACCATATTGTACATCACATGTTCTTTTGGCTTCTCATTAGCCCTTTTAGGGTTTGTGCTTCCCTTTTCCTAGGGTTTTCCTTTGATTACAGTGTCTATGAACCTTTTTTAATAGTGGTGACAGTGTATACAAAGCTGTTTTTATTTTGGTTACATCATCTATATGGTTTTCCTTTTGATTACAGTGTTTATGCCTTTGTTTTTATAGTGGTGACAGGGGCTATGACACTGTTTTTATTTTGATTACAGTGTCTATGACCCTCTTACTCATTCATGTATTACCTCGTTCATGTATTTTGACTTCTCATAGGCCCTAAAGGGTTTGTGTCTCCCTTTGTCCTAGGGTTTTCTTTTGATTACAGTGTCTATTATCCCATTTTTATAGTGGTGACAGTGTCTATGACTCTGTTTTAATAATGGTGGCAATATCTATATGATTTTTCTTTGGTTACAATGTCTATGACCCTGTTTTTATAGTGGTGACACTATTTATATTTTGATTACAACGTCTATGATCCCTTTACCAATTTATTTATTATAAAAGAACTGTCACCACATGTCTTTTGGCTTCTCATTAGCCTCTATAGGGTTTGTGCCTCCCTTGTCGTAGGGTTTTTCTTTGATTACAGTGTCTTTGACCCTTTATTCATAGGGGTGACAGTGTCTATGACCCTGCTTTTATTTTGGTTATAACACTATAGGGGTTTCCTTTGATTACAGTGTCTAAGACCTTTTTTTCATAGTGGTGACAATGTCTATGACCCGATTTTTATAGTGGTGACAGTGGCTATGACTCTCTTATTCATTCATATATTTAAGGAGAACTGTTCACCTAATGCCTTTTGGCTTCTCATTAGCCCCTTTAGGGTTTGTGCTTACCTTGTCCTAGGGTTTTCCATTTGATGACAGTAATCATCTCTTAACGACATATTGTACTTAACATTTTAGGGTTTAGGGTTTAGGATTTAGGATTTAGGGCCTTAGACTTAACCCTAAACCCTAAATTATACTGTACATCACATGTTCTTTTGGCTTCTCATTAGCCCCTTTAGGGTTTATGCTTCCCTTTTCTTAGGGTTTTCCTTTGATTACAGTGCCTATGACCCTTTTTTCATAGTGGTGACAGTGTCTATAAAGTTGTTTTTATTTTGGTTACATCGTCTATAGGGTTTTCCTTTTGATTACAGTGTCTATTGCTTTGTTTTTATAGTGGTGACAGTGGCTATGACACTTTTTATTTTGATTACAGTGTCTATGACACTCTTACCCATTCATGTATTAGAGGAGAACTGTCGCCACATTTATTTTGGCTTTTCATTAGCCCCTAAAGGGTTTGTGCTTCCCTTATCACATGATTTTCCTTTGATTACAGTGTCTATGACCATGTTTTTATAGTGGTGACATTATATATGACTTTATTTTTTTATAGTGGTTACAATAGTAGTTACATTTTTAATTTTTTTTTATTGTGGTGACACTAATTTAAAAAAATTTTAAAAACTAGAAATTAGAAATTAGAGAACAACTATCACTAGATGTATTTTGGCTTCTCATTAACCCCTTTAGTGTTTATGCTTCCCCTTTCCTAGGGTTTTCCTTTGATTACAGTGTCTATGAACCTTTTTTCATAGTGGTGACAGTGTCTATAAAGCTGTTTTTATTTTGGTTACATAGTCTATAGGGTTTTCCTTTTGATTACAGTGTATTTGACCGTGTTTTTATAGTGGTTACAGTGTCTATGATCCTATTTTTCTTTTGCTTACAGCATCTATGACCCCCTATAGTGTTTGTGCTTCACTTATCATATGATTTCCCTTTGATTACAGTGTCTATTACAATGTAAACACATGTATTTTGACTTTTGAGTGACAATGTCTATGACCTTTGATTACAGTGTCTATGACCTTGTTTTTATAGTGATGACAGTGTCTATGACCCTGTAAACACATGTATTTTGAGTCTATTGGGTTTGTCCTAGGGTTTTACTTTGATTACAGTGTCTATGACCCTATTTTTATAGTGGTGACAGTGTCTATGACTCTATTTTTATTTTTGTTACAACGTCTATGTATATACGACCTTATAAAATCATAAGAGAGATATATTAAAATCATTAGAGAGATATATTTAAGCAATATATTAAAAAAAATCATAAGAGAGATATTAGTAAACAAACACAATTCAAAATTGAGATATCATATGCCCAAATTAGTTAAACAGTAGGCCTTTATACAAGATCCAAATGTTAGAATTACACCAATGAAACCCAATACCATTTTTTGGACAATGAAATTGAGACATAAGTAAACAAACACACACCCCAAGCTGTATTATTGCACCCAACATCCCACGTTGGCAGCTTGAACTGATTTGCATTTTAATAAAGGGCTTAGCCCATCATTATCACCAAAAACAAATAAGTAAACAAACACACTTTCTATCATTACTGGAAGAGCAGGTAAAGCATAACAAAAAATGACCGTCAAACTAAAAAATTCAAGATTTCGGTACTCATCTTCAGTTAAGAGGCAAACAGTAAATCAGAAAGACGAGATCACGGGAAAGGCGATGATTTTAAAATCAAAGTCGGTAAAATTGAAGCTCGTGCCTCTGTCTGCCGGATCCGACATCGCCGGTGAGGCAACTCCATCGGCTCAGATCTGAGATCGGCGTCGCTCTCTCTCTCTCTCGAACTCCCGGATTCCCATGGCATCTACTTAGATCGGCGACGTTTCGTCGAACTCCCGGATTCTCCGGCTGATTTCCATTGAGAATCTATTCTTCTTGCTCCGCCCCCATCTCACCGGATTCACCGCCGACGTCCTGCTCTCAAAACTGCCGCCGCCGCCATGGTTGCTCGACTGTAAGAAGGTCGCCGTCGGGCCTTTCGAGTCCATTGACAGTAGATCCAGGGAGAAAGCTTGAGATCCGGAGACAAGGAGGTGCTGGCATCAACCGACGTCGCCGAGATGCTGGAGGACGTCAAGCGGCGGCGCCGAGTTCGGAGGCGCGAGATTCGTCGCCGGGCAGCCATGGCCGCCACTCCTCCGCGCCCTCCATCTACTCTAACTTTCAGATCTGTTTTAATTTTGTTTTAATTTGGGAAAGGAAAAAAACAAAGTAGGGGCAAAATTGGAAATTATGGCCTATTACCTAATATTGCAACCCATGTGGCTATGTCTTAAAAATTGGACTCAAAATGGCCACTTAACAAAAAGATCTTTTTGTTATTGGTCAATATTATTGCTGAAATTTTAAAATAGCTGTTTCTTATTTTAAACAAATTTGTTTCCTATTTTTATACTAAAATATTATTTAATTTGATATGTTGTATGTCAATTTGTGATCTATTTTAATCGTCTACGTAAATTGAACATTCGTTAAGTCTTGGCTGATTTTATTCTTAGATATTGAAATTGTTGATTTATCATATATATTTAACCGATTGCAATATTCCCCACAATGTCTACATACAAAGAACATGTAATAATCAATTTGTAAATATTCGATTTTAAAAATTAATTATAAAAATCAATTAGAGCCAAAAAAGTGTTTTTTTTAATTTAATTATTTTAGACATCTTTATGACTATCGAAAATAAATAATATTTTAAGACTCACAAGCATTACTAATGCTTATTTTACATTTTGGATGAGGCTTCTTAGATTTTTTTTTCTACTTTTAAGGATCTTTTTTTTACCATCTTACTTTTATTTTCACTATTTATTTATCTCTCTTCCTAACCATCTTTCTCATGAAAATAATGAATAAGTTAGTACATGTACATAACTTCAAAATTATTCACACAATCATGTGCTTATGATTTTTTAATATTTGTACGAGAGCTTATATTTTACTTTTTAGATCTATGCTAATGATAATAATTATATATTTATTTCAAATTATATTAGGTGGTGTTTACCTTATTAAATCATTTTCAAAATTTGCATCGTATCTCTTTCCCACTAATTTATAAATTATAAAAAAATAATTTATACATATTTTTGTTTTAAACACGTATATATATTAATATAGTATTACATAAGTATATAAAATGATGTTCAAATTAAAATGGATCAAGCTTCCGTGCCTTCAAGGCACGGGTATTACACTAGTGGTATTAATAATTTATTAAAAAAAAGGTAACTGGTTAAGGTTTTTTTAATAAACTGGTAACAATTTTGGGTTATACAGTAAACTAGATAGACAGATCGATCTCAAACCAAACCCAACCAAACCTCACACAGATCGATCGAACCCTAGCCGCTCGAACCCTTGAAGCAGCCGGCGACTCGCTCCACCTCTCCCCCTCCTCCTCGCCGGCGACTCGCTCCCTCCTCTCCACCTCCTCGCCTCGTCTCCGTCACTGCATCGGCCAACCTTTCCTCCATTGTTTTGTGCGCGCTGGTTGTTTGATCGAGCTTCCTGTTCTCCGGCGACTCACACCTCCTTTCCACCTCCTCCTCGCCTCGTCTCCGTCACTGCATCACCCCTTCTCTCCACCTCCTCCTCGCCTCGTCCCCGGCCAGCCTCGTCTTCATCTCTGCGATCGAGCATAAGCTAAGGTGCGGTGTTTCTTGCGAGTTGATGATTTTGCTGGATTTTGGTCGCCTTGCTTCTGAATTTTATCAAATTTGTTGATTTTTTTTGTTCATTTGTATGGATTGAGATGCGATTTTCGGAATCTCAGCTGTTTCTAGGGTTTCACAGTTGAATCTAGTAGCTTTCATGAATTTTCACCATTTATGTGGCCCTTTATCTATAAGATGAATTGTAGATCTCAGCCATTCTTATTCACATTTGTAATTGATCCTCATCTTCACTTGTGCAGGTTATAGATGAATGCAGCAGTAATATGAAATCTTAACCAGGTGACTTGTTCTCCTTTGTACTCTATGATCTTCATAGCCAAATGCAATTTTGTCTTTTTGGTAAAGGTGAAATGCAATTTGTGGATAAATCTTAACTAGGTGAATTTTTTTTGATAGAATTTTATGTTTGGAACAATCAGTGTGAGCAGGCACCTCCGTATGGTTGTCAAGTACCTTTCTACTGAGCTTTACTCCGAAGATGTTCACTCACATCTTATAGAGCACATTCAGGTTATGAACACGAATCACTTTCTTTTTACCTCTATGTATTATCCGTATTGTAGAATTTGTAAGTCTGACTTGAATCTGTGTATGTATATGTAGAATGCTGAAGATGACGAGTATGAGGAAGGAGTCGAGCCATCTCTATAGTTTCTGTTAACATTGAAGGATATTACGGGGACGGGAGCCCCGATAACATTGCTGGTCTTCAATAATGAGAAGGGGTTCTCATGCCAGAACATCGATCCCATATGCAGTATTAGAGACTCCTCAAAGAATGGCCTTAGGAGGCGTGGATATATTGGGGGGAAAAGGTAAAATTTTCTCTGTTTTTTTATATTGCATATTGTGCCATGACTAGCATTCAAATGGTAATCCCGTTGTTTTGGAATTTTGTTATTTTTTTTTTTTTTTTTTTTTTGATAAGGAAATAATTCGAAGCCGGACAGACCCGGACCTCGAGAGGCCGACAAAGTCGGCAGACGACAAGCCGTCTAAACATACAACAACGAAATAGGAAAAATAACATAAAATACAACCCAAGACCCCAGCGGACACAGCATCGAGAGAAAGGAAGTCGTCGCGGAGAAGTGGATAGCGAGCGCATGGGACAGCACTTGCTGACACGATGTCTCGTCGCCGGAAAGACGGAAAGCAGCAATCCTTGTAAGGCAAAGGCGACACCTGGGGAAGTGTGGATCACACGACGTTCCCTCCACCTGGATGAAGGATCTTCGAAGACCACAAACACCACCAACACGATCACGTCGATCAACCAGGACCGCAGAACTGCTCCTCTACCGAAACTAACCACGACCAACGGACGAACACCAAAACACACGAGCAAATGAAGCACAACCGCAAGGAGGACGAAACTTGGGTAATTAGGGCAGAATTTGGGAAATCAAATAAACAACTTACGGAGAGAATATATATAAATATTCCATATTATACAATAAATCTATCCCTAATTTTATTATTATTATTGGGTTAATTTGGGCTCAAGACAAAACTTAGGCCCAAAAATTCACAGTCGGGTCTCCTTAGGGCCCAAGGAAAACCCGAGACATTGGCCCTATCAGATATTGAAGCTACGGCAATTATGAGTTCTGACCAAGGCCGCCACCGATGAGGACAACGGCGACCATGGAGGCAACCGAGGCGGAAGAGCAGCCACGACAACGAGACGCCGGCGCAACAGCCAAGCAAGACCGATTGCACCAGCAGACCAGAACAGCGGCTGGAGGAGAGGACAACCGCGGACAAGGCGCGCGCGAACTCCACAGCGGCACGGCGGAACCTAGTTGCCGGCGGGAGAGGGTTCGGAAGCCGGGTACCGGAGCAAGGTCGCCTGAACCGAGGACGGGGACGGCCTTAAAACAGGTCAATTTCCACGGGGAGCAAACCCTAGATTCGAAAATTGACGTCGAATCCGCTCGAAATTGAACAGTTAGGAGACGAAAAAGAGAACTCCGGCCATGGATCTACAAAAGCCCTAATAGAATAGAGCGATTGAGCAGATCAAAGGGTTGAAGAAATAAAAAGGGGGTCCAAACTCCTTGAAGAAGGTTTACATTTTACACATCGACGAACAACTCAAGCGAAAACCACATCACCAGGCGGTCCGACGGAGCCCAAAGGCAGCAGCGGACACAACCAGGAATGCACTGTACACCCGAGGGAGGCGAAGGGGTGGCCGGTGTGGAACGGTGATGGAGGCCAACCGGAGGTTGCAGGGGCTGGGCGCAGGAGCCGGAACCGAGGAACTGGTGACCGGAACCAAAGATTTTCACACCGATGAAGCGGGATGGTGGCTCCCGAAGGAGGAGTTTGGATCTCCCGGAGGAGGGGGTCGGAGCTCCCATGGAAACCATGGAGAAGCCGGCGGTGGAAAACCAAACTCTCAAAAAGAGAGTTTTTTTTTGCATATGTGATTCGTGATTTGGAATTTTGTTATGTTAGTCCTCTTTTGTATCTTTCTATTAACATATCATGATAATATACAAGCTGTTTTTTTTTTGTTTCATATGAACTATTTCTACCTTCTATTTTCTGTAGTTTTTCGAAAGTCCTAATTTATATATTGATACAATACTGTTATAAAATTTTATATGAAAAAAGCAGAAATTAAACACGGATATCGCATACAAGCTTTTTCCAAAGCATTTCAGGTATAATATTTAGCAGTCTTTAGTTGGAAAGTGCACAATAGGAATTTGTTGTAAATGTAAGAATTTAAACGATATCATCAATCTTTTATTATAAAAATTTGGAATAATTATTCGTTTCCTTTTCTATTTTTTTAAATAACAAGAACTTTTTCTTATTGACTTTCACTAATATGATAAACAAAGTTTTAGATGCCTTACACAACTAAGCATTTGATGACATGAAGAAATATAGTATAACCCTTGTAATCAATCAATGTTTTTATTTGTAATGAGGGTTTGCTAGGTAACTCACAAAGAAAAAATGAAGACTTTGCTATTGATTTCATTTAGAATGAGATGGTATAAAGCTTTCTTTGTCATTCAGGTATATTATGAAACCCAATTCTTTATATGTTTCTATACGAAGGCTTTGCTTCATCTACTTTCACATACATATGCATTCATGAAGCACAAAATTGACCTAGTGCCTTGGACTAATGCTATTACTAGGAAATGAGGGCAGCATTAGGACGATAACTAAAACACATTATCTGCTGTACTATTATTCTGGTGTACGATCATGGACTTGGCAATGCTCTGCTCACATATACTTTGTTTTCTTATCGTTATCCATTTGTCGTATATGAAGTTGCTTAACCAATTTATCGGAGCAGGTTCTATCCTTATTACCATGGTCCTTGTGCTTCTAATATGAAGGATTGTAGTGAAGTAGGTAAATGATCTTATTTATTTGAGTTTTTTTTCTTGCCTTAGATTTTTGAACTGTAATTGGCTTCACCATGGTCCTTTTGCTTAGATTACATTTTGAGTAAATCCTTTTACCCTTGCTTTAGGATCATGTTGGTACCAACTTTAGCACCAAGTTATTTCCTTTGCTTTAGGATTAAAATAGCATAAATTAGTTTGATTGCCAATTTGTACAACATCTCCGATTTGCAAATTGTTACCAACTACAGTAATAAAGTTTTTCCCAATTCAGATGCGATCAAGATTCCTGCTCAGCGATATTTTCATTACGTTCCCACGAGTTTTAACACAAGTCTCATTTTGTGTACTTGTTTGGAAACAGATCGGCATCCATAGGTTTCATTTACCAGAACCGGTCCTCTGCATCGGACAGATTTTGCAAATAGAGCTCCTAGGGAGGATGATAAGGCATCCACTCGATGACCTATATTACATCTGGTAATCTCAATACAACTTGGTTCTTTCACAGCTGTTAGCATGTAATATACCATTATGCATGTTCCTTGTCATAGGTCTGTTTGCTTGTTTATTTGATTGGGGGTGTAGATTATTTCACATTTCAGATTGTGGCTGTCTGCTTGTTTCTCATATATATATTATTTCACATTTCAGATTGTGGCTGTCTGCTTGTTTATTTGATTGGGGGTGTAGAGAAAGTCTATATGGGATTCGAACCCACATCGTGTGTATAATAACACACTGCTCTACCATTTGAGCTAATAGACTTATAAAAAAAAGCAGCCAACACAGTTGTGACAAAAACTGAATTCAATAAAACCAAAAGCTAAACTAATATCCGCGAAATAAACAAACATTAACAATCTAAAAAGATGGCTAACACAGTTGAGATAAAAACTGAAATGAATAAGAGCAAAAACTCAACTAATACGGAGTATTTGAAAAACAAATAGACACTAACAATCTGAAAAGAAATTGATGCAAAACAAATAGACAGCAACAAAATCAGAGAGTAGATCTGAACTAAGGAAGATGCTAATCAGTTAGTGTAGCTAAAAATCTGTTTGACACCTATATAACGTCCCAACATCGACACCTATTAAAGAGAGTAAGTATGAGGTTAACATCTTTCAGAGTTTTTGCTGCATCCAATCCATGCCTCATAACGCCCCCAACATCGACCTCTACAATGCAAATTAATGTAACAGAAAATGAGAAAAAATCAACTTGTGCAAAAACTGAATGCAATCCAAACCCGACAAGGAAAGAGGCGAAGAGCGATCAAGGCAAATAAAATCAATCAGACGAGGCAGCAATTCATCATCCCAAAATAGATATACCCAAAATCAATTAAAAGAAATTGGCATACATTAAAATCAAAATCAAAATCAAAACAAAACAAAACCGGTAGACATTAAAATCAAAATCAAAATCCAACAAAATTGGTAGATATTAAAATCAAATCAAAATCCAAACCTGACAGGTAGGGGAAGAGGTGGAGAGCGATCGAGGGAAACAAAATCGATCAGACGAGGCAGCGGGTCTTCATCCCTAAATAGATCTTCCCAAAATCAAATACAATCTTCATTCCAAAATCGACCAGATAAGAGTTGAATAGAGAGGAAGAGTTAGACACCGACAAGTAAGATGCAGCGGTGGAGACCAGCACTGGAGAGGCAGCGGCGGAGACCGGCAGGAGATAGGCAGCGCCGACGATTGATGAGGAAGGGAGCGAGAGCGAGGTATCTGACAAAGAAAATCGAGCTTTGACCTAAACGTGTTTACCTGGAATTCTCTTTATTAATTTTGACAAAAAAAGTCTCAAAGTTCAGAATAATTTCAAAATTGCCACCGTTTGCTTATGACCATTGATGAAAAATAAAGGGTTCAGATTAGAAGTTTCCACCCTAAGTTGTTTCTGTGGGAAGGTAAGTTTCCACTTGAACCTCCCCCTATATATATATATATATATATGATTTTATGTTATCATATATTTATTTTTATATTATGTCACACACCTAAGGTAAGACATAATAAAAATAAAAAGCAAATTAAACAAATAGGGATGTAAGTAGATATAAAATCAAGCATTTGGTTTTGTTGAACCGGATGAACCGGCACAAATAAAAAAACCGAACCGGGTTCGGGGGACCCATCTGCTTCTTCTTCCTTCGTTAGAAAGCTCAAGAGCTCCAATGGTGGACTCATCCCTCCTTAATTCAATTCAACACGTATTAAACACAAGTCTTATCCCCCTTGAAGGGTGTAACCGACAAGGCAGAAGTTGATAAGGGCACCGGAGAGAGGAAAGGTGCAATTAGCAGGTAAGACGTTTGAAAAAACTATCCTACCAAAAAACATGAATGAGAGCATTTCGAGTGAACCGGAGAAGGAGCAGAACCCCGATGAGATGCAAACAGATCCCGTCCCTACTCCTTCCCCCCTCCGGCGGATCCGGGTGGTGGTACTGACGGTGATGATGAAAGTCAGAAGGAGCATCCGGCGGCTCCACCCTCATGGAGGGATAAGGTGATGCTAAGGTGTACAACGCAGCAACGAACTGGTTTACGGAAGGATCTGATTAGGGACAGGATTTCGTTTTCCTTCCCGAAAGGGCCGAAGGGTGAGTCAACCATCGTCGTTCAACATGAGGTTCTATCGGCGTTGGCGGGAGTGTGGGAGAACTCTCTGATTATAAGGATGCTAGGGCAGAAGATCCCGCTTTACGTGGTGGATAGGAAGTTGCGTGAGTTATGGAAAGATTGCGGGAGATTCCAAGTGATCGATCTCCCTCAAGGTAATTTCCTGGTGAGACTGAAAAGCAAGGAGGATTGTCTGAGAATTCTTACAGGGGGGCCTTGTTCGGTCTTCGGGCGGTGCCTCATCATTAAGATATGGTCGCCGGATTTCAAGCCGTCGGATGTTATCCACACAGCGCCAACTTGGGTTAGAATCCAGGACCTCCCGCTGATCTTCTATCAGGAAGATGTTCTTCTGAAAGTTGCTGAAGCTCTAGGTAGGCCGATAAGGGTGGACCACCGCACCATCTACACCAATCGAGGGAATTTTGCCAGAGTCTGTGTTGAAGTGAACCTCGAGGAACCGCTCTTAGGGACGGTCAACATCAATGATGTGAGGTATAAGTTGGAATATGAAGAAATCCCCAATATTCGTTTTGGATGTGGGCACCATGGGCATCTGAAAGCGAAGTGTCAGTATATGGAGCAGAAGGTGGAAGAAAAAGCCCCCATGAAGGATGGGGAGACATCGACAGGTAGGCTTTCGAACCAGGAGGGGCAGGCGATGGGGAGTAAGCCTGAGGAAGAGGATGAGTGCCACGGTCCGTGGATGACGGTAAATCACCGGAAGAAGATCGGGAAAGGGAATCCCAAATTTGCAGAGCCGACTCCGGCGATGCAAGAGCAGGGCAAACGCCTTCAGCAGTCTTCGCACGCGCCATGGAGGGATGCACCAACCGTTGAGGTTGGGAGAAGCGGAGGAAGACCTAGGGAAAGCGGGCGCAGTAATGATCAGTGTGGGATCCCCAAGGGGAATAACGGCGCTGCAAAAAATAAGAATAAAGGTGTTGGCTATGTGGATAATTGCACTCAGTCTCAACCTAATTCGGGCCGGGACCTCAAAGGAAAGAATATTGTATCCAACCCTGTTGTTGGGCCGAAGCCTAATGGGCCTAGAATGGAGACGGAGGAAGCCGGCCCAAGTTTGTTTAATATGGGCAACACGAAGTCTCAAGAGGAGTTACAGGAAAAATCTAAGACGGGATCTAAAAAGCAATCAAGGCCAAAAATCAAAGGTAGAAGAGGACATGCGAGTAAAGAGACGAGCTAGAACCGGCAAATGGATGTGGAGGGACCCAAAAAAAGACCTAGACCCGAGGTTAGGGTGTCGGAGGGCGCCGCAGTGAATCCGGATATGCTTGAAAGGTTGAATGGGCTTCGGACTGGCTCAACAAAGTGAATTCAGACCCCTCGGTGCCCATCTTCGGAAAATTCTGGTCGAGAAGGTCTGGCGAGGATGGTGATGAGACGAACAATCTTGAGATTGTTGAACCGACCACCGACGGGGCGCAGAGGACACCAGCAATTTGTTTTTTCTCTCCTTTACGTATCCAACCCCTCATGGCTAAGCTCGTTGGGCCCATGCAGGGCAGCTTCATTCCGGGTAGATTCATCTCTGACAATATCTTTATTGCCCAGGAAGTCGTGCACTCGATGAAAAGGAAACAAGGTGCTAAGGGGTGGATGTGTCTTAAGCTGGATCTTGAGAAAGCCTACGACCGCCTCAGTTGGGATTTTATAGAGGAGACGCTTGTGTGTACTGGCATGCCGTGCGAATGGATTGAGAGAATCATGGTTTGTGTTCGGTCGCCGAGGATGCAGGTGATTTGGAATGGGGAGGTTTTAGAGCAATTCATTCCCTCCCGGGGCATCCGGCAAGGGGATCCAATTTCGCCATATATATTTATTTTATGTATGGAAAGACTGGGTCACCTTATTTCGGAAGCCGTGGATGATGGGGATTGGAAGGCTACAAAGGTCGCCAAAGGGGGTCCTAATATGTCGCATCTTTTCTTCGCCGACTACATCCTCCTTTTCGCCGAAGCTTCTCTTGCACAGATCAGGGTCATCAAACGCTGCATTGAGCAGTTCTGTGGGCACTCGGGTCTGAGAGTTAGCGCCAGTAAATCCAAACTCTTTGTCTCTCGGAATGTCGATAAAAGTTTCAAGGAAAGGCTTCATCAGGCTGGCGGGATTGAGGTGTCGGAGGAGCTGGGGAATTATTTGGGTATTCCTTTATTGCATAAAAGAGTCTCGAGCACGAAGTTTGCTCCTATCTTGGACAAGTTCAACGCCAAAGTCTCCGGATGGAAAGCGAACTTGATTAGCTTCGCTGGGAGGGTTACGCTCGTCAGGTCTGTGCTCAACACCTTACCAGTGTTTGCCATGTCTACCATGATTCTCCCCGATAAGGTGTGTAAGAGTATGGATGAGTGCTGCCGTAATTTTATCTGGGGCTCCACGCCGGCGAAGAAGCGTATGCACAAGGTTGCCTAATGTTGGGGCTAAGCCGAGAAAGTTGGGGGGCCTCGGAATCAAGAGGATGGCGGATATGAACCTTGCCCTCATGGCTAAGCTGGGTTGGAGACTCCTGAGTGGTGAGGAGGGCCTGTGGGCGGATCTGCTTGTCAACAAATATGCCGCTAGACAGCTTGGTAACTCAGCCGGGGCGTCGCTTATCTGGAAGAGTATCTCTAAAGTGACTAGCACTGTCATCAAACCACACATTAAATGGCGGTTGGGGGACGGGCCGGGTCTAGTATTCTGTTTTGGGAAGATGCTTGGATCGAGAATGCTCCGTTGATTGAGTTGGTTAGGGATGCCGGTAGTGAGATTCCATCTGGTCTGATGGTGGCGGATGTTTGGGAAGATGGCAGGGGCTGGGCATGGGACTCTTTTGCGCATCTACTGCCCAGTTCGACGGTGTTAAAGATGGTTGCGGTCGCGGTCTCTAGTACTGAAGATAGACTTTGCTGGGCGCAGAGCGGTGATAGGGATTATTCCGTTAAAACGGGATACTCGGCGATCTGCAAAGTCGATTCCTTCCAGTCGGCGGACACGTTCTTTGTTGAGAAAATCTGGAACCTGAATATTAATGAGAGGATTCGCTCATTCCTATGGCTAGCAGGTAATGGGGGAGTTCTTACAAACGCCGAAAGAGCCAAGAGACACTTAGGTAACTCTAATTCGTGTCCTATTTGTCTTTCCTGTTGTGAATCCTTGATTCACCTCTTCTGAGAATGCGAGTCTGTGAGAAGCTTTTGGTTGCAGGTTGAAGGTGCAGAGCGGGAGGACGGGTTCTTTTCCCTCCCGTTCGCTGCGTGGATGAGGAGCAATGTCTCTTCGACAAGAGCTGGACCTGATGGAGTGCTATGGAGAGATCTGTTTGTGACCGCTTTGTGGATGATTTGGAATAGACGGAACGGGATCCTCTTTAAGGACAGTAAGGTGACGCCAGTTACCCCGGAAAGCTGCTTGAACCTCGTCAAAAGCTATGCTATGGCTAGAAGGAACGTTCTTGGTGTGACAATGGAAAAGGAGAGGATCCCCATTGCTGTTAGCTGGTGCTCGCCCCCTCCGGGTTGGTTTAAGCTGAATGTGGACGGAGCTGTGAAGAACTCGGGGGCTGCAGCGGCAGGAGGTGTTCTTCGCAACGAAGAAGGGGAGTGGGCCGCGGGCTTCGTTCTTGCTCTGTGGTGGAAGCTGAGCTATGGGGATTAGCCAAAGGTTTGGAGCTGGCGTGGGAAAAGGGGATCAAGAAAGTGATATGCGAGACCGATTCCAAGAGAGCTTTGGAGTTGTTATCGAAACCGATAAGACAACACATCCGTGTGCTAGCCTGGTGAGCATTTGCCATGGCTTCCTCCGTAGGAACTGGGATCTCCAGCTCCATCATATTTTCCGGGAGGCCAATGGTCTTGCCGATGGTTTACCTAGTTTTGCTCTTTCCTTCCCAGTTGGGCTTTCCTTTTTGAACCTTTGTCCTGTTGATTTGTCGAACTGTGCAAGGGAGGATGCTAGAGGAGTTTCTACTCTCCGATGGCAGACTGCTTAGCCAGTGTTTTTTTGTTCGTTTCCTTAATTCGAGCTCCCTTGCGGAGTGGGGCTTAGCCCCGATTATTTTACCAAAAAAAACACAAGTCTTATCCAAAATTCAATGCCAAACGTTACTAAATAATCAATTCGTGGTTTTATTGATGAATCTAACCTGAAATCCATCCAAATTCATAAAACCCTAATTTTCATGGCTTGACAAATTGATGTGGAGAGAAAGTATGAAACTCTCAATTTATTATATGAATTGAATCCTCTCGTCAACACCGATTCAATGACGCCTTCAATTCTTGATTCCATTCACATTGCAATGCCGATATTATAAGAAGGGAAGTCAGACCTTTTCAAAGGACATTCCACCATTGATAGCCACGACTCGAGCTCCTAACCTAGTTGATAGTTTTCTAAACACCTTATCCTACAAATTCCATTAAATTTTTTTTCGAGAAAAACATATAAGATTAAAAATGCCCAAATCGGGATTTCGCTCCACCGGTCACCACCACCGCACCACTGCTCCGCCGCTCTCCATCTCTTGTCACCACCGTGCTCGCCGCCTTCGTCGGTACCATCACCACCAAGAGCGGGCGCCGCCGAGCCGTGTCGAGCCGCTGCAGCCGCGCCGCCAGTTGTGGAGTTGTGTGTAAACGGTGTACAGTAGCCACGAGATTGGGGAAAAAGAAGGCTTAAGTACATAAACCTCCCAAACCTTGTGTTTTGGTAAAATATGCCCCTTGTTCAATTTGAAAATTATAAAGATTAACCCGCAGTTTTAGAATGTATCTAACTGGCATTAAATATTAAAAACTCGCAGCGGTCCTGAAGAGGATTAACCCATATTTCGAGGAGGTCCTGAAGAGGATCATATTGGTATTATTTTTCGACTTTTAATTAATTCGATATTTTTTCGAATTAAATAAGTCAATTTTGTTATTAAAATACCAATTAATTAATTTATTATTCGCGTCTCGTAAATCATGTCTGTAGATCCGCCACCAATTTATTCAAATCTGTCACCAAGTCTTTGAAGTCCATAGTCGGTATCGAAATCCAACAAGGCAAAAAAGGCAAGTGACTTTCTGAGCCTTTCTGCTCACTTTGGTGCTTTCGTGTCTAGTTGTTTTCCTTTCTTTGGTTGCTTGCCAAGTTGAATAAAATGAATTACAATTCACCCGTCTTGTGTAATTTATTTAATCGTCAGTTTGGATTTGGCAAGTATAATTGGGTAAAGTTATTATTTGACCTTAATATAAAATAATAACATAGTTTACCCATCGTTTCATTAAAGCATGGTTTATTATTGTTCTTTCATGCTAAAATGGTTAGGTATGGAACATGTTATTTCATTGATGTTTCCATCCGTTATTTTATTTTATTCTATTTGACATCCATGTTACCTTTAAATAATATCGATTACTTTTGTATTGTGTGATCACTTAAGATAAGTCATTAATCAATAGTGAGAATGTGAGGATTGTGTGTTAAGATAAGAATTCAACTGAATCAAGATCAATTCAAGTAAAACGTATCAATCAATGCAAAGCAAAGTGAACTGTGTAATGTGTAAAGTTAAGTGAAAGTGATGTTGTATAGTCAGGTCAGGACCGTTATTCCCCGATCTTAAAGTTTCATGAAACTAGCACATTCCGAACGCGCATATATTATCCATCAGAATGTTACACTACCAAATAAAAAGGTTTTAGGTCGTTATCCGCTATTGAGAGCGGGACCGGTATCCTATGATTGTTAATTAATTAAGAGGTGTGTGTTGAATGAAATGTGTAACACTGTAACCTATCAAAGTGTGTGTTGTGAAGCGTGTAAAATATATCAAAGTGTTAAAATGTGTAACGTCGTGCAAAGTTGTGTTCGAGCTATTCAACGTGAGGAAAGTGAGTGAAGTGTGTGATAAACATTTGGTTTCATAGTGATCACAATTAATTCAAGCTATATCATATCCCATCCGTACTCAGGATATGGTTCCTAAGGGTGCTTGTCGCCCACTTCTTATGTTATTCAATCATTCGGGATTATCCGTGTCATAATAGTTGTGTCGTCAAATTTTTAGCCCATCTAAAATACTCTAATAATCGCATTTGGGTTTAAATTCATACCATTAAAGGTCAATGAGTATAAATCTGAAGTAGTCCTAGTTTTTGAGCCATTAGTTGCTAGTTCTCGCAAACTAACCGTCCTTTGTTTGGACGGCTAGGGGTTCTTTGTCTTCGTACAATTCCCCAGTCTCCAGTTCGCAGGTTGAGGTCGAGTCTCCGAAGAGAAGTTGAGGAAAATTAAGAAGACATTTTATTTTCAAGGTTTTATTATTTAAAGTTCATCAGAAAATATTGTATAGATATTTAAGTGTTTATTTTTACAAAGTAATCCGCTGTAATATTTTGATATATCAAATATTGTAATTTTAATCATGATTTTATAAAACAAAGATTTATTATATTTTAAGTCTTACGCTATTTGTATTTTATTTTGTTATCATCTTGTTTGTGGGAGCATGATATCATGTCCCTATAAGTCTAAGGTGGTTACGAACACCTTAAAGTCTGAGTAATCACTAGCGCTGCAACATTCACTCGTTTACAAAAGGGGGTGTTACATTATCCTCCAAACCCAAGGATCGGAGAGTCGAAACATCCAAAAACTTAGTACAAGCGTATTTTTGACCCTCTAGCCTATTCCATTTATCTCTATCATCACTCCTATGTCCATTCGGCATCTACATATCAACATGAGCAATGATAAACAAGGAGAAAGGCGAGAAAAATACCAAATCAGTGGCTTCTGCAGTCTTTCGCTGCGGTAAAAAACAAGTCTCACTTGAGTTTTCGCTGGGCACAGGTCGCGGAGGCGACAACAATGGCTCGCGTCGGCAACAACGAACAACAGGGATGAATCTTTTCACTTTGGCGATCAAAACTCGGCTACAACTCCCTCCTTTTCATTTCTGACATTGGATTCACAGGTAGTCTTCACCAAAACTCAACTCAGACCCTCAGATCTATGGATGGAGGTTGAATGAAGTGGATGTGGGTGGATGGAGAGGATATAAGGTGGGTTGAATGGGGAGGAATGGTTGAAATTTTGGCTTGGAATTGTAGATCGGGACGTTGGGAGTTCGAATATGTGCTTGGATTTTGGATTCGGAGAGGGATGGTGATGAATAGGTAGATGTGGGTGTTGACGAGACCTTGGGGCGGCTATGGTGTGTAGAACTTGTGGGTTTTGGGGTTTGGATAGAGGTAGGGGATGATATGGAAAAAAAAGGGGATAACGGGTAACGGTTATGGAAATGAGGCCCACTGAGCCCATTTTCCTTGTGTTCTGAAACGGTACCCGTCGCGACGACGAGACAGGAGGTCGCGGCCAGGAGATGTTGGGCATCACCATGGTTGGTCAACAAATGTCACAATAGGGAATTAAGGTTGGGTTGCGGCCGTGACATGGTGTCTCGCGGCGGCGACTCTTGTGGAAAAGCTGTCGACTCAGTACTTTCAAATATCGAGTCGATATTTGGCTACTGTAAAGAAATAGGCCATTTGATGGCCGCAAGATGGGGATTTCGCGGTGACGACTTACCTGGGCGAGCATGGTTGCTCCTTTTTTCGTCCATTCTCCACCAAACTCAAAATGATGCTCAACAAAACTCACAAAAACATTAGAACACCCAATCTACTATCCTAATGAAAGAAAATTCGAAACTTATTCAAATAAAAATAAAATATGCAATCACTAACTAAGAATTCAAAAGCAAAAGGAAAGAAAACTAACATTGGGTTGCCTCCCAAGAAGCGCCCTTGTTTTCCGTCCTAGGCTCGGCGTCCTCAAAGCTCAAGTAACAATGGGCTCATGTAGAGGCATGTCCTCCACAATCACATTCGAAAAGCCATCAACGTAGCGCTTGAGTCTATGACCATTCACCTTAAACACTTGAGAGCTCTTTTCATCCTTAATCTCTACCACTCCGTGTGAATAGATGTGAACAATCGTATAAGGACCTTTCCATCTAGGGATAAGCTTTCCCGGAAAGAGAGTAAGGCGTGATTGATAGAGGAGGACTTTGTCACCAACTTTGAAGTCCTTCCTCAAGATGTGCTTATCATGCCATGCCATAGTCTTTTCCTTGTAGTTAATAACATTATCATAAGCATCCCATCTAATATCATCCAATTCTTTCACTTGGAGCTTACGAAATTCACCAACTTCATTAATCGTCATATTGCACTCCTTCACAACCCAATAAGCCTTGTGTTGGAGCTCCACCGGAAGATGACATGCCTTACCAAAAACAAACGATATGGTGACATATCAATAGGTGTCTTATAGGCCCTGGGATATGCCCAAAGAGCATCATCCAAGCGTTGACACCAATCCTTTCGATTCGGGTTCACGGTCTTTTCTAGAATCCTTTTCACCTCTCTATTAGGGACCTCAGCTTGCCCGTTGGTTTGGGGGTGATAAACGGTGGAAATGTGATGAGTAACAAGATACTTCTTAAGAAGTGAAACCACCATCTTATTGCAAAAATGAGTACCTCTATCGCTAATTAAAGCGTGAGGAATGCCAAATCTAGCAAATAACTCCTCAAGAAAGCCTAAAACAGTCTTAGAATCATCAGTCTAGGTGGCTTTTGCCTCCTCCCACTTGGAGGCATAGTCCACCGCCAACAAAATATAATAGTTACCAAAAGAATTAGGAAATGAACCCATAAAATCAATACCCCAAACATCAAAGATTTCACAAAAAAACATTCGAGTCTGTGGCATTTCATTCCTAGGTGCAATATTCCCCGTTCTTTGACATCTATCACATGACTTACAAAATGCATTCGCATCACGAAAGATAGTTGGCAAATAAAATCACGATTCAAGTACTTTCTTAGCAGTTTTATTTGGCCCAAAGTGACATCCACAAGCACAAGCATGACAAAAACTAAGGATGATCAGTCCAACTTCAGAGGATAGCAGTTCGTGTAGATGACAGCACGCCTGATCAATCTAGATCTATCTAGCAGTTCGTGTGATTGGAGTTACGCCTGATCCATTCTAGTTCCCCTGCAGGCAGTTCGTGGGATCGATGTTACACCTGATCAACCCTAGCCCTGAAGTCTAGCAGTTCATGGGATAGAGACCATGCCTGATTAATCCTGTTCGAGACGCTTGATTAATCACTCGAGGGTTGCACATGCGCCTTCTTTTCTCGCCGAAGTTGATGAGTTCTTGACTTTGAGTCATGATTGATAGCCTATGGTAGGGACTTTCGAGATTGATGTTGTCTTCTAGATTGGTCATTCAGGAGCTTGCATGCTTCTTAGGATTGGTCGTTGATGGATTTGTGAGGGTGCTTGTATGGCCCTGTTTATGGCTTTATCCTTCTCTTGGGGTTTTGCCCCAAGCATTGGACCCATTGTATGGTTTCCCCTACTAAAGTCCCAGGACCTAGCTAGGGGTGACCATCGTTTTATTTCCTGAACTTCTATTGTAAAAAATATATATATTATTAATACAATTTACCCTTAAAAAAAGACAAAAACTAAGGACAATACACATTACCTCATTGTTAGGAAGACATCGTCGGATTACCTGGTCAGCACAATGCCTCCATAAGATAAGATCGTCCCAAACATAGAACTTGGCATCATGGCGAATCCTGTTTTTCTGAGCTCTGGCGAATTTCGGAGCAAACTCACCTGTCACCAAGAAGTTAACCATATTTGCGAACCATGGCCTATTGTTGTAGGAGGAAATCGAGTTCAAAATATAAGAATATAAATCAAACCAGACTATGCCTACGCAAATAATTACAAGACTTCCTTCCAATGTAGCAACAGGAAGTCAGGATCGATCCTCGAGGAAGCGTGTTAGCAGATCTCAGGTAGCGGATGAATCTCACGGATAGAATACAACTCCAACAGTACTCGACCTCGACCAAGGGTTGTCGACAGGGGTCATGCACAGTCGAATTCGAGCAACATAAGGTACACTGGTGTAGTCGAAGTCGAGGACCGTACTCGATGTCGAGGAGTGTGGTCGACGTCGTGGAAGTCTCGTCGATATCAAGTACATGCAGAGACAAAAACGAACAGCGATCTCGAGCAGAAACCCTAGATCGAATATCAGTGGCCGACGTCGAGGAGAAAACAGTAACTGAATGAATTAAAACTTTTGAAATAAACAATGTAAAAGAAAACTTCCAAGACCGGGGTTTGCAAAAACGATAACCAAACATGCATAAGGCAAGAATAAAGAGAAATAATCATGCAATCACATCAAAGGATCAAGCTTTCCTCTTTTCCAACAATTAGACAACTCTCTCAAGAAACCCTAATTGTATCTACCAATTTTATGTTTATAATCCAAGTGGTTAACCCGAATCTCTATTAATTAGGTAATAAACATATAAGAGGCAGTGGATGATCAAAACATAATAAAGGTCGAATCTTTACCTCAAACACGCTTGGCTATCGTCGGGCTCACCCCGCCTCTAGAACTAGGTGGACTACTCGCTCTTCATCATAACAAAAGACATTAATAATAAAAGGGAAATAACTACTTGCATTAAAATAAACCAAAACTTACAACCCATCGAAGCCAAATTGCTTTCGCTCTCCAACTCCTCTCGGCCTCTACTCTCTCTCTCTCTCTCTCTCTACTTTTGTTCTCTCTAACTTGGAATGAATGAAAACTAGCCCCATGAGCTTTATTTATAATGCTAACTCCTTGCTATCCAAGGATGTAAATCTCTATCTAATTATAAAAATATAAGTTTAGATAAAAGAAACATTAATCCTTAAAGGAAAATATCTAAATCTTCATGTGGTGGATAAATCCTTCCTTCCATAGGTAAATCTTGATAGAATCGGTCTTGCTTCGTGCCCAAGTAATCCACACATGCTCGGATTGGCCCAACGGACTCGCGACCCAAAATCAGCATGGCCGACGTCGACCAGGTCTAGTCGACGTCGAGGAGTGTAGTCGACGTCGAGTACAGTCGAGCTCGAGTTGTCTCCATCTTCCGTCCTCGATCAGTTTTTGCTCCCATTTGTAGTCGACGTCGAGTAAGTCTAGTCGACGTCGAGTAGAATCCAGCTTTCGTCTTCTCCTTTTGGTTTCGTCCCGGAATGGCTCCAAATTCTGCAATATTAAACATAAACTTATGTAGACTTCTATTTCTTGCTAATAAGCATAAACTACACAAATTCACTATATTCCCAACCCAGAATACACATGACAATAGAATAAGGAGCTGAAATAAGCAAAAAAAAAAAAGGCATAAAACATGGACAACAAATCACCCCATACTTAAGCTTGCTTGTCCCCAAGCAATAACTTGGATGGTCATTCAGGGGAAGAATTCAATACTCTCAACATCATAGATTCATTCTTATATGTCCCTATAATCAATTACCATAATAAAAAATGTACTAATGCCACAAATCCATACGTGTGCAATTAAAAGCAACATCTACTCACAAAAGGAGGGTCATGCAAAAACAGTTCATGTGACAAAGCATTAATAATCAAGAGGACTTTAATTTAAGCCCAATAAGGAGTAGATTGGTAAATGGCTAAAGGTGGGATGTATTTGGCAATGTGGTGCTAATGATCCGGGGAAATGGAGTATTTCTAAATTGAATTTACACATTCCTTCTTCCTTTGATTTCTCACATTTCACAATGCTTTTTTCAATATTATGCTTTTACCTCTCTAACATCAGTACTGCCTTCTCGCGAGTCGCAAACATGGGTGTCATGAATGACCCCGGATACTTAGTGCTTTGGACTCCTCACCTTAGTGTCCCATCCTGCGGAACTATTATCTCGACGCAGGCAGGGTCGAGATAATAGTGCGTCGAGGAGTCAAAACAAAGGTAAAGGAAGGAGTTCACCGAATAATGTGTCAAGGAGTCAAAACAAGGGTCGTCGAGTGAAATGAGGTAGTCGACGTCGAGTACAGTTGCAGCGTCGAGTGAAAGGTGGAAGTCGATGAAGCCTCCTGGGTGGTCTACATCGAGTGGTCTACTCGACGTCGAGTAGATCCATTCTGCTCGATCCTTCTCGTACTTGATCTCGACTTGCCCTTCGTCGATTTCGATTGTTCTGTCAGAGGATTCACCTTCCCTTCTTCGCGATCCTTTATGCTTTTCGACCTGAAAATTGTTAGTTGTTGCACAAAGACAAGACTTTCCACATGAAGCATTAAAAACCAAAAGTTTCAAAGTCCTAAAAGAAAGTTTAAAAGTTTTATATAAATGCTCTAGATTGTAGAGTCGCTAGGTTGACTTCTCCGTTTGTGCTCAAGAACCCTCAATGTGGGGCCCTCTTGTGCTTGGCCCTTCTTCTGGATCATGTAGGTCCTGATTGTAGTATGCAAGCTCCGCTGATAGATGGTTGCTCGCATAGAATCCTCTACAAATCTTTCCAGTTCTTGTCCTGCACAGGTTAGCTCGCCACGGGCCTTGTCTCCTCTACAAATCTTTTTATTTTTATTAATGGATGGAGGAGAAGTAGGGATTGTACCTGATCTTACCTTTTCGAGCCCAAACAAGCGATCGTCGGGCTGAAGGTTAGTCGACGTCGAATAGAAGTGGTCAACGTCAAGTAGAAGTGGTCGACGCCGAGTACAAGGACCCCATACTTAGGATTTTGGCAAGTCGGGCGCTCGTCAGAGGAAGTCGACTTCGAGTGGGGGTAGTCGATGTCGAGTACGGTGGTCGACGTTGAGTAGCTTTATTGTGTGCTCGTCCTCGTGGTTGCATATGCTCTTCACCTCCAACCATGGAATTTCCTCCTTTGTGGGGCCAACCGAGAAGTCTAAGACCTCGTCACCTATCGTGAAGGTGAGCAATTGCTTCTTGACGCTGATGTTGGCATTTGGAGTATCTAGAAAAGGTCTACCAAGAATAATAGGGCGAGTAGGATCTTCCACTCAATCTATATAATAAGGAAATATGCGGGAATATAGAACGTACCAACCTGGACAAGGACATTATCAACCATACCAATAGGGATGACCACCGTATTGTTTGCCATGTATAGTTTGGCATCCACATGCTCTATTGCTCCTATCTTTACCTTTGACCAGATTGATAAGGGCACGATGCTCACGCTTGCTCCTAAATCACATAGTGTCTCATATCTATATTGTCCAAATCCCACATTAATATAAAAATTACCAGGGTCAGGTCTCTTCTAAGGGAAATCCATCCTTTTACAGTCGCTGGCGATTTCTGTGATTGATCCCTTGTTGCTAAGGATCTCCTTGAGGAACTTGGCATAAGTAGGCATCTCTTCAAGAGCTTCTGTAAAAAGAATTGAAACATTCAGTTCTTGAAGCAACTTAACAAAGCGTTTAAACTTACCTGCAGGGATCTTTCAGCGCCTTGGAAGGGAAAGGTAGCATCTTTTTAGGTTTCAGGGCCAAAACAGATGTCGGAGGTGTTGTAGAGTCCTCGACGTCGGATGGGGTATCCTCGACATCGACTACAATAGTCGACATCGAGTGATGAGGACGTGCAGAAGTCTCCTCGACGATGTGCGGCTGGTCGATGTCGAGTAACTCTCCTCGACGTCGAGTAGACTAGTCGACGTCGACTGGGCTCTGCTCGATGTCGAGTGGAATCTCGACTTCGCCTTTCCCCTTTCCGACCTCTGGCTCGTGTAATTGGTGCCCGCTCCTCAACTTTACAATAGCGACTTGTCCGGATTGCCCCCTTGTATTTGGATCTGTATGCCCAAGGAGTTTTCCGGCTGGTCTTGGGATCTGTTGTGCGAGTTGACCCATTTGGATCTCCATGTTCTTCTTCTAGATGTCCATCTCCCAAAAGCGTGTATTGAGGTCGTGGAGCTGAGTTTGGATGGCGCTGTTGTGCCTGATTTCTCCTCATCTTGTCGAGGATCATCTGTAGATCATCTTTCCGCTGGTCCCTTTCTGGATGTCCTGGAGCTCTGTATGGTGGGGGGTTCCTAGGGGTACCTTGATTCCATTGTGGTTGATAGAACCTTTGGTCCACCATACAACGATTGAGACCCCTTGCGTAAGCTACCTCCTCAGGAGTTTCTGCCAATCTGGCCTGCTTTGTATGTGGGCACTCTGGAGTGGTGTGCCGATGTGAGCCGCATTCAATGCAAGGCTGGTTGGCATATAGGAATTTGACTTGCTTGAGGAGCTTGCGACCAACGATGTGAGGGATCGTGCAGGGAGACCTTCAAGCCACTTTAGTGCTAGACCTACAAGAGACCAACGAAAAGCTTTCATTCTCACATATTCGAGAGTAGCACCTTCAGCAATAGTTTGGCACATATCAGCAAAAGTAGTAATATGAGCTAAAGGGCATTCATTAAAGCTCCCTTCAAAAGCATTATTTTTAATTTTAGTAAGGAAGGCAGTGTGAATTTCATAATCATTAGGAGGGACTAGAATAGCCGATTTAGGCACGACAAGAGTCGGGTGCATTTAGTCCGTAGCGGTGGTGGGATATAGGGCAAGCTCAGCCTCCGGCTGCCTCCTTTGTTCATCCTCCCGCTTAGCGCATGCTCTCTCAGCGGCGAGAGCAACATTGTTGGTTGCTAGTTCCCTCTGAAGCATCTCGATCAGCTGGGCTTGTGATGTCCATGTTTGGTGCCATGTTTTATATATACTTTTATATCGATTTCTGCATGCATTTCATGCATTTAAGTTAGATTAATACAGAATATATGTAGTTTATGCTTATTTGCCAAATTATAGGGTCTACACTAGTTTTTATTTAATTTCGAAGAAATCGGACGCACTTTGGAGCTTAAAGGAAAACTCATGAAGAAGCTAAGGATGGTGCAGCTGGAGAAAAGGCCATTTTTCGGCATTCATCATTATGAGTCAAGTTTTGATGTCTTCATGAGAGTTGTAGCCCTCGAAAAGAGTAGGATGCTAAGAATACTGGTGGATATCGACCAAGGCTACTCGATATCGACCAAATCTTGGTCGAAAATTCCAGAATCGACCAGAATCGACCCGCAGACAAGGGTGCAACTTGATATCAACCTATAGTGGTCGATATCAACCAACAAAATCGACTCGAGATTTCCACCAGAGCCGAGATCGAGTGAGTTAAGCTGAAACCAAGGAAGTGACTCGATATCGACCCACTTTGGTCGATATCGACCTAGTGCCAGTGACGTCATCAAGTCGATTCCGAGTTATAATTAAAGTTATATCACGAATCCAATGGAGATATTCATAAGAGGAAATTCCTTGCACATGAAGAGTTGAGAGATTTTATCTTTTTTTATCTTTTTATCTATCCTAAGGGTGGGACATTTAATTACCTTAAGGATTTATCTTGTTTTATCTAGTTTAGATTTATTTCTTTCCTAGTAGAATTTCATCTTTAGATAGAAGATACATATTGCTTGCCTTGATTAGCAAGGATTAAAGCCTATAAATAAAGCCAATGGGGCTAGTTTTTGTTCATTCAATTCTACAAAAAGGAGAAGAGGTAGTAAGTAGAGAGAGAGAGAGAGAGAGAGGAGGCCGATTGGAAGAGTTAAGGAGCGAGAGCAATTTGGCTTCGATCGGTTGTAAGCTTTATTTAGTTTTATTAATGCAAAGTTATTTCCTTTTATTATTAACGTCTTTCCCTACGATGAAGAGCGAGTAGTCCACCCACTTCTAGGGTTGGGGTGAGCCCGACGATAGCCAAGCGTGTTTGAGGTAAAGATTTGACCTTTATTATGGTTTGATCATCCACTACCTTTTATATGTTTATTGCCTATTTAATAGAGATCCATGTGAACAACTTGGATTATAAATATAAAATCGGTAGATAAAATTAGGGTTTCTTAAAAGAGTTATCTAATTGTTGGAGAAGGTGAAAGCTTGATCCTTTGATGAGATTGCATGATTATTCTTCTTTATCTTGCCTTATGCATGTTTGATTATCGTTGTTGCAAACCCCGATCTTGGAAGTTTTCTTTCATACATTGTTTATTCCGAAATTCGCAAGATTTGTCTTTTATTTACGTTTCAGTTTTTCTCTTCGATTTCTACCAATTCTGGTCGACGTCGACTACTCATTCTCGATCAAGCAAGATCGTTGTTGCTTCTGTCTCTGAAGGTTCCTCGACTGCGACAAGGCTTACTCGAAGTTGACCAGCTTCCTCGACGTCGAGTTGACTCCTCGAGATCGACCAACTTCAGTTTCTCTTGCTTGCTCGGATTCGATTGTGCTTGACCCCCTATCGACTAACCTTAGTCGAGGTTGAGTACCCCTAAAGTCGATCACCATCCGTGAGATTCGTCCGCTACCTGAGATCTGCTGACGTGCTTCCTCGAGGATCGAACCTGACTTCCTGTTGCTACATCGGGAGGAAGTCTTGTATTTATTTGCGTGGGTAGAATCCGGTTTGATTTATTTTAATATATTTTGAACTCGATTTCCTCTTACAACAACTTGCATTTCAGTTTCTTCCATGATCCTTTTCAGTCTAGAGTGGATGTGTATGAGGCGTTTTGGATCGTCTAAGGCGTCAAACTCAAGTGGTTGACCAGAACGGCGCATACACCTGCAAAGTAACTCAAGGAAAACGTGAGATCTAACCACCTAAGGTGGGAATGATTGCTTCCCCGGCAACGGCGCCAATTTATTGTAGGAGGAAATCGAGTTCAAAATATAAGAATATAAATCAAACTAGACTCTGCCTATGCAAATAATTACAAGACTTCCTCCCGATGTAGCAACAGGAAGTCAGGATCGATCCTCGAGGAAGCATGTCAGTGGATCTCAGGTAGCAGATGAATCTCACGGACGTAATACGACTCCAGCAGCACTCGACCTCGACCAAGGGTGGTCGACAGAGGTCAGGCACAGTCGAATTCGAGCAACAGAAGGCACACTGGCGTAGTCGAAGTCGAGGACCGTACTCGATGTCGAGGAGTGTGGTCGACGTCGAGGAAGTCTCGTCGATGTCGAGTACCTGTAGAGACAAAAACGAACAACAATCTCGAGCAGAAACCCTAGATCAAATATCAGTGGTCGGCGTCGAGGAGATCTTGTCGACGTCGAGGAGAATACAGTAACTGAACGAATTGCAACTTTCAAAATAAACAATGTAAAAGAAAACTTTCAAGACTGGGGTTTTCAACAACGATAACCAAACATGTATAAAGCAAGAATAAAGAGAAATAATCATGCAATCACATCAAAGAATCAAGCTTTTGCCTTTTCCAACAATTAGACAACTCTCTCAAGAAACCCTAATTGTATCTACCAAATTTATGTTTATAATCCAAGTGGTTTAACTCAAACACACTTGGCCATCGTCGGCCTTACCCCGACCCTAGAAGTAGGTGGACTACTCGCTCTTCATCACAATAAAAAACATTAATAGTAAAAGGGAAATAACTACTTGCATTAAAATAAACCAAACCTTACAACCGATCGAAGCCAAATTGCTTTCGCTCTCCAAATTCTCTCAGCCTCCACTCTCTCTCTACTTGTGTTCTCTCTAACATGGAATGAATGAAAACTAGCCCGATGGGCTTTATTTATAATGCTAACTCCTTGCTATCCAATGAAGTAAATCTCTATCTAATCCTAAAGATATAAGTTTAGATAAAAGAAACATTAGTCCTAAAAGGAAAATATCTAAATCTTCATGTGGTGGATAAATCTTTCCTTCCATAGATAAATCTTGATAGAATCGGGTAGAATTGGCCTTACTTCATGCCCAAGTAATCCTCACATGCTCGGATTGGCCCAACGGACTCGCGGCTCAAAATCAGCGTGGTCGACGTCGACCAGGTCTAGTCGACGTCGAGTAGGGTCCTCGATCTCGGGTGGTCTTCGTCATCTTGAGTAACCTTCTCCTCGGTGAGCTCGGGTTGGGTTCCAGGTGTGGTCGACATCGACTAGGTCTAGTCGACGTCGAGTAGAACTCGTCGAACTCGGCTTGTCTTCGCAGCTCCTCGAGTAGCTTTCTCTTCTCGAACTCGAGTAGGGTTTCTGGTTTGGTCGACATCGAGGAGTGTAGTCGACTTCGAGTACAGTCGAGCTCGAGTTGTCTCCATCTTCCGTCCTCGATGAGTTTTTGCTCCCATCTGTAGTCGACGTCGAGTAAGTCTAGTCGACGTCGAGTAGAATCCATCTTTCGTCTTCTCCTTTTGGTTTCGTCCCGGAATGGCTCCAAATTCTGCAATATTAAACATAAACTTATGTAGACTTTTATTTCTTGCAAATAAGCATAAACTACACAAATTCACTATATTCCCAACCCAGAATACACATGACGATAGAATAAGGAGATGAAATAAGCATAGAAACATGGCATGAAACATGGACATCACCTATGTGTGTTCAAAGCATTCAAGGATAAGGGTGTGTCTGAAGTGATGGGTGAGATGGCATGTAAAGTCTCACCATGTAAGTATCCTAATGTCCTAGAGTTCTCCCCCACACTATCCGGATGCACCAATCGACTGAGATGATCAGCTACACAATTCTCATCGCCTTTCTTAACCTTGATCTCAATATCAAACTCGCTCAAGAGTAGAATCCATGGAATGAGTCATGGCTTTGCCTCTTTCTTCTTTGGCAAGTATCTCAAAGCGGCATGATCAATATAGATGATGACCTTTGCCCCTAAAAGATATGGGCGGAACTTTTCTAGTGCAAACACAACCGCTAGGAGCTCCTTCTCCGTAGTGGTGTAGTTTTTTTGTGCTCCATTCAACATCATGGAGGCATAGTAGATCATATGGGAAGCCTTGTCAATATTTTGGCCTACCACATTGCCAATAGCATATTCGCTCGCATGACACATCAACTCAAAAGGAAGTGTCCAAATAGGAGCTTGGATGATTAGTACAGAAACAAGTTGATCTCTCAATCTATGGAAGGCTTCCTTGTACTTCTCATCAAACTCAAAAGCAACATCTTACTTGGGAAGCTCACATAACGGTGCAGTGACTTTCGAAAAGTCCTTGATGAATCGGCGATAGAATCTAGCGTCGCCCAGAAAAGATCGTATCTCTATCACATTGGTAGAATAAGGAAAGGACTTAATGATCTCAATCTTAGTCTTGCCAACCTCAATTCCCTTTTTAGACACGATGTGGCCTAAAACAATACTTTTCTCAACCATGAAGTGGCACTTTTCAGAATTCAGAACCAAGTTGTTGTCAACACACCTCTTTAGTACAAGTGCCAAATGAGCCAAACATGAATCAAAATTATCGCCATGAACTGTGAAATCATCCATAAATACTTCAATGAAGTTCTCAATGTACTAAGAGAAGATGTTGACCATACACCTTTGGAATGTTCCTGGTGCATTACACAACCCAAAGGGCATTCTGCGATATGCAAAGGTGCCGAAAGGACATGTGAATGTAGTTTTCTCCTGACCCTCTAGTGCAATAGAAATCTGAAAGTAACCTGAGTATCCATCCAAAAAGCAATAGTAGGCTCTCCCAACAAGCCTCTCAAGCATCTGGTCAATGAATGAGAGAGGAAAGTGATCCTTGCGAGTCTCAGTATTCAGCTTCCTATAGTCAATACAAACTCTCAAACCAGATTGTACTCGCGTAGGTATTAACTCTCCTTCTTTGTTCTCAACAACAGTAATACCCCCTTTTTTAGGAACCACTTGCGACGGACTAACCCATTTGCTCTCAGAGATGGGGTAAATCATACCAGCTTGAAGCAATTTCAGAACTTCGTTCTTCACTACCTCCATCATAGGCGGATTGAGATGTCTCTGGGGCTGTCTAGATGGCTTGGCTCCTTCCTTTAGCAAAATTCGATGCATACATTTAGTTGGGCTTATCCCTTTGATGTCTACGATGGTCCATCCAAGGGCTGTCTTGTATTCCTTAAGCACCTCAACTAACCTACCCTCTTGGTCAAGGTTTAGCTTGTTGGAAATGATGACTGGAAGGGTGTCTTTCTCACCTAAGAAGGCATACTTAAGGTGACTGGGTAATGGCTTAAGCTCAATTTCAGGCGGTTTGACTACAAAGGGTAAAAGCTTCTCTTTAGGAAGGGTTAAGGCTACGTTCTCAGTCTTCAGATGTGAATGATGGGCATCTAAGGCTCCTAGGACCTCATGCAAGTATGGTCTCAACGAGTAATCCAGGGAAAGCTCACATCCAGAGGGGCTTCCAATGCAACTTGCAACTCATCCTCCTTATTCAGCTCAAACACATCATCAACAATAGGCTCAATAAAATCAACAAAGAATAGAGAATTCTCATCAATAGGATATCTCATAGCATCCATAATGCAATACTGAACCTTTTCACCATTAAATTCCATAGTGAGCCTACCTTCCCAATAATCAAGTTTTTGTTGTTCAAAAAAATGGCCTGCCTAAATGAATAGACACTTCCAAAACACCAGGTTCCATATCCAACACAACGAAATCAACGGGAAAAATCAAGGTATCAACTATGACTAAGACATCCTCAACAAGACCTCTAGGATAAGTATGAGAGCAGTTAGCCAAATGGACAACTACTCTAGTTTCTTGCAATTCACCAAGCTTCAAGGTTTTGAATAAAGAGTATGAAATCACATTAGTCGATGCACCTAAATCTAACATATCATGCTGAAATTTAGTTTCACCGATAGTACATGGGATAGTGAATATACCTCGGTTGCCAGTTTGCCACACTTTTCAGGCATACGCCTTTCAGTCATGGCGGAGACGTGCTCACTCACATGAACCTTCTACTTCCCTTTTAACTTTTGTTTCCTCTTGATGGTGCAAAGCTCCTTCGAAAACTTAGCATATCAAAGAACCGTCTTGATGAGGTTGAGAAGCGGAATATTAACTTCACACTTAGCAAATGTCTCGTACAACTCCTTATCATTCTCCGTCTTTCTTGTGTCCTTTAAGGATTCGAGAAATGGGGCTATGGGCTTGTACGGATCAAGGTCAGGCTACAGAATAAGCTTCGGAAAAGCAGCATCATCGAACACAACAATCTCGTCTTCAAGTGACGGTTTTGCGGCGACGAGTGGGATCTCTCGTGGCGGTGACTCAACATTCAGCATAGGTTCTGGAATGGGTTCCGTCCCGCGACATCAGTGTCTCGTGGCTACCACTTCAAGGGTTCAAGGTTGGTCTGGAATGGCTCTTTCGCGGTGGCGACACCAGCAAGTCGCGGCGATAACGACGGTCATTTCGGACTCCTTTGTCCGATTTCCCCATCACTCTCTATCCAATCTTCCACAACTCCTTCTTGGTGATGGTTAAACGGTAGTATCTTACTACTTATTAGATGTATGTTGTTGACATTCTCACGTGGCGGAAGAGGGATCGATTGCGACGGTAGTGAGTTCGATGTCTTAGCTTTCAACTCATTCATTTCAAGAGTTAATTGCCCCATGCACGGTCTTCTCATAGGCACTCAACTTGTCCAAAATCATCCTTAGAGTTTCATCTTGGTATGGATTGGCTTGAGGAGGGGGCCTTTGTTGGAATGGAGGCCTTCTTTGTTGGTAATGAGCTTGATTTTACTGGAACCTTTGGTCAAATCCTTGGTAATTGTTGAAGTTGGGGTTATAAGGACCATTACCAAAGTTTCGACGAGGACCATAATCATCCAAAGCATTGACATCAGCATCATTCTCCATAATCTGCGGGCATAAATCATTCGGATGTGTAGGATCACTACAGACTCCACAAGAATGGTGAACTTTATTAACTCCTTGATTAACTCCTTGCAATGCCATTTTAATCTTACTCAATTGCTCTCTTAACTTCGTGTAATCATCTTGTGGCGGGCTGGCTTGCATCCTTAAGAATTCTCTAGCTCCTAGAGTCTTAGAGTACTGCTGAGATGAATTCGCAAGCCTTTCAAACATATCCATATCTTCATCTGGCGTCTTAAGCAAAATATCTCATCTGCAAGCATTATTCACTGACCCTCTATCTCTATTAGTCAGTCCTTCATAGAGTGCAAGGACTAGATCATCCCTAGTGAGTCCAAGATAAGGGCATGGATCAATAGTCCGTTTGAAGCGCTCATAATACTCATAAAGTGATTATGTAGCCAGCTGCTCAATACCAGTGATCTCACGCTTCATCTTGACGTGTCTGCTGGCAGGATAATACTTCTTCAAAAAAGCTTTCTTCAGCTCAATCTAAGTTTGAATACTTCCTCCAGAAAGATAGTACAACTAATCGCTGGCTGGCAACTGCATTCTTCAGAGTGAATGGGGAAGACCCTAAAAAACATCTGATCATCATTCAGACCACCAACTCTAATGCGGTCACATACAACATGGAACATAGTGAGATGCTTGTTGGGATTCTCGCAGTGAAGACCATGAAAGTAAGGTAGAAAACCAGTCCATTCTTACTCAAATTTGAATCTAGAACCCTTAGAAAGATTAGGGAGTACAATAGTCAAAGGTTGAACATTCAGATTCATCTCCCTAATCTCTTGCAGAGTCCTCCTTGGATGATCATCTGCGTCATTCAAAACTTGATTGTTGTTTCCGTTCTCATTCAGAACTTGATTGTAGTTGCCGTTCGGGTTATTAACATTATCACTCATCTCTTCTGTGCTTTCTGAGTTGGAAGAGTGATCTCTTTGTAACCTAGAAAGTGTGCGTTCAATTTATGGATCCAAAGACAAATGAGATGCGTCAGTAGCACGAGTGTGAACCATACAATGGTCCACATCAATGTAAAGTAACAAGTAGACAATGAATCAAATAGAAGTCCCCGAAAACGACGAAAAAATTTGGTACGGAGCAAACCGTCGTGTGTAAACCTCGCCAAAGAAATTGCCACAAAAATAACTAAGTATTGTGATAAATGCAGGGTTGAACCCACATGGAAATATAAGATTCTATCTAAAAGCTACTTTACTGAAAAGTGGGAAAGAATCAAGTAAATATGGGAAATAGAACTAAAGATCATGATTTCAATTGAAATAACAAAGCATACGAATGATGGTTTTTATAACAAATCAATGGAGAAAATAGTTCCACCCGCGCTTTCATTGACATTGGTTGGATTAAGTGGTCTTAGACATAAACTCAAGTTGTATGATTCCTTTCACTTACATTCCTCCCATCTTAGTTTGAATAGATTAAAGCACAAAGAGTACAATTAATCCCTTACACCTTTATGCAATCTAAGCACGAACAAAGATTTAACATAAAGATAGCACAAGTTCCTAAGAATCTAGGTATATGAATAACACCAAGTATGCAAGGAAACCAATGTTTAAGACATATGTCAAAATCCCTACTTAGTCATGATGAAACAAATGTTCTCACAGTCCTAAGCATGCTATTACGGAATTCATTCAATCACGAAAGAAAAAAAAACCTAGCAAGATATTATTATGGTCAGGAATCAAATTAATATCATCAATAATAACAAGGGAAATCAAAAGAACAATAGGAAACAACTGAATTTAAGCCTCAAAAACCACCAACCAAGTTTTCGAAACACAGGTGAAACAAATAACGAACTTAGCCACTCATAGCGTACCTAAATCTCATTCGAATTGATGGAAAAATAAGCAAACTTGAATGGATGAATGAACTACTATAAAATATGATTCTTAGGTATGGGAATAAGCATTCTCTAATGTCTAATTCATGCCTCCCTTTGATAGGAAAGAACAGAGCCTCGCAAACGTAGATACTTTCCTTAAAGATAATGCGGAAATAATCCTAAAATATTACTACCTCCGTCCAAAAATACATGGACTTTACTATTCACGCACGTTTTTTTAAAGAGGTAAAAACTATATAAAAAAAGTTAATATTTTATATAGTTTTTAGCTTCTAAAAAAGCGTGCATGAATAGTAAAAGTCCATGTATTTTTGGACGGAGGGAGTATAAAACATCCTAAAAATATTAAAACTGAAAATAAAAATAAATAAGTCTCAAAATATCTTCCTTAAACCCTAATGAATAAGTCTTTAAAAGATATGATCGAATCTCCTTCCGAAAAGATAGAATTTTGCTTTCGAACTGAACTTCTCTGCACAAACTCGCCGCCGCGACATGGATCTTGCGGCCACGACTCAGGGTGTTCACCACACTCTTCTAGAGGGCGTCTCTCCATGGTGACATGGTGATCTCGCGGGCACGACATAGAGACTCGTGGCCATGACATGCATCAGAACTTAGTGTTCTCGTGCTTTGCTGCCGGCCCTCGCTTTCCTTGCTCTCTTTTCTCTTCTTTTCTTCTTCTTCTTTACTCCATTAAGAAATCTTCCTAGCTAACCAAAATTTGGATCTTCCAATCTACATAAAACAATTAAAATAGCGTAGTTTCTGAACTTTCCAACCAAAAGAATCAAATATGAAATTAACTCTATAGCATAACCAAACAACCATGAAATGCAACTAAAACTACTCTATAATGCCTATTGAAATATCCATTATCACTTGCTTAGTTATGTGAGCAGTGGATGGGTCCTTCTATGCTTTAGACTTATATTGTTACTCTATTCAACTGTTAGGTGATCTGTGACGTGATTGATGGATATTGCTTTTGCTGTTTTGCTATCCCAGTTAAGTTCCCTAGGGGCTTACTCAAGTTGGACTCTCATGCCTATTGTTGCATTTTTATGTTAGGTGTTGCATATGCATAATTCGCATGATCATGTAGTATCTTGCTTAGGTTGCACTAATTGTATGAGCATCTGTTTACTAAATGTGTTTGGTATAGAACGATCATTAAATGTGAGTCATTAGAGTCTTTGCTAGGGTCATAGTACATCTCAGCCTCATCGGGTCTGTCCTGATAGAGTCATATGAAAGCATGCACATGATTTATATATATATATATCACTATGACAATGATCCATTCTCTAACCCCAATGTGGGCATGGACGACCATCCATTATAAATCCATCCCCATCCGAGGCATGGATACATTCGGCCCTAATTGAGGCACGGATATACCCCGTCCCTACGGAGGCGTGGGTTATTAAAGTCGGGATATGCCACTTGACATTCTGTGTGGGCCCATTTACTGCAGTTTCGTTATTATATATATATATATATATATATATATATATATATATATATATATATATATATATATATATATATATATATATATATATATATATATATGAACTATCAGCATGCCTTGTGTGTTTAAGATTCAGTACCACATTAGACGCATCTTTATTAGGTATAACACATACTATGTGGCCTCAACGAGGATTGCTGGTCTCGCATGCGTAGCTCGACTTGACTTCTTTCCTCACTCCTTTTTAAAGGTTTGTTCGCAGATTTCTAAGTTGTTCTATGCTATTTGACGGGGATGCCCTTATGGTGATATATGATCCATAGACTGACTAGAATCCACCATACTTTTGAGACTCCATACTTATTACTATCATTTTCGTTTTGACCCGGCTCTGCCATGACAACTTTGTATCGTATTTTTGTTTGCTTGCTTTTCGAACCAAATTCGTTTCGTGCAACTTAGATTCCTAGGAGAAGTCTCGGTCCCCAATTTACCAACACGAATTTTAGGGTTCCGAAATTCCTCCTTTAAACATTGACACTTTGGTTTTGAAACGTAACTCGGATTTTATATTTGAAACGTAACTCGGTTTTGAAACGTAACTTTGGTTTCCGAAATCCGACCTTCGAAGCGTAACTCGGATTTTATATTTGGGCTATTACACTCTTGTTGATTATGCTGAGTTTTATTGTATCTACCATGGATCTTGTCATGATCAGCTAGATCTCTTCATCTAGGGTCGGGGTGATCCCGACGAGGTTGAGATATACTTGTTCTTATTTTTGTTTGAATGATTTTTTTATTATGTTTAGTGATTTAATCCTATCGAACCCACCCTAGTTGACAAGAGTCAATTAGAACTGATTTTGGGGTTTGTGATAACTCCCTCCCTTGATGAAAATCGGAATAAATGTTTCAAAGGCCTTGACATGATGTTTGTGTCAAAGGTCTTGGAACATTAACAGTTGATGAAATCCAAAACCTGTTTTATAAGTCCAAATATTATTTAATCTTATTATATACTTCCTTTATATTATATATATATGCTTGACTAATCTTTCAGGAAGTTTTTCGAATTATTTCCTTCCTTTCGACAAGTGCTGAGAAGGTTCAAATCGGAAAGATTATGGCTTCATTTGTTTCCAAGTTTAGAAGATCTTGAAGATAGCCATGATCAGGAATAGCCATTGGAGAAGATTCTCGGTGCCGATTTGTCTCAATAAATAGAGAAGGAAGATGAAGACAGGATATACAAGTGCTACACGAGCTTTCATTCATTCAAGCAAGATATGTCTTCCAAAGTGTACTCTCTGCTAGCGCTCAAGAGTTTGTTGTTTATTTCAAAGCCTTTGAGAGTCACTGTGAGCTTATAGGATATATTCATTTAAAGTGTTACTCGAGAGTTTGTAACTCAGGAAGTTGCACTAGGCTATTGATTTGTGAGAGTAAGAGGATTGCACTAGATAGCTGAGAGAGGTGGGGCTCTTCTAGATTGGTCTAGGACTCCAAGGGAACGTGAGTTGACTAGATTGCAATTATATAGGAGAGAGGCTTCTCGGTGAGCTATTAGGATCCTAAGCTAAGCGAATCAATAAAGCCTTTTGAATCCTAGGGTTGTGGAAGAACCCTAGGCGGGGACGTAGGCCAAGTTCGTGCTGAACCTCGTAAACAATTACTCGTGTCCTTTATCTATTGCTTTACCTTATTTCCTCACTTGGTTCGATTGTCTAACTTTGTGATTCAGGTTTAATCTCAAAGGGTTTTATACGAGCTCCAAAAGTCTTGAGACTTTCTGCGAAAAACGGGCATACTTTATTCAACCCCCCTTCTAGAATATTTCTATATTACATTGTTTTATATTATCGAACCTTCAATTGGTATCAGAGTTTTACTCACTATTTTTGATCTAACAATCTTGTGAGTTTTCGATCATGTCTGGTGAAGCAAGCGGAGGATTTGCACAGGGAAGGTCCACAAGCAGACCACCACTCTTTGTAGGAAACAACTTTGTCCACTGGAGATCCTTGATGAAAATGTTCATCATAGACCAAGATCTGGAGCTTTGGAACATTATAGAGAATGGTCTGAAGATTCCAAAGAAAGATGGACTAAACGATACCAAAGTTGCAAAGAAGGAGTTCGAATACAACCAAGTTGATCTTGAAATCGTCTCCAAAAACTAAAGGGCTATAAACTTACTTTATTGGGGTCTTAGCACTGATGAGTTTATCCGTATTTCATCTTGTAGGTCAGCCAAAGAGATTTGGGACAAACTGGTCGTCACCTATGAAGGAACAAGCCAAGTAAAAGACACCAAGATCAGCATCTTCCTTCGAAAGTACGAGCTCTTCAAGATGAAGTCTGATGAGTTAATCAAGGCCATGTTCACACGATTCACAGAAATCACCAACAACCTTGACTCTCTCGGCAAGAGCTTTACCAACGTTGAGAAAGTAAGGAAGATACTGAGGTGCCTTCCAAAGGAGAAATGGGGTCCAAAAGTAACAGCTATAGAGGAAGCCCAGGACCTCACCACTCTACCCCTTGATGACCTTCTTGGGAAGCTGATCACGCATGAGATGATCCTTAATGAAGACGATGGAGAACTTCCAGCTAGCACTAACTTGGCACTCAAGTCTAAGAAGGATGAGCCTAAAGATGGATCTGATTCCGAAGATGAGGATGACGATGAGGATGATCCTTTTGCTCTTATCACAAGAGGCCTTGCTCGAATTCTCAAAATGAAGAAGCAATTCAACAACAAAGATGGATCAGAGTCTTCAAAATTTCGAGGTAAGCCTCAATACAACAAGTATGAAAAGAAGACTAAACCTTTGTCTTGTTTTGAATGTGGTGAAACATATCATCTTGTGAAGGACTGCCCTCAAAAGACAAAGAGCCAGTCCAAGAAAGGTGACAAATGGAAGAAGAAAGCCATGGTGGCAACTTGGAGTGATTCCGACTCTGACTCCGATGATGAGAAGGCCAATATTTGTCTTATGGCCTCAGAAGATAAATCCCATGATGAAAAGCTTAAAGCTACTGTAAGAGAAGTTATGGCAAGTCCAAAAGAGGTATTATCGGAATTCCTTTCAAATATGATTGCCAATGAAGAAAAGCTTATTGCCCAAACTAACACTCTTATTAAGAGAACTGTGGACCAGGAAAGAACTATTGAGGATCTGTCTATGAGGGTCAAAAGTCTTGAAGCTTCTTATTCAGGTCTTGACATTAAAGTCAAGACGCTTGACTCGGAGAAATTTGAACTCAAGCAAGATCTCCCCTCTCTAAGAAATGAGCATCATGACTTAGAGAACGAGTAGATCTCCATGAATAATAAGATTCAAGACCAACAGACAACCCTCATAAGTTTTACCATGTCCAAAGGTACTCTCGATAGGATGTTGGGTGAGCAACAAAGCTCTCTAAACAAAAGTGGTATTGGTTACAATCCAAAGTTTTTAAAGAAGAAACACATTACCACTTTTGTAAAGGCAAAAGGAAGCAGAACCTCTCCTATATGTCACCATTGTGCTAGAAAGGGACATGTAAAAGAGACCTGCCCCTATAGAAGAAAGGATCCATATATTATCCGCAATACATTTCCTGTTCATTTGATAAAAGAACGGATAACACAAGTTTGGGTTCCAAAAGGCACTATTTTACCAAATATGGTTTAGCCCAACAATGGATCCAAATTTGCTTATTGGTCTAGCCACAAAGGTTGATGTTTGTCTTGCAGGAGATCACCAAGGTGAAAGAACACAAATGGATTATTGATAGTGGATGCTCGAGGCATATGAGTGGGAAGAGTTCTCTCTTTCATGATCTAAAGGAGCAATCCACGGGAACAATCAATCTTGGTGACAAAGGAAAATGCGACATCGTTGGTATTGGTAGTGTTGGAAGCGATTCCAGCCATAGTATTAAAGATGTCTATCTTCTTAATGGTTTGAAGTATAATCTGCTTAGTGTCTCTCAATTATGTGATAGTGGTAACAATGTCAGATTTAACAAGAAAAGATGTATAGTGTGCAGAGAAGATATAGGTGAAGTTATATTGACTGCATATCGTTACAACAACATATACGCCGTAAATGCTGATCAAGTGGCACAAGGAAGCTTAACCTGTCTAAAGGCTTTGACGGACGATCCAAAGCTTTGGCACAAGAGACTCGGTCATGTGAGTCCACATACACTACAGAAGCTTGTGTCCAAAGGGCTTATAAGAGGGCTACCTGAAATGGACTTCAAAGGTATTGATATGTGCAATGCATGCACACGAGGTAAACAAACACGTAGCTCTTTCAAACCCAAAAAGGTTGTAAGTTCTTCTAGACCCCTTGAAATTTTACATATGGATTTATGTGGTCCTATGCGAGTCAAATCTCCCAATGGTAAAAAGTACATGCTAGTTGTTGTTGATGATTTTTCTAAATATACTTGGGTTGCATTTTTAAAAGAAAAATCAGAGGCCTTATTTGAGTTTTCAAAACTTTGTAAGGAGTTGTAAACTTTAAGAAACGAGCCCATAATGTCAATTCAAAGTGATCATGGTAGGGAGTTTGATCAACTTCAGTTTGATTTGTTTTGTGCTAAATATGGCATCTCCCATAACTTTTCTCCTCCTAGGACACCTCAACAAAACGGGGTTGTGGAACGCAAGAACCGCAACTTAGAGGATATGGCCAGGACTATGCTTTTAGAAAATGCATTACCTAAAACCTATTGGGCTGAATCATGTTCAACATTCAAGGACCAAACATATTGATGTAAGGCATCATTTCATTTGAGACCATGTTGAAAAAGGTGATTTGTCCATTTCGTTTATTTCAACTGATTATCAATGGGTTGACATTTTTACTAAGCCTTTGGCAGAGGACAAATTCACCTTCATAAGACGAGAGATTGGGATGCTTAACAAGGATGCACTTTGGTAGGGGGAGCATTCCCTTTACGAAAGATAAATTCTACTTAGTGTCAAGACCCTTGAGAACTATGTCAAGGTGTGTGATCTAAATGGTGGATTACATTTATCGGATCATATATTTTTGGTTAATATCTTTTTAGATATTTAATCAATTATAATTTTTTTTATCGGATTTCAAAATTGCCCTTTTATGTGTTATTCTTAACCGTTAAGATATTTTTAATTTTGGAACTAAATCCCGCAATTTTTTCAGTCCGATTTTAATGGGAATATTTGAATTTTGAATTGGAAACTCTTCAAATCTTGGCAATGATATCATTGCCCTCCCTTCGAACTCTAAACCCGTCCCATCACCTCTGTACCTGATTTCTTCACACTCTTAAAATTGATCCAAACCCTTTCACTTTCTTCTTCTTCAACCTCTCAACCTATTCTAAAGAAACCCTAGCCGATTTCCTCCATGGCACCCAAAACAAAGAAAGTTGTCATACCCAAAAGACTTGGCGCCACCCCCAAGGAACGTCAGGCCACTGCCACCTCTCCCACACCTGAACCCACTCCTCAAGCCATTGTCCCAACTGTTGTCCAGAGCACCATCGCTGAGAGCACGACCACTGTTACCAAGGGCACTCAAAAGCGCTCTGCTAAGATACCTCTCAGTACTAAACAGAAAGGGAAGAGGAAGATTTTGGCTAAGGAAGTGGACGAGGAAGAGGAGGAAGATGACCTAGATGCCATCCTGGAAAGAGATGCTGCCAAGGAAGCCGAGGAGGAAGCCTTGAAGAAGAAAAGGGCCAATGAGGAGGCCGAGCTTGCTAGGAAACTGGCAGAGGAGGAAGCTGAGAGGATTCGGAAGGAAGCTGAAGCCGAGAAGGTTCCATCCGAGGAGGAGCCTGAGGAAGAAGAAAAAGAGCAAGAGGGATCTGGAGATGACGAGGAAGCTGAAGGAGATGAAGCGGGGTTCGGTGAGGACTCGGGGTCTGAGGAAGAGGAGGAATAATCTCCCTCTCCTTCTCCTCCTCCCCCGTCTCCAAAGAAGCGGAAAGCCTCAGTTGCTGTCAAGCCTCCATCTCCCAAGCGCACCAGGAAGGGCACCCTCAGGAGTCTTGAAGCGCCTGTCAAGAGAGCTGCTCCAACCATTGCACGCAGGAAGAATGCCGACCCACCTGCATATATCCAGGTAAATCAATCCTTGCCCTCCTCTTGTTTTCAAGATGCTGACACTGCTGGTAAGTGGGTAGAACAGTTTCGAACTCGTAGGGTTTGCTCTTCTGATTTTTTTTGGATTTTGAGTTCTTCGAAGCTTTGAAGTTACCCTGCATTGATCTTCTCAAAAAATCCCCAGTCTGGACCCTTCTCAATCTTGAAACCGTCTACTACCCCCAGCTTACCCGTCTGTTTTACATTAACCTAAAAGCTAAACACGACACCAATGGTTGGTCTTTGGAGTCTGTTGTCAAAGGGGTTAGAATCTCTCTCAACTCCAATGACTTTGCAGATTTCCTTGGCTTACCTAGCCCAGTTCCACCCTCTGAAATAAACCCCTCAAAAGAGAATTGCATCATCGTTGCCCGTGCCAAGTACCTCCTACCCGAAGCATCCAACAACACCTCAAAGCAACCCACCCACTCATCCCTAACCCTTGAGGCAAAAATAATTTTCAACAACATTGTTCGATGCCTCTTACCCCGTCTTAACTCTGGCTCACTCCTTACTGACAATGCCATGGTCCTGCTCTACTGCATCTTAAATGGCCTTGATCTTGATCTGGCCAACACTATCCTTGGAACCATGTCTCATGCCAGAAAAGCTAGAAAAGGCTCTCCCCTCCCCTTTGCTACCCTTTTGACACCTCTCTTCAAAGCTTCTGGAAGTGATGTCAAAAATGAAGAACAGCAGCGTCATATGGGTAAGTTCGACTCTAAGGGCCTTGAAAAGATTGGCATCACTCGGTCTCCCCAAGGGACTTTGAGTCTTGCCACTCCTTCAAAAGTCCTTCCCACTGCTTCAACTTTCGATGAACGCATGGACAACCTAGAGTTGGGCTTGGAGGAAGTTCATCTGGATATCAAGGAGCTGCAAAAGGAGTTTATGATGGAGATGAGCGGGATTTCCAAGATGCTTCAAGGACTGTGGACGAGTCTCACTGATGATGATGCTCCGGATGACGAAGCTTAAACCCTACCCTACCCTATCCCACCCCTGAAACTTGATATATTGATGGTTTTTGGAAACTTTTTCAAAACTTTTGGTGATTGTTTTACCTCCTCCCTTTGTTGAAAGACAAAAAGGGGGAGATGTGTTGTTTAGACTTTGAAAACCTATCTGCTTGAAGGTCTTGGAAGACCTTGGCTTTTGATCTTTTGGTTTTCGGTTGGATGGCTTTTGCATACTTTAAAAATTTGATCCAACATTTGTCTAACCCATGCAGGTACTTAGTCCGATTTCTCTTATATTATTTATGCTTAACTAAGTTGCAGGGATGCACATGTTTTGTCTTTCATCAAGGGGGAGATTGATAACTCCCTCCCTTGATGAAAATCGGAATAAATGTTTCAAAGGCCTTGACAGGATGTTTGTGTCAAAGGTCTTGGAACATTAACAGTTGATGAAATCCAAAACCTGTTTTATAAGTCCGAATATTATTTAATCTTATTATATACTTCCTTTATATTATATATATATGCTTGACTAATCTTTCAGGAAGTTTTTTGAATTATTTCCTTCCTTTCGACAAGTGCTGAGAAGGTTCAAATCGGAAAGATTATGGCTTCATTTGTTTCCAAGTTTAGAAGATCTTGAAGATAGCCATGATCAGGAATAACCATTAGAGAAGATTCTCGGTGCCGATTTGTCTCAATAAATAGAGAAGGAAGATGAAGACATGATATACAAGTGCTACACGAGCTTTCATTCATTCAAGCAAGATCTGTCTTCCAAAGTGTACTCTCTGCTAGCGCTCAAGAGTTTATTGTTTATTTCAAAGCCTTTGAGAGTCACTGTGAGCTTATAGGATATATTCATTTAAAGTGTTAGTCGAGAGTTTGTAACTCAGGAAGTTGCACTAGGCTATTGATTTGTGAGAGTAAGAGGATTGTACTAGATAGCTGAGAGAGGTGGGGCTCTTCTATATTGGTCTAGGACTCCAAGGGAACGTGTGTTGACTAGATTGCAATTGTATAGGAGAGAGGCTTCTCGGTGAGCTATTAGGATCCTAAGCTAAGCGAATCAATAAAGTCTTTTGAATCCTAGGGTTGTGGAAGAACCCTAGGCGGGGACGTAGGCTAAGTTCGTGCTGAACCTCGTAAACAATTACTCGTGTCCTTTATCTATTGCTTTACCTTATTTCCGCACTTGGTTCGATTGTCTAACTTTGTGATTCAGGTTTAATCTCAAAGGGTTTTATACGAGCTCCAAAAGTCTTTAGACTTTTTGCGAAAAACGGGCATACTCTATTCAACCCCCCTTCTAGAGTATTTCTATATTACATTGTTTTATATTATCGAACCTTCAGTTTGAAATCGAGAGACTAAGACCCCGAATTGGAACTTAGACGATGAATTTAGACTGAGAGGCTGTTAGACCCATTGGAACCATATGATTAAATTTGAAGTTCGATATATTGATCGAAAGTGAAGTTGAATTTCTTGAGGATTTATAGATTGTCATAGATAATTCGAATGATTGTGATATTGAAGAAGGTCGTGAAGTGACATTGATCTGATTTTCATTTAGAATTCTAAGAGCATAATGGGTCTAAATTGGTTGCTTTAAATCGATTTGGACACATTTGTTAACCAATTTTGACACGTTTAGAATTCTAAGAGCATAATGAGATCGTTAACCAATTTAGACACATTTGTTTTGATTCCGAGAGAAGCTTTGTGATTACCTTCGACGGTCCGCCTTCACATTTGAATTAGAAATCATTCAAGCAAGAACATATTTTTAGTCTATCGACGATACATTGTTGATATTCCCTTGCTCTAGAACGCCTCCCATATTGATATATTTCCACACTTGATCGGTTTTCTTGGTTACTTTTACACATAAACTCTTCCAACTTGTTTGTTACTTTTGGTCTTAGTCTAACTAGTTTGAAATTGACAACTGATACTCCACTGGTTCTTCTGATACAACAATTGATTACTAAAACCGACATCGTACACTTGCGGGGTAGGTTTTTAGCCTATTAATGACCAGTACAAATTCAAAGGATGTCCAGTGAGTTTAGGTTATGTACCCGGAAGGCGAGGGGTAACCCAAACAAGAAGTAGGCTAGACAGGGTGCATTCACGTTCACCCTATTCTCCATAATTCCTCTCTATTGCACCGTTGAAGAACTCGTAGGTATGCTCGTAGTACCGCCGACTCCATGGGTATCCCATGAACCATTCGATGTCCAAGAAGAGGTTGACAACCCACCCCTAAAGATAGTTTCGTAGTTCCTTCCCGAATAGCATGCCTTCTACCAACATAAGCAGGGCAAACTTAAACCTCCGGGCAGCCAAGCGCTTCGATTTCATCGCCATGAGGAAGCAAACCTTGAACTTTGACATTTTTAGCCTCTCGGCTTTGAAGAAAGCTCTCATTGTAGTCTTGTCAAACTCATCCTCTTCAGGCCATTCAACGAAGCTAGAACTCAGGCCGGTCAAAATCACAAACTTAATTCACTATAGATAACCGCAGTACCACATCCCGGATCTTGTACCAGGTCTCGTGCTTCTTTTTTGTCTTCTACTGCCTTTAAAGGACAAAGTGGATGAGCTAGGCCGAGAATTGGACTCTTGTGCCCAGTACTCCGCCCGACGGGCTATCCATAAGGCACTTCTAGTCGCCTTTGCTCAAGTACTCGTCCAGGTTCACTAGGAGTTGTGGCATTGATAACGAATGATTTGTATAGGCATTTAGAGTTATTGTTAATTCATTTAGGTTGCATTTATACATGTTCTTAGTGTAAACTGCATTCATAGTTTATTAAGTGGAAGAAGTCAGAATCTACGCATTTTCGGTGTTCAATTGCAGGAAATAGATCCGAGCTTCAAATGGTGAAGGAATCATGGATCAAATGGAGCATGGAAGAGCTAAGTAAGAAGTCTCAATGAGCAAAGGCTAAGCTAAGGAAGGATTGGAAGCCAAATCGGAGGCTACAGAACGAGCCAAAACGAAGAAAGTGGAGAAATCTCATATTTTGGATTTCAATCACTTCGAATCAAGTTCTGATGTCTTCATGAGAGTTGTAATCCTCAAAAGAGATTTCCAATGCATATTTATATTCGTCAATCGGACAAACAAGGACTTTGGACAGTGAATTACAAGCCAGAGCCACGACTAGTAGATATGTCGCTAGGACATGTCCGAGCACCTGAGTCCGCGAGCACAAGCCACACTTTGTCCGCTGCGACCGGATTCCAGCGGGAGCCAACTTATCACCTAATATATTCTGGATTTCGGAAGATATGATATCGGCGCCCGCCACTGACCATCGACGCCCGCCGTTCGCTGTTTAGAATGTTTTGCACGGGGTCGAATCCGGCCCATTGGGTTTGCTTCCACACTAAGGATTGCCAACTCCTATGGTCTTAGCACTATAAATACACCCCTACACATCATTCTTCTCTATCTCTCTCTCTCTCTCTTTCTCTCTCTCTCTCAGGGTTTCGCCTCCCAATGGAGCGGAAACCCTAGGTTTTCTCTTTTCTTTTATGTTTTGCGTGAAGATAGCCATGCTAGGCTAATCTTCTACTCATCTACTAGTCGAGACATTGATTTGGTTATCAATTCAAGTTATTTCCATCATATTATCTAGTTTCCTTTGCGATTATATGGTTATTATGTTATTACTTTGTCTTCATTGATCACCTATACTGAGTTGCATGTAGCTAAGGGTTTCGACTACCTCCCCTCTCGCGGGTCGAACCTCTATAGCAGTAAACACGTCCTGATGAACAGGTTGGTAGTCTGGATTGTGTAAGGAATCGGCAGGTGAGAATCATCTCTTCTAGCTGAAGCGATAGTTGGGTTGACGACCAGGTGACATGTCGACGATGCGGGAGAGATGCTGATCTACGTGCTACACAGACTTGGGATCCAATGCTTCTCGGACCTCCAATTGTCGGCCTTCCTCAGATCCACAACTGTCGCCTCCGCTGCTCGGATCCTAAGATTCGGATGTCGAGATTCCCGAATCGCCATCGCCGACCTCGTCAAAACCCTCGCCTCCACTTCTCGAATCCTGTAACTGGGGGATTCATTTTGGCTTCTTCAATGTCGCACGAACAGGAGAACATGAGAGAAGAAGAGAAGGAGGGAACCCCGTCCTCCGTCGTTCCCTCATCCTACCTCCGCCATCAATCCCCACCTCCGATGCAGTCATCCTAGAATTCGGTTCCGTTTCCGGCGATTACAAAGTCGTATTCAAATCTAAGATGAGGGAGATGACCATAGTTGGATTGATGAAAGAGGTAGAGGATTCGAGAGACAAATCCAATAACAAAAGCAGAAGACATGTCCAATGCGAGTCGGATAAAAGGATGGGCATTTTACAAATTAATTAAAAAATGTGGATAGCTTTCCAACTTGAGCTTCATACTTAAAGTGCATTCTATGCAAATTTTCTTGATTTTTGGGGGCGATTTCCATACCAAAAACAATATACCAATTATAAGAATACAGATACAAAGAGAAGAGGGAAACCGAATACAATTACAATTACATATGCAGTACACAATGAAATTCTCGGATAATGATCAACACAAAATGATATTAATCATCTATAATTAATTAGGGAAAAAATGGATCAACAAATATTCTAAACATTAACCTCACACCTGGTAGAGATCTGATACTTGATAGCAGAACCCACTAGAACACCATTGCTCCTGCTTCCGAAGCCAATATACGCCGGGCAGCTGACCCACAGATGGTACTTCCCGGAGATCCATGTCCCGACCTTCCACTTGACCTGACCGTCGACTTTGAAAACCACCGGGACGAGCCCCTCGCCAACGTCAACTGCAAGCGAGGCCGCCACATAATCCGCCACGGGGACGGAGCTGCCGTAGAGGAAGGGCGACCAGACGACGGTGTCCTTGTGACCCTGGTAGGTTGGGGGGAGGAGGGTCGGGAGTGTGATCTGCTGGTTGCGGTAGGAGGCGGACAAGCGAAGGCGCGTGTAGTAGACACCCACGCGGTGGTTGGGGTTGAGCGTGGATAGAGTCACTTGAACGGTGGTGCTCAGGAGGTTGGGCTGGCGGCTCGCGTTGAAGGTGTACAGGGTGGCGTCTTGGAGGACGAATCGGGGCTTCGTGGGCCGCAGTACTAGCCAGGCGATCAAGATCCCGAGGAGGGCGATCACGACTATGGAGAGGATGACTGTCAGCAGTTGGCGGCTGGAGCTGCCGCCATCTTCGTCGTCATGGTGGGGGCAGCAGTCCTTTTCCGTCATCAGATCTGGAATTGAGCGCGCTCTTGATGGTAATCGGCCGGAGAATACTGTTTGATACGTGAGACTTGATTAGGAGTGTGGTAGTATGAATTACTAAGTATAGGGAATATAATAGTGCTGATAACGACAAAAAATATATATATACTACCTCCGTTCCAAAATACATGGGCTTTTGGTTTTCGGCACGTTTTTTAAGGAGCGAAAAACTCTATAAAATATTATTTTTAGTTAATTTTTTTTATATAATTTGATACTTATTAGTAATAAGTATCAAATTATATAAAAAAATTAATTAAAAAAAAAATATTTCATAGAGTTTTCCGCTCCTTAAAAAACGTGTCAAAAAGAAAAAACTCATCTATTTTGGAACGGAGGTAGTATATTTTTAGGGGGCGGGGGGTAATTAGTGTTGGATCGATCAATAAGCTCCTTTAATGCATTGACTAGTTATGGAATTAACAAGTGTAAACATATTAAATACATTGTCCAATAAACAATTCAAAGGAGAACATGATCAATAAAATTCCAGTCGGCCAACCTTTGTTTAATTTTTTTCAATTGACAAAAATTAGGAGTCCATATAGGAACACCACTTTAGATCATCTTTATGAATGATAATGAAAAATTCCTATAAGAAGGATGATATATAGAATTTATATTACAATTATTTCTACTGCTATTAGATTAGGTTCCAATTCTTTGAACAATGGTAAATCTCCAACATCGGAATGGTTGAAAGGATTCATATGATGAGAAGTAGTTTCAACAACATCTAGTTCAGAAACTGCTATAGGTGTTGCTGTGCTGACTACATTGTGAAAGCTAGATGTATTTATAATATGAGCATTCTCCCTATTTCTCCCTTTGAATAGAGAATTATGAAACATCAACTTGATCATGTATGATCTTTGCTAGTCAAAGATGTCCTATTGTTTGCCTACTATATAAAAAAAATTCCTCGATCTCTAATTTATAGAATCTCTCATGGAGTACTCCATTTTCTATTAATGACATTGATGGCTCTATATCTCTTTCAATTATCAACTTTTGGATCCCTAGTTGAAGTTTAGTAGTCATCCTATAAATAATTATAGCTTTTTTGAAAGGCAGTACTTCGGTTTGTAGAGCCGAGATAGAGGGTACCTCGATGGAGAATATGAACCACCTGGTCGAACTCATTCCATATAATACATTTAATATGAGATAGAGGCTTCTGATAAGCGCTATTTAGATTTAGGCTTTTTGGTAACTACACTACTAAAAAAACAGGAAAGAGCTACAGATGGTTAGCCACGGATTATATGCGACCCTGTATTCGTGGCCATTAGCGATGACATTGGCCACAACTGTTCCTGACCGTGGCTATATTCGTGGCTAATACTCATCCTGGTATGACATGGCAAAACATTCGTGGCTATTAGCAACGACCCAGATGTCCGTAGCTGATTTCGTGGCTCGATATGTGTTAGTGTCAGTAAATAGCCACAAACGTAGCCACGAATAGGATTGTTGTGGCTGTTTTCGACCCTAATATGGCCACAACACAATATCCGTCGCTAAATTCATGGCTATTAATCATTGGAAATCAAATGAACATATGTGGTGAGTGGGCTTTGGGTCACTAATTGTAGGCGTGCCGGATATATATCATGAATGGGCTATCCGATTAAACTCAATCCGTGGCTAAATCCGGGTACAAACCCTCCCAAAATTTTTGGGCTCGGCCCATTAGAAGTTAGTGAAAGCCCAAATATCTTATCTCGGCCAATTAAATGAAGTGGTGATTGAGCGACGATTGAATCCGTTGCTAAATCTGTGGCTACATCAGCCCAAATATGACTGTTTTCCCCGATAGGCCCATTGACGGGCCCAAATATGCCTATGAATTTTTTATATATAAATTAACAAGTGTTGAAAAAATAAATATATTAAATAATTAATAAATTCTTATGAGAATATAATAAGGGTATGTTTTGAGGAAAACTCATATAAGGGACTAATAAATGTTTAATAAAACCTTATATTAAGTAATAAATTCTTATTAAAACACTCTAAGAGTATATTTTGAGTAAAACTCAAATAAGTAGCTAATAAAACCTTATATTATGTAATAAATTCTTATTATAACACTATAAGGTTATGTTTTGAGTAAAACTCATATAAGTGACTAATAAAACCTTATATTAACTAATAAATTCTTATTAGAATACTCTAAGAGTATGTTTTGAGTAAAACTCATATAAGTAGCTAATAAAACCTTATATTAAGTAATAAATTCTTATTATAATACTATAATGATATGTTTTGAGTAAAACTCATATAAGTAACTAATAAAACCTTATATTAACTAATAAATTCTTATTAGATAGAATACTCTAAGAGTATATATTGAGTAAAACTCAAATAAGTAGCTAATAAAACCTTATATTATGTAATAAATTCTTATTGTAACACTATAAGGTTATGTTTTGAGTAAAATTCATATAAGTGACTAATAAAACCCTATATTAACTAATAAATTCTTATTAGAATACTCTAAGAGTATGTTTTGAGTAAAACTCATATAAGTAGCTAATAAAACCTTATATTAAGTAATAAATTCTTATTATAATACTATAAGGGTATGTTTTGAGTAAAATTCATAAAAGTAACTAAAAAGTGTTGAATAAAACTTTATATTAAGTAATAAATTCTTATTAGAATACTCTAAGAGTATATTTTGAGTAAAACTCAAATAAGTAGCTAATAAAACCTTATATTATGTAATAAATTCTTATTATAACACTATAAGGTTATGTTTTGAGTAAAACTCATATAAGTGACTAATAAAACCTTATATTAACTAATAAATTCTTATTAGAATACTCTAAGAGTATGTTTTGAGTAAAACTCATATAAGTAGCTAATAAAACCTTATATTAAGTAATAAATTCTTATTATAATACTATAATGTTATGTTTTGAGTAAAACTCATATAAGTAACTAATAAAACCTTATATTAACTAATAAATTCTTATTAGAATACTCTAAGAGTATATTTTGAGTAAAACTCATATAAGTAGCTAATAAAACCTTATATTAAGTAATAAATTCTTATTATAATACTATAATGATATGTTTTGAGTAAAACTCATATAAGTTACTAATAAATTCTTATTAGAATACTCTAAGAGTATGTTTTGAGTAAAACTCATATAAGTAGCTAATAAAACCTTATATTAAGTAATAAATTCTTATTATAATACTATAATGTTATGTTTTGAGTAAAACTCATATAAGTAACTAATAAAACCTTATATTAAGTAATAAATTCTTATTAGAATACTCTAAGAGTATATTTTGAGTAAAACTCAAATAAGTAGCTAATAAAACCTTATATTATGTAATAAATTCTTATTATAACACTATAAGGTTATGTTTTGAGTAAAACTCATATAAGTGATGAATAAAACCTTATATTAACTAATAAATTCTTATTAGAATACTCTACGAGTATGTTTTGAGTAAAAATCATATAAGTAGCTAATAAAACCTTATATTAAGTAATAAATTCTTATTATAATACTATAATGTTATGTTTTGAGTAAAACTCATATAAGTAACTACTAAAACCTTATATTAACTAATAAATTCTTATTAGAATACTCTAAGAGTATATTTTGAGTAAAACTCAAATAAGTAGCTAATAAAACCTTATATTATGTAATAAATTCTTATTATAACACTATTGTTGTGAGCTAAATCTGCCATATTTTACAGTAACTTTAATATCGTTTTCTGCATAGTTTGCATACATTTTGGTTAGATAGTACAGAATCTATGTAGTTTATGTTTATTTGACAAATTATGGAATCTACACCAGTTTCTGTTTAAAATCGCAGAATTCGAGACGTTTTACAGCAATTCTAAGGAAGATCATAAAAGCTCGGAAAACGACTACAGAAGTCCAGAATCCGAGAGTACAGAACCATGACAAACCAAGCTAGAGCCAGGGATACTCTGTGTCGAATACATCCTACTCGATGTCGAGTAGAGAGCCCAGGCGGACTTGGTCGAAAAAGCCTAGTCGAGAAAGCCGAGCCAGACCAACCCAGCTCCGGAGCCCTACTCGATCTCGACGAGAACTAGTCGAGATCGACGACACCTCAGCGCCAAACCCGAAGTCGACAAGCCGAGGACGACCAGGCGGCACTCGCTGCCAGCGACTCGACTCGCTGCAGCGGACCGCTCGCTGCCAGCGGGATGCACCAAGCCGACGGAGAAGCCAACTTGCCCCAGCGAAAGAAGCAACTCGCGGAAGCGGAAAGGAAGAACCCAACTCAATGTCGATGAGCCTTGTCGAGATCGACGATGCCCAGGAGCCTTGTCCGAGGCTTGTCGAGCAGAGTCACCCGAGGAGTCCAGTCGACGACGAATCCCAGTCGACATCGATGAGCCCTTGTCGAAGTCGAGTAGAACAGCTTCTGGAATCGCGTCGACGTGAGCAGTCCGAGTAGAGTTGGGATTCCTTGGAAGCCAAGAAGACCAAAATCTATCCGATTTTATCTACATTTATCATGGAAGAGTGTTTTATCCACTTGCGACAATTTAGATATATTTAGATTTAATTTCTTTATTGCTTTTATTTATCATTAAGCATTTTAGATATAGTTTTAGATATGGAATAGAAGCCTATAAATAAAGCCCTAGGGGCTGGTTTTTTAGGAATAGGAAGGGACACACAATTCAATTCCAGTAGAGAAGTTTAGGAGTTCTAAAATTTTTAGGGTTTTGGCATTCTGCGAAAGTTGATTGCCGGGATTGTAAAGGCTTTTGAATATAGTTTAATGCAAGTTTCTTTTTATACATCAATGTCTGCTATTGCAATGAGGAGCGAGTAGTCCACCCACTTCTGGGGCTGGGGTGAGGCCGACGGTGGCCATGTGAGGTGATGCAATAAATGTCAGATCTTTTTATGCAATTCGTCTTCTATCCCTATGAGCATGATTCTTTTGCGAGAGTTGAAGGTGATCCTTGTTTGTATTATTGAAGCGAAAGTGATCTTAATGCAACTTGGATTAATTATGTGAAAAGGGTTAGTAACAATTAGGGTTTATGCGAAAGCCTCTATATGCCTATTTGTTAACAATGAAAGTTGTTTGATGGAAAGCATGATCTTTTATGCCTTTATGTGTTACTTTGCATTGTTATTGTTGTGGTGTTGATACCCTGGCCTTGGAAGTCTTTTATTATATTGATTTATTTCAGTCGAAAATCTGAGTTTTGGTTCGGAATTTGCAATTTAAAGTTTCTGTCTTTCTCGTCGATGTCGAGTAGGACCCTAGTCGATATCGAGTAGAACTAGTCTATGTCGAGTTGAGTTTTCTTCTGTTGTCATCGATTTTCAGTTTCTGTTTTTGCCAGCTGTTGTCGATCTCGAGTAGGATTTAGTCGAGATCGAGTACGCCTGTTGCTTTGTTTTATTTCCTGCTTTGCTTTGTCTTTTCTGTCTTCGTTTTGTTCATTGCTTTTATTTGTTATTTTCTTCTTTTGTTTCTGTATTTCTACTGCTTGTCTGTGAGAATCTGTTGCTACCTAAGAACTGCTGACGTGCTTCCTCGTGGATTCAATCCTGACAACCTTCTACTACAACGGGAGGAAGTCTTGTATATATTTGCTGAGACAGGGAAGTCAGTCTGAACTTTATTTTATATTTATTTCATACTTGACAATCCTCCTGCAACAACAACTATAAGGTTATGTTTTGAGTAAAACTCATATAAGTGACTAATAAAACCTTATATTAACTAATAAATTCTTATTAGAATACTCTAAGAGTATGTTTTGAGTAAAACTCATATAAGTAGCTAATAAAACCTTATATTAAGTAATAAATTCTTATCATAATACTATAATGTTATGTTTTGAGTAAAACTCATATAAGTAACTAATAAAACCTTATATTAACTAATAAATTCTTATTAGAATACTCTAAGAGTATATTTTGAGTAAAATTCAAATAAGTAGCTAATAAAACCTTATATTAACTAATAAATTCTTATTAGAATACTCTAAGAGTATATTTTGAGTAAAACTCAAATACGTAGCTAATAAACCCTTATATTATGTAATAAATTCTTATTATAACACTATAAGGTTATGTTTTGAGTAAAACTCATATAAGTGATTAATAAAACCTTATATTAACTAATAAATTCTTATTAGAATACTCTAAGAGTATGTTTTGAGTAAAACTCATATAAGTAGCTAATAAAACCTTATATTAAGTAATAAATTCTTATTATAATACTATAATGTTATGTTTTGAGTAAAACTCATATAAGTAATTAATAAAACCTTATATTAACTAATAAATTTTTATTAGAATACTCTAAAAGTATGTTTTGAGTAATACTCATATAAGTAGCTGATAAAACCTTATATTGAGTAATAAATGCATATTATAATACCATAAGGGTATTTTTTGAGTAAAATTCATATAAGTAACTAACGAGTGTTGAATAAAACTTTATATTAAGTAACAAATTCTTATTAGAATATTATAAGGTTATGTTTTCTGGAAAACTCATATGAAACTAATAAGTGTTGAATAAAACCTTATATTAAGTAAAAAATTGTTATTAAAATACTATAAGAGCTAGTATGTTTTGAGAAAAATTCATATAAGTGACAAATATATCTTTAATAAAACCTTATATTAATTAAAAAATCCTTATTAGAATATATAAGGGTATGTTTTGAGGAAAACTCATATAAACGAATAAATATTTAATAAAACATGACATTGGCTAATAACTTTTATTAGAACTATAATAGAATATTTTCAAGAAAACTTATATAAGTAACGAATACATGTTTAATAAAATCTTATATTAGCTAATAAATTTTTATGAGAATAATATAAGACTCGTACTTGTTTTGAAGAAAACTTATATAAGTAACTAATAAGTGTTGAATAAAATTTTATGTTAATTAATAAATTCTTATGAGAATAATATACAAGTAATTTTATTTTTACAATTGTCATTAAAATTTGAAAGAATATTTGACTTTTTAGTTATTTTAAAAGATATCTTAACTTTTATTAGTATGTATGTATGTATATAGAAAAAGTGAATATATCTTGAAAAAATTTTTATCGAAATTTTGGCGGAATTGGGGCTGAGTACGAAATTTTGGGCGCTGAGCATAAAATTTTGGCGGAGTATTTTTATTTTTGAGGGAAACTTTCTGGACTTTGAAATTTTAGATGGGTGGCCCAAGGTGGGTATAAAGGGGGACTTTATACTTTCTAACCCTAAAGCCCTCTTCCGTCCAACGCCTCTCCTTCAGATTCATCTTTGCCTCTCCATGGCTGTCCTCTCTTTCCCGTCCTTGTACAGTTGTACTCCGCCTCTCCATGGCAGACCCTCCATGGTTGTCCTCTCTCTCAGCGCCTCTCTTTCCCGTCCTTGTACTCCGCCTCTCCATGGTTGTCCTCTACCTCTCCCTCTCGTGTCTTTTGTCGCGCGCCCACCATCGAAGACGCCCACCCTTGTTCGTCCTCCTTCCCTCTCGATTCGACCTGTTGAAAGGGCTCCGGTGACGGCCTTTTGCAGATGAAGAACCTCGCTCGAAGAACCTCCGGATCGAAGAAGTTGCAGAACTTCAACAGATGAAGAACCTCCGGTGATGGCTGGTTTGTAAGTTTTTTCTTTCTCCCCTTCTTTTGCCTGAGATGAAGAACCTCCGATGAAGAACCTCCGGACCCAATTTTTTGTGTCTGATTGTTTCTCCCCTTCTTCAGCAGATGTTGGGATGATTTTTTCTGATTGTTTCTCCCCTCTGGATTGTTTCTCCCCTCTGGATCTGATTCTTTTTTTTATCTGATTGTTTCTCCCCTCTGGATCTGTTGGGATGATTTTTTCTCCCCTCTGTATTCTCCCCATTTTTTGCTTCTTTTTGACACTTCAATTTCCTAGTCTTTTTTTTTTGGTCTGAAAGTGGGTATTGCGCTTCTTTATTAATTACAAAGATGAAGGTATCGGAAAAAAAGTCCAGAAAATTACAAAGAAAACTAGGTGCAGAGGTAAATTTAGTAAAAGGGGAGATGCATGAAAGGGCTGAATTTCCCTGACTTTGATTTCGTTTTTCTGTTTCACACAAATTTCGTTTAAATTGTGTTTCACAAATTTCGTTTCTAGGTGATATAAACTTAGATTGTCTAGATTTTTTAATACCTAATTTTAATATTTTATTTCATCTTACAATGTTGTATTTCATCTTGCAGGCTGCTTCAGGTTATTGGGGTGGGGTGTCAATTGATTCAAGGAATGCTATAAACATGAGTTTGTGTCAACAAGAAATTGGATGTTTTGATCTGTTCATTTGTAGTTTGGGTTTTTTTGTATCTAGAATATATTTTTTTATTTTTGTACCCTACTTATGTATATTTAGATTTGTTATTGCTTTGGATGTATTCATAAAAGTTTTGTACATTTTTAAGTATATAAAACATTACTAATGAAATGAGCAACAACAATAGCAATGACAAATACCGACGTTACGAACAACTCTAGCAACAACCTTAGCAACAACATTACCAATCAAACGAGCAACGACTCAGCCACGAAATCAGCAAAGCCCATGACCTATTTGTAGAAACGAATCTAGCTACGAACATAGCCATGAATTCAGCAATGACCTAATTCCGAAGCTGAATTCGTGGCCTCAGCCACGACATTCAAATGTCCATCACTAGCAACGACATTAGCCACGACCTGACAATTCGTTGCTAAATCCATTGCTAAACAGCCATCGCTATTAGTCACGAGGCATATGGCGATGGAAGGCCCATCCGTGGCTATTTCCGTGGCTAAACCGGTTAGCCACGGTCATTCGTGACCAATGCCGTTGCTATTTTCCGTAGCTATTTCCTGCGTTTTTAGTAGTGCTAAGTCTCCATATTTGTCTCCAGCGTCTCTGTACCTAGGCAGGTCTATATGATTTTGAGGTGAGGGTGAAATTTCTCATCAGTTTTTCTTCTATATTCCCAAATTGCGTGCAAGAGGAAACAAATTGGGATGAAATATTTATTGATCACTTTTTAGTGTTAGAAAAGTTATCCTTGAAATTATCGATCAATTATTCTCCAAATTAATATTAATTGAATCGGTATCTATGGGTAGATAAAATAGTAATGACGTAAAATTTATTAAAATAAAAACATATGAAACTAGAATATGATTTTTTTTAATTACATAAAATACTTAAAATTGAGTTTTTATAGGTTAAATTTACAGAATTGACACATGACGACACATTCTTGGGTCGCGTGTCAGTGCATGCATCCCTTTTGTTTTTCCCTTCCTGGGGCAGCAAAATGTTGCGCTTTGTGCCCTTGGATTGCAAAACGATGTTTGTTCTGGGTTGAGGAGTGCAGCGCGTGCACGTGTAACGCACGTGGCCTCGTGATTCATCCTTGGAGCATCTCCAATCCGAGTTTCTACAGGCGGGGCCTCTCCTTTGGGCTCTTACCTCTTTTTTTTTTTTTTTTTTTTTATTGATTTACAAATGCAAAAGAGGTAAGAGCCCTCTAATGCACATGATCTTAGTATATGCTCGAATCCACGAGCAAGGTATGACCTTGAGTCCGCGAGATCACAATGAGGATAAGACTTCAATAAGCTTAATTAAGAAAGATTACCTATCAAAATAGAAGCGATTCTAGCTAGGAAAGCAATATTTAAAAAAGAAAAAATAGTTTAACTTAATTTTTAAGGGAGGGCTAGTGTCCTCTATCTTTATTAAACAGCAAAGGATGGCTAGTTGCCTTGGTACATAATGAAAATAGTCAGGCAAAGGAAGACAACAAAACAAACCCATGATTCATAAGGTCAATCCCCTTATTTGCCAACACATCAGCAAGTTTGTTGGCCCGTCTTCGGATTTGATGTACTTTAAGTGGTGTCCGCTATTAAACTCTTTTATTCCTAAAATTAACAAAAATTATAAAAAAAAAGGTAAAAAAACAAAAAAAAAAATTCTTGATTTTTTCTTTCGGGTTAGAGACTAGAGGGGTTAACACCACCCCAAGAGCCCTTAGATTATTTTACGTAATTATTTATACGGAGTAACCATTACGGTGCGTTAGCCTTCGTTGGCAAGGAATGAAGGGTTCTTACGTCTAGAATTCAACCCTGCACAATACCTGCCTTACACGTTCACCTGATCCGGTAATTATTTTTGTAATTATTTTTATGCATGAGCTACTGTAGTCATTTTAAATTACGGTGGGTAATATACGACGTGGGGGGAACGCACGCCCAAGCGCAATACACGCACCAACTAAGCCGAGCATACAAACCAAGTGGGATTTCATCATAAAACCAATTGGTATTAGGTGGGGTAGCTCACCGGCTTATATGCAAGCCTTGGATTCAATTTCTATTCAATGTGGGATGGTTATATTTCCCATCTTTCCACAAACCACTAGCATTATAGTTCGAAACTTTTTTTATATGCACCTAGTTGCGACTACCAATGTTTTTTTTTCCCTTCTAAATTTAAGATTTGGAACTTAAATATATTGGAACTGGCTTGTTAAATAATTTAACCAACGTCAAACAAAAACCAAGTGGCAGCGTAGAAGTTGGATCGTGCTGCTTGAGAACGGGACACACCCATAACGGAGTTCTTCAGTTCCAGCTAGCGTTCTCGGTATTTTTTTTAATAATAATTTTATTTCTTTTAATATTTTTTTAACAACTATTAATGTGAGAGAGCACAAGAACATCAGATGGACTTGCCATCCTAATATAACGGAGAAAACAAATCAACCCATAATCTATAAATCAATCAAACAACGCAAGATGAAGAGAAAATAACCTTCAAACTATAGACTAAGCAGAAGTTTGCCTCAACGAGGATGGAAGACTGAACAAGAGAATGTTGATAGTGAGCTCATGGAAAAGTTTAAGCTGGCACAATATCTCACTGTCGGGGAGACGGAAGGCAAAAATCCACAACGGGCAAAGGACGACTCCTAGGGAAGTGTGAATGATATGATGTTCCTCAACTTGGATGAGAGATCTTCAGAGACCTCTTTCACTATTGCGATCATTACAATCTACAAGACCACATGAATGCTCCTCATCCGAAACTAACCATGAACCAATGAGTCAAAGCCTTATAAAAACAAGAAACTAAGCTACCCAGCGGCGAAACCAGGAACACACACATATACACAAATTATTTGTGAACACCTGTTACATTGTAATTTATTAACAAATTTGAAGTGTTGGATTAGGAAAATCAATGACCGAGGAAAATTTGAAGATCAAAATGTTTCGTTTTAAACAGTACAAGATTATTCGTACATAACTCATACGAATAATCATTATATAATAGACGAATAATTTTTTATATGAAAAATTGGATACATGCAAATAATTACACTGTGTCAAACGAATAATTATATTGTTACGTACTAATAATCAATATGTTCACGGTTTATGCCATAAAAGATTATACCTTACATATTTCATGATAAGCATTACTAGAGACCTTTCGAGGCAAGGACTTAACCATTCTAATTATTATTTTCATATTGAAACGTCCTTGAGACGCTATAGTGATCGGCGACGACAATCCATGACAGAGGAGGTGGAGGAGTGGCCATCGAAATTGAAGTCCATCCGAGGATTGTGGACGATGGTTATAATGAAAGAGGGTGGAAACAATCAGGTGGTCGGAGAAACGCTAAAACGGTGGTAAGACGCAGGTTTCCGGTAATGGTGGTTTAGCTATCTCCACATCCAAAAGGAGGAGCTTGAAGGAATTGTGTCCTTTAATTTAATGTGCAATGACTAGTCATGAAATAAGACAATTGATAGAGATATTCAATTCGATTATTTTAGGAGTCGTAATGCTTTGCTAGAAGCCAACTACGATTAATGGGATTAAACGGGTTAAACCCATGACTATTATAAACGGGTCCTATGCGGTCACACACTTAGAGTTGACGGACTTGATCAAAAGATAGATGATTTTATTATTAGTGTATATTAGATATATATTAATAATAATGGGATAAGATTTAGTTGTGAAATAAATAATTAATTAAATAGGGTATAAATATGAGCTTATAAAGATGGGCTGATAATAACTTATCCTAATTAATTAATAACCTCTCTTTGTAAACATTCAACGGGATATAAAAGATTTGCTCTTGTTTGTGAATAGAGAGACGCACTCACAAATTGAAAAGTAGTTTTGTGTTTCTTCGACTCTCAAGCGAAGAGAGACCGTGAGTGAGACTATGTGAAAGGAAGCAAAATCAAATTGTTGAATTTGCGGGTTGACTACCATCATCATCTAAGGCAATACGATTGCTTACCTTTCGATCTTCGTCCTAGCAGTCGAAGGCAAAGGAGACCTAGACCGGACTCTTGTGGACCAAGTAGAGGAGCAACACGTGGGGCTCTAGTTCTCTTCCGAATCCTCCCCGTTTAGATCCGGTTCACGCATCAAGAGGTATCTCGTATAAACAATGATTTGATCTATCGATTTTATGCATGAAGATCCTTGCGATTAGATGATAGTAAATAGTTTCTAAAACTTCTGCTGCGCATCTAATTTCTATCAGAGCTATGATAGATGTCAAAAGCACAAATCAAAATTCTTCAGATTGGAAGATTTAGGCTCGGATGGTTGACGCCAAGAAAGCCACACTAGAAGAAAGAGCCTAGATCACTCCAATGCCAAGAAGCTAGAGAGCTATTTTCGATTGTTGGTATTTTGAAATAATTAATCTAAGGATCATAAGACTTCATCCTATTAGAGGGGAAGATATCTACAAGGACATTCCGCTTTAATTTGATCATTGGCTTTCCTCGTATGATTTAGAAGAAAAAAGAATTACTCTAGGAACTAAGGCAAATATTTGTTCAACGTCGAGGACTCAAATAAGATATTAGTCGATGCAAGTATATGATGTTTCTGATCCCAGAGGTGTCTTCTCCCAAAATGTGGGGTTTCACTTCCAATTAGGAGCATTTTTTTTTTGTTACCCCCCCTCTTAGATGTAGGGTTTTGAATCTCTAGAAGGAGTATTGTCGGCTCCTAAAGAGAGGGATGTAATTTGAGGCTTCTTCTTGCAAAAGGTAGAGATTTAATCCGTTAACTAGGAACATTTTTTTGTTATCCACCCCTCTTCGAGATGGAGGTTTCACCTCACCGGAAGAAGTGGTGTCGACTCTCAGAGGGAGAATTATAGGAATTAGTGATTTCTGAGGTATTGATATTAGTTATTTCATCTTTTGAAGTTTATAAACAACATAAATCCGATACAAGATTTCAGTCCTATTTTCTATGTCGCCCAAAACAATTTCAGTTTAAAAACAAACAAACAACATAAATCCGATACAAGATTTCCACGGGAGAGTCGAGTCAAAACAAAAATACGAGAAAATGAGTATAATATCCAAAAGTACTGACGTCAAGAGTCAGTCTCTGTCTCCAAATCTTCGCCAAAGGAAAGCCCCGCCAAAGCAGCACTAAGTCAAGCAGAAGGACGGGTACCTGAAACAATAAAACAAGGCAAGCCGAACCACTCATGTGTGTCCGGAAGACATCGTTGAGCCATATAATATTATAATATGTCCTAAGCCTAAATAAAAGATGCTCTAGTGTAGTGCAGAAAGTAAACATACAAAGCATGCTTGCTCAATATATAATATGCAGAAAAACTGTAAAAGCTCCACAAAGAATGTCAAGTGGCATATCCCTTTCCTATTCCCACACTCATGCTCGTTAGTGTAGAAACCGCCCGCGTTCGATGCTATATAGCAATGTCTCATCATATGTCATATATCATTCAGCAACTAAGGAAAATAATGCGAGCAACACAAGGGCTAAAAAGTTCACACACTCCGTCGACTATTATCCGACGGTTGCAACACGACTCGGAGAGAGATGGGTGTGACCACGGCCCCGATGTCGGCACGGCTCTAAATCACACAAATAAGGGTTCTTTGTGGAGCTTAAAACCTAATAGATCATCAATATATAACAAAAGATGTAAACTAAACAAATGAACAAAGAAAGTGAGTTACTAACTCACATAAGCTCTTGACATGTTTCTGAATTTTTTTTTCTTCCTGTTTATGGTCTCGGCTTTCTGAAATTTTTTTTTTTGTGGAGAAGTGTCGATCAGTACCTAGACTTGCAAACTGCCGAACAGGACAAAGCAATTGCCGAACAGATGCAACTGCACAGAGAGCTGACCGAAAGCAACAGTAGCATAAATCAAATGAAAATAAAATTAAGATGATCTAATTAGTAAGCTATATTAACAAATTAGGATAAAAGGCTAACAAATGGGAGAAATAGGGTTCTTTTTTTTGTGCAAGATCATCAATAAACAATCATCCAAGAACTCATTCATAGGCATGATGTAGCAAAATAAAAGCAATGAAACTTGCAACTAAGAACTCAACATCTTCCAAGTTATAGATCCAACAAGCAAATCACCAACTAGTGCCAATTTTAGGGTAATCGAATGCGAAAATTATGAAAAATAAAGCACAAAACAAATAGGCATAGGGCTGTAAAAATAAGGCACGAAATTGATCACTCAAATAAACGAATCAAGGCTTAAGACTTGCATAACCTTGTCTCTGAATACCAGTTAATACGTTGTAATTCCCAACGACTCGAATTATTCGGATCTTGCGTTGCCTTAAGACCAATCTCGACTCGTTTATGCACGATATTGATTGATTCTCCATCAACCGATTTAATCAGCGTACTCGGCCCTGGGATCGGCCAATTAATTAACGAATCGTTAATCAATGATAAAAAATGTCGGCTTGATTCCATTTGTAATTCATTCGAAATGAATCAATTGAAATTGAATCAACGTAGAAACGAAGGAATGGAACACTTTGAGTCAACAATGGTGGCTTGACCAATTTGCTAATCGCAACTAACTTTGATCGGAAGCACAAGATGAAGGCGGGAATTTTAGGGTTAATCAAAGAAGAGAATGCTTAGCCAAGCGCTCTTCTATTCAATTCAACGTGAGAATAAAAGAAGGAAAATACAACTTAAATAGGTTTGATAGAGAATGAGAGTGGCTCCTTGCAAAGGAAACCCTAGCTCTCTCATTTTTATCTAGAAAATAAATAATTAAAACATAAGATTAAAAAACTCCTAGTTTAATCTATCTAAAAAATAGATAAAATAGATAAATGAGCAAGGAGATAAAATATCCCCTCACTTTTATTCCCTAAATAAATAATAAAAACCAACAAATTAAAATAGATAAAATAATGTCTTAAGAGAATTCAACCAACTCCACTGCCTTCGATCTCGATCCTTCATCAAGGTGGGATGAGGTTGTAAACTAAGATCTTGAGTTGACGGTTGAGCTTTGAGCCATACGAGCTCTCATCTTGAATCGTCTTGTCGTCGGGAGTCATCAGATCTTGAGTGCTATGATATTCTCCAGCAATGGGTGAAGTTGTACCAACTTGGCCCATTGCCATGACGTATTTCCTTTTATTTGGTAGGTTCGAATGGATGACCCTTTAAGGTACTTAGCCACAATGACCTTTACCCAGATATTTGTAGGTTCTGCTACGATTTTTCATAATAATTTCAGTTGGAGTGCAGAGTTCATTGTTTAAGCCTTGTACAAGCCCAACCCACCATTGATGGAGTCATCACATGTAACGGGCCGATATAATGATTCACGTGTTACGTTTCGAGGGATGAAACCCCTTGTTAGGATCTTGTGCCCTGAGTACAGGTTAGAGGTTTGAAATCAACAATTTCGCTTTGAAAGTGGGATTTCACACCAAAAAACCGAGAGGAATCGTTGGAATCCCCAAGGAGAGTCGCATGTACCTGCCTTATGACCTAAGTTGCAAAATTCATTGATCATACAACCAGTAACGTTTCCAAATTCATACATAAGGTTGCAACGGCAGAGCCGGGTCAAAACATGATCAAAACATTCAAAATCAACCGTTAATAATTCGTGAAGTCAGAGTCTCAACTCTCTCTTTCCGCCATGTTAGACTCAACGGTCATGGAGCCAAATCAGCAGCAATATTAGTAAGCATGGGTACCCAAAAACGCTAATGGTGAGCAGGATCAAATGATGCCCACCTGCTCTTTCCGGTTCCCTAAGCACACACATACACGTTATACCTAATAATCATGCTTCTAGATGCAAGGTGGAATATTAACACACTAGCATGCCCCTATGTTCAAGTGCATAATAATAATAATAAAGGCCTTAACACAGAATACCAAATGGTATATCCCTCTTCCTAACCACCGCCCCCCTTTCCGATAGGGCGGAGACTGACCAGTTCGCGAATGCATTCCAATTCATAAATGGGGCGAGGTTCGTATTGGTACCCGACCCCATGTTTGCATGCTTTTTAATAATCATGAATATGGACTTAAAAGAGAAAAAGAATAATATAATGCGAAAGGTGAAATAATAAGAGTGGTAAGTAAAGTTGTAATAATGACTCGAACGACTCAGGACGAACCCGTTGAAACTGGACCATCCTATGACCCTAGCCAAGACCCTAGATACTTCATAGATAACGGCCGTTCTTTCTGCTAACACATAAAGAAATAGAATGCTCAATGGTCAATGCACCCTAGCATGATACTACATGGCATGCTGATCATGAATGCAAGCACCTTGTATGTCATGCACATAAGATAGATGACGGATGAGAAATGTCGTTAGATTTCACCTCGCCAAAAAATGACCCAGACTAACAAACTAACCAGCAACCTAGTATTGCATATAAGTAAGGAGTCGAACCCACAGAGAAACAAGTACTTCAGTGCAATATGTGTTCATCAATTATGCAAATACAGATGAGATATGAATGTAAATAGGCAATGAGACATGTAAATAAACTATGATAAAGATGTGAAAGAGAACAAAGAGAAGATAAAAGATAAGAGTGTGGTTTGCCTACAATTCGCAACATTGGTTGTTTTACTTGATCCTTGAGGTGATATCAATATTATTCCTAAGCCTATGTCGACTTGACTAAATTTTGATTGATCCACATGGATACAATCACCTTATTCAATATCACTAAAAAATAGCATTAAGCACTCAAGTTCGATGTTAGACCAATTGACATATCGATTCAATGCAATTAAGACACAATTGGAACAACTTTAATCGATCGGCATAATCAACATCTAACGATATAGATCAATTGTTATCATCCACTACAAAGGCATATAAATATTACTAAATCAATGACTTCGCTTTCTATCAAGAAACCAACAACATATTCATAACATAGATGCAATTCCTAACTAGATGGCCGGTCATAGAGAGGAACACAAATATAATAAATGAAGAACAAGATGATAAATAAACTCATGAATAATATAGAAATCAAGTTTCACAATCAACTAACCAAGTCTTGAATCATAGAAAAACCACAAGCATTCAAGGCAAGCATAACGTACCTTGAATCCCTAACCTTAAATCCTCTCATTTCTCTATGTTAATATGAAACTAGGTCTATCAATCAATCAATGAATGCGGCTGAAAATGACCTAATATAAGCCTTCTTTTGTCGGCCAAACCCTAGAATAAGTGAAGCTAAAAGTTCCCAAAAAGATAGGCTTGGGCCGCGTATCGCAAATCTGGATCTGACGAGAACGGCGGGTGCCATATAAAAGGTGGCGGGCGCCGCCTCTTACAGTAACGACAGCTTCGGTAGACTAAACTTGTAACAAATTTTCTAGAGTCATCCTTCGTTGGATTGATGTATATGAATAGGCGTTGGAAAACTCTTTCCAAGAACTACGATTCTTATGAAGACCTCATAAGCTAATTCAAATTTCTTATAACCCTAAAGATGAGATTTCTCCACGTTCTCCATTTTTACTCTTATTTCTTAGTTCTCCTTTGTCCATTTGATGCATGCTTTCTCCTCCTTTCGAGTCCGGATAATAAGATCTACAAATAAACAATAAAAAACTTAGATTCTGAACTTCGAACACCAAATGATCAAGAATGCAAATAAGCCTAATACATATGCAATATAAATACTTAATGCACCTAAGACCTACCTATAATGCCTATATAAAATTTGCATTATCAAAAGGGAGTTCTCTCTACCGATCTAAGTAAGCTCCAAAGAGACTTACCTGGCTATGCAGAAAAACATAATAGAAGGTCTGGAACATATCAATCATAATCACAAAGTATCACCTAGATACATATCAGAACACATATATAAGTCTACGTCTAATTATTCAAGCACTCAAAGCATACATCATTCAACCATATCGCAATCGTCATTCTATAAAGTTCAACCATTCACCACATTGCCACATTCCACAAGTCCACACCATTCTCATCATTCCATTTAGCCACATTCATATGTTCATAGAATTCATATATCTGCAATAATAATCCGCATAGTCATTTATCTCAAGGTCATCATATTCATCATATTAATCATATCTCATAAGGCATAAGTTAAAAATACACAGGTCTAACATTTCATGATGCTATTAGTCAATCAATCATGCCATAAGTCCACACCAATCATGATATTAGACAATCATTCACATCAATCACGCTAGTTAGTCACCGATCACATAATTCCCAAGTTAATCCCGAAAATTGATTCGAAAACCAAGTAATCGATTAAAAAGTTCGACGTTAAAAGCTCATGAAGTTCATTTCCCAGACTCCCGAATCAGACCCTTAAATCAATTCTTGAAATCCCTCGAAAGCATTGAAAACAAGTCGCGAAAACGATTGTCCAAAATGTCGAGAAACAGAGTCAAAAACCATCGGATAGGGAGTTAGTCAAGGCCACGAGATGAGCTCTTGTGCCTGCGAGACTCGGTGTATCAGAGGGCTCTCACGGCCGCGAGCATATCGCGCCCTCGAGACCTCGAGTCGTGACCGCGAGTCTAGGGTCCCCTCCTAAGGCATCCCAGAATCCACCTCACAGTTGCGAATCCTCCCTATCATGCCCGTGAGCAAGAACCCTAAACACGGTGTTCTTCCTCGCAGCCGCGAGTTCCTTCTCACGGCGGCGAAAATGGTACTGAATCTTTGATTCAAGGACCGTGTGTGGCCTCTTTTGAAGTTGTTCGAAGCTCCCCTTTTTCCCATGACTCCCAGACACATGTTAGTATAAAATTAACTCGAAAAATATTAGGGTTTGAAGAGATTTCTCAGCCAACTCTTCCTTGCTTCACATTCTCTTCTCCCGGGTGGCTCTTGAGGTGATTTGAGGCAGAATCTCTTAGATTCGCTTGTTGGGTGAGTGAGAGAAGTTAGTTTTAGAATAAAAGAGAGAAATTGTAGAGTTTGGAAGTGAAAGAAGGAGAAAAGGAGCTAACTTACCATTCAAAGACTCAAAACTGACCAAATGGACTCCGGGGCTTCAATCTCGGATCTCCGGGATGTTGGGGCTTCTTCTTCCACTTGGAGGACTTCATGGGGAGGCTGAGGGAGTTGTAGTTGCTTCTGGTTGTTCATGAGGAATATCAAGGCTTGGGCCTGCCTTGCTTTGAGCACAATAAGGAGGAAATAAGCTAGATAGCTCTTGGATCTCATGGGGGAAGAAAGTGACGTCTTGGGGGCTGCTGTGGGTGATATTTTGGGGCTGAAATAGAGATGTTTTGGTTGCTGAGATTTCATGGAAGGAGGGGAGAAAGAGATAAGGTTTTTTTTAGAACCTTTGGATAAGGTTTTTGGGAAAGGATCCTCTAGGGTTGTGTTTGCCATTGTGTGGTGTGGAGGAGTGAGGCAAAAATCAGATTTTTAAGAGAGCAATATGGATGAAGATAGGGCTGAAACGGATGTTTTCCAAGTGAGCAATGCATGGTGTTTGTCTTCTTTCAGCATTTTAGGCAAGGTCAAAGATGGAAGGGAAAAAGGTAGGATGCTGGTGCTTCGCCAATTTGGGTGAAGGGAAATCTTTGACCAATTCCAAATACTTCACATGTCTGTTGGCTCCAATTTAGGGTTTTCGGTTTTGGCATGGGAGAATGAGGGCTAGAGTCTTTATTCTATCATTGCGAGTTCGAATCCCGAGGTGCGTCCGAAATTAGTTTCCGATGTTAGCTTCCCAAATCCCGCTCTCTCTCTCACGAAATTAGAATTTGAAATCCAAGAATCAAGGTTGTCATGTTAGCTCTCAAAATTTTATTCTGGTCGGAAATTTGCTTTACGAGGTCAAAGTTTGAGCTAGATATTTTTTCCTCTAAATTCCGCTTTAAAATTATTTTGATTTTCTTTTTCCGAGAAATTAAGATTTAAAAGTTCAAGCCTTTACATCATCCACCTCTCAAAACAAGTCTCGTCCCCGAGACTAAAACCAAAACGAGGGGATGGAGTTGGAAATAGGTGAGTCCAAGGACCACTCCATTGATCCCGTAAGTGCCTCATAAGTTCCCTTATGAGATTCTCACAATATCGCCGTCATGATCATAATATGCTCGATAGGTCGTAGCGAGAGTGTGATACGAGCCTTTACCACATCCTTACCCCAACTTCTCGGTTATATCGATCATAACCCGAAAAGCATTACAACATCTCCAATAGGTCTTAGCAAGTAGTCTATAAGAGCCCCTATAAATGCTTGTATTCTCTTCATGGAGCGTCATAATGCAAGCTCGGTTTGATTTCTCCAAATCCAAGTTAGTTCCTTTTTAAACAACGTTCAAAATCCCTGAAACCCGACGTTAGTCAAGCAAGTTTCAAATCTTAGGAGGTGGAGCCATCCACCTCTAAGGGCTAATCCCATATTTCTTTCCTAGGTTCCAAGTGAGAATTAAAATTCATCAATTCGGTTCTATCATCCTAAAAGTTCTAATTCAAGGCATCATATAACATAGAAATCGTATCACACATTCATAAATAGATCATACTCATGTCAAGGATAATCATATCACAGAAGTTGCACATCATATCCAGCATAGTATCATGCATAGTAGGATTCATCACATCATATCACAGAAGTTGCACATCATATCAATCAAATAAGCACACCATACTTACGTTAATATACCAGTATCATTACCTTAGAGGCAAACAAACACTTCCGCACACTAGCATTTCATCAAGTTCAAGGGATAACTATGTTAGTATTAACAACTCACTATTGTCTACGGCAATGCATAAGAAAATCAACAACATCTATAGCATAGAATTCGCACAACCTTCGGCCCAAGTGACGCATACACTAGATCACATCTTCAAAAGAATCTGCCTACAACTACCAACATTGACAAGACGCGACTACTATTTCTTATCCCTCGCATTAAGATCATCCTCACCTAGATCTACCAACTCAATCCAATACTAATTCTAGACACCAATGTATCTTGCTCATATACAACTCTATATCCCCATAACTACCCACAATCATGGCCAATTACCCGAACCAACTACCACGTATCCCAACTCATATGCCACCAAGCCATCTAAGGACCAATCTACTTCGACATCCTAACCCCTAGTCTTACCTTCCATTCGACCACCTAAACTATCTATCAGAGTTCCCAATCACACAATTCTCCCATTCCGACAAGCTTAACAACTCGACTAACTACCAAGGCTCTCTATAAGTCACACCCTCATCCTAGGGGTTCTCTACCAGTCCCATCTTTACCTTCTAAGAAAAAAAATCTCAACTCCTCAACCGAACCGCTCTCACTATCGATCTAGACGCTTCTTACAAACCTGCTTACTCTTCCTAGGCTCTCAAGACTTCGCCTGACCATCGCCTCCCAAAGAGACATCTCGAATCACCTTGCTAATCTGTTCATATTTCATGCACCACTAACCACTCTCATTAACCATCCACCTCGACATTACCAACCAAGGCTCACCTCATACTGACCATCTCGCACCTGACCCTCTCATCCTTATATCCTCGACATTACCAACAAAGGCTCACCTCCTAGGCCATACTCGAAGCTCAACCAATACGTCATCTTACCTTACTAGAGTCTACTCAATCATCTTCTCCAGGCCAGCTCTAATGCAGAAACCCATCTAGTGCCAACTTCCAACCACGAATCTCCAAGCTCCTCATCACCCGCGCCTATCCTCAAGGACTAACCACTAATCCTACCTACTCACCCCATTCCGAAACTCATGGACCTTAACAACTCATGACTCCACAAGTCGACCTATTCTAGATCCTCTTCTTAGCATTTTACGAAATTACCTCAAGGTACCACTCTTCCCAATGACCCTTATGCCACTCTAGCTCGAATTACCCATAACATCGCAACTTGACCAACTTTCCCACAATTTTCCAACCTATAGAATTCCCAACATCCTCTACCTGGACTAGTTCCATCAACTCCGTGTGTTTCTCAAATTGCCTCAGATCCTGCTTCCTCGAACCTCGAATCTCCACCGCTTAAACCCTCTCATGTATCGATCATTTTTCCACAGAATTCCTATGAAATCCTCATCCAAACTTCCCAAGTGCCGCAACTCCGCCAACCTTCTAAAACCTTTTTCCCCTGTCGTTCTCAATACATTACGTGTTGCCTAGTTCCCAATTCCATTCTCAGAATCTCCCTATCTCAACCTCAAGCCCACAATCTTACTAGAAATCTGAATGACACTCTTGTCTAGCTACCAACCTTTCCTCGAAGATTCGTCTCATATCCTCAAATACCTTAATAGCCACAATAACCTCCACTAATAAATCCCGATTCATTCCCTATGCTAAAATCCTCCACAACGCATCTAGAAATCCTTCACTCATAAATTCTCCAAGCACTACCAATTCTATCTTAACGATCCCCAAATACTCATCACACATACAACCCTGATATTAACAACCTAATATCAAAGATCGATAATTTCCCAAGCAACCTCATACTACTCTTCCTTACCGATTCCTCAACCTCGTCCTTTACCAAGACCGCTCCCAATCACCGTATATACAACCTAGTCCCAAATGCTACGATTCCTTAGACATTCCTTAACCGATCATCCTCAACGCTGCCCACGATCCGGTCCTAGACTATCCAAACACTTTCCCTGGCACCCAATCCGCCTCACAATATTTCCCTTGAAGAATCCCTCTGATCCACTCCTAACTCACTCATCTAACTACACTAACCACCTATACTCGCACTCACCACCTACTGACACTTCTAGCTTGGACCTCTCCCTAAAAACCTCGCCATGCTAACTCCATTCCTCGCCTAAGACCTTTCTATAAGCTCAACTATACCGACTGACCACTATATCCGAAAAGTCCTAACTCACTCAGCTCTACTCAAGCTAACGCATCCTTCTTGCACCTAATCCCACACACAACGAATGACCCAGTTCGAAGACTTCAATCTATCTGCCACTTTTTGACTCATCTCACCGAGTTATCACTCGACTCATTCCCTAGAAGAAAACACCACCACATATATAACCCATGGCCTATTTAACAGCAAGTTAGTATACCAAAGCATCGAAGCATATCACAAATTAGTCAAGCAATCGTTCACTACTGGCTCGGCATATCAGGTATTAACACATTGAATTATATCAGCCACATGCCTATTGCACTACACCAATTCCAATCAGTATAGAAGAATCCACTATTTGAATGAAGAACGCCTTCCCCTGAGTCAGCTGGGAGAGTCCTTTTCACGCCTGTCGTCTTGATAGCATATTCGTCCTTTTTGCCATTGGTGATGTCGTCCTTGGAGTCTATGGGTCATGGACCCATCACACTTCTACAGCGCTACTCCGGTGCCACTTGGTCGTCAGCTCTTCCTTTCATGTCGGAGCTCATCGAAGGATCACAAGGGTTAGAAGTTACGGAGATAGGGGAGAGACAAGGGCGGACAACACAACTTCCTTAAGGGTTCAGACAAGGACCAGGACTAAGGTCAATGAGGCCAATGATAGAATACCATCCCAAAAATTACAACGATGCTCTTAGGGTATTCCATGAGGTTATAATTGTGGCACCCAAATACATAATAATCACGAATATAATCACATCATTCCACACTAACATGCATCTATCTCGAGGGGCAGCGATCTATGCATTCATAACATATTCATATAATCAAATTTACATGTTTGCAGAACAAGCTAGCAACCTATCATTTCATTCACCAATCATGCTTGACAAACTAAAAACATGTATGCAAACTGACATGGACATATATGACATAAGTTATGCAAGACCTAGCAAACATCACAGGATATCATAAGTACGACTTATCACTCATTTAGATACACACATAAGCGGGTCATAATATTGCGGGGTCGAGGCAAACATGCTCCTAAAATCATGCTAAGTGTATGTTGAGTTCATGCGAGGTTGGTATGGCAACAACTATCACATCACATACATCGGTATTCACATAGCAAGGCAAGGACGACACATGATCATATGTAAGTTCATAATTGGGAGGCACATGTCCTACGTGATACTAGCAATACTCATTAAACATGTAAATAGTCAACGAGGTTCAATCGTTTCAATTTAGCATGCTAAGACAGTCATCGCATATATTAGACATACAACGAGGGTTGACCACGCTATCATAGACCTAATGGGAAGACAATAATCATGGAAGTTCCATACATATGACATATACATCTCCTCATAAGAGCAACCATGCAAGTGATCAAACAAGCCATGCTGAAATACACCAACATATCATGTCATGAAGTCATAAGGGAGGCTATCATTATAACCGGACATAATTCTCTAAGGGAAATTACGGACTCATCACCCAGTTTCCCCGTGGGGCGCTAGTAAGACTCGCTTGGTAGGACACAAGGGTCTTCGCAATGCTGTTGATAGGAGGAAATCGAGTATGCAAATAATAAAATATAAATAAATCACAGCAAACCAGATTCCGTCCCTTGCAAATAAATACAAGACCTCCTCCTGATGCAGCAGTGGGAAGTCAGGATCGATCCACGAGGAAGCGTGTCAGCGGATCCTAGGCAGCGAAGAAATCTCACAGAAGTCGACAACAGGGTCCTCGATCTCGACTTGGTTAGTCGACAGAAGATCGGACAGTCGAACACAGCGCAGCAGCAAGCAAAGGGGCTCGTCGATATCGACTAGAGGCTACTCGATATCGAGTAGAGTCCTCGTCGACGTCGAGTTGGGCTTTGTCGAGTACCTGCACACAGAAGCTACATCGATGCTAGATCGAAGATCAGTAACTCTAGGTCGACCAGGCTTTGTCGAGATCGAGTAAGGGCAGAAAACTTAAAACGAAACGAAAGTAAAAACAAATGCTTTGGGACTCTCGAAATAAACTGTATGTAAAAGACTTCCAATATTGGGGTTTGCAACAATGATAACCAAGCATGCATAAGGCATAGATAAAACAGATAATCATGTGAATTGCATCAAAGGACAAGCTTTCGCCTTTTCCAACAATTAGACAACTCTTTCAAGAAACCCTAATTGTCTCTACTAATTTTATGTTTACAATCCAAGTTGTTAGCATGGATCTCTATTAGACGGGTAATAAACACATAAACAAGTAGTAGATGCTCAAAACATGATAAAGGTCGGATCTTTACCTCAAACGCGCATGGTTATCGTCGGGCTCGCCCCAACCCTAGAAGTGGGTGGACTACTCGCGCTTTATCACAACCTCAGACATCATCGATTGAAAGAAAATAACAACTTGCATTAAACTAAATTCAAAAGACTTTACAATCCCGGCGATCCAACTCTCGTTGAATGCCAAAATCCTAAAACCTCTGAACTCCTAAAACTTCTCTTTGGAACTACTTGTCTCTCACTGAAATTGAATTCAATAAAACTCAGCCTCTAAGGCTTTATTTATAGTGCTCAAACCCCGCTAATCAAGGAAAGAACATCTTATCTATATCTAAATCTCTATATCTAATAACATAAAGATAAAACATGGAAATAAATAAATAAATCTCTAAATAAAATTAGGACTAATGTAGATAAATCCTTCTCCACTTGATAGCTCTTGATAGAATCTGATAGAACTTGATGGAATTTGATCTTGAAAATATCTCCATCGGATTCGGGATAGAAACTTAACAAGATACGGATTACTCGACGTCGGCCTTGGGATTTCCTCGACATCGAGCAGTCTCCTCGACATCGACTAGCAACTTTCTCGTCTTCTGCTCAGCAACTCGATTCCGGCTTTCAGGTGCAAAGTCGACTTGATTTTTCCTCGACATCGAGCAAATTTCCTCGACGTCGAGTAACTTGTTCAGCTCCCAGCTTTACTTGTCGACTTATGGTGCTCAGCTCGATTTGGCTTGGTCGACTTCGACCAGTTTGGTCGATGTCGAGTAAAGGTGACAGCTCTCAGCTTTCTGCTCTATTCTTGAAACGCACTTTCCCGAGTCCTCGTTCGTCGGATTGACGCATATGACCATGCGTTGGAAAGATCTTTCCGAGGGCTACAACTCTCATGAAGACATCAAAGCTTGATTCAGAACGAAGAATGGTGAAAAATGGTCTTTTCTCCGGCTGCACCATTCTTAGCCTCTCTATGAGTTTCATTTAAGCTCCAAAGTGCGTCCGATTTCTGCGAAATATAAAAAAAACTTGTGTAGATCTCCATATATTGCAAATAAACATATACTACACATATTTTATATTATTTTAACCGAAATGCATGAAATGCATGCAGAAATCGATATAAAAGTAGATGTAAAACATGGCGAATTAGGCTCACAACAAACACCCCATACTTAAGCTTGCTTGTCCTCAAGCAATACTTTTAATTGCCATTCAGGGGAAGAATTCAAACTCTTAGATTCATTCTCATATAACCCTGTAGTCAATTACCATCCTCGAAAAGGTACTAGTGTCACAGATCCATGCATGTGCAATTAAAAAGCAACATCTACTCACAAAAGGAGGGTTATGAAAAAACATTCATTTGTGACAAAGCATTAATAATCAAGAGGACTTCAATTAAGCTCAAAGAAGGAGTAGAATTGGTAAAAGACTAAAGGTGGACAGTTTTTGGCAATGTTGTGTTAATGATCCGGGGTAATGAAGTATTTCCAAACTGAGTTTCCACATTCCTTCTTCATAAGAATCATCACCTTTCATATTACTTTTATTAATAATAATGCTTTTACCTCTCTAACCTCAGCACTGCCTTCTCGCGAGTCGCAAACATGGGTGTCATGAATGGCCCCGGATACTTAGTGCTTTGGACTCCTCACAATGTGTCCCATCTCTCCAAACTATTATCTTAGAGAGCAGGGTCAATCTACCTTTATCTCCTGAGGTGATTGAATTTTCTTTCACTCATTAAATTTTCCATATATTTCAAACACTTTCCAACCCAACTCCAAATAATGATAATAACAACACAACAACCATATAATAATCTCCATAATGTGACATCATTCTCAACATAATCCCCGGATAAGGTAAAGAATGAGAAATATTTAGATCATGTGGAGCAATATTTGAAATAAGGCATATATATGGCTTTTGTGGTGCATAAGCATAGGTAAGGCTAGGAATTATAACAATGAGCATAATATGGAAATATAAAGTCCTTCATCCTCTTATCATGCAACATGTCAAAAACAACTTCAAATTTTACCTCCTTTCAAGGTTTTCAAGAAAATATGCACTTCATTGTGACTTCCCTTTACTAGGCAATTTCATGCTATATCTCTAATGAATCCAATTTTTGCATCGTCGAGTTCAATATAAGCTTCCATGACATTTATCAAAAATTTCAATGGGGGTCATTTTTTCAAACTTTGGAAAACATGCATATAAGCACATAAATCAATAATGAATTCCAAAATAGCCATGTATATATTCAAAGCAATAAATTCCAAATATGCACAAATAATGTCAAATATGGCAAATATGCATAAAGTAAGCCCTTCCCCCACCCCATACTTAAACATTACAGTGTCCTCACTTTATAAAAACAAGGGTAAAGAAAGAAACTCACTAGACAGGTGTGTAGATCGTCGGGAATCGAGTGCTATGCTCTAGGCCGAGTCTGATTTAGTTTACTTCTATCCCCATGGACCTGAAAAAATGTAGAAGAGAAATACCCACAATAGAAAAAAAAAAGTTCAAAACTAAAAACAAACAAAAGCAACAATGTCCAAAAGTCCAAAAATAAATGTCTATTTACAAGCTCTAGATTTTATAGTCGCTAGGCCGACTTTCTCCATTTAGCTTTAGCTTGGCTCTTTTTTGTCCGGAGGTATAGGTGGATCTGGTGGTTTCTCCAGTGGTGGGAAGCGTGGGATGTCATCCGGGGGCATCAGGTGAAGAAGCTTAAACCTCCCCGAGTGAATATTCCATGGCTTCACCCATTCATCTTCATGGGCTCCAGCTGGCATGCATAAATGAATATATAAAGGAAATTCGCATACCTCATAATCATACCTCTTTCGCTCCATTGGTTGATTTCTTTGCGCGTCTCCACCACAGCAAAACGGTGGAGTGGGAAGAGATATTTCCACCTCATCGTGCGGAGCTTCATGCCAGTTTGCGAGGACCCCATACTTGAATATGAACATCGATTGCTCAAAATCGTCGGGGATAGCCTTCACCTTATAAGGCAAAGTGACTTTGAAACAACATGGGCAACGACGTCCAACTTCTTCTTTTCTGGCTCTTCTTCTTCGTGAGGTCCTTCAACTGGTTTTTCAAAGACAGATAGCGAAGTAGGTATCAAAATAGAGGAAGGACATTCCTGGGTTTATGTGGTACAGATGATTTCAGCTAGTGTTTATGGATCAGTTCCTTCAGAATGTGTATATGTCGAGTCCAGGTAGTCGCTGTCGACTGGCTCATAGAAGGGGACATTGTCGAACCAACTTGTCATTGTTGATTTGGGCGATTTAGCGTAATGTTCCCATCTACACAACACAAGCTTAGTTTCTGTCTGCCTCGCACGCTCCACTTCCTGTTCCCTTCATGCTCTCTCAGCGGCTAGAGCGGTATCCTTGGTGGCTAGTTCCGTCCTTAGCCTCTGTATCAGCTGTTCTGGTGTTTCTGCGGCCTCCGTGGCTCTTTTTTCAGTTTAGAATGGATGTGTAGGATGTGTTCCGGATCATCTAAGGTGTCAAACTCAGGTGGTTGACCAGAACGGCGCATACACCTGTGAAGTAACTCAAAGCAAACGTGAGAATTAACTACCTAAGGCGCGAATGATAGCTTCCCCGACAACGGGGCCAATTTGTTGATAGGAGGAAATCGAGTATGCAAATAATAAAATATAAATAAATCACAGCAAACCAGATTCCGTCCCTTGCAAATAAATACAAGACCTCCTCCTGATGCAGTAGTGGGAAGTCAGGATCGATCCACGAGGAAGCGTGTCAGCGGATCCTAGGCAGCGAAGAAATCTCACAAAAGTCGACAACAGGGTCCTCGATCTCGACTAGGTTAGTCGACAGAAGATCGGACAGTCGAACACAACGCAACAGCAAGCAAAGGGGCTCGTCGATATCGACTAGAGGCTACTCGATATCGAGTAGAGTCCTCGTCGACGTCGAGTTGGGCTTTGTCGAGTACCTGCACACAGAAGCTACAGCGATGCTCGATCGAAGATCAGTAACTCGAGGTCGACCAGGCTTGGTCGAGATCGAGTAAGGGCAGAAAACTTAAAACGAAACGAAAGTAAAAACAAATGCTTTGGGACTCTCGAAATAAACTGTATGTAAAATACTTCCAATATTGGAGTTTGCAACAATGATAACCAAGCATGCATAAGGCATAGATAAAACAGATAATCATGTGAATTGCATCAAAGGACAAGCTTTCGCCATTTCCAACAATTAGACAACTCTTTCAAGAAACCCTAATTGTCTCTACTAATTTTATGTTTACAATCCAAGTTGTTAGCATGGATCTCCATTAGACGGGTAATAAACACATAAACAAGTAGTAGATGCTCAAAACATGATAAAGGTCGGATCTTTACCTCAAAGGCGCATGGTTATCGTCGGGCTCGTCCCAACCCTAGAAGTGGGTGGACTACTCGTGCTTTATCGCAACCTCAGACATCATCGATTGAAAGAAAATAACAACTTGCATTAAACTAAATTCAAAAGACTTTACAATCCCGGCGATCCAACTCTCGTTGAATGCCAAAAGCCTAAAACCTCTGAACTCCTAAAACTTCTCTTTGGAACTACTTGTCTCTCACTGAAGTTGAATTCAATAAAACTCAGCCCCTAAGGCTTTATTTATAGTGCTCAAACCCCGCTAATCAAGGAAAGAACATCTTATCTATATCTAAATCTCTATATCTAATAACATAAAGATAAAACATGGAAATAAATAAATAAATCTCTAAATAAAATTAGGACTAATGTAGATAAATCCTTCTCCACTTGATAGCTCTTGATAGAATCTGATAGAACTTGATTGAATTTGATCTTGAAAATATCTCCATCGGATTCGGGATAGAAACTTAACAAGATACGGATTACTCGACGTCGGCCTTGGGATTTCCTCGACATCGAGCAGTCTCCTCGACATCGACTAGCAACTTTCTCGTCTTCTGCTCAGCAACTCGATTCCGGCTTTCGGGAGCAAAGTCGACTTGATTTTTCCTCGACATCGAGCAAATTTCCTCGACGTCGAGTAACTTTTTCAGCTCCCAGCTTTACTTGTCGACTTATGGTGCTCAGCTCGATTTGGCTTGGTCGACTTCGACCAGTTTGGTCGATGTCGAGTAAAGGTGACAGCTCTCAGCTTTCTGCTCTATTCTTGAAACGCACTTTCCCGAGTCCTCGTTCGTCGGATTGACGCATATGACCATGCGTTGGAAAGATCTTTCCGAGGGCTACAACTCTCATGAAGACATCAAAGCTTGATTCAGAACGAAGAATGGTGAAAAATGGTCTTTTCTCCGGCTGCACCATTCTTAGCCTCTCCATGAGTTTCCTTTAAGCTCCAAAGTGCGTCCGATTTCTGCGAAATATAACAAAGACTTGTGTAGATCTCCATATATTGCAAATAAACATATACTACACATATTTTATATTATTTTAACCGAAATGCATGAAATGCATGCAGAAATCGATATAAAAGTAGATGTAAAACATTGCGAATTAGGTTGACCCTCTTCGACATTTGCTTCCGTGCTGGGATCTCCAAGGGGAAGGAAGTGGACATCGGGGTTGTTGACAGTGTTGGCAGACCTCTTAGGCCCGCTGGCATTCTTCCTTACTCTTGGGATTGGGGTCGAGATGTGTGTGTTAATATCACGGGATCCTCCCCCCTCACTCAGACTTGCTTGGCTGCCTTCGCTCCTGGGCGGTGTGTTATCGGCACAGCGCGACGTAAGTGCACCAAGTATCGGGATGTGTGCTCTGCTGCTGGTTATGGGTTTTTGCCTTTTTCTTTCTCCTCTTTTGGTGAGCTGGATGGGGATGCGATTGCACTTCTGGGACGGATCCGCTCCTTCTCTTTAGCCTTAGATTCTAGTTCTCGTCTAGCTTCTCATATTTTTACCAGAGTTTGTTTTTCCATTGCTAAGGGGGTTGGCGCGCTGCTTGTTTCTCGACTGCCCGCTAACTTCTTGTAAACATTTGGTTGTTTGATTTCTATACTATTTGGAGTTTATAATAAAATAATAATAATAATAATAATAATAATAATAATAATAATAATAATAATAATAATAATAATAATAATAATAATAATAATAATAATAATAGAGGTCTTAACACATAATACCAAATGGTATATCCCTCTTCCTAACCACCGCACAGGTTTTGTCTTTCATCAAGGGCCAGCAATAACAGAAGCATCTAACAAACCAGTAAGGCCAGCAACGTCATCCAACAAACTTACAGGTTTGATTTTCAAATTGAATGTGCCGGCATATTTAAAGAGAAGAGGAAGAGTGCAGAAGACAAACTCTACTACAATGCTTAACATCTTCTGCAATCTCGTCTCCTACAAGCATCCGATCTCACTACTCTCCACAAGCTTAAGCATTTATTTCTTTGAGTGTGTGAGGTTTCATTCGAGGTTTATAGTACAAGTCTTTTAGGTTATACTAATTAAGGGTTCTCTACCCAAACGTATAGGGTACTCCGGTATCCATAGAACTTTGTTTCACTGATGTGCTTGGGTTGCTAGATAAGAAGTTAGTCTAGCAGAGGGATGGTCTTCTAGAGGTTGTATCTAGGGATCACAAGAAGAAGTGAAATAAAGTCGTGTTAAATCCTACAGGTTGGATAACCCTCAGCGGGGACGTAGGCCGGTTCTACTGAACCTCATTAACAACTCTCGTGTCCTTTTATTTATGTCTATTTCATTCGTGCTTGTGTTTGCTTTACTTCTTATTCGCTTTTTGTCTTAACTTGTTTCTGTGTTTCAGATAAGGTCTTATCTCTGACGGTAATGTCTTACATTTCTATATTTGCGAAAAGTTGTCATACTCTATTCAACTCCACCCCCCCTCTAGAGTAATTGCGTGCTTTCTATCTGCCTATTCCGCACTTCAATTGGTATCAGAGCCTAACTCGCTATTATGAGCCTAATTTGCCATGTTTTACACCTACTTTTATATCGATTTCTGCATACATTTCATTCATTTGGGTTAGAATAGTACAAAATCTATGTAGTATACGCTTATTTTCCAAATTATTGAGTCTACTCTAGTTTCTGTTTACTTTCGCAGAAATCGGACGCACTTTGGAGCTTAAAGGAAAGTCATGAATAAGCTAGGGATGGTGCAGCTGAAGAAAATCCCACTTTTCGCAATTCATCATTCGGAATCAAGTTATAATATCTTCATGAGATTTGTAGCCCTCGAAACGAGCTTTCCAACGCATATTCATATGTGTCAATCCGACGAATGAGAACTCGGGAAAGTGCATTTCAAGAACAGAGCAAAATGCTGAGAGCTGACGGTTCTGGTGGACGTCGACTACATCTAGTCGTAGTCGAGTACACTAGGTGCCAGAACACCACACGAAGTCGAGCATAGCCACTCAAGAGCCCAGAGCTACTCGACGTCGAGTACACATGCTCGAAGTCGAGTACACCTACTCGAAGTCGAGTACACACATCGAATCCAGATGACGTCGAGTACACATCGAGTAGATGTACTCTAAGTTCGGGGTGAGTCCGACGGTAGCCATGTAAGGTAATGCGTTAAAGGTACAATCTTTTGATGCGATTTCGTCTTCTATCCCTATGAGCATGATTCTTTTCAGAAAGTTGAAGGTAATCCTTGTTTATATTATTGAAGCGAAAGTGATCTTAATACAACTTGGATTAATTATGTGAAAAGGGTTAGTAACAATTAATGTTTATGTGTGAGCCTCTATATTCCTATTTGTTAATAACGAAAGTTATTTGATGAAAAGGCATGATCTTTTATACCTTTATGTATTATTTTGCATGGTTATCGTTGTGGTGTTGAAACCCTGATATTGGAAGTCTTTAGTTTATTGATTTTATTCACAAATTTCGTGTTTATTTCGTTAGCAAGTTTCGAATTTTATTTCTTTTTTCACTCAAAATCGACAAGATTTGGTCGACGTCGAGTAAGTTTGGTCGACGTTGAGTAGGTTTTACCCGAGATCGAGTACTTTGCTTTGTTTTGCGTTCTGTTTTCTCTGTTTGTTGGTTTTTGCTCGACTGAGTGGTCGACGACGAGGACACTAGTCGACGTCGAGGAGTCATGTCCACTAAAATAGCCATGTTTTTATGCACATTTTAGCTTCTTATTCTATATAAATTGTATATTTCGGGCTGGGAATATGTTGAATTTATGTATGATATGCTTATTCGCAAGAAATGGAGATCTACATAAGTTTTGGTTTAATATTACAGAATTTGGAGCTATTTCGGGACGAAACCAAGAAGAGAAAAAGGAAGCTGCAAGTTACTCGATTTCGAGGAACCTTCCTCGACATCGACCAAAAATGTGGGCAGAGCCTGGTCGAGGAAAGCAGAAGAAGAAGGCAACTCGAGCTACGTTTTCACTCGATGTCGACATGTTTGCTCGACATCGACCAAACCCAGAAGCTACCCGAGTTCGAGAATCCGAGGAGAAGCTGCTCGAGAAAGCCAAGTGAAGCCGAGATTGACAAGTCAACTCGATATCGACCAAATTGGACGAAATCGACCAAAAGTTTTCTGAGCCGAGAGTCCATTGGGCCTATCCGAAGTCGAATGGATTTGCTTGGATGCGAAGGAGGTCCGAGTTTATCAAGTTTTATCAAGATATATCAAACGAGAGTAGATTATTCATCATTATTTAGAGATATTTAGATATTTCCTTTTAGATAAATGCTTTATCTTTATTTAGTTTTATCTTTAGAAAGTAGATATAGTTTGCTTTCCTTGATTAGCAAGGATTAAGCCCTATAAATAAAGCCCATGGGGATGATTTCTATTCATTCAATTTCAGAGAAGTAGTTCCACATATAGTTTAAGAATTTAAGTGTTGGGATTGTAAAGGCTTTGAATATAGTTTATGCAAGTTTATTTCACATCAATGATGTCGATTGCTATGATGAGGCGCGAGTAGTCCACCTACTTCTAGGGTTGGGGTGAGCCCAACGAGAACCATGTTGGTGGATTAAAGATTGCAAAAGAAGGTACTTTATCGTTATCTTATTCTATTCCATGTGCTTAATCTTTGATTGAGAAATTGAAGAACTCATGTTGTGAAACTTGGGTAGTAATTAGGATTTCTATTCGGAAGTTTATAAATTCTAATTATGAAAATGAATAGATACAAATAGGATTATTTATCGCGAGATCTATATTCCTACTTGTCGGATTGGGTGAAGCCTTCTCCTTTATCAATAAAGTCGCCATCTTTTATGATTTATAATTCCGCTTTCATGGTAATCATTGTTCAAAACCCCAATCTTGGAAGTTCTTTTTCATCTATCGTTTAGATTTGAAGTTTTGCATTCGTTTATTTTCTGTTACTACTCGATTTGGACCAAATCTGGTCGACGTCGACTACTGATTCTCGATCAAGCAAAGATCACCGTCGCTCGACATCTAGCAAACAACTCGAGATCGACCAAAATCTAGAGACTGCTGCTTGATCAGATTCGACTTGCCTGGCCCCTGTCGACTAACCCTAGTCGAGGTCGAGCACCCTGAAGTCGATTTCTGCCCGAGAGATTCCTCTGTTGCCTAGGATCCGCTGACTCGCTTCCTCGATGATCGATCCTGACTTCCCGCTGCTACATCAGGAGGAGTCTTGAACATTATTTGCTGGGATCTAATCGATTTGCTTTACTTTATTTATATTTTATTTGCAATCTCGATTTCCTCCTACAACAAATTGGTGCCGTTGTCGGGGAAGCAATCATTCGCACCTTAGGTAGTTAGATCTCGCGTTTGCCTTTAAGTTTTGATTTTGCAGGTGTATGCGCCGTTCTGGTCAACCACCTGAGTTTGACGCCTTAGACGATCCGGAACGTCTTATACACATTCATTCTAGAATGAAAAGGATCATGGCGACTGCCGAAACACAAGCTGAGATGATTGAGAGGCTTCAGAAGGAACTAGCCGCCAAAAATACTACTCTCACCACTGAGAGAGCATGCACTGAGCAGGAAGCTGAGCGAAGGAGGCAACCAGAAGCTGAGCTTGCCCAATACCCTACCACTGCAGAGGATTACATGAACCCGACTCTCGTCGTGCCTGAATCGACCATTCTAATCCCTGAAAATAATTTTGAAATTCGCACTGCTTTCCTGATTGAGATTAAAAATAATGCCTTTTACGGAAGGTTTAATGAATGTCCTCTTAAACATGTTACCAATTTATCTGATATGTGCCATACTCTTGCTGAGGGTACCACTTTGGAATATGTGAAGATGAAGGCTTTTCGTTGGTCTCTGGCCGGTCCATCATTGAAGTGGCTTGAAGGTCTCCCTCTAAGATCCCTCACATCATGGGCTGAAGTAAGGCATGAATTTCTCAACAAATTCTTTCCTCCTGCCAAGACAACGCTCCTCCGCCAAAGGATTATAGCTTTCAAATAGAAGCATGGGGAGCGGCTAGCAAAAGCATGGGAACGATATAAGGATCTACTGCGATCCTGCCCTACACATGGACATCCACCCTATATCATTCAGGAGATCTTCTTCAATTATCTTGATCTGGCCGCTAAAGATAGGACCAACCAGTATACTCATTATGAGTATTTGACGATGCCACCAGCTGACGCATGGGTTACTCTAGACAAGCTTACCAACTACGACAATAAGTATGGGGCTCCAACAAACTATGACGAGAATGCCTACGCCAGGCCAGCCCCATCCATGCCCCTTTATGAGGATTCTAAGGAGATTGACCCAGATGTCAGGGAGCAGTATTATAAGGATCAAAATCACAAGCTACTCAAGCAAGTCAAGTACCTCTCTGTCAACCAACATTGCATCGAATGCGGCTCACATCGGCACACCACTACAGAGTGCCCACATACAGAGCAAGTCAGGATGGTAGAAACTTACGAGGAAGTAGCTTACGTAGGGGGTCCCAATCTCTATATGGGGGACTAAAGGTTCTATCAACCACAACGGAACCAAGGTGCTCCTAGGAAACCCCAGCCATACCGAGCTCCAAGACATCCGAAAAGGGATCAGCGAAAGGATGATCTACAGATGATCCTCGATGAGATGCACTGGAATCAAGGCACCCTCAACAATCAGCTCCAGAACATCAATACAAAATTTGGAGAGCTGGGCATCTGGAAGAGAAACATAGAGATCTAGATGGGTCAATTCGTGACACAGATTCCACGACCAACCGGGCAGCTCCCAGGGCATACAGAACCAAATCACAAGGGGTAGCACGGACATGCCAATGTTGTAAGGCTACGGAGCGGTCACAAATTGCACGAGCCAGAGAACGGAGAAAAAAAGGGCAAAACTGTCCTCGACAATGAGCAACAACAACTCGATGTCGACCAAAATTTGGTCGATGTCGACTAAACTCAACTCGACGTCGAGAACCAGCCTGGCCAAGACTCGTCTGCACATCACTCCAACTCGAAGTCGACTACATGGGTCGATATCGAGGAAAATCAAGTTTAAGCATTTTGTGAAATTGCTTTAGAGTCTAAATGTTACTATTCTTTTTACAGAAGCACTTCATGAGATGCCTCCCTACGTCAAGATCCTCAAGGAGATTCTTAGCAACAAGCGATCAATGACTGTGATTTCTAATGAATGCAAGAATATGGATTTCCTTGAGAAACGACCTGACCCAGGTAAGTTTGCTATCATTGTTGGACTTGGTCGAGATCGTTTTAAGGCATTGTGTGACTTAGGAGCAAGCTTACGCATCATGCCCCTATCCATCTGGTCAAAGGTAAAGATAGGCGCCCTAGAACCTGTGGATGCCAAGCTCTACATGGCAAACAACACGGTGGTCATCCCCATAGGTATTGTTGATGATGTTTCTATTAAGGTTGGTAAATTCTTTGTCCCTACAGATTTTATTGTAGTAGAAATGGCAGAGGACCCAACTTGCCCCATCATCCTAGGGCGACCATTCCTAGCAAAAGTAGATGCCAACATTGGTGTAAAAAGGGGACTTCTCACCTTCACCATTGGGGATGAGATTATTGAATACTTTTTCAATCCTGACACGGAAGAGGTAATGGAAATAAAAGCTATTTATTCAAAGTTTAATGTTATCTCTTGCGATGAGCCTGCAGGAAGACTTTTGGCAGAAGAAGAGGCTGTTATAAAGGCAGAATCCACGCTGGAGAAGGAACTAGTTGCTGCAGAGTCGAGCGAGGAAGAGTTCTTCGATGACGCATTGTCAGCGGAGGTGAACGACTCACTCGAAATCGAGTAGATCAAGTCGACATCGACCAGTCAACTCGACTTCGGGGAACCTTACCCGACTTCGACCTCGACCAGTTCTCCAGGAAAGGTAAGTCCTCCAAATCTCCTCGATGTCGAGCAGTTATCCTCGACATCGACTACTTTTGTCCCTGCAGGAACACCCGAAATCGAGAAGGACAACTCGACCACTGCAATTTTACTCGATATCGAGCAAGACTACTCGACATCGACCAAATCTGCATCAAAGGTAAATTCTGATTTTTTACTCGATTTCGATTATTCTAACTCAATGTTGTGTAGTTCCTTGCGTTGGTGGAACCACCGATGTCGAGTAGTTATTTGGCACTGATGGAACCACCTTTAATGTAAATGGACACAGGGTCAAGAAATACTATGACAAAGAAGACCCGGAAGAGGAGATTTGCGCGACCCTAGTATTGGTCAAAGCTTAAAACAGGGAAGTAGGTCGAGCTAACGACTTAAACCTTAGCGCTTACGGGAGGCAACCCGCTTTTCTTACTCTTTTTTTTTCTTTAATTCTATTCTATTTTATTTTATTTTCTTGAAATTCGTGCATAATCTCTTCTCGTTGATAAATTCAGGCATTCACGGTCTACTCGATATCGACCAGTCTTGGTCGACGTCGACCAAAAATCTAAGGGTGGTTCACTACATATCGAGTTCTTCTAGTCGAGACCAGGAGGAGGATTCTTTTTCCTCGATGTCGAGCAGTTTCCTCGACATCGACTAAAGCCCAACAGGTAAGTGGAGGTTCCTCGACATTGAGCAACTTGCTCGACGTCGACCAAGGCATTAGGTAAGTTTTTCTTTCTTAAAAAAATATATAAAAAAAAATAATACTTACAGTTTATTTTATTTTTCTGGCCTTTCTTTCTTTCCCATATAAATGCCTCCATGGACCTCTCTCTCTCCTTCCGCTTTCTCGACCTCGAGAACCCTAGCCGACCAAACACAGCCGCCATCTTCATCGCTTTCCTCTTGCTCCCTCCCTCCTTCTCTCGCTACACCAGTTCCGGCCACCAAGAATTGCACCCGCCTCGGATCCTTACGCACCACCAGCAGCCCTCGCCAAGTCCGAGCCCTCCTCCCTGCGTTCTTGCTGTCTTCACCATTGTTGCCTAGATGCACCGCCGACCACCTCCATCCACCAGATCTGACCATCTTTCCCCGATTCCGGCCACCTCGAGCCCGGATCTAGCCATCCCAACCACCTGCAGCCCCGCCGAGCCCAGCTTACCCTTCCCCGCGCGTCTGACAAGTTCAAACCGCCGACACTGTTGGTTTTTTGAACAAATCCGAGAACAACACCCCTTAATTCTCTCTAATTGCAAATTTCTTCCCCCTGTTTCAACTCAAAGGTATATTTTCTCCCTCTTTTCTCTCTAAATTTCAGATTATTTATTTTTTGATGAGAACCTAGGTAGAGATTAGATCTAGAGTTGTGTTTTGAATGCTAAGGGTTTGAAATTTACGCGGGAAATTGATATTTATTATTGAGGGTTGTTATACCGGTTATATATGGAAAATTGCCAAATATGATGGGCTGATTTTTATGATGCTTATACTTAGTTCATATGTATTGTCAAGGAAATTCATGAAATTTGAGATTTATTACATGATATTTTTGGAAATTTCTTGAATTTAGGGCTTTATTTAAAATTCATATATATGTTGCACTTCTTGTTTCATTATATGAGTTGTTACAGGATTTGATGATATGAACTTCCTTATGATTATTTATTATTTATTATAGGATAGTTTATGTACTAAGTATGGGGTTGTTATATTTATTAGATATTATCTTATAAAGGGTACTTTATTTTGCATTTTATGTTTAGAACAAAATACCCAGAAATGGATCATTTGAGGATTGATGATGAGGAGACACGCCAGTGAGCCGAGGATCTAGCAAAGCGGGATGAGAATGCCCATTGGTATCACCAACCGAGCATGGAAGAGCTCGGCATGCACTTCTGGATGATTTAGGGGTTTGGCTGGATAGATGTTGAGTGGCTAATTCAGCCACTTGACCACCACTACCCGACGCTGACAGGAGAGTTCCTGGCGACTCTTCGGATTCCAGATTCCCTTGCCTCTCACCGTCAGGTCCACTTCGAGCTGGCCACCAGGGGGCTCACCCTTACTCTGGAGGAGTTGAGCGCACCTTTTGACTTCCGTCACACCACCAATGCCTTCCACATACAGGACACCAATGTGATGTGGCGTTACCTGTCCGGCGAGCTAGCGCCTACCCTTGGTACCACTTACACCGCCAACATCGCTAGTCTTCTCTTTTCTACTATTATGAGGATTCTAGGGAGCACTATTTGGGCCCACCTTGAGCTGCGGCGGCCCAACCAGCCAGAGCTAGAGTGTCTGCAATGAATGCTTTTCGAGTCTGACCCCTTGCTGCTTGCCTTCGCATGGCTACAACACTGCATTACATGTCGTAACCTCTCGCGAGTATCCATCTATGACGGTTGTATGGTGGCTATCCTAGCCATCCACCTCCAGCTCCCCGTCCACCGGTACACTGCGTGGAATGTGATGCGCATTGATCTAACGTCCCTGCATAAGAGACATATTATAGTACGCTTGTTGTGAGCTGAATCTGCCATGTTTTACAGTAACTTTTATATCGTTTTCTGCATACATTTCATGCATGTGGGATAGAATAGTACAGAATCTATGTAGTTTATGCTTATTTACCAAATTATGGAATCTACACCAGTTTCTGTTTAAATTCGCAGAACTCGAAGCAATTTACAGCAGTTTTGAGAAAAGAACGAAAAGCTCGGAAATCAACTACAGAAGTCCAAGGTCAAAGAATGACAGAACCAGGACGAATCAAGCTGGAGCCAAGAGTTACTCGATATCGAGTACATTTACTCGATATCGACAAAAGATGTTCGAGCAGTGCTGGTCGAGTAGGAGCTGATCGAGGAAGCCGAGGACAAGACATATCGAGTAGCTTATGTGTCCTTGCTTTATTTTTTGCTTTCATTTGTTATTTCTGTCTTTCTTTCTGTCTCTCTGTTTGCTTTTCTGTTTGTGAGATTTATAGCTACCTGAGATCCGTTGACACGTTTCCTCGTGGATCGACCCTGACTTCCCACTACTGCATAGGGAGGAAGTTTTGTAATTATTTGCATTGGCACAAATCTGGTTTGATTTATATTTCTATATTTTGAGCTCGATTTCCTCCTACAATAATTTGGCGCCGTTGTCGGGGAAGCAATCATTCGCGCCTTAGGTAGTCAGATCTCTCTTTTCTTTTGAGTTACTTTGCATGTATATGCGCCGTTCTGGTCAAAAACCTGAGTTTGATGCCTTAGACGAACCGGAACACCTTATACACATCCAAGCTAAAATAAAAGAGCCATGGTGGGCGCAGAAACACAGGAACAATTGGTTGAGAGGCTTCATAGGGAACTAGTTGCTAAAGATACTGCTCTCACCGCTGAGAGAGCACGCATTACACATGAGGTTGCGCGAAGAAGGCAATTGGAAGATGAGCTTGCCCAATACCCTACCACTGCAGAGGATTACATGCACCTAACTCTCCTAGTGCCTGAATCGGCCATTCTAATCCCTGAAAATAATTATGAAATTCGCACTCCTTTCCTTATTGAAATAAAAAATAATGCTTTCTTTGGTAGATTTAATGAATGCCCTCTTCAACATATTACCAACTTTACTGATATGTGATGTACTCTTGCTGAAGGTACCACCTTGGAGTACATCTTGATGAAGGCCTTTCGTTGATCCCTATCTGGTCCAGCATTGAAGTGGCTTGAAGGGCTGAAACCACGATCCCTCACGACTTGGGCTGAAGTAAAGCAGGAATTTCTCAACAAGTTCTTCCCTCCTGCCAAGACAGCACTCCTTTGCCAGAAGATTACAACTTTCAAACATAAACCTGGGGAGCCGCTGGCAAAGGCCTGGGAACGCTATAAGGATCTGTTGCGATCATGCCCTACACATGGACAGCAACCCTGCGTAGTTCAAGAGATCTTCTTCAATTCTCTTGACTTGGCGGCTAAGGATAGGATCAACACATATACTCATTATGAGTATCTGATAATGCCGCCTGCTAACGCATGGGCTGCCCTTGACAAGCTGACTAACTATGATAACAAGTATGGGACTCCAACTAACTATGAGGAGAATGCCTACGCCAGGCCAGCCCCATCCATGCCCCTCTACGAGCCCTCTAAAGAGATTGACCCAGATGTTAAGGAGCAATACTACAGAGATCAGAACCGCAAGCTCCTCAAGCAAGTCAAGTATCTTTCTGTCAACTAGGCCTGCATCGAATGCAGATCACAGCGGCACACCACTACTGAGTGCCCACACACAGAGAAAGTCAGGCTGGCAGAATACCATGAAGAGGCAGCTTACGCAGGGGGTCCCAATCGCTATATGGGGGACCAAAGGTTCCAGCAACCACAATGGAACCAAGGTGCCCCTAGGAACCCCCCACCCTGCAGAGCTCCAGGACATCCGAAAAGGGACCAGAAAAGGGATGATCTACAGACCGTCCTAGAGGAAATACGGAGAAATCATTCAGACACCAAGCAATCCTTCGACTCAGTCTACACTCAGATACAAGGTGTCAACTCTAGGCTTGGGGAGATCGATGTCTGGAGGAAATCAATTGATACACTGATTGGGCAGCTAGCAGCGGGAGTCCCCAAACAGTCAGGTTCACTCATAGAATCTTCAGAACCAAATCCCAAAGGGAAGACCGGACACATTGCTGTTGTAAAACACAAAAACGGCCATCAACTACAAGAACCAGAGGTCGGAAAGCAGCAGGACGAAGGAGAACAACAACTCGATATCGACAAGACCTTGGTCGATATCGAGAAGAGGCAACTTGATATCGACGACAGAGTGGATCAACCTTCGTCTGCACAGCACGACAACTCGACATCGAGAAATCTGGTCGATATCGACAAGAATGTGGTTGGTATCGAGGAAGTTCAAGTCGAGATCGAGAAAGCTGCAGCACCTCCGACATCTGTTCTGGCTCTGGATCAGAAAAAGAAGCTTCCCTTCCCAACAAAATCTCCAAAGGACCCAGCAGAGAAGAAATTTCAGCGATTCATCAAGATGCTTTAGAAGCTCAATGTCACCATTCCCTTCACAGAATCTCTCAATGAAATGCCATCCTACGTCAAATTCCTCTAGGAGATTCTAAGCAAGAAGCAGTCAATGGCTGAGATTACAGAGGAGTGCATCCATATGGACATACTTGAGAAGAGGCCAGATCCAGGTAAGTTTGCTATAACCATTGGATTTGGTCAATACAAATTTAATGCTTTATGTGATCTTGGAGCTAGTGTGAGTATAATGCCTTTAACAATATGGTCCAAGATTAAGATAGGTGCCCTAGAGCATGTGGATGCTAAGATTTATATCGCCAACAACACGGTGGTCATCCCAACATGCATGGTGGATAATGTGCCAGTGCAAGTAGGTAAGTTCTTTGTCCCTTCTGATTTTCTAGTTATTGATATGGCGGAGGACCCTACTTGTCCAATTATTCTAGGAAGGCCCTTCTTGGCGACGGTGGATGCCAATATAACCGTAAGGAAGGGAGTAGTCACTTTCAACACCAGCGATAAGGTAATTGAGTATTCCTTTAATAAAACTGAAAGGCATACAGGTCTAATGGAAGAGGTAAAATCTATCTCTGCTGGTTACATCACTTGTGGGGAGCCTAAGGTAAGAAATATGACTCCTGAAGAGTTGCAAAAGAGGGATATGAAAGCCCAGGTGGAGAAGATCATGGCCATCCTAATCGAAGAAACAAAGAATCCACTCGACACAAACAAAGGTACGTCGATTTGGACTAGCTATTTTTCGGATGCCTTGACAAGATGCAAGTATGGGGTCGAAGTCGGACAAAATTCCTCACCATCGAGTAATTTAGTCGACATCGACCAAACTCAGCCTCCTCCACCAGCAGCAGCGTCATCGAGCAGCCAACCTGAAGCAAAGTACTCCTCGATATCGAGTAAGCTACTCGATATCGACCAAAACCTCGCTGCCTCGACTTCGCCTTCCTCGACGCTGATTCCACCAGACGAGCAAAAGTCCTCGATATCGACAAAACTGATCGATATCGACCAAGCATTGCCTTCCTCGACTCCAGGATCCTCGAGTAGCAGGCCACCAGAAGCTGAAAACTCATCGAGATCGAGTACTGTTACTCGAGATCGACCAAATACAGTGGCCTCCGAATCCGTTTCTGCAAAGGTAAGCGAAGGTATGGATCTTTCTTCTCCTATTTCCATTAAAGATCTATCTATACATGGGAGAGGTTTGTCTTGGTATGTGCGCTTATGTAGGATTTCCAATGATGAGCCCAAAGAGTATGAGATTGGAGACAAGCTCTATGTCGCCAAATCGAAAGATCATTGGTTTCCCAACAAATTCAACAAAAAGAGGATGTGATCTTTCGTGGTGAACAAGATCCATTCTGGAGGATTGCAATTGATGGACAAGAATGGAGTCCTATTTGAAGCCCTAGCTACATGGGCCATGCAGATGCCACATTGAGCTTAATGGAGGACAAGATCCATCCTAGAGCTTGTAAATAGACATTTATTTTTTGGGACATTATTGGACATTGTTGGGTTTTTTTTAACCTTTTAGTTTGTTCTATTTTGGGTATATGTTTTCTATATTTTTCAGGTCCATGGGGATAGAAGCAAGCTAAATTGGACTAGGCCCATAATATAGCACTCGACATTATGAAGCCCTGCACACCTGTCTAGTGAGTTTCTTTCTTTACCCTTGTTTTTATACAGTGAGGACACTGTAATGTTTAAGTATGGGGTGGGGGAAGGGCTTACTTTGTGCATATTTGCCATATTTGACATTATTTGTGCACTTATTTCATGAATTGCTTATACATGGCTATTTTGGAATTCATTATATATTTATGTGCTTACATGCATGTTTTCCAAAGTTTGAAAAAATGACCCCCATTGAAAATTTTGATAATTGTCATGGAAGCTTTATTGAACTCGACGATGCAAAATTAGATTCATTAGAGATATAGCATGAAATTGCCTAGTAAAGGGAAGTCACAACGAAGTGCATTATTTTTTTTTAAAACCATGAAAAGGAGGTAAATTTTGAAGTTGCTTTTGACATGTTGCATGATAAAAGGATTGAGGACTTTAAATTTCCATATAATGCTTATATTGTTTATATCCTAGCCATACCTATGCTTATGTATCACAAAAGCCGTTTTATGCCTTATTTCATATATTGCTCCACATGATCTAAATATTGCCCATTCTTCACCTTATTTCCTATCCGGGGATTATGTTGAGAATGATGTTACCTTATGGAGATTATCATATGGTGATTGTGTTGTTGTTACCAATATTGGAGTTTGGTAGGAAATTGTTTGAAACATATGGAAAACTTAATGACTGAAAGAAAATCCGGTCACCTCAGGAGATAAAGGTAGATCGACCCTGCTCGCTGAGATAATAGTTTGGCGAGATGGAACACATTGTGAGGAGTCCGAAGCACTAAGTATCCGGGGTCATTCATGACAACCATGTTTGCGACTCGCGAGAAGGCAGTGTTGAGGTTAGAGAGGTAAAAGCATTATGATTGATAAAAGTAATAAGCATTATGAAAGGTGATGAATTTTATGAAGAAGGAATGTGGTATGAAAGTTTGGAAAGTACTCCATTTCCCCGGATCATTAGCACCATATTGCCAAAAATTGCCTACCTTTAGCCTTTTACCAACCTACTTCTTATTTGAGCTTAAATTAAAGTCCTCTTGATTATTAATACTTTGTCACGAATAAATGTTTTTGCATAACCCTCCTTTTGTGAGTAGAAGTTACTTTTTAATTGCACATGCATGGATTTGTGACACTAGTACTTTTTCGAGGATGGTAATTGATTGCAGGGCAATATGAGAATGGATCTAAGATGTTGAGGGTTTTTTATTTCTTCCCCTGAATGACAATTAAAAGTATTGCTTGAGGACAAGCAAGCTTAAGTATGGGGTGTTTGTTGTGAGCTGAATCTGCCATGTTTGACAATAACTTTTATATCGTTTTCTGCATACATTTCATGCATGTGGACTAGAATAGTACATAATCTATGTAGTTTATGCTTATTTGCCAAATTATGGAATCTACACCAGTTTCTGTTTAAATTCGCAGAAATCGAAGCAATTTAAAGCAGTTCTGAGAAAAGCTCGGAAATCAACTACAGAAGTCCAAGGTCAAAAACGACAGAACCAGGATGAATCGAGCTGGAGCCAAGAGTTACTCGATATCATGTACATTTACTCGATATCGACAATAGATGTTCGAGCAGTGCTGGTCGAGTAGGAGCTGATCGAGGAAGCCGAGGACAAGACATATCGAGTAGCTTCTGTGTCCTTGCTTTATTTTCTGCTTTTGTTTGTTATTTCTGTCTTTCTTTCTGTCTTTTTGTTTGCGTTTCTGCTTGTGAGATTTACAGCTACTTGAGATCCGCTAACACGATTCCTCGTGGATCGATCCTGACTTCCCACTACTGCATATGGAGGAAGTCTTGTAATTATTTGCGTGGGCACGAATCTGGTTTGATTTATATTTCTATATTTTGAACTTTATTTCCTCCTACAACAAATTGAATGGGGGTAATTTTTCTAAAGTTTGGAAAACATGCATGTAAGCACATAAATATATAATGAATTCCAAAATAGCCATGTATAAGCAATTCATGAAATAAATGCACAAATAATGTCAAATATGCACAAAGTAAGATGGGTCCATTATTCATCAGGGATACCTATCCGTCAGGATCTGATGGATCTACACTATGTCCGTGACTGGTACACCACATGGTCAGGAATCGATTACCACCCTACCATCAACCCAGCCGCTGACCCTACCCTGAGGGACCATGCTCTCCTCTATGACCACCCCGAGTTTGTCCCTATGGCCGTAGACCCCCAGCCAGCCCCTGCAGATGGTGAGGATGACGGAGATGAGGCCGACGACGAAGAAGAGGCTGATAGCCCACAAGGCTCTCACCACTCTTACCATTCCCACCAGCAGATCCCCTCTCACCACTCTTACCATTCCCCCCAGCACATCCCTTCTCACCATACCTAGCAGGCTCACCATAATGGGGGGTATCCGGATGAGTTGGTTGCTGAGATGCGCCAGATGCGGTAGTTACAGGAGGCCATATTTGACCAGATGACCTCTTTGAACCTCATAGTAGACACCATCGACCATCGCCGGGAGTGGTTCTACTCGGCTTCCATGGATCACCTTTCCATGGTCGACTAGAACCCGAGGTCCCGAAATCCGAATCTGCGAAGGTAAGCAAAGGTACGGACATCTCTTCTCCTATTTCCATTAAAGATTTAGCTATACATGGGAGAGGTTTGCCTTGGTATGTGCGATTATGCCGGGTTTCCAATGATAAGCCTAAGGAATATGAAGTTGGAGACAAAGTCTATGTCGCCAAATCAAAGGATAATTGGTTTCCCAACAAATTCAAGAAGAAGAAGAATGGGGCCTTCACGGTGAACAAGATCCATTCAGGAGGACTACAAATGATGGACAAAAATGGAGTCTTGTGTGAAGCCCAAGCTCTATGCGCCCTGCAAATGCCACCTTGAGTTTTAACGGAGAAAGTCGGCCTAGCGACTATAAAATCTAGAGCTTGTAAATAGACAATTAGTTTTTGAATTTTTGGACAATTTTGGTTTTCGGTTTTTGAACATTATTTTAAAGTTTTCTATTCGTGGATATTTTCCGTCTAACGAATTTTGCAGGTACGAAGAAGCCACTGGAGTACTCGACGTCGAGTAGCCTACCCGACATCGAACAGAACGTTGCACCTACCCTGAAGTCGACCACTCTACTCTACATTTAGGAAACCCTAGTCGACATCGACCACCCTTCTGCTCCTGTCGACCATCCTTCAGCACCTCCAACGAAGAAAAAGTTGTCTTTCCAATAAAAATCTCTAAAAGATCCAGCAGAGAAGAAGTTCAAGCTTTCATAAAAATGCTTCACATGCTCAACGCCAGAATACCCTCCCTAGAAGCTCTCAATGAGATGCCATCATACGTCAAGTTCCTCAAGGGGATCCTAAGCAAAAAGCGGTCAATGGCTGAGATGGTAGAGGAGTGCAGCCAGATGGACGTACTAGAGAAAAGGCCAGATCCAGGTAAGTTTGCTTTAACCATTGGATTTGGTCAATATAAATTCAAAGCTTTGTGTGACTTGGAAGTCAGTGTGAGTATAATGTCTTTATTAATCTGGTCCAAGGTTAAGATAGGTGTTTTTGAGCATGTGGATGCAAAATTATACATGGCAAACAACATGGTGGTCATCCCAAAAGGCATGGTGGACAATGTACTAGTGCATGTAGGTAAGTTCTTTGTCCCTACTGATTTCTTCGTTATTGATATGGCAACCCTGCTTGTCTAATCATTCTAGGAAGGCCTTTCTTGGCGACGGTGGATGCCAACATAAGCGTAAGGAAGGGAGTGCTCACTTTCAACATCAGCGATGAGGTAATTGAGTATTACTTTTGTAAAAATGATAGGCAGACAGGTCCCATGGAAGGGGTCAAGTCAATATCAGCCAGCTACATCACTTGTGGGGAGCCTAAGGTAAGAAATATGACTCCTGAGGAGCTGGAAAGGAGGGATCTGAAAGCCCAGATGGAGGAGATCATGGCCATCCTGAATGACGACATAGAGGATCTACTCGACATCGACCAAGGTAAGTCAACGTCGAGTAACTATTTTTCTGATTCCTTGCCAGGATTGAAGTATGGGGTCAATGTCAACAAGAGCTACTCGACGTCGAGTACTCTAGTCAACGTCGACCAGAACCCGATCCCTCTGCCAACATCAACAGCGTCGAGAAATCAACCCGAAGTCGAGCACTCCTCGACGTCGAGTAAACTATTCAACGTCGACCAGACTTCCTCCTCGACTCCCTCCTCCTCGACGACCAGCAATCCCCCCGACGAAGGTAAGTCCTCGTCGTTGAGTACCTGTACTCGATGTCGACCAAAACTTGAGGTCCTGAAATCCGAATCTTCGAAGGTAAGCCAAGGTACGGAGATCTATTCTCCTATTTCTATTAAAGATTTACCTATACATGGGAGAGGTTTGCCTTGGTATGTGCGATTATGTAGGGTTTCCGATGATGAGCCTAAAGAATATGAAGTTGGGGACAAAGTATGTGTCGCCAAATCAAAGGATCATTGGTTTCCCAACAAATTCAACAAGAAGAAGATGGGGTCCTTCATGGTGAACAAGATCCATTCAAGAGGACTACAACTGATGGACAAAAATGGAGTCTTGTTTGAAGCCCAAGCTACATGGGCCCTGCAAATGCCACCTTGAGCTTTAAAGGAGAAAGTCGGCCTAGCGACTATAAAATCTAGAGCTTGTAAATAGACAATTAGTTTTTGAATTTTTGGACATTGTTGGTTTTTGGTTTTTGAACATTATTTTTAAGTTTTCTATTTGTGGATATTTTCTGTCTAACAAATTTTGTAGGTACGAAGAAGCTGCAGGAGTACTCGACGTCGAGTAGCCTACTCGACATCAGAACCAGAACTAGAGCAATTATCGCCAGGCCCAACATAAAAATCCCCCGCCCTACAGAGCTCCTGGTCACCCTGATAGAGAAGGTAAGAAAGATGACCTGCAGACCATTCTTGAGAAGATGCGGAGGAATCATTCAAACACGAAACAATCTATCAATTCCATCCACACTCAGCTGCATATGGTGACAACTCTAGGCTTGGGGAAATTGATATATGACGGTAATCGATTGAAACCCATATTGGTCAACTAGCTACATCCGTTCCCAAATAATCAGGTACACTCCCTGGCTCCTCTTATCCTAACCTTAAAGGTAAATCTATAGGACAGGTGGCTGCCATGAGCCTAAGAAGAGGGCAACATACATAGGTGCCCGATCACAACACGGAGGAGAAGAACACAGCAGAGTACTCGACATCGAGTAAGCCAGTCGACGTCAACCAAACCTTACTCGACATCGACCAAAACGTTGCACCTGCCCCGTAGTCGATCACTCTACTCTACGTCGAGGAAACCCTAGTCGACATCGACCACCCTTCTGCTCATGTTGACCAACCTTGAGCACCTCCAACGAAGAAAAAGTTGTCTTTCCCATAAAAATCTCCAAAGGATCCAGCATAGAAGAAGTTCAAGGGTTTCATAAAGATGCTTCATAGGCTCGACGTCACAATACCCTTCACAGAAGCTCTCAATGAGATGCAATCATACGTCAAGTTCCTCAAGGGGATCCTAAGCAAAAAGCGGTCAATGGCTGAGATGGCAGAGGAGTGCAGCCAGATGGACGTACTAGAGAAAAGGCCAGATCTAGGTAAGTTTGCTTTAACCATTGGATTTGGTCAATATAAATTCAATGCTTTGTGTGACTTGGAAGCCAGTGTGAGTATAATGTCTTTATTAATCAGGTCAAAGATTAAGATAGGTGTTTTAGAGCATGTGGATGCAAAATTATACATGGCAAACAACACGGTGATCATCCCAACAGGAATGGTGGACAATGTACCAGTGCATGTAGGTAAGTTCTTTGTCCCTACTGATTTCTTCGTCATTGATATGCCAGACGACCCTGCTTATCTAATCATTCTAGGAAGGCCTTTCTTGGCGACGGTGGATGCGAACATAATCGTAAGGAAGGGAGTGCTCACTTTCAACATCAACGATAAGGTAATTGAGTATTACTTTAATAAAAATGAAAGGCACACAGGTCCCATGGAAGAGGTCAAGTCAATATCAGCAAGGTACATCACTTGCGGGGAGCCTAAGGTAAGAAATATTTCTCCCGAGGTGCTGGAAAAGAGGGATATGAAATCCCAGATGGAGGAGATCATGGCCATCCTGAAATACGATACAAAGGGTCTACTCGACATCGACCAAGATAAGTAAACGTCGACTAACTATTTTTCGGATGCCTTACCAGGATTCAAGTATGGGGCCAATGTCGACAAGAGCTACTCGATGTCGGGTACTCTAGTCGACGTCGACCAGAACCCAATCCCTCCACCAACAGTAGCAACGTCGAGCAATCCACCTGAAGTCGAGCATTCCTCGACGTCGAGTAAACTATTCGACGTCGACTAGACTTCTTCCTCGACTCCCTCCTCCTCGACGACCACCAGTCGCCCAGACGAAGGTAAGTCCTCATCGTCGAGTACCTGTACTCGATGTCGACCAGAACCTGAGGTCCTGAAATCTGAATCTGTAAACGTAAGCCATGGTACGGACATCTATTCTCTTATTTCCATTAAAGATTTGTCTATACATGGTAGAGGTTTGCCTTAGTATGTGCGATTATGCAGGGTTTCCAATGATGAGCCTAAGGAATATGAAGTTGGAGACAAAGTCTGTGTTGCCAAATCAAACGATCATTGGTTTCCCAATAAATTCAACAAGAAGAAGATGGGGGCCTTCACGGTGAACAAGATCCATTCAGGAGGACTACAACTGATGGACAAAAATGGAGTCTTATTTGAAGCCCAAGCTTCATGGGCCCTACAAATGCCACCTTGAGCTTTAAAGGAGAAAGTCGGCCTAGCGACTATAAAATCTAGAGCTTGTAAATAGACAATTAGTTTTTGAATTTTTGGGCATTGTTGGTTTTTGGTTTTTGAACATTATTTGAAAGTTTTCCACTCGACATCAGAACCAGAACAGGAGCTATTATCGCCAGCCCTAGCATCAAAATCCCCCGCCCTATAGAGCTCCTGGTCACCCTAACAAAGAAGGTAAGAAAGATGACCAGCAGACCATTCTTTAGTAGATGCGGAGGAATCATTCAGACACGAAACAATTTATCACTTCCATCCACACTCAGCTGCATGGTGTCAACTCTAGGCTTGGGGAAATTGATATATGGCGGAAATCGATTGAAACCCACATATGTCAACTGTCTACATCCGTCGCCAAAAAATCAGGTACGCTCCCTGGATCCTCTGAACCTAGCTCCAAAGGTAAATATATAGAATAGGTGGCTTCCATGAACATAAGGAGTGGGCGACAGACAAAAACGCCCGATCACAACACGGAGGAGAAGGACGCAGCAGACTACTCGACATCGAGCAAGCCAGTCGACGTCAACCAAACCTTACTCGACATCGACCAAACCCTAATCGACATCGACCAGAACGCTGCACTTGCCCGGAAGTCAACAATTGTACTCTACGTCGAGGAAACCCTAGTCGACGTCGACCACTCTTCTGCTCCTGTCGACCATCCTTTAGCACCTCCGATGAAGAAAAAGTTGTCTTTCCCATAAAAATCACCAAAGGATCCAATAGGGAAGAAGTTCCAGGGTTTCATAAAGATGCTTCAAAGGCTCAACGTCACAATACCCTTCACAGAAGCTCTCAATGAGATGCCATCCTACGTCAAGTTCCTCAAGGAGATCCTAAGCAAAAAGCGGTCAATGGTTGAGATCGCAGAGGAGTGCAGCCAGATGGACGTACTAGAGAAAAGGTCTGATCCAGGTAAGTTTGCTATAACCATTGGATTTGGTCAATATAAATTTAATGCTTTGTGTGAGCTGGGAGCCAGTGTGAGTATAATGCCTTTATCAATCTGGTCCAAGATTAAGATAGGTGCTTTAGAGCATGTGGATGCCAAATTATACATGGCAAACAACACGGTGGTCATCCCAACAGGCATTGTGGACAATGTACTAGTGCAGGTACGTAAGTTCTTTGTCCCTGCTGATTTCTTAGTTATTGATATGGCAGACGACCCTGCTTGTCCAATCATTCTAGGAAGGCCCTTCTTGGCGACGGTGGATACCAACATAAGCGTAAGGAATGAAGTGTTCACTTTCAACATCAGCGATGAGGTAATTGAGTATTCATTTAATAAAATCGAAAGGCACACAGGTCCCATGGAAAAGGTCAAGTGAATATCAGCCAGGTACATCACTTGCGGGGAGCCTAAGATAAGAAATATGACTCCCGAGGAGCTCGAAAAGAGGGATATGGAAGCCCAGGTGGAGGAGATCATGGTCATTCTGAACGACGACACAAGGATCTACTCGACATCGACCAAGGTAAGGCGACATCGACTAACCATTTTTTGGATGCCTTGATAGGATTCAAGTGTGGGGTCAAAGTCGACAAGAGCTACTCGACATCGAGTACTCTTGTCGACGTCGACCGGAACCCAAGCCCTGCACCAACAGCAGCAGCGTCGAGCAATCCACCCGAAGTCGAGCACTCCTCGACGTCGAGTAAACTACTCGACGTCGACCAGACTTCTTCCTCGACTCCCTCTTCCTCGACGACCAGCAGTCCACCAGACGAAGTTAAGTCCTCGTCGTCGAGTACCTGTACTCGATGTCGACCAAAACCTGAGGTCCTGCAATCCGAATCTGCGAAGGTAAGCCAAGGTAAGGACATCTCTTCTCCTATTTCCATTAAAGATTTATCTATACATGGGAGAGGTTTGCCTTGGTATGTGCGATTATGCAGGGTTTCCAATGATGAACCTAAGGAATATGAAGTTGGAGACAAAGTCTATGTCGCCAAATCAAAGGATCATTGATTTCCCAACAAATTCAACAAGAAGAAGATGGGGCCCTTCACGGTGAAGAAGATCCATTCAGGAGAACTACAACTGATGGACAAAATTGGAGTCTTGTTTGAAGCCCAAGCTACATGGGCCCTGCAAATGCCACCTTGAGCTTTAACGGAGAAAGTCGGCCTAGCAACTATAAAATCTAGAGCTTGTAAATAGACAATTAGTTTTTGAAATTTTGGACATCGTTGGGTTTTTTTTTTTTAACATTATTTTTAAGTTTTCTATTTGTGGATATTTTCTGTCTAACAAATTTTGTAGGTACGAAGAAGCTGCAGGAGTACTCGACATCGAGTAGCCTACTCGACATCAGAACCAGAACTAGAGCAATTATCACCAGGCCCAACATAAAAATCCCCCGCCCTACAGAGCTCCTGGTCACCCTGACAGAGACGGTAAGAAAGATGACCTGCAGACAATTCTTTAGAAGATGCGGAGGAATTATTCAGACACAAAACAATCCATCAATTCCATCCACAGTAAGCTGCATGGTGTCAACTAGGCGTGGCCACGGGTCACGGGTCAACCCGGACCCGGCGGGTCAACGACCCGCCGGGTCTGGTTTGACGGGTAGGCGGGTGGGGATGGGTAGCGGGTTTGGGTTAGGGTCGGGGAATTCTCAACCCGTGACCCGGCGGGTCGACCTGCTGGGTTGACCTATTTTGAAAAAAAATCCGTTGCCGTGGGGCCAACATGTCGAAGGATTTTTAAAAAAAAAATTTAGCCGTTGTAACAGCTAGTTGAGTGCTCGGGGCTATAAATACCCGACTTCTTCATGTCACAAATCCCATCCATTCCATCAATCACCTATCAATTTTATTATATAAGTTCGTAAGTCGTAATAATGTTCGACGCAACTAGATCCGGTGACAACCTTCGGGAGGCGTTGTTCCGAGATCATTACGAGAAGATGGAGCAAGCGGATTGAACATTCGAAGCCGTTTGTCGTCATTCTGATCAAACATCTTTGTGGAGGTTTGGACTCAAGCCCGGGATGTTTTGAGGTTTTCAATGTTTTTTACGACGCAGCTCGGACGTTTTCCCACGTTTACATGCCTACATCAAACTTTTTTATTTTATTGCAATAAACGTAGAAATAGCCCTTCAAGATGGGATTAACACGCCATCCATTTCCCAAGCCACTTTGGAGATGCGGCAGAAATGGGTCGCATATTACAAAGTTATACCCGACATTTTCCTCGTAACGTGTTGTTTGGACCCTAGATATAAATTAAACGGGGTTCAATTGTTTTTAGAAAACTATTTTCCGACTTTAGGAATTGTGAATGATCCTGATTGCAATGTTCCAATTATAGTTGCTAGAGTTAGAGGATTGTTAGAACAATTATATACTGAATATTCGACGGGCGATAGAGCGCCCTCCGGTCGTCCTCCCGTACCTTCCAGTTCAAGCGGGTCATGAAACAACATCACTGTTAGAACTAAGGCACTTGCCTTGAGATATCTTTGGGTCAAAGAGGTCGAGATCTTTGTCGATCCCCCGCTCGGAGCTCGATGAATATTTGTCTACTAACTTTGATTTTCTCAACGATGAAGAGGAAGATTTCGAAGTCTTTGAGTGGTGGAGCCGTCCCGAAAGACAAAGATTCCCGACGTTGCAAGTAATCGCCCGACAAATACTTGGGGCACCTTGCTCCACCGTAGCCGTCGAGCAGCTTTTCAGTCGCGGAGGTCAGATTCTTTCGGAGAAGAGATAAAGGTTGCTTCCCGAGAACCTCGAAGCCCAAGTTTGCCTTGCAGATTGGAAGAAGGCTGAGATGCGGATGCAGAAGATCATCTTGGGGACTGATTCCGAGGATGATGACGAAATAGAGACAGAGTCCGTTGGGAGCTCCATTGATGGCGCGGTCACAAATGGCTCAGGAGGTAACCGGGCCGGGGTTCAGACATACACATGTAAAAGAACTACGTAGGCTTGGATTCCTCGCCCCCGGGAGGATACGTAGGCAATCGGGAAAACGATTCAAGCCCTTCTTCCTCCCCCCCCCCCCCCAACACTCCCTAATACAAAAGTTATAATTTGTAAAACTTATAGAGTTATAGTTGTAGACTTTGTAGTTTGGAAAATTATAAGATGTAATATTAAATATTGTATTTTGTGTACCTAAAGACTAAAGTTATGATTTGTGAACACGAAAGAATGTTTGTCAAACATATATGCGTTCAATTCCCGTTCCCGTTCTCGACAAATCAGACAATTCCGATTCCGAACTAGTGTAAAGTGTAAACCCGTCCAACCCGGGCTAAACTCGTCGGGTCGCCCCGGCGGGTGACCCGAACCTGCCAACCCGTGGAATTCCCGAGTTGGGGTTCGGGTCGCCCTTCCCCGACCCTTGACCTGTGGCCACGCCTAGTGTCAACCCTAGGCTTGGGCAAATTGATATATGGTGGAAATCGATTGAAACCCAGATAGGTCAACTAGCTACATCTGTCCCCAAACAATCAGGTACGCTCCATGGATCCTCCTAACCTAACTCTAAAGGTAAATCTACAGGACAGGTGGCTGCCATGAACCTAAGGATTGCGCGACAAACACAAACGCCCAATCACAACACCTAAGAGAAGGACGCAGCAGACTACTCGACATCGAGTAAGCCAGTCGACGTCGACCAAACCTTACTTGACATCGACCAAACCCTACTCGACATCGACCAGAACACTGCACCTGTCCCGTAGTCGACCATTGTACTCTACGTCGAGGAAACCCTAGTCGAAGTTGACCACTCTTCTGCTCCTATCGACCATCCTTCAGCACCTCCGATGAAGAAAAAGTTGTCTTTCCCATAAAAATCAGCAAAGGATCCAGCAGAGAAGAAGTTCCAGGGTTTCATAGAGATGCTTCAAAGGCTCAGCGTCATAATACCCTTCACAGAAGCTCTCAATGAGATGCCATCCTACGTCAAGTTCCTCAAGGAGATCCTAAGCAAAAAGCGGTCAATGGCTGACATCGCAGAGGAGTGCAGCCAGATGGACGTACTAGAGAAAAGGCCAGATCCAGGTAAGTTTGGTTAATATAAATTCAATGCTTTGTGTGACTTGGGAGTCAGTGTGAGTATAATTTCCAAGATTAAGATAGGTGCTTTAAAGCATGTGGATGCAAAATTATACATGGAAAACAACACAGTGGTCATCACAGCAGGCATGGTGGACAATGTACAAGTGCAGGTAGGTAAGTTCTTTGTCCCTACTGATTTCTTAGTTATTGATGTGGCAGAGGACCCTACTTGTCTAATTATTCTAGGAAGGTCATTGTTGGCAACGGTGGATGCAAACATAAGCGTAAGGAAGGGAGTGCTCACTTTCAACATCAGGGATGAGGTAATTGAGTATTCCTTTAATAAAACTAAAAGGCATACATGTCCCATGGAAGAGGTCAAGTAAATATCAGCCAGGTACATCACTTGTGGGGAGCCTAAAGTAAGAAATATGACTCCCGAGTAGCTGGAAAAGAGGGATGTGGAAGCCCAGGTGGAGGAGATCATGGCCATCCTGAACGACGACACAGAGGATCTACTCGACATCGACCAAGCTAAGTCAAAGTCGACTAACTATTTTTCGAATGCCTTGCCACGATTCAAGTATGGGGTCAAAGTCGAATAGAGCTACTCGACGTCGAGTACTCTAGTCGAGGTCGATCAGAACCCAAGCCCTCCACCAACAACAACAGCGTCGAGCAATCCACCCGATGTCGAGTACTCCTCGACATCGAGTAAACTACTCGACGTCGACCAGACTTCTTCCTCGACATCCTCCTCCTCGACAACCAGCAGTCCACCACACGAAGGTAAGTCCTAGACGTAGAGTACCTGTACTTGATGTCGACCAGAACCTGAGGTCCCGAAATCCGAATCTACGAAGGTGCGCCAAAGTACGGATGTCTCTTCTCCTATTTCAATGAAAGATTTATCTATACATGGGAGAGGTTTGCCTTGGTATGTGCGATTATGAAGGATTTCCAATGATGAGCCTAAGGAATATGAAGTTGGAGACAAAGTCTATGTCGCCAAATCAAAGGATCATTGGTTTCCTAACAAATTCAACAAGAAGAAGATGGGGTCCTTCACGGTGAATAAGATCTATTCAGGAGGATTACAACTGATGGACAAAAATGAAGTCTTGTTTGAAGCCCAAGCTACATGGGCCCTGCAAATGCCACATTGAGCTTTAACGGAGAATTCGGCCTAGCGACTATAAAATCTAGATCTTGTAAATAGACAATTAGTTTTTGAATTTTTGGACATTGTTGGTTTTTTGTTTTTGAACATTATTTTTATGTTTTCTATTTGTGGATATTTTCCGTCTAATAAATTTCGCAGGTGCGAATAAGCTACTTGAGTACTCGACGTCAACCACAAATCTGGAGCAAACGGAGCATGTGGTCGAGGAAAACCACCCTAGAGGCTTCACTACAGTCGAAGTCGAGTAAGTGTACTCGAAGTCGACCACATATACTCGATGTCGACCACTCCTCTTCGAAGTTGACTACCTCTATAGCAGCATTTGCACTCGATTCCGACGATTTACACACCTGTCTAGTGAGTCTCTCTCTTTACCCTTGTTTTTATACAGTGATAACACTATAATGTCTAAGTATGGGGTGGGGGAAGGGCTTACTTTTTTATTATTTGATTATATTTGACATTATGTGTGCATATTTTTCAGTTTATTTCTTGAATTGCTTAGACATGGCTACTTTGGATTTCATATTTGATTTATGAGATTACATGTTTGTTTTCCAAAGATCAAAAAATTAACCCCCACTAAAATTTTGAATAGTGTCATGGAAGCTTAAATTGAACTCGACGGTGCAAAATTGGATTCATTAGAGATATAGCATGAAATTGCCTAGTAAAGAGAAGTCACAATGAAGTGCATTATTTCTTGAAAACCATCAAAGGAGGTAAATTTTGATATTGCTTTTGACATGTTGCATGATAAGAGGATAGAGGACTTTATATTTTCCATATAATGCTCATATGTTTATATTCCTTAGCCATACCTATGCTTATGCATCACAAAAGCCATATTGAGCCTTATTTCATATTTATGCTCCACATGATCTAAATATTGCTCATTCTTTACCTTATTCCATCCGGGGATTATATTGAGAATGATGTCACATTATGGAGATTATTATATGGTTGTTGTGTTTTTATTATCATTATTGGAGTTTGGCACGAATGTTTCAACTATATGGAAAATTTAATGAGTGAAAAAAAAGCCGGTCACCTCAGGAGATAAAGGTAGATCAACCCTGCCTGCGTTGAGATGTAAGTTCCGCAGGATGGGACACCAAGGTAAGGAGTCTTAAGCACTAAGTATCCGGGGCCATTCATGACACCGATATTTGCGAATCGCGAGAAGGCAGTGCTGAGGTTAGAGAGGTAAAAGGATTATAGTGAAAAAAGCATTGAGCGAATGAGCGAAAGGTGAGAAACCAAAGAAAGAAGGAATGTGGTATGAAAGTTTGGAAATTACTCCATTTTCCCGGATCATTAGCACCACAGGACCAAAAATTGCCCACATTTAGCCTTTTACCAATCTACTTCTTATTGAGCTTATATTAAAGTCCTCTTGATTATTAATACTTTGCCACTTATAGAATGTTTTTGCACAACCCTTCTTTTGTGAAGTCGAGTACATCTAGTCAAATTCGAGTACACCAGGAGCCATAACACCACACGAAGTCGAGCAGAGCCACTCGAGAGCCTAGAGCTACTCGATGTCGAGTACACCTACTCGAAGTCGAGTACGCACGTCGATTCCAGATGATGCCCGAGCTCGAGTACAATCCGAGGGGAGAAAATGCTAGTCGACGTCGAGGATACTAGTCGACGTCATGAACTTTTGGAACTGAAAAGGCGGTCGCTGACACGCTTCCTCGTGGATCGATCTTGTCTACCTTCTACTACAGCGGGTGGAAGTCTTGTAATTAATTTGCGGAGATCAAGGCGTCGAATTTGGAATTTATATTTCATACTTGATTTTTCCTCCTAACAAATTTGGCGCCGTTGCCGGGGAGGCAATCAATCGCACCCTGTTTAGTTCATTTTACTCTTCTTTTCTCTTTTTAGTTTCTTTTTACTTGTTTCTTTTTGTTTTTGTTTTTTAGGTGCATGCGAAGAACTTATCGCACACCCATCGACCCTCTTCTCGAACCAGAACGTTTCTGGGACAAGTGTGTTGTTACCTATGAAGGAACAAGTCAGGTCAAAGAGACCAAAATAAGTATCTATCTTAGGCAATATGAATTGTTTAAGATGAATTCGGATGAGCCAGTAAAAGCAATGTTCACCCGTTTTACGGAGATCATTAATAATCTTGACTCATTAGAAAAACTTTCCAGAATGATGAGAAAGTTTAAAAGATACTTAGGTGCTTACCCAAATCGAAATGGGGTCCCAAGGTGTTGGTCATAGAAGAAGCTCAAGACCTTAGCACGCTAGCAATTGATGATTTACTAGGAAAGCTTATCACCCATGAAATGATCCTCAATGAGGCTGACGGGAAGCCTTTTACAAACATCAAAAACTTGGCTCTTACGGTTAAGAAGGAAGAACCTCCAGAGGATACTGAGAGTGACGATGAGGAAGATCCTTTTGCTCTCATCTCAAGGGGATTGGCTCGCATTCCCAAAATGAAAAAACAATTCTCTAACAAAGAATTCGGAGGATCATCTAGAAACCGAGGTAAGTCTTCTACCCCTTCAAAGAAGAGTCGAGATCTAACTTGTTATGAACGTGGTGAAACAAACCATCTTGTAAAAGAATGTCCACAAAAGAAGCGAAACAAGGATAACAAGAAGGAATCCAACAAGAAGGTGATGGTTTCATGGAGTGACTCAGACTCTTCAAGTGATTCAAACTCAGAAGACGAACATGCCAATCTTTGTCTAATGGAAAAGACTGAAGGAAAGGATCAACATCTAGATGGAGTGGTAAGAAACCTCTTATCTAGCCCTACTGCTGTGTTATCTGAATTTTTCAAAAACATGATTTCTAATGAGGAAAATTGCAACAAAGAAATCAGCATCTTGAAAAAGAAGGTAATGGATCAGGAAGTATGCATAAGGAAGATGTCGCAGAAACTACAAGATCTTGGCAGTAAAAACTCAAATCTTATCACTGAAGGTAAGGGCTTACGATCGGAAAATTTCAAACTTAAGGCAAACCTTTCATCTCTTAAGGCTAAAAACTATGACCTTGAGAATGAAAAAGTTAAATTATTTGACAAATGTCAAGATCAACAAACAAGCCTGGTGCAATTCACTAGACCCAAAGCCACCCTCGACTAGATGGTTGAAGAACAACAACTTTCCTTAAATCGAAGTGGTATAGGATACAACATAAATTTTCCTGTCAAGCCTACCAACAAGTTCGTCAAGGCAAAAGGAAGTTGGCGATCTCCTACTTGTTTCTTTTATTGCAAAAAGGGTCATGTAAAAGAAACATGTCCATACAGGAGAACGGATCCTTACATTATTAGAAACACATTTCCTGTACGCTTGAATGAACGGATTACACAAGTTTGGGTTTCCAAAGGGAGAAGGTTACCAAATATGGTTTACCTCCATAATGGATCCAAATCAGTCTATTAGTCAAGCCGGAAAGGTTGATTGTTTATTTTGTAGGATATCACTAAGACTAAGGATCAAAGTGGACAATGGATAGAGGTTCTCAAGGCATATGAGTGGAAAAGAATCTCTTTTTTCACAACATAAAGAACCAATCCAACGACACTATTACTCTTGGTGATAAATGAAAATGTGACATCGTTGGTATCAGTAACATAGGTGTTGATCCAAATAATTTTATTAAAGATGTTTATCTTGTTGATGGCCTCAAATATAATCTTCTTAGTTTTTCACAGCTTTGTGATAGAGGCAATCTTGTGAGCTTCAACAAGAAGAAATGTGTCGTACAAAATGAGGAAACATGAGATATTGTTCTTACTGCTTATAGAGATTCTAACATTTATGCTCTTAACACTGATCATATTTCAGGCTCCAATTTGAATTGTCTCATGGTCTTATAAGAGGATCCAAGGGTGTGGCACAGGCGGCTTGGGCATATAAGTATGCACACTCCCGGTAAACTCCAGCTAAATGATCTTGTACGAGGCCTTCGTGATTTGAATTTCAAGGTAGACGATCTTTGCAAAACCTACTCAAGAGGTAAACATACTCATAGCCCTTTTTATAGTTACTAGACCTCAAGAACTTCTACACATGGATCTATGTGGACCTATGCGTGTCAAATCTCCCAAAGGTAAGCAATTGATGTGAGCCTAATCTGCCATGTTTTATAGTTACTTTTATATCATTTTCTACATATATTTCATACATTTGGGCTAGAATAATACATAATCTATGTAGTTTATGCTTATTTGCCAAATTATGGAATCTACACCAGTTTCTGTTTAATTTCACAGAAATCGAAGCAATTTACAACAGTTTTGAGAAAGGGAGAAATGCTCGAAGTCAACTACAGAAGTCAGTGGTCAAGGAGCGGCGGAACCAGGACAAATCAAGCTGGAAAGAAGGAAAATCGACTTGACACCACTTGGTAGATATCGACCACTCTTAGTCGATATCTAGTACAAGAAGTCGATTTCCCCAGAGTGAGCCAGAATCTAGCAGATCTGAGAAAGTTAGTTGATATCGAGTTGTTTTACTCGATATCGAGTAAGCCATATCGAGTCAAATACCCCGAAGTCGACGAGTGAAGTTGGAGCTGGAAGACGTTGCTCGATATCGAGGAAATCTACTCGATAATGAGTAAAAATCAAGTCGACTTTGCTCTTGGAGGCCGGAATCGAGTTGCTGGGAAGAAGACGAAAAAATGCAAGTCGATATCGAGCTATCCTACTCGATATCGATTTGATCCCAGAAGCCGAAGTCGACGGTATCCGGATCTTGTTAAGTTTCTATCCCGAGTCCAATGGAGATATCCGCGAGATCAAATTCTATCAAGTTCCATCAAGTTCTATCAAGTCAAAGAAGGATTTATCCACAATTAGTTCTAGTTTCTTTATAGATATAATTATTTATTTCCATGTTTTATCTTTATGTTATTAGATAGATAAAATTAGATATAGATATAGTTTTCTTTCCTAGATTAGGTTGGAATGAAGGCTATAAATAAAGCCTTAGGGACTGATTTCTATTCATTCAATTTCGGTTACAATTAGTTACATAAAGAGAGAGTAGAGGAGAGAGTGTGTGGCAAGAGCAAGGTGGAAAGGCGAGAGCGAATTTGGCTTGTTCGGTTGTAAGCTTTCTTTTTAGTTTTATTTTAATGCAATTTATTTTCCTGAAATCTTTGATGAGTCCACCCACTTCTAGGGTCGGGGTGAGCTCGACGGTAGCCATGTGATGTGATGCGGTAAAGGTTTGATCTTTTGATGCATGTTCGTCTTCTATCCCTATAAGCATGATTCTTTTGGGAAAGTTGAAGGTGATCTTTGTTTGTGTTATTGAAGCGAAAGTGATCTTAATACAACTTGGATTAATTATGTGAAAAAGGGTTAGTAACAATTAGGGTTTATGCGAAAGACTCTATATTCCTATTTGTTAATAACGAAAGTTATTTGATGAAAAGCATGATCTTTTATGGCTTTATGTGTTACTTTGCATGGTTATCGTTGTGGTGTTGAAACCCTGATCTTGGAAGTCTTTAAATTATTGAATTAATTTTGTGTTTACACTCGTTTTCGTTCGAAAAAGTTACAATTTAAGTTTCTGAGTTACTCGATCTCGGAGAAATTTGGTCGACGTCGAGGTACTAGGTCGATGTTGAGTTAATTTTGTCAAAATCGAGTTACTTTGTTTGGTTTTAGTTTCTGTTGAGTCGATTCCGTGCACTGTTAGTTGATTTGTTTACTCGATATCGGGCAACAGTGGTCGATATCGACCAAAATTTCTGCCTTTGCTTTCTTTTCCGCTTTTCTCTGTTATTTATGTCTTTCTGTCTATTTTTCTTGTGAGATTTGCGGCAACCTGAGATCCGCTGACACGCTTTCTCGATGATCGATCCTGACTTCCCGCTGCTACATCAGGAGGAGGTCTTGTATTCTTTTGCAAGGGACGGAATCTGGTTTGCTTTACTTTATTTATATTTTGAATTGCAAATCTCGATTTCCTCCTACAACAAATTGGCGCCGTTGTCGGGGATTATGTTGAGAATGATGTCACATTATGGAGATTATGATATGGTGTTTGTGTCGTTGTTATCATATTTGGAGTTTGGTAGGAAATTGTCTGAAATATATGGAAAATTTAATGAGTGAGAGAAAATCCGATCACCTTAGGAGATAAAGGTAGATCGACCATGCTCGCTGAGATAATAGTTCAGTGAGATGGGACACACAGGTGAGGAGTCCAAAGCACTAAGTATCCGGGGCCATTCATGACACCCATGTTTGCGACTCGCGAGAAGGCAGTGCTGAGGTCAGAGAGGTAAAAGTATAATATTGATAAAAGCATTGTGAAAGGTGATGATTCTTATGAAGAAGGGATGTGTTATGAAAGTTGGAAAGTACTCTATTTCCCCAGATCATTAGCACCACATTGCCCAAAAATTGCCCACCTTTAGCCTTTTAACAATCTACTCCTTATTGAGCTTAAATTAAAGTCCTCTTGATTATTAATGCGTTGTCACTTATGGATGTTTTTGTGTAACCCTCCTTTTGTGAGTAGATGTTTCTTTTTGTTTGCACATGCATGGATTTGTGACACAAGTACCTTTTCGATGATGGTAATTGATTGCATGACATATAAGAATGAATCTAATATGTTGAGAGTTTTGATTTCTTCCCCTGAATGACAATGAAAAGTATTGCTTGAGGACAAGCAAGCTTAAGTATGGGGTGTTTGATGTGAGCCTAATCTGCCTTGTTTGATAGTTACTTTTATATCATTTTCTGCATACATTTCAAACATTTGGGCTAGAATAGTACAGAATCTATGTAGTTTATGCTTATTTTCCAAATTATGGAATCTACACCAGTTTCTATTTAATCGTAGAAATCGAAGCAATTTACAGCAGTTCTGAGAAAGGGAGAAAGGCTCGAAGTCAACTACAGAAGTCCGAGGTCAAGGAGTAGCGGAACCAGGACAAATCAAGCTGGAAAGAAGGAAAATCGACTTGACACCACTTGGTCGATATCGACCACCCTTAGTCGATATCGAGTACAAGAAGTCGATTTCCCCCCAGAGTGAGCCAGAATCGAGCAGATCTGAGAAAGTTAGTCGATATCGAGTTGTTTTACTCGATATCGAGTAAGCCATATCGAGTCAAATACCCCAAAGTCGACGTTGCTCGATATCAAGGAAATCTACTCGATATCGAGTAAAAATCAAGTCGACTTTGCTCCTGGAGGCCGGAATCGAGTTGTTGAGCAGAAGACAAAAAAATGCAAGTCAATATCGAGCAATCCTACTCGATATCGATTTGATCCTAGAAGCCGAAGTCGAGGGTATCCGATTCCAGTTAAGTTTCTAGATTAGCTTGGAATGAAGGCTATAAATAAAGCCTTAGGGGCTGATTTCTATTCATTCAATTTCGGTTACAATTAGTTACATAAAGAGAGAGTAGAGGAGAGAGTTTGTGGCGAGAGCAAGGTGGAAAGGCGAGAGCGGGTTTGGCTTGTTCGGTTGTAAGCTTTCTTTTTAGTTTTATTTTAATGCAATTTATTTTCCTGAAATCTTTGATGAGTTTATTCATGATGAAGAGCGAGTATTCCACCCACTTCTAGGGTCGGGGTGAGCCCGATGGTAGCCATGTGATGTGATGCAGTAAATGTTTGATCTTTTTATGCAAATTCGTCTTCTATCCCTATAAGCATGATTCTTTTGCGAAAGTTGAAGGTGATCTTTGTTTGTGTTATTGAAGGTGATCTTTATGTGAACAAGGGTTAGTAACAATTAGGTTTTATGCGAAAGCCTCTATATTCCTATTTGTTAATAACGAAGTTATTTGATGAAAAGTATGATCTTTTATGTCTTTATGTGTTACTTTGCATGGTTATCGTTGTGGTGTTGAAACTCTGATCTTGGAAGTCTTTAGTTTATTGAATTAATTTCGTGTTTACTCTCGTTTTTGTTCAAAAAAGTTGCAATTTACGTTTCTGAGTTACTCGATCTCGGGGAAATTTCGTCGAGGTCGAGGTACTTGGTTGATGTCGAGTTAATTTTGTCGAAATCGAGTTACTTTGTTTGGTTTTAGTTTCTGTTGAGTCAATTTCGTGCACTGTTAGTCGATTTGTTTACTCGATATCGAGCAACAGTGGTCGATATTGACCAAAATTTCCTCCTTTGCTTTCTTTTCCGCTTTTCTCTGTTATTTCTATCTTTCTGTCTATTTTTCTTGTGAGATTTGTTGCTACCTAAGATCCGCTGACACGCTTCCTCGAGGATCGATCCTGACTTCCCGGTGCTACATCAGGAGAAGGTCTTGTAATCATTTGCAAGGGGATGGAATCTGGTTTGCTTTACTTTATTTATATTTTGAATTGCAAGTCTCGATTTCCTCCTACAACAGCAATACATACTTGTTATTGTTGACGATTATTCTCGATTTACTTGGGTTTTCTTTCTAAAAGATAAATCAGAAACTCTGATCTATTTTTCAAAGCTTTGTAATTAAGGAGTTACAAACCATGAAAAACCTACCTATCGTTTCTATTAGAAGTGATCATGGTAGAGAATTTTATCAATTAAACTTTGATTTATTATGTGCGAAATATGGTATTTCTCACAATTTTTCTTCTCCTAGGACACCTCAACATAATGGGGTTGTGGAACGAAAGAACTGCACCCTAGTGGAAATGTCAAGGACTATACTATTGGAGAATAATCTGCCTAAGTCATACTGGGCAGAAGCTGTGAACACAATAAATTACGTTCTCAATAGGTGTTTAATTAGATCAATTTTAAAGAAAACTCCTTATGAGCTTTTCAAAGGAAGAAAACCCATCGGGAGGCGTTTCCTACTAATCCTCTTGAACCTCAGGAGCCTTATCCATTAATTCCTGATGCTCCATCACCTAACCAAGGATCAATAAGGAGGAAATTCAAACATGCTTCATCTCACACCTCTTTAGATATCATTTTTGATCTCTCATCTGGTGTGCAAACTCGGTCTAAACTTAGAAATCTATGTGCTCTTTACACATTTGTTTCTCTTGTAGAACCTAAGAAATACACCGAAGCTTTACAAAAACCGGATTGGATTATAGCTATGCAAAACGAGCTCAACGAGTTCGAGCGCAATAAAGTATGGACTCTTACGGCAAGGCCGAAGGGTAAATCTATTATTGGAACTCGATGGGTATTTCGAAGAAAGATAGATGAGGGAGGAAACATCATTCGGAACAAGGCATGTCTGGTTGCTCAAGGTTATAATCAAGAGAAAGGTATTGACTACGAGGAGATTTTTGCTCCCGTAGCCAGACTCGAAGCTATTCGTATGCTTCTTGCATTTGCTTCTTTTATGAACATAAAACTTTAACAAATGGATGTGAAATGTGCCTTTCTTAATGGGTTATTAGAAGAAGACGTTTATGTCTCTCAACCTCTAGGTTTTGAAAACGATGAATTTCCCGATCATGTTTATATACTCGACAAAGATCTTTATGGCTTAAAGCAAGCCCCAAGATCTTGGTACGAGCGGCTTTCGAAATAACTTTTGGAAAACAATTTTAAAAGGGGGTTAATTGGCAAAACTCTTTTCATCAAAACTCATGGAAATGACATTCTTGTCGTGCAAATTTATGTAGATGACATTCTATTTGGAGCCACTAACGATTCTTTGTGCAAGGAATTTTCTAATATTATGTGCATGGAATTCTAGACGAGCATGATGGGAGAGCTAAATTTTGTCCTTGGACTTCACGTGCATCAAAGTTCAAAAGGTATTTTCCTTAACCAAGGAAATATACACGAGAGCTACTCAAGAAGTACAAGATGATCGATTCCAAGGTAGCTAAAACTCCAATGAGCTCCACTCTTTCTCTAGATCAATATCTTACCAGCAATGAGGTAAATCAGAAAGAATATCGAGGTATAATCGGCTCCCTTCTCTATCTGACTGCGAGCATACCTGACATCATGTTTAGTGTTTGCATGTGTGCAAGATTTCAAGCTAATCCGAATGAATCACATCCAATAGAGGTGAAAAGGAGTTTAAGATATCTTAACGGTACTAAAGACCTCGGATTATGGTACCTCAATCAAACAAGCTCTTATCTTGTCGGATATTCCGATACTGATTTTGTAGGGTATAAAGTTGATAGAAAGAGTACATCTGGGTGTTGTCAATTTCTTGGGGCATCCCTCATAAGTTGGCATTCCAGGAAGCAAAATTCAGTGGCGCTCTCAACGGCCAAAGCTAAATACATTGCTGCTGGAGCTTGTTGTTCGCAAGTCTTATGGATTGCACAACAACTCCAAGATCTTGGAATCAGCTATAAGGGCATCCCCATATATAAAATGTGATAACACCAGTGCTATTTCTATCTCCAGAAACCCTGTACAAAACTCAAGAACAAAGAACATTGATGTGAGACACCACTTTATCCGAGATCATGTAGAAAAGGGTGATGTATCATTGACATTCATCTCTACTGAGCTACAACTTACAGATATCTTTACAAAACCCCTAGCCGAAGAAAGATTCAATTTCATCAGATTAGAACTTGGAATGCTTAACAGGGAAGCATCGATGTAGGTGGAGCAATTGTATCTTATGATATTCATATTATTCCCTACATCAAGATCTTGAAAGGCATTTCAAGGGCTTCCTAATTAATAGTTCAGTCTTTAATTGATTTTCAAAAATATTAAATCATGGATCGAATCTCTTGGGTATTATCTATTTAGATAATTGCCTAAAAGAATTTTTTTTAAATTTTTGATTTTATTTGTTTAAAATTCAGTTAAGATTTTGTCCTTTGAATTTTATTTGTTTCCGGTTTTACTTAAACTTGTTACTTGATTAATTTTGTTCTTATCCCTTTATTTTAAATTTTTGAAAATTTGTTTCACATTAAAGGATTTGGTTGGATTCTTTGGGATTTCTAAAGTCCCGGGAGTTCAATGGGTTTTATCTCTCCTATTTATATCTCTCACTCCCCCCCCCCCCCCGTTCAAATTACACTTCACTTTTTAAATCACTCAAGTGCTCCACATTCCCCATGGCTCCGAAGAAACCTTCCACCTCCTCCCCTCGGTTTGGATCCAAGCGGCTCTGATCGTTCGACTACAAGGGAAAGGTTTTATAAGAGGATTACCGCGACAAAGCTACACTTAGGCAACTGGAAACATCCTCGGAGAGTGAAGAGGAGGTTCCCCTGTGTCGCCGGAAGATAATCAAAAGGGAAACTCATCCTCTACCACGCAATCATCCCAGGCAGGTGAATCCCTCTGCTCTTAAGAAAGTTCCACCACAACACCGTCTTCAGACGCCAGCCCATTTCGAGGTAATCGCTGAAGCCCCTCTCTCTTGGTTTGGAAATCACACTAAGTCCGGGATGTGGAAAGACGGGTTCGTTAATCGACCCATCAATTTTTGTGAACATGTGGATCTGGATTTTCCGGAATCCACAAAGCTCCCGTGTGTCAATCTCCTTAAGAATTCAAATTGTTCTTTGTGAACTTTTCTGATCATAGAGAAAAGAGAGTCCTTACTCTCGAATCTCAGATTAAGCAATGCAAAATTACCCTCACTGCCTCCTCTTTATCCCTCATTCTTGGCGTATCCAAAACTGTAAACACACGGGCTCACCCCAATAAGAACTTCTGCATCCAAAAAGCTCATAAAGAATTCTTCATGCGTCTGGTTCCTCCTACTGAATCCTTCAAACCCAAGCCCAAACACACCCACAACATCCTTACTCTCGAAGCAAAGATGGTCTTCACCCTTCTTGCTCGTTGCGTCTTACCTAGGAAGAACTCTCGTGAACTCGTCACTGACAACCTTCTCCATCCTCTACCTAATCATGGCGAGACACGAAATCAATGTGCCTAATTTGATTCTCACCTACATACTCCACACAATCAACACCCCCCTGACCGTTTCTCTCTCATATGCCAATTTGTTCCCCAAGATTTTTGAATTCTATGGGATTGACACACAAGGGGAAGAACATGTCTCACATACTGGCCGGATTGACGAGGACTGCTGGAAACGCCAGGGCATCGAACAGACTCTAGCCTGTGGCTGGATTTTGAAGAAGCCTTCCGAGGCCCAGGTTGATCAGCCAAATATTGAGCAGCGTGTTGGTGATTTGGAAGCTAAAGTTGACACTCTGAGAAATGATCTCAATGCTGCTAAAGTTGACATCGTGGACAGACAAGACCAGACTCACTAGAGGCTCCTAATTGTTGACGAGAAGCTGAATCGGCTCTTGATGCTCACTGGTCTGTCATGCAGAGCCACTACCTAAATCATGTCATTGGATGCAGACTCGATCAAACATGTCGAAGAGGTTGCCCAGAACGTGCTTCTCAACTGTGAGCGGAAGGTCTATAACCGCTTCATCCTGCGACCTCTCTTTCTTGAGCCGTCTATCCTCACTCTAGAGGAATACGGCATTGTGAAGAAATGGCGGGATGCTGAGGCTAAGCGACAGGCTAAGATGTGGAAGAACCATCACGTCCTCAACGCAAAGAACAGGTGGCGCGAGAAGATTTTCAAAGGACGTGGACCACTAGAGGATGCTCAACCCAGATATGCCAAATGGTACGAGCTGGTGGAGATCTCTGATGACGAGTGATGGCTTCTTGAGTGATATCTTTTACTGGTCTCAAACTATGTTTGAAACTTCTTTTGTTGATGTGTTTGAACTACTTCCTCCCTTCTTGTTGATAGACAAAAAGGGGGAGAAAACTGTGGATTTTGCTTGCTGGTTTTTGCAGGTTTTGTAAGGCCTTACCTTCTGTTTGCTGGCCTTACTGGGTTTTAGGTTTTCAAAAACTTTGATCCAACATTGCCGCTTATATAATGATTGCAATATTTATATGTCTTGCTTGCTTGGTTGTATACTGTTATATATGACAGGAAACAGGTGCACATGTTTTGTCTTTCATTAAGGGGGAGATTGTTAACTCCACCTTGATGACAAGACATTATGAGCAGAGAATAAGGCCTTATTGATTGATGAAAGCCAAAACCCTGGTTTCCAGAGTTTGGTAAGATCTTACCATGTGGCCTCAAGTAATTCAAAGACTCCGCATTGTATTACACGGGTTTGATGTAATTGGTCCTATTTTTAAATGGCCGATTTTACCAAGTCTGCAATCCTAGTTCTAAGGTCCAATATATTATAAGGCCTAAGATGTTGAATTCAAATTCGATTGGGCTTAGAATGTTGTTTAAGATTATCTGTTGGGATGCAGTTTTTAAATTCTAAATTCTATCTTCCTACTAAATATTTGTTAGCCAATTTGTTGAGATTTTGCAGGGATTTGATTGATTTAATGTGCAGTAATTTCCAATGTTCCAATCAACCAAACCCCAGGCTTATCTAAGACAAAGGTTCTGGAAGGAACTCAAGATGCTTCTCTCAAGCGGATCTTTTGCAACGTCATCTAACAAATTTAAACGTTTGATTTTCAAATTGAACATGTTGGCCTATTTAAGGAGAAGAGGAAGAGTGAAGAAGACACACTCTACTACAATGCTCAATGATCTTCTGCAATCTCGTCTCCTACAAGCATCTGATCTCACTACTCTCCACAGGCTTAAGCGTTTATTTCTTTGAGTGTGAGAACTTTGTTTCACTGGTGTGCTTGGGTTGCTAGATAGGAAGTTAGTCTAGAAGAGAGAAGGTCTTCTAGAGGTTGTATCTAAGGCTCATAAGAAGAAGTAAAATAAAGTTGTGTTGAATCCTACGGGTTGGATAACCCTAGGCGGGGACATAGCCGGTTGTGCTGAACCTCGTTAACAACTCTCGTGTCCTTTTATTTCTGTTTGTTTCATTCGTGCTTGTGTTTGCTTTACTTCTTATTCGCTTTTTGTCTTAACTTGTTTCTGCGTTTCAGATAAGGTCTTATCTCTGACGGTAAGGTTCTACATTTCTGTAATTGCGAAAAGTTGCCATACTCTATTCAACCCCCTCTCCTTCTAGAGTATTTGCGTGCTTTTTATCTGCCTATTCCACACTTCAATTGGTATCAACGCCTAACTCACATCCTTAGATGTTAATATCTGTGAGTCTAACAATGGTAGGCGAAGGTCAAGGTGGCTTCGGTCTAGGAAGATCTGTCTCTCGTCCACCTCTCTTCGTTGGGGACAACTTCATGCATTAGAAATCCTCGATGCAAATGTTTATCATTGATCAGGATCTAGAGCTCTGGCACATTATTACGCGAGGGCCAAATGTACCCAAGAAGGATGGACCCAATGGAACTAAGCTGGACAAGACGAAACATGAATACAATCAGACGGATCTAGACAACAAAGCTAAACATTTCAAAGCTATTCACTCATCATTGTATTGTGGGTTGAGTACCGATGAATACAATCGCATCTCCTCTTGCAAAACTACAAAGGAATGGGACAAGTTGGTTGTTACCTATGAAGGAACAAGCCAAGTCAAAGTGACCAAAATAAGTATCTATCTTAGGCAATATGAATTGTGTTGAATCCTACGGGTTGGATAACCCTTGGCGGGGACGTAGGACGGTTGTGCTGAACCTCGTTAACAACTCTTGTGTCCTTTTATTTCTGTTCGTTTCATTCGTCCTTGTGTTTGCTTTAGTTCTTATTCGCTTTTTGTCTTAACTTGTTTCTGTGTTTAAGATAAGGTCTTATCTCTGACGGTAAGGTCTTACATTTCTGTAATTGCGAAAAGTTGTCATACTCTATTCATCCCCCCCCCCCCTCTAGAGTATTTGCGTGCGTTCTATCTGCCTATTCCGCACTTCAATCATGAAACCAGAGTTGTGGTGATCACCGTGAGCAAGAGACCGCTGACGGAACTTCTAGTTAGGTAACAAGGAACCCAGATAGTATAGAAGCGAACATCTATCTATATACCTATACTAAAATCGATGCATAGTGGTCTATGTGCCGCGATGTGGTTGCTTCTAGGAGAAAAATCATATGTGACGCATTAAAGTTGAATCTAGAAAAAAAGTTAATAGAAAATATAATATATATTGTCATAGTTTATAGAAATTTATGTAATTCACAACCTATCTATCTATATATATTTTAATTAATTGACAAGAATATAAATAAAAAATATTTTATAGTCATACTTACAAAAAATATTAATAGATTAATATGTAGTATTTGATAAGTGTTATTTTATCTATATATATTATTTTTTGGTGAAAAGAATTATTTATATCAAAATTAATTATTTAATAAGTGTTATTTTATTTATATTTATATTATTTTTTGGGTATTTTTGTTAAGTGTCCTTTTGGTGCCCAAAATTTAAGCCATAGGACAAAAGAGTTGAAATATTAGTTGAGTGTCCATTTTTTCCAATTTTGCCCCTACCCTTATTTCTATCTTTTTCACCCTTCCATGTCAAAAAAATTTGCGAAATGGGCACATTAATTGGACGTATTTGCGGAATAGACAGGGGTTCGGACAAATTTGCGAAATAGCCCCTATATATACCTAATTCTCAATTTTTTTTATTTTTTTTCCTGAGAGTTGCTCCATCGTCTCTCTCTCTCTCTCCAATCTCTCTCCCCGCTCCCGATTGAAGGCGATTTTGGAGGCTAGATCTCGATCAATATATGGCGGCGAGATCCAGTGAGGTTGGCGTCGGAGCCGCTGTTTGGTTGCGAGATCGAGGGAGCGAGGAAGCGCCGGAGGCGGTGGCAAGCGAGCGGCGGAGCGAACGAAGGAGCGAGCGCCGGATGCGGCCGTCCAATATTTGAAGCGAGAGGCCGGATCTGGTCGAGCGAGCGCCGGAGCTAGGTCGAGCGAGCGCCGAAGCGAGTTCGAGCGAGCACCGAGATCTGGATTAGGTTCGTTCCCTCTTTCTCTAATCGTTTCGCCTGAAGCAGGCGCTTTCCCCCTCTTGCTCCTTTGATTTTCTGTGTACTCGGTCTTCTATAGTTTTGTATAGTGGAATATGTGAAACTATACATCAGATTTAGGTATGGTTGTGCCGATTTGGTGTTTGATTCCTAAAATCTAACACCAGGTTCATTAGTTCAGGGTTTGTTATGCATGATTCATTGCCAATTGGTCACAAGTTGCTGGGAGGGGATCAATGTTTGTGTCATCTACCTGTTCTATGTGTGGTCTTCGATATTACGATTTTCCTTATCAATTGATCGAAGATCGATTGATAAGGAAATCAAAGTATTTTATTGCTTGCTTGGAAATTGAATGGATTGTCATGTGTATACTGTGAGAATCAGGGTGTTCCTATCCCAATTCATTGTTCTTGTTGCTTCTATCAATGTCGGGGCAGTTCAACTACAATTTTCCTATAGCTGTGTATACTAAAACTTCTTGTTCTTGTGGTTTTGGTTGAATCAGTCTGCACAGATTTGGTTCGTGGGGTAAAGGAAAAGCATCTGAGGGTCAAGGGCCTAGTTAGAATGCCCACCAAGGTTCTTAACATCACGACTAGGAAGGCTCCTTGTGGTGAAGGTATACATCTTGTAAAGCCTTATCTTTTCTTATTTATGTTGCATTAGACATTCAGACTGATTCAATTCATGTTAATTTAAAGTTGCACAACTCGAGCCTAGGGTTGCACAACTCGAGCGTAGGGTTGCACAACTCGAGCCTAAGGTTGCACAACTCGAGCCTAGAGTTGCACAACTCGGTGCTAGGCTGAAAGAATGAGCTGCAGACATTTTCTTTACCTTGCTTTATGTTTTTTGCTCCAGTGAAATCATAGGTAGTTAATTGTTCTGAATTCTGATATTTGGGTTTCCTGCATTTGTTTTAGGTTTCATTATTAATAAAATATGTCGTTTCTGTTCTGCTGCAGGTGGTACATTCGCTCTTTACTCATTGATATGTAGGCATGCCAAGGTTAGTCTAATCCCAAATCAGCTACCTTCTTATGCTCGTATATCAAGCTTCAGACTGAAAGTTCCATCTGCAGAACTTGAGAGGTCACTTAAGATTAAAGAATGGCTTGATAGGTCCTTATGTCTGAAAAAGCCTCTTCTGGTTTTAGTTTTGGCTGGTACCTCCATGGTTATAGCAGATGGTGTTGTAACCCCAGCAATGCCAGGTTATTATGTTACTTTATTATCTTTGATTCCTTTGTTTTTGTTTGTCAATGTAATATAGCTAGAATGGACTATGTATGTGATAGTTTTTTTTCCTCATTTATCCTTTCTGACATAACTTTTTGGTTTGGTGAATAGATTTAAAAATTGTATTAGCATGGACCATTAGGTCAATACAATCTACATAATTTTTCTCACAGTCGATACCCATCCCTGACATATACGAATGGCTAACGACGTGTCAGCTGGGCATGAGGAACATTATTGAACCAAATTTGTAACATCACAATTCAATAAGACCTATAAGCAATAGAACAATAAAGCAAGAGTTTGCAATTGTCCAATTGTCTAACTCTAACCATTATCAATTCTAAAATATAGTGTTGACACTGATATTAGTGCTGACACTAATATTAGTTACAAATTTTCAGGCTTCTTGAATAATCCACAGGCAAAATTCAAAACTGCTTAGCATAAACTAGATTATTAGTGCCGACTTTTATATGTAATGTACTCGTTAATTGATGAATTCCTAATAAAACTAGATTATTAGTGCTGACATCGTTTTTATACGTAGTTTCTCATTTATATTTGCACAACATAAACTTAAATTTGCACAACATATTATTAGTGCTGACATCGTTTTTATACGTATTTTGTCCGAACATTTGCGTCTACGGTGCAAATTTTCTCATATTATAATTGCACAACATAAACTTAAATTTGCACGACTCTGTTGTAAGAGTTGCACGACTCTGTTGTAAGAGTTGCACGACTCTTGTTTTAAGAGTTGCACGACTCTCTTGTAAGAGTTGCACGACTCTGTTGTAAGAGTTGCACGACTCTGTTTTAAGAGTTGCACGACTCTGTATTAAGAGTTGCACGACTCTGTATTAAGAGTTGCAAGACTCTGTTTTAAGAGTTGCACGACTCTGTTTTAAGAGTTGCACGACTCTTGTTTTAAGAGTTACACGCACGGCTCTGTTTTAAGAGTTGCACGACTCTGTTTTAAGAGTTGCACGTCTCTGTTTTAAGAGTTGCACGACTCTGTTTTAAGAGTTGCACGTCTCTATTGTAAGAGTTGCACGACTCTCAACATGATTTTATTTTCTCTCAATATGTTTTCATACTTTCTCAATAGATTATTTCACAACATGCTCTTATTTTTGCTCAACAATTCTTTATTTTTGCACAACAATCGAGATTTGTGAAATTGTGTCTCAAGATGATCTTACTTTTTGTAAATATAATTTTATAGTTTTTTTTTATAGATTATTGCACAACATGATCTTATTTTTGCTCATCAATAGACAATAATTGCACAACATGGGGGATTGGTGAAATTTTGCTCAACGTCATCTTATTTTTGCTCAACTATAGGTTATTTTTGCACAACCATCGAAACTCGTGAATTTGTTCTCAACATGATCTTATTTTCTGTCAATATAATTTCATACTTTCTCAATAAATTATTGCACAATATGCTCTTATTTTTGCTCATCAATACTTTATGAAATTCGATTCTTTGTGAAATTGTTATCCATGCTTGTGCAACTCTAAAAAAAGTGCTGACATGGGAAAAAAAGTGCTGACACGGAAAAAAGTTCAACTCTAAACTAGACTTGGATCATATTTGCACAACTTATGATTAAATTTGCACAACATACTCTTATTTTTGCTCAACAATAGGTTATTTTTTGTAAAACAATCGAGATTTCTGAAATTGTTCTCAACATGATTTTATGTTCTCTCAATATTATTTTAAGAGTTGCATGACTCTGTTGTGGGAGTTGCACGACTCTGTTTTAAGAGTTGCACGACTCTGTTTTAAGAGTTGCACGGCTCTGTTGTAAGAGTTGCACGGCTCTGTTTTAAGAGTTGCACGGCTCTGTTTTAAGAGTTGCACGACTCTGTTTTAAGAGTTGCACGACTCTGTTGTAAGAGTTGCACGGCTCTGTTGTAAGAGTTGCACGGCTCTGTTTTAAGAGTTGCACGGCTCTGTTGTAAGAGTCGCACGGCTCTGTTGTAGGAGTTGTACGACTCTGTTGTAGAAGTTGCACGACTCTGTTGTAGGAGTTGCACGACTCTGTTTTAAGAGTTGCACGACTCTGTTTTAAGAGTTGCACGACAATCGAGACTTGTGAAATTATTCTCAACATGATCTTATTTTATCTCAATATAATTTCAGACTTTCTCAATAAAGTGTAAGCGATCCATAATCTATATTTTTTTTATTTCTTTAACATTTTGTCGTGCAAATATAAGAGTATGTTATGCAAATATATTCGTAAGTTGTGCAAATATGACCCGAGTTTAGTTTTTTTTTTAATTTTATTTTACATTTTGTCATGCAAATATAACTGTATGTTGTGCTTGTGCAAATATAATCATATGTTGTGCAAGTATAACATTTTTTTGTGCAAAAATAAAAATAAAAATATAGATTATGGATCACATAATAAAATATAGATAGTTTTTTTTAATTTCCATAATTATGGGGTAAGTTTTGTAATTTAATAAAAATTCCTTCTTCTTCCTCCTGACTACTGTGAAGAGAACGCCGGCCGTCCTCGCCTCGCCGCCTCCGGCTCGCTCGGCCTCGCTCGCTCGGCCTCCAGGCCGGATCTGAATCTCGCCTCGTCGCTCAGCCTCGCTCGGCGTCGCTCGGCCTCGCTCGGCCTCGCTGCCTCCGGCCGCTCCGGCCTTCACTCTCCAGCGCTCCAGATGCTCCAATTTCGCCATTGACTCCTCTTCCCGACGTATCTCCGGCGCTCCAGATGCTCCAATTTCGCCATTGACTCCTCTTCCCGACGTATCTCCGGCGCTCCAGATGCTCCAATTTCGCCATCGACTCGTCCTCCCGATGTATCTCCGGCGCTCTTGAGCACTTTCGAGCAATCTGAGATCTGAGATCTTCGTCGCTCTGGAGCATTCTCGCTTGCGTCTCGAGCACTCTGAAATCCAATGAATCCGATCAATTTCACGGATCTGAGATCCAATGAATCTCGAGGATCGGCGGCGACTAGAAAACCTGGTCAGAGGGAGGAAGACGGAGTGGTGAATCGCGATCAATTTCGCGAATCCGATCTGCGACAAATCGAAGCCATGGAGATCAGAGAGAGCGTCCGCAGAGGGAGAGGTGGAGGAGAGAGAAAAGCGTTTGTGGAGAGAGGGTGAAGCCTTTTATTTAGGACATTTTGCAAAAATGTCCTAATACGCGGCTATTTTGCAAAATTAGCCCAATTTCGTGGCTATTTTGCAAAACCTCCCTTCCGTGTCAGTGTCTACCCCCATCCGTTTGTTTCTCCCTCTCGTTTGACCTCCTGCTTCCGATCTGGTGGTGCGAAGAAGCCCCGCGACGAATCTCGCGTCTCCGATCTCGCTCCTCTTCTTCCTCCTTCCTTCGTCCCATTGCTGCCGCCCCCATATCCGTCGTCCAATCTACTCTCCGCGCCATCAACTCCTCCGTCCCGGCGCGCCGATGTCCGTCCTCCGTCCCGGCCCGCAGATGCCTTTATCTCCTCCAGATCGGTGACGTAGGAGAGGAGTCCGAGAGCTCGAGAGAGAGAGAGAACGGAGATATCACCTCTCATATCTGGAGGTGGAGGGATCACGGAGATCTCGATCTCCATTAACGTGGTCGGAGAAAACGTCTTCCTCTCCGGCAATGGAACCACCGTAACAGAACTTGCAAGAGGCTTAGGAAGATCGAGGCGCCATTGATGCAGATGGCGGCATCAGTGCCCAGCCAAGGAAAAAGTGTGGACTATAGGCCATTATGGAAAAGAAAATTGAAAAGCAAATTGATGCAGATGATGAGTTCCCGCCATTGATGCAGATGCAGATCGAGGTGCCATTGATGCAGATGGTGTATTCTGGAAAAGCGAATTGAAATCAATTAATGTAGGCAAAGAAATTCGAAGCAATATATTAATGTAGGCGAAGGAATTCAAAGCAGGTGATGAATTGGTGATAGTGATAGATACATGTAAACATTGTTTCCTTGCCATTTAATAAAAAGATCAAAGAAGATTTTTTTTTGTTCGGTATGATATTTTTTTAATTTAAGAATTGTGTTTGTTCTATAAAATAATTGGAGGCATGTTAATTTGTATGGTTGCAAATTAAAGTGGAAAACAGTGACATCCCATTATGCAAATTCAATAGGCATATTTACATATAAAATTGAATTTTTAAATAGACACTATAAAAGCGGGGTTATAGACACTGTGACCACTATAAAAATAGGATCATAGATACTGTAATCAAAGGAAAACATTAGGTTAAGGGAAACACAAACCCTGTTTGAACGGGTAAGAGAGTCATAGAAGATGTAACCTAAATAAAAACATGATCATAGACACTGTAACCAAAGGAAAATTATAGGACAAGGGAAGCTCAAATTCTATATGGGCTAATGAGAAGCCAAAATACACGTGGTGACAATTCTCCTCTAATATATGAATGGGTAAGAGGGTCATAGACGCTGTAACCAAAATAAAAATATGGTCATAGACACTGTAATCAAAATAAAAACAGTGTCATAACCACTGTCGCCACTATAAAAACAAGGTTATAGACACTGTAACCAAAGGAAAATCATATGATAAGTGAAGGACAAACCCTATAGGGCGGGGCTAATGAGAAACCAAAATAAATGTGGCGACAGTTCCCCTCTAATTTATGAATGGGTAAGAGGGTCATGAACGCTGTAAGCAAAATAAAAATAGGGTCATAGACAATGTCACCACTATTAAAACAGGGTCATAGACACTTTAATCAAAAGGAAAACCCTATAGACGTTGTAACCAAAATAAAAACAGATTTATAGGCATTGTCACCACTATGAAAAAAGGTTCATAGACACTGTAATCAAAGGAAAACCCTAGAAAAAAAGGGAAGCGCAAACCCTATAGGGGATAATGAGAAGCCGATATTCATGTGGTGGCGGTTCTCCTCTAATATATGAATGGGTAAGAGAGGCATAGACGCTGTAATAAAAATCAAAACAGATTCGTAGACATTGTAACCAAAGGAAAGCCCTTGGACGAGGGAGCACAAACCCTATAGAGGCTAATAAGAAGTCAAAATATAAGTGGTGACAGTTTTCCTCTAATATATGAATGGGTAAGAGCTTAAGAGGGTCATAGACGATGTAGCCAAAATAAAATCAAGGTCATAGACACTGTCACCACTATTAAAAAAAATGTCATAGACACTGTAATCAAAGGAAAACCCTAATAAATGGGAAGCACAAACCCTATAGGGGCTAATGAGAAGTCAAAATACATGTGATGCCATTTCTTCTATAATTTTTAATTTCTAGTTTTCTAGATTTTTTTAAAGTAGTGTATCCACAATTAAAAAAATTTAAAAATATAACTACTATTGTCACCATAATAAAAATAAAGTCATAGATATTGTCACCACTAAAAAAAATGGTCATAGACACTATAATCAAAGGGAAATCATATCATAAAGGAAGAACAAACCCTATAGGGACTAATGAGAAGCCAAAATAGATGTGATAACAATTCTCCTCTAATACATGAATTGGTAAGAGGGTCATAGATACTGTAATCAAAATAAAAACAGTGTCATAGCGACTGTCACCACTATAAAAACAAATCCATAGACATTGTAATCAAAAGGAAAACACTATAGACGATGTAACCAAAATAAAAACAGCTTTATAGACATTGTCTCCACTATTAAAAAGGTTCATAGACACAGTAATAAAAGGAAACCCCTAGGAAAAGGGAAGCACAAACCCTATAGGGGCTAATGAGAAACCGATATTCATGTGGTGACAGTTCTCCTCTAATATATGAAGGGGTAAGAGGGCCATAGACGCTATAATCAAAATAAAAACAGAGTTGTAGACACTGTAACCAAAGGAAAACCCTAGGACGAGGGAGCACAAACCTTATAGAGGCTAATAAGAAGCCAAAATATAGGTGGTGACATTTCTCCTCTAATATATGAATGGGTAAGAGCCTAAGAGGGTCATAGACGATGTAACCAAAATAAAATCAAGGTCATAGACATTGTCACCACTGTGAAAAAAGGGTAATAGAGACTATACTGAAAAGAAAACGCTATAGACATTGTAACCAAAACGAAAATAGGGTCATATACACTGTCATCACTATGAAAAAATGATCATAGACATTGTAAGATGGACATAGACGCTGTAACCACTGTTAAAAAAGGGTCATAAACCCTGTAATCACTATAAAAAAGGGACAAAAACATTGTAACCACTATTAAAATAAGGTCATAGACACTTGTAACCAAAAGGAAAACCCTATGATTAGGGAAGCCCAAACCCTAAAGGGGCTAATGAGAAGCCAAAAGAATATGTGATGTACAGTATGGTTTAGGGTTTAGGGTTAAGTCTTTAGGGTTTAGGGCAAAGACTTAACCCTAAACCCTAAAATGTCAAGTACAGTACGTCGTTAAGAGATGATTGCTATCACCAAATGGAAAACCCTAGGACAAGGTAAACACAAACCCTAAAGGGGCTAATGAGAGGTCAAAACACATTAGGTGGACAGTTCTCCGACCTTCAATATATGAATGGGTAAGTGAGTTAAAGACACTGTCACCACTATGAAAAAAAGATAATAGACATTGTCACCACTATAAAAACTGGGTCATAGACATTGTCACCACTATGAAAAAAAAGGTCATATATACTGTAATCAAAGAAAAACCCTATAGACGTTGTAACCAAAATAAAAACAGGGTTATAGACACCGACACCATTATGAAAAAGGTCAAAGACACTGTAATCAAAGGAAAACCCTACGATAAGAGAGACACAAACCATCACTACAAAAAATAAAGAAATTTGCCACCCTACTTAGCTTCGGCAAGGGCTCACCGTGGCAATTGGTACCTTTTGCCACTGATGGTAGCTTCGGCATGGGCTTGCCGTGGCAATTGATACTCTTTTGCCACTGATGGTAGCTTCGGCATGGGTTGCCGTTTCTATTGGGTTGGGTTTTGCCATGATATGCCGTTTTTCCATTGCTAAGTTTGCCACGGAAAACTCCGCCGTTACAAAATTATTTTTATTTATTTATCTAAAAAAAAGAACATGTGAGCTTTTAACCCTAGTCTTGTCATTCTCATTCCACTGCGCCGCTCCCCCTTTCTTCCCTCCTCATCACTCCCTGGATCCATCGCTCAATTCTCCACCGGATCCATCGCTCCATTCTCTTCGTCTTCGTGTTCGTCCCTTCTCCTCTCATTTTCACTTTCCCCTCCATCTGGCTCGCTCCATTCTCGCCCCATTTTTCACCTAGGAGTCGTCTCAACTGCATCTCTATCTCTCCATCGATTTCAGTCTCGCTTGTCTGTCTATCTTGACCACCGTAGGTCTGGCGGGTGCGATGAAGGCGGACCAGTGCTAACGCGCAGTGGCTCCATCTCCATCATTCTCTCAACGAGATAAATTGTGGCCGCCTGCGAACCATAACTCGTACTCTCCTCATCCTTATTAAGAGTGTTAAGGCTCGGATCTGGGATACTGCTGGCCAAGAGAGGTAATCCGACTTTACCTTTTGCTTAATTCAAACCCTAGCTTGCTTTAGAGTTCCTGATTTCACTTTCGTTCTCACTATAAATCCGATGTGCTTATGCGAGCTACATTGAGAGAGATGCACAAAGAGAGCGGAGGAAGCTCAGAGAGGGAAATCCCGTGGCTAAGCGAAGGGATCTGCAAATGAGATCAGGACAGAACGAAAATGAGGCTTTTTGTTTGTGGTATGTATTTCTTTTTCTTCAATTTTTTTCCTTGCGATATGTTTCTGTTTAGATCCGATGTGTTTATGTTTTCAGAGAACTGTTATACTCTAAATTTTTTGGTACTTTTAGCGTTTGCTGTAGTGTGAACTCTCTCCATTTGCATGAACTTACCAGGAGATTCAATTTCGAAGGCTGAATGAAGAATTTATCGAGTTGGTTACTATTTTTGACTCCGTATATAAATCATGAAACCTTTTTTTTGTGATGGAAATCATGACAGTGGTCATGACTCATGAGCAGCTAGCTCCAAGGTCATCACTTCCTTGTAAAAACCATATATTTCATACAAAATTGCCATTCTAGAAAACCAAAACTTGATCTATCTTTTGGTCAATATGGTGTTGAAATTAGCATCGCATAAGTAATGAATATTTTATGGAAGATTGATTTGAACTATAAAATTCCAAGGTTAGGGCATGGAGGGATAAATTTAATTGAACTTGTATGTATTAGAATAAGGGGAAAAACTTAAAATGTTAATTCCCTGGCGTGATATCTTTGCTTTTCTGTGAGGCCTCTCCTTGTCATCAAATGTAAAAAAACTCATTACTTCTATTTCACAGTTCATGGATGCAGGGAAATTTGAGGCTTTAGTCATTGGGAAGACAATGGATGTGCATCGAATTGACGTGAAAGAGCGAATAACGGCCCTTGAGTGCCTAAACCCAATGCCTCGGGTTTAAGCTAAGCTTGCATCTTTCATCTACTTATGTTAGTGAAGTGCTTAACTTATTGTTTTATTTCAGGTTCTGGATTTTTCATTTTCAGTATGACAGTGTCATTGTTTAATGTATTAGTGAAGTGATGTTTCCTTCAACTTTAAGATTTGTCACTTTTGTGTAGTCCCATGTTTACATTCTTGTAAAATGCTTCACCTATTGTGGTGAATAGGTATAATCTCAAGTTGTTATATTGATATTTGAATCTGAAGTTGTTAGTTTAGTTTTAGTATGATCAAATTACCTTTAAAAAAGTCAAACATATATGTTGCAGCAATGTCATAACCTAGTGTTGGTCACTTTGAATATTATTCCCTCCAAATGTAGATTTGTAGAGGGTCTAGTTTCCATGTAGAACTTCCTGTTTATAATTATAAGCAAAATACATTTTGGAATTTGGACCTTATTTATCCCTTGACATGGCTGCTTTTGGAATTTTTCAGAGAGTATCTGCCATTGGTGAACTGCTGATTGAATTCAATAATCTTGATTAAATAGACTTACGCTTGCATCCAACTTGTTTGATTTATACAGCCTGTAGATATCTACCTTATTGATGAGCCAAGTGCATACGTAGATTCTGAACAACGTATAGTGGCTTCAAAAGTGATAAAGAGGTTTATTCTTCATGCTAAGAAGACTGCTTTTGTGGTGGAGCACGGTTTCATTATGGCCACTTATCTGGCGGATAGAGTTATCGTCTATGAGGGTAGTCCATCGGTGGATTGTTCAGCAAACTCCCCCCAGTCATTGTTGACGGGCATGAATATTTTCTTATCCGTAAGTTTGCTGGTCTATTGTGAACTCTGTTCCTTGTGGTTGTTTAATCTTTTCTGAGTGCTTGGGTATATTAAGGAAGCTGGTTGGGAGAAAGTAAGGGGCTGCAGTTTTAATTTCATTTTTTTTGGGGGGGGGGGGGGGGTAGAACGCTTTAGATGCCTTAATTTATTTGAAATGTGTATTTACTGCATAAAATGATAACTGTGCTAGGTGCATGCTAATATTGTGGTTACTCTAATGCCTTTACAATATCATGTGGCACTAACTTAGTCTGCTTGAAAAAATGCAGCATCTTGATATCACATTTAGACGAGATCCTACAAATTATCGCCCAAGGATCAGCAAGCTGGAATCAACGAAGGACAGGGAACAAAAATATGTTGGAACCTACTATTACCTTGACGATTAATGCAATTGCCGACAGGTTTGTTTATTAAATCTAAATCAACTCAAATTTTGATATAAACAACTTTCTTCTGTCATTGGCAATAGCTTTTGATCAATAGAATATTGCAACAATTATGGTGTTACAGAATGCTAGAAAACATGTCCTTAGTACTCTCGTGATGATGGCACAGGTAGTTGACTGCCAGTTTTGGCATTGAATAGTCTTACATGGAAAATTCTTTGTTCTATTTTCTCCTTTTTGCATCAATCCATAAGAAAAGCTCAAAAAATAAACAGGTGATCAAATGAGATTCATTTGGTCAATAAAGAACTCTTATAGAGTAGTTTAGTTAAGCATTTGTTCTGCCGGTTATTGTTCTATTTTTTTTCTTCCTTGTAACTTGCTTTTTCTTTGTTAAATGTACATCTTTGAATGATCCCAATTTTAAATGATTGCAGCTAACTTTTTTTCCTCTGGGGTTTCTGCTGTTCCAAGGTAATCAAATTGAGCTATCCTTTATAAAGTTCATGTTTTAATAGATTTAGCAAGCTGCATTATTGATGCTTTATTGCAGAACTGATGTTCTTGTCTGATGTTTTGTATCTCCTGTTTGGAAATGAAATATTGGATGAGAGTTTGTAATGAGGATGAGTGCAGACCTGAGAGGCCTATTTCTTTATGAGTCATTTTTTTTAATTACATATGTAAATTTTATAATTATGTATATTTATTGAATATAAATTATGTAGTTTTTGAGATTTGATTATATATGTAAGTTTTGTATAATTAATGAAATCTTATTATATATGTAAATTGTGTGTATTATTTTAATTTTTTTTAAAATTTTGGACTTTTTTAGCCCGGGTCTAAAGAATCCGGGCTAAAAAGTAGGGTTTTTTTTGTTAATTTTCCAACCACAATTTAGCTACGGCAACTTGCCGTGGCAAATGTGGCGTGTCTTTCATAAGGGTTGCTTAGACGTCGCTTAGGCGTCGCTAATCTTTTTGCTACGGCAATTTGCCGAAGCTACCAAATTTTGCCACCCCAAAATTCGCCACCCCCTATTTGCCGTAGCTATGCCGAAGCTAAACCTCTTTTGCCACCCTTTGCACCCCTTTTGCCACGGCTTTTTGCCGAAGCGAATTTCTTTTTTTTTTTTATAGTGCATATAGGGGCTAATGGGAAGTCAAAACACATGTGGTGACAGTTCTCCTATAATATATGAATATGTAAGAGAGTCATAGAAGTTGTAACCAATGTAAAAATAAGGTCATAGACACTATCACCACTATAAAAATAGAGATATAGACACTGTAACCAAAGGAAAACCCTAGGATAAGGGAAACACAAACCCTATAGGGGATAATGAGAAACCAAAATACATGTGGTGACAATTTTCCTCAAATATATGAATGGGTAAGAGGATGATAGACGATGTAATCAAAATAAAAAAAAAATGGTTATATACACTGTAACCACTATTAAAACATGGTCATTGACACTGTCACCACATTTTTTTTAGTGACAACTATTTTTGGTGACAACATTTTTTAGAGTTTTTTTTAATTTACTTTTTTATGAGTCATTGTCACCACCTTATGAATTCCAAAAGTCCATCAATATTGTTAAGAAGCAAGTCAAGTCAATGATGCAATTTCCCCACAAAACCACCAAATGAGATGTAATTAAAGTGCCCCCGGGGCATAGGTCACTGGTTGAAAGGTCACCCTACGCTGGGCCTAGAAGCTTTGGGTGGGAGGTTCGATTCTCAGGGGGAGCATTATTTGTTTCTCTTGTGGAGTGGGCTTCCTGGAGCCAAAGGGGGTGGTTGGACCATTGGTGAGGCACATCCCGCGGTTTACCTCCCCAAGTCGATGAGGGGCCGGAGACTTGGGGTCCAGGACTAGTCTAAGTGTAAGCTTGGGATACCTGGATTACAGTCCACGTGGAGATGAAAATCGCGAACCGAATTACAGATGAAAGGCGATAGTCCAACGATGACAGTCCACGTTGAGATGAAAATTCACCAGAAAATCGCGAACCGAATCACCGATTTCCTCACCATAGAAAGGCGACAGTCCGAGATCCAAATCCGCCTCCGCGAGTACTGCAAGGTTAACCATTCGTATTCGAACCGTCGCCGCAACCATCCAATTCGAAAACACACTCGCCGCCGAACTGGCTCTACAACTCCGACGAAGACGACGATCTGGTCTCGGAATTCCGGGATCTCTCGATGAAATTCCATTCATCCCGGATCTCCAGAATCCAGAGGATCTCAACCTCTTCCCAGATCTACTTCCCCAAAGCACGTGCGCGTGATCGTCATCAAATCGGTGCGGTAAACATCTGCTTCGTGATTCAACAAATCGGGTGGGGGAGCATGAAGACGATGAACAATGGTGAAGAGCAAAGCCACATCGAGAAGAGACGGAGGGAGGCGGTAGAAATCAGGGAACGTTTCTAACAAGCAAATTAATTGGGGTTTAGAATAGGGGTATTTAGGGTATTATGAAATTTTTTTGGCCATTTACTAGCATAGGAAAGTTTTTAGGACATTTAGTATTTGGTTCAAATGCCTTCTTATTTTTTGAGGCCAAAATAATTTATTAAAACATTGTGGGGCCACAAGCCATCCGTGCATAGATATTTTATTCATATTTTGAGAGAATCAGAATAAAATATATTTTGATTAAGATTATATATTCTCTCAAACTAATATTGTTTATATCTATAATATTTTTTGGTGGAAAAATAATTTATATTTAGATTATTCTTATTTTTTACTTATTGGAATCTATCTAAATTATTTATAATATTGTATTAATGTATTCTCCGTACACGGGACAAGACCTACACCAGTACATATACTAAAATCGATGCATAGTGTCCTATGTGGTGCGTTGTGGTTGATCCTAGGGGAAAAAATCCTATGTGGCGCATTGTGGTTGATAATAGGGAAATAAAATCTATGTGGCGGTTGATCATAGGGGAAAATATTAATAAAAATAATATGTTGTCATCGTTTATAGAATTTTATATAAGCCACAATATATCTCTATATATATTTTAGTTAATGGAAAAAAAATATTTCATAGTCATACTTAACAAAATTATTCAATAGAAAAATATGTAGAATTTGATAGAGGGAATATGGTGAATTAGACCCCTAGAGGTATTTCATTGGGTGATTAGCCCCCTTAAATATTCTTTTATAACCCTAGCCCCTTTTCAATTTCTATTAGCTCCTGCACCCCTACGCCCTTAATCCTCTTCAATCTCACTGTCTCCTTATCGATCCATGGCGGTTCTCAATCTCCATCTTTCTCAACCTCTGGTGCTCGCCCTCGCATCTTCGTTCGGACCAGCGATTTTCGGAAACGAACCGGAAACGCCAGCTCAATTGCTGGAGGCTCGGATCTGGGGCTGAGGGGCTCGGATCTGGCCGGATTTAGGGTGCATCGGACGGTGGGGGCCGGACCTGGGCTAGTGGTGGCCGGAGGGTTCGGATCTAGGAAGACCTGCGAGGACAGGGGTTCAGATCTGGTGGGAGGAGGCGACGCTGAGCGCGGTGCTACTGGCGGTCGGCGAGACATAGAATTTGCAAAGGCACTCCGCGTTGTTTTGCACCGTCGTCTTCATCACCCCGCAACACCCTGCTGCCGGAGATACAGTACTCCTGTTGCTGCCGCCATCTCTGCAATTTTTCAACGGGGAAGAAAGGGTTGCCTTGTAATTTCTAATAAATCACGAAACCGGCCCGTAATTTTTAAAAATTACAGATTGGCCCTATATTTTATATAATTACATAATGCGGCCTAAAACTTTCAGGGATGCATATTTTGGCCCTGTGAAGTATTCACATATCCTGAAGATGATAGGTAACCCCCGAAGTGGTTGTCCCTATATTTTATTGATTCCGCATTATATTACTTACATTGATGCATTTTTTTTTAGTTGATGACATGTTATAATAGGTGTTTTTACGTATACAACCAATATTAATGTCGTAGTTTCAAAGACTTTGCATTTTTATATGTGCAATAAGGCGACAATATTTTGATTCCACGTTTTAAGCTCTTATGTCATCAATTATATAAAATTGTCACCATAAATAATTGTGATTAATGAAGCGTAATAACAAATGTCATCCATGAATAAAAATTTAATGAATATGTCACCACAAGTGATTGCATCAATGAAGTGTAATCACAAACGTGTCATCAGTGAATGAAAGTATAATCGATGAAAATAAACCGATATACAATTGATTAAATTAAAAACATGTGGCATCAATCGATTTGATTAAAAAAAATGGCATCAAATAATTACATTATAAAAATGACATCAAAACACCATTTTGAAAAAGTTGTATCACATTAAAGAAAAAAATGTCATCAAAATACTACTTTGATAAAAATATCATCAAAATACTAATTTGCAAAAATTTCATAAAAAAAAATGGCATCACGGTAAAAAAATATCATCAAAAAATTGACATAAAAAAAAGTGGCATCAGTCGTTAACAGTAAAAAAAATGGCATCAATGATCAACGTGACATTACAGTAAACAAAAAATGTCATCAACGTTTAAAAAAAATAGCATTAAAAAAGTGTCATCCAATCATTTCATTAGAAAAGTGGCATCAAAGTGAAAATAAAATATAGTAAAATTTTGGCATCAAAACGGTAAAATATGGCATCACTAAAAAAAAAAAAAAATTGGCATCAAAATGGGTTGGTCAACGTTGACCGGTCAACGATCAATGGTCAAACGGTTGACCATTGACCAACCCACCCTATTGGAAAGGGTCTAGGGCAAAACTAATTAAATTGATTTAGGGGTTAAGTGCTTAATTGAATATTAAAAAAAGGTCATCTATCAAAATCACCCTATTTGATATGTGCTATTTTATTTATATTTATATTATTTTTGGGAGGGAAAAAATATTTATACTTCGATTTTTTTTAATTAGAATTTATCTAGATTATTTATAATATTGTATTGATATATTCTCCGTGCACGGGATGGGGACTTGCACTAGTATATAATATAATATTATGACTAGTGGTTCAACTTTAGCCAAATATATATTTTAAATCTTTCTTCACAAAATAAAAGAGCTAGGTCCATTGAATAGGGCGAGGTTTGCATTAATTATAAATATATGTTTTTGTGGTTCGGAGATGATTTAATTCACAAGAACCGACCACAAAAGTCAAATATCGATCGGCAAATCCCCGGGGATAACTAATACTTCAAACATCCTCCAGTAGCGAATATAATTGGCATGCCTTGTTCATTCATCAACAATTAAGTAATTTGCAGCCCAAGTTTCTTAATGTGTTCAAATTCATACACGTATATATATTCATATTGATACGGTATTAATCAGCTGGGCCGTCAATTAGCTGTCTTATAGGATATATACAACATGATTAGCTGTGTTTAAGAACATAAAATATTCATGACGGTACCCCCAAACAATATTACTCCAAAAGTCGCGATCTCTATATAAGCCGTCAATTGAAATCCACATTGTCCAAAAAGATGATATCTGTTCGATCCTCGTAGGTGAATCCATTGCCTGGTGGTGATAGTTAATGGCCATTGAAAGGGAGCACGGGCACCCCGATGCCCAGAATATTATCCTCGAGAACGTCTGGGCGAGATACATAGCTGGAGCCACCTACCGACCATCATCTTCTCCAATCCAGAACCACATGTTGCGAAAGATATCGATGGGAGATAATATTGACGGTAGAGATCCAAAACCAGACAATAAGAATGTTAAAACGGAAACAAGGCATTATAGAGGAGTTCGGAGGCGACCATGGGGAAAGTATGCTGCTGAAATAAGAGACTCGTCGACGAATAAAGGAAGCAGGATATGGCTTGGAACATTCAACACCCCGGAGGATGCTGCAATGGCATATGACAAGGCTGCACTACGAATAAGAGGTCACAAGGCTTACCTTAACTTCCCTCTCGCGGTCGGTAGAGTTGCTGTCCCAACAGATTTTAACCGTTCTTGGATGCTACAAGGAGCTGACCAAAACCCTAGTACTACTCTTCCTTATGAAGAGGGTGGTGAAAGGGTTGGATACGGTCACAACTTGCTAAAAAGATTTAGGGATTCTGAAATGGAAAATAAGAAAAACTGGCAGCCAGAAATAAAAGCAAAAGAAAACACAGTATATGCTTTCACAAGTAATCAAGTGGATGTTTTTGAATTTGAAGATCTTGGAAGTGATTACTTGGACAGTTTGCTTTCCTCTCCTTGATTTGGAACAAACCCATTAATAATATATTTTGATTTTTTTTTTGTAATAGATATAATTTATCGTATTATATGATAATGTGTATATTTAAATATAAATAAAATGTATATATAGACCTTATTTTTCATCGAAATTCGTTTAAAATATCGCCATTTGCTTGCGGGTAGGGGCTAATTTTCACAACGTTGCATAAACGTTAGTTTTGTAATAGATATATTTAGGGCATGTTTGGCGCGCATGAGCTAATTTTCACAGCATTAGATAAAACTTTAAATAGAGTGTTATCATAAAGCTCTGAATATCCATGTTTGGCAGGGCAGCAGTGTTTTCAAAAAGCTCCCATTTCATCTCCTCCGAAAACTTTGCAAGTGTTTCATCCGCATCTCCCTGAAGCAAGCGTTGGATGAAAGGGGAAAGCATTTTGAGATTGAAAAGGACGATTAGAGGCTCCCTTCGCCATCGCCTATTTCCATCTCCATCTTCGCTTTCTCCTTCCATGAAAGGTGCAGAACGACTAGCTCGGTGAGGTTTCTAATCAATTCGATCTCTCATTAGGGTTTTGAAATCTTTGATCTCTTTGCCTGTTTGCCGGTGCTCTGTTGCGCCTAATTTGTCATGTTTTACACTTACTTTTATATCGATTTCTGTAAACATTTCATGCATTTGGGTTAGAATAATACATAATTTGTGTAGTTTATGATTATTTGCAATATATGGAGGTCTACACAAATTTTTTTTCTTATATTTCGCAGAAATCGGACGCACTTTGGAGCTTAAAGGAAAGTCATGAAGAAGCTAAGATGGTGCGGCTGGAGGAAAGCCCACTTTTCGCCATTCATCATTCTAAATCAAGTTCTGATGTCTTCATGAAATTTGTAGCCCTCGAAAAGAGTTTTCCAACGCATGTTCATATGCGTCAATCGGACAAACGAGGACTCGGGAAAGTGCGTTTCAAGAACAGAGCAGAATGCGAGAGCGAACCAGTTCTACTCGACGTCGACCTGATCTAGTCGAAGTCGAGTACATCAAGCCCAGAAATTCTACACGAAGTCGAGCAGAGTCACTCTAGGAGAACAATCCTACTCGACGTCGAGGAGATTTGGTCGACGTCGAGTACACCCGACGAGTCCAGAACCGGCTCGAGCTCGAGTGCAACCCCGGAGGAAAAATCCTACTCGGCGTTGAGGAGTTTGGTCGACGTCGAGGACAATCCAGTCGAGTCCGAGTCCGAAATCAAGTGTGTGCCGATAAGATAGAATACTTGCAAGAGAAGATATGTGGAATTCTATCCATCTACATGAAGATCTATCAAGATAAAGATGATTTATCAACTTTAGATATAGTTTCCTTTTAATTTATTTCCTTTATCATTAATATTTTATCTTTAGATAGAAAGTTTTAGATATAGATATAGTTGTTTATTCCTAGATTAGCTACATGGAACACTATAAATAAGGCCATAGGGGGCTGATTTTCATTCATTCAAGTCAAGTCGTCTTCGGGCGCAAGAAGAGAGGAGAGAGATAGAAGGAGGAGCCTAGTGGGAGAGGAAGATGAACGTTTGGAAGGTTTTGTAAGTTTTAGTTTATTTTATGTTAAAGTTAGTTTCTTTTATTATGTTTTGTTTCTAGTTCTCCTTTCTAGGGTCGGGGTGAGTCCGACGATAGCCATGCACACTTGTGGTAAAGTTTTGATATTTATTATGTTTTGATCATCCACTGTCTTTTATATGTTTATTGCCTACTCGGAAGAATAGAGATTCAGGTTAACAACTTGAATTATAAACATAAAATTGAATTGGTAGATACAATTAGGGTTACTTGAAAGGGTTATCTAATTGTTGGAAAAGGCAAAAGCTTGCTCCTTTAATGTGATTACATAACTATTCTATCTTATCTTTTGTGTGTTTGATTATTGTTGCGGCGATCCCTTACCTTGTAAGTTTGCACCTTTATTACTTTATTTCTTTATTTACATTCTGCACTGATTTTACCCGACACCAACCACCATTCCCTATCCATCCCTCGACATCGACCTATTCTTAGCTGACGTCGACAACAACCCTCATCACCTTTTCCCCCTGTTCCCGAACCCCTAAACAAACTAAACCTAGAACCGCTGACTTCTCTCCTGAGGACGAACCCGACTCCACTATTCTATAGTGGGGTCTTGACTATAAATGTATTTGGTCGAGAAACCCTCTCATCAAATCGGCGCCGTTGTCGGGGAGATATCAATCGCGCCTAGCTTACTTGTGTTTAAGGTTTAGGATAGCCCATCCCTTTTTCTTGTTACTATCACATACCCTACCACCACCCGCCTCACCGGTACTAACTAGGTGCCAAGCTTTTGCTACTAATTTGTGCTTTATTGATTTTGATTTCAATGCTTAGGTACAATGATGGAAGACTTTATCGAAGGGAATCCTGAATGGGAAGAATGGTTCCAAGATTTGAGACGGAGAAATATGCTTGCAACGGAGGATGCACGATTAAGGGAAATAGCCCGGCTAGAAGACGAAATCCGAAGGTTTGAGGCTTCCATTCAGTCTAAAGGACCATGCCCTCCTTCCGACGAGCCAATTGACCCAGTCGATGTCGACAACCAGGTATGTCCTTCCTCGAATTTCATTCCTACTTTGCTACCTATTGTTGATGAATCATATGAAGGATCCCAAGACGAAATAACACTAGAAGAGAAGAAAGCAGACATTGCTGCCCAGGGTGTTCAAGGTCGCTTTTACCTTGCAAGTTGAAGGCCATCCCCGACGATTTTGAGCAGCCGATGTTCGTATTCAAGTATGGGGTCCTAGCAAAGTGGCATGAAGCTTCGCGGGATGAGGAGGAAATATCTCTTCCCGCTCCACCATTCTACTGTGGTGGAGATACACAACCAAGTCAGCATATAAAGCGGAAGAGAGAAAATTATGAGGTATGTGAATTTTCTTTATATCTTCCTTTATATATGCTAGCTGGAGCCAGGGAAGATGAATGGGTGGAGCCATGGAGCGTTCACTTGGGGAGATTCAAGCTTCTTCATACGATGCCCCCGGATGACAACCTACGCTTCCCACCACCGGAGGAACCACCAGATCCACCTATTCCTCCGGACAAAGATGAGTCAGGCTAATGCTTAAAGGGAAGTAGGTCAAGCTAAAGACTTAAAATTTAGCGCTTACAGGAGGCAACCCACAATTTCTTATTTCTTAGAATTCTTGATATTGTTGATTTTTGTTTTAAATATTGGTTTAACTTTTTCTATTGTGGATATTGTCTTCTAATGAGTTTTGTAGGTAAAAAGAAAGCGGCAGAAGTACTCGACATCGAGTACTCTACTCGACGTCGACTACCATCGCGAGCAACGGAGCCTGTGGTCGAAGAAAAACCACCCTGGAGGCTTTCAACTTACTCGATGTCGAGTAGCCATAGTCGAAGTCGACCACTCTTACTCGAAGTCGACTACTCTTCCTCGACGTCAAGGTGAGGAGTCCAAAGTGAAAATCTGACTCCACTATCCTATAGCGAGGTCTTGACTATAAATTTATTTGGTCGAGAATCCCACTCATCAGGCTCTTCGCAGGTTCCAATTCGTCTTCTACTGCAAAAAAAACAACATATTCTTAGTTGGAAATTGATATAATATATCAATTTTTTCCCCTACACGTTTGATCTTCATTTCCTTTCTCAAATCCATATCTTCTTTCTTGAACCTTTACATTAGTGTTTACACATCACTAGGTAGAGGTCTCATTTTTTTCACTTTGGCTTTTGCCTCTTTTTTTTTCTCATTTCTCTCTATAATGTTGTTTCCTTTATAGAACAATTGCTTCAGTTCAGCCATTGGGAATCTGAAATCACAGTTCATTTCAAACTCTCTTGTGATTGGATTTGAGTTGGTTGGATATTGAAAATCGTGGAGGAAATATTTGTTTCATTCAAAGGGATAAGGAATGATCTCAAAGGAAGGTTAATATGATATAAGCAAGATTGGACTAGTGGATTTAGTGGAGGAATCAAGTTATGCTTCCTTCCATTTTAGTATCAGTATCTATATCTATCTAATATCTTAATTTAGAGGACTTTTTGATGATATGTCAACACCTCTTCAATTTAAGGGTTTTCAACTAATCACAATTTTCTCTTCTTCTTTTTTCTCTCTTCATCTCTTTTATACATTTACATTTTCTCTTTTTTATTTTTTACTCATTTATAACCATCTATATAATATCTTAATTTAAAAGACTTTTTGATGATGTGTCAACACCTTCTTAATTTAAAGTTTTTCAACTAATCACAATTTTCTCTTTTATTTCTCTTCATCTCTTTTATACATTTACATTTTATCTTTTTTATTTATTTTTTACCCATTTACTAACCATCTATATAATCTACATCTATATAATATATTAATTTAGAAGACTTTTTGATGATGTGTCAACACATACTTAATTTAAGGTTTTTCAACTAATCACAATTTTCTTTTATTTTTTTTCTCTTCATCTCTATACATTTACATTTTTTTTTTATTTTTTACCCATTTACTAACCATCTATATCTATATAATATCTTAATTTAGAACACTTTTTGATGATATGTCAACACGTCCTTAATTTAAGGTTTTTCAACTAATCACAATTTTTTTTTCTCTCTTCATCTCTTTTATACATTTACATTTTCTCTTTTTTATTTTTTTTTATCCATTTACTAACCCTCTATATATCTGTATATCTATATCTATATTTATATAATATCTTAATTTAGAAGACTTTTTTGCTGATGTGTCAATACCTCCTTAATTTAAGGTTTTTCAACTAATCACATTTTTTTCTCTTCATCTCTTTTATACATTTACATTTTCACTTTTTTATTTATTTATTTATTTTTTACCCATTTACTAACCATCTATATAATATCTTAATTTTAAAGACTTTTTGATGATGTGTCAACACCTCCTTAATTTAAGGCTTTTAAACTAATCACAATTTTCTCTTTTTTTTCTCTTCATCTCTTTTATACATTTACATTTTATCTTTTTTTTCTTTTTTTTTTACCCATTTACTAACCATCTATATAATCTACATCTATATAATATGTTAATTTAGAAGACTTTTTTATGATGTGTCAACACATACTTAATTTTAGGTTTTTCAACTAATCACAATTTTCTTTTATTTTTTTTTCTCTTCATCTCTATACATTTACATTTTCTCTTTTTTATTTTTACCCATTTACTAACCATCTATATCTATATACAATATCTTAATTTAGAACACTTTTTGATGATATGTCAACACGTCCTTAATTTAAGGTTTTTCAACTAATCACAACTTTTTTTTTCTCTCTTCATCTCTTTTATACATTTACATTTTTTTTTTTTTTACCCATTTACTAACCCTCTATATATCTATATCTATATTTATATAATATCTTAATTTAGAAGACTTTTTTGCTGATGTGTCAATACACTACTAGAAAACGCTTATATACTCTCAAAACTAACCTTGAACATAGCCTCCAAATTAGCCTCGAAAATATATTACCCTCGAAAATGCTCTTGAATTCGACCTCAAGACACATTTCGAGGCGTAGAGGAGGGAGGTTAAATGTGGCCTCGAATATTAACCACGAATTTTTTTTTCCGAGGGTAAGATAGCCTCCAAATAATTTCGGGAGTAATTTCGAGATCATTAGTATGGAACTATTTCGAAACTAAATTTAGTGCTATTAGCCTTCAAATTCCCTTCAAATGAAATTGGTAGCTATTTTCGAGGGTACAAAATTCGAGGCTAAATAGTATCGATTAATAGCCTCAAAACAATTGAAGTGCAAATGCGAGAGTAAAATAACCTCTAATTTAACCACGAAAATAACTTTGTGGCCATCATACCCTTGAAAAAATAATTTCGTCGTTAATATTCGAGGCCACATTTAACCTCCCTCCTCTACACCTCGAAATGTGTCTTGAGGTCAAATTCAAGGGCATTTTCGAGGGTAATATATTTTCGAGGGCGTTTTGTCAACTAATTTTATAGTCAATTGAGATTAAATTTAATATTTTGGTTCCTAAATTTCAGGTTAAATTTTATAAATTGTGTAGCCAAATTTCGGGTTAAATTCATTAGAATCAAATTCTTTTTTATTCTTCAATTTATGCACATATAAAACATAAAATTTACTTTAAATAACAATATTAAACAAACATAAGCATTAAATGTTTGAAGATACTTAAATTTCATAATTAAATCATGTACAAAATGTTAGTTCAACTATAACAACAAACATAAACATGTCCTAATGCCATTAAAGATACTAAACCTCATAAGTTAACCCAACGAAGGCCTTTACACTCTTCTCCCAATCCATTAGATAATCCACCACATGCTTCAATCCAAATCTTCTTCTTAGATCAATCTCTTGATGTTCACGTTCGAGATCTTCAGAAATGGGTTCAACTTCTTTCTAACTTGCAGCAAGTTGTTCATATTACTCCTAGATTTTCAACAAGCAAATAACTGAACAAAGCAAAAAAAAAAACATGTCAAAAGTGAGACAATTGTTCCACAACAAGAAAGTTTCACAACTTGTTTCAATTCAATTTTATTTAGCAAAACAATCTGTTAGCAGCAATTAGCAAGCTCTTTAACAACACAAAGAAACAAGGTATTTACCAACATCAAACAAGCTGTTTGGCAGCATAAAAAGCTATTTTTTAACAGCACAAAGCAACAAGTTGTTTAACATCTTAAAGCAACAAGTTGCTTCACATAAGCACAAAACAACAAGCTGTTTAGCAGCATAAAAAAAGCCATTTTCAGCAACTTCTTTTCAACCATAGAAACAAATTCCAACCAATAAATAGAGGGAAACTAACCACAATGACTTTAGGTTGAGATCCGGTACAAACCCCATCTTTTGAGTACAAATTTTGCACCATTTCAGAAATCTTTCTCCTCTTTACTTCCTTGACCTCCTAAGAACCTGATATATAAAACTCACATTTAAAAATAAAATAAACCACAATAAAACAACTCCAAAGAAAACTAATCGAAAGCATGAAAAAAAAAATGCAATCAGGAGGTGTTTGTAACAAATGGGAGATAACAAGGTCATGCATAACAACCCTAAATCGAGAAGGGTCGAAAATGAAATCAAACCCAATTGCAAATTTCTCAGTTCAATAACCCAATATTAACAGTCAATTAAAACAAGGATTAACTGAGTCATACCCCATCCTGAATTTAAAGCGAGGAGGGTCGAGTCGGAACAGCTCTTCAGGTGCTCAGGTCGCGGCTGCAGGGGCTCGGACACGGGGCAACCTTTCGAGTGCTCAGCTCGCGGCTGCAGGGGCTCGGACTCGGACAGAGAACTGGCTGAAAGAATCAGCGCCGGTTCGGATTGTGGCTTCGGTGAGGGAGAGGAGTTCAACCTCCGTCGAGCTCGCGAATCAAGGAAGGAGAGAGGAAATTTTAGATCTGGTGCCACTAGATGCGGGGGGTCGGGGACCTAAGGCTCGGCGCTGGATCTGAGCTATCGGCGTCGTTCACGTCTTCTGGCTGCGATTAATGTTGCTTTCACCCAGCTTTATATATATAAAAAGTTAGAGTATAGATAAGAAACCGTAAAATAATATTAAACATAAAAAATATGTTTTGCATTTTTTAAAAATATTTTTCTTTAATTGCACCACCATTAAAATTTTAATGTAAGAATAAATAAAGTGTGATGAAGAGAGTAGATGAAATGTATGAAAAATAACAAAAGTTAAAGTGATTTCGTTAAGGAGATTTGATCACTTGGCATAAAGGGTTAGAGTTATAGCTAAAAGCAATAAGCTACATCTAATCTCCTTTTTATATTTAATTTCACTTATATAAGAATCCATTAAATAACATTAAACATAAGAAATACATGCTTTCATGTTCTCTATTATTTTTATCTATTGCACTTATATAAGAAATTGTTAAAAAAAATTGAGACAAAAGGAGTAGATAAAATACATGAAAAATGGTGTAGTTAGAGGGATTTGAACCCTAGATCTAAAAGATAAGAACTACACCACAAACCATTGAGCTACAACAACTTTTTGATATTTAGTGCTAATTTTAAATATATATTAGATTGATTTTAAAGCATTTAATATTTGCAATTAATTGGGCTTCACCCAACTTTATATATATAGTATAGATAGATTGTAAATTTAAGAAATAAATTTTGACCAACAAAATTTTTACAAATAAATTTTGACCAAAATATTTCAAAAAACAATTAGACCTTTAAAAGTTAATATAAAAAATTAATTAGACCTTTAAAATGCACTTTGACCAGAATAATTCATAACCCGGGTATACTATTTGCTATTTTTGCTATTTGCTATTTTTAAAAGTTAATATACTAAAATTAATTAGACCTTTAAAAAATCTGACTTACATTATAAATAATGTCATTTCATTCTTTTAATTTTTATCTATGGAAAATGCACTTTGACCAGAATAATATATGAGTTAAAATTATCAAGGAAAAATATTTTACAAAATGAAAGTATTAACCAAAAATCTAATCTAAACACTTCCTGGCAATTTGGGAGACTTCTCTCGCTAAGGGAAAATTTTAATAAGGGACTTCGTTGGATCATAGGTAATGGTAACTCGATAAATGTTTGGAATGATCCTTGGCTCGTTAATCATAAGCTAGATGAATATATGAATGACCTGAACCCTAATATGAAAGTTAGTCAATTGCTAGATGCTCAAAAGCAGTGGAACCTAACATTACTCCACAATCTATTTCCGACCAATATAGTTAGAAAAATTACTGAAATCCACATTCCACAATATTGGGAAACCCCTGACAGACTCATTTGGAAACTAGAACCTAATGGTTCCTTTACTACTAAATCAGTAAAACTTCAAGATAATAATGATCATCAAAATAATAATGATTATAAATGGATTTGGAAACTGAATGTGCCACCAAAAATTAAAAAATCTCTTATGGAAAGTGTCAATTGATGGACTCTTTACTAAACATAGGCTAAACAAATATTTAAATAGGGTGTCTAGCCAATGTTGCATTTGTGATTCATCTAATGAAAACTCTACCCACCATTTTCTTCACTGCAAATATACCAAAGAAGTTATAGCACAATTTTAAAGAGTAAACGGTAAAAAATATTGGAAGTGGCAGAAGGCATAACATGGATATTGTAGATTTGCTAAACTCCAGAGTTAGCTCCTCTATGCCAGAAGATTTGGGCTTTGTCTGGAAAGCTGTCTAGAAAATCAGAAATAAACTCATATTCAGGAAGAAAAATCCTCCATAGATTTCGAACATAGTCCAAAATTTGGTGATTGATATTTAGAATTGGAAAACATGTGAAAGAAAATCTCTACCTACCAAATCAAACAGAAAGAGAAACAAGGCTAGGTGGATTAAACCAGGAGAGGTTATCTACAAAATTAATGTAGATGGCTCAGTGAAACCCATGGGTGTTTGCCCAAGTGGGGAGAGTCATCAAAGAAACATCTGTGACAATAAGGACATATGTGGTATGCTGGCTTTTAGAAACATCTGTGACAACCAAACCATGAAACCTATCGTCCATATTCTAGTTGAAAGACTTGTGCGAGTTCCATACAATAAGGACATGCAAATTTTCTAGCAGTACTCCACCCGACAACATCACATATGCTGGAAAGTCATTCAATTCACTCTCCATAAAAGAACTACATGCATCCTAAACTTTTCCTTTGCATAGGCATCATATGTTATGACACCTTTATTCCACAACAATAGGAGCTCATCAATCAAAGAGTTGCAAGAAAATATCTATTAGCCTTTTCGGATTTTTCGGGCCTCGAAAGGATAATTTGGAGTTTATATGTAGCATCAATTTTGCCCTCGAAATCATAATATTGTTGCTATTGAGGAAGAGTTCATGTGCTCGCTTACCCTTGAAAATAATAATTCGAGAGTATTGAAGAGGGTAATCATAATAGTTTAACCTCGAACTTATGAACTTGAGGGCATGCCCGAGGTTAATATTTGCATACTATATGACTACATTTTCAGCTATCTCTCACAGATTTGCTCTCGATCTTGCCCTCGAAGAAAATTCAATTGTTTCGAGGTTATATGCCTACAAATATATCCTCAAATATATAATTTGAGGTTATTTAGCCTCATTGTTAGCTCCCAAAAAAATCGTAACTATTTAGGATCAAACTTACCCTCAAAATTAGCCTCGTAATATATATTAAGTTGTTGCACCCTCAACTCTACCCTCCAAAAAATATTCGATCCTATATGCCCTCAAAATTAGCTTCGAGTGTACCCTCTAACAACTTCATGACTAACACCGCTTGGCAATAGCTTCAAAAAAGTGCCCTCGAATTTTATTCTGAGGCTAATGTACCCTCGACGACGCTCTCTAAATATACATTTGTGGTTATATAGCATGAAAAAATAGCCCTGATTTTATTTCAATGGTATTTAGGCTCCAAATATTTTTTCGAGCCCAAATTCGAGGGTATTGGCTACGATGATACCCTCGAAATAATTGGTAGCCAAACACTTCGAGGCTATATAGCGTTTTTCTAGTAGTGATACCTCCTTATTTTAAGGTTTTTCAACTAATCACATTTTTTTTTTCTCTTCATCTCTTTTATACATTTACATTTTCTCTTTTTTTTTTACCCATTTACTAACCATTGGGTTTAATTCAAAACATGAATTAAATCTAATGCCTACTATTAATTTCTCTTATTATTTCTTTTTCTTTTTCTCTTCATCTCTTTCATACATTACATTTTCTCTTTTTTTTTTTTTTTACCTATTTACTAACCATTGGGTTTAATTCAAAACATTCAATCAAATCTAATTTGTACTATATTATATATATAATATTTATATATAAAACCTTTTTTTATGAAGCCTAACTTTATGGTAAACATTTTTACCATTTTCTTAAAGATTTCAAGTCTACCGTCATTATTTTATCCTAACTTTTATTAATATTTTACAATATTAATTTGTTATGTTATAAAAAAATTATTTATTAAAAATCGCGCCATGGCGCGGAAATTGTACTAATTTTGTTTATTATAGCAAAAAAATTTCCGTCTTTTCGACAATACTTGTGTTGTGTATTTGTTTTTAGGATTCTGGCTCCCACCATATACATTTTCTTTGCTTCTGCAATCCCTGTCATATCTTTTGATGAGCAGCTGGAGAGGGGTACTGACAAAGGATTTTCAGTCGCCGTAAATCCTATCAAATAAATCCGACTAGCCTAACTAATGTAGTTTGGCAAGTACGGGTCGATCCCACAGAGAGTCAATGATTCGTATGCAAATCAGAGTGCGTCAACAAGAACAAGAAATAAAGGGGGGAATTTTGATGGTTTGAACTAACTAACTAAGAAACAATAGTAAGCAAAACAATAAAGTAAAACAGATTAAGTGAATGAATATGAGAGAATAGCTCAGGTCAATCAATCTGAGTAATCAGGTTTGTTCATTGATCATTGATATCAAAAAAGATAACTTCCTCTCGAATAATTTGTTGTGGAAAGACTAGGTCTTTTGAATCCAATTCCTTATCGAATATAGTTAACAGGACAACCAGACCCTGAAAACCCCAATTATCAAACAATCTTGAAACTATCAAGATTCAATTCAATAATTGATGAACCTTAAAGGAAATCAACAAAGACAATCGACAAAAGCTCGGTTTCCTTCACAAAACTCGGTCGAGTTTCTTTGCATTTCGGCCCGAGTTCTTGACAGTTCCACTCCTTTGCACATATGTTCAGCTCCTCTCTTCGACTCTTCAGCTCTCTTGCTCCAGGCTCCGATTTCCGTCTCATCTTCTATCATTTATACGAGCTCAGCTCCACCTTTCCACAATCACCTGAAATCATGCACAAAACTTGTAGATTCCGACTCTAATTTAAACATAATGAAAACACGAAAACTACTCTAAACTCATGCATTTTACCCTACCTAAACCCATCTAAATGCCTATATTAACACTACCTAAATGTGCATGATCAAACTACCCCACACTTGAATCTTTCTTGTCCTCAAGAAAACAAAACCAATCCAATCAAACATCCCAAAAACACGCCCTTCATGAATTCACCTCATCACAACACAATCCAAACCAAATAGGAAGCACAAGATAATAATCAACATCATCACATGTATTTGAGCAACTCAAAGGCTTAGGCACATTTCAATCCAACCTCACCGGGTATATAAAGTGTTTCACTCATCTTTCATGTGTAGGCTAAGTCAATTCCGCTCAAACTCAATCCAATGCAACTAAGCTCCATGAAAGTTGAAATTCACATCAACATGTCCACCGTGAGTGACATTACAAGCAATAATCATCATGAGGTCTTGTAAGGGTTGCAATGGTGCTCAGTGAGAAAATTAAGGTAGAGAATGTTTTTGGCTTGTGGTGCTCATAATCCGGGAACTAAGCTCCTAGTAACCAATTACAAGCTCAACCAAAACTTATCACAAACCATCAAACTCAAGCTTCCAACACAACACAATACAAGAACTTTCTTTAGACCAAACGATACTCCCAAATCATTTCTAAAGGTGATGAAGAATGGTTCTTTTTATTGCGACTTTTTTTTTTCTTTGTTTGTTTTTTTTTTCGACTTTTACTTCTAAGTGAATTTTATTCTCCTTAGACCCCGAGTATACACACACACACACACACACACACACACACACACACACACACACACACACACACACACACACACACACACACACACACACACACACACACACACACACACACACACACACACACACATATATATATACACATAAATTCATAGAACCAATCATCATAATAAGCGCCAAATGATTCAACACAATACATCAATCCCATTCTCAAAGCACTCACTCAACTCAAACCATCATTTTACCAATTCTTATCCTAATTCCCAGATGGGTTAGGCTAAAATTGGCTAAGGATAATTTTTGTGGAGCTACAAAGATAGGCTAATAGACTCAGTTTGGCTTCAAACAATGGATAATATGCAAGGGAAGATAGGGAATATCATGGCTCAGTAACAATCATGCCTCAATCATGCGAAAATCACAAGTAATGATCACAATATACAACCTTGACATAGATATCAATCCCAATTCTCAGAGGTAATCACATTGGAGATTATCACACACAAGAATCAAAGAGGACATCCATAAAGCGTAGTCCCAACAAGGCTAACAAAAACTCACAAGGTAAATTTTTGCTGGATTTCAATGCCACCTAAAATGTAAGAGTTATACATGCTCAATCAATCAATTATCTCATGCTCACATAGATTAAACAAATTAGACGAGGATCAACAATTCAAGCATATCATGGGACTTATAATTAGATTAAGAAGACAATTGGTACAGATGGGGTTATCTAGAATGTCATGCATGCTGAATTTTTTTTCTTTTTATATGATTTTTCTGTTTTTTTTTTATATATCCAAGAGTAAGAAAAATAACCATGAAATGCAAAAACAAGAAAGAGATATATACAATGCAATCTAAATGCAAACATGTAAATGTTCCCTCCCCCACACTTAATTCACACATTGTCCTCAATGTGAAAAATAAAAGAGAAAGGAAGAAAATACTTACAGAGTCATCTACATGTCAGGCGGAGGTGGAGGTGGAAAACCATGTTGCCAACCATAAGGGTTCCAAGCATCAAATCTGGTGTTCAGCAACTGGAACTGTCCCTGCATTTGACGGAAATGCTCATCTTGTCTCTTACCCAGCCGGCGAAATTGTTCATCCATATGAGATCTCAAACCCGACACTGATTCCATCACAGTGTCAAACCTGGAATAAAAGTAAGCATTGCTCTGCTGGTCCCTCTCCTTAGGGATGTAATCCATATCTTCCGTTGCCTCTTCCTCATCACCATCATTTCTTTCTTCTTCCTCATTCTCTTCTTCGTCTGACACTTCTGGAACTTGCTCTTTATGATGAAGCCTCTTACGAATAGCTATATCCTCAAGGCGAAGATCATTCCTCCTCATTGAAATTGACCAGTTGGCCTCCGTTGTCAAAGAAGTATGACTGATATCCAGAAGGCGCATTAACCTCTTCGAGCTTCCAATAAGCCAACAATAGTCCCCTCTTAGCTGATAAAGAATCCGCATATGGTGTAGAAGGTTGAAATATAATGGAGTGGACTCGATATCAACGGGTCTAGTGAGTGGAATCTGATAGTGGCGGGAAAATTTTGTGAAAATCCCACCTATACCAATACCACCCTTACCTCGATGGCTTACTGTTGCTAAGTGGTGCATTAGAAAACCCGCTGAGTTGACTGGCCTCCTTTTCAAAGCAGCTGCTATCATCGCTAACTCCTTCCTCGGGAAATTCTTTTCTCCATCTGCTCGCCCGAAGATAGTGTGGGCCATGAATCGCTGGAAGATCCGAATCACCGAATTAGTGATGTAGGAGGCCTTTGAGGATGAAGGGTTGTAGTTAGGTCCTGTAGCAATCTTATCCCAAAAATTGTTCGGGCACTAAATAGCTCGGCTTTCACATCTCGCGACGTCATTATTCACCACTGGGAATCCAAAAATCTGGTTGATTTCATTCAAAGTGAGCATCCGCTTACTTTCTCCAAGCTGAAATGTGCATATTCCTTCTGCTACTTCCGGGTCTCCACGAGTCTGTACATCAACTGTGCTCAAGAACTCCAACGTGAGTCCCTTGTAAGTAGGCTCACTAAAAGATAGGAATTCATCCCATCCTAAAGATCTTGCCAATCGCTCTACATCAGCTCGAATGCCCAACTCAGAAAGGAAATGAACGTCCAAATGGCATGTACCCTTCCACTCCTTTTCTTTCAACTGGTGGAAAGTGTTCAGATGTGTAGGATCCCTCAGATGGAAACCAAACGACTCCGGGGTCGACTCCCCTACTCTAGTGGGAGGCTCATGAGCTACGGATCTTCGGGACAAGGAAGATGATGCATCTTTCTTTCTCTTTTGGAATACTCTCGGCGGCATGACGAATTGATACCCCTGCATACCCTAAGAAAAAAACACCAACAAAGCACAAAAATTATTGTCCCGGCAAGGACACCGCTCACAATAATGCAATGGTGCAATATCAAACCACACAACCACAACCAAACCTTAAATCTTCAAAACTAGTGCAAGTTAACAAGAAGCAAGCCAAAATCCATCAATGCCAATGTCAATAAGCTCAACCAGAAAACCAAATCAAATTTTATAGCATAGATGAAAATCAACTCAATGCTTAAACTCAATAAACCCCACTTTGTAAATTCTCCTCCAACATAGCATCTCAAACTATAAAATCAAGACAAGTTCCAAACTCAATCCCCTTCCCTCAACAAATATAGCACAAATAAGGTTTAATTTCACCCAAACAACTCCTAAACTAGACAAATTTCTTAAATAGGAGAAAACCTAGAAATTGGGGGTTTTGAAATTTTACCTTACTCTTCAATGGAGGGGAGGAAGAAGAGGAAAGGTCCTGACCGGAGATTGGTTGCCGGCGTGGGTGTTGGAGATGGCTTGGTGGCTAGCGAGGTCGGGAGAGGACGGCGTTGGCGGCTGTGAGAGGGAGAGGTGCAATGGGAAATCGGGTTGTTGCGGCTGTGGAACTCGGGAGAGAGAGACGGGGTTCTTCATATTTTCTTTCTCTCCCTTTTTTTTCTGTGGGACGCTAAAAACTCGGGTGTGGCATATAAAACTCGATCGAGTTTTCTTTCCCCCACCCGAGTTCTTTCTTGTGACCTGTTTGTTACTCGGGTTGGTAAAGAACTCGGCCGAGCTCTTTACCCGAGTAACCTACTGTATTTTTCTCGCTTTTTGCCCCAAATTTGACGAATTTTTTTTTTAACTTGAAATTGACAACTAAAATGACAAAAACAAATGAAAAATGCAAATCTCAACTACTCACATTGGGTTGCCTCCCATAAAGCGCTTGGTTATGGTTGTTAGCTCGACCCAATTCATGCTCACTCTTTTGATTCCGACTCCCTAAGAGACAACTCTTCAACAACTTCTTCACTAGCTCCCTCATGGTACAATTTCAAGCGTTGTCCATTGACTTTGAAAGTTTTGTGTGTGGCAGCCTGATAAATCTCTATAACTCCATACAGAAACACTTGAGCAACCACATAAGGACCAGACCAACGGGAGCGGAGCTTACCAGGAAAGAGGCGCATGCGCGATTGAAATAGGAGGACCTTATCCCCCACCTTGAAATCCTTTATCAAAATGTTCCTATCATGCCAAGCTCTTGTATTTTCCTTGTAAATTGATGCATTATCATAAGCCTCAAGACGGAGCTCCTCTAACTCTTGTAATTGTAGCTTCCGGCCTTTGCCAGCTTCGTCAAAATCCATGTTGAAACTCTTTACTGCCCAATATGCTCGGTGCTCTAGCTCCACGGGAAGATGACATGCCTTCCCAAACACCAACCGATATGGTGACATACCAATCGGTGTTTTATAGGTTTTTCTGTAAGCCCATAATGCATCATCTAACCTTATACTCCAATCTTTTATATTTGGAGCAATTGTCTTCTCAAGAATGGATTTGACCTCTCTGTTAGACACTTCCGCTTGGCCATTTGTTTGTGGATGATAAGCCGTGGACACTCGGTGTGTGACATGATACTTTTTCAACAAAGCACTCATAGTTCGGTTACAGAAATGCGTTCTCCGATCACTAATCAAAGCTCTTGGGATCCCAAACCTTGCAAAAATGTTCTTCTTCAAGAAATCTGTCACCACCTTAGAATCATCAGTTTTGGTGGGCTTCGCTTCCACCCCTTTGGAAACGTAGTCCACCGCTAACAAGATGTAAATATTACCAAAGGAGTTTGGAACCGGTCCCATGAAGTCAATGCTCCAGACGTCAAATATTTCACAAAAAATCATGGGAGCTTGAGGCATCTCATTCCTCCGGGATATGTTTCCAACTCTTTGGCATCTGTCACAAGACTTACAAAAACCATATGCATCTCTAAAAAGAGTAGGCCAATAGAATCCAGAGTCTAATACCTTTCTCGCGGACACTATATGACCCAGTACTATACCCTGGCCTGTTAGTTGGATAGGGTAGGGACTTAATGACATCAACCTTGGCCCTATCGACCTCAAGTCCTCTCGCGGACACTATATGACCCAGTACTATACCCTGTTCGACCATAAAATGGCACTTTTCAGAGTTTAATACTAGGTTGGTATCCACACACCTTTTGAGCACAAGTGTAAGGTGTTCTAAGCATGACTCAAAATTGTCTCCATGGACTGTAAAGTCATCCATAAAGACTTCTATGAAGTGTTCAACCCAGTCAAAAAAAATACTTACCATGCACCTTTGAAATGTTGCCGGCGCATTACACAACCCGTATGGCATTCGACGATAAGCGAATGTCCCAAACGGACATGTAAACGTCGTCTTCTCCTGATCTTCCAGTGCAATAGCCACCTGAAAGTAACCTGAATACCCATCTAGGAAACAATAGAAAGCACGACTAGCAAGTCGCTCGAGCATTTAGTCAATGAATGGTAGAGGGAAGTGATCTTTCCTAGTTACCACATTCAATTTGCGGTAGTCTATACAAACATGCCATCCAGTTTGTGTCCTAGTGGGAACTAGTTCACCCTGTTGGTTCTCAACGACGGTAATCCCACCCTTTTTAGGAACAACTTGAGTGGGACTCACCCATGCACTATCGGAGATAGGGTATATCATACCTGCTTGGAGAAGTTTCAGGAGTTCCTTCTTCACCACCTCCATCATAGGCGGGTTGAGCCTCCTTTGAGGTTGTTTGGATGGCTTTGCTTCGTCCTCCAATAAGATCCTATGCATACATGTCGAGGGACTAATCCCCTTAATGTTTGCAATAGTCCATCCTATAGCCGCTTTGTGTTCCTTGAGGACCGCTACTAGCTCTTCTTCTTGCTCCTTAGAAAGTTTGCTTGAGATGATGACTGGTAGTGTTTCTCCTTCTCCTAGAAAGACATACTTGAGATGACTCGGAAGTTGCTTGAACTCCACCTCCGGTGCCTGAACAATAGAGGGCAAAAGCTTCTCGCTAGGCGAGGTTAGTAGCATGGGTTTTGAGCCCAATGGAGAGAGATGTAGCTTAGAATAAGCATCTAACTCCATCACAACTTCCTGCAGGTTAGTGAACAATCCATAATCCATAGAAATATCCTCTAGAGGAATTTCTAAAGCAACTTGAACATCATCCACACAATTCAATTCAAAGATATCTTGCAATAATGGCTCAAGAACATCAACGAAGCACAAAGAATGATCATCAGTGGGATATTTCATAGCATCATAAATGTTATACTCGACCCTCTCACCATCAAATTCCATTGTTAATGACCCTGAATACACATCAATCTTGGTTTTTGTGGTCCTTAAAAATGGTCTTCCTAAAAGAATAGGAGCTTCATGACTACCTTGTCCCATATCCAAGACAAAAAAATCTACGGGAAAGACCATCTTATCCACCATCACAAGAACATCCTCTATCACTCCTTTAGGGTACACATTAGAGTGATCAGCCAATTGAATCACTACCCTAGTTTCAAGCAAAGGACCAAGTCCTAACGATTCATACAAAGAGTAAGGTAACACATTGATAGATGCACCCAAATCCAACATTGCCCTTTCGATTCGAGTTTTACCTATCACACAAGGTATAGTAAACATGCCAGGGTCGCTACATTTCTTAGGAAGACGCTTCTGAAATACAGCAGACACATGTTCACTAACCCTAATCTTTTGCTTTCCCTTAGATTTTTTATTCCTCTTAATTATACACAATTCTTTCAGAAATTTTGCATAGCGAGGAATACTCTTAATCAGATTACGTAAAGGGATGTTTACCTCACATTTGTTGAATATTTCGAAGATTTCCTTTTCACTCTCTGGCCTGCGAGTATCTCTCAATGCATCAGGGAAGGGTGGGCTTGGTTTGTATGAACTCTGTGGTGGCATGTCCGACTTGCTCACCACCTTCGTGGTCTCTTCGTCCTTCTCTTGAGATTCTTTAGGGCTTTCTACAGCTTGAGAGTCCTCTACCACAATCTCTTCCTCCTCAGCATCTATGAGGATTGTGTTCTCATCCTGAGTCTTTAACTTCTTACCACTCCTTAGAGTGATAGCACTCACATTCTACTTTGGATTCAACTCAGTTTGAGATGGAAACTTACCAGAATCCTTAGCCTCCAGCTTGCCCAAAGCACCGACAATCTGTCCAACCTGATTCTCCAAGTTCTGAATGCTGGATTTTGTTTTCTGTTGGAATTGCACCATGTTGTTCTGCATTGTAGTCACATTCTGTGTCAGAGCTTTGATCATGTCCTTAGCTGACATGGATGAGCTTGAACTCTTCCCTTGAGGCCCAGGTCCATATTGTTGTCTGAATGGTGGAGCTTCTTGCTGATTAAACTGCTGCTGTTGAGGATTCCCATACCTAAAGTTCGAATGATCTCTCCAGCCAGAATTATAGCTATTAGAGTAAGGGTCATACCTCGGCCTTTGTGGTACAAAGCCCCCCACTGCATTCAATTCAACATTCAGCTCCTGAAGGATTGGGCATCCATCGGTGGGATGCTGAAAATCTTGACAGATTCCGTATGCTTTTACCTGCTACTGATTCCCATTGAGCATGAATTTTCGCATCATCTCTTTCAACTCATTCACATCTGTCTGGAGTGATGAGTCTGTTTTCACCGCGCTCAGAGTTTTAGAGGATGTCTTCCTGAATTGCCTTGCCCCCTCTACAAGCTCAGAAAACATCTCAAATGCTTCAGCAGGAGTCTTATTCAAGATGTTACCACCACATGCAGCATTAACCATTCTTCTCTCATCATCTAATAGACCTCCATGTAGGTAGAGAACGAGGTCTTGATTCAAATAGCCATGATAAGGGCAGCTGGCCACTAGCTTCTTATACCTCTCATAGTAGTCATACAAGTTCTTTGTAGCATGTTGCTCGATGTTGCTGATGCTCTTCTTGAGACTGTTCAATTTAATTTCTGGAAAACACTTCTCCAAAAAGGCTTTCTGCATCTGAGCCCATGTATTTATGCTCCCTGGAGTGAGGTAATAGAGCCAGTCACTAGCCGAATCCCTCAAAGAGAAAGGAAAGGCTCTTAACTTGATTTGATCATCCGTTACGTTCCTCGGCTTCATGCCTGTGCAGAGAGCATGAAACTCTGCCAGGTGCTTATTAGGGTCTTCTCCACTAAGACCATGAAACTTCGGCAGCAAATGTATTAGTCCAGATTTCAACTCAAAACTTACATCGTCAGCAAGCTCTGGAAACTCTATAGCAAGCGGTTGTTGTGTCAGATTCTGGGCAATCAACTGCCTCAAAGTCTGATTCGGATTAGCCATCTCAACTCTTTCTGACCTATCCTGATCTCCACGAGATTCTCTACAAAGCCTGGAAAGTGTTCTCTCGATCTCTTGATCAAAATGCAAATCAGATGTATTAGTAGCACGGGTGCGAACCATAAGCGAGGTTCTCAACCCAATTAACACACAAAAACAAGCACACAAATAACAATTTGACTTCCCCGGCAACGGCGCCAAATTTGTCAAAGGATTTTCAGACGCCGTAAATCCTATCAAATAAATCCGACTAGCCTAACTAATGTAGTTTGGCAAGTACGGGTCGATCCCACAGAGAGTCAATGATTCGTATGCAAATCAGAGTGCGTCAACAAGAACAAGAAATAAAGGGGGGGATTTTGATGGTTTGAACTAACTAACTAAGAAACAATAGTAAGCAAAACAATAAAGTAAAACAGATTAAGTGAATGAATATGAGAGAATAGCTCAGGTCAATCAATCTCAGCAATCAGGTTTGTTCATTGATCATTGATATCAAAAAAGATAACTTCATCTCGAATACTTTGTTGTGGAAAGACTAGGTCTTTTGAATCCAATTCCTTATCTAATCTAGTTAACAGGACAACCAGACCATGAAAACCCTAATTATCAAACAATCTTGAAACTATCAAGATCCAATTCAATAATTGATGAAGCTTAAAGGAAATCAACAAAGACAATCGACGCGCACAACAAGTTATTGCATCAATTGCAAATCAATTCTTTATAAAACTCCCTAAATCAACCAGTTTCAGAGATTTATATTTTACTACTCAAGAATATAGATAATTCAACAAGAAATTACCTATATCTAGCTATAGATTATCATGAAAAGGCATTAGTTGATCAAACTAACGGAAATTCACGAAAACCCTAAAAAACCAGCGCAAAGAATTGATAATATTCAAGAGGAGTATTAAGAACAGAAATCTCAAAATGAAACAGAAAACTTTAAGCTTCGATTAATTTCCCCGAGCAAAGAGGATTAGTTGTTCATAATCGAAGAAAATCACAATCCACAAAGTCTCCAATGGTTGCTACCACTGAGCAAATGGGATTCGTGGTTCTTCTGTTCGATTGAAAAAAAAACAAAAACTCCCCAGGTCCTCTAACGTTTCATGTGTCTCCTTAATTGAAATTGAGATTGAAAAATAAAGTAACAGTTGTGTCTTGAAGACGGAATAAAACTCGGGTGTGCCAACAAACTCGGCCGAGTGTCCTCTTGTTCCACCCGAGTTTCTCTGAATCCACAAGCTCGGTTTCCTTCACAAAACTCGGCCGAGTTTCCTTGCATTTCGGCCCGAGTTCTTGACAGTTGCACTCCTTTGCACATATGTTCAGCTCCTCTCTTCGACTCTTCAGCTCTCTTGCTCCAAGCTCCGATTTCCATCTTATCTTCTATTATTTATACGAGCTCAGCTCCACCTTTCCACAATCACCTGAAATCATGCACAAAACTTGTAGATTCCGACTCCAATTTAAACATAATGAAAACACAAAAACTACTCTAAACTCATGCATTTTACCCTACCTAAACCCATCTAAATGCCTATATTTACCATTTTCTTAAAGATTTCAAGTCTACCTTCATTATTTTATCCTAACTTTTATTAATATTTTACAATATTAATTTGTTATGTTATAAAAAATTTATTTATTAAAAATTGCGACATGGCGCGAAAATTGTACTAGTTGCGTTTATTATAGCAAAAACAATTTCGTCTTTTCGACAATACTTGTGTTGTGTATTTGTTTTTAGGATTCTGGCTCCCACCATATACATTTTCTTTGTTTCTGCAATCCCTATCATTTCCTTTGGTGAGCAGCTGGAGAGGGGTACAAGTATCGGAAGCTTCTTCGTATGTTTTGGATTTAAGGAAGATTTGTTGTAATGCCTTATAATATGATGATCAATGCAGATAGGATTTTGACAGCAACTCAAACCTTAGTATCAACAACGGTGTGTGGAATCATACATTTGGTTATAGGAGGGCAACCTTTACTGATTCTAGGAGTTGTAGAACCGACGGTGATAATGTACACATTCATGTTTAACTTTGCTAAACATAAGGCCGGTTTGGGTCCGAATCTATTCTAAGGCTATGTTTTCTCATCCCCACTTTCCATCTTCATTTAGATCCTCTATCTCCTCCATCTCTCCTACCTCTTCTCACAAGGTATGATATTTTCTCCTATCTCCACCCCATTTTCACCCACCTCCATCCCTTAAAAAGGGTGTGTAGAAAACAGGCCCTTTGCGTGTGTTGGATAATGCGTTATAAATTTGTAGTAGTTTCTTATATATTTATTTAATTTTGAGGCATTGAACATGAGCCACTCCCAAATTCGTCTTCAAATACTGACATGTTTATCTGTGATCATGTGGTGCAATAAACTTTAATTTGAGGTGCAAATTTATTATTTCAATAGATTGATATGGATGGATTTTGACAAATTATATAAAGATTGTATGAAATTCACGGGTGAATACAAATAACAATTTCTCAGAAATCCGATTACATTAATCCTATAACTTTTTGCATTTTGGTTAATTAGTGAAGAGGAGGAGTGTTTTATTTTCCCAAATTTTATCATTATGAAATAAAATAGCCTCGTTGTTTTCTTTCATTTATTGATATTCATTTTGGTAATTTTACCATTTAATCTCCAAAAATCTTGGATAATTAATAGTCATGTCAAACAAGATGCTCAATCTTAAGCTAGAAACTAGATTAAATTTTCCATCTAGATTATAATCTTAAGCTCTATTAAAAAATGTGCATGCCAAACATCCCCTTAAGCTAGATTAAAATTTTCATCTACATTATAATCTTAAGCTAGATTAAAAAATGTGCATGCCAAACATGTCTTTAATTCACTCATCGGAAACGAGTTCATCCCTATCTGCAATTCATCTCTAGTTGTTTTTCACTCTACTACGGACATGAATGTAAATTGTAAAATCCTCTTATATTCCTATTATTATTATCATTACACTCTAGGGTTGTCTTCCTGAGCTAGTATATATACATTGTAAAGCACATTAGCCGTAATGAATGAATCTAATCAGAATGAGGTGTTTCACTTTCACTCTACACATTCAAACCTTGTTCCTGTATGGTATCGGAGCCATAGGCAAAAGCCACCATGAAAGTCCCTCCCACTATCATTCCCACCCCTCTGTCACAGTTGTCACTCCCTCATCCTCTCCACCTACCCTTCTTTTCAAATTTTATCACTTTAAAACTCACTCACACAAACTATCCCCTTTGGAAGTATCAAATTACTCCCTACCTCGCCTCTCAAGATCGATGTACTCTCCTTTGCTGAAGGCACCACTCAAAGCCCTCATCCCCTCATTATTGATAACCTCTCTAACCCATCCTACACAGAATGGCTCAAAAAAGACAAACTGCACCTCCACCTCCCAGTCTTGGCTCAGATTATTGACTGCACCTCCACCTCCCAGCTATGGTCCACCTTGGAGTCCCACTTTTCTGCCAGATCAAATGCTCAAGTGGTTCACCTCCGACTTCAGCTAGCCTCCCTCAAAAAAGGTGGTGACAGTTACCGAGTTCTTCAATCGAGCTAAGGGGCTGATGACGTCCCTCGTCGCTGTCTGACAGCCCCTCACCGGCTCGGGTTTGTGGTTTACATTCTCGCTGGTCTCGGAACAGACTACGAGTCTCTCGTCACCTCCCTCTCCACTCAACCTAATCTCCCCTCCCCTTCTCAGCTTTTGTCATACCTCTTCAACCATGAATCACGACTTGGTCTCACCACAAATTTGTCTCTACTCTCCGTGCCTCCAACCACCAACGTGACAACCGTTCAGCCACACACAGATCCTATCTTTATCCCCAATCACAACCAGTCCCACAGGGGCCAAAATTAGTCCAAAAAAACCCTCCCCGACATGGTCGCGGATACAACAAGTTTTGTAATAGAAGGAGTGAGGGACGTGGCCGGCGTGGTGGCCGCACCTCATATGGCAGCCATGGTTCCGTCGTCAACCTCTCTGACCAGCAGGACACCAGACCGATCTGTCAGATCTACTCCATGAGAGGTCACTCTACTCTTGCCTGTTGGAGTCGTTTTGACCATGCCTACCAGGCTCCACCTCCCCGCAACTTCCAGGCCAACTTCACCAAATCCATGGCTCCCTGGTTCCCAGACACCGCAACATCGCATCACTACACGTCGGATTTGTCGAACCTGAGAAACGGCTCCCCCCTCCCCCCTACAATGGTACTGAACAAGTGCTCTTCGGTGATGGATCCTCCATCCCGATCCAGAATCAAGGCTCCGCAACCTTCTTCTCCCCCTCGCGTACCTTCTTCTTAATAACATTCTTCACACTCCTCTGATTTCAAAAAATCTTTTATCTGTTCGTCAGTTTTGTCTTGATAATAATGTCTCCTTTGAATTCTTTGCTAACTATTTCCTCGTGAGAGATCTGCAGAGTCGAAGGCCTCTACTTCAAGGACCCGCTAAAGGCGGGTTGTACGTCATCCCCACCGCCACACGCCGCTTCTCCCCACCATAAGCTTGCGTCGACGTCTCCGTCAATCCTCACCTGATTCACTCCCGTCTAGGTCATCCTTCCCAAAGGGATCTTCGTCAACCAAAGCAAATACACTAAGGATCTCTTGAAGAAGTTTAAAATGGATCAATCAAAAGCAGCCAAGACTCCCATGAGCTCAACATTATCTCTAGATCAAGACAAGACTGGGAAAAATGTCAATCAAAATGAGTATCGAGGAATGATTGGATCTTTATTATATCTCACGGCTAGTAGACGTGACATCATGTTTAGTGTTTGCATGTGTGCTAGGTTTCAAGCTGATCCTAAAGAATCTCACCTCGTGGCCGTGAAAAGGATCTTTCGATATCTCAATGGCACTAAGGAGCTTGGACTATGGTACCCAAAGCAAAATGATTTCACATTAATTGGATATTCTGATGCAGATTTTGCAGGCTATAAGGTGGATAGGAAGAGCACATCAAGATGTTGCCAATTCTTAGGAGCATCTTTGATCAGTTGGCACTCAAAAAAAACAAAACTCAGTTGCTCTATCCCCCGCAGAAGCCGAATACATATCCGATGGAGCCTGTTGCTCCCAAATCCTTTGGATAGCTCAACAAATGCGAGATCTTGGCATCAACCTCAAATGTATTCCCATTAAGTGCGACAATACATGTGCCATCTCCATTACAAAGAATCTTGTTCAGCATTCAAGGACAAAACATATTGATGTAAGGCATCATTTCATTAGAGACCATGTCGAAAAAGGTGATGTGTCCATATCTTTTATTTCAACTGATTATCAATGGGCTGACTTTTTTACTAAGTCTTTGGCAGAGGACAGGTTCACCTTCATTAGACGTGAGATCGGAATGCTTAATAGGGATGCACTTTCGTAGGGGGAGCTTTCCCTTTACGAAAGATAACGTCTACTCATTGTCAAGATCCTTGAACCTCATTTTGAAGGTTGTGAACTGAACAGTAGAGCACATATAACGAATAAGATATTTGGTTGATATCTTATTAGATATTTGATCAAATATAGTTTTAATGGACTTTTAACCTTCTTTATTTGTTACGGATTTTATTTTATCCGAGTTTAGTTTATTTGTGGAAATTATTTTAAAATCGGATAAATATTTTCTTGCCTTTAAGATTTGAAAGGATTTTTTTTTAAATTTTGAATTGTTTTGGAAAGTCTGATTTTGGTGACTATTTTCACGCTCCTCCCTTTGTTGAAAGACAAAAAGGGGGAGATGGTTTGATGGTTTAGACTTTAAAACTGATGTGAACCAAGGGTCTTGGAAGACCTTGTTTTGTTTTTGTTTTGTTTTACTTTGTTGGATGTTTTTCATGTTAAAATTATGATCCAACATTTGTCTAACCCTTGCAGGTACTTAGTCCGATGATGCTTGTATTATTTATGTTTGACTAAGTTGCAGGGATGCACAGGTTTTGTCTTTCATCAAGGGGGAGATTGATAATTCCCTCCCTTGATGAAAATCGGAAGTAGTTTCAAAGGCTTTGACAGACAGTTTGTGTCAAAGGTCTTGAAGCTTTAGCAGTGTTGATGAAACACAAAACCTGTTCTCTATATTATTATGCTCGAATATTATTTTATATTATTATATGCTTCCAGATATTCATACTAACATTTCAGGAAGTTTTTCAAATATTATCTCCTTCCAAAGTCGAAAAGTGAAGAAGGACACAATCGGAGATCATGGCTTCAAAAGTTTCCAAGTATAGAAGATCTCGAAGATAGCCATGATCAGCCAAGCGTTGGAGAAGATTCCTTCCTTAAGTGGAGCCGATGATCTTCACTATATAAAGGAGATGAAGAAGAAGAGAGAGAGAGAGGACGTACATTCACGAATATCATTGCACAATCAGCCCTCAAGTTTACGATCTCTCTTCAGCGTGTTCTCTCTGCTTGTTCTTAAGAGTCTTATATTTTGTTTCAAAGCATTTGAGAGTTACACAGTGATCTTTTAGGATATATTCAAAGAGAGTGTTATACTCAAGAGTTTATAACTCAGGAAGTGGGCACTAGGCTATTGATTCTCGAGAGTAAGAGGATTGTACAAGATAGCTGAGAGAGGTGGGGCTCTTCTAGATTGGTCTAGGACTCCAAGGGACCGTGAGTTGACTAGATTGCAATTGTATAGGAGAGAGGCTTCTCGGTGAGCTATTAGGATCCTAAGCTTTGTGAATCAATAAAGCATGTTGAATCCTAGGGTTATGGAAGAACCCTAGGCGGGGACGTGTTGTGAGCTGAATCTGCCATGTTTTATTGTAACTTTAATATCGATTTCTGCATGCATTTCACTCATTTGGGCTAAGATAGTATAGAACCTATGTAGTTTATGTTTATTTGCCAAATTTTGGAATCTACACCAGTTTCTGTTTCAATCGCAGAATTCGAGGCATTTTACAGCAATTCTAAGGAAGGTCGGCAAAGCTCGGAAATCCACTACAGAAGTCTAAGGTCAAAGGAGCAGCGGAACCAGTCGAATCGAGCCGAGAACCCAGGCTACTCAATCTCGAGTAGCCCTTACTCGATCTCGACGAGCGTAGCCGAGCAGCCTTGGTCGACCGAGCATTGTCGAAGAGCCAGACCAACCCGACTTCCGGACCCAACTCGATCTCGACAAGACCTTGGTCGAGATCGACGAAGCCCAAACACCACACCCGGAGTCGAGGAGAGAAGCTGACCAAGAAGCCGAGGAAGAGAAGCCGAGCACAGCTCTACTCGATCTCGACGAACCCTTGTCGAGATCGACAAGCGCTACCACGCCAGTCCGAGTCCGTGCCGACGAGAAAGCTGCTCGACCAGAGAAGGCCACACTCTACTCGATCTCGACAAATCCTAGTCGAGATCGACGAAGGCCAGAGTCCAGATCCAGGCTTGTCGAGCACACCTACCCGAGAAGACCTAGTCGACGGATCAATCCTACTCGAGGTCGACGAGCGCCAGGAACCCAGATCTGAGCATGTCGAGCAGATCTAGCCGAGAAGTCCAGTCGACGACCAATCCTTGTCGAGGTCGACGAGCCCTTGTCGATGTCGAGTAGACCCGATTCCAGAAACGTGTCGTTCAGAGCCGTCCTAGTCGAGCTGGGATTCCTTGGGGCCGAAGGAGGAAGATTCTATCCGAATTCTATCAAGTCTATCCATGGGAGACAAGATCTATCAACACATGAAGACCTACCTAAATTAGATTTATCTTTTCCTTTTAGATTTATTTCCATTAAGCATTTTATTTATCTTTTACCCTTTTAGATATAATTTTAGATATAGATAGGAGATTCTATCCTTGATTAGCAAGGATTAGAAGGCTATAAATAAGGCCCATGAGGCTCAGTTTTATTCATTCAAATTCAGAGACACAATAGAGTTTTAGGAGTTCTAAGGTTTTTAGGGTTTTGGCTTTCTGCGAAAGTTGATTGCTAGGATTGTAAAGGCTTTTGAATATAGTTTTATGCAAGTTATTTCTTTTCATTAAATGTCTGCGATTGCAATGAGGCATGAGTAGTCCACCCACTTCTGGGGCTGGGGTGAGCCCGACGGTGGCCATGTGAGGCGATGCAATAAAGGTCAGATCTTTTTGTGCGATTCATCTTCTATCCCTATGAGCATGATTCTTTTTGCGAGAGTTGAAGGTGATCCTTGTTTGTATTATTGAAGCGAAAGTGATCTTAATGCAACTTGGATTAATTATGTGAAAAAGGGTTAGTAACAATTAGGGTTTATGCGAAAGCCTCTATATGCCTATTTGTTAATGACGAAAGTTATTTGATGGAAAGCATGATCTTTTGTGCCTTTGTGTGTTACTTTGCATGGTTATCGTTGTGGTGTTGATACCCTGGCTTTGGAAGTCTTTTATTATATTGAATTTATTTCTGTCAAAAATCTGTGTTTTGGTTCGAAATTGGCATTTTAAAGTTTCTGTTTCCACTCGACATAGAGTAAGCTTTGTCGAGATCGAGTACAACCTTTGTCGATCTCGAGTAGGACTTGTCTAGGTCGAGTTGATTTTTCCGCTGTTGTTGTCGATTTCCAGTTTCTGTCTTCACTGCCTTTGTCGATCTCGAGGAGACTGTGGTCGAGATCGACGAGCCCTTTGCTTTGCTTTTATTTGCTGCTTTGCTTTGTCTTTTCTTGCTTTGCTTTGTTCTTTGCTTTTATTTATATTTTCTGCTTTTATTTCTGTTTCTTTCCTTGCTTTTGTGCTTCTGTCTTTCTACTATTCTGCCTGTGAGATCTGTTGCTACCTAAGAACTGCTGACGTGATTCCTCGTGGATTCGATCTTGACTATTCTCTTATTACAAAGGGAGGAAGTCTTGTATTTATTTTTTGAGACAGGGAAGTCAGTCTGAACTTTATTTTATATGTATTTCATACTTGACCATCCTCCTGCAACAACAAATTGGCGCCGTTGCCTGGGAAGCAATCAATCGCGCCTTAGGTACTCTGTTCTCACTTTTCTCTTTAGTAAATTTGCAGGTGTATGCGGCGTTCTGGTCAAACACCTGAGTTTGACGCCTTAGACGAACCGGAACGCCTCTTTCACATCAAAGCTAAACTACAAAGTGTCATGGCAGCTGCGGAGACACAGGAACAGCTGATCGCTAGTCTTACAAGGGAATTGGCCACTAAAGATGCTGCTATCGCCACTGAGAAAGCAGCTAGGGAACAAGCACAGGCTGAGCTTGCCCAATATCCAACCACGACAGAGGACTACATGCACCCAACTCTCGTCGTGCCTGAATCGGCGACGAAGCATTTTATTTATCTTTTACCCTTTTAGATATAATTTTAGATATAGATAGGAGATTCTATCCTTGATTAGCAAGGATTAGAAGGCTATAAATAAGGCCCATGAGGCTCAGTTTTATTCATTCAAATTCAGAGACACAATAGAGTTTTAGGAGTTCTAAGGTTTTTAGGGTTTTGGCTTTCTGCGAAAGTTGATTGCTAGGATTGTAAAGGCTTTTGAATATAGTTTTATGCAAGTTATTTCTTTTCATTAAATGTCTGCGATTGCAATGAGGCATGAGTAGTCCACCCACTTCTGGGGCTGGGGTGAGCCCGACGGTGGCCATGTGAGGCGATGCAATAAAGGTCAGATCTTTTTGTGCGATTCATCTTCTATCCCTATGAGCATGATTCTTTTTGCGAGAGTTGAAGGTGATCCTTGTTTGTATTATTGAAGCGAAAGTGATCTTAATGCAACTTGGATTAATTATGTGAAAAAGGGTTAGTAACAATTAGGGTTTATGCGAAAGCCTCTATATGCCTATTTGTTAATGACGAAAGTTATTTGATGGAAAGCATGATCTTTTGTGCCTTTGTGTGTTACTTTGCATGGTTATCGTTGTGGTGTTGATACCCTGGCTTTGGAAGTCTTTTATTATATTGAATTTATTTCTGTCAAAAATCTGTGTTTTGGTTCGAAATTGGCATTTTAAAGTTTCTGTTTCCACTCGACATAGAGTAAGCTTTGTCGAGATCGAGTACAACCTTTGTCGATCTCGAGTAGGACTTGTCTAGGTCGAGTTGATTTTTCCGCTGTTGTTGTCGATTTCCAGTTTCTGTCTTCACTGCCTTTGTCGATCTCGAGGAGACTGTGGTCGAGATCGACGAGCCCTTTGCTTTGCTTTTATTTGCTGCTTTGCTTTGTCTTTTCTTGCTTTGCTTTGTTCTTTGCTTTTATTTATATTTTCTGCTTTTATTTCTGTTTCTTTCCTTGCTTTTGTGCTTCTGTCTTTCTACTATTCTGCCTGTGAGATCTGTTGCTACCTAAGAACTGCTGACGTGATTCCTCGTGGATTCGATCTTGACTATTCTCTTATTACAAAGGGAGGAAGTCTTGTATTTATTTTTTGAGACAGGGAAGTCAGTCTGAACTTTATTTTATATGTATTTCATACTTGACCATCCTCCTGCAACAACAAATTGGCGCCGTTGCCTGGGAAGCAATCAATCGCGCCTTAGGTACTCTGTTCTCACTTTTCTCTTTAGTAAATTTGCAGGTGTATGCGGCGTTCTGGTCAAACACCTGAGTTTGACGCCTTAGACGAACCGGAACGCCTCTTTCACATCAAAGCTAAACTACAAAGTGTCATGGCAGCTGCGGAGACACAGGAACAGCTGATCGCTAGTCTTACAAGGGAATTGGCCACTAAAGATGCTGCTATCGCCACTGAGAAAGCAGCTAGGGAACAAGCACAGGCTGAGCTTGCCCAATATCCAACCACGACAGAGGACTACATGCACCCAACTCTCGTCGTGCCTGAATCGGCGACGAAGCATTTTATTTATCTTTTACCCTTTTAGTATATAATTTTAGATATAGATAGGAGATTCTATCCTTGATTAGCAAGGATTAGAAGGCTATAAATAAGGCCCATGAGGCTCAGTTTTATTCATTCAAATTCAGAGACACAATAGAGTTTTAGGAGTTCTAAGGTTTTTAGGGTTTTGGCTTTCTGCGAAAGTTGATTGCTAGGATTGTAAAGGCTTTTGAATATAGTTTTATGCAAGTTATTTCTTTTCATTAAATGTCTGCGATTGCAATGAGGCATGAGTAGTCCACCCACTTCTGGGGCTGGGGTGAGCCCGACGGTGGCCATGTGAGGCGATGCAATAAAGGTCAGATCTTTTTGTGCGATTCATCTTCTATCCCTATGAGCATGATTCTTTTTGCGAGAGTTGAAGGTGATCCTTGTTTGTATTATTGAAGCGAAAGTGATCTTAATGCAACTTGGATTAATTATGTGAAAAAGGGTTAGTAACAATTAGGGTTTATGCGAAAGCCTCTATATGCCTATTTGTTAATGACGAAAGTTATTTGATGGAAAGCATGATCTTTTGTGCCTTTGTGTGTTACTTTGCATGGTTATCGTTGTGGTGTTGATACCCTGGCTTTGGAAGTCTTTTATTATATTGAATTTATTTCTGTCAAAAATCTGTGTTTTGGTTCGAAATTGGCATTTTAAAGTTTCTGTTTCCACTCGACATAGAGTAAGCTTTGTCGAGATCGAGTACAACCTTTGTCGATCTCGAGTAGGACTTGTCTAGGTCGAGTTGATTTTTCCGCTGTTGTTGTCGATTTCCAGTTTCTGTCTTCACTGCCTTTGTCGATCTCGAGGAGACTGTGGTCGAGATCGACGAGCCCTTTGCTTTGCTTTTATTTGCTGCTTTGCTTTGTCTTTTCTTGCTTTGCTTTGTTCTTTGCTTTTATTTATATTTTCTGCTTTTATTTCTGTTTCTTTCCTTGCTTCTGTGCTTCTGTCTTTCTACTATTCTGCCTGTGAGATCTGTTGCTACCTAAGAACTGCTGACGTGATTCCTCGTGGATTCGATCTTGACTATTCTCTTATTACAAAGGGAGGAAGTCTTGTATTTATTTTTTGAGACAGGGAAGTCAGTCTGAACTTTATTTTATATGTATTTCATACTTGACCATCCTCCTGCAACAACAAATTGGCGCCGTTGCCTGGGAAGCAATCAATCGCGCCTTAGGTAGTCTGTTCTCACTTTTCTCTTTAGTAAATTTGCAGGTGTATGCGGCGTTCTGGTCAAACACCTGAGTTTGACGCCTTAGACGAACCGGAACGCCTCTTTCACATCAAAGCTAAACTACAAAGTGCCATGGCAGCTGCGGAGACACAGGAACAGCTGATCGCTAGTCTTACAAGGGAATTGGCCACTAAAGATGCTGCTATCGCCACTGAGAAAGCAGCTAGGGAACAAGCACAGGCTGAGCTTGCCCAATATCCAACCACGACAGAGGACTACATGCACCCAACTCTCGTCGTGCCTGAATCGGCGATTCTAATCCCTGATAACTCTTTTCTGACATGTGCCGTACTCTTGCTGAAGGTACAATCCTGGAATATGTCAAGATGAAATCTTTCCGCTGGTCTCTCGCTGGGCCTGCACTGAAATGGCTGGAAGGGCTTAAAGCAAGATCACTCACAACCTGGGCCCAAGTAGAGCAAGAGTTTCCGAACAAATTCTTCCCACCCGCCAAAACAGCACATCTCCGCCAAAGAATCACCGCCTTCAAACAGAAGCAAGGGGAACCGCTGGCAAAGGCATGGGAGCGCTACAAGGAAATTCTGCGATCTTTCCCTACTCATGGACAGCCACCCTACGTCATTCAGGAGATCTTCTTCAACTCTCTTGATCAAGTCACTAAGGACAGAATCAACCATTATACTCGCTATGAGTATCTGACAATGCCGCCGAGTGACGCATGGGGTGTGCTAGAGAAGCTCACTAACTACGACAACAAGTATGGGTCTACTGCAACCTATGAAGAGAACCCATACGCCAGGCCAGCACCATCCATGCCCCTCTATGAGCCACCTAAGGAGATTGATTCTGATGTTAGGGAGCAGTACTACAGAGACCAGAATAAGAAGCTCATCAAGCAAGTAAAGTATATCTCTGTCAACCAGCCTTGTATTGAATGCGGATCGCAAAGGCACACCACTCCTGAGTGCCCACACACAGAACAAGTCAAGCTGGCAGAGCACCATGAGGATGCAGCTTATGCAGGGGGTCTCAATCGCTACATGGGGGACCAAAGGTTTCAGCAACCACAATGGAACCAAGGTGTCCCTAGGAACCCCCCGCCCTACAGAGCTCCAGGACATCCGGAAAGGGACCAGAAAAAGGATGATATACAGACAGTCCTGGAGGAAATACGGAGAAACCACTCAGAAACTAGGCAATCTTTCAACTCCGTCTATACTCAGATGCAAGGTGTCAACTCTAGGCTTGGGGAAATTGATATCTGGCTGAAATCAGTTGATACACAGATTGGTCAGCTAGCAGCAGGAATCCCCAGACAGTCAGGTTCGCTCCCTGGATCTTCAGAACCAAATCCTAAGGGAAAGACTGGACATATCGCTGCTGTAAAACTCAGAAGCGGCCATCAACTGCAAGAGCCAGAGGTCGGAAAGCAGCAGAACAACGAGGAACAACAACTCGATGTCGATAAACCTGTAGTCGATCTCGACGAAGGCCTCGTCGATCTCGAGGAGAACCTGCAAAAATCTTCGTCTGCACCGCACAACAACTCGACTACGCCCAATCTGGTCGATGTCGACAAGACTCTAGTCGATGTCGAGGAGCCCCTGGTCGACATAGAGCAGCCTGCAGCACCTCCGACGTCTGTTCTTGCTCCGAATCAGAAAAAGAAGCTGCCTTTCCCCACAAAATATCTAAAGGACCCAGCAGAAAACAAATTTCAGCGCTTCATCAAGATGGTTCAGAAACTCAACGTCACCATCCCCTTCACAGAAGCTCTCAATGAAATGCCATCTTATGTCAAGTTCCTAAAGGAGATTCTGAGCAAAAAGCGGTCAATGGCTGAAATCACAGAGGAGTGCAACCATTTGGACATATTGGAGAAGAGGCCGGATCCAGGTAAGTTTGCTATAACTATTGGATTTGGTCCATACAAAATTAATGCCTTATGTGATCTTGGAGCTAGTGTGAGTATAATGCCTTTAACGATTTGGTCCAAGATTAAGATAGGTGCCCTAGAGCCTGTGGATGCTAGACTTTACATGGCCAACAGCACGGTAGTCATTCCAACAGGCATGGTGGATAATGTGCTAGTACAAGTAGGTAAATTCTTTGTCCCTGCTGATTTTCTAGTTGTTGATATGCAAGAAAATCCTGCTTGTCCAATTATCTTAGGAAGACCATTCTTGGCGACAGTGGATGCCAACATAAGAGTAAGGAAAGGAGTGCTCACCTTCAACATCAGCGATGAGGTAATTGAGTATTCCTTTAATAAAACTGAAAAGCATACAAGTCCAATGGAAGAGGTTAAATCTATCTCAGCTGGCTACATCACTTGTGGGGAACCCAAAGTCAGAAATATGACCCCTGAGGAGATGGAAAAGAGGGACATGGAGGCTCAGGTGGAGGACATCATGGCAATCCTTAAGGAGAACACAGAGAATCCAATCGACACAGACCAAGGTAAGTCGTTGTGGATTAATTATTTTTCGGATGCCTTGACAGGAGCTAAGTATGGGGTCAAGATCGACCGGACCCTAGTCGATCTGGACCAAACCAAGGAGCCTCCACCAGCACCAGCATCATCGAGCAGCGAACCAGACAAACCAGGCTCGTCGATCTCGACCACCCTTATCGAGGTCGACCACCCCTCGGCAGACTTGACTTCGCCTTCCTCGACGCTGACTCCACCAGACGGCCACAGCTCGTCGATCTCGACCACCCTTGTCGATGTCGACCACCACTCAGGGAGCCCAGACCCTGCCTCCTCGACGCTGAGACCACTAGAGCCAGGACCGTCTTCGATCTCGACCACCCTTGTCGAGGTCGACCACCACTCGACTCCACCAGATTCTTCCTCCTCGACGCTGCAGCCACCAGGAGCAGAAGCCTACTCGAGGTCGAGTAGGCTACTCGAGGTCGACAAGACCTGTCCTTCGTCGACTTCTGCATCTGCGAGCCGACCACCACCAGAACCAGCATCCTCGTCGAGATCGACTAGTCCTAGTCGAGATCGACCAAACACAGTAGTCCCCGATTCCGTCTCTGCGAAGGTAAGCCAAGTTATGGATCTTTCTTCTCCTATTTCCATTAAAGATCTATCTATACATGGGAGAGGTTTGCCTTGGTATATTCGCTTATGTAGGATATCCAATGATGAGCCTAAGGAATATGAAGTTGGAGACAAGCTCTATGTCTCTAAATCAAAGGATCATTGGTTCCCTAACAAATTCAACAAGAAGCGGATGGGACCTTTCGTGGTGAACAAGATCCATTCTGGAGGATTGCAGCTGAGGGACAAGAATGGAGTATTATTTGAGGCCCAAGCTACATGGGCCCTGCAAATTCCACCTTGAGCTAAATGGAAAAGTCGGCCTAGCGACTATAAAATCTAGAGCATGTACATAGACTTTTTAGGACTTTTGAGACTTTGTTTTGCTTTTGGTTTCGAACATTTTTTTTTTTTTTTTCTTTTGTGGGTATATGTCTTCTACACTTTTCAGGTCCATGGATAGAACCAAGCTACATTCATACTCGGCCCAAGAGGTGCTTCCATTCGACATTTTGAGGCCCTGCGCACCTATCCTGTGAGTTTCTTTCTTTACCCTTGTTTTTATACAGTGAGGACACTGTAATGTTTAAGTATGGGGTGGGGGAAGGGCTTACATTATGCATATTTGGTTTCATTTGACATTATTTGTGCATATTTCGAATTTATTTCTTTGAATTGCTACATGGCTATTTTGGAATGCATTATTGATTTATGTGCTTATATGCATCTTTTCCAAAGTTTGAAAAAATGACCCCCGTTTGAAATTTTTGATAAATGTCATGGAAGCTTTATTGAACTCGACGATGCAAAATTTGATTCATTAGAGATATAGCATGAAATTGCCTAGTAAAGGGAAGTCACAATGAAATGCATATTTTGATGAAAACCATGAAAGGAGGTAAAATTTGAAATTGCTTTTGACATGTTGCATGATAAGATGATGGAGGACTTTATATTTCCATATAATATGCTCACATTGTTAATTCCTAGCCTTACCTATGCTTATGCATTACACAAAAGCCATAATATGACTTATTTCAATTATTGCTCCACATGATCTAAATATTTGCCATTCTTTACCTTATCCGGGGATTATGTTGAGAATGATGTTACATTATGGAGATTGTTATATGGTTGTTGTGTTTATCATTATTGGAGTTTGGTTGGAAATTATTTGAAATATATGGAAAATTTAATGAGTGAAAGAAAATCCAATCACCTCAGGAGATAAAGGTAGATTGACCCTGCTCTCTAAGATAATAGTTTGGAGAGATGGGACACATTGTGATGAGTCCAAAGCACTAAGTATCTGGGGCCACTCATGACACCCATGTTTGCGACTCGCGAGAAGGCAGTGCTGAGGTCAGAGAGGTAAAAACATTATTATTGAGAAAAGCAATATGAAAGGTGATGAATCTTATGAAGAAGGAATGTGTTATGAAAGTTTGGAAATACTCCATTTCCCCGGATCATTAAGCACCACATTGCAAAAAAGAAAATTGCCCACCTTTAGCCTTTTACCAATTATACTCCTTATTTGAGCTTAAATTAAAGTCTTCTTGATTATCAATGCTTTGTCACGAATGAATTATGTTTTGCATAACCCTCCTTTTATGAGTAGATGTTGCTTTTACATATTTGCACATGCATGGATCTGTGACATAAGTACCTTTTCGAGGATGGTAATTGATTGCAGGGACATATAAGAATGAATCTAATATGTTGAGAGTTTGAATTCTTCCCCTGAATGACAATTAAAAGTATTGCTTGAGGACAAGCAAGCTTAAGTATGGGGTGTTTGTTGTGAGCTGAATCTGCCATGTTTTACTGTAACTTTAATATCGATTTTTGCATGCATTTCACTCATTTGGGCTAAGATAGTACAGAAGTCCAAGGTCAAAGGAGAATTCGAGGCATTTTACTGTAACTTTAATATCGATTTCTGTTTAAATCGCAGAATTCGAGACATTTTACAGCAATTCTAAGGAAGGTCGGAAAAGCTCGGAAATCCACTACAGAAGTCCAAGGTCAAAGGAGTAGCGGAACCAGTCGAATCGAGCCGAGAACCCAGGCTACTCGATCTCGAGTAGCCCTTACTCGATCTCGACGAGCGTAGCCGAGCAGCCTTGGTCGACCGAGCATTGTCGAAGAGCCAAACCAACCCGACTTCCGGACCCAACTCGATCTCGACAAGACCTTGGTCGAGATCGACGAAGCCCAAACACCACACCCGGAGTCGAGGAGAGAAGCTGACCGAGAAGCCGAGGACGAGAAGCCGAGCACTGTTGTGAGCTGAATCTGACATGTTTTACAGTAACTTTTATATCGATTTATGTGCAAATTTTATGAGTAGATGTTGCTTTTATATATTTGCACATGCATGAATCTGTGACACTAGTACCTTTTCAAGGATGGTAATTGATTGCAGGGTTATATGAGAATGAATCTGATATGTTGAGAGTTTGAATTCTTCCCCTGAATGACAAATAAAAGTATTGCTTGAGGACAAGCAAGCTTAAGTATGGGGTGTTTGTTGTGAGCTGAATCTGCCATGTTTTACAGTAACTTTTATATCGATTTCTGTACACATTTTATACATTTGGGCTAAATTAGTACAGAATCTATGTAGTTTATGCTTATTTGTCAAATTATGGAATCTACACCAGTTTCTGTTTAAATCGCAGAAATCGAGGCGTTTACAGCAATTCTACAGAAGGTCGGAAAAAGCTCGGAAAAACACTACAGAAGTCGAAGGTCAAAGCAGCAGAACAAGTCTAAGAGACGAGGCTACTCGATCTCGAGTAGGACCTACTCGACATAGACCACCATGTCCGAGCACCAGCTTGGTCGACCAGGCCTGATCGAGAGCCAGACAACCCGATCTCCGGACCCTACTCGACCTCGACAAACCCTCGTCGATGTCGACGAAGCCCAGACGCCCACGTCCGGAGTCGACGAGGAGAAGCTGTCCGAGGACGAAGCCAAGGACGACCCGGAGACTCGCTGCAGCGGAAGTGACCACTCGCTGCCGCGGACCAAGCCACTCGATGCCAGCGGAAGAGCCAGCTCGCGGAAGCGGAAGCAGACAACCAACTCGACCTCGAGGAGCACTTGTCGAGGTCGACGAAAACCTTGAGCCATGTCCGAGCCAGTCTACTAGACCTACCCGAGAAGACCTAGTCGATAGAGCCACTCAACTCGAGATCGACGAAGCCAAGTCGACATCGACGAGCACCAGTGAGCCAACTCCGAGCCACATCGAGCAGAGTCAAGCCAAGTCGAGCCATCTTACTCGAGGTCGACGAGGCCAACTCGAGGTCGACTAGACTGCGTTCCAGAATCTTCTCGACGAGCCCTGTCCGAGTAGAATTGGCTTTGCTTGAGCGCGAAGGCGGAAGATTCTATCCGATTTGATCAAATTCTATCTATGGAAGGCGATCTATCAACATGAAGACATACTACCCTATTTAGAATTATCTTTTTCCTAGTTGATTTAATTCCATTATGTCATTTATTTATCTTTTAAGCCTTTTAGATATAGATAGATATCTTCTTTCCTAGATTAGCTAGGGAATGAAGCCTATAAATAAAGCCCATGGGGCTCAGTTTTAATCATCCAATTTCGAAGAGAAGTAGTTAGTTCCATTCAGAGATACAGTTTAGGAGTTCTAAGGTTTTTAGGGTTTTGGCTTTCTGCGAAAGTTGATTGCCAGGATTGTAAAGGCTTTGAATTTAGTTTATGCAATTCAGTTTCTTTCATCAATCAATGTCTTTTATTGCAATGAGGCGTGAGTAGTCCACCCACTTCTGGGGCTGGGGTGAGCCCGACGGTGGCCATGTGAGGCGATGCGATAAAGGTCAGATCTTTTTGTGCGATTCATCTTCTATCCCTATGAGCATGATTCTTTTGCGAGAGTTGAAGGTGATCCTTGTTTGTGTTATTGAAGCGAAAGTGATCTTAATACAACTTGGATTAATTATGTAAAAAAGGGTTAGTAACAATTAGGGTTTATGCGAGAGCCTCTATTTGCCTATTTGTTAATGACGAAAGTTATTTGATGGAAAGCATGATCTCTTATGCCTTTATGTGTTGTTTTGCATGGTTATCGTTGTGGTGTTGAAACCCTGGCCTTGGAGGTCTTTTTATATATTGAAGTTAATTTCTGTCAAATTTCTGAATTCTGTCAAAAATCTGCAATTTTTGTGTTTACTGTTCTTGTCGACATAGACCAGCCTTTGTCGATTTCGAGTACACCTTTGTTGAGGTCGAGGAGAGTTAGTTTAGGTCGAGTTGATTTCTTTCTGTTTTTGTCGATTTCAAGTTTCTGTCTTTGCCCTTTTCTTGTCGATCTCGAGTTGGTCCTGTCGAGATCGAGTTGCCTGATCTTCATCGAGTTGTTTGCATTTGTCTTTTATTTTCTGTTTTCATTACTCTCTTGTCGAGATAGAGGACAGCTACTCGAGGTCGAGTAGCTTCTGCGTCCTTGCTTTGTTTTGCTTCTATTTTCTGTCTTTAGTTTATTCTTTGCTTTTGTTTTTATTGCCCTTGCCGGGTTATTTGTTTCTCTCTTTCTGCTTTTCTGTTTCTGTCTGTTCTGCTCTGCTTCTGTGAGAATTTACAGCTATCTAAGAACTGCTGACGTGCTTCCTCGTGGATTCGATCCTGACTTTCTCTTACTACAACGGGAGGAAGTCTTGTATTTATTTGCTGAGACAGGGAAGTCAGTCTGATCTATATTTCAGATTTATTTCAATACTCGATTACCTCCTGCAACAACAAATTGGCGCCGTTGCCGGGGAAGCAATCAATCGCGCCTTAGGTAGTCAGTTCTCACTGTCTCTTTGAGTTAGATTGCAGATGTATGCGTCGTTCTGGTCAAACACCTGAGTTTGACAGCTTAGACGAACCGGAGCGCTACCTACACATCCACTCCAAACTCAAAAGGATCATGGCGGCCGCTGAAACACAGGAACAGCTGATCGCTAGGCTTACAAGGGAACTAGCCGAAAGGGATGCTGCTATCAACGCTAAAGATGCTACTATCGCCGCTGTGAGAGCAGCAAGGGAACAAGGACAGGCTGAGCTTGCCCAGTATCCAACCACGGCAGAGGACTACATGCACCCAACTCTCGTCGTGCCTGAATCGGCGATTCTAATCCCTGAAAACTCTTTTGAAATTCGCACTCAGTTTCTTATAGAGCTTAAAAATAATGCCTTTTACGGCAGATTTAATGAGTGTCCTCTTGAACATATTACTAACTTTCATGATATGTGCCGTACTCTTGCAGAAGGTACAACTCTGGAATATGTCAAGATGAAAGCTTTCCGTTGGTCGCTCGCTGGACCTGCACTGAAATGGCTGGAAGGGCTGAAAGCAAAATCACTCACAACCTGGGCCCAAGTAGAGCAAGAGTTTCTGAATAAATTCTTCCCACCTGCCAAAACAGCACATCTCCGCCAGAAAATCACCGCCTTTAAACAGCGGAAAGGGGAACCGCTTGCAAGGGCATGGGAGCGCTACAAGGAACTACTACGATCTTGCCCTACTCATGGACAACCACCCTACATTATTCAGGAGCTCTTCTTCAACTCTCTTGATCAAGTCACTAACGACAGAATCAACAATTATACTCGCTACGAGTATCTGACAATGCCACCAAGTGACGCATGGGGAGTACTGGAGAAGCTCACTACCTACGACAACAAGTATGGGTCTACTGCAACTTATGAAGAGAACCCATACGCCAGGCCAGCACCATCCATGCCCCTCTATGAGCCATCAAAGGAGATTGATCCAGATGTCAGGGAGCAATACTACAGAGATCAGAACAGGAAGCTCATCAAGCAAGTAAAGTATCTCTCTGTCAACCAGTCTTGCATAGAATGCGGATCGCAAAGGCACACCACTCCTGAGTGTCCACACACAGAGTAAGTCAGGCTGGCAGAGCACCATGAGGATGCAGCTTACGCAGGGGGTCCCAATCGCTACATAGGGGACGAAAGGTTTCAGCAACCACAATGGAACCAAGGAGTCCCTAGGAATCCCCCGCCCTACAGAGCTCTAGGACATCCAGAAAGGGACCAGAAAAAGGATGATATACAGATGGTCCTGGAGGAAATACGGAGAAACCACACAGAAACTAGGCAGTCCTTCAACTCCGTCTATACTCAGATGCAAGGTGTCAACTCTAGGCTTGGGGAAATGGATATATGGCGGAAAACAGTTGATACACAGATTGGTCAGCTAGCCGCAGGAATCCCCAGACAGTCAGGCGCACTCCCTGTATCTTCAGAACCAAATCCTAAGGGAAAGACTGGACACATTGCCGCTGTGAAACTCAGAAGCGGCCATCAACTGCAAGAGCCAGAGGTTGGGAAACAGCAGAATGATGAGGAACAGCAAGTCGATCTCGACAAAACAGTAGTCGATCTCGACAAACATCTGGTCGACCTCGACAAGACCCTAGTCGACCTCGAGGAGAAAATTCCAGAATCTTCGTCAGCACCACACAGCAACTCGACTGGGCCCAATCTGGTCGATGTCGACAAAGGTCTCGTCGATGTCAAGGAGCCCTTGGTCGAGAAATCTGCAGCAACTCCGACGTCTGTTCTGGCTCCGAATCAGAAAAAGAAGTTGCCTTTCCCCACAAAATCTCTAAAGGACCCAGCGGAGAAAAAGTTTCAGCGCTTCATCAAGATGCTTCAGAAGCTTAACGTCACCATACCCTTCACAGAAGCTCTCAATGAAATGCCGTCCTATGTCAAGTTCCTAAAGGAGATTCTGAGCAAAAAGCGATCGATGGCGGAAATCACGGAGGAGTGCAGCCATCAGGACATATTGGAGAAGAGGCCGGATCCAGGTAAGTTTGCTATAACTATTGGATTTGGTCCATACAAAATTAATGCCCTATGTGATCTTGGAGCTAGTGTTAGTATTATGCCTTTAACAATTTGGTCCAAGATTAAGATAGGTGCCCTGGAGCCTGTGGATGCTAGACTATACATGGCCAACAACACGGTGGTCATTCCAACAGGCATGGTGGAAAATGTCCCGGTACAAGTAGGTAAATTCTTCGTCCCTGCTGATTTCTTAATTGTTGATATGCAAGAAGATCCTGCTTGTCCAATTATTCTAGGTAGACCATTCTTGGCGATTGTGGATGCCAACATAAGTGTACGGAAAGGAGTGCTCACCTTCAACATCAGTGATGAGGTCATTGAGTATTCCTTTAACAAAACTGAAAGGCATACGGGTCCAATGGAAGAGGTCAAATCTATCTCAGCTGGCTACATCACCTGCGGGGAACCCAAGGTCAGAAATATGACCCCTAAGGAGATAGAAAAGAGGGACATGGAGGCCCAGGTGGAGGAGATCATGGCAATCCTTAAGGAGGACACAGAGAATCCAATCGACACAGATCGAGGTAAGTCGTTGTGGATTCATTATTTTCGGATGCCTTGACAGGAGCTAAGTATGGGGTCAAGATCGACCAGGGCTCCTCGACATCGAGTAGAACCCTAGTCGATCTCGACCAGACCAAGGAGACTCCACCAGCACCAACGTCGTCGAGCAGCCAGACGGAAGCAGAACCTTCCTCGACATCGACCACGCGACTCGAGGTCGACCAGTCCGCGGCCAACTCGACTTCTGCCTCTTCGACACTGATTCAACCAGGCGATCCAGTCTCCTCGACCTCGACTAGACTCGTCGACCTCGACCACCGATCGGGGAGTCCAGATCTTGCTTCCTCGACGCTGAGAACACCAGGACCAAAGCCCTACTCGAGGTCGAGTACAGTACTCGAAGTCGACCACCGCCTGACTTCATCAGAGCCACCCTCCTCGATGAGCCACCCACCAGGAGCAGAGTTCTTGTCGAGGTCGACCAAACTCCTCGAGGTCGACAAGCCCCCTTCCTCGACTTCTGCCTCTTTGACCAGACATCCACCAGAGCCAGCAGCCTCGTCGATCTCGAGGAGCCCTAGTCGAGATCGACCAAACACCGTGGTGCCCGATTCCGTTTCCGCGAAGGTGAGCCAAGGTATGGATCTTTCTTCTCCTATTTCCATTAAAGATTTATCTATACATGGGAGAGGTCTGCCTTGGTATGTGCGATTGTGCAGGATTTCCAATGACGAGGCTAAGGAGTATGAAGTTGGAGATAAGCTCTATGTCTCTAAATCAAAAGATCATTGGTTTCCCAACAAATTCAACAAGAAGCGGATGGGACCTTTCGTGGTGAACAAGATCCATTCTGGAGGACTACAGCTGATGGACAAGAATGGAGTCTTATTTGAGGCCCAAGCTACATGGGCCCTGCAGATGCCACCTTGAGCATAAATGGAAAGTCGGCCTAGCGACTATAAAATCTAGAGCATGTACATAGACTTTTTAGGACATTTGAGACTTTGTTGTTTTGGTTTTTGAACACTTTTAGTTTTGCTATTATGGGTATATGTCTTCTACTTTTCAGGTAAATGGATAGAACCAAGCTACATTAATACTCGGACTAGGAGGTGCTCCATTTGAAATTTTGCGGCTCTGCACACATGTCTTGTGAGTTTCTTTCTTTACCCTTTACCTTGTTTTTTATACAGTGAGGACACTGTAATGTTTAAGTATGGGGTGGGGGAAGGGCTTACTTTATGCATATTTGACATTATTTGTGCATTACTTGTGCATTATTGCTTAGAATTGCTACATGGCTATTTTGGAATGCATTATTGAATTATTGACTTATATGCATGTTTTCCAAAAATTTGAAAAAAATAGCCCCCATTGAAAATTTTGAAATAATGTCATGGAAGCTTATATTGAACTCGACGATGCAAAATTGGATTCATTAGAGATATATCATGAAATTGCCTAGTAAAGGGAAGTCACAATGAAGTGCATTATTTCTTGAAAACCATGAAATGAGGTAAAATTTGAAGTTGCTTTTGACATATTGCATGATAAGATGATGGAGGACTTTATATTTCCATATAATGCTCATATGTTTATATCCTAGCCATACCTATGCTTATGCATCACAAAAGCCATAATATGCCTTATTTCAAATATTGCTCCACATGATCTAAATATTGCCATTCTTTACCTTATCCGGGGATTATGTTGAGAATGATGTTACATTATGGAGATGTTATATGGTTGTTGTGATTTTTATCATTATTGGAGTTTGGCAAGGAAAGTGTTTGAAAAATATGGAAAATTTAATGAGTGAAAGAAAATCCAATCACCTCAGGAGATAAAGGTAGATTGACCCTGCTCTCTAAGATAATAGTTTGGAGAGATGGGACACATTGTGAGGAGTCCGACGCACTAAGTATCCGGGGCCATTCATGACACCCATGTTTGCGACTCGCGAGAAGGCAGTGCTGAGGTCAGAGAGGTAAAAGTATTATTATTGAGAAAAGCAATATGAAAGGTGATGAATCAAATGAAGAAAGAATGTGGTATGAAACTCAAAATTCGAAAGTGATCCATTTCCCCGGATCAAAAGCACCACATTGCCAAAAATTGCCCACCTTTAGCCTTTTACCAATCGACTCCTTCATGAGCATAAATTAAAGTCTTCTTGATTATCAATGCTTTGTCACATAAAAATTGTTTATGCATAACCCTCCTTTTATGAGTAGATGTTGCTTTTATATATTTGCACATGCATGAATCTGTGACACTAGTACCTTTTCAAGGATGGTAATTGATTGCAGGGTTATATGAGAATGAATCTGATATGTTGAGAGTTTGAATTCTTCCCCTGAATGACAAATAAAAGTATTGCTTGAGGACAAGCAAGCTTAAGTATGGGGTGTTTGTTGTGAGCTGAATCTGCCATGTTTTACAGTAACTTTTATATCGATTTCTGTACACATTTTATACATTTGGGCTAAATTAGTACAGAATCTATGTAGTTTATGCTTATTTGTCAAATTATGGAATCTACACCAGTTTCTGTTTAAATCGCAGAAATCGAGGCGTTTACAGCAATTCTACAGAAGGTCGGAAAAACACTACAGAAGTCCAAGGTCAAAGCAGCAGAACAAGTCTAAGAGACGAGGCTACTCGATCTCGAGTAGGACCTACTCGACATAGACCACCATGTCCGAGCACCAGCTTGGTCGACCAGGCCTGATCGAGAGCCAGACAACCCGAGCTCCGGACCCTACTCGACCTCGACAAACCCTCGTCGAGGTCGACGAAGCCCAGACGCCCACGTCCGGAGTCGACGAGGAGAAGCTGTCCGAGGACGAAGCCAAGGACGACCCGGAGACTCGCTGCAGCGGAAGTGACCACTCGCTGCCGCGGACCAAGCCACTCGCTGCCAGCGGAAAAGCCAGCTCGCGGAAGCGGAAGCAGACAACCAACTCGACCTCTAGGAGCACTTGTCGAGGTCGACGAAAACCTTGAGCCATGTCCGAGCCAGTCTACCAGACCTACCCGAGAAGCCCTAGTCGATAGAGCCACTCAACTCGAGATCGACGAAGCCAACTCGACATCGACGAGCACTAGTGAGCCAACTCCGAGACACATCGAGCAGAGTCAAGCCAAGCCGAGCCATCTTACTCGAGGTCGACGAGGCCAACTCGAGGTCGACTAGACTGCGTTCCAGAATCTTCTCGACGAGCCTTGTCCGAGTAGAATTGGCTTTGCTTGGGCGCGAAGGCGGAAGATTCTATCCGATTTGATCAAATTCTATCTATGGAAGGCGATCTATCAACATGAAGACATACTACCCTATTTAGAATTATCTTTTTCCTAGTTGATTTAATTCCATTATGTCATTTATTTATCTTTTAAGCCTTTTAGATATAGATAGATATCTTCTTTCCTAGATTAGCTAGGGAATGAAGCCTATAAATAAAGCCCATGGGGCTCAGTTTTAATCATCCAATTTCGAAGAGAAGTAGTTAGTTCCATTCAGAGATACAGTTTAGGAGTTCTAAGGTTTTTAGGGTTTTGGCTTTCTGCGAAAGTTGATTGCCAGGATTGTAAAGGCTTTGAATTTAGTTTATGCAATTCAGTTTCTTTCATCAATCAATGTCTTTTATTGCAATGAGGCGTGAGTAGTCCACCCACTTCTGGGGCTGGGGTGAGCCCAACGGTGGCCATGTGAGGCGATGCGATAAAGGTCAGATCTTTTTGTGCGATTCATCTTCTATCCCTATGAGCATGATTCTTTTGCGAGAGTTGAAGGTGATCCTTGTTTGTGTTATTGAAGCGAAAGTGATCTTAATACAACTTGGATTAATTATGTAAAAAAGGGTTAGTAACAATTAGGGTTTATGCGAGAGCCTCTATTTGCCTATTTGTTAATGACGAAAGTTATTTGATGGAAAGCATGATCTCTTATGCCTTTATGTGTTGTTTTGCATGGTTATCGTTGTGGTGTTGAAACCCTGGCCTTGGAGGTCTTTTTATATATTGAAGTTAATTTCTGTCAAATTTCTGAATTCTGTCAAAAATATGCAATTTTTGTGTTTACTGTTCTTGTCGACATAGACCAGCCTTTGTCGATTTCGAGTACACCTTTGTCGAGGTCGAGGAGAGTTAGTTTAGGTCGAGTTGATTTCTTTCTGTTTTTGTCGATTTCAAGTTTCTGTCTTTTCCCTTTTCTTGTCGATCTCGAGTTGGTCCTGTCGAGATCGAGTTGCCTGATCTTCATCGAGTTGTTTGCATTTGTCTTTTATTTTCTGTTTTCGTTACTCTCTTGTCGAGATAGAGGACAGCTACTCGAGGTCGAGTAGCTTCTGCGTCCTTGCTTTGTTTTGCTTCTGTTTTGCTTCTATTTTCTGTCTTTAGTTTATTCTTTGCTTTTGTTTTTATTGCCCTTGCCGGGTTATTTGTTTCTCTCTTTCTGCTTTTCTGTTTCTGTCTGTTCTGCTCTGCTTCTGTGAGAATTTACAGCTATCTAAGAACTGCTGACGTGCTTCCTCGTGGATTCGATCCTGACTTTCTCTTACTACAACGGGAGGAAGTCTTGTATTTATTTGCTTAGACAGGGAAGTCAGTCTGATCTATATTTCATATTTATTTCAATACTCGATTACCTCCTGCAACAACAAGCACAGCTCTACTCGATCTCGACGAACCCTTGTCGAGATCGACAAGCGCCACCACTCCAGTCCGAGTCCGTGCCGAGGAGAAAGCTGCTTGACCAGAGAAGGCCACACTCTACTCGATCTCGACAAACCCTAGTCGAGATCGGCGAAGGCCAGAGTCCAGATCCAGGCTTGTCGAGCACACCTACCCGAAAAGACCTAGTCGACGGATCAATCCTACTCGAGGTCGACTAGGGCTACTCGAGGTCGACGAGCGCCAGGAACCCATATCCGAGCCTGTCGAGCAGATCTAGCCGAGAAGTCCAGTCGACGACCAATCCTTGTCGAGGTCGACGAGCCCTTGTCGATGTCGAGTAGACCCGATTCCAGAAACGTGTCGTCGAGAGCTGTCCTAGTCGAGCTGGGATTCCTTGGGGCCGAAGGAGGAAGATTCTATCCGAATTCTATCAAGTCTATCCATGGGAGACAAGATCTATCAACACATGAAGACCTACCTAAATTAGATTTATCTTTTCCTTTTAGATTTATTTCCATTAAGCATTTTATTTATCTTTTATCCTTTTAGATATAATTTTAGATATAGATAGGAGATTCTATCCTTGATTAGCAAGGATTAGAAGGCTATAAATAAGGCCCATGGGGCTCAGTTTTATTCATTCAAATTCATAGACACAATAGAGGTTTAGGAGTTCTAAGGTTTTTAGGGTTTTGGCTTTCTGCGAAAGTTGATTGCCAGGATTGTAAAGGCTTTTGAATATAGTTTTATGCAAGTTATTTCTTTTCATTCAATGTCTGCGATTGCAATGAGGCGTGAGTAGTCCACCCACTTCTGGGGCTGGGGTGAGCCCGACGGTGGCCATGTGAGGCGATGCAATAAAGGTCAGATCTTTTTGTGCGATTCATCTTCTATCCCTATGAGCATGATTCTTTTGCGAGAGTTGAAGATGATCCTTGTTTGTATTATTGAAGCGAAAGTGATCTTAATGCAACTTGGATTAATTATGTGAAAAAGGGTTAGTAACAATTAGGGTTTATGCGAAAGCCTCTATATGCCTATTTGTTAATGACGAAAGTTATTTGATGGAAAGCATGATCTTTTGTGCCTTTGTGTGTTACTTTGCATGGTTATCGTTGTGGTGTTGATACCCTGGCTTTGGAAGTCTTTTATTATATTGAATTTATTTCTGTCAAAAATCTGAGTTTTGGTTCGAAATTGGCATTTTAAAGTTTCTGTTTTCACTCGACATAGAGTAAGCTTTGTCGAGATCGAGTACAACCTTTGTCGATCTCGAGTAGGACTTGTCTAGGTCGAGTTGATTTTTCCGCTGTTGTTGTCGATTTCCAGTTTCTGTCTTCACTGCCTTTGTCGATCTCGAGGAGACTGTGGTCGAGATCGACGAGCCCTTTGCTTTGCTTTTATTTGCTGCTTTGCTTTGTCTTTTCTTGCTTTGCTTTGTTCTTTGCTTTTATTTGTTATTTTCTGCTTTTATTTCTGTTTCTTTCCTTGCTTCTGTGCTTCTGTCTTTCTGCTATTCTGCATGTGAGATCTGTTGCTACCTAAGAACTGCTGACGTGCTTCCTCGTGGATTCGATCCTGACTATTCTCTTACTACAACGGGAGGAAGTCTTGTATTTATTTGCTGAGACAGGGAAGTTAGTCTGAACTTTATTTTATATTTATTTCATACTTGACCATCCTCCTGCAAAAACAGGACGTAGGCCAAGTTCGCGCCGAACCTCGTTAACAATTCGTTGCGTCCTTTACTTATTGCTTTATCATATTTCCGCACTTGTTCGAATTGTATAACTTATTTGTGATTCAGGTTTTCCATAGAAAAGATTAAGTCTAATCTCAAAGGGTTTTGCACGAGCTTCAAAAGTCTTGAGAATCTGCGAAAAACCGGCATACTCTATTCAACCCCCCTTCTAGAGTATCTATATATTACATTGTTTTACATTATCGAACCTTCAGTATCGATTTCATCAATACCGATCACGTTGGAGGATCGATCTCGGACTACGCCTGTGTTGCGCCAAGAATGGATGTGACCTAATTAATTAACAAGTTGTTAATTAATTGCTTCAATTGTCGATCACTAGTAAGCACGATAGTGGTTCATGATCGAGTCAACTATTGCGGCTGACCTACAAACTAGCAATCGAAATTACGTGGTTGACTTTACGAAAGTGGATTTCAATGTGAATAATTTTCGATCGGAAGATATATAGAACGAAAGGTAGGTAGGGTTTGGATTGATAATCGAGAACCCTTTAATCCATAAAGGGGTTTCTCAATTCTATTCAATCTAATTAATTCAAAAGGAAATACAATGTTTAAATAGGTAAATAACTAGGGTTTGGTTGGCTTCCTTAGAGGCTAAGGATTGCTTTACCAAACTATATCCTAACTAAATAAAACTTAATCTAAAATCCTAATATAGAAAATAATAAAATATGATAATTAAGAAAGCCTAAAGGATAGACTCTCCTAACCGTCTTATTTGACCTAACTAAGAAATACTAAAATAAGCAATTCTATAATTAGACTCCAACTAACATAGGAGTTACTAAAAATAGAATATATATTAAAAATAAGAAATATAAATAATAAAATAATTAATGACGTTTCTGCAACGACTCCCAAGGTGGAGCCTTCTTCTTTCGCTTGAGGATGACATCAGAAGCTGGTACGGTGTAGTGCCCAAGGGAGTCTTGTACGCCGTTCTTTATGCCCACAAAGCATCATCAAGCTTTTGTGCCCAATCTTTCCTTGTTCGAGAAACAGTTTTCTCCAAAATACTCTTGATTTCTCTATTGGAGACCTCGACTTGACCACTTGTTTGGGGGTGATATGGAGTAGCAATTCGGTGGTTCACCCCATACTTCTTCAAAAGTGCTTCAAACTTCCTCTCAATAAAGTGCGATCCTCCATCACTAATAATAACTCGCGGAACCCCAAACCTTGGAAAGATGGTAGACTTTAAGAACTTTGCTACCACTTTAGAGTCATTAGTAGGTGTGGCGATTACTTCCACCCACTTCGACACATAATCTACATCGACCAAGATGTACTTGTAGACTCCAGAACTCGGGAAAGGACCCATGAAATCGATCCCCCATATATCAAAAAGTTCCACCTCTTGGAATTTGGTGAGTGGCATTTCATTCCTCCAAGATATGTTCCCTGAACGTTGACATTCATCACAAGAAGTTACATACCTCTGCACATCCTTAAACATGGTGGGCCAAAAGAAACCGGATTGTAAGATCTTGGCGGTAGTCTTGAAAGCTTTAGCATGTCCTCCAGCAGGCAAGTTATGACAATGCTTAATCACACCTTCAATCTCATCATCCGGGACACACCGTCTATAAATCCCATCATTGCCTAGCTTGACGAGCAGCGGTTCATCCCAATAATATTGTTGAACATCATGGAGGAATTTCATCCTCTGGTGGAATGACAGTCTAGGTGGCAACTCTTTGCAAGCCAGGTAGTTCACAAAATCAGCATACCAAGGAAGCCCCTCAATGGAGAAGTTTAAGAGCTCTTCGGTGACATGAGAGATGGCAGAGGTTGTTGCTTGGAACAAGTGGTCATCTGGGAAAGAATCGTCAACATGCAATCCTTCTTTTCCCTTCTCAATCTGCTCGGGACAACAACAACATTCTCAACCCCTTTCTTGTCTCTAATTTCCAAGTCAAACTCTTGTAGCAACAGAATCCAACGGATGAGGCGCGGTTTTGCATCCTTTTTCTGCATCAAGTAACGCACATCAGCATGGTCAGTAAAGAAAATTACCTTAGATCCCACAAGGTATGACCGAAACTTCTCAAAGGCAAACACCACTGCAAGCAACTCCTTTTCCGTTGTGGTGTAGTTCATCTGAGCCTCATCAAGTGTCTTGTTTTCATAGTAAATAGCATGAAGCTTCTTACCCCTTCTTTGCCCAAGTACAGCACCCATGGCAAAGGCACTTGCATCACACATAATTTCGAAAGGGAGATCTGTTGTGAGCTGAATTTGCCATGTTTTACAGTAAAGTTTATATCGATTTCTGCATACATTTCATTCATTTGGGCTAAGATAGTACAGAACCTATGTAATTTATGTTTATTTGCCAAATTATGGAATCTACACCAGTTTCTGTTTAAATCGCAGAATTCGAGGCATTTTACAGCAATTCTAAGGAAGGTCGGAAAAGCTCGGAAAACGGCTACAGAAGTCCAAGGTCAAGAAAGCAGCAGAACCAGTCGAATCAATCTGAGAGTCAAGGTTACTGGATCTCGAGTTGACCCAACTCGATCTCGACGAGCTTGTCCGAGCAGCCTTGGTCGACAGTGCCTGATCGAGAAAGCCAGACCAACCCAACTTCCGGACCCAACTCGATCTCGACAAGACCTTGGTCGAGATCGACGAAGCCCAGACACCACACCCGGAGTCGACGAGGAGAGAAGCCGAGGACGAGATGCCGAGCAACCCTACTCGATCTCGACAAGCCCTAGTCGAGATCGACAAGCGCCACAACACCAGTCCGAGTCCATGCCGAGGAGAAGATGCTCGACCTGGGGAGACTACCACTCTACTCGATCTCGACAAGCCCTGGTCGAGATCGACGAAGCCCAGAGTCCAGATCCAGGCTTGTCGAGCACACCTACCCGAGGAGACCTAGTCGGCAAGACTTTCCTACTCGAGGTCGACGAAGGCTACCCGAGGTCGACGAGCACCGTGAGCCAAGACCGAGCCACATCGAGCACCAGTTAGCCAAGACGACGAGTCCTACTCGAGGTCGAAAATGCTTTGTCGAGGTCGAGTAGACCCGATTCCAGAAACGTGTCGTCAAGAGCTATCCTAGTCGAGCTAGAATTCCTTGGGGCCGAAGGAGGAAGATTCTATCTGAATTTGATCAATTCTATCATCACGGAAGGAGATCTATCAAGACATGAAGACTTACCTACTTTAGAATTATCTTTTCCTTATTGATTTATTTCCATTATGCAATTTATTTATCTTTTAGCAAAGTAGATATAGATTTAGATATAGATAGATGATTATTTCCTTGATTAGCGAGGTTTGATCACTATAAATAAGGCCCTTGTGGCTGGTTTTTCATTCATTCCAATTCAGAGACACAATTACACATAGAGTTTAGGAGTTCTAAGGTTTTTAGGGTTTTGGCTTTCTGCGAAAGTTGATTGTCGGGATTGTAAAGGCTTTTGAATATAGTTTTATGCAAGTTATTTCTTTTCATTCAATGTCTGCGATTGCAATGAGGCGTGAGTAGTCCACCCACTTCTGGGGCTGGGGTGAGCCCGACGGTGGCCATGTGAGGCGATGCGATAAAGGTCAGATCTTTTTGTGCAATTCATCTTCTATCCCTATGAGCATGATTCTTTTGCGAGAGTTGAAGGTAATCCTTATTTATGTTATTGAAGCGAAAGTGATCTTAATGCAACTTGGATTATTTATGTGAAAAAGGGTTAGGAACAATTAGGGTTTATGCGAAAGCCTCTATATGCCTATTTGTTAATAACGAAAGTTATTTGATGGAAAGCATGATCTTTTGTGCCTTTGTGTGTTACTTTGCATGGTTATCATTGTGGTGTTGAAACCCTGGCTTTGGAAGTATTTTAGCATACTGAGTTTATTTCCGTCAAAATTCTGAGTTGTGTTCGAAATCTGTGAATTTATATTTTCTGCATTCTTGTCGACATAGAGGAGATCTTTGTCGAGATCGAGTACAACCTTTGTCGATCTCGAGTAGGACTTGTCTAGGTCGAGTTGAAGTTTTCTCTGTTTTCGTCGATTTCAAGTTTCTGTCGACTTACATGTGGTCGATCTCGAGTAGCTGTTTGTCGAGATCGACGAGCCTTTGTCTTCGCTTTTATTTCCTGTTTTGCTTTGTTCTTTTCCTTTGCTTTTGTTTTTCTGCTTTTGTTTCTGTCTTTTCTGTCTTTCTGCTATTCTGCCTGAGAGATATGTTGCTACCTGAGAACTGCTGACGTGCTTCCTCGTGGATTCGATCCTGACTATTCTCTTACTACAACGGGAGGAAGTCTTGTATTTATTTGCTGAGACAGGGAAGTCAGTCTGAACTTTAATTTATACTTATTTCATACTTGACCATCCTCCTGCAACAACAAGATCCCAATCCGGTGATTGCATGATGGGGGCTGACACTAATGCTTGTTTTAGCCTGCAAAAAGACTCAAGACAATCCGTGGAAAAATTCAAGGCTACATCCTTCAACAATAGGTTAGTCAAAGGCTTGGCAATTTTAGAAAAATCCTTGATGAATCTTCTATAAAAACCAGCATATCCTAGAAATCTTCTAATCCCTTTTATAGAGGAAGAAGGTGGCATCTTCTCAATTATCTCAATTTTAGCTTTATCCACCTCAATTCCTCTATTAGAGACTAGATATCCTAGCACAATTCCTTCATTAACCATGAAATGACATTTTTCCCAATTAGGCACAAGATTAGTCTCTTCACATCTCATTAAAACTCTTTCAAGATTAGACAAGCAAGCATCAAAAGTAGTGCCATAAACGGAGAAATCGTCCATAAACACCTCCACAATCTCCTCAATCGTATCAGAAAATATGGCCATCATGCATCGTTGAAAAGTTGCAGGAGCATTACATAAGCCAAAAGGCATCCTTCTATATGCAAAGGTGCCATAAGGGCAAGTGAATGTAGTCTTCCCCTGGTCATCGGGATGAATGGGAATTTTCCAAAACCAACTATACCCATCTAGATAACAAAAGTATGAATGCTTAGCCAACCTCTCTAGCACTTGATCAATAAATGGAAGAGGGAAGTGGTCTTTCCCAGTGGCGATGTTCAACATTCTATAGTCTATGCACATTCTCCACCCGGTTACCGTTCTAGTGGGAATTAATTCATTATTTTCATTTCTTACAACCGTTAACCCACCCTTCTTAGGCACAACGTGAACCGGACTTACCCACTTACTATCGGAAATAGGAAAAATAATCCTTGCATCTAACAATTTCAGGACTTCTTTTTTCACTACCTCTTTCATGTTTAGGTTAAGTCTCCTTTGGTGTTCTATGGTGGGTTTGTGGTCATCTTCCATGAAAATACGATGCATGCACAAAGAAGGTGAAATCCTTTTCAAATCATATATTGAATACCCTATGGCCTTTTTATGTTTTCAAATGACAATTAAAAGCTTCTCAACTTGATCATCACTCAAATTAGCATTCACAATCACAGGCCATGTAGAGTTGGGTCCAACAAATTCATACCTCAAAGAAGATAGGAGTGGCTTCATCTCTAGCTTAGGCGCTTCAGGAACATCATCCGTGGTTAGAAGTTCGACCCTGGACTTAGGGAAGGTAGGAGCTTCCGGCGACAACTCCAAATCAGCAACAACTTCAACAAGTGGTGGACATTCTCCCCTCGTCATCACACTAGTCGTCAACCAAAGCTCCAAGGGGTCCCTAGTGACAATAGACATCATTTGCTCCTGGGTTGTCTTTTCCATCACATCTTCCCTGAAATAATCATTCTCAAAAGAAGGGGTTTTCATAGCTTTAGGAATGTTAAATTCTATTTTCTCATCTCCGATGTCGAAGGAGATAGTCCCCTTTCTTACATCAATCACAGTACCTGCAGTGGCCAAGAAAGGCCTTCCAAGAATAATAGGGACAGACGTATTCGCATCCATATCTAACACTACAAAGTCTACTGGCACAAAAACTTTTCCCACCCTAATAGGGATATCCTCTAAAATACCAGCTGGGTGGGCAATAGACCTGTTAGCCATGAATAGTTTCATCCTTACTAGCCTAAGCTCTCCTAAATCAAGCTTATTGCAAATTGAGAGAGGAAGCAAGCTTACACTAGCTCCCAAATCACAAAGGGCATTATAATCATGCTGATTGCCAAAGTTAATAGGGACACAGAAACTAGCTGGATCCTCGAGCTTACGTGGTAGCTTGTTTTGGATCAAAGCGCTACACTCCTTACTAAGAACTATTGTCTGGCATTCATCAAGCTTCCTCTTGTTGGAGAGGATCTTCTTCAAGAACTTGACATATGCCGACATCTCCTTGAGAGCTTCGGTGAATGGAATGTTTATGTGCAGCTTCTTCAATATCTCTACCAAATTCCGAAACTTCTTCTCCAACATAGCATGATTCTTCTTTTGTGGGAACAAAAGAGGAGGCTGATATGGTGGTGGGGGAACATATATCGTGTCCTTCTCAGGCTCATCTGTTGCCTCAGTCTCAACCTCTGGTGGAGCAGCTTGCCCTTTAGCTTTAGGAGGTTCATGCTTCCTTACCTTCTCTAACTGTTTACCATTCCTCAAAGACACAGCAAAAATTTGTCCTTTTGGATTTGTGAGAATTGTGCTTAGAAAATTTCAAGTTTGTGTTGTATTGAATTGACTTGTGACCTTGCTAAATTTCTAAGCATGGGGTTGCTTGTGGTGGTGTTTCTGATCTGAATGTGTGATGGTGTAGGTGCACTTCTAATTCTTGCTAGTTTTGCACTCTCTGAAGTCACTTGAATTCTTTTTATTGTTATCGGCATGTGACTGAGTGCAACTGAATACTTGTTTTGATTCAACCTTGGCTTTCGATCATTCTACTGGACTTTTATTGGTTATATGTGATGATTTCATATAGTCTGTTTGATCTTAAGTGCTTGTCACCTAGGTTTGATTTTGTTCGGGTGGTTTTGATTCGATCATGTTGGCATTTGAGTTGTGAAAGTGCTGAATTTTATTGGTTATTGGATCATGGTTGCTATTGCGATATCGTTGTGCTTGTGAGGATGGTATTTGCTGCTGTTTTTGTGCTTTGCGCAGGCCAAAAACAAAAGTGATGCAGCCGAAATTTGATCAAATATCACAGATGGTTTCAATCAATTCATTGCACTACCACCTCGGACTAGGAATGCTGAAATTTGCTCGATTGTGCTTCTTCTTTAGTGAGTTTCCTCTTCTCTTACTCTTTATCATTATCTACTTTGGGGGAAAAGTAGGAATTAAGCATGGAGTGGGGGTAACTCACTTGAAACTCAATTGTAATTCCAGTAACTCCGTTTTTGCAAGTAATTTTTTTCTTTTCATTTTATTTTTCATGTGCATTCATCCATTGCATTTTCATTTGCATATAGATGTCTTGAGATGAATCTGATGAAGAAGAGAAAGGAAGCCGGCGAGGGTTAGGAGAGGCGACGGCCAAGAAGCGATAGAGTGTTCGGGGAGAGAGGAAGAGAAAGACCTGTGTTTTTTTTTTCGAACAATCATGGAAAACAGTGGCAGAACACGGGGCCGCGCGCTATGAAACACGGGCGTGCATTTTTTTTTTTGAATTAGCAAACCATTCTAACTAAAATAAAATAAAAGAAGACTTACCTTAGATTGACTCGAAAACGTTTGAACCTTCCCGAATGGATGGTTCATGGCTCGATCCAACCATCTAGTAAAGTCTTTTCGGGGCAATATAATTGGGCTCCATTGAAGTTCCCGCTCCCGAAAGATGTGCTCTTCTCCTTAGCATTTTGTCCCTTTGTGTGTTCACCGTTACCACCATCTTCGAATAGAAAGACTTCCTTTTGAGATTTGGTGTAGGGCGGTATGTCAACAAGAACTTCCTTGTAAAAGTCATCTATATGCCACTTGGAGAGTAATCTAGCAAATGCTCCGAATCGTTCCTTAACGTTCTCGTGAACCATCACTTCAGAAAATAGCGACGATGACATATATACTCTGGGAACAACCATTTCGGGTTCTTTTCTGGATTCCTTCTCCCCAGGATCATCAATCTCAGGCACCTTAGACTCGTGCATATGCTCTTCCAGACGTTCCTCAATCTCAATAGACACGACAGTGCAATTTTCATTGTCACTGACATCTGTTTGGCTCGGGAGGCTCTCTGGAAAATTTTGAGCATTCATGGTAAGTTGAGCAATTCGAGCTTCAATTGCCGCAATCTTAGCGAGTAGCTCCTCCGTTGATAGGTGTGAATAAGGTCTTTGCTCATAATATTCATCAGAATTGCACATATGGGATATATCATCAGCATCCTCGTAGGTGGGGGCCCACAACACCGGGCATTCAGAGATCATATGCCCAAAACCTCCATAAAACTCGCAACGGGCATGGGTCCCATACATCGAGAATTGATTTTCGAAAGTGGCGTGACCAAAAGATGAAAAAACATCACAATAAGGATCACAATTCATCTCTAGAAGAACACACCTGAAATCACAAAAAGAAAGAAAAAAAAAAGAAAAGCAAAAGAAAGACTTAGCAAACTAGTTATAGAAACAACCGATACTATCAATAATCCCCGGCAACGGCGCCAAAACTTGATGTGGTCTAAACCAACACAAGAATAGTGTAGCATGAACCAACCTCGCAAGAATACGAGATCAATTGCAATATACGGATATCGATCACGAGGATTATATATGTATCAATTGTTATCTAGAACTAATAAGCTAAGCCAAGAAAGAGGGATCTGATTTTAAACTAAACTAAGAAAATCAAACAAAGATTATGAAGTAAATATATATGAGAAGTAATTCCAGGGATAAGGATTCCCACAACAATGCCACAAAGAATTCAACCCGATGTTCACTCGAACTTCATTTTCTTAATTAGTCAAATTGAAGGTAAATTATCTAAAGTCATCACTACTCAGTTGTCGCATGTTGTAGCAATTGTGTCTAAATTAACCAAATCTAGACCCTTTAAGTTCTTTATAGACCTTAGGAGAAAATCAATTAAACTTTCGCTGTCGCGTTCCGCCTAACCGATTCAAACCTAAGAATCTATGATAATTTATTAATCCTCAAGAGTCCTCAAAATTCGTTTAAATGTCACAATAACAATTCTTGATTCCTCAAGTTTAATCCTAGGGTTCCGATGAAACCAATCCTCCTTTCGGGTTCATGACTTTCATCTATTTATCCAATTTCAATTCGCAGCGGTAGCATCTTGAATGTAAAAAGGATTCTAATCGATTGACATCAATTAGGTTAAGCAACTAGGATCAAATCAATTCATAAAATTCAGACTAAGTTCAAGCAAACATCGAAATCAAATAATTTGCGACATTGTTAGGTTCACCCTAACCCTAGAACGGAGAATTTAGCCAAGCATAATATATAAAACAATGAAATAAATTAAAGACATGCTTAAAATAAGATGCAAACCAGAAATCTCCATCTTCAATCCAAAGTGTAATACCGAAAAGAAATAAACAAAACCTAAAACCTCCGGTCGAAGCCCCTGTGCGGCTCCAATGTCCGAAAAGAGAGCCCCCCCCCCCCCCCCCTTCTTTCACATACGAGAGTATATATGTGAATATTAATGAAATTACAATTTTGACCCACGAAATTAAATAATTAAAATCTAACCCAACACCAAATTATAAAGTTAATTCCATCAAATAACCCCCAAGTTTAGAAACTTCAATCATTGGCAATTTAGCTCCTCAAGTCCAATCCAATATCCTCGCCGCTCCATATTAAAACTTGAATTTCGACAATATGGCTTCCAAAGTGCCTGAAATCAATAAAAACCCAATGTAGACTCCGAAAATTCAAAATAAACTAAATAAAATATAAAATGTGATAAATATGCATGAAAATGCTCTAAACTAATATGCAAATGCAACCCTAAAATAAGACTAAATTAGATGTCATCACCCCTGGTTTTGTTCATAGTCAATTTCCCACTCATGTTTTTAGACTGCATAAATCCCTTTATGGGTTGAAACAAGCTCCTCGGGCTTGGATTGAAAAATTAAGCGATGCCTTGATTAAAATGGGATTCTCTCCCTCTCGTGCTGACTCCTCTGTATTCATCTTTGCTCCAGGTCCCGAATCTTTTTATGTTCTTATCTATGTCGATGACATCTTGGTCGTTTCCATCTTGACAATTCTCTCCCACACTTGAATCTCCACTCTCTCCTCTCGCTTTCCCATCAAAAACCTTGGCGTTGTCCATTACTTCTTGGGCATTCATGTTACCCGGTCCACTTCCGGCTTCAACTTATCCCAGTCTCAGTACATCCGCAACCTCCTCCACCGATCCTGTATGAACAATGCCAACCTTGTCAAAACTTCTATGTCCAGCAAACCGGTCGATATCGACCTATAGTACTCAAAATCAACCTAAAATATAGACCCAACAGCTCGAATTCGTATTAAATAGAAACTTAAAACTCGAAAATTTTCGCTGAACAGAACTCAAAATTTAAGAAATAAACCAATAAACTAAAATACTTCCAAGATCAGGGTTTCAACACCACAATGATAACCATGTAAAATATCACATAAAGGAATAAAAGATCATGCTTTTCATCAAATAACTTTCGTTATTAAAAAATAGGAATATAAAGGCTTTCGCATAAACCCTAATTGTTACTAACCCTTTTTCACATAATTAATCCAAGTTGTATTAAGATCACTTTCGCTTCAATAACACACAAAAGTATCACCTTCAACTTTCGCAAAAGAATCATGCTCATAGGGATAGAAGACGAAATCGCATCAAAAGATTGTACCTTTACCACATCAACTTACATGGCTACCGTCGGGCTCAGCCCGACCCTAGAAGCTGGGCGACTACTCGCTCTTCATCATCAAGAAAGACATCAATAATAAAAAGGAACTAAATTGCAATAAATAAACTCAAACAAGACTTACAACATATCGAAGCCAAATCCCGCTCTCGCACTACTCTACTCCAATCGGCCACAAGTTTCTCTCTCTACTCTCCTACTTGATATTGTGTGTAAAATTGAATGAATAAAACTCAGCCCCTAAGGCCTTATTTATAGTGTTCATTCCCTTGGAAATTAGGAAAGAACAACTATATCTCTATCTAAATCTATCTATCTAATACTTAAAGATTAAATTATGGAAATAAAAGAAATAAATTAACAAGGAAACTATATCTAATGTAGATCAATCCCTTCCATCTTGATAGAACTTGATAAATCTCCTCTTTAGTTGATAGAATATCTCTTGCTTAATGTGGAAGAAATCCCGCTCAGGACTCGGACTGGCTCGATTTCGGCCTTTGTATGCCGGTCGATATCGACCAAAAGTGGTCGATATTGACCTATCTTCTAAGCTCCGTCTTCTAACACTCAATCTCGGCTCCATGAGGATTTTCTACCAAAGTTGACTCGATATCGACCAGCATAGGTCGATATCGACCTGTCTTTTTCCTTGCTCCAGCTTCTAGTCGATTTCTAGCATCCTAGCTCAGTTTGCTTCATTCGATATCGACCAAGTGTGGTCGATATCGACCAGTTCTCTTCTTTATCACTTGATTCTTGACCTTCAGGTGGAAATCGACCTACTTCACTCGATATCGACCAAAGTGATCGATATCGACCAGTTTGTATCGAGTCGATTTTCCTTGTTTCCAGCAAAATTTGTCCTGGTTCCGCTACTCCTTGACCTCGGACTTTCTGTAGTTGACTTCGCACTTTCCATCCGTTCTCTGAATTGTTGTAAACTGCCTCAATTTCTGCAAAATTAAACAGAAACTAGTGCAGACTCCATACTTTGGAAAATAAGCATAAACTACATAGAATTTGTACTATCTAGCCCGAATGTATGCAATGCATGCAGAAAATGATATAAAAGTACATGTAAAACATGGCAAAATAGGCTCACATCAAATACCTCATACTTAAGCTTGCTTGTCCTCAAGAAATACTTTTAATTGTCATACAGGGGAAGAAAACAAACTCTCACACTACTAGAATTGTGTTAATAGACATCGGATCTTTTATATCGGTTAGAAAAACGCATGATGTTAAAAATATTTATAACATCAGTTTAAAAATTATTGATTTTATTGAAATTAGAAACATCGATTTAACTTTTTGGACGATGTTAAAAATTTATTTAAAAAAAATCAAAAGCGTGCAGAATACATTTCATTGAAATTTAAGCGGTAAAATAATTTTTCTCCCAATCACTTAACCAAAAACAGAGGCATTCAGAGTTTTTTGAAAAAAAGGACTCAAAGGCCAACACTTGGGTTGAAATTTTACTAAAGTAAAAGCGGTAAAGGTACCACTAATTTGAAATTTGGATTTTTGCCTTCAAAAATTAAAAAACACATCTGAACACTTATCCAATATCCCCAAATAACTCTTATTCCCCTATTCACTTTAGATCCACCGACACATCTCTCTCTCTCTCTCTCTCTCTCTGAACTTTCTATGGTGATGATTGAAGAACCCTAACCTGTTCGTCTATATCGATCCCTCCCTCGTCGGCTATGTCCACCGCGTCACCTACCGCCGCCCCTCACGTCTTCCTCCGCCGCAACATCTTCCTCTGCACATACCTTTTCTAATCTCCAAAGAATTTGGGGTACATTGCAGGCTGGTGACTCCTTTCTTGTCTGCTGCTGCTCCGCTTCTGCAGAGGCCATCTTTCTTCTCCGCATGCAAGGTACTTCACTTCTTCTCTCTTTCTCTTGTTCTCCATCTCCTCAATTCAGATACATGGTTTTCGTTTTGATAAATTATTATTCGATCTAGGGTTTCTTGTTCGATCCTCGCTGCTCATATGCTTCTCCACACGCCATCTCTAAGGTACTTCTTCTTCTCTCTTTCTCTGGTTCCCCTTCTTCTCAAATCATATCTAGGGTTTTTGTTTTTGTTAATTATTTTTCAATCTAGGGTTTACAATTTTGATCCTAAGTTTTCGTTTTAGGTTGTGTTATGAAGATGTTGTTGGTGGCTTAGGTTTGGGTATTAAATATATGATGTTGTGTCAGATTCTTCATCTTAATGTTGTTGGTGGTTTAACTACTGTATTTTTTGTACAAATAAAGTCTTATTTTGGAATTCCATGCCAAAAATGATCATGTTGGTGGGTCATTCAGGAGAGCATCCTTTATTGAATGGGTCTTCTGAAGCTCTGCTAATCCTTTACTTCCTTCCATAATTTTTTTATAGTTCTTGGTATATCTTTTCTACTCTCTTTTGATTTCTGATGTAACTTGTTATATACTGTATTTTTTTTCTGTGTAGCAACTTGTGGCATGTTTTTACTTCCTTAGCCCCTTCAATTAGTTTCTAATTTCTTCTTACCTTTCTAATTCAAGGTGGTTTACAGTTGAGTCCTTTTCCTTGGTGAAACCTTATTATTATTGTAAGTTGTAACTGGTTTTCAAATCATGCAGCAGCCATGGGGAGACAGTTGCTGAGACACTTCTTCTCCAACTGGTAATGGTTTTGCTAAGAATTTGCAGCTCTGGAATACGTGATTAAGATTGATTGTTATTGTGCATTATTTGTATGCATTTATTATTTAAGATTTTAGGGGATTCATTACAATTGATTAACAATAAAAAAAAATTGTTTGAAAGGGTAAAGATAGCCATTTCCCTCTTTCTGTCTGCCTCTACAACTCAACCCCCTCCCACCCCTTCTCTCTCACATTCAGCAACCCAAATTGCATATTGTGTTTTTAATTAAACCATCTCAGATTCAAGATTCTTAACTGGCATAGCTAAATATATTTCTTCTTGGAAAGGTGATTCTCAACTGTCATAACTGAATAAATCTGAATTACAATATTTTGTTTTTTTTAAATATGTGATTTATTAAAGTAAGATTACAGTTCAAGTAAAGCCAGCTATTAATGCTTTCCTTATATTTGTCGGGTATCTGTGGAATTCTTCAATATTTTCCTTCGAATAAAAATCCAAACAAGTGGGACATTCCAACCATTTCTGTCAGACTTGAAGCAATAAGATGGTTCTTCCCAGAACGAAGGGTGGGTTGTTGGAGGTGTCTCAGGTGAAAGGTATGATTTTCATAATCCGTAACATTGCTTTCATGTATCACAAGTGCTTTCATTGTATCTTTGTGTAAAACATTGTACTGATGTGGTTGCTTTGGATTTATCTTCTCTATATTCTTATGTGATTGAGGTTGAACACCTTATTAATCTACCTTAGTTCTTAAAGAAATTGAAATAGACATAATGATCATTATGATACGTGTGACACATTGATTGGCCAAGCTATTGTGGTATTACTACCTCTGATATTTGTTAAAAATTTATGTTGGGTATGCAAATGTCATCATATATTATTTCATTTATTTCTTATAGATTGGTACTCTTTTTGGAATCATTGCCACAACTAGTTTAATGCAGTAAGTTTGATCATGAATCTCGTGAGTCATCTTCCTATTTATGAAGTATCCTTGCACATTGAAATAAATACATTTCTATTTTCCTTTAACAAATACATTAAGCCAAGTCTAAAATTTTACTTATGGATTTAGTTATTAGCATAAAATATTCTACGTGCGTGTATATCAATCAAAGGTTCAATGGATTTAGATGCATTTGCAGCTCATTTCTTTCAATTCTTTCTTAGATTTTAGATTTTAGTTTCAGTTTTAGTAAGTTCAGTTTTAGATTTTAGTTTAAGTAAAATACATATTTTAGATTTCAGTGTAAGCAAAATGCAAATTTTAGTTAATACATTCCTATTGTCTAGTATAGTCAAAGAATTGCAAGTTTCTAACTATGTCGCTGGCTTTGTTTAGTTGGCATTTATTGAAAGCGTGTTCGTGATTGTCCCATTTAGGTATGATTTTCAACCATTAATCTTTTTTTTTTTTATTAATAGGTGTATCTTTGATTTGAATTGCAGTTTTTTAAAATTGATTGGTGCTACTAGAAACATCGCAACATTTATAACTTAGAATATGGAGTTGATTCTGTGTTTGTTTGTCACAGCTAGAGTGATGATATATATGGGAGTTGGTGTTGTTTTCTGCTGCTCCATTTCAATGCAGTGCTGCTGAATTTTTCATCCATTTTCATTCTCTTGATGTTGAATTTTATCCATTTTCATCATTTCATAAGGTATACTATAATTGGCATTTGTTGGTGCGTACCTTATGAAAGGCTGTTGGCGATCAAGCAATAGTGTGTTGTAGTGTCATGTAAACGACTAGCTTCTTAGAATATGTCTATTTATGTATTTTATATTGTATTTGACACTTTTGTTCTCTTGTATTTGACTATAATGTCACTAATTTAATGTATATATTGGTCTTTTCAATGTTTAATTTTTTATTAGCTAAAACAAGGTCAATATAGATAAATAGGGATTTGATGATTGGTGTATTCAATAAAGAACATCGGATTTGAGAGAAAAAAACGATGTGTATCTTTCTATATACATTGATTATAAAGATACAAATTGATTTCTAAAACTCACTATATATCAAAATTTTAATATAAAACGATGTTATAAAATACAAAAACATCATTTTTGAATTAAAAACTGATTTGAAAATACATAAATAACATCGACTTTTAAAATATTCAATATGGTATATTATATTTATGTAAAATAATATCACGAATTACAAATGAAAAAAGAGTATGCACAAATGAAAAAATGGATAACCGATGTGTATATGAATGTAAAACATCAGGTTTATAAAAAATAGCAATGTTAATGTGAACTTTTGTGTTATACTGTATACCTTTAAATGGTTAGAAATGCAAAATAATAATGGTTTAACATTAGTTGAATAAACCAAAACGTAATTACATACACGTATTCAAGTCATTATCAAAAATAAAAACGATGTTATAAGTTATTAAAGACATCGGTTAAAAACCGATGTGGTAAAGTTTGGATCTTTAACACCACCCACTAACACGTCGAAAATATTTTTGTTTTACATCGGTTTTTAACCGATGTCTATGAAGAAAATTCTAGTAGTGTCAACATCTTAGATCCATTGTCATATGTTCCTACAATCAATTGCCATCCTCGAAAAGGTACTAATGTCACAAATCCATACATGTGCAATAAAAAGCAACATCTGCTAACAAAAGAAGGGTTATGCAAAAACAATTCATGTGACAAAGCATTAATAATCAAGAGGAGTTTAATTTAAGCTCAAAAAGGAGTAGATTGGTGATAGCGCATAATTAGTATTGCATAATATATTGCATTTAGCATAGTTTAGTTGTGAATATTGCATATATTTAGTTGAACTTACATAATCATTTGTTGAGTTAGAAGAGGCGGAATCTACATGATTTTATGGTTTATTTCATGTATAATATATTGAAGATGAAATGAATTGGAAAAGAGTGAAAACAAGCTAAGGAAGATGCATAGGAGCTGGTGAAGTCACGGAAGAAGAAGTTTGGAAGAATCGCTGGCCGCCCCGTAGTTTGCTTAGCCGCCCCGCGGCTCGAAGAGAATACCGAAGGAGTTCGCTGATCGTCGGCTGCCCCGCGACCCTCGCAGAAACGCACCGTTCAGACTTGGACATTAGTTAGGGTTTTATGTTATTTTCTTGGCCTACTTTCTGAAGCCTTTTAAGGGACTTTTTAGGTTATTCTTTGACTAACCTTATGCACATTATTCCATTGTTGAGAGCGTCGTTGAGCATGAGCAACTAAACTCTCAAGGTTTCGCCTACAGTTTGGATCTTTGATTGTTGAATTGTGAGTTTCTTAATCTAGTTCTTATTCCTATTCCAGTGTTTTGACTTCCTTGTGCTTAATTGCTTGAATGTGTTTTATTCTCTCTGGCCTGATCAACTAGTTAGAGTAGATTCATCCAATTGCTAAGGTTTTACAGATTTCTCGTAGCGAACATTAACCCGAGTGGCAATCATATCCCTTTAGGACTCGTAGGACTAATTGGATGTGTAGGAAGTTGAATATATGTGAAATATCGACCCGTAGCTTGATATTGGATGTACCTTGGTTAATTCATATTTTTAATGCTATCTCTAGGTTAAATATTAACCGTGTTAGGGTTATTTAGAGATAAGGGTTGCTAGGACTCGTAGGACTAGTAATTTACCTAAGATCTGGACAAGGACATTGATAGGAAAAGACAAGAACTAGAGGCTGAAAATAGGATCGAATTCAACAATCGAAGTGATAAATTGTAGGTGAACCTATTTCTCTCCACTGCATTCTACAATCAATTTACTTTGTTTGCTTGCTTCCACTTTGATAAAAGGCGGATCTTTTTCACACCAAAACCCCCCCATATTCTTACTAGCGATTAGAATTGACACTCGAATTGAATAGATTTCCCTGCGGATCGACCTCTTGCTTACACACTATACTAGTGGTGAGTTTGAGTATTCTTTGGCAAGAACAACAACATGTTTTCCTCTTGTCAATTGGTAAAAGGCTAAAGGTGGGATATTTTTGGAAATGTGGTGCGAATGATCCAGGGAAATGGAGTACTTCCCAAACTTTCATACCACATTCCTTCTTCTTTTGATTTCTCACCTTTCGCTCATTCGCTCAATGCTTTTTTTCAATATTATGCTTTTACCTCTCTAACCTAAACACTGCCTTCTCGCGAGTCGCAAACATGGGTGTCATGAATGGCCCCTGATACTTAGTGATTTGGACTCCCCACCTTAGTGTCCCATCTCGCCAAACTATTATCTCAGCGAGCAGGGTCGATCTACCTTTATCTCCTGAGGTGATCGGATTTTTTCTCACTTCTTAAATTTTCCATATATTTTTTTCAATTTCCTGTCAAACTCCAATAATAATAATAACAACACAAACACCATATAATAATCTCCATAATGTGATATCATTCTCAACATAATCCCCAGATGGAAATAAGGTAAAGAATGGGCAATATTTACATCATGTGGAGCATATATGAAATAAGGCTCAATATGGCTTTTGTGATGCATAAGCATAGGTATGGCTAAGGATATAAGAATACGGGCATTTTATGGAAATATAAAGTCCTCCATCCTCTTATCATGCAACATGTCAAAAGCAATATCAAATTTTACCTCCTTTCATGGTTTTCAAGAAATAATGCACTTCATTGTGACTTCCCTTTACTAGGCAATTTCATGCTATATCTCTAATGAATCCAATTTTGCATCGTCGAGTTCAATTTAAAACTTCCATGACACTTATCAAAAATTTCAATGGGGGTCATTTTTTATAAACTTTGGAAAATATGGCCATAAGCACATAAATCAATAATGAATTCCAAAATAGCCATGTATAAGCAATTCAAGAAATAATGCACAAATGATGTCAAATATATCAAATATGCACAAATTAAGCCCTTCCCCCACCCCATACTTATACATTACAGTGTCCTCACTGTATATAAAATAAGGGTAAAGAAAGAAACTCACTAGACAGGTATGCTGATCGTAAGAATCGAATGCAAATGCGGCAGTCGGGCTGGTCGATTTTGAGTGGCTAAGGTCGATATCGACCTAACTGTACTCAATTTCGACTGCTGCTTTCTTCCTTATTCCTGCAAAAATTAGAAGAGAAATACCCACAAAAGAAAAAAAATAATGTCCAAACCAAAAACAAAAGCAACAATGTCCAAGAATCCCAAAAACTAATTGTCTATTTACAAGCTCTAGACTTTATAGTCGCTAGGTCGACTTCTCCATTAAGCTCATGGTGGCATCTGCAGGGCCCATGTGGCTTGGGCTTCAAACATGACTCCATTCTTGTCCATCAGCCGCAGTCCTCCGGAATGGATCTTGTTCATCGTGAAAGGGCTCATCTTCTTCTTTTTGAACTTGTTAGGAAACCAATGATCATTTGATTTGGAGACATAGACCTTGTCTCCTACTTCGTATTTCTTGGGCTCATCATTGAAAACCCTGCATAATCGCACATACCAAGGCAAACCTCTCCCATGTATAGATAGATCTTTAATAGAAATAGGAGAAGAAAGATCCATACCTTGGCTTACCTTTGCAGAATCAGACTCGGCGGCCTTCTGAGGATCTGGTCGATATCGAGTAAGGTCACTCGATATCGATTTCTGCTGCTCTAGTGGAGATTCGGTCGATTCTGACAAAGACGGGTCGATATGGGTTGGTCGATATCGACCAGAGGTGGTCGATATCGAGCTCTGCTGCTCGAAATCGTCTGGCTTCGTCTCAGCTGGTGGAGTCGAGTCAACTTTGGGAGGTCGATATCGACCAAGAGGGGTCGATATCGGGTGATCCTGCTCGATATGTCCTGGCTCGATTTCTGGGGGAGACAACTTGACTTGGGTAGGTCGATTTCGAGCTGGTGGGGTCGATATCGAGTGCTTTTGTGGGCCATTCGATTTTTCGTGGTCGATTTCGACCCCATACTTAAGACCTGGAAAAGCATCCAAAAAATAGTTAGTCCATATTGACTTACCTTGGTCTATGTCGAGTGGATTCTCTGCTTCTTCGTTCAGGATAGACATGACCTCCTCCATCTGGGCCTCCATTTCCCTCTCTTCTAACTCCTCGGGGGTCATATTTCTTACCTTAGGCTCCCCGCAAGTAATGTACCCGGCTGACATGGACTTTACCTCTTCCATGGAACTTGTATACGTTTCAGTTTTATCAAAGGAATACTCAATTACCTCATCGCTGATGTTGAATGTGAGCACTCCCTTCCTTACGCTTATGTTGGCATCCACCGTCGCCAAGAAGGGCCTTCCTAGAATAATTGGACAAGCAGGTTCTTCCACCATATCAATAACTAAGAAATCAGTAGGGACGAAGAACTTACCTACTTGTACTGGCACATTGTCCACCATGCCTGTTGGGATGACCACCGTGTTGTTTGCCATGTATAGCTTAGCATCCACAGGCTCTAAGGCACCTATCTTAATCTTGGACCAGATTGATAAAGGCATTATACTCACACTGGCTCCCAAGTCACACAAAGCATTAAATTTGTATTGACCAAATCTAATGGTTATAGCAAACTTACCTGGATCTGGCATTTTCTCAAGAACGTCCATTTGGCTACACTCCTATGCGATCTCAACCATTGACCGTTTTTTACTCAGAATCTCCTTGAGGAACTTGACATAGGATGGCATCTCATTAAGAGCTTCTATGAAGGGTATCGTGACACTGAGCCTTTGAAGCATCTTGATGAAACGCTGGAACTTCTTCTCTGCTGGATCCTTTGGAGATTTCATCGGGAAAGGCATCTTTTTCTTCGTCGGAGGTACTGATGTCGAGTGAAGGGGGTCGATATCGAGTGGTGTCTAGTCTCCAGTGCCCTTTTCTTCCGTCGTTTCCTCAGGCATTTTCATCTGTCGCCCACTCCTTAGGTTCATAGCAGCCACATATCCTGTAGATTCCCCTTAGGGTTAGGTTCACAGTTTCCAAGGAGCGTACCTGATTGTTTGGGGACGGATATGTTGCCAGCTGGCCAATCTGTATGTCAATTGATTTCCTCCAGATATCGACTTCCCCAAGCCTAGAGTTGACACCATGCATCTGAGTGTAGATGGAATTGATAGACTGCTTGGTGTGGGAATGATTCCTCCGCATCTCCTCAAGAATGGTCTACAGTTCATCCTACTTACCTTCTCTGTCAGGGTGACCAAGGGCTCTGTAGGGAGGGGGATTCTGATGCTGGGGCTGACAATAGTAGCTCCAGTTGTTGTTCTGATATGGCCCTGAGTAGTGTCCCCCCGTATACCTTACCTCCTTTTGGGTCTCTCCTTACTGTACTTGATCGTCTTGTGGGCACGCAGTAGTGTTGTGCCTCAAAGAGCCACATTCCAAACAAGGTTTATCTTTAGAGAGGAATTTTACCTGTTTGGTGAGACAGCGTACTTGATCATTGTGGAACTGGTCCCTGACGTCTTGATCAACCTCCTTGGGTGGCACATACATCGACGTAGATGGGGCAGGCCTTTCATACCTTTCGTCAGAAGAGGCCGCAGAAGTCTCATATGTGTTGTCGTAGTTGGCCAGTGTCTCAAATACCTCTCATGCATGGCGTGGAGTGTATCCGAGATACCCATAGGCGGTGTAGTTGTTGATCCGGTCCTTAGTAGGTGCATCCAGGAAGTTGAAGATGATCTCTTGGATGACGTAGGGTGAATGTCTATGCGTAGGACAGGATTTTAGAAGCCTCTTGTAGCGCTTCCAAACTTGTGCTAATGGTTCCCCTGGCTTCTGTCTGAAAGTCATGATTTGTTGTCTGAGGGAAGCTGTCTTTGCAGGAGGAAAGAATTTGTTGAGGAACATGTCCTGCAGTTCGTTCCTTGTGCGAATTGACCGTGCAGGCAATCCTTCCGGCCACTGTTGTGTTATTCCTGCAAGGGACCAACGAAAAGCCTTTAGTTTTAAGTATTCAAGATTAGCACATCAGTTATAGCTTCACACAAGTCTATAAAAGTGGTGATATACTCTAAAGGACATTCATTGATTCTTCCCCTAAATGGACTCCTCCTAATTTCAGTAATAAAAGAAGGACGAATTTCAAAATTAATAGCAGGAAGAAAGATCGGCGATTCTGGAACTTCCATAGTAGGATGCAAATACTTCTTTGTGTTGGCTGGGATATGCCTTATCTGCTCCTCAAGTTCCCTTCTGGCGTTGACCTCGCGATCTACCCTTGCCTCCCACCTTTGCTGATTTTGTGTATGTTCCGCCTCTCGTCGGGCGTATTCAGCTTTTCTGATGGTGAATGCCTTAATTTGTTGGCGGAGTTGCTCAAGCTCCTGTGTTGGTGTGAGCGGGACCACATTCTCGTCGTTGGGATGAGTCGCCATGAGTCTCTTCCTTAGCCTTTGCTGAAGATGGAAAAAGCGTTATGGCTCGAGAATAGGGTCTATGATTGTGCGATCAGTTCTTCGCATGCACCTAAAAAGCAAAAACAAAAAGAAACAAGTAAAAAGAAACTAAAAAGCAAAAACAAATATAAAGAAAAGAAAAAGAACTAGAAAAGACGCGATTGATGGCTTCCCCGGCAACAGAGCCAATTTTTTTAGGAGGAAAATCAAGTATGAAAATAAATATAAATTATGAAATCAAACTGACTCCCTATCTCAGCAAATAAATACAAGACTTCCTCCCGTTGTAGTAGAAGGGAGTCAGGATCGATCCACGCGTACGAGGAAGCGTGTCAGCGTCCGCCTTTTCAGTTCAAGTACTCAGCAGAAAATCGACCAGAAGAGCGCTCGTTATCGACCACTTACCTCGATATCGACTACATTGTTGACAGAAATTGTATAACCCAGAAACAAGCAAAAACAGACAGAAACAGCAAATCGGTCGATATCGTCGTATAGTACTCGAAATCAACCAAAAATATCAACCCAACAGTGCTCGATTTTGTCTTAAACAGAGACTTAAAACTCAAAACTTTTCGCAGAACAAAACTCAAAATTTATGAAATAAACCAATAAACTAAAATACTTCCAAGATCAGGGTGTCAACACCACAACGATAACCATGTAAAATAACACATAAAGGCATAAAAGATCATGCTTTTCATCAAATAACTCTCGTTATTAACAAATAGGAATATAAAGGCTTTCGCATAAACCCTAATTGTTACTAACCTTTTTTCACATAATTAATCCAAGTTGTATTAAGATCACTTTCGCTTCAATAACGCACACAAGGATCACCTTCAACTTTCACAAATAAATCATGCTTATCGGGATAGAAGACGAAATCGCATCAAAAGAATGTACCTTTACCGCATCACCTTACATGGCTACCGTCGAGGTCGCCCCGACCCTAGAAGTTGGGCGACTACTCGCTCTTCATCATCAAGAAAGACATCAATAATAAAAGGGAACTAAATTGCATTAAATAAACTCAAACAAGACTTACAACCAATCGAAGCCAAATCCCGCTCTCGCAAACCTCTACTCCAATCGGCCATAAGCTTCTCTCTCTACTCTCCTACTCGATATTGTGTGTAAAATTGAATGAATAAAACTCAGCCCCTAAGGCCTATCTATTTATAGTGTTCATTCCCTAGGAAATTAGGAAAGAACAACTATATCTCTATCTAAATCTATCTATCTAATACTTAAAGATTAAATTATGGATATAAAAGAAACAAATCATCAAGGAAACTATATCTAATGTAGATAAATCCCGCTCGGCACTGGGACTCGAACTGGCTCGATTTCGGCCTCTGTATGCCGGTCAATATCGAGCAAAAGTGGTCAATATTGACCTATCTTCTCAGCTCCGTCTTCTAACACTCAATCTCGGCTCCATGAGGATTTTCTACCAAAGTTGACTCGATATCGACCAGCATAGGTCGATATCGACCTGTCTTTTTCCTTGCTCCAGCTTCTGGTCGATTTCTGGCATCCTAGCTCAGTTTGCTTTACTCGATATCGATCAAGTGTGGTCGATATCGACCAATTCTCTTCTTCATCACTCGATTCTTGACCTTCAGGTGGAAATCAACCTGCTTCACTCGATATCAACCAAAGTGGTCGATATCGACCAGTCTGTATAGAGTCGATTTTCCTTCTTTCCAGCTCGATTTATCCTAGTTCTGCTACTCCTTGACCTCGGACTTTCTGTAGTTAACTTCGAGCTTTCCATCCTTTCTCTGAATTGCTGTAAACTGCCTCGATTTCTGTGAAATTAAACAGAAACTAGTGTAAACTCCATAATTTGGCTAATAAGCATAAACTACATAGAATATGTACTATCTTGCCCGAATGTATGCAATGCATGCAGAAAATGATATAAAATTACATGTAAAACATGGCAAAATAGGCTCACATCAAATACCATCCTTTTTTATTAGGAAAGAATTCAAGTGTTGCAAAACTACCCAATAACCATCTTTTTTGTTAATTGTGATAGAATTTGGTTAAAAAAATTAAAAATATATACATACCAGCCCAGACCCAAATATTATAAGGCCCCGAAAATTTTGGGGCCCTATGCGGTTTGACCACATAGACCGCAATAGGGCCGGCCCTAGAGTTGTTGCAGGAGGATGGTCGGGTATGACATAAATATAAAATATAGATCAGACTGACTTCCCTGTCTCAGCAAATAAATACAAGACTTCCTCCCATTGTAGTAGAAGGTTGTCAGGATCGATCCACGAGGAAGCACGTCAGCGAATCTCATGTAGCGGAAAGATCTTAGTGAAATCGACCAGAAGATTTCCTCGATATCGAGCAAAGTACTCGATATCGACTAGCCTGTCGAGTAAAACAGAAAGCAAAAACGAAACAGAAAACGAAAACCAACAGAGACAACTCGACTTCGACAAAATCAACTCGATGTCGACCAATTACCTCGACGTCGACCAAATTTCCTCGAGATCGACTAAAAAGCAGAAACAAAGATCTCACCTTTTCGCAAGCCAGAACACGAATTTCGACGAAATAAATCAATAAACTAAAGACTTCCAAGATCAGGGTTTCAACACCACAACGATAACCATGCAAAATAACACATAAAGGCCTAAAAGATCATGTTTTTCATCAAATAACTTTCATTATTAACAACTAGGAATATAGAGGCTTTCATATAAATCCTAATTGTTACTAACACTTTTCACATAATTAATCCAAGTTGTGTTAAGATCACTTTCGCTTCAATAACACAAACAAGGATCACCTTCAACTTTCGTAAAAGAATCATGCTTTTAGGGATAGAAGACGAATTGCATAAAAAGATCAAACATTTACCGCATCATCTCACATGACTACCGTCGGGCTCACCCCGACCCTAAAAGTGGGTGGACTACTCACTCTTCATCATGAATAAACTCATCAAAGATTTCAGAAAAATAAATTGCATTAAAAATAACCAAAACTTACAACCGATCGAAGCCAAAACCGCTTTCGCCAACTCCAACTCTTCTCGGCTACAAGCTCTCTCTCTCTCTCTCTCTCTCTCTCTCTCTCTCTCTCTCTCTCTCTCTCTCTACTTGCTACCTCTTCTCCTTCTCTAGAATTGAATGAATGGGAATCAGCCCCTAAGGGTTTATTTATAGGCTTCCAATCCTTGTTATTCAAGGAAGGAAAGTATATCTATATCTAATTTTATCTATCTTTTATCTAATGATTTAAAACATGGAAATAAAAAATTATATCTAAAAGGAAATAAGACTAATGTAGATAAATATCTTCTCCCTTGACTTGATAGATCTTGATGGAACTTGATAGAATTTGGTCTCGAAAATATCTCCATCGGCTTCGGGATTTCCCTTGACTTGAGAGTTTAGTTGCTCATGCTCAACGGCGCTCTCAAAAATGGAATAAAGTGCATAAGGTTAATGAAAATAATAACTAGAAAAACCTTAAATAGTCTTGAGAAAGTCGGCCAAAATAACTAAATAAAAACCCTAAGTAAAGTCCAGTCTTGAATCGGCGTTTCTGTGAAGGCCGCGGGGCAGCCACCACAGGCCGCGGGGCGGCCAGGCGATCAGCGAAATCGTTCGACAGAGCTTCTAGCCGCGGGGCGGCTAGCTTGGCCGCGGGGCGGCTTTTACTGTTCACAGTAATTTTTACATTTCGAATTTGGTCTCGATGTCAACATGAAAGTTGTAGATCTCGGAAAGAGCTTTCCAACGCATGGTCATAATAGTCAATCGGACCACCGAGGCCTCCAGAAAGTGCGAAACAAGTTCAGCATGTCTGTCGACAACTTCTGTTGACTTGTTCTTCACTTAGGCTCTCTAACTTCGATTCCGCTCACGGGCTCTTCACTTTTCCTCCTCCTCTTCACTCTTCCTTCATCCATGAGCCTCCTCATTCCTAGTCGGATCCACATAACTGAAATAATCCATAAAAGCGTGTAGATTCCGATTCCACCAACAACACAAGTATAAATGCAAATCTAGCTTAAACTATGCATTATGCACATCTAAATCATGCTAAATGCATCCTAATATTCCTACCTAAATGCATGCTATCAAATTCCCCCACACTTAAGCCTTTGCTTGTCCTCAAGCAATTAAAACCAAATCTAATCAACACCCCACAGACAAGCAATCCATGTAATAACTTTGGTAAAACATTTAAAAGCTAAAAATAGGGAAACGAAGATTGACAATTAACGCCATAACATGTATAGGTGCAATCCAAGGAATAAAGCAAGCATATTCATTCAACCTCAGCAGGAAAATGTATTTTAACTCTCGCTCATGTGTTTAGGGTTAAACATTCACGCTCAAACTCAATCTTTGAAAACTTAGCTACAACAAAATTGCGTCAGTGGTCTAAATCTCCATCGCTAGTGACTTTACATGCAACCAAAATCATGAGGTCTTTGTATGGGTTGTAATGGGGTCATGGTAGGAACATAGGGTATGGAAAATATTTAGGCTATGTGGTGCTAAAAATCCGGGAAAAAGGGTTAGTAAATAACCAGAAAAACACCAACACCAAAACACTTCGCATGCCATTCCAATAACATGTACTCCTTCACAATACAAATTCGCACACAATTTTCAAATATCCACACAAACTCATTCATTTTTTTCTTTTTGTTATGATTTTTTTTTCTTTTTTTTTCTTTTTTTTTTCCCTTGACTTTTACCCCTAAGTGAATTTTATCCTCCTTAGGTCCCAAGTAATAAGCACATAAAAATCATATCTATGAAGTACAAATGAATCACCCAATACAATTCTGTAACTCAAAGCAACTCCATCAATACATCAAGATATTCACCAACTCTTCTCCTAATTCCCGCATGGGTCAGGCTAATAATTGGCTAGGGAGATTTTTTGGAGCTAACAAAATAGGCCTAAGGCTCAAATTGGCTTCAAGCAAAGGATAATGTGTATGGGTGGATTGAGTATATAATGGCTAAAAGAAAATCATGCCTCAATCACTTTATGGTTACATGTAAAAATCATGTAAATGCAGCCTCAATAAAGATATCTTAACGCAATTTAAAGAGGAAGTAATCAAGGAGAGTATTCACACACAAAGAAACTAGAGGACATATATGTGTAGTCCCAATAAGGCCAAAATAACTCACAAGGTCAAATTGTTAGAACTTCAATACCACTTAAATTCCAAAGACTATACATGCTCAATTATCTCATCAATCTTGTTCCCAAAAAGTCTATAAAAACAATTCAAAGTTTCAAACACTTCAAGCAAGTCATGGGGAACATGATAAGATAAATATAGAGGACAAGTAGCCTAGATGGGAAAATAAGACCTAAAGTGTATGAAATGCATGATATTTTTGGATATTTTTTTATTATTTTTTTTGTTTTACAAATGCAATATATGAGTAAAAATAAATATGAAAACCTAAATAAACATGATATGCAAAATCTATCTATATGCAATGCAATCCCTCCCCCACACTTAAATGTTTCATTGTCCTCAATGAAAATTAAAGACAACAAAATATAAAAATACGAAGGAAAGAAAGAAAAACTGACTTGCTGATTGCATTGGTGGTAGGTCAAGTGGGAAGTGAGGAAGGGAAATCTGTCAGTCCCGTCAGAGGCCGCGGGGCGGCCATGCTAGGCCGCAGGGCGGCCGGAGACAAGACCTAGCCGCGGGGCGGCCTCTGCTCTTTTCGACTTTAAGCCTTGCAGTGTTAGTGCCCCACGAAAAATTCCAAAACTATGCTAATTTAATGAAATTTAAGAAAAAGAAATTTAGAACTACTTACCTTGGGTTGCCTCCCAAGCAGCGCCTTTAGTTAAGGTCGTTGGCTCGACAGTTTATTCATCCACTCATTCAAGATTAAAGCGGACATCGTCAGCGCCCTCAAAAGCAAATCAAACTCTCGTGCCCAACCGATATTTGAATGCACACTGAAAATGAAACAATTGGTAATTAAAAATTCAGCAATGAGAACCATTACCAACTTACCCTTCATCCGAGCTTGATTCTCCCTCGAGGGTATGTAGGACCACCAACACAGTTCTGTTGGTGGCTTGTTGAAGTAGTGACTCCATGGATCGACATATTCACCAAAGCCTCCCAATTTGCAAAAAATATCAGTTTCTTGTTCGGGAACCACAGAAATTGGTTCCGGACTTGGCTCCTTGATAGGCGAGTTGGGGATGATTTCTATGAATGAAGAGAGCATCGAAACATACTCAATCTCTAGGGATGTCTCCTGAGATTTCGTGTCGATAACCACTAGATGCTCTTCTTCATTATCAGAGAATTCATCGTTGCTTGCATCTTGACTTTCATCAAGTTGAGGAATAGAACATTGCTGAACTATCAACTCCTTCACTGTTTTAGAGAGTCGGATAATTGCTTCCCCATTTTGATTCATAGCTTCCCCAGTTTGATTCACTATCTCAAGTAATTGCCCTATCTCCTCCATCAAGACAATGGTTGACTCTTCCATGGATGGGTCGGAGTACTCCATTGGTTGAAACGTCGAAGTGTAGGATTCTTCCTCCGCCGATTGGTCACCCATGTAGCAGAGAAGATCCCATAATCCCGACACTCCTAAACCAGCAAAGCTTCCATTGTTTATGGACCTGGCAAGTTCTCGGGTCTGAGGAGCCATGCCCTCAAAAACGCAAACCACCACATCTCGCAAACTATCTCGGAAACCCCGTGAATAACGGATGTTAAATAAATTTTGCACTCTTGTGAGGTAGTTGTGAAAATATTCTCCCTGAAACTGCCATAACTTCAACATCTAGAAATATTAGTAATAAGGTGTCGTGAACCGTAAGATAGGTCCACGACGGGGTTAGATGTAAATATATACAAAAGTTAGCAATTAAAATAACACAAGAATTAAATAAGAGTTCCCCGGCAACGGCGCCAAATTTGACAAGAGGAAAACCTGTCGTTGTCCTTGCCAAAGAATACTCAAACTCACAACTAGTATAGTGTGTAAGCAAGAGGTCGATCCACAGGGAAATCTAATAAATTCAAGTGTCAATTCTAATCGCTAGTAAGAATATGGGGGTTTTTGATGAGTAAAAGATCCGCCTTTTATCAAAGCGGAAGCAAGCAAACAAAGTAAATAGATTGTAGAATTCAGTGGAGATCAATAGGTTCACCTACAATTTATCACTTTAATTGATGAATTCGATCCTTGTTTCAACCTCTAGTTCTTGTCTTTTCCTATCAATGTCCTTGTCCAGATCTTAGGTAGATTACTAGTCCTACGAGTCCTAGCAACCCTTATCTCTAAATGACCCTAACACGGTTAAGATTCAACCTAGAGATAGCATTAAGATTATGAATTAACCAAGGTACACATAATATCAAGCTACGAGTCGATATTCAACATGTATTCAACTTCCTACACATCCAATTAGTCCTACGAGTCCTAAAGGGATATGATTGCCACTTGGGTTAAGGTTCGCTACGAGGAATCTACAAAACCCTAGCAATTGAATGAATCTATTCTAACTAGATGATCAGGCCAGAGAGAATAAAATACATTCAAGCAATTAAGCACAAGGAAGACAAAACATTGCAATAGGAATAAGAACTAGATTAAGAAACTCACAATTCAACAATCAAATATCCAAACTGTAGGCGAAACCTTGAGAGTTTAGTTGCTCATGCTCAACGGCGCTCTTAAAAATGGAATAAAGTGCATAAGGTTAATGAAAATAATAACTAGAAAAACCTTAAATAGTCTTGAGAAAGTCGGCCAAAATAACTAAATAAAAACCCTAAGTAAAGTCCAGTCTTAAATCGGCGTTTCTGTGCAGGCCGCGGGGCAGCCACCACAGGCCGCGGGGCGGCCAGGCGATCAGCGAAATCGTTCGACAGAGCTTCTAGCCACGGGGCGGCTAGCTTGGCCGCGGGGCGGCTTTTACTGTTCACAGTAATTTTTACGTTTCGAATTTGGTCTCGATGTCAACATGAAAGTTGTAGATCTCGGAAAGAGCTTTCCAACGCATGGTCATAATAGTCAATCGGACCACCGAGGCCTCCAGAAAGTGCGAAACAAGTTCAGCATGTCTGTCGACAACTTATGTTGACTTGTTCTTCACTTAGGCTCTCTAACTTCGATTCCGCTCACGGGCTCTTCACTTTTCCTCCTCCTCTTCACTCTTCCTTCATCCATGAGCCTCCTCATTCCTAGTCGGATCCACATATACCTGAAATAATCCATAAAAGCGTGTAGATTCCGATTCCACCAACAACACAAGTATAAATGCAAATCTAGCTTAAACTATGCATTATGCACATCTAAATCATGCTAAATGCATCCTAATATTCCTACCTAAATGCATGCTATCAGACAGCTTCTAGAATCTCCTCGACGTCGACCAATTTCCTCGATGTCGAGTAGATTTCTTCAACTCGAGTGGTCTTGTGCTCAGCTCGTGCTCGATCTCGTCTTCTGGAACAAAAGTCGAGTAGAATTTGGTCGATTTCGACCAGTTTGGTCGAGTCGCCTTCAGCATTCTGCTCCGTTCTTAAAACGCACTTTCCTGAGTCATCGTTCCTCGGATTGACGCATATGACCATGCTTTGGAAAGCTCTTTTTGAGTGCTACAACTCTCATGAAGACAACAAAGCTTGATTCAGAATGTTGAATACCGAAAAATGGACTTTTCTCCAGCTGCACCTTCCTTAGCTTCTTCATGGGTTTCCTTTAAGCTCCAAAGTGCGTCCGATTTCTGCGAAATATAACAAAAACTTGTGTAGACCTCCATATATTGCAAATAAACATAAAATTCACAATTATGTATTATTCTAACCCAAACGTATGAAATGTATGTAGAAAACGATATAAAAGTAACTATAAAACATGGCGAATTATGCTCACAACAAACACCCCATACTTAAGCTTGTTTGTCCTCAAGCAATACTTTTAATTGTCATACAGGGGAAGAAATCAAAACTCTCAACATATTAGATTCATTGTCATATGTACCTGCAATCAATTACCATCCTCGAAAAAGTACTTGTGTCACAAATCCATGCATGTGAAATTGAAAAGCAACATCTACTCACAAAATGAGGGTTATGCAAAACATTCATAAGTGACAAAGCATTAATAATCAAGAGGATTTTAATTTAAGCTCAATAAGGAGTAGATTGGTAAAAGGCTAAAGGTGGGCAATTTTTGGCAATGTGGTGCTAATGATCCGGGGAAATGAGTATTTCAAAAACTTTCATACCACATCCCTTCTTCATAAGATTCATCACCTTTCATAATGCTTTTATCAATAATAATGCTTTTACCTCTCTAACCTCAGCATTGCCTTCTCGTGAGTCGCAAACATGGGTGTCATGAATGGCCCCGGATACATAGTGCTTTGTTCTCCTCACATGTGTGTACCATCTCACTGAACCATTGTCTCAGTAAGCAGGGTCGATCTATCTTTATCTCCTAAGGTGATCGGATTTTCTTTCACTCATTAAATTTTCCATATATTTCAAACAATTTCCCACCATACTCCATATATGATATGTAACACAACAACCATATAGTAATCTCCAAAATGTAACATCATTCTCAACATAATCCCCGGATAGAAAATAAGGTAAAGAATGGCAATATTTAGATCATGTGGAGCAAATTATGAAATAAGGCATAATATGGCTTTTGTGATATGCATAAGCATGGGTATGGCTAGGATATAACAATATGAGCATTATATGGAAATATAAAGTCCTCCATCCTCTTATCATGCAACATGTCAAAAGCAACTTCAAATTTTACCTCCTTTCATGGTTTTCAAGAAAATATGCATTTCATTGCGACTTCCCTTTACTAGGCAATTTCATACTATATCTCTAATGAATCCAATTTTGCATCGTCGAGGTCAATTAAAGCTTCCATGACACTTATCAAAATTTTCAATGGCGGTCATTTTTTATAAACTTTTGGAAAACATGCATGTAAGCACATAAATCAATAATGAATTCCAAAATAGCCATGTATAAGCAATTCGAGAAATAAACTTTAAACATGCACACAATCAAGAACACAAATTAGTGGCAAAAGCTTGGCACCCAGTTGGTACCGGTGAGGTAAGTGGTGGTAGGGTATGTGATAGGGTAAGAAAGAGGGATGGGCTTTTCTGAACCTTAAACACAATTAAACTAGGCGCGATTGATATCTCCCCGCCAACGACGCCAATTTGTTGTTGCGGGAGGATGGTCAAGTATGAAATAAATATAAAATATAGATCAGACTGACTTTCCTGTCTCAGCAAATAAATACAAGACTTCCTCCCGTTGTAGTAGAAGGTTATCAGGATCGGTTCACGACGAAGCACGTCAGCGAATCTCAGGTAGCGGAAAGATCTCAGCGAAATCGACCAGAAGATTTCTTCGATATTGAGCAAAGTACTCGATATCGACTAGCCTGTCGAGTAAAACAGAAAGCAAAAACGAAACAGGAAACGAAAACCAACAGAGACAACTCGACTTCGACAAAATCGACTCGATGTCGACCAATTAGCTCGACGTCGACCAAATTTCTCCGAGATCGACTAAAAAGCATAAACAAAGATCTCACCTTTTTGCAAGCCAGAACACGAATTTCAACGAAATAAATCAATAAACTAAAGACTTCCAAGATCAGGGTTTGAACACCACAACAATAACCATGCAAAATAACACATAAAGGCATAAAATATCATCCTTTTCATCAAATAACTTTCGTTATTAACAAATAGGAAGATAGAGTCTTTCGCATAAACCCTAATTGTTACTAACCCTTTTCACATAATTAATCCAAGTTGTATTAAGATCATTTTCGCTTTAATAACACAAACAATGATCACCTTCAACTTTCGCAAAAGAATCATGCTTTTAGGGATAGAAGACGAATTGCATAAAAAGATCAAAACTTTACCGCATCATCTCACATGGCTACCGTCGGGCTCACCCCGACCCTAGAAGTGGGTGGACTACTCGCTCTTCATCATGAATAAACTCATCAAAGATTTCAGGAAAATAAATTGCATTAAAAATAACGAAAACTTACAACCGATCGAAGCCAAAACCGCTTTCGCCAACTCCAACTCTTCTCGGCTACAAGCTCTCTCTCTCTCTCTCTCTCTACTTGCTACCTCTTCTCCTTCTCTAGAATTGAATGAATGGGAATCAGCCCCTAAGGGTTTATTTATATGCTTCCAATCCTTGTTATTCAAGGAAGGAAAGTATATCTATATCTAATTCTATCTATCTTTTATCTAATGATTTAAAACATGGAAATAAATAATTATATCTAAAAGGAAATAAGACTAATGTGGATAAATATCTTCTCCCTTGACTTGATAGATCTTGATGGAACTTGATTGAATTTGGTCTCGAAAATATCTCCATCGGCTTCGGGATAGAATCTTAACAAGAATTCCGATTACTCAACGTCGGCTTCTGGGGATTTCCTCGATATCGAGTAGTTTCCTCGATATCGACTAACTTTCCTTCGTCTTCTGTTTCTTCGTCGATCTCGGACACGGAAAGCTTCTGGAATCTCCTCGATGTCGACCAATTTCCTCGATGTCGAGTAGATTTCTTCAACTCGAGTGGTCTTGTGCTCAGCTCATGCTCGATCTCGTCTTCTGGAACGAAATTCGAGTAGAATTTGGTCGATTTCGACCAGTTTGGTCGATTTCGAGTAACTCTGTCGCTTTCAGCATTCTTCTCCGTTCTTAAAACGAACTTTCCCGAGTTCTCGTTCGTCGGATTGACGCATATGACCATGCGTTGGAAAGATCTTTTTGAGGTCTACAACTCTCATTAAGACATCAAATCTTGATTCAGAATGATGAATATCGAATAATGGCCTTTTCTCCAGCTGCACCATCCTTAGCTTCTTCATGGGTTTTCTTTAAGCTCCAAAGTGCGTCCGATTTCTGCAAAATATAACAAAAACTTGTGTAGACCTCCATATATTGAAAATAAACATAAACTACACAAATTATGTATTATTCTAGCCCAAACGTATGAAATGTATGCAGAAAACGATATAAAAGTAACTATAAAACATGGCGAATTATGCTCACAACACCTAGGGAAGACAATGAATGGCTCTCTCTGGTATTTCCATTTCGATTTGAGATTAGAAACCTAACGTAGCTTGAGCACCAATTTTTTTTTTAACTTTTGTGCCCCTATTTTATATATCGGATGTTATTACGCGTTTTTTTCTACACTAGTGGAATGTCTATAAAATAGGGCGGAGGTAGCGGGTTGATAGCACACCCGAGTTATTTGAGTGGCATAATAACTCAGATATTTTAGCTCCGGTTATTAAGTGTGGGTGGTAGTGAAACTCCCACCAGATAATAGCCCGAAACAAGCCTATATATCCAGGTTATATACTATAGATTTAAAAAAAATATCTTTGAAGCATATTAGACCCCGGATATATCACACTGGCCTCTTATGTATTAGGCTAAGTTCACATTTTTCTACTAGTTATATTATCCCACCAATTTTATGCTTAATTAATTTAAAAATAACTAAATAATACATAATTTAATTCTCTTCTTCATGGACTGTCAAGGTTGAGTGTTCTTATTAGCTTTAAGGAACACATCTTTCTCCTCAAGTAGCCCTCGAACCTTTCTTGAGTTGTCACCAGGGTCAAGATCGTTGATTGAGCCACAGAAGGTCAATCTTGTAATGGCCTGAATCTAAATATCTGGGTTACGCTTTGAAGGTTGGATACCTTCGTTCGGATCTTGCAATCCAAGTGCGGGTCTAGGTTTCAAACCTCAAGGCTTAATGTTGAAAGCGGGGATTTCAAACCCCAAAAACAGTGGAGGGCCGTTGGAAACCCATAACCTGTCCTATAGACTAAGTCACTCAAATTCATTTTAAGAGCAAAGTTATGTAAAACTAAAAGCGGATACAACTTGTAACGGCGGAGTCGGGTCAAACCAAAACAATAGTAGCAAAATACCATGTCTCAAAAGATAAGTGGAGTCTCTTGGTCAGCTCAACGTTCCGAAGGAACCCTCGTCATGGAAGCACGGAACAAGCAAGGATCAAATACCTGAAACTAACCATGAAGTCATGCCAAGAGACGCATGCGGGCCCTAAAGACCTCCCTTAGGACATATAATATGCATATACCTAAAATAAAGGATGCTCTAATGCAATACTGAAATTTTAAACACACAAGCATATATACTGACATTTATATAAATGTAGAAAAGCGGTAAATGGCCCAAACAATGCCAAGTAGCATATCCCACTCAAAAATCACGCCCATACCTAGGGTGGATACTCGTCCACTCCCATAACTAGGGTGGAGATGCATCCACTCCCCTACCTAGGGTGGATTCTTCCACTCTCATACCTAGGGTGAAGGTGCAGTTTTAGTTGCAGTATATGTACATCATGCTCAACGAATCAATATGTATAATGTCATGCTCGGATAATCTGACGAATAAGACTTGATAGATACAAAATCCCCAAAGACAGTATTGGCTTACTAACTCAATAGCCCATTTCCCATGGAAGATTTGTATGACTCATTGGTACGGTAGTAAAGTGCTCGAATAATATCGGACTGCAATATAATCTCAAAAGTCGTTAATCTCCCATCCTCATTTTCCTATGTAAAACATCGACATCACAAGAAAGGCTCAATAGAGACGTCTAGTAGATTCGTGGAAGAAAACCAAATGAAGGAAAGGTCATCCGTCTAAAGAAGGTCAAGGGTGATCCCACAAGGACTGAAATATCGACTCTATAGCAAGAAAGGTCTCCCCCGCCATTCCATTCACACAGAGATTCCTTTCAAAGTTCAATCATACCAATATATTCTCAATTCAGCACAAGCAATACACGATAGCATTCAGTACATAACAACAATAAACAATAGTTAATTTGATCCTCTTCGAGGGGATTCGCCCTAGTTTATATGATCACAATCAAGCTATCCTAAGGCCTACCTTCGAGGATCGACTGACCGGAGGGGGCAACTACCTCTCGGCCTCTACATCCTAACCCCACTACTCTAACCACCGCGGTGCAATCTCCTTGGAGTCTTCCAGGCCCCCTATAAAGTATAAAGCTAAGGTTTGCCTATCCTTTCCCCAAATCTACGTCCGTAAGGGACGGTCTATCGCCTTTCTACCCACTCGATTATCCTTTCCCGATTTCCTCACTTTAAGTCAAGTTTATTAAATTATGCCCATTTAGTTCGCCCTATTAGCTTTTATGCATATGCAACGCCTACATACTATATGACACATTAGGTATGAGGTCCGGTCACTGAGTAAGCTCTCGTAGGAAACTTACCTCGAGAAGTGCAGAATCCAAAGTGAAGGTTCGAAAATATAAAACAATGTAATATAGAAATACTCTAGAAGGGGGGTTGAATAGAGTATGCCCGTTTTTCGCAGAAACTCTCAAGACTTTTGGAGGTTGTACCAAAACCTTTGAGATTAAACCTGAATCACAAAGTTAAACAATTCGAACCAAGTGCGGAAATAAGGTAAAGCAAATAAGTAAATAACACGAGTAATTGTTTACGAGGTTCAACACAACCGGCCTACGTCCCCGCCTAGGGTTCTTCCACAATCCTAGGATTCAAAGGCTTTATTGAATGCTTAGCTTAGGATCCTAATAGCTCACGGAGAAGCCTCTCTCCTATACAATTGCAATCTAGTCAACTCACGTTCCCTTGGAGTCCTATACCAATCTAGAAGAGCCCCACCTCTCCCAGCTATCTAGTACAATCCTCTAACTCTCGTAAATCAATAGCCTAGTGCAACTTCCCGAGTTATAAACTCTCGAGTAACACTTGAAATGAATATATCCTATAAGCTCACGGTGACTCTCAAAGGCTTTGAAATAAACAATAAACAATTTGAGCGTTTTTGCAGAGAGACACTTGGAAGACAGATCGCTTGAATGAATGAAGCTCGTGTGTGGCACTTCTACTTTCTGTCTTCTCCTTCCTTTCCTTTATATAATAGCCTGGAGCATGAGGATCTCCAACACCAGATCTCCAACGGCTCTTTTGGAATCAGTTCGATCTTGCAATCTTCTATATATGGATACTTTGAAACGCTATGATCTATTTTGAACTGATCTCTTCAACATGTAAAAGGAAGGATGTAATCTCGATTTATACTTCCTGAAATGGTTAGTCATTCATATATACAGTATAATGGAAGTATATAATAAGATAAAATAATATACGAATAATAAGATAGGTTTTGTATTTCATCAACTGTTAATGCTCCAAGGCTTTTGACACAAACATCCTGTCAAAGCCTTTGAAACATCTATTCCGATTTTTATCAAGGGAGGGAGTTATCAATCTCCCCCTTGATGAAAGACAAAACCTGTGCATCCCTGCAACTTAGTCAAACAAAAATATCATAAGCAAAAACAGACTAAGTACCTGCAACGGTTAGACAAATGTTGGATCAAATAATTTTAAAGTATGAAAACATCCAACCGAAAACCATAAATCAAAAAGCAAGGTCTTCCAAGACCTTTAAGCAGAGGTTTTCAAAGTCTAACGATCATCTCCCCCTTTTTGTATTTCAACAAAGGGCGGAGGTAAAACAGTCACCAAAAGTTACCAAATGTTTTGAAAACGTTTCCAAAAACCAGCAAAGTAACAAATTTCATGGGTGGGATAGGGTGGGTTAAGGTTTAGGCTTAGTTATCCGGAGCATCATCAGTGAGCCTCGTCCACATTCCTTCCAGCATCGTTGAAATCCCGCTCATCGTCGTCATCACCTCCTTCTGCAGCTCTTTAATATCCAGGCGAACTTCCTCCAAGCCCAACTCTAGGTTGTCCATGCGTTCATCGAAAGCTGGAGCAGTGGGAAAGGCTTTTGAAGGAGTGGCAAGACTCAAGGTCCCTTGGGGAGACCGAGTGATGCCAATCTTTTCAAGGCCTTTAGAGTCGAACATACCCGTATGACGCAGCTGTTCTTCATTTTTGACATCAATTCCAGAAGCTTTGAAGATAGGGGTCAAAAGGGTAGCAAAGGGGAGAGCCTTTTCGAGCTTTTCTGGCATGGGCCATGGTGCCAAGGATGGTGTTGGCCAGATCAGGATCAAGGCCATTTAGAATGCGGTAGAGCAGGACCATGGCATTGTCGGTTAGGAGTGAGCCAGAGTTGAGACGGGGTAAGAGGCATCTAACAATGATGTTAAAGATAATTTTTGCCTCAAGGGTTAGGGATGAGTGGGTGAGTTGCTTTGAGGTGCTGTTGGACGCTTCGGGTAGGAGATATTTGGCTCGGGCTAGGATGATGCAGTTTTCTTTTGAGGGGTGGATTTCAGATGGTGGAACAGGGGTAGGTAAGCCTAGGAGATCTGCAAAATCATTGGGGTTGAGAGAGATTCTAACCCCTTTGACAACAGTATCCAAAGACCAACCATCAGTGTCGTTCTTGGCTTTTAGGTTGATGTAGAAGAGTCGGGTAAGCTCGGGGTAGTAGACAGTTTCACGGTTAAGAAGAGTCCAGGCTGGTGAATTTTTTAGGAGCTCAATGCAAGGTATCTTCAAAGCTTCAAAGAATTCAAAATCTAAAAAATCTGAACAGCTAAGCTTATGAGTACGAAACTCGTCTACCCACTTACCAGCAGTCTCATCATCTAAAAACCAAGAGGAGGGTAAGGATTGATTTACCTGGATATAGGCCGGGGGGTCTGCGTTCTTTCTGCGCGCAACTGTTGGAGCAGCTCTCTTGACAGGCGCTACAAGACTCTTGACAGGGCCCTTCCTGGTACGCTTAGGGGATGGAGGCTTGACTGGAGCAGGGGATTTCCGCTTCTTTGGAGACGGGGGAGGAGGAGGAGAAGGAGAGGGAGATTCTTCCTCCTCTTCCTCAGACCCCGAGTCCTCAGCGGACCTCGCTTCATCACCTTCAGGTTCCTCGTCCTCTCCGGATCCCTCATGCTCTTCTTCTTCCTCAGGCTCCACCTCGGATGGAACCTCTTTGGCTTCGGCTTCCTTCCGAATTCGCTCAGCTTCCTCCTCGGCCAGTCTCTTAGCAAGCTCGGCCTCCTCATCGGCCTTTTTCTGTCTCAAGGCCTCCTCCTCGGCTTCCCTGGCAGCATCTCTTTCCAGGGCGGCATCAAGGTCGTCTTCCTCTTCTTCCTCGTCCTCTTCCTCATCCAGGATCTTTCTCTTCCCCTTTTGTTTAGCACTCAAGGGTTTCTTAGCAGCGCGCTTCTGAGAGCCTTTGGGAGCCGTGGCCGTGCTCGCCTTAATGGTGCTCTGAACAACTGTTGGGATGGTGGCTTGAGTAGCAGGTTCGGGTGTGGGAGAGGTAGCAGTGGCCTGGCGTCCCTTGGGGGTGGCGCCAAGTCTTTTGGGAGTGACAACTTTCTTGGTTTTGGGTGCCATGGAAGTAGTCGGTTAGGGTTTCTTTGAGAGGTTGAAGATGAAGGAGTGGAAAGGGTTTGGAAAAATCTGAGTGTGGGTTGTAATCGGGTACAGGATTGGTTTAAGTAGAGAGAGAGGGTGACGGATTGATGGGATGGGTTTAGGGTTCCAAGGAAAGAAATCATTACATTGCTAAGATTTGAAAGGTTTTCAATTTTAAATTCAAATTCAAATAGCCATTAAAATCGGACAAGGTAACTAAAAAAATATATTTCCAAAAATAAAATATCTTAATGGTTAAGGAAATCATAGAAATAGACACTTTTTGAAATCCGATTAAAAAAAATATAATTGATTAAATATCTAAAAAGATATTAACCAAAAATATATGATCCGATATATGTACCCCACTGTTCAATTTGCAGACCTTGACATAACTCTCAAAGGACTTGACACTGAGTGGAGTTTATCTTTCGTAAAGGGAAAGCTCCCCCTACGAAAGTGCATCCTTGTCAAGCATCCCAATCTCTCGTCTAATGAAGGTGAACCTGTCCTCTGCCAAAGGCTTAGTAAAAATGTCAGCCCATTGATAATCAGTAGAAATAAAAGATATGGACACATCACCTTTTTCAACATGATCTCTAATGAAATGATGTCTTACATCAATATGCTTGGTCCTTGAATGCTAAACAGGATTCTTAGTGATGGATATGGCACTTGTATTGTCACACTTATTTGGGATACCCTTGAGGTTGATGCCAAGATCTCGCATTTGTTGAGCTATCCAAAGGATTTGGGAGCAACAAGCTCCAGCTGCAATGTATTCGGCTTCTGCAGTGGATAGAGCAACTGAGTTTTGCTTCTTTGAGTGCCAACTGATCAAAGATGCTCCTAAGAATTGGCAACATCCTGATGTGCTCTTCCTATCCACCTTGTAGCCTGCAAAATCTGCATCAGAATATCCAATTAAAGTGAAATCCTTTTGCTTTGGGTACCATAGTCCAAGTTCTTTAGTGCCATTGAGATATCGAAAGATCCTCTTCACAACCACGAGGTGTGATTCTTTGGGATCAGCTTGAAACCTAGCACACATGCAAACGCTAAACATGATGTCAGGTCTACTGGCCGTGAGATATAATAAAGATCCAATCATTCCTCGATACTCCTTTTGATTGACACTGGTTCCAGTCTTGTCTTGATCTAGAGATAATGTTGAGCTCATGGGAGTCTTGGCTACTTTGGATTGATCCATCTTGAACTTCTTCAAGAGATCCTTAGTGTACTTGCTTTGGTTGACGAAGATCCCTTTCTTGGATTGATGAACTTGTAACCCCAAAAAGAAGTTGAGTTCACCCATTAAGCTCATCTCAAATTCACTGCACATGATGTCAGAAAATTCCTTGCACAAAGATGTGTTAGTAGCACCAAATAATATATCATCAACATAAATTTGACTAACCAAAATGTCCTTTCCTTTGGTCTTGATAAAAAGAGTCTTGTCGATCAATCCCCTTTTAAAATCATTTTCTAAAAGATATTTTGACAAGCGCTCGTACCAAGCTCTTGGGGCTTGTTTCAAACCATAAAGCGCCTTGTCAAGTTTGTAAACATGATTGGGGAATTCTGAGCTTTCAAAACCTGAGGGTTGAGCCACATAAACTTCTTCCTCTAAGAAACCATTAAGAAAAGCACACTTGACATCCATTTGATATAACTTTATGCTCATGAAAGATGCAAACGCTAATAGAATGCGAATGGCTTCAAGCCTGGCTACGGGAGAAAAGGTCTCCTCGTAGTCAATACCTTCCTCTTGATTGTAGCCTTGAGCAACAAGCCGTGCCTTGTTCCTCACAATCTTGCCATTCTCATCTAACTTGTTTCGAAACACCCATCGAGTGCCAATGATTGATTGATGTTTTGGTCTAGGCTTCAAGGTCCAGACTTTGTTCCTCTCAAATTCATTAAGTTCACTTTGCATAGCTATAATCCAGTCTGGCTCCTGAAGTGCCTCATTTACCTTATTTGGCTCAATAAGAGAAACAAACGCGTTAAAAGCACAAAGATCTTTAAGTTTAGAACGAGTTTGAACACTAGAAGTAGGGTCAGAAATGATATCCTTTAATGAGTGTGATGAGGAGTATTTGAATTTCCTTTTGCTAGTCTCAGCTCCTTGATTCGTCACACCATCAGGATTGATTTGTGGTACATCTGACTCCGTGGTCCTGTTAGGTTCAGTTACAGCAGTTTCTGACATCTCAACACTGTTGGATTGGACGCCAAGGGCTTTGGACGCATCTTCAACACCTTGGGCCAATTCTTCAGTGTTAAGAATCGGTTCCTGCATGTTCCTTTTCTCTGTGTTCATGGTAGCAGCATCATCACCTTCCTCGTTCTCTTCATGGATATTAAGATCTATATCTGCAACACTTTCACTCAAAGAACCATCATTGCATTCATCAAAAATAACATGTATACTTTCTTCAACAACCTGGGTCCTTTTATTGAAGATTCTATAAGCTTTGCTACTCGTGGAATAGCCAAGAAATATACCTTCATCACTACGCGCATCAAATTTCCCAAGGTTATCTTTTCCATTGTTATGAACAAAACAAGTACAGCCAAAGGGTTTAAAATAAGATATAAGTGGTTTGCGGCCTTTGAAAAGTTCATAAGGAGTTTTCTTTAAGATGGAACGAATAAGACAACGATTTAAAATGTAGTTAGCTGTGTTGACAGCTTCAGCCCAATAGGTTTTAGGTAATGCATTTTCTAAAAGCATAGTCCTGGCCATATCCTCTAAGGTGCGGTTCTTGCGTTCCACAACCCCGTTTTGTTGAGGTGTCCTAGGAGCAGAAAAGTTATGGGAGATGCCATATTTAGCACAAAACAAATCAAATTGAAGTTGATCAAACTCCCTACCATGATCACTCCGAATAGACACTATGGGCTCATTTCTTAAAGTTTGCAACTCCTTACAAAGTTTCGAAAACTCAAATAAGGCCTCTGATTTTTCTTTCAAAAATGCAACCCAAGTAAACAACTAGCATTTACTTTTTACCATTGGGAGATTTGACTCGCATAGGACCACATAAATCCATATGTAAAAGTTCAAGGGGTCTAGAAGAACTTACAACCTTTTTGAGTTTGAAGGAGCTACGTGTTTGTTTACCTCGTGTGCATGCATTGCACATGTCAATACCTTTGAAGTCCATTTCAGGTAGCCCTCTTACAAGCCCTTTGGACACAAGCTTCTGTAGTGTATGTGGACTCACATGACCGAGTCTCCTGTGCCAAAGCTTTGGATCGTCCGTCAAGGCTTTTAAACAGGTTAAGCTTCCTTGTGCCACTTGATCAGCATTTACAGCGTATATGTTGTTGTAACGATATGCAGTCAGAATAACTTCACCTGTATCATCTCTGCACACTATACATCTTTTCTTGTTAAATCTGACATTGTTACCACTATCACATAATTGAGAAACACTAAGCAAATTATACTTTAAATCATTGACAAGATAGACATTTTTAATACTATGGGTGGAATCACTTCCAACACTACCAATACCAACAATGTCGCATTTCCCTTTGTCACCAAGAGTGATTGTTCCCGTGGATTGCTCCTTTAGATCATGAAAGAGAGAACTCTTCCCACTCATATGCCTCGAGCAACCCCTATCAATAATCCATTTGTGTTCTTTCACCTTGGTGATCTCCTGCAAAACAAACCTCAACCTTTGTGGCTAGACCAATAAGCAAATTTGGATCCATTGTTGGGGTAAACCATATTTGGTAAAATAGTGCCTTTTGGAACCCAAACTTGTGTTATCCGTTCTTTTCTCAAATGAGCAGGAAATGTATTACGAATAATATATGGATCCTTTCTTCTATAAGGACAGGTCTCTTTTACATGTCCTTTTCTAGCACAATGGTGACATATAGGAGAGGTTCTGCTTCCTTTAGCCTTTACAAAAGTGGTAATGTGTTGCTTCTCTAAAAACTTTGGATTGTAACCAATACCACTTTTGTTTAGAGAGCTTTGTTGCTCACCCAACATCTTATCGAGAGTGCCTTTGGATTTGGTAAAACTTATGAGGGCTGTCTGTTGGTCTAGAATCTTATTATTCAGGGAGATCTTCTCGTTCTCTAAGTTATGATGCACATTTCTTAGAGAGGAGAGATCTTGCTTGAGTTCAGATTTCTCCGAATCAAGCGTCTTGACTTTAATGTCAAGACCTGAATAAGAAACTTCAAGACCTTTGACCCTCATAGACAGATCCTCAATAGTTCTTTCCTGGTCCACAGTTCTCTTAATAAGAATGTTAGTTTGGGCAATAAGCTTCTCTTCATTGGTAATCATATTTGAAAGGAATTCCGATAATACCTCTTTTGGACTTTCCATAAGTTCTCTTACAGTAGCCTCAAGCTTTTCATCGTGGGATTCAACTCCAGAAGCCATGAGACAGATGTTGGCCTTTTCATCGTCGGAGTCAGAGTCGGAATCACTCCAAGTAGCTACCATGGCTTTCTTCTTCCATTTGTCACCTTTCTTGGGCTGGCTTTTTGTCTTTTGAGGGCAGTCCTTCACAAGATGATCTGTTTCACCACATTCAAAACAAGACAACGGTTTAGTCTTCTTTTCAAACTTGTTGTATTGAGACTTACCTCGAAATTTTGAAGACTCTGATCCATCCTTGTTGTTGAATTGCTTCTTCATTTTGAGAATTCTAGCAAGGCCTCTTGTGATGAGAGCAAAAGGATCATCGTCATCCTCATCTTCGGAATCAGATCCATCCTTGGGCTCATCCTTCTTAGACTTGAGTGCTAAGTTCTTGGTGCTAGCTGGAAGTTCTCTATCGTCTTCATTAAGGATCATCTCATGCGTGATCAGCTTCCCAAGAAGGTCATCAAGGGGTAGAGTAGTGAGGTCCTGGGCTTCCTCTATAGATGTTACTTTTGGACCCCATTTCTCCATTGGAAGGCACCTCAGTATCTTCCTTACTTTCTCCACATTGGTAAAGCTCTTGCCGAGAGAGTCAAGGTTGTTGGTGATTTCTGTGAACCGTGTGAACATGGCCTTGATTGACTCATCAGACTTCATCTTAAAGAGCTCGTACTTTCGAAGGAAGATGCTGATCTTGGTGTCTTTTACTTGGCTCGTTCCTTCATAGGTGACGACCAACTTATCCCAAATCTCTTTAGCTGACCTACAAGAAGAGATACGGTTAAACTCATTAGTGCTAAGACCACAATAAAGTAAGTTAATAGCCTTGTAGTTCTTGGAGATGGTTTCAAGATCTGCTTGGTTGTATTCAGACTCCTTCTTTGCAATTTTGGTGTCATTTGGTCCTTCCTTCTCTGGAATCTTCGGACCATTCTCTATAATGTTCCAAAGCTCTAGATCTTGGTCTATGATGAACATCTTCATCAAAGATCTCCAGTGGACAAAGTTGTTTCCTACAAAGAGTGGTGGTCTGCTTGTGGACCTTCCCTGTGCAAATCCTCCGCTTGCTTCACCAGACATGATCAAAAACTCACAAGATTGTTAGATCAAAAGCAGTGAGTAAAGCTCTGATACCAATTGAAGGTTCGAAAATATAAAACAATGTAATATAGAAATACTCTAGAAGGGGGGTTGAATAGAGTATGCCCGTTTTTCGCAGAAACTCTCAAGACTTTTGGAGGTTGTACCAAAACCTTTGAGATTAAACCTGAATCACAAAGTTAAACAATTCGAACCAAGTGCGGAAATAAGGTAAAGCAAATAAGTAAATAACACAAGTAATTGTTTACGAGGTTCAGCACAACCGGCCTACGTCCCCGCCTAGGGTTCTTCCACAACCCTAGGATTCAAATGCTTTATTGAATGCTTAGCTTAGGATCCTAATAGCTCACCGAGAAGCCTCTCTCCTATACAATTGCAATCTAGTCAACTCACGTTCCCTTGGAGTCCTAGACCAATCTAGAAGAGCCCCACCTCTTTCAGCTATCTAGTACAATCCTCTAACTCTCGCAAATCAATAGCCTAGTGAAACTTCCCGAGTTATAAACTCTCGAGTAACACTTGAAATGAATATATCCTATAAGCTCACAGTGACTCTCAAAGGCTTTGAAATAAACAATAAACAATTTGAGCGCATTTGCAGAGAGACACTTGGAAGACAGATCGCTTGAATGAATGAAGCTCGTGTGTGGCACTTCTACTTTCTGTCTTCTCCTTCCTTTCCTTTATATAATAGCCTGGAGCATGAGGATCTCCAACACCAGATCTCCAACGGCTCTTTTGGAATCAGTTCGATCTTGCAATCTTCTATATATGGATACTTTGAAACGCCATGATCTATTTTGAACTGATCTCTTCAACATGTAAAAGGAAGGATGTAATCTCGATTTATACTTCCTGAAATGGTTAGTCATTCATATATACAGTATAATGGAAGTATATAATAAGATAAAATAATATACGAATAATAAGATAGGTTTTGTATTTCATCAACTGTTAATGCTCCAAGGCTTTTGACACAAACATCATGTCAAAGCCTTTGAAACATCTATTCCGATTTTCATCAAGGGAGGGAGTTATCACAAAGCAACGTAGCAATATCACTAGCAGATCCAAAGGTCACCTAGCAAGCATAATACAACATGCATAAGTCTATGTTCTAATGCATACAATGGACATTACTCACGTAAACAGAAAGGACTCATTCACAGCATCGTCATCATTTCTCCACCATCTTATATTATCTCATCTCATCTCATGTCATATCATCTCGTCCTTAACTCATCATGCTTGATTATATAATCTCATCATACTCCTCATAAAATATCTCATCATACTTGCAACTCATATTCATATCATATTCACATAAATTCACAAGTAAGACCCATCAACCATTTACCAAGTTAAATCCAATTAAGTCGGTCCCAAGGTTAGTCAAAGCCTTTTAAATCTCAATGAAGTCAACTAGACAATCAAACAATTCTTTTAAAATCGTACTTGGCCAAATCTCGACATTAAACATTTAAACCTTAAAACCAATTTTTCAAAATCATATTATAGATTCGGTTTCAGAAAGCAAATCCTTTAAGAACCATTTTCGAAAGACTTAAGACCTTTTCTAAATATTTTAACACACAATATTTATCTAAAATAAACACCAGAATAAATCCATCATTATAATCCCCATTTATAAAACATCATCAATAAATAAATCACTTATCAATTAACCTCAATAAATCACTTTAAAATTCCTAATCACATATTAAATCCATCATTATAATCCCCATTTATAAAACATCATGAAAACGCATATTCCAAATAATATCACTTTTTTTAAAACCATTTCTAAAATCTCATATTAAAACACCTTATAATAACATCATATATTCCAATAAATCTATTTGAAACAAGTTTTACATCATATATTCCAATAAATCTATTTGAAACAAGTTTTAAATATATAATACTTAATTTTCCATAAATCAACAACAACAACAACAACAACAACAACAACCACCACCACCACCACCACCTAGATGAAACCCGACCCGAAATCCCAAGGAAGCCAAATAACATCCGAAAAGAAAGGAACCCGGAAGAAAGGAATTGGAACCGAAAATTAGGTCCAAAGCCCGCCCCAATGAAAAGAAGGAAATGCGCGGGTCCTGTCTCTTTCCCATTGTCAGAACAGAGCTCTTCACAACGAAATTGCAATGGAGAGAAGGAGGGGGACCCAGACCCCACAAACGGCTCCTTTCCATCCCAGATTCTGCCACCAGAACAACACACCATTCCGACCTAAACCGACCCAAAAGGAGATAAACGAGAGTAAAGAGGAAGGAGGAAAAAAAGTCTCAAAGTGGTTGGAAGCTCCACCGGGAAAGAGGGTCGACTGGTGACTCCGACGATGATGGAATCCCCTTGTTCTTGGCCTAGGAAGAGATCAGTAGAAGGCTTAAAGGTTCGACTTTACACCGATTTGGGGCGAAAGAAGAAGGAGAAGAGAGTACCGAATTTCTGAACGGGAATCAAGGGAGGAGGGTCACCTGTGACCAATTTTCTAAAAAACGTTTGGCGGGTGCTTGGCGGTAGGGTGGGGTTAAGGGTCTAGGCGGGGTGTAGACGGGGTCTAGGCGGATTTCATGGGGGGTCTTTGAAGTCTAGGCGGGTTTCGACGACCGTGGCGGCCTTGGTGGTGGGGCGAGGTTAAGGGTTTAGGCGGGTCTTGAAGGGTTTTTTAGAACATAGCCTGTGACTGGTCTCTTGGCGGCTCTAGGTGCTCGCTCGGCTGAACTTCTTTGTCGGACGCCAGAGGAGAGAGTGGAGCCCGGGTGTGGTCCCTGCGAGCTCTAAGGAAGAAGACGAAGGAGGGGCCCTGCTCAGTCCGTTTTCCCGGAGAACGGAGGTAGCTGTGGTTGCTTCGGTGGAACGAGGAGGCGAGGAAGTGGGCAACTGGCCGCTTGAGTCGAAAGATAAAGGTGGTGATGGTGGTTTGCGGCAATGTTATGGTTTGGTGGCGTACTGGTGGCAAACGGAAAGAAAACAGAGGAAGGCGGTGGCGCTTGGTGAAATACCCCAAAATATTTTTGGCAATTTCGTTTTACGTAAATATATGTTTATATAAAAGTTTTTATTTATTTTGAACTTAATAATGATTTTTCAAATTAAATGAATATAGAATTGTAGTGTTTTGATACATTTCATTTTTATTCTTATTAATTTAAGTGAAATTTAATAAATAATTTATTCATTTGAAGTCATATTATTTTAAAGCAAGTTTGCATATTTTTCTTCAAATAAAGAGAGATTTATTATTGTAACTTATTTTAATTTCCGTAAAATATAAGTAATATGAGGTTTTAGGAAATATTGTTACATAAAATAAAATGTACTATTTAATTAAATATTTTATTAGTTTTTATTTGAATGGCATGGATTTTTAAATAAAGAAATTCGGATGCATATATATAGATGTAGGCTTAAATCATTTTTGCTTTGGGTTCACTTGAACCGAACCGGACCAAGGGAAAAAGAAAATGCTTGAACCGGCCCCTGAACCCTTCCCCTACCTCTCGCCGTTTGAATCACTGTTGAACAAGGTGATTTTTACCTTCCTCAAATCTCTCCCGAATCTTATCGTTTTCGTACCTAAATTGTTACCAAATCCATTCTATATCTTTATCTTTTATCGATTTGGGATTTCGGATCTAAAACAAACCCAAACGAGTTTATCCCCAAATTGAAAGATTTTATCAAACCCGTTAAATAAGATAGATTTTATCAAATTGATCAATTAGATAGATTTTAGATAGATTTGAGGTTATCTTCTCAGATTCGATTCGATCCAATTCGGTTCCGATTGATATCGACTATAAAAATAGGGTTTTGGTCTTCGGGGAAAGTCATCCATTAGAGAACGAAACAGAGGTTCTAACATATCCCAATTCGTTCTAAACCCTTCTAGAAACGTTCCCCTTCACAAATTTTTCCCCAGAGCCTCCGGAATTCGAACCCCCAATTCTCGAACTCACCCCACCGGAGTCGCCCTTGTCCGCCTTCATCTGTCGCTGCCGAAACCACCTTAAACCACCAGGAAGACCTTTGAGCCACCAGGCGTTGGAAGCAGTCGTCCTCGTTCACTGCCGTGGGTCATCGTCGTCGCTAGCCATTCCCGAAGACCGGCCGTGGTCTCGCCGGAAAGCTCCTGTGTAAAGGCGTATCGGGTGGAAGGTTGAAGGAGGGTAATTACAGAAAACCTCCTAAGTTTCAGTTTTGTCAAAATATGCCCATGTTCTCCTAAGTTTCAGTTTTGTCAAAATATGTCCATGTTCCAGGATAATTGATTTCAGAAAAAATCCCATACTTTTCAGGGTTGTTTTTTTCAGGAGCTTTTTAAACGTTTTCAATCTCTTAAATTCCGCAGTACTTCATCAATCCCTGGACATCCGCGAAGGAATTTGAGTCAACCCAACCACTTAAGTCAAAAGCTTGCAACTTCGGACAAAGGCAAGTAAATTTCCGAGTCTTTCTGCTCACTTGTGGTGTCTTTCGTGTCAATAAGTTGTTTTCTTCGTTTGATTGCTTTCCAAGTTATTTAAAATAAAATTACAATTAACCTGCTTGTGTGAAATTGGGTGACATTAACACTACTAGAAACACAGCTAATAACAATGCTCATTTTCAATGGAAACTCCAACTATTTTTACTCTGTAATTGTAATATTCATCCAAAACCTTCCAACTCTTACTTTCGGATGGAATTTCCAACGCTATGTAACCAACATCATTTTTCAACCGGTTGCCCCATTCTCTGGTTTCTAGTTCGAACTTTCCAACACTTTGCCTATTGGAATTTTCCAACTATATGTAATGTTGGAAACAATTTTTTTTTGGCAAAAATATAAATTTTATCAAATACATTTTACCTAGCTATTCCTACGAAGAACTAATCCACTGCAAATATAACAGATCGCTATTAAAGCATCAATATGAAACACATTTCATTTCCAAATCTTAAACACCTGTACAGACCAGATCACATACCAATACGTTCAACAAAATACGTTCGACATGCTATTAAAGCATCAATATGAAACACATTTCATTTCCAAATCTTAAACACCTGTACATACCAGTTCACATATCAATACGTTCAACATGCTATTAAAGCATCAATATGAAACACATTTCATTTCCAAATCTTAAACACCTGTCCATACCAGTTCACATACCAAACCAACAATACGTTCAACAAAATACGTTCGACGTATGTTCGACAAAATGAAAAGGAAAGTGGATCCAAAAGTATCAACGGACGGTAATTACAAAAACTAATATCACCCCTTTTATAGCCCGCTCCTATTCCGACCAGTAGCCCCCCTCGACCTACCTCTAACACTTGTAAGCCTAGTTGTAGCACTACCTCCAAACGCAGCGGTTGCACCAGCATCGATTCCATTAGTAGCACCTCCAAACCCACCAACACCACCTCTAAAGCCAGCAAACCCCGTCCCATGGATAGAAGTAACATGTGCATTACCAACCACTGATGCATCCATGGAGGGGGAATAAGACAATGGTGATTGCACTTGTGTAGGAATTAATGCAATTGGGGAGGTAGGTACCTGATTTGTCGAATTCAACAAGGCAACAAAGGATCCCAACTTCGGTTGTTGCGTCGATGTTGCTTGTTGTTCCAACCGTTGGCGTTGTAACACCTCATAATCCAGTTGTCTCTGTTGGGCCAAGCGTTGATTAAAATCAGCAGCCATAGACTTGCGAACATCGTCTTCAAGTTGTTTCTTCTCATCATTCGGAATTGTTCTCTTCAACTCTTCGAACTGATCAGGAGATAGCCCAACTGCTGAAGATGCGGATGGCCCCTTATCAACCGGGTTGCGGAAATCTCGCTTCTTGGGGCATAGAGCTCCGGAGCCTATAACATGACCCTTTTGCTTTCTACCACCACCAGCCGCCTCTGCCCACATCCTATCAATGTCTGTTTGGGGTACTCCCTCAGGATGTGCTTGTGCCAATGGTCATACATCTTTTTGAATTTTTCCTATACAATAAAACAAAACAAGCATATAAATATGTTAAATAAACACCGTCTTATCTTTATAATGAATTTAGAATCCAAACACACTCTAATATTAGAGATGATGTAAACGCAATCTAGAGTCAATTGCAAAGAATAGGAAAAGAAAGAGGGCACGTGTCGTCATGAAAGTTGCCAACTTACAAAGGTGCTTTTGATCTCATCAATCAACGAAGCCCACCTGGGCCGGCCTCGGTCACTGCACACGTAGAAAAAGTGATCCCATAAAAAAAGCCTACAGAGATAACTAGAAGCTAGTTTTGTGTGGTAAAAAATTAGTCTAATTTGTGATGGTATATGAGTTGGTATCGGCTGGTTTAGAATTACATTTTCTCAGTTCTAATCCGATGTTTATTTCTTTTTTAAATCCAACAATTTGCCGTACATAAAGACTAATCAACATATGACAAGTAATAGTTTCAAGTAATACGGAGTATAATATTGAAATAAGAAGAAAATGCATGTAAATGACGCAAGAGGATCGTTATTTGTATAAGAATATCAGACATACCATTACTACTTTTGGGCCATCACCGGACCATTCCCTTGTTCCTTTCTTTTGAAAGGTTGTCGAATATAGTTTCTCATCTGACATTCTCTTCTTTTTCTTTTTCTCCTACATATCAATTTAAAGTACATGAATATACAAATGAAAGTGAAATAACAATTAAGATAAAATAAACGAACAATGTCAATTACTTACATAATCGATAATACGCTCTAGCACTGGCTTAAATCCTCCACAACGGAAAACATCGCCATATAAGGGCATTGAAGATCGATTGCGCTTGTTTCTTGCACATTCCTCTTGATAATTTGGATCATTCTTCAAGTCCTCTTCCTTTTTTACCCACTTCTCAATACTAACATATTTGGGTTTTCGGTGAAATCTTTTAACGTCGGCATTATCTTGTGGAACTTTGTCTCGTAACTTTCTCTGCCATATACTCTTGACTAAGTTCGAATCCTCATTATTCCAATAGAAACGGTTATGTGATAAAGTATGTACAATAAGCCAAACATATAACATCAATGAGTATGCATATTCAAATCATTCACCAACGTTAAAATAAAAGAATGGTAAAGCATACGTACCTCAAACTCCTTCCACCATTCTTCTCTGACATCCGCAGGAATGTATATCCAACTTCTCCAGGCTCCATTGAAGTGAGCTTGCATGATTCAAATAGCTTCATTCATCACAACCTTTCGGTCTTTAAACCTATAAATGGATGAATAATTTTTTGCACATTATTGTTTATATAGTAATACCCATAGGAAATAAAGAGAAGTGGGACATTATGACAAGCGTATAAATATGAAATTTGACACTTGTAGAAAGTATACGATAGTGAAAGTATTAGTACTTACATATTGCCGACAATCTCGATTCTTTTTCGATTTCTATGATCCTTCTCTGTGATAGGATATGTAGTATCAAAGTCAGGAGTTGATCTTGGTAAAACCTCATTGTCAATGTCCTCCTCCTTCTCCTCCTCAATAGAGTCCCGGGAGTCGGCACTATCAACTCCCTCCGGCAATGGGCGGGTACCATGGACTAACTCGACAATATCACCTAATTGAAAACAAGTTATAACCATATACAAACAAAGACAAATGAAAAAGTTATAACTCGGCAATATCACCTAATTGCATTTGTTTTAACATTCAACAAGAAAATTAACCAATACTGTCAAGTTGACTTACGAAAAAACTTCATTAATTAATTAGGCAATACAAGGAGAAATTCAAGATTTTTTTTAAAAAAGAGAGGAAAGTATGGTCTACATACACGTAGAGTACATTAATTGCCTATAATGATATAACATGAAACACAACCAACCCTCATAGTTTTACAAGGAATGAATGATCCCTTAAATATTTTTGCTTTACTAAAATTGTTATTATTGGACTTAACAATGATAAATTACATCTAATGAATATAAAAAAGATCATCTACCAAATTAAAGATAAGCACTATGTAAAAAACCTATGTCCCTTGGCATTACAAGAACATGCAGATTAATTACAAGTTTGTACCTTGTTGGAGTTTTGGACATGAGAGTGTGAAGTCTAAAGAAAGATTAAACCAAAACAAACCAATCGAATAGACATAACAACAATAAGAAAAATTCAATTAATTAAGAGAAATGGAGAAACATTGTCGATGAATTGGTAGAGATTGAGGTTATAACCACTTACCATTTTCCTCGGTCTCTAACTGGTTGAGAATATTGACAACCTCTGTCGACGTCCCCACATTAGGTGCTACATTCGGGCTACGTATGGTTGAATTGGGCAACCTTATATGTCCGGATTGGTCCACCGGATAACTACGTTCGCAAACTTGTAACTTTGTATTGTTTTCTTGCAAGGGTGGTCCGGTACGTGGTTGGTGCTCGTAGTTCACCCCTCGGTCTCGTGGTTGGTGTTCGCAGTCCACCCCTTGGTATGGTGGATGGTGTTCGCAATCCACCCCTTATTCGATCTATTGCCGGTGATAACTTAGAACCTCAAAAAAATCGCTGCTTTAACAATAATCCCCATCTTTGAACAAAGTGAAATCGAAAAATTTAGAGATGACGAGGGGGCATTGACTTAATTACCTTTCAATTCGTGGTAAGGGGATGATGATGAGGGCTCAAACTAGAGATGACGAGGATGATCCGTCTATGGTCCCCCTTGCTCGCGGACAACTTATGACAAGGGCGACACTCTGTTGGATTGCAAGGACTCTAAATTAGGAGTCGATGGGTTGAATTAAGGGGTCGGAGGCGATGTGGCGGTGGATTGCAATGGTTGGAGGCGATGTGGTGGTGGATTGCAGTGGTAGGATGTGATCAATGTACAAGTGGATTGTAGTTAGGGTTTGGAGTTGGAAGGAGCTGCCTTTGGGTTTTTTATTATTTTCAACTATTTCTATCCCGCCCGTGATGGAAAAAAAAAACTTGTTTTATTTAAATCTTATCCCGGGATGCTGAGCAACTCCCTTGGGGTTTTTTTAAAATCTTTATATCATTTTATTAAAAAAATTATCATGTTGTCAAATGGTACGTACACAGTGATTTTGCAACTGCCTTAGGGTTTTTTTATTTCCAATATTATCCATAACAAATTAGAGTGAATTTGGAGAATATAAGATGTAAACCATTCCGGAATGGCTCACCGGAAAGGACTTGTGGGTAGTACCCATAGGTCCCCGGTTCGAACCCCGGAATGGCCGCTCTTTATTTACCAATTCAAGGAGAATATAAGATGTAAATAGTTATATATTTATTCATAAGAATTATTGAAAATTAGCAAATTATGTACGTGAAGAATCAAAGTAACGAATCCCAACAATCAAAGTATCTCACACTTAATTATAAGAAGATTATCAAACTATGTACCTCAAGAAATTTAAGCTAACTTTATTTTGATATTAAAAATTTTGAGTTAATTAATTTTTTTCTATAATGTTGACGAATTTTTTTTATATTATATTTTTAATTAGATAAAACCCCACTATATACCAAATTGACGGTGCAATTTTTTTTATATTGTCTATCAAAAATTATATTAGATAAATTTATCTAATTAAGATATAGGGTTATATAGGATAGATTATTTGAATTAATATATTATATATTATGAGGTATATTTAGATTTAACCTTTGTTTTATTTTATAATTATATATCTAAATTATTAGGTGTATTAATATAAATTTTATTTAAATTTAACAAAATATGCATATATTATAAGATAGATATATGCTTACCATCTACGCATCAATCATCATCTTCCTCATTCTCCATTCCTTCGTAATGTTCTTCAAAATGTGCTTCAATTCCCAATAATTGGTCATCATCTGAAATCGGTTCCGCGTCCAATCCATCATAATTAGCATCGAAATTTTGTATGTTAATGGCACCTAATGACTCATCGTCCACTTCAATAAGTTCTCCACTTGGATCTCTAAAATTTTCAGTACTGGTGTCATCAATTGTTGGAACTCCTATTGACTCTTCTGGTTGATATGCATCATCAGGCTCATCCCGCTTTTGCTCGATTGTGCTCCTTGCTTTTGTTTTACACACAGCTCTCCAATCAACCCGGTCACGCTTTGCGCAAGGATACTTTGTATAATACACCTGGAGTGTTTATTGTGCCAATATAAAACAATCATTAGTTTTATATTCGCGTTTAGAATTTACCTCAATGAGCTCGTATTTGTGGTGCACCCGTCGTGTTCCCGTTGTGGGATGAAACCACCGACATTTGAAAAGCACTATCCCCTTCGAAGGTATGCCGGTGTAATCTAGTGTTATTATCTCCTCAAGTTGACCATAGTAATCAACTGTGTCTTCGCTATAGTTTGATCCCTTCACCCACACTCCACTATTCATTGACAACTTGCCTTCTTCTCTTTTCAAAGTATGGAAAGTATACCCATTTATTGCATATCCATACCATGTATGAATCTTCGCCTTTGGACCCCATGCTAAACGTTGAATTAAGTCATCTTGAATGTCTTTGTCCCTCACCTACACAAGCGAACATATGTGTCAAGTCTTAAAATAAAATTCGTAAATAATATGTGATGACATATTATCATACACCTATATATTCTTTAAACCAAGGAGCAAAATTGGCATCAAGGTTTTTATCCATGTCTCCACTACACTGCTCACAAAAGATCCTGAAGATTTGACCAATATAAATAAATGCAAGGAGAAAAAGGTGGTGTACGTAGTCAATTTGGGTACTACATAATACATATTCATTGATAAACACTTACTTAACATATTCTTCTACTTCTGGACAATTTAACAAAATATATGTCTTCATTCCATGCATCTCAGTTGAATTATCGGTTAGCCAGCGAGATTTTGATTTACCAAATCCATGTCCGGGATAATTGAATATGGAATTCTGCGCATTGCTGGATGCATTAAGCCCATCAACACTTGCTCGAGGTCTCTTCCTCTAGTCACTCAAAGTAATGCGATCCCAATGTTGATAATTCTTCAATAGTATAAGATGAGCAAATTGAAGCTTCCACCCTTGTTTTATTGCTAACCTTTTTCTTCAAATGGTGCAAAAATCTTCAAAAACACGACAAATTTGTAAATACAAAAAAAAAATTTATAGACTATAATTTTAATGTACAATGGTCATACTATACCTTTCAAATGGATACATTCACCGATATTGTATTGGGCCTCCTACTTTAGCTTCATAAGGCAAATGAGTTATCAAATGTTCCATGGAGTCAATTAATGAAGGTGGGAATATGCTCTCGAGCTTACACACCAGCAACTGAGCTATTTTTTCCAACTCTTCCATTTGCACAACTACCAATGTCGGTGAACCCAACGTCTGGAAAAACTCACTCACTTCTGTAACAGGCCCCCACACAGAATCAGGCAACAATTCCTTAAAAGCAGTTGACAACAACCTCTGCATAAATATATGACAATCATGGCTCTTCATCCCAATCAGTCTGCACTCATCTATTTGAACACATCTACCGATGTTTGATGCATATCCATCGGGGAATTGTACCGATTTCATCCAATTACAAACTGCTATTTTTTTAGTTTTTGTGAGGGTGTACACAGCTTTTGGTATGGTCCTGCAATCATCATCATTGACTTGTAGATCTGGTCGATTGCAGTATAACGCCAGGTCCCTCCGTGCTAGTATCGTGTCCTTTGACTTTCCCTTAACATCCATCACAGTATTGAAGACATTATCGGAAACATTCTTCTCTATATACATCACATCAAGAATATGACGAATAAAATGTGTCTTCCAGTATGGAAGTTGCCAAAATATACTTTGTTTAGTCCACTTGTGCTCTTTCCCATATCCAGGTATCGTTGACAATGGATCTTCCATCACAGTGGGCAGGTCATTCACTTGGTTCCACATCTCATCACTAGTTAATCGGAGTGGAGCAGAATCTCTAACCTTACGGTTTTTAAAAAAATCTCTTTTATTTCTCCTAAATGAATGGTCAGGGTCCAAGAACTTTCTGTGACAATTGAACCAAGAATTCTTATGTCCATTACACAACTAAAACCCTTTAGTATTGTCCTTACAAATTGGACAAGCCATTTGACCAGCTGTGCTCCAACTAGACAACATTCCATAAGCTGGAAAATCATTAATCGTCCCCAACAATGCAATTCGCATGCGAAATGTGTCACTCCGAGAGATATCAAATGTTGGCAAACCTTCCTGCCATATCAATTTCAATTCCTCAATCAAAGTTTGCATACAGATATCAATTAACTTTTTCGGATTGTGAGACTCAGGTATAACAATTGTTAAGAACGTATAAGGGGTTTTCAAACACATCGACGGTGGAAGATTATATGGGGTCACAATGATTGGCCAACATGAATATACTTTTCCAGATTGACCAAAAGGAGCAAACCCATTATAACATAATGCCAAACGAACATTGCGTGGTTCATTCGCAAATTCAGGATGTGTCCTATCAAAATGTTTCCAACTCTCACTATCAGAAGGGTGACACATGGTTCCATCATGCGTTTCATGCTCCTTGTGCCATCTATATGTGCAATAGTAGTCGATGATGCAAACAATCTTTGTAATCTGGGTATTATAGGCAAATATCGTAGTTGGGCAAGTGCCACAACCTTTTTTCCCGACTTTTCTTTGTATCTTTCTTGCTTGCAGAATTTACAATGTTGTAACTCAACTTCGTCGTTCCAATATAGCATGCAACTGCTAGGACATATATCAATTTTCTCCATTGGCAATCCTAATTCTCTCCCAATCTTTTTTGTGTGATAGTAATTACTTGGAAAAGTATGCTCTCGGGGAAGGCATCACCCGCCCATTCACATATCTGATTGTAACAATTTTGTGACAAATTATAAGTAGATTTTATTCGAATCAGTTCAGTGATGGTAGACAATTGAGTTTCAGTCTCACATCCAGGCCAAAGAGGTTCATCTACAGCTTTCAAGGTAGCCCAAAACTTTTTGGATAATCCGATGTCATCTTCCAACTTGGCACCTACTTTAGGTTGAGCATCAGAAGATGTAGTATTTGTTGCGCCAGAGGAAGAAAAATCTTGCTCGTCCACTTGATCTGAATTCGACGTAATATTTGATGCCCATGGTGGAACAAAATTCGGACCGGCTGCGTCAAATACCATCCATTGTTGTGGATTTAATATATCATAGTCTTTCCTCATTGGAAACGATTGGGTGGTATTAGAAGGACAAGACACGGATGGTGCAGATGGCTCAGGTAACCGACTTTCCCCATGACAAGTCCACCGGTAGTAATTTGAAGTGAACCCTCTTTTAAATAAGCGATCCTTAACTGTATCCAGAAATTCATACTTCTTATTTGCGCAGTTCCGACAAGAACATCTAATTTGGCTTTCACTACTGTTGGACAAAGCGAATTTCATAAAGATTTTGACTCCGGTGAAAAATTCTTGGATTGTTCCGGTTCGTCCAGGTAAATTCTTATTGTACGTCCAACTTCTATCATCCATCCTATTACAATCATCACATAAAAAAATATTTTATTTATAAAATTTGTTGTATAAGTATAGGGACATATATTCATTATATAAAATCCTCACAAATAAGAATTGAACATAATAAGGAGTTAATTATATGTGTTCTCCTAGGTTTTGTTAGGCTTAGTTGATTTCGCTTCAATCTGAATTGATGAATGAGATTTTAGAATTAGGTTGAATTGTTAGGCTTCCATTATCTTATTAAATTAATGTAATTAATACTTGCATTCAATTCAATCTGAATTGACGAATGAGATTTTAGAATTATGTTGAATTGACGAATGAGATTTTAACGTAAGCCCGTGATACGCACGGGATTACGTTAAAATTATGTAATTTTTAATGGTTTATTGATTTGGAAGTAGATTTATTTAGTAATCATTAGAAAGGGAGTTTTAAAAACATATTTATTTTATAAATAAAAAAAATTTCTGTATATATAAATAAAAATATTATTATATTGTTATCCATTGTTATATTATTTTTTTACTAAAACATAAATAATACTATTATTTGTTAAATTTTCTTCTTATTTTATTGAAAATATAAATAATTTTATTTTATTCATTTAGTTTTTAACTTATTTTATTCTTTAATTTTCTTCTCAAATTTACTCAATTCTCTCTCAATCAATCTCTCTGTTATTTCAATTTGTTTTCTTTATTTCTTCTTGTCCCTTGTGTTCAATGGTCTTATTAAATTAAATATAAAACGTAAATATTTTTAACCTCCAAACAAATTCAAGTTAAATAAAATTATTTAGAATCCATAAAAAAACTAAAGTAAGAAAAAATTATCTATAATGATCCAAGAGAATAACAATTTTGGAAAACCATAACAGAAAATTATGATTCATATTTTAAGATGATACTCTTAATATTTTTAATATCATATGAAATCATTATAAATATTTTGTTATAACTAATTCCCAATAATGAATATTTTAGTTTGAAAAAAGTTAATATTTCTGAAAAATAATATATTGCTGCATTTACATATCCAACTTATATTAATGTAATTAATGTTTATTTTTTAAAATAATTTATTATATTTGATGATGCCCGTAATTTAAATAATGATATTATCAAATATCCTAGATAAATAAAGGTTCCCTGCTATATAAATAGAACCTTATAAACATGAAAAAGGGGCGAGTACGAGTCAGAATAAGGACTTAAGACGTCCACGAACGATAAACCATCCACGACTCCCACATGCATGCTAGGACATATGGCATCCATGCCCCCATCACACATGGTGTGAGCCACTTGACATGTGGCGACTAGTGGCATGCATCTAGACGTACTTGCACTATAAAATGAGGTCGAAGCCTCATTATCAGTAGGGCTGGGCATCCAGTCTAGACCGGACCAGACTGGTGGATCGTAATCTCCAAGAACTTGGACCGCGGATCGGACCGGGACCGGAACTTTTTGTCCCGGTCTTTCCGGTCCGCGGACCGTAAAGACCAGTTGGAACGGATCTGTACTAAAATCGAAAAGAGAGAGCTGTAAAGTTGAATAGACCTAGATCTAAAAAATTGAAAAGAGAGATATGTAAACTCACTGGCGTCGGTGGTCGATCTGAAGACTCTGAACGGTGAGATGCTACTGCCACCGGCGAGCGCGCAATGAAGGAGAGGCGGAGAGCACATACTCTGAATGGTGAGATGTTATCTTGGAAGTGAAGAAAAGAGATGGAGCGCCGAGCGAGAGGTGGCTTGGAGGGTGAGGCGTGAGGGTAGTGGAAAATCAAGATAAGAGCACATATCTGTTTTCTTTTTTTAAATGATAAAGTTTACGGTCTAATTCCGGTCCGGACCGGAAATTTCGGTCTGTTCCCGGTCCTGGACCGTAAACTGGAAATGGAAAAATCTTGGACCGAGGACCGGACCGTAAGATCCCGGTCCGATCCAAAGACCGTAATTTCCGGACCGATCTCGGTGCGAATACGGTCCGATTCAAATTTTGCCCAGCCCTAATTATCAGGGTTCGGTTCCCATTTTATTCCTAGGAGTGTAGGCCGGAATGTGGAGCTTTTACGAGCCTGTCTGAGCAGGTTCGTCTTAGCAGCGAGCCGACACCTGGTGAGACTATTGCTCGGAAAGCGGAACGAGTTGAGCACTAGGCTCAACGGCACTGGAGAGGATCACCTGCCAGTCGTGGTGGTCGGGTCCAGGTAAGACCGTCCGAACGACTCTTGTCTCTGCGGCACAGGTCGAGGCCCCCATTTAGGATAGATGACAGGAGGGTGGGGGCTCCAGGTAAGACCGCCGACAAGCTGAATCGATACGTGGCTCACCTCCCCCATGGGGACGTGGAAGGAGGTTCACTTTTCAAATTAATGTGGTTTCATTAATGGCGCCGTCCGTGGGAACTCTTCACGCCAAGAGGTAATAAAAAATCGATTTAAAATACTATATCTACCTATTATTGCATCAATCGGTTGACGTTTATTGATTTGGTTAAACGACTGGAGTATCATACTTTGTTGCTTTGACCGATCTTGTATCTATTCATCCGTGGATAAGCTCGATCAACCCGTTTCCTCCACCAGTTGTTGGTTAACGTGATACCGGGTCTACGTACACTCGCCACTCACTAGTATTTGAATTGAAAATCCGTAGGAAACGAACCTAATGGCTTTTGAATGCAAATTTATACATGCGGATATAATTTCTTTTCAAATGCAGTTGACTATATAGTAAGTATATGAGAGTTTGAGGATGTAGATATCCATCTCCTAGTATACGTATATAAGTCACTTGGTAGCTTGTGTTCGAGCTGTCCGCAGACGAGGTAGGTCATGGTTGCGTGGTAGAGATTGGAAAGATATCATTATGATTCATTAAAAGGGTATATACATATATGTATATAGGCACACAAAGTAAGCTGCTGAATGCCATTCCCTTCTTAGAAATGGTCCGTGTCCAAAGGGTAGATGCAGTTAAAAAATGTGTCAGGTTGACATCTGCGTATCCTCTTGAGCAAAAGACCGTTTGCTCCACGTCCGCGACCTGTTACCACTCTAGCCGACTGCACAAGTGCATGATGATTTGTAGGAGGGGTTGTATGCTTGGTAGATGTCTTGTTTTACAAATGAGGCTATCATATTAATTTTAATTGGCAATATTTTTGCCCATAAGGAAATCCCCCTCTCACATCTGATAAGCCCCATGACGCCGGAGTTGCTCCGCGTCGGGCATTCGGTCGTAGAGCTAGCCTCCCGGATCGAAGACTTCTTCAAGTCCCAGCACGCTGGAGCTTGCTCCGCGTCAGGCATCCGGTCGTAGAGCTTGCCTCCCGGATCGAATACTAAGTCCCAGGACACTGGAGCTTGCTCCGCGTCGGGCATCCGGTCGTAGAGCTTGTCTCCCGGATCGAAGATTTCACTAAGTCCCAGGACGCTGGAGCTTGTTTCGCGTCGGGCATCCGGTCATAGAGCTTGCCTCCCGGATCAAATACTAAGTCCCAGGACGCTGGAGCTTGCTCCGCGTCGGGCATCCGGTCGTAGAGCTTGCCATCCCGGATCAAATACTAAGTCCCTGGACACCGGTAGGGTTGGGCAAAAGTTGGATCGAGCAGTAATCGGACAGGGATTGGACAGGAAATTACGGTCTTGGATCGGACCGAGAGTATTACGGTCCGGTCCATGGTCCAAGAAAAAGTGTATTCCGGGTTCCGGTCCAAACCCGGGACCAGACCGGAAATTCCGGGTCGGATCGGAATTGGACCGGGTTCTATATATTTAAAAAAAAAACAGGGTGCGTGCTTTAATTGCCTGACCTACTCCCTCCTTTCCCGAGTTTTCTCTTTGAGCCTTTCATCTCGCCTCTCTCTTCAATCTTCCCAAACAAAATTCACGCCTCTCTCTCTCTCTGTAATCCTTGGAGTTCTTCGTGCACACTCCATCCCTCTCCTCTTCACTAGCCTCGCACTGGAATCTCGCCTCACCAGTCGCCACTGTTGGCGCCCTCCGACCCTCGTGCTCGCGAGTCGCAGATCTAGTCTCGGAGTCTCGCATCTTTCTGTAATTTGTAGTCCTCTCTTCACCCTTTTTAACTTTAAGATCTAGGTTGATTTTGTGTATATTTTCACATTATTAATGTCGATTTTAGTCCAGATTTAGAGAAATCATAGTAAGATTTAAGAATCTCATCCCGATTCCAAATCTAGGGTTAGCGAAATTGGGACGATTCCAAATCTAGGGTTAGAGAAATTTCAATTTGTAATATTTTTAGATTTGTGGATTTTCACATATTAATCTGGGCTTGGACAAGGGCTCACATGGAAAGCAGATTGATTTCGCCGATCAAGCTCATGTTGCAGAGCACAAATGGCTTGTGCTTGTTTGTGGATTTTTCAGATTTGCCGATTGTAAGAATGAAAGAATGAAATCATGAATGTATTAATTTCAATTACTTACAGGTTGTTTAAATTTTAAAATACAAACTGGGTTGCTGCGCTTCATCAAAAAAGGAAAAAAAGTGGCTGCTGGACAATTCCGGTCCAACCGGTCCTAGTGGTCCGTGGACCGGAAAACCCGGGACCATATTTTTCGGTCCCGGTCCGATCCACGGTCCATGTTCTTGAAGATTCCGGTCCATCGGATCGGACCGGGACCGGAATGTCCGGTCCGGTCCAGACCGGATGCCTAGCCTTAGACACTGGAGCTTGCTCCGCGTCGGGCATCCGGTCGTAGAGCTTACCTCCCGGATCGAATACTAAGTCCCAGGACGCTGGAGCTTGCTCCGCGTCGGGCATCCGGAGAGCTTGTCTCCCGGAACGAAGATTTCACTAAGTCCCAGGACACTAGAGCTTGCTCCGCGTCGGGAATCCGGTCGTAGAGCTTTCCTCTTGGATCGAATACTAAGTCCCAGGACGCTGAAGCTTGCTCCGCGTCGGGCATCCGGAGAGCTTGTCTCCCGGATCGAAAATTTTACTAAGTCGCAGGACGCTGAAGCTTGCTCCGCATCGGGCATCCGGTCGTAGAGCTTGCCTCCCGGATCGAATACTAAGTCCCAAGACGCTGGAGCTTACTCCGCGTCGGGCATCCGGAGAGCTTGTCTCCCGGATCAAATACTAAGTCCATCTCGAGTGACACAGGGCCTCCTCTGGTAGCTTTATAAGCTCGCGGAGATAACTCTTAACTAAGTATAAACCAAGTACCTCTCGAGTCACAGAGGGCCTCCGATGGTAGCTTTATAAGCTCGCGGAGATAACTCTTAAATGAGTATAAACTAAGTCCCTCTCGAATGACCGATGGCCTCCGCTGGTAGTTTTATAAGCTTGCAGAAATAACTCTTAAATGAGTATAAACCAAGTCCCTCTCGAGTGACAGAGGGCCTCCGCTGGTAGCTTTATAAGCTCGCGGAGATAACTGTTAAATGAGTATAAACTAAGTCCATCTCGAGTGACAGAGGGCCTCCGCTGGTAGCTTTATAAGCTCGCGGAGATAACTCTTAAATGAGTATAAACCAAGTCCCTCTCGACTGACAGAGGACCTCCGCTGGTAGCTTTATACGCTCGCGGAGATAACTCTTAAGTGAGTATAAACTAAGTCCCTCTCGAGTGACAGAGAGCCTCCGTTGGTAGCTTTGTAAGCCCGCAGAGATAACTCATAAATGAGTATAAACTAAGTCCCTCTCGAGTGACAGAGGGCCTCCGCTGGTAGCTTTATACGCTTGCGGAGATAACTCTTAAGTGAGTATAAACTAAGTCCCTCTCGAGTGATAGAGGGCCTCCGCTGGTAGCTTTGTAAGCTCGCGGAGATAACTCTTTAATGAGTATAAACTAAGTCCCTCTCGAGTGACCAAGGGCCTCCGTTGGTAGGTTTGTAAGCTCGCGGAGATAACTTTATTTATTTAGGATATTTGATATTATCAAATATCCTAAATAAATAAAGGTTCTCCGCTATATAAATAGAACCTTATAAACATGAAAAAGGGGCGAGTACGAGTCAGGATAAGGACTTAAGACGTCCACAGACGATAAACCATCCATGACTCCCACATGCATGCTAGGACACATGGCATCCATGCCCCCATCACACATGGTGTGAGACACTTGACATGTGGCGAATAGTGGCATGCATGTAGACGTACTTGCACTATAAAAGAAGGTCGAATCCTCATTATTAGGGGTCGGTTCCCATTTTATTCCTAGGAGTGTAGGCCAAGAATGTGGGGCTTTTACGAGCCTGTCTGAGCAGGATAGTCTCAGCAGCGAGCCGACACCTGGTGAGACTATCGCTCGAAAATCGGAATGAGTTGAGCACTAGGCTCAACGGCACTGGAGAGGAATACCCGCCAGTCGTGGTGGTCAGGTTCAGGTAAGACCGTCCGAAGGACTCTGATCTCCGCGGCACAGGTCGAGGCCCCCACTTAGGATAGATGACAGGAGAGTGGGGGCTCGAGGTAAGACCGACGACCAGCTGAATCGATACGTGGCTCACCTCCCCCATGGGGACGTGGAAGGAGGTTCACTTTTCAAATGTGGTTTCATCAATATTCACAGCTGTTTATTTATGATATAATTAATTGCATAAATATGTACAATTATTTGATTTAATCAATTGTAGGTAATGGATTTGCAACCGTGGTAATCTGAGGCCGAGTTTTGTTGCTAGGAGGATGAGTTGGGTCATGTGAGTGTTGGAGTGAAATATTGTGTTCATTTAATTTAATTTTTTTTATACAGGCTTAACATTCCAAACACTACTATTGACCAAACAAACAAACAAACATAATATTGATATGCAAACGGAGCCATATCACCAGAAACATATATAATAATAATTGTAACGAAGAAAAGGCTCAACCCATATATATAATTGCCAATTATAACGAGGAGTTTGAGACAATTACCTGAACAATGATTGTATTCAGCCAGACAAACAGAATATATTTAAGCTAGACCTTTGATGACAATCACCAGAGTGAAAAACTCCCCTTTTGGGCCTTCAAATCTTCAATCTCAATCAATAGAACTTAATACAATGACTCTTTGACCTTTGATCACTTTTGGACCTTCAACCTCAATTAATAGAACTGAATACAATGAATGTTCCTCCTTTGATCACCAATAATTGATTAACCAAACTTTTTGCCTCCAATGGCGAAGTTCAAGACACTCGCAATCGGATCCCACAAAAATAACTATAGTACAAATGAGGTGTGATTTTTTTTCTTTGAATTTTGAGCATATCCTATATTTATACTCTGTTGAATTTTTTGTCCGTTGCATTTTTCTCATTTACATTTTTCAATTTTTTTTTTCCGTTGCATAACAAATTAATCAAGATTTTCTCATTTATATTTTCAAATCTTTTTTTTTCCGTTGCCCAACAAATTATTCCAGATTTGTAATTATACGTGGAGGGAGTTGGAGAAAATTAGAGGGCTCAATTCCAACGCCTCCATTCCAACGCCTCAATTCCAACGACACATGCAATTTTATTTTTCCTTATTGAAATACATTTATCAAATAAAAAATTTCAACAACAAAAATAAGAAGAAGACGCTAATTTCTCTTATTTTTTTCAATACAATAGTCTATAATATGAAAATATAATTATTACTACACTAAATGTGTGTGTGGACGAAAGTTGAACATCGTATTTCTTCCTACTATAGGCAGGATCGGGTAAGCAAGATGGTAAGTAAATTTTTACAAAACTATTAATAAATCTTTTTTCCCTTATTATTTTGTGTTGTTCTTTCTCTGATAAATTATATTTCTTGATATAATCTGGATCGATTTCAACTTCTTCATCGGCAGCATAATTCAAGTCGATAGTATGTCCTAGCTTGCGAATTGTTTTTTCGGGGGTCACACTGCCTTCGAGACTTGTTGGATAGTTAAGATCAAAATCGTTTACAACCTTTTGCTCTCTGTTTGATGAGGTTGTACATCTTCCGAGATTGACTGCATTGTTTCCCTCGGCCATTAGCTCCAAATATATGCAAAATCAATTATGTTTCACTTGTGAAATTTTTATCTGCAAAAACATTAATCCAACTACCACATTAATACATATAACATAAAATACAGTGGTAAACTTCATACAACAAAACTATAAATTATATATTCTTTCGTAAATAGACTTTAAGCAAAAATCAAATTCTACTTTAAAAAAATAATATAAAACTCAAAAAGTTACTTGATGTTTTAGTCTTTACACCTTCAAATTATATCCTTTACATCCAAAGTTGTGTGTAAATATAGTCGAGTGTGAGATGGTAAGTAACAAGATTACTAAGATGAATGCTATGCTATGCCGCCTTAACAGGTCAAACACATAATTCATATATATATATATATATATATATATATATATATATATATATATATATATATATATATATATATATAGAGAGAGAGAGAGAGAGAGAGAGAGAGAGAGAGAGAGAGAGAGAGAGAGAGAGAGAGAGAGAGAGAGAGAGAGAGAGAGAGAGAGAGAGAGAGAGAGAGAGAGAGAGAGAGAGAGAGAGAGAGAGAGAGAGAGAGAGAGGGGGATTGGCTCATGTGTGAGCAGGGCTTATCATGTAATTTGTGAGCAAATATTGATCTTCGGATCAATCAAAATGAATGGATGGGATTTAATCAACTTTTAAATAAAATAATAATTAATATTAATGGGTCCCACCACTAATCAGAACACACACTCTATATTAGATGCGTGTGTGCCAACTCCCAAGTCTACCAACCGTTAGGCCTGATACATGAGCCGAGTAGCTCGGGCTCGGCTCGGGATTGGCTCGAAAAAAACTCGACTCGGGATCGCTCGAATGTATATATGAGCCGAGTTCGAGCCTGTCCCTGAGCTCGAATCGAGCTCGAGCCGAGCTCGAGTAGCTCGCCAGCTCGTGTCCCCGTTGGAATTGACAAAATTGCCCCTCACTTTTTATCTTGATTTTTGTGATCCCGCTAGGCGCTAAGCTGCTTCATATGTTCGCTTCCCAGTTCCAACACCGTGAAACCCTAACTCTCCAACCCTCTGCAGTTGCTCTTCCGGCCGTCGCCCATTGCACAAGCAGGCGCCCCAACGGTACGGCCTCTCTCTGACGGTGCAGCATCTCTCCGGCGGCGGTGCATCACTTGGTAAGTGCATCCCTTGTTAAGTTCCTCCACTTCCACCCCCGTGAAACCCTAACTCCCTAACCCTCTGCAGACTGCAGCTGTTGCGTTCCGGGCTTCCGACCGTCGCCCCGCGGTGCATCATCTCTCCGGCGGTGCATCCCCTCTCGCCGGCGATGCATCCCTTGGTAAGTGTTCAGATCTGTGCAAATCTTGACAAGATTGCCTCTCCAGTTGAATCTGTTTGTGATTTTCAGCAACAAAAACATTTCCTCTCTCTCTGTTAGTCTGTTGCGATGGGCGATTTTCAGATTCATCTTGCTTCATTTTTATTTTATTCCAGCAACAACAACATTGCCTCTCTCTGTTGCTTCATCTTGTTGAATCTGTTTGTGATTTTCAGATTATCGACCTAGGTGATTTTCATTTTATTGAATCTGGTTGTTGCTTCAACTTGCAATTTTGTTGAATCTGTTGTTGATTTTCAAATTATTGACTTAGGGGATTTTTATTTTATTGAATCTGGTTGTTGCTTCATCTTGCAATTTTTTTTAATATGGTTGTTGCCTTTCCCATTGTATGTGTGTGGAAAGGCTTGAATTTTGCAATTTTGTTGAATCTTGTTGTTGCCTTTCCTCTTCGGGCATGTATTTTGCATTCTGAAAATTCTGAAGTTTACAATCATTTAATTATCATATACAATTTCTATTAACATTTTGTAAACATTTATGTAATCAGGGAAAAAATTGAAATATGTAAACAGAAAAATCTGTAATCAGAAAAAAGCTTGTAAGCTGGAAAAAAAATCAGTAAATTTTCTAAGCTGTGTAAAAATCTGTAAAAAGTTTTTCAATGTCAATTTGTAGATGGTGAATTCTGATTTGTGATGATAATTTATTTGTAGATTATGTCATTTTCAAATGTCAATGAGTCTCCTCGATTTGCAATACCTTGATGATTGATATTAAGGTAATTCCATCTCTCATTTTATTGCATTTTAGTTATACGATTTTAGTTATTTCAAGTTGCTGTAAATTGTTTTAAGACTGATTTTACTCGAACATTCAAGCTGTTGCTGTAATGCTGTTGTAATGTTGCTGGAATCTTGTTGTTTCCCTCAAGATGGTGTGGAATGTTGCTCACTTTGTTGCTGCTGGAATGTTGCTCAAGATGGTGTGGATGGTGTGGAATGCTGCTGCTGCTTGAATTTTAATTTCTGTTGTAGTGTTGCTTGAATGTTGAAATCTTGCTTGAATGTTGAATTGTTGATGTATGTTTGGAATGTTGATGCTGTAATGCTACTTGAATGTTGGACTTTAACGATTGAATGTTGTTGTTGTAATGCTCTTTGAATGTTTGAAATATTCGAGTCATAACGAGCTCATCGAGCCCGAGTTCGAGCTCGTAACGAGCCCAATCGAGCCTATCGAGCTCGAGCTCGAGTTCGGGCTCGAGGACAAACGAGCTCATCGAGCCGAGCTCGAGTTCTTCACCAAGCTCGCGAGCCGAGCTTGAGCACATATATATACTCGAATAGAATTTGAGCTCGAGCGTGAACAACTAGTACTCGAGCTCGTAGGCTCGTATATCAGCCCTACCAACCGTAGGTGAAAATTTTTACCGTGATTTTTGTTATTTCCATACATAATGGGATTGCAAATGGGAATGATGGCAAAATATTGGAGTATATTTTTATATAAAATATTTATTCTTCATCAACCCAACTGCCTTAGATTGAATGATGCTTGGAGGAAAAAATTAAACTGCTTTCTTATTCATATATAATTGTCAAATTATTTGTATCTATATAAAAATAAATAAACCCCTAATTGATTTTAAGTAGTTTATTGGATTTTTCACTCTCCATACATTAATTAATTTAAAACATTATTCATATATAACATGACATTTATTCATATTTATTTATTTTTAACACCCTTATTCCGAGTGATTATTAGCAAATGTTCATTATTGTGACGAATAATATCTCATTTTCATACGAACAAAAAGTCTTGTACAACCGAATAAACTTAAATTACGAACGTATAGTATCATTGTAATCATACATCAATGTACTTGCATATACAAATGAATAATTTATGACATATATATGAATAATCTCCATATTCATCCATGCATAAACAAAACACCCCAAAAATATCCTACATGCGTTATGCGTACGAATAAAGGACCACATACATATGAATAATATCCTACATACGTATGATCTCAAAAAAATATCCTACATACGTATGAATAATATCTCGTTTTCTACGTGGACTTTTTCGTTTGACTTACATACGAAAATATGAAGATCGATAACACTATTAGTTTGTGCATACAAATAAATAATTTATAATATACACATGAATAATCTCATACATAAACAAAATTCCAAAATATTATATGTATATATATTAGTAGGAATAATCTCCGATTCACCATAAACGATTCACCAGAAAATATACTATAATTATTTTAAGATGATGAAGGAGAAGTCCGCCATTGCAAAGTAGTCCATGTGCCCCCTATATATTACGGTTGTCACCACCACTCGAGTACTACGCCGATCCGAGGCTTAGCATTGCAAATACGGTAACCCAAGAACCTTAATTTACAAAGAGCCTAATTTTCAGATCTAGGGTAGTTTTTACAGACACAAATTAAAGTCCTAATTAACCATAATTAATTGCAGAAAATAAATCCATACCGATCAATATCGAAACCCATATGAACACTGAAACATCCGTTGTTGCATTCACGAGGATGATATATTGGTGATGTGGAGGGACGAATCTGAATGGCTACGGCAAATTTTGAGGCGTCGTCAATCGAAGAGAGGTGCAAGCATCGCTGTCGTTGGAGGTGATTGAGAGGAGATATGAGAATAGTCGATTTAGGAGAAGAAGTGATAGAGGCAGCGTGTAAATTTTAGTAGAGTAAATCGTATTATCGGATGAGGATTGAGGTTTGGAGAGGAAACTGAATCACACGCACAAACCTAGAGGGTTGTGGGTGTTTTTTGTGGGCCCCACCTTAATACAATCAATTTTGAATTAATTTTTGGGTTAATCTGGTCCATTTATTTCCCCTTATTTAAAGGTGATGATTTGCTCACATTTTACATTGTAAGCCTTGCTCACATAGGATCTATATATATATATAGATCCTATGTGACTTCTGGCCTCCATGGCGGCGACTCCTCCTTCTGGCTCCCATGGCGGCGACGGCGGCGATTTGAAGGCAGCGGTCGGAGGCAAGTGCGAAGGCGGCGGTCGGATGCAAGTGCGAAGCGACTTCTGGCTCCCATGGCGGCGATGGCGACGATGTAAAGGCGGCGGGCGGATCGACGTCGTTTGATGCCCAGATCTGGGTTCATACAAGCGTAGCAGTTGCTTCTTCTTCTTGCTCCCATGGCGGATCGACGAATTTGATGCCCAGATCTAGGTTCCTCTCCTCAAATCCTTCCCAATCTCAGAGTTATTGCAATGATTGAAGCTTATATTCATCCGATTCTTGAAGGTATGCTTTTGTGTTCTTCTCAGATCTGGGTTCCTCTCTTCGGCGATTAACTTCAATCTGGACCTAATCTGGTCCTCTCTTTCGTTTGTGTATATATACTCCGAGCAGTGCTTGGCTTGCAATTTCAATTTCAATGGGTTGAATGTTGCCTACAATTTCAATCATAATCCCCTCTCTTTCGTTTGTGTATATATACTCCGAGCAGTGCTTGGCTTGCAATTTCAATTTCAATAGGTTGAATGTCAATTTCATTTTGCCTGCAATTTTCTAAACTGTCCGTTGGTTCTTCAATTATTCAGTTGTATGATCGAATTATTCAGGTGTATGAACCGAATTATTCATTTGTATGAACTGATTTTGTGTTTAACACTACTAGAATTTTGTCATTTAACATCGGCTAATAACCGATGTCTTTCAAAAAAAAAATCGATGTCTATGTGAGTGTTGTAAAAAGTCAAAACTTTTTAACATCGGGTAATAGCCGATGTCTTTGTATGTTATAACATCGGTTATATTTTTAAATCCGATGTCTTCGATATGATACAACATCGATTATTAAATGTATCTGATGTTATAACATATAAAGACATCGGCTATTATCCGATGTAAAAAAGTTTTAGCTTTTTACATCACCCACATAGACATCGATTTTTTTATTTTGATTAAAATCTGTTTTTAGCCGATGTTAAATGAAATATTTGTGTTTTTTTTTGTCGTTGTAGCCTATATGAGATTTGAACCCGCACCTTTGTGCTTGAACACATCGCTCTACCAAATTGAGCTAATAGGCTTTAAATTAATAATAATAAAGATCAAAACATTAATAAAAAAAATCCCTTCTAATGTTTCAAATAAAAATTTAACTATTCTCATAATTAACTATTCCAATTTAAAATCAATAATCAAAGGCAACAATTTTCAAACAAGCTAGGTCTTAGCAGTACCATATCCAATAGTGAATATTACAGTTACATGTGAGAGATTTGCTCTGGCTATAATTGACGATCAATAAACTCCCAATGACAGCATATTGTGGAGTAACTGTGAAAACACAATGAATGGATGTGAACATCACCTGATTGCAAGTAATAAGAGATGTGACATATCTGAGGGCGGCTTTAGTGAAGCGCAGAGTCACCTTGTTGAGTGTGAACCGCAGCAGCCCAACTGCAAAGATTACATCCAGAGCAAACTTAAACAGTGCTAGTGATCTCCAACTGCTGCAAAGGAAACATAATTCAATATGAGAAAAACATTTTACATTTAGTTGTTGAATTTCATCTGTTAAACTCATGTTTCATCCTATAGTTGCTATTGCTACAGTCATTTTCATATTCTATTTACTAAAAAATAAGGAGCTCAAACAAACTAGAATGCTTGGGTTGGATAATAGGTCTCTTTGAGTTGGTTGCCTCAAAGTTATAATGCTCTACTATAGCATAGAACATAAGTGAAAATCTATCATCATTTATCACGGTTCAAAGGGTAGAGAAGAGCACACAAACCATGGACACCAATAGATGGATAACGTATGATTTTGCACATTGTTACCGGGGACTGGTAATTGAGAAGTCTTTGACTTCTTGCTTGCTATGTCCCATGCATAATCCTTGACAACTGCTTCATTACTACCCATAACCTTCAAGCCTATGCTAGACGAATCTGCATCGTGACGTGAATCCTGTTTATTCCTCTTGGAAACACACTCGGCGTAACAAATTCCTCTTTTCTGTGATAAATATTATAGCTTCGGTACACCAGAATATAACTGCACAAAATGCACGTCTATGTATGAGACAGTTTGTAATTGCTAATAGAATATACAGTTCATACAGCTACCTTAGAAAAAAGGCGATTTATAGTCATTTATAAAATATTTCTTTTTATAATTACTGCTGTTGACAGGATAACAAGGACAGGGAATGAATGCAAGTAGGGAATTCAAAAGCTCCTGATCGCATTGTATTCATGAGTTATATTGATATCACTTAAATTTTGTATTCTCCTGCTTTCAGGAGCGGGAAAATAAACTGGGATGAGTATTAACGATCTCTACTAGACTATGACTGCCTTGTACTGCCCCTGTAGTTATCATTTCAGTTTGTACAGCTAATAGATTATCACCAAAGATATATATTGACGAAACTAAAACGGACTAGACAAAAAATCAAATTAAAAAAAACAAGTGGGTGATATAAATTCAAGCTCTTTACAAAATGGCAATAGCAAAGAATATCTTCCCTGGTGTAGGCACTGGAAGTAGGCTCAAATCAAATAAACTATTTTAAAAAGAAAATAACAAGGTAGGAGCAAAACCTGTTTCAACCCTGATGGATTAGAATACTGAGCCACAGAATCCAAGACCTCCTGGAAATCAAGTTTAGACAGACCACGAGGTCATGATTTCTGTAGTTGCATCGCCAGTTGCAAGCTTACAAATAGCTCTTTCTGCACACTCTCAGATGCTGTAGATCCAGAATATCGTCTTTCTTTACCAATGTGGATTATTGGAGCAAGCATTTGTTTCACCAAAACTGGTTCAAACTTGACGAAAAATTAATAAATAAGTGAACCAAAGGAAATTTATCAAGAGCAGAAAGATTGAATCATGAAAGAATTACACGTTGGATGAAAAAATTTTCATTTCTTTGTTCAGAACAGAGAATGAAAGAGAAACATGTACATACAAACAAGTTATTTTAACAGAATCCATGCTTGACCGTAAAGGATCACTATTATGTCTTTTAAACAAGCCTGAACCCATTTAATCAGCTCAATACTTCATATTCAGATCTTTCTACAAGTTTTTTGATAAGTTGGAGCATGTTCAAATTAAGTTTCGAAGCATTTAAACTGTGAATTTTATATTTTATATTTTTAACACTTCAAAATGCTTACCCCCATGCTCACACGCAACACGTTCCTTGAAGCAATGTTATATTTGTAATTTTACTTAGTTTACCTAAATCAGTCTGTAGCTTTCTTGCCATCTTAGGCTATCATATGAATAATCAAGATTTTTTTAACTGTGCAACACACTGCAAGGCTTATATTTTAGTTTTCTTTTTTATTGAATAAAAGGATAATAGTTTACTCAAAGGATTGCAAAAGAGGACACTAAGCTAGATAATTAACAGAAAGGTTTTGTTGCATCACCTAGCATCTGATAGATTCTATAGATTCTATAGCATCTGATATTTTAGTTTTCTCACTAGAATGCTGTGGATCCAACGAGATGTAGTTTCTGAGCCCAAAGCGGTCCAGGATTGTGAATTAGGTCAGTATTTGCAATTTGAATTGTGAATTGGAACAGACATTTGAATGTGCACTACAAAACTAAGGAAAGCGACATATAAATTAGGGAGAGTGGGAAAGAGACCTGAGGACGCAGCAGACCAGGCTGATAAAGAAGCTAATGTAGGAGCTAGAAGTCGTGGACAATCAGTGGCCAACAAGGGATCGAGAGAAAGGGTCTGGACTAGGCGAAACATGAAGCAAGGGCTTCTTCACAGCATGGAGACGAATAAGGCTGCATTACAACAACAATTTAAAATATTAGCAGCAAAGCGCTCTAAGAAAATCGAACTGGCGAAGAATTAAGAAGACACTACTAGAAATATGTCCTAAACACAACCATAACAATATAGAAGCACAAGCTCAATCTAAATTTTCCAACACCAAACATCATTAATCGATCATCCAAGACTCAACTCACAAATTCAACAGTATGAGACGGTAAATTCAACACTGCAGATCGAAAAAGAGAGACTAACCTGTGCTTAACCGATTGAAGTCGAAGCTGAGGACTCGAATAGGCTATATTATGAGAGGCTGGCCCGCATGAGCAGCCGCGGGAGCTGTTGATGATAAACATAGCCATTGAATGGTCGCTGGCGGTCTAGCAAGAGACGATGGGTGGCGTTCTCGGAGAATGAGTCACCGGAATGGGGGACAACGGAGGTGGAGGATAGAGGGAGAAAGAAGTACAGAAAAGGACGGCGGACGGAGGTTTCAGAAGGCGTGACCAGGAGAGAGCGATAATGAATTGAAATCAAAGAAACCCTAAATCATCAATACTGAAAATTTAAGGCTAGGGGGAGACATACAGGTGAGGGAGGCGATGTCCAGAGAGGGAAGAAGCTTCGATGTCGAGTGTGCGAGAGAGCGAAATCGGAGAGAGTTGAAGATGATTCACTAGAGAGCACGTAGCAACGCCGGAATCAGGATAAGGGAGAACAGGAGATGCCCGGAGACTGGAGAAGGAAGTCGGAGACGAGAAGTACGACGGAGAGTTCACCCGGTCGCCGCTAGGTAGTCGGGATGGGATGGGATCTGAGAAGGACGTCGGAGAGGGGAAAAGGGTTTGGGATTTTTCCAAGGGTTGTGCTAAGTAGTCGGGTTGGACTGGGTATTTCAATGAGCGGGTTTTAAAATGTCTCGGATTTCAATTCCGCGCCTTTGAATTTTTTTTTAAAAAAAATTATTTAACATCGGTCCAAAAAAAGTTGGTATCTGATTTATTTTTGACATCTCAAGTTTTCAAAGCGATGTTAAAAAGTTATTTAACATTACGCGTTTTTCCGACTGATGTTAATCCTCCGATGTTAAATGTCATAATTCTAGTAGTGTAAGGAGATAAGGTTTTTCTATGTTGGCGGTTATATAAAAAACATGCATTTATACTATCGAATAATCATGAGATAACATCGAATAATCTAGAGATATCATTGAATAATTTAGCGATATCATTGAATAATATTTAGTCATTTGTTAATATCACATAAGTAACCGAATAATATTATAATACCATCGAATAATCCGGTGATACTATCAAATAATCAAGCCACATGGTGTTTTCAAGGTGGTAGCTGGTTAGAATAATCTATCGATACAATCGCATAATCCATCGATACGATCGCATAATCCGTCGATACGATCGAATAATATATCGACACGATCGAATAATCTATCGACACGATCGAATAATCTATCGACACGATTGAATAATCCTGTGATATATACCATCGAATAATGTATCGATACCATCGCATAATCTATAGATACGATCGAATAATGAAACAACCCTAAAATTATAAACAATGAAACAACCCCAAATCCGGCCACTGTGTGATACCATCGAATAATGTATCGATACCATCGCATAATCTACAAATACGATCGAATAATGAAACAACCCCAAAATCACAAACAATGAAACAACCCCATATCCAAACACACGCGCTTCATTAGAGATGCAAGTGGGACTGAGAAATTGTTGGGGCCCACCATTTTTTTAATTAAGAAAATTGTAAAATTACTTTTTAATCTCAACCACCCATTTTTATCAATCAATGGTCATGATTTGTGTACATGATACATATTAAGCCTTGAGTACACAAGAACCACCCCCTATATATATATATATATAGTAGATTGAAGGTGAAATGAATTGGAGAAGAGAAAAAACAAGCTAAGAAGCATAAGAGAAGCTGCTGAAGTCACGGAAGAAGGAGCTCAAAAGAATCGTTGGTCTCCCCGTAGTTTCCCTAGCTGCCCCGCCGCTCGAAGAGCATACCGAAGGAGTTCGCTGATCGTCGGCCGCCCCGCGGCCCTCGCAGAAACGCGCCGTTCAGAATTGGACTTTAATTAGGGTTTTTGTTTATTCATTGGTCGACTTGTTAGCTAGAGGCTTTATAAGACTTTTCTAGTTTATTTCTTCCACTTACCTTATGCACTTTATCCAATTGTTGAGAGCGCCATTGAGCATGAGCAACTAAACTCTCGAGGTTTTGCCTACAGTTTGGATCTTTGATTGTTCAATTGTGAGTTTCTTAATCTAGTTCTTATTCATATTTCAATATTTTGACTTCTTTGTGCTTAATTGCTTGAATGTGTTTTATTCTCTCTGGCTTGATCAACTAGTTAGAGTAGATTCATTCAATTGCCAGGGTTTTGCAGATTCCTCTTAGCGAACCTTAACCCAAGTGGCAATCATATCCCTTTAGGAGTCGTAGGACTAATTGGATGTGTAGGAAGTTGAATACATGTTGAATATCGACTCGTAGCTTGATATTATGTGTACCTTGGTTAATTCATACTCTTAATGCTATCTCTAGGTTGAATCTTAACCGTGTTAAGGTTATTTAGAGAAAAGGGTTGCTAGGACTCATAGGACTAGTAATCTACCTAAGATCTGGACAAGGACATTGAGGGAAGCCAAGACGCAAGCATCAATGGTTCAATCGAAGATGGAGAAGAGAGCTCGATGCCCATTGACAAGGAGTCTCATGAGTGCACGCATGAGGAAGCATGTATTTTGGCACCTACTCCACCTATAGAAATCATCCCCATCTCATCTATTAAGGAACCAAGTCCGAAGCCAATTTATGTGGCTTTCGAGCAAGGTAATGATATTTCTCACACTTTTGTGGATTTTGGTGAATATGTAGATCATTGGGAGCATTACTTCAACAAACCACTAGCAGAGCTGTGTTGGTGGTACTACATACCCTCGGCGGGAAGTCATGCTCGAGCATATGAAGAGTTGGAGACCTTCTTCAACCTTCTTCAACATCACATCTTTTGACTTCGGCTTCTTCATATGTGGTGTTTGCCTACCTAGGTGGTGTGCACCGGAGTTTGATTTGTTAGTTAATTAGTTTTGTTGTTTAATAAATTAGAAATTTCCTAATTATTTTATATCGTAGATAGATATTTTCGGAATATTTTTTGAGCTAACCATGCAGGAAAAAAAAAAGAAAACGATCGGAGAATAGAGATTTGTGCTAAATTCGCTGCCAGCGAATCATGATTCACTGCCAGTGAGTCCAGCCGCTCAGAAGACATAGGGGTTGATTTCATCCGCTGACAGCGAATGGAACTCGCTGACAACAAATCCAACAGTGATGCCCAGTGTCCGAAGCTAGCATTAGCCTTGTCTGCGGCCTGATCAACCGCTCCCATGGTGCATGCCCAGTCTTCGTCCATTTTCTTCACCACTGATCTTATTCATTCTTCTTCATCTTCATTCATCCGTGCTCGTGGTTCGTCAGGCTTCGTCGTTGTCGTTCTTCACCGTTCTTTCAAGCTTCGTCATGTTCGCCATCGAAATTTTTCCATAATGTGAGCTATTCTTTACCCTCTTTCTCTCATATTTTTATGATTTTTTGTCTTTTATTTTCATTGAGGACAATGAAGAATTTAAGTGTGGGGGAGGGTTGCGTTCATATATTCATGCATTCATATTTATTTATTTTTGTTACGCATTCACGTTTATTTTTCGTTATTGTATTGCATTAGGAAAAGAAAAAAATCAGAAATCCAAAAATATCATGCATTGCATTCAAGTATTATTCAAATACCCATCTTGCCTTAATTGTCCTCTATTTTATTTGAGTTTTTTAGCTTAACCTATAAATCCCATGATATGTTTGAATTGGCTAATCTTGTCACCTACTTGTGCTGATTTTCATTGGAGCATGACTTGTTAGTTTAATTGAGCAAGTATGATTCTTAGTCTTGGGCATTATTGAAATCCAACAAAAATTGTCCTAGTGAGAAATTTTGGCCTTATAGGGATTTTCATCATGTTTATTCCCTTTTTCTTTCTTGTGTGCAACTCTCCTTATGCACTTACCTCTTGAGATTGACATTGTTATCTATATTTGAGGCCGAATTTATATGTCTATTGCCTATGAGTTTCAAATGATAGAGGCATGATTTCCTTACCCATATTATTATCCATATCCACCCTACATATGTGTCCTTTGCTTGTAGCCAATTTGACCATTAGCCTTTTCTTTGAAGCTCCACAAAATTTATCCTTAGCCGATGATAAGCCTTACCCTATCCGGTATTTGGGATTAGAATTGGTGAATGATTGATATAGTTGAGTGAAAAGAAAATATTGTTAAGAGAGTTACAAGTTTTGGATTATTGTGTAATTTTGGTTTTATTCCTCACATTGTGCATTATTGTATTTTTGGCTCTAAAAGAAAATTTGAAAGAAAAAAGAAGTAGAAAAAAGTCAAAAGAAAGAAAAGAAAAGGAAAAAAAGATGAATAAGAGCCTTTTATTGTATCATGTATGTGAGAGTTGAAAAATATGTATGGTTAAGAGAAAGTTCTTTTGTTGAGTGTTTTGAGAGTGAAAGTTTGAGTTATTTTGGTTTTGGGAGTATTTGGTTTTTTGTGTTCTTCCGGTTGTTCTTAGGGATCCCTTTTTTCCCGGATTTTTAGCACCACAAGCCTAAATATTTTTCTACCTTAATTCCTTTCCAAGCCCCATTACAACCTTGATAAAAGACCTCTTGATGTTTCTTATAAGTGATGGCATCCACGGTGGAGAATATGTGATATTTGTGTAAATTTCTATGTAGCTTTTTGCATTTTGGATTGAGTTGAGTGATACATTGTTAAGCCTAAACACATGAGAGTGAGAGTAAACACATAATGCCGGTGAGGTTGGATGAGATGTGCCTTTACTTTGAATCACTCCTACTTTCTAGGATGTTGGCTTTCATGTTCATGTCTCCTACACTTTGATGTTGTTTTTGACAATGTTAGTGCTTGAAGATCATATTTATTGTATGATGGTTTTGCTCTTGTTTTTGCATTGCTTGAGGACAAGCAATAGGTTAACTGTTGGGGAGTTTGATAATGCACATTTCTAATGGGCATTATAGGGTAGTTTAGATGCATTTGCATTGTAGAATATGCATGTTTAGTGTCAATTTAGATTAAACTCTTTTCGTGGAAATGTTCAGAATCTACGCTATTTCGGTTGCATTGTGCAGAATCGTAGATCCGACATGGTGGAAAGCAATAGAAAGGTGAACAAAATGTCCAAGTGAAGTCAAGAAAGCAAGCTAGCGAAAGAAAGAAAAGAGGCAAGAAAGAATGAGGGAAGAATAAAGAGAAAACAAGCTTCTGGGCATCTGTCACTGCCAGCGAATGGAATCTCGCTGCCAGCGAGTGGAGTCAGTGGGAGCATGTCCAGGAGCCAGCACGTCTCGCTGCTAGCGAATGGAATCTCACTGCCACCGAGTGGAGTCAGCGGGAGGATGTCCTAGAGCCAGCATGTCTCGCTACCAGCGAAATGAAACTCGCTGCCAGCGAATGGAGTCGCTTCAGCGAAAGATCGGACTCGCTGCAGCAAAAGGGTGGTCTCGCGCCAGCGGATGGATGCTCTCGCTGCAGCGGAAGGAGTGGCTCGCGGTAGCGGAAACGAAAGAACCGAAGAAGCTTGAAAATATTCTAAGGCATGGACATTCGCTGCTAGCGAGTGTGGTAGCGAGGTGGTAGCGAAAATCCAACAGTAGCTTGATTAAGGCCATTCGCTGCTAGCGAAAATTTTCGCTGCTAGCGGAATCTGACACTTGTCTATACATGGAAAGTCTATCATCTATCTAGTTTTTTAGGAAGTTTCTATCTTATTTATCTATCTTTTACCTTGTTTATGCAAGACTTTAGGCTTATAAATAGAATGTTTTAGGGTTAGTTTTCTCATGAAAGGATTCAAGTAGAGAAATCACATTTGAAAAGAAGAAAGCTTAGGTAAGCCATGTTTGGCTAATTTTTTAGTTTCCGCCTACACTTTCAAGACTTGGTTGGTGGTTTGTGAGTTTCTAATTCAAGTTATTTTTCCTCTTTAATTCTTTCAACTTCTTTGTGTGATATTGATTATGTTATTGATGTTATCTTGATTAGCTACCTCGATAATATTGATTTCATGCTAGGATTTAATACTTTCAAATTTGTGTTATTTCCGTAGTAGCACACATAAGATTGTGGATTCCGTGTTTGAAGCATGATTATGTAGGGAGTTGACATATATCTTAAACATTGATTTACCGTGTTTAATTGGTGTTATTTATATGCTCAAGTTCTTGGGACTATTTGCTATCTCTTTGTTAAATCTTGACCGTGTTAAGGTTGCATTGAGGTGTAAGGGATTAATTGGACTCGTAGGACTTTTAATCTACTTAAACCAAGACGGGAGGAATTCGTAGGAAAATATAATAGCTTGAAAAGGATTCGATGATCAATAAAACCAACCAATGTCGAGAACTTGTAGGTGGAAACGCTTTTCTTCTATCATTTATTTGCTTTTGTCAATATTATTTTCTTTTATTTTCATTCATAAAAAATGTTTCTTTTTATATTGATAAATACACAATATTTAGAAATACTTGATTCTCTAGGGTTCGACCCCTTACTTGCATACTATACTAGTTTGTTTGTTTGGGATTTATTTTTGACAAGGTGAATCAACGACTTTTCCTCCGTCACATAGCGGTGGAAAATATGGAACATTTCTTTCCAACAACGTACACAGTTGGATTTTTTTTCCATTGTATTTCAGTGTTGGAATTTCATCCATTGAATAACAGCTTTGGAACCTCGTGGTTGGAATTCAATGTGTTTCCAGTAGTATAAGATAAGATAATAACGTAGTTACCCACCGTTTATTTAAAGCATGATTTATTCTTGTTCTTTCATGCTAATTGGTTAAGTTTGGAACATGCCTTTTCTTTGATATTTCCATCCTTTATTTTATTTGCTCTCATTTCATTTGGCATCCATGTTACCTATAAATAACATGGGTTATTTTGTGTTGTGTTATCACCTAGGATGTCTTATTAAAATAGTTAACAATGTAAGGATTGTGTCTTATGATTGAAACTCAATTGAATCAAGATTAATCAAAGTAAAATGTATCAATCAATGTAAAGCCATGTGAACCTAGTAGTAGGATACCAAGTTCTTGTTTGAGCTCATGTTAAGTAAGATAGGTAGTGATATGAGACATGGCGCTCTCATCAAGACATAACGTCTTATGTAAGTGATATGAGACGTTGCGTTCTCATCGAGACATAGCGTTTTATGTAAGTGACACATGAGACATAGCGCTATCGGTTTTAAAGTTTCGTGAAACTCTTACACTTCCATGGAGGAGTGTGCCTTTGTCGGTTTACTAGAAGTGTGTTGTAAGGTTATGATAAAACATTCAATTTAATATAGTGAAGTATCTCCCTTGTTTGAATAGCACAGTAATGTGGTAAGTAATGTTTTGAAAAGTGTTTTCACGGTGATTACAATTAGCTTTATATCAAATTCCCTTCGTATTCGGAGTATGGTTCCTAAGAGTGCTTGTTACTCGCATCTTTTGTTACTCAATCCTTCGGGGTTATCCGTATCTCAGGAGTCGTGTTTTGAAATGTTAAGCCTTCACATAAATATTCTCAATAATTGCATCTGGGTTTAGATTCATACCGTATTATGGTCACTGAGTTCGAATCCAGAGAAGTCCTAGTTTTCGAGCCGTCATTTGCTAGTTCTCGCGAACTAACCATCCTTTGTTTGGATGTCTGCTGTCCTTCATCGCATTCGGATGCCAGGCCTATTTTCGCAGGTTAGGTGCTACGAGGTCGAAGGTTGGAAACAAAGTCGGAATCATCTTTAAAGTGTTTTGATTACTTTATTGAGGTCCTTTGATAAAGGTTGTGACCATTCTTGAATATTCTTTAAAGGATCATTTTCGATTGTTGTTTTATTTGGTTTTATTTTATGCAATTGTTTATTTATTTATTAAATATAAGTCTTTCGTTGTAAATCTCTTACTATCATCTTGTTTATGGGAGCATGGTTGTATGTCCCTATAAGCCTAAGGTGGTTACTAAGACATTAAAGTCCGCATAATCACTAGCGTTGTGGCATTCCCTTTGGGTTATAAAAGGGGGTGTTACAGAAGGTGGTATCAGAGTTAAGGGTTTTCCTACAGTGGTTTTCATGACAGAACTGTTTTTCTAAAATGAGTTTTATGTCAAAATTGTGTCTAAAATGATTTCCATGTCAAAATTGTTTTGTGAAATGGGTTTTAGGTGTTTTAAAATGATTTTTGTTTATCCAAACCAAACTCTTAAAAAAGATTTTAAAGTTTTAAAATCTTAAATGAAAAAGATAAGAATTCCTCAATACGTTTTATAAATTTCATTTTCAAAGTCACTATTTGGTTTAAAAGTTTTGTTACCAAGAAATTAAGAAACGATTATAAAAAGGATTTGGGAAATTATCCGATTTCGACGTCCGATTCGACTCTCGTGTGCTTGATGTTAACCTTTTCCTTTTCATGACACTAATGTCTTTCTTTTCTTGATCTAGTTCACTTTCTTATTCCTCGAATCTTAGCTTAATTGGCCTCCGAAGATAAAGACAACGAAGACCCGTGGGGCTCAACGTCAAGCCGCATCCACTCCCGTGGCAAACAGAGATCACCAACAGATTAACAAAAGCAAGCCTTTCAATTTGAACAACATTAGGGAATATTTAGATGAACTCTCTGTACACCAAGGGGAAAGTGCACCCCAACAGCCAAATGGGCAACGTCAAGCATCATCCCCGAGCGGGGATAATGCAAATAGGCAAGCACCATCGCAGGTTCTTGCAGGCAACTTGGATGAGGAGATAATACAAGCCTTAGATCATATCGTAAAGGATGCCGTTAATCGAGCAATATCTGAAAATATTCCTCAGACTCGTGTTGCACCATCGGTGAACGCATCCCGATCGAGGAAAACGGAGAAAATTGAGGTGTATGGGGACACCTACACTCATGCACTGAAGGCTATGAATTTCAGCAAGCCAGATGGATTCGATGGTACCGGAGAGCCGTATCGTGTGGTGCACCCGCGTAAACGAGATGAAGTCGTTATCAAATTCTAATCTATTCATTAGTTCAAACTTTCCTTAGGTTATTCCTTTCAATAAGTGAGTCATTGTCAAATGTTTTGCTGAACTCCGTGTCTTAGTATTCCCCCCCCCCTAGTATTCAGGATATTATTTTACATTTCAAAGCCGTGGATTCATTTAATATTTGTGTGACATGTCTTAAGTGAGGAGGCACCCCCAACGTGTTAGGAAATTGTGTGATTGTTTTTGTGAACAATAAATAATTCAAATTTAGCAAGTATTGTGTGTGATAAGATCAAAAGTCTAAACCTTAATTAATAGATGTGTTTATTCCGAGTCACAACATGGAGTATATCGAATAGATAGCTCTATTGTCGAGCAACTGAACTCTCAATGGAAAATCTAAATAAACAAAAACAATCCAAAAAGATACTCGTGCATACAACATTCGGATCTACAAAACAGCATAGCTCGAGGATAAGGAGGAAAGCTCGTCGAAGAACCGAAAGACGAAATCTACCACTCCTTGTATACGAGCGGGGCATACTAGTTGCCACAATGGTTGCCATCGACGCCACCCGGGCCATTTAGTAACCCGGGAAAGGAAGCCAGATAGGGCAGAGACGAAAGTCAATGGTAGACTAGATAGCCCAAGTTGATGCAAGACAGTAGTGGTCTAATTGCGATTAAATCATGCTAACCTTTTGAAAAATGTGTAAAATTTAAAACGTTACCATTGAGGAGTTCGGAAGGCAATGAGTTGGTCTTTGATGCAACTCATTGTTTCACGTCGTTCAAATGAGTAATTAGAACTAAGTTAGGTGTCTCCTTTCGTTTTTTGGAAATACGGTTAGGCTTCATTTTGAAGAGTTCATACTTTCGAAGAAATATGCTGATCTTGGTGTCCTTCACTTGACTGGTTCCTTCGTAGGTGACAACTAGCTTGTCCAAAATCTCTTTAGCCGACCTACAAGATGAAATACGGTTAGACTCATCAGTACTAAGACCACAATATAGTAAGTTAATGGCCTTGTAGTTCTTGGAGACGAGTTCAAGATCCGCTTGGATGAATTCAGCCTCAGTCTTCCCGACTTTGCTTCCTTTTGGTGTGTCTTTCACACGAATCTTCGGACCATACTCTATAATGTTCCAAAGTTCCAGATCTTGATCTATAATGAACATTTTCATCAAGGACCTCCAGTGGACGAAGTTGTTTCCTACAAAGAGTGGTGGTCTACCGGTAGACCTCCCTTGTGCAAATCCTCCGTTTGCTTCACCAGACATGATCAAAAACTCACAAGATTGTCACATTAAAAGCAGTGAGTAAAGCTCTGATACCAATTGAAGGTTCGATAATTTATAACAAAGTAGAATAAAGATACTCTAGAAGGAGGGTTGAATAGAGTATGCCAACTTTTCGCTGTCAATCTCAAGACTTTTGACACGCTTGCAAAACCCTTTGAGAGTAAACTCAATTCTTTCCTTTGGGAAACCTGAATCACAATAGAGTTATACAATTCGAAACAAATGCGGAAATATGGTAAAGAAATAAGTAAAGAACACAACGAATTGTTAACGAGGTTCGGCTCCTTAAAGGCTTAGTCCCCGCCTAGGGTTCTTCCACAACCCTAGGATTCAACCGGCTTTATTGATTCACAAGACTTAGGATCTAATAGCTCACCGAGAAGCCTCTCTCTTATACAATTGCAATCTAGTCACTTCCTGAGTTATAAACTCTCGAGTATAACGTACACTCTCTTAGAATATATCCTATAAGCTCACTGTGTAACTCTCAAATGCTTTGAAACAAAAGATACGACTCTTAACACCTAGCAGCGAGAGTACACGAAGAAAACAGATTGACTTGAGGGCTTGTGTGCGATGTAGTTCAATAAGGTTTGTGTTCAACACTTGTGTATGTCCTCTCTTCTTCATCTCCTTTTTATACTTGATCAAATCGGCACCTACTTTGAAAGAAGGATCTTTGCCCAACGGCTAATTCGGATCATGGCTTAGATGCTATGTTCACAATCTTCTATTCTGGGAAACTTGTGAGTGCATGATCTTCGATTTGATTCTTCACGTGTTTCAGCTCAAGGAAGGAGATATTCTCGAAATCCATACTGCAAGGTTAGTACATAATATATGTATATAATAATATCCGGAAATAATATATAAATATAATACATGTTTTGAATTTCATCAATACATCTTTAGCTTCAAGATCTTTGACACAAGCTTTGTGTCAAAGCTTTTGAAACCATTTTCGATTTTCAGCAATGGAGTGGAGTTATCAATCTCCCCCTTGATGAAAGACAAAACCTGTGCATCCCTGTAACTTAGTCAAGCAAATATATCATAAGGAAAAATCGGACTAAGTACCTGCATGGGTTAGACAAATGTTGGATCATATAAGTTTTAAAACCAATAAAAGACATCCAACAGAATAAAACAAAATAAGGTCTTCCAAGACCCTGGTTCACAGCAATTTTAAAGTCTAGCAACGTCTAAAAGGTCAACAACGGGAGGAGTATAAAAACAGTCACCAAAAGTTTTGAAAAACAAGGCCAGGAGTGTTTAGATCACGGGATAGGATAGGGGTTTAGGGTTCATCATCTTGAGCACCATCCGTGATCAGCAACTTCAACTCATTCAACAGCTTGGCCATCACGCCTATCTCCAGCACCAACTCTCGGTGCATGTCCTTGACGTCAAGGAAAACTTCCTCCAAACCCAACTCAAGATTTTCCATGCGCTCATCGATGGCAGAGACAATGGGAAGAGCTTTTGAGGAAGGAGAGGCAAGACTCCAAGTCCCTTGAGGGGACTGAGTAATGCCAATCTTCTCTAAGCTCTTGGAGTCGAATTTACCCATATGATATTGTTGTTCTTCATTTTCAAAATCAATTTTAGAATCTTTGAAGACATGGGTCAAAAGGTTTGCGAATGTGAGGGGAGTTCCTTTTCTAGCTTTACGAGTGTGAGCAATGGATCCTAGAATTGTATTGGCCAGATCAAGATAATGGCCATTCAATATTCGGTATAGGAGGACCATAGCGTTTTTAGTGAGGAGGGAGCCAGAGTTGATTCGGGGTAAAAGACATCTCACAATTATGTTAAAGATGATTTTGGCTTCAAGTGTGAGGGACGAGTGAGTGAGTTGTTTAGTGTTGTTGCTTGATGCTTCGGGGAGCAGTTATTTGGATCGGGCAAGAGCAACACACTGGTCTTTTGTGGGGGTTTTAGGGGAGGGTGAACAAGGTTTAGGAAGGCCAAGGAATTCAAAGAAGTCAAGGGAGTTGAACATGATTCTAACTCCATTGACTACTGACTCCAGAGTCCAGCCGTCAGCAGTGTGTTTGGCTTTGAGGTTTATGTAGAAGAGACGGGTGAGTTGGGGGTAGTACTCAGATTCAAGGTTCAGAAGGGTCCAGGCAGAGGTTTGTTTGAGAAGAGAGATGCAGGGTAGGTTCAAAGCCTCTAAAAAATCAAGATCAATAAAATCATAACAACAAATCTTACGAGTTCTAAACTCGTCTACCCATTTACCAGCCATCTCGGCATTTTCAAACTAGGAGGAGGGTAAGGATTGGTTTACCTGGATAAGTGTCGGGGGGTCGACATTCTTCCTTCGAGCTTTTGTGGGAGCGGTCGACTTGACAGGTGCGTCAAAGCTTCTAAGACTGGCTTTCCTCGAGCGTTTGGGAGGTGGAGACTTCTTGGCTTTAGTGGCTTTGCGCTTCTTCGGAGACGGGGGAGGAGGAGGAGGAGTAGGAGAGGGAACAAGTTCTGGCTCCTCTTCCTCTTTTTCCTCAGACCCCGTGTCCTCAGCAGACACTTCAACCTCATCTCCCTCGGCCTCCTCGTCATCATTAGTCTCGTCCTCCTCCCCTTCCTCTGGTTCCTTTACAACGGGAATCTCCTTCTTTGCTTCTCTTTGGGCCTCTTCCTCGGCATCTTTCCTTGCTTTCTCAGCCTCTTCCTCAACCTTTTTTCTTGCTTTCTCAACTTCTTCCTCTGCCTTTTTCTTTCTCTGGGCCTCTTCCTCGGCCTCTTTTGCAACATCTCATTCTAGAATCTCATCAAGATCTTCCTCTTCATCCTCTTCCTTAACAATAATCTTTCTCTTTCCCTTTTACTTTGCACTGAGTGGCTTCTTTGTCAGGCGCTTCAAGGACCGTTTGATTTCGGCAATGGTGCTCTCAGGGACGGTGCTCGGGACAGTTGTTTGAGGAGTAGGTTCTGGTTGATGGGAAATTACAAGGGGAGTCTGACGACCTTTGGGGGTAGCGCCAAGGCGTTTGGGTGTGGAGATTTTCTTGGATTTGGGTGCCATGGATGGGATTCGGTGAAACATCCAGAAAAAGGTTGAATGAGAAGGTTAAAGGTCGGAGGGTTTTGGAAGTTCCAGAGAGGTGAATAGTTAGGGTAAGAATATGTGGTTTAAAAAGGGCGAGAGGGTAAGTTGATGGGACAGATTTGTAGTTCCAATGGTAATAATCATAACACTACTGCCATTTTGAAAAGATCTGATTTACCAAATAATTCAAAATTCAAACAATCCTTTCAAATCATAAAGGCAAGAGATGATATATCCGATTTAAAAAATTTCCATAAATAAAATTTACTCGGATAAAAGATTTTTCGGAAAATAAAATAGGTAATGTATAAAGACGATTAAAATCTATTAAAACTATATTTGATCAAATATCTAATAAGATATTAACCAAATATATGATCCGTTATCTATGCTCTACCTTTAAATTCACAAACTTTGACATGAATCTCAAAGGTCTTGACACTGAGTAGAAGTTTTCTTTCGTAAAGGGAAAACTCCCCCTACGAAAGTGCATCCCTGTTAAGCATTCTGATCTCACGTCTAATGAAGGTGAACCTGTCCTCTGCCAATGGCTTAGTAAAAATGTCAGCCCATTGATAATCAGTTAAAATAAAGGATATGGACACATCACCTTTTTCGACATGGTCTCTAATGAAATGATAACTTACATCAATATGTTTGGTCCTTGAATGCTGAACGGGATTCTTTGTAATGGAGATGACACTTGTGTTGTCACACTTAATGGGAATGTCTTTGAGGTCGATGCCAAAATCTCTCATTTGTTGAGCTATCCAAAGGATTTGGGAGAAACATGCTCCGTTTGCTAAGTATTCGGCTTCGGCAGTGGAAAGAGCAATTGAGTTTTGTTTCTTTGAGTGCCAACTAATCAAGGATGCTCCTAAGAATTGTCAAAATCCCGATGTGATCTTCCTATCCACCTTATAGCCTGCAAAGTCTACATCAGAATACCCAATTAGTGTAAAATCTCTTTGCTTTGGATACCACAAGCCAAGCTCCTTAGTGCCATTGAGATATCGAAAAATCCTCTTCACAGCCACGAGGTGAGATTCTTTAGGGTCATCTTGAAACCTAGCACACATGCAAACACTAAAATGATGTCAGGTCTACTAACAGTAAGATATAATAAAGATCCAATCATCCATCGATACTCCTTTTGATTAACACTCTTCTCGGTCTTGTCTTGATCTAGACAAGGTTGAGCTCATGGGTGTCTTGGCTGCTTTTGATTGATCCATCTTAAACTTCTTCAAGATATCCTTAGTATACTTGCTTTGGTTGACAAAGATCCCTTTCTTAGATTGATGAACTTGCAACCCCAAAAAGAAGTTGAGTTCACCTATCAAGCTCATCTCAAATTCACTGCACATAATATCAGAAAATTCCTTGCACAAAGATGTGTTAGTAGCCCCAAACAATATATCATCAACATATATTTGGATAACCAAAATGTCATTTCCTTTGGTCTTGATGAAAATAGTCTTGTCGATCAACCCCCTTTTAAAATCATTTTCCAAAAGATATTTTGACAAGCGCTCATACCAAGCTTTTGGGGCTTGTTTCAAACCATATAGCGCTTTGTCTAGTTTACAAAATATGATTAGGAAATTCCGAACTTTCAAAACCTGGGGGTTGTGCCACATAGACTTCTTCTTCTAAGAAACCATTAAGAAATGCACACTTGACATCCATTTGATATAATTTTATGCCCATAAATGATGCAAATGCTAATAAGATGCGAATGACTTCAAGCTTGGCTACGGGAGCAAAAGTCTCCCCGTAGTCGATACCTTTCTCTTGATTGTAGCCTTGAGCAACAAGCCTTGGTTTGTTCCTCATGATCTTACCATTCTCATCTAGCTTGTTCCGAAATACCCAACGTGTGCCAATGACTGATTGATGCTTTGGCCTAGGCTTCAAGGTCCAGACTTTATTCCTTTCAAATTCGTTAAGCTCACTTTGCATAGCAATGATCCAGTCTGGCTCTTGAAGGGCCTCATCTACCTTCTTTGGTTCTACAAGAGAAACAAAAGCGTGAAAAGCACAGAGATCTTTAAGTTTAGAACGAGTTTGAACACTAGATGTAGGGTCAGAAATGATATCCTATGATAAGTGTGATGAAGACTATTTGAACTTTCTCTTTCTAGTCTCAGCTCCCTGGTTCGTCACATCAACATGATTGATTTTTGGTACGTCTAACTCCATGGATATGTTAGGCTCAGTTACAACAGTTTCTGAAGTCTCAACAATCTTGGTCCTTTTGTTGAAGATTCTATATGCTTTGCTACGTGTGGAATAGCCAAGAAATATACCTTCATCACTACGCGCATCAAATTTCCCAAGGTTATCTTTTCCATTGTTATGAACAAAATAAGTATAGCCAAAAGGTTTAAAATACGATATAAGGGGTTTACGGCCTTTGAAAAGTTCATAAGGAGTTTTCTTTAAGATGGAACGAATAAGACAACGATTCAAAATATAGTTAGTTGTGTTAACAGCTTCAGCCCAATAGGTTTTAGGTAATGCATTTTCTAAAAGCATAGTCCTGACCATGTCCTCTAGGGTGCAGTTCTTTCGTTCTACAACCCCATTTTGTTGAGGTGTCCTAGGAGAAGAAAAATTATGGGAGATGCCATATTTAGCACAAAACAAATCAAACTGAAATTGATCAAACTCCCTACCATGATCACTTCGAATTGACACTATGGGCTCGTTTCTTAAAGATTGCAACTCTTTACAAAGTTTTGAAAACTCAAATAAGGCCTCTGATTTTTCTTTTAAAAATGCAACCCAAGTATATCTCCAAAAATCATCAACAACAACAAGCATGTACTTTTTACCATTTGGAGATTTGACTCGCATAGGACCACATAAATCCATATGTAAAAGTTCAAGGGGTCTAGAAGTACTTACAACCTTTTTGGGTTTGAAAGAGCTACGTGTTTGTTTACCTCGTGTGCATGCTTTGTACATATCAATACCTTTGATGTCCATCTCAGGTAGTCTTCTTACAAGCCCTTTGGACACAGGCTTTTGTAGTGTTTGTGGGCTTACATGACCGAGTCTCCTGTGCCAAAGCCTTGGATCGTCCATCAAAGCCTTTAGAGAGGTTAAGCTTCCTTGTGCCACTTGCTCAGCATTCACATCATAGATGTTGTTATAGCGATAGACAGTTAGAACTATTTCACATGTATCTTCTCTGCGCACTAGACATATTTTCTTGTTAAATCCAACATCATTACCACTATCACATAGTTGAGAAACACTAAGCAAATTATACTTCAAACCATTAACAAGATAAACATTTTTAATGCTATGGTTAGGATCACTCCCAACACTACCGATACCAACGATGTCACATTTTCCTTTGTCACCAAGAGTGATTGTTCCAGTGGATTGCTTCTTTAGATCATGGAAGAGAGACCTCTTCCCACTCATATGTCTATAGCATCCACTATCAATAATCCACGTTTGCTCTTTCACCTTGGTGATCTCCTGCAAGACAAAAATCAACCTTTGTGGCTAGACCAATAAGCAAATTTAGATCCATTATTGGGATAAACCATATTTGGTAAAATAGTGCCTTTGGGGTCCCAAACTTGCGTTATCCGTTCTTTTCTCAAGTGAACAGGAAAGGTATTGCGAAGGATATATGGATCCTTTCTTCTATAGGGGCATGTCTCTCTTACATGTCCCTTTCTTGTACAGTGGTGACATATAGGAGAGGTTCTGCTTCCTTTTGCCTTCACAAAAGTGGTAATGTGTTGCTTCTTTAAAAACCTTAGATTGTAGCCAATACCACTTTTGTTTAGAGAACTTTGTTGCTCACCCAACATCCTATCAAGAGTGCCTTTGGACTTGATATAAAACTTATGAGGGTTGTCTGTTGGTCTTGAATCTTCTTATTCAGGGAGATCTTCTTGTTCTCTGAGTCATGATGTTCAATTCTTAGAGACGAGAGATCTTGCTTGAGGTTAGATTTCTCTGAGTCAAGAGTCTTGACTTTAATGTCAATACCTGAATAAGAGGTTTCAAGACTTTTGACCCTCATTGACAGTTCCTCAATAGATCTTTCCTGATCCACGGTTTTCTTAATAAGAGTGTTGGTTTGGGTAATAAGTTTCTCTTCATTGGCAATCATATTAGAAAGGAATTTCGATAGTACCTCTTTTGGACTTGTCATAAGCTCTCTTACAATTACCTCAAGTTGCTCATCGTGGGATTCATCTCCTGAGGCCATGAGACAAAGGTTGGCCTTTTCATCATCGGAGTCCGAGTCACCTGAGTCAGAATCGCTCTAAGTTGCCACCGTGGCTTTCTTTTTCTATCTATCACCGTTCTTGAACTAGCTCTTCTTTTTTTGAGGGCAATCTTTCACTAGAAGACAACAGTTTAGTCTTCTTGTCATATTTGTTGTATTGAAACTTACCTCGAAATTTAGAAGACTCTGATTCATCTTTGTTGTTAAATTGCTTCTTTATTTTGAGGATTCGAGAACGTCCCCTTGTAATGAGAGCAAATGGATCATCCTTATCATCATCCTCATCTTCAGAATTAGACACATCTTTGGGCTCATCCTTCTTAGACTTGAGTGCCAAGTTCTTAGTGCTTGTTGGAAGTTCTCCATCGTCTTCATTGAGAATCATCTCATGTGTGATCAGCTTCCCATGCAAGTCATCACGGGGTAGAGTGGTGAGATTCTGGGCTTCTTCTATGTCTGTCACTTTCGGGCCCCATTTGTGTTTTGGGAGGCACCTCAATATCTTCCTCACTTTCTCAACGTTCTCAAAGGTCTTGCTGAGAGAGTCAAGGTTATTCGTGATTTCCGTGAACCGTGTGAACATGGCCTTAATAGACTCATCAGGCTTCATTTTGAAGAGTTCATACTTTCGAAGGAAGATGTTGATCTTGGTGTCCTTCACTTGACTGGTTCCTTCGTAGATGACAACCAGCTTGTCCCAAATCTCTTTAGCCGACCTACAAGATGAAATACGGTTAAACTCATCATCTCAATTAAAGAACGACTACATCTAGTATCAAAAGATTCCAATAAGTATTCAGGATGAAATCATAAAACAAGTAACATAACATTTTCAGAGTTTTAAGAATACTCATACAGCGAAATAAATAAGTCCTTAATAAAATTAAGTTCCCCCTAAGGCAACAGCAATTTGCACCAGAGGGACTAAAACATGAATTTTGCCTTCGAGTATATATAAGTTGCTAGCCATAATCCATCTAAACCCTCTTTAAATAATGATTCCAAAACTAGAGTAAACACTTCGGAATGAAAATATGCAATTGAGATGACGAAAAAACTTTACCAGTTAAGTTCTCCATGTTTTGGGGTTTCACATCAACAATATTAAAACTGTGATTGCTTATCTCCAAATTCCAAAGGTTAATTCGTAGATCGTCAGCTGAAATGAATCACTGCTTAAAAAAACAAGGGTTTGCTCCACATAATAACATTAGATCTAACTTTCCAATTCAAATCTGAGGGATTTCTAAGGGGGTTTGCTCCCTTATCCATCAAAGGGTTTATGTTCTTTAATTTTTGGTTCATAGCTATAAGGGAAAGAAGAAGGTTCGATCAAGTCAAAGGTCGGGAGGGAGAAAACAAACCCGACAGTGAGTCTCTGATGTGAATATGTTCTTCCTGGTGCTGTCAGATTTCCAGTTTTTCCCTTTTCCATGTTTTTTGCCCTTAGCAGTAGCTCGCTCAGAAGTCATAGGAAGGGCTTCCGTTTCCCGATAGAAGGAGATGCAAGAGGAGGAGAATCTCAGCTCCAATCAAGGGCAACCGGAAGCCGACGAAGTCAGAATCAGTAAACTATATATGGACCCATAAAATTAAATATTAAAACCATATTTGATGACAGCAAAACATTACATCTAAACATCCAATGCACCAAGCATCATAACATGACAAAAAGAGTTTCATTATGCAGTAACAAACTAAATAACAATAACAATAATCATATTCGGCTAGAGAGACATCAGAAATACTAACTCATAAAAAAAAGAGTGTGAGTGTGAGAATTGTCAAGAATCAAAAGGATCTCACATTAACTTATCAATACCCTGAAAAACCTTATAGCACGTAGAATGACATATCTGATTCAAGGGACACTGAATTACACACCTATCAAGGGCATATTTGACCAATTATAGTGTACATCTTTTAATCCTAAAATAATATATTTCATCAAATGATTCATGATTGAAATTTTAGAACCAATGCAGCAACAGCTCAAACAAAATGGAAAGTGACATTTTACTTATCGTGGAAGGAAGGCAGGATGAAGTTGCCTTTTTTATTGTTTATATGAAAAGAATAAGCTCGATAAGCATTGAGGGATGACAAGAAATATAATGCAAATCAAAATCCATAAGTTTTCATTCTAGTAACAACAAAAGAAACATGCCAAAATAACTTGTTTCCCAGCTTGCTGTAAAAGCAAGAAAGTTCACCATAAAGTACGAAGTAACATACTTTTAGTCATTTGGACACAACTAAAACTAAATCAATCTTCTAAACCTTACTTGTTGTTTATTGCAGTCAAGTTACCTATATATGATGACAAGGTTTCAGTCAGAACCATATTTGACAGGTTTCTAGAAAATAAAGGACAGTCCACTAAAATAACCATGTTTTTATGCACATTTTAGCTCCTCATTCTATATACTTTGCATATTTCGGGATGGGAATATGTTGAATTAATGTAGTATGTGCTTATTTGCAAGAAATAGAGGTCTACATAAGATTTGGTTTAATATTACAGAATTCGGAGCCATTCTGGGATAAACCAAGAAGAGAAAATGGGAGGCAAGAGTTACTCGATTTTGAGGAAAACTCCTCGATATCGATAAAGAAGTACAAGCAAAGCCTGATCGAGAAAGCTGAGAAATGAAGCCAACTCGAGTTATGAACATTACTCGATATCGAGTAATTTACTCGATGTCGACCAAAGCTCGGAAGAACACCTGGACTCGAGGAAGGAAACCTGATCGAGAAGCCTAAGAGAAGACAACTCGAGCGACAATTTTCCTCGATGTCGAGTAAATTCATCGACATCGACCAAACCAGGAGCACATGTCCGAGCCAGTTCGAGGGAAAAATAACTCGAGAAAGCCAGAAAGCCGAAGTCGATGAACAAAATTCCTCGATGTCGAGGAAATTCCTCAATATCGAGCTGGATTGTTTGGATTACTTGGATGTGAAGTAAGTCCGAATCTATCAAGTTCTATCAAGATCTACCTATGGAGAGAGGATTTATCTACCACATGAAGATATTTTGATATTTTAGATATATTTCTTTTTAAGATAAATGTTCTTTTTATTAAGTTTTATCTTTAGAAATTAGATATACTTTCCTTCCTTGATTAGCAAGGATTGGAAGCCTATAAATAAAGCCTATGGGGCTGAGTTTTATTAATTCAATTCAGAAGCTAGAGAAGTAGTTCCACAGAGAAATTTAGGAGTTCAAAGGTTTTAGGGTTTTGGCGTCCAACGAAAGTTGGAGTGCCGGGATTGTAAAGACTTTGAATTTAGTTTATGCAAGTTATTTCTTTTAAATCAATGTCTGCGATTGCGATGAGGCGCGAGTAGTCCACCCACTTCTAGGGTTGGGGTGAGCCCGACGATAGCCACGCAAGTTTGAGGTAAAGATTTGATCTTTGTCGTGTATTGAGCATCTACTACTTGTTATATATTTATTACCCATTAAATGGAGATCCATGCTAACAATTTGGATTGTAAACATAAAATCTGTAGATACAATTAGGGTTTCTTAAAAGAATTGTCTAATTGTTGGGAAAGGTGAAAGCTTAATCCTTCGATGCCATTTGCATTATCATTATTTATCTTGCCTTAGGCATGTTTGGTTATCGTTGTCGCAAACCCTAATCTTGGAAGCTCTCTTTAATACATCGGTTAAGATTCAAAATTTGCTTGTTTTTACTTTCTGTTTTTCCTCGATTTCGACCAAAACTGGCCGACATCGACTACTGATTTTTGATTGCCTAGATCGTCGTAGCTTCTGAACTGCAAGTACTCGACAAAGCTTTCCTCGACGTTGACATATTTACTCGATATCGAGTAAATCTCCTCGATATCGACCAAAACCCGGGAGTTGCTACTTGCTTGTTTTGACTTGTCCGATCTTCTGTCGAGTAACCTTACTCGAGATCGGGTAATCTGTTGTCGATTTCTGCCGTGAGATTCCTCCGCTGCCTAGGATCCGCTGACCAGCTTCCTCAAGGATCGAACCTGACTTTCTCTTGCTACATCGGGAGGGAGTCTTGAACATTATTTGCTAGGATCCAATCGGTTTGCTTTATTTTATTCGTATTTAATTTGCACTTTCGATTTCCTCTCTCAACAAATTGGCGTCGTTGCCGGGGAAGCAATCATTCGCGCCTTAGGTAGTTAGATCTGATAATGCATATATTAGATAGGCATTATAGGCATTTTTAGCTTAGATAGGTTGCATTTCTTTCGTTCTTTGTTATTAAATTGCATCTTATGATTATTCTAGAAGAGTTCGGATTCTGCGCAAATTTGTGGTTATCTTGCAGATCGAATCGGAACCTTTGAAGAAATTCGGAAGCAGCTGGAAGCTGATGACCTTGGCGCGGCCGCGCTGCACCTGGCGCGCCCGCGCTGCTACTTGACGCACCCACGCTGCTAGGAGGAAGTGGTCGCGTCGATTCACCAGACAGAAGAAGCAAGTCAAAGGCTGGCGCGCCCGCACTGCTATCTGGCGCGCCCGCGTCGGTCCCTGGAGTCGGATTCCTATCCGAGTTTTCCATATCTTATTAGTTTTAATATTATATTTTTTATATTTTTATGGGATGTTAAACCCGATTTAATTAGTTTATATAGGCCGAGAAGGCAACAGTAGAGAATTAGGTTATTTTCCAGAGACGTATTTTCCCTTTTGTTCATCTCACAAACCCTATGGAGAACTAACTCTCCTTTGTTGCACTTGGTTCTTTGAAGCCTTCAATTGATTTGGTTGTGAGTATTCTACTCTTGTTCGTCCTTTGTTAATTGTTTCGATCTCCTGAGCCTATTGCTTGATTGCTTATTATTGGTTAATCTGGATTGATCACCTAGGTTTATCGATACTAGTCATATTGCTAGGGTTTCCAATTCTAGGTTTGGGGTTGTAGATTCATTGTAGCAAACACAATCACCATACGCGGGTTGCTTGTGGTAGATTGTGAAGGAGATTCGATTACAGGCTATTTTAACGGGTTGTTAGAATCGCTTGTATCTCATTATAATTCATGTTTGAATGCTATCGCTTTATTATTCGGTGAAGGTTTTCCCTTGTAATTTGGTGATAAGTGCTTTTAGGACTGGTAGGACTAAAAGCTATTACACGATCTGAATTGAGAACAATTACTGGACATTAGATGATGAACCATCTCAATTGTTGTGTGGATAATTACCTGGTGTGATACTTTTCCATCATATTGATAGCATGCATTTAGAGAGTTATAATAGGTTGCATTTAGCTTAGTTATGATGCATATCATGCATGGTTTAAGTATAATTTGCATATTTGTTCTCTGTGTGGTTGGAGTCGGAATCTACATGTTTTTATTGATTATTCCAGGTAATCGTGGGTCCGAGGAGGAGACATAGGTTGATAACGCATTGGATGAGAATGTCTAGTTGATCGAAGAAGCTTACATGAAGATCTCAAGAGGTCATGAGAAGAAGAAGCGAACCTAAACGAAGAACAAGTCTGCAGAAGTTGTCGCCAGACATGCTGAACTTGTTTTGCACTTTCTGGAGGCCTCGGTTGTCCGATCGACTATTATGACCATGCGTTGCAAAGCTCTTTCAGAAAGCTACAACTTTCATGTTGACGTCGAGAGCTGATTCAACACGGAATTTCCGTGAAAGACCAATGCAGCGCCCGCCGCATGGTTTGCCGCGCCCGCCGCCAGGGGCGGTATTCATGTTGTGCCCGCCGCATGGTTTGCCGCGCCCGCCGCAACTTTGCGGCGCCCGCCGCACGGGTCATTAGCGCAGCGCCGTTTTGGAAAACCCTAGTTTTTTATGTGTTCTTTTTGGAGGCCGACTTGGATCTTTTTATGAGGCCACTTTTATGTTATTTTTCATTAACTTCCATTCTATTCTTACGTTCTATCAGACAATTAGAGAGAGAGCGATGTTCGCCATGGGCGACTAAACTCTCTTCGTTCTACTTGCAATTTAAAGCTTTATTTGGATTGATTGTGAGTTTCTGAATCTTGTTTCCTAGTTTCCTATTTGTGAATGCTTCAACTTCTTTGTGCTTAATTAATTATTGATTTGTTCTATCTCGTCTGGCCAACTCGTTAGATCAATACTTTATTCCTCAAGTTGATGAACGCCAAGACACAAACAATGATGGTTTGATCGATGAGAGCCCGATGCGCCCTTACATGGAGTCTCATGAGTGCACGCATGAGGATCCATGTGTTTTGGCTCCTATTTCATCTGAAGAAATCATCCTTGACTTGCCTATCAAGGAATCATTTACCGAGCCGATTTCTGTGGCTCTCGAAGAAGGTATTGATATTTCTTGCACTTTTGTGAATTTTGGTGAATATACAGACCCTTGGGAGCATTACTTTGAGAAGCCACCAACGGAACTGTGTTGGTGGTATCATATCCCTTCGGTAGAGAGTCATGCTAGACTCTTTGATAAATTGAAAGGGTCTTTAACTTCTATATTTTATACTTTCAATTTATTATACTATGATGTTCTGTGTAAGATATGTGCACAGGAATATGATAGGCTACTGAGGGCCTTGACAATGTCTGAGAAATAAGGTCTTGAGATTGAGAATAAGTCAAGCCAATGACATTAAAGAAAGGCCCTTCTCGGGAGGCAACCCGAGGTAAGTTTTAGTTATTTCAATTCCTAGTTAGCTAGTTTTCTTTAACCCGCCGCGCGCAATGCTCAGATCCGACCTATATCGCCCCTTCCACCACATTGTGAGTATTTCATTCATCTCTTTCTCTATGTTTTTATTTTTGTTGTCTTTTATGTTTCATTGAGGACAATGAAAGGTTTAAGTGTGGGGGAGGGATTGCATTGCATATAGATAGAATTTGCATATCATGTTTACTTATGTTATCATGTTTATTTATGTTGTCATATTTATTTTTATTCATATACTGCATTTGAAAAAAAAAATATCATGCATTGCATTTAAGTGTTATTAACGATACCCATCTTGGTTTAGTTTGTCCTCTAATTTATTTTTATGATCTTAATTGCATAAATCCCATTATTTGATTGAATTGCTTGAAAATGATTTTGGAGCATGATTTGAGAATATAATTGAGCAAGTATGGTTCATAGTTGAGGTTTAATTGAAATCTAGCAAAAACATAACCCTTGTGAGTTTGTTTAGGCCTTATAGGGACTATTCATAATTATTTCCCTTTTGCTTTTATTGTGTGATTATACTCTCCATATGCTTCTTATTTCAATACCGTATTGCACATGTTTGTTTCTTGTGAATTTCAAATGATTGAGGCATGTTTTCTTTAGTCATATTATACCCTATCCACCTTACATATTATCCTGTGCTTGAAGCCAGTCTGAACCTTAAAGCCTATTATTTTTTATAGCTCCACAAAAATATATCATAGCCAATGATTAGCCTAACCCTATCCGGGAATTAGGAGGAGAATTGGTGAAAAATCTTTATGTTGGAGTTGCTTTGAGTGGAGATGATGTATGTATGGTTGTGCATTGCGAGAGGCATAGCCAAAATAAGGTAACCCTTCTTGCATAATAGAGATGACTTATTACTAGGGGCCTAAGGAGGATAAAATTCACTTAGGAGTAAAAGTCTAGTAAGCTTGGACCTAAGGAGGATAAAATTCACTTAGGGGAAAAAGTAAGCATAAAAGAAAAAAAAAAGTCATCATCCAAATAAAAAATGCATGAGTTGTATGGCTATTGAAATCGAAGAGTTTATTGTTATGTATTGGAGTTTATGTTATTGGAATGGTTTGCGAAGTATGAGAGTTTTGGTGTTGTTCTAGTTGGTTGTTGTTCCTTTTTCCCGGATTTTTAGCACCACAAGCCTAAATATTTCTCATGCCTTATGTTCCTACCAAAGCCCCATCACAACCCTATAAAAGTCCTCATGATGTTGTTTGCAAGTGATAACTTTCACGGTGTATAGAGCATTTTGGATTGAGTTGAGAGTTGAACTTTAAAGCCTAAACACATGAGAGCTTGAGTGAAACACATCATCCCGGTGAGGTTGGACTAAATTTGCTTTTACTATTGGATCGCTCATATATTTGCTAGGATATTTGTTCTCTTATTCGTGGCTCCTATTGCTTGATGTTGCTTTTCTAAAACTATAGCATGAAGATCTTATTTGTGGGATGATCAATTCTATATTTGTTTTTGATTGCTTGAGGACAAGAAAAAGCTTAAGTGTGGGGGAGTTTGATAGGATGCATTTAGAGAGTTATAATAGGTTGCATTTAGCTTAGTTATGATGCATATCATGCATGGTTTAAGTATAATTTGCATATTTGTTCTCTGTGTGGTTGGAGTCGGAATCTACATGTTTTTATTGATTATTCCAGGTAATCGTGGGTCCGAGGAGGAGACATAGGTTGATAACGCATTGGATGAGAATGTCTAGTTGATCGAAGAAGCTTACATGAAGATCTCAAGAGGTCATGAGAAGAAGAAGCGAACCTAAACGAAGAACAAGTCTGCAGAAGTTGTCGCCAGACATGCTGAACTTGTTTTGCACTTTCTGGAGGCCTCGGTTGTCCGATCGACTATTATGACCATGCGTTGGAAAGCTCTTTCAGAGAGCTACAACTTTCATGTTGACGTCGAGAGCTGATTCAAGACGGAATTTCCGTGAAAGACTAATGCAGCGCCCGCCGCATGGTTTGCCGCGCCCGCCGCCAGGGGCGGTATTCATGCTGCGCCCGCCGCATGGTTTGCCGCGCCCGCCGCAACTTTGCGGCGCCCGCCGCACGGGTCATTAGCGCAGCGCCGTTTTGGAAAACCCTAGTTTTTTATGTGTTCTTTTTGGAGGCCGACTTGGATCTTTTTATGAGGCCACTTTTATGTTATTTTTCATTAACTTCCATTCTATTCTTACGTTCTATCAGACAATTAGAGAGAGAGCGATGTTCGCCATGGGCGACTAAACTCTCTTCGTTCTACTTGCAATTTGAAGCTTTATTTGGATTGATTGTGAGTTTCTGAATCTTGTTTCCTAGTTTCCTATTTGTGAATGCTTCAACTTCTTTGTGCTTAATTAATTATTGATTTGTTCTATCTCGTCTGGCCAACTCGTTAGATCAATTCAATCGCTAAGGTTTTGTAGATTCCTGATTGTGAACCTTAACCTAAGTGGCAAACTTGTTCCTTTAGGACTGATTGAACTAATTGAATGAGTAGGAAGTTGAATGTGTTGTTAAATCCTTCTTTAGGGACTGCAAATACCTTGGCTAATCTCTGAACTTAAAGCTATCAATTGGGTTAAATCCTTCTTTAGGGACTGTTCGATTGATAAGGGTTTCTAGGACTGATTGGACTAGTAACTATATTAGGTCGGGACAAGGGCATTCATAGGAAGACTAAAAGGACAAGAAGAAGTTACAATATCAATTCAAACAAATAAAGTGGATAGTTGTAGGTAGAGCGATCTTCTCTAATTTGTTTTGCATTATTTGTTTTTATTTTATTTTGTTTTCTTTTCAATCTCAATCAACCAAAACCCCCCCTTTCTACTAATTGGTAAATACACATTGCTGAGAAATACTTGATTCTCTGTGGGATCGACCTCTTACTTGCTTGCTATACTAGTTTGTAGGTTTGAGTTTTATTTTGATACGGTTTATGCGACTAAAAACCGCTCATCACATATATTCACAACCTCTTATTGCAACTTGTTCTGTTATTACCGCTCACACACAAAACTCCCCCTTGAATCGGTTACTTTTGGGTAATAATACTTGCTTTTACAATTGATTCTATTTCCCTGTGGGTTCGACCCTAACTTACCTACTATACTTGTTATAGTTTGCATCTTAAGAATTTACTTTGATTTGGCATAACGACTTTAGGCCTGTCAAATTTGGCGCCGTTGCCGGGGAAACGGTTTATCTTTGTTCTTGTTTGTCTTATTACCTGTTTGGGTGCGAACCTCTTGCATGGTTCGCACTCGTGCTACTGATCCCCATCTTTTTTATTTTGATTGGGAAATAGACAGGACATACCACCGCCGCCATAGAGAACATCACCAACATTCCCAACAACCTGATCCAATGGCTGGAAATGCAAATCAGACGATGCGACAGCTGACAGCAGCAAACATCACACAGCAGGCACCTGTTGTCACAATCCCTGCTATAGGGGATGACAACCATTTTGAGCTAAAGTCTGGGCTGATTCATCAACTGCCCAAATTCCATGGATTGGCTGGAGAAGACCCCATCAAGCACATGGGGAAGTTTCATAATGTGTGCATGAGCATGAAATCAGCCAATATATCCGAAGCACAGATAAAGATGAGAGCTTTTGGGTTCACGCTGGTCGATGCTGCGGATGACTGGTACTACAGCCTTCCTACAGGGAGCATCGATACTTGGCCTAAGCTCCACAAGGCCTTCCTGGAGAAATTCTTCCCTGCTAAGAAGGAGAACACCTTGAAGAAGGCAATCAGCAATATAGAGCAGGAAGATGATGAAACCCTTTATGATTACAATGAAAGGTTCAAGAAGCTTTGTGCTAATTGCCCTTTCCATGGCTACAGCACGAAGGACCTAGTCCTATACATCTATGGGGGATTGCTGGAATCTGATAGAAGGATGATTGATGCCGCCTGCGGAGGAAATATTCTGAATGCCACGCCAGAGGAAGCCATGGATAAGATTCAGGAAATGGCTGAGGGGACTAGAAATTTTGGGAAGTCCACCAGAAGGAAAGGAGTCAATTCGGTAGACTCTAACTAATCCAAAGATATTGCTGAATTGAAGGAAATGGTTAAGAGGCTCACTCTACAAGGGACTCCTCAACAACTCAAGGCTTGTGGAATCTGCGGTGATAACTTCCACCCAACTGATGTGTGTCCTACACTCCAGGAAGACACCGCTGAAGTAAGTGTTTTAGGTGGAAATGGACCTCAGAGACCCAGACATGACCCCTACTCAAACTCCTACAACCCAGGTTGGCGGGATCACCCAAATTTCAGATGGAGGGATCCACCAAACCAACCACATCAGCAACAGCCACCTCCCTACAATCAGAGGCAGCAGAGTAACGCTCCATCTACTGAGTCCATGCTCAATACCCTGACACAGCACTTCACTGCGCATGTTCAGACAACTGAATCGAGCATAAAAGATATACAGAAACAAATGGGGCAAATGGCTGAAGCAATCACGAGAATGGAGGCAAAGACGTCAGGGGGTCTACCATCTAAAACGGTGGTCAATCCAAAGGAAAACGTCAGTGCTATAACTCTTCAGAATGGAAAAGAGCTGAAAGGTCAGGAAGATGAGGAGGAAAGCACGCCAATCTCCGACGTGGCCACGCCTAACACTGGCGCGCCCGCGCCACAGTCTGACGCGCCCGCGCTGCCTCCTGACGCGCCCGCGCTGCCTCCTGACGCGCCCGCGCTGCCTCCTGACGCGCCCGCGCCGGAGTCTGACGCGCCCACGGCGAGTCCGATCTCGCCTGAATCTGAGCCCTATGTCGATACATATGTACGACCGAATTTCCCCCCTCTCGGGTCGGAGAAACCAAAACCTCCGTTCCCTGAGGCACTCAAAGAGAGGAGGATAATCGATGATTCGGAACTTTTTGAGACATTTAGCAAGTGTCAGGTGAACATCCCTCTGCTGAAAATGTTAAAAACTGTGCCCAAGTACGCCAAGTTCTTGAAGGAGCTTTGCACGGTGAGGAGAAATCAGAAGCTGAAAGGAAAAAAGAAAGTGAAAGTAAGTGAGCAAGTCTCCGCTGTGTTTCAGAGGAGAATGCCGAAAAAGTGCGCTGATCCAGGTATGGTTACTATCCCTTGTGTCATTGGAGATGTAAAATTTGATAGAGCTATGCTTGATTTGGGTGCTTCCATAAATGTGCTTCCTTACTCACTTTACAAATCGCTAGATTTAGGACCTTTGCATGAAACTGGAGTAATTGTGCAACTAGTTGACAGGTCTAATAAATACCCTAAAGGAGTAGTTGAAGACGTTTTGGTTATGGTCGATAAACTGATTTTTCCTGCAGATTTCTTTGTCCTGGATATGGAACATGATAAGCATGATGCGCCTATTCTGTTAGGTAGACCTTTTATTAAAACAGCTAGGACAAAAATTGATTGTGTTTCTGAGACACTAACAATGGAATTTGATGGAAAAAAGGTTGAATTCGATTTATACAAGGCTATGAAACATCCTGTTAATGACCATTCTCTGTGCTCTATTGATGTGATTGAACCATTAGCTCAAGATCTATTTGATATGTCTAGGGAAGATGAGTTGCAGTCAATTATTGAGAATGCTATTGACGAGTCCTATACAGATGTTTCAATTTCATCTAACATGCAGAAATTAGCAGCCCAGATGGATGTAGAAGGTAAGTCCCCTACTCTTTTGGGCATTGGCCCCAATCTACTGACTCCAAGCGAAGTGCTTGTTCCATCTGTTGTGCAGGCACCTGAAATTGAACTCAAACAACGCCCTAGTCATCTTTGCACTCTTGATGTGGAGATTAAGGACAAGAAAGGAGCGGAGAATTTGGTGGCTGACCACTTAAGCAGATTGGTGAATGAGGAGGACAAGCCGGAGTCACAGAAACCCATCTTAGGCACGTTTCCGGATGACACATTATACAGAATCGAGCACAAAAGGACGCCGGAGTCTGGCGCGCCCAAGTCGAGAGCTGACGCGGCCGCGCTGCTCCATGGCGCGCCCGCGCTGACCTCCGACGCGCCCGCGTCGTTCCCTGACGCGCCCACGCCATTACTTCTCAGCCCATCTCAGTCCATTCTAGGACTTCATTCTGTAAACCCTTGGTACCGGGACATTGTAAACTATTTAGTTTGTGGGGAATCTCCTCCGGATCATACCAATGCTCAAACGGAGAAGATTCGAAGAGAAGCGAACCACTATGTTTGGGATGACAGCTTGGACAGAAAGTTACACCTTTCAAGGGTTCCCGCATTTGTCAATGAGATGACTGGTGTTGGTGACCCTGGTGGAGGAACCTAGGCCAATCAAGGGCCAGTTAGTCGAGCCAGCGACTTGAAACAAAGGCGCTTCTCGGGAGGCAACCCGAGGTAAGTCTTTCTTTCTTTTCCCTTTTTCTTTTCCTTCACCCTGATTGTATTTGGTTTACTTTTGTTGTCTTTATTGTTTCATTGAGGACAATGAAAACTTTAAGTGTGGGGGAGAGGAATTCTATATATAGATGCATATAGGAGATCATATTTAAATTTATGCATCATGTTTAATTTCTGTAATCATTTTTATTAATTTTTGTTTATTTTCGCATTCTAAAAAAAATAATCAAAAAATCAAAAAAATCCAAAAATTGAGCATGCATTTCATACATATGTGTTATTCAAATACCCATCTGGCTTAGTTTGTCCTCTATTTTAAATTTCAAGCATGATTCATAAAAATCCCATGGAGTTCTGGATGTTTTGATTATTGTCTTTATTTGATTTTTGTGGAACGTGAGCTAGCAAATATAATTGAGCATGTATGATTGAGCTAAAGTACGATTGAAGTCCTAAAAACATGACCCTGTGAGAATGTTTGGCCTTATTTGAATTCTTTTGCTCAATTGTGTGAATTACTCGCCTAGTGTTGCTACCTCTTGGTATTGACTGCAGTATCTCTTTTTGAAGACCGATGCACATGTTTGTTGCTTGCGGAGTTTATGTTTATATTTTGAGTCTTTTTATTTTATGCATATTTAGTGAATAAGGTGGCAATGGTTGATGCACTGAGTAACCGGGTCTACGCATGACAACCATGGGTATGATTCGCGCAAAAAGGTGTTGAAAACTATCCACTAGGAAAGAAAGCTTGATCATTGAGTAACCAGGTTCATTCATGACACCCATGTTTGCAACTTGCGTCAAAAGGTGTTCAAGTGGACTTCATATTAGTAGTTGAGGTGTTGATAGACCGGGGCCATTCATGACACCCATGTTTGCGCTTCGCGTAAGGAAGCACCAAGACAAGAAAAAGAAAAAAAAAGGAGAAAAAAAAACCAAAGAAAAAAGAAAAAAAAAAGTGTTGCATTTTATTTTCTTTATTGTGTCCCGCAAGTAATGACATTTCGGTAGAGAATTGGTGATATGGTGGTCAATGTCTATGAGTTTAGTGCATGAATGGTTTGAGGTTGAGAGTTGTACTTAAAAGCCTAAACACGTGAGTGAAACACATATCTCTGGTGAGGTTGGATGATGTCTACTTCTGAGCTTTGATCACTAAAATACATGCTATGACGTTTGTTTGCTTGGTTTGTGTGTTCACCTACTATAATGCTGTTTTTTGATAAGGATTGAAATTTGAAGGGATTTCTTGTGGGATACATTGATTCATGTTCATTCTATCATTGCTTGAGGACAAGCAAAGGCTAAGTGTGGGGGAATTTGATAATGCATATATTAGATAGGCATTATAGGCATTTTTAGCTTAGATAGGTTGCATTTCTTTCGTTCTTTGTTATTAAATTGCATCTTATGATTATTCTAGAAGAGTTCGGATTCTGCGCAAATTTGTGGTCATCTTGCAGATCGAATCGGAACCTTTGAAGAAATTCGGAAGCAGCTGGAAGCTGATGACCTTGGCGCGGCCGCGCTGCACCTGGCGCGCCCGCGCTGCTACTTGACGCACCCACGCTGCTAGGAGGAAGTGGCCGCGTCGATTCACCAAACAGAAGAAGCAAGTCAAAGGCTGGCGCGCCCGCGCTGCTATCTGGCGCGCCCGCGTCGGTCCCTGGAGTCGGATTCCTATCCGAGTTTTCCATATCTTATTAGTTTTAATATTATATTTTTTATATTTTTACGGGATGTTAAACCCGATTTAATTAGTTTATATAGGCCGAGAAGGCAACAGTAGAGAATTAGGTTATTTTCCAGAGACGTATTTTCCCTTTTGTTCATCTCACAAACCCTATGGAGAACTAACTCTCCTTTGTTGCACTTGGTTCTTTGAAGCCTTCAATTGATTTGGTTGTGAGTATTCTACTCTTGTTCGTCCTTTGTTAATTGTTTCGATCTCCTGAGCCTATTGCTTGATTGCTTATTATTGGTTAATCTGGATTGATCACCTAGGTTTATCGATACTAGTCATATTGCTAGGGTTTCCAATTCTAGGTTTGGGGTTGTAGATTCATTGTAGCAAACACAATCACCATACGCGGGTTGCTTGTGGTAGATTGTGAAGGAGATTCGATTACAGGCTATTTTAACGGGTTGTTAGAATCGCTTGTATCTCATTATAATTCATGTTTGAATGCTATCGCTTTATTATTCGGTGAAGGTTTTCCCTTGTAATTTGGTGATAAGTGCTTTTAGGACTGGTAGGACTAAAAGCTATTACACGATCTGAATTGAGAACAATTACTGGACATTAGAACTTGAGATTCATAGAATGCGATGATGAACCATCTCAATTGTTGTGCGGATAATTACCTGGTGTGATACTTTTCCATCATATATTCACAACCTCTTATTGCAACTTGTTCTGTTATTACCGCTCACACACAAAACTCCCCCTTGAATCGGTTACTTTTGGGTAATAATACTTGCTTTTACAATTGATTCTGTTTCCCTGTGGGTTCGACCCTAACTTACCTACTATACTTGTTATAGTTTGCATCTTAGGAATTTACTTTGATTTGGCATAACGACTTTAGGCCTGTCAAGATCTCACGTTTGCCTTGAGTTAATTTGCAGGTGTATGCGTCGTTCTAGTCAAACACCTGTGTTTGACGCCTTAGACGAATCGGAACGCCTTTTACACATCCACGCTAAATTAAAAAGAGTCATGGCGGCCGCAGAAACACAAGAACAGCTGATTGAGAGGCTTCAGAGGGAACTAGCTGCCAAAGATACTACTCTTACCGCTGAGAGATCACGCACTACACAGGAAACAAAGCGAAGGAGGCAAGTGGAAGCTGAGCTTGCCCAATACCCAACCACCGCAGAGGATTACATGCACCCGACTCTCGTCGTGCCTGAATCGGCTATTCTAATCCATGAGAATAACTTTGAAATTCGCACTCCTTTCCTTATTGAAATAAAAAATAATGCTTTCTTTGGTAGATTTAATGAATGTCCTCTTCAACATATTACCAACTTTACTGACATGTGCTGTACTCTTGCTGAAGGTACCACTTTGGAATATGTATTGATGAAGGCTTTCCGTTGGTCTCTGGCGGGTCCAGCATTGAAGTGGCTTGAAGGTCTTCGTCAACGATCCCTCACCACATGGGCTGAAGTAAAGCAGGAATTTCTCAATAAATTCTTCCCTCCTGCCAAAACCGCGCTCCTCTGCCAAAAGATTACAGCTTTCAAACAGAAGCCTGGGGAGCCACTAGATAAAGCATGGGAACGGTATAAGGATCTACTGCGATCCTACCCTACACATGGACAACAACCATGCATCGTTCAGAAGATTTTCTTCAATTCTCTTGACCTGGCTGCTAATGATAGGATCAACCAGTATACTCGTTATGAGTATCTGACGATGCCACCAGCTGACGCATGGGCTACCCTCGATAAGCTGACCAACTACGACAACAAGTGTGGGACTCCAACAACCTATGATGAAGATGCCTATGCCAGGCCACCCCCATCCATGCCCCTTTATGAGCCTTTTAAAGAGATTGACCCAGATGTCAGGGAGCAGTACTACAGAGATCCGAATTGCAAGCTCCTCAAGCAAGTCAAGTATCTTTCTATCAACCAGCCCTGCATCGAATGCGGATCACAATGGCACACCACTATTGAGTGCCCACACACAGAGCAAGTCAGGATGGCAGAAACCCAGGAAGAGGTAGCTTATGCAGGGGGTCCCAATTGCAATCTGGGGGACCAAAGGTTTCAGCAACCACAATGGTACCAAGGTGCCCCTAGGAACCCCCCGCCATACAAAGCTCCAAGACATCCAGATAGGGATCAAGGGAAGGACGATCTACAACTTATCCTCGATGAAATGAGGAGAAATCAAGCACAACAGCAGCAGTCTACAAGCGCCGTCAATAATCAGCTCCAGAACATCAATACAAGATTTGGAGAGATGGATATCTGGAAGAGGAACATAGAGACCTAAATGGGTCAATTCGCGGCACAAATTCCACGACCGACCAGGCAACTCCCTAGGCAAACAGAACCAAATCCTAAGGGGAAGACCGGACACGTCGCAGCTGTAAAGCTCAGGAGCGGGCACCAACTACGCAAGCCAGAGGTCAGAAAGCAGCAGGACAAAACAGAGAAGCAACTCGACAACGAGCAAAAACAACTCAATGTCGACCAAAATTTGATCGATATCGACAAAACCCAACTCGATGTCGAGGAGAATCCAAGCCTAGACTCGTCTGCACAGCACAACAACCCGATGTCGACAACAGTGGTCGATATCGATGAAAACCTTGTCTATGTCGAGCAAAAGCTTGTCGATGTCGAGGACTCTGCAACACCTCCGACGTCTATTCTGGCTCCGAAGCAGAAAAAGACATTGTCTTTCCCTTCCAAGACGCTAAAAGATCCCACTGCATGTAGGTTTAAACATTTTATTAATATGCTTCGAGAACTGAATGTCTCAATTCCTTTTACAGAAGCTCTTCAAGAGATGCCTGCATATGTCAAATTCCTCAAGGATATCCTTAGCAACAAGCGATCACTCTTAGAAAACGCCAGCGAATGCAAAGTGATCCACTTCCCTGAGAAGAGACCTGACTCTGGTAAGTTTTCTGTTACTATGGGATTTAGACAATATAAATATGAGTCCTTGTGTGATTTATGAGCTATAGAGCAGGTGGATGAGGCGCGAGTAGTCCACCCACTTCTAGGGTTGGAGTGAGCCCGACGATAGCCACGCAAGTTTGAGGTAAAGATTTGATCATTGTCGTGTTTTGAGCATCTACTACTTGTTATATGTTTATTACCCATTAAATGGAGATCCATGCTAACAACTTGGATTGTAAACATAAAATCGGTAGATACAATTAGGGTTTCTTGAAAGAATTGTCTAATTATTGGAAAAGGCAAAAGCTTAATCCTTCGATGCGATTTGCATGATCATTATTTATCTTGCCTTAGGCATGTTTGGTTATCGTTGTCACAAACCCTAATATTGGAAGTTCTCTTTAATCCATCGGTTAAGATTCGAAATTTGCTTGTTTTTACTTTCTGTTTTTCCTCGATTTCGACCAAAACTGGTCGACATCGACTACTGATTTTCGATCACCTAGATCGTCGTAGCTTCTGAACTGCAGGTACTCTACAAAGCTTTCCTCGACATCGACATATTTACTCGATATCGAGTAAATCTCCTCGATATCGACCAAAACCCGGGAGTTGCTGCTTGCTTGTTTCGACTTGTCCAATCATCTATCGAGTAACCTTACTCGAGATCGGGTAATCTGTTGTCGATTTCTGCCGTGAGATTCCTCCGCTGCCTAGGATCCGCTGACCAGCTTCCTCGAGGATCGAACCTGACTTTCTCTTGCTACATCGGGAGGGAGTCTTGAACATTATTTGCTGGGATCCAATCGGTTTGCTTTATTTTATTCGTATTTAATTTGCACTCTCAATTTCCTCTCTAAATAGATTGGAATTGCAATTCAAAACCTAGAGAACATCTGTAACTCTTGAACTCAAACCCTAAAAACAGTAGATTGGATATCATATACACACTAGAATCATCGGCCGATACATATACAGATCTAAGATGGAAAAGAAGAACATATAAGGTCTGTTTGAATAGCTAGCAAACGAATGACAGACAGAGGGCAAAGTGGAGTATAATCATCGCCCAATACCCAATTTGAAGAAATCGAAACTATACCTTTCAATCCCGGCGACGAACGAGGTTGAGGATGCGAGAGTCCAGAAGAAGAGATCTCGAGATCTGAGATATATTTGAGGCTGCATCGGCGAGACGTCGTGCTCCTGGTGTTGACGTCGGAAGGTAGTAGTAGGGGTGGGCATATCCGGGTATCCGACACGAACCGGATTATCGTGTCGGATACGCGAAACCGTTTAGCTCAAAAAGCTTGAACCGTATCCGAACCGTCTTAAGCCGGGTATCCGACACGGTAAACCTATTCGGATCCGTGTCGGATACCGGGTTATCCGACACGAACCGCTAATTTTTTCTCTATCTACTGATGAACAAAATCCATACAAAGTTTAAGGGTTTAAGAAAATTATAATCAGATGGAAGAGTTCCGGGAATCAGGATGAACATACAATTAGACTCTTACAATAATTCACATAACAAAATATCTTCAAATTAGATGGGGCCTTCGGGAAATAAAAAGGTAAGTCGCCGTCGCCGCCAGAGTTGGAGTCACTTTGAAGGAGGGAGAAAATGAATCCACAGTCACCGCCACCAGAAGGCTCTTCACGAAGAAAGTCGGAGACTCATAATTGCTCGGTTTGCAGAGAGAGACAACACCATCTTCATTTCCTACTCCCCTTTAAATTCATTAAGGGAGATCAGATCCACGAGACCAAGTCTCCTGAAAACTTCAATCCTTCACGAAAAGTAGCATTCTTCTAAAAAACGGAGGGATTTGGCTGGGATAATGCCATGATCTCGCAAAAACCAGCTTAGATTCATGGTTAAAGATATAATATTGTAAATCCCCAAACCAATTTTCGGATTTGGTACATGCTTTTTGGTGATTTGTGGTGGTGAGATACCTAGGTTGAAAACTTGAAAATGGGGTCAGAAAGGTTGAGGGTTCTCCTTTCTCTCACCTGTTCCTGTGGTAGGCGGCTTTGTGTTTTAATTTAGAGTTTGGATGGAGTTTCATTTTAGTAAAGTAGAAGCAAAAATACCTAAAATGACAAGTTTTTCCGAACAAAAACAAAACTCTAAAATGACAAGTTTTGCCGAACGGAGGGAGTATATATATATATATATATATATATATATATATATATATATATATATATATATATATATATATATATATATATATATATATACTCCCTCCGTTCGGCAAAACTTGTCATTTTAGAGTTTTGTTTTTGTTCGGAAAAACTTGTCATTTTAGGTATTTTTGCTTCTACTTTACTAAAATGCCCTTGATTTGATTGATGTGTTGTGAGTTGTAGTTTTCGATAAAGTAAAAGGTAGAGTAATAATTGAGGGTAAATTAGTAAAAAAGGAGTGTAATTATTAGCTTTATTAAAAGTTGTGTAGAGAGTTAAAATGACAAGTTTTGCCGAACGGATGGAGTATATATATATATATATATATATATATATATATATATATATATATATATAGATATCCCCTAATTTTTTTTTGTTTAAAAAAAAAGGCAACTGAAAAGTGAAATAAATCGGAGTGGGTAGGGGACTAGGGGATTCGATCACGCGACCTCTTTATATTCCCGTTAGTCCAAAACCAAGTGGGCCGCTTCAATTTTGTGATTCTAAAGGCATTACAAAATACTAATACCTTATTACAGTACTTATAGATTTTTTTTAAAAAAAATTATTAAACGGTTCGTGTCGGGTATCCGACAAGGGGAAATCCCCGATCCGAACACGAACCGTTTACAACCGTGTTTTCTTGGTTCGTGTCATTATCGTGTCGTGTCTTTTCGGTTTCGTGTTTTTTCGTGTCGTGTTTTCGTGTCGTGTCGGTCGTGTCGGGTTTTTCTGCACACCACTAGGTAGTAGATGATAGAGCGATTCGGCCTCAAGAGATCTCCAGATCTCATATCTGGCGTCGAGAGATCTGAAACCCACGGCTAGAGTTGCTGGGTCTGTAGGAGTTCGGGGACTTTGAGAAGAGCATAGGGTTCGGCGTCAGCGTCGGCGTCTGAGATCCAAAGGGAAGAGATCTAAAACCCGCAGAAAGGAAGAGAACAAGAAACATGAGGAAGAAGAAGAGAGATACGAGATTAAAGGGAGTGGGAGATTAAGAGGACGGATCTACAAGGGATATGGAGGTCGGGTACCATGGGAGGCGGAGAAACTTCGAAATTAGGTTAGATATTTAGATTTAGAGGTGGATTTGTGAGGGCGAATATAAGGTCCGACTTTTACCGGGGCATCTTATAGCTACGGCAACTCTATTGGCGTGGCAAATATTATCTAATTAGTAAATTGTCCATGGAAAAACTAAAACCGAAGCTACCATTGGTGGCAAAAGGTATCAATTGCCACGGTAAGGCCATGCCGAAGCTACCATCAGTGGCAAATTTTTTTTTTTTTTTTTTGTAGTCTTACTAAGACCACAATATAGTAAGTTAATGGCCTTGTAGTTCTTGGAGACGAGTTCAAGATCCGCTTGGATGAATTCAGCCTCAGTCTTCGCGACTTTGCTTCCATTTGGTCCGTCTTTCACATTAATCATCGGACCATTCTCTATAATGTTCCAAAGTTCCAAATCTTGATTTATAATGAACATTTTCATCAAGGACCTCCAGTGGACGAAGTTGTTTCCTACAAAGAGTGGTGGTCTACTAGTAGACCTCCCTTGTGCAAATCCTCCACTTGCTTCACCAAACATGATCAAAAACTCACAAGATTGTTAGATCAAAAGTAGTGAGTAAAGCTCTAATACCAATTGAAGGTTCGATAATGTATAACAAAGTAGAATAAAGATACTCTAGAAGGGGGGTTGAATAGAGTATGCCAACTTTTCGCTGACAATCTCAAGACTTTTGACACGCTTGCAAAACCCTTTGAGAGTAAACTCAATTCTTTCCTTTGGGAAACCTGAATGACAATAGAGTTATACAATTCGAAACAAGTGCAGAAATATGGTAAAGCAATAAGTAAAGAACACAACGAATTGTTAACGAGGTTCGGCTCCTTAAAGGCTTAGTCCCCGCCTAGGGTTCTTCCACAACCCTAGGACTCAACCGACTTTATTGATTCAGAAGACTTAGGATCCTAATACCTCACCGAGAAGCCTCTCTCCTATACAATTGCAATCTAGTCAACTCACGTTCCCTTGTAGTCTTAGACCAATCTAGAAGAGCCCCACCTCTCTCAGCTATCTAGTACAATCCTCTTACACTTCATGAATCAATCACCTAGTGCTCACTTCCTGAGTTCTAAACTATCGAGTATAACGTACACTCTCTCAGAATATATCCTATAAGCTCACTTTATAACTCTCAAATCCTTTGAAACAAATGATACGACTCTTAACACCTAGCAAAGAGTACACGAAGAAGATAGATTGACTTGAGGGCTTGTGTGCGATGTAGTTCAATGAGGTTTATGTTCAACACTTGTGTCTGTCCTCTCTTCTTCATCTCCTTTTTATACTTGATCAAATCGGCGCCTACTTTGAAAGAAGGATCTTTGCCCAACGGCTAATTCAGATCATGGCTTAGATGCAATCTTCACAATCTTCTATTCTGAGAAACCTGTGAGTGTGTGATCTTCGATTTGATTCTTCACGTGTTTCAGCTCAAGAAAGGAGATATTCTCGAAATCTGTACTGCAAGGTTAGTACATAATATATATATATATATATATATATATATATATATATATATATATATATATATATATATATATATATATATATATATATATATATATATATATATATATCCGGAAATAATATATAAATATAATACAGGTTTTGAATTTCATCAATACAGCTTTAGCTTCAAGACCTTTGACACACGCTTTGTGTCAAAGCCTTTGAAACCATTTCTGATTTTCATCAAGGGAGTGGAGTTATCAAAGATGTTGTTCTTACCAAGAACAAACTTAACGACTTCATGCTGAGCGACGAGGGTCAAAAATGGTTTACCGGCTTTCTAGCGAAGGACGTTCTCTATGATAATTTGGTCGGTGCCTTCATGCACGGAGTGGATTGCGGGGTTGTCTAGAGCGTTAATCATTTCGCTCATCTCGGGGACTCTAGGAGGATATTTCCTCCTAGCTATGATATTGATGATATGACACTCGATGACCCTCAACGTGACCTGCCTCCACCGCTCAATGCTTCTCTCGATGAAGTTGCAGCCCTCAAGCCTCTTCATGCTGGTGAGGACAACTCCGAGCAGCCTCGTGATGAAAACAACGACCCTCCTGTTAGCGGTTAACAAGTCGTCTTTCCACTTTTCATCAAATATTTGAATTTGTCGTTTTTGGGAAACAAGTTTAAAACATTTCTACCCGTGGTGTGAGCTTTTATGCTTCGTTGCGGTTTGTACGTCATTTTTTGGATGGGAAAACATTTCTGCCCATGACAGACGATATGCCTTGTTATGGTATTTTGATGCTGCGAATATTTTACTTCTAGCTTTAGTTTATATCTGTTTATGTTGTGTTTGTTTTTCTAGATTTTAATCTATCGTTAATACTCTTGTCTGTTCGCGGCTAGAGTTTAACTTGCTACTGTTTCTCTTTGCTGGAGAATTTATTCGTGATACCTTTACCTATCTCCTGTTATTGAGCGTTTTATGAAATGAATCGCGAGATGACTAAACATAATGGTTCGCGGATTTATTGCATACTGAAATGCTATAAGCACTTTTATTTAGTGCTACATAAAGTAGAAAACGATATATCATGCATATCTATAGTTCTTCATAACACAAGTAGTCAGGGAGTACATCTCCGTTGTCTTCCGGGCCTGGTTGATCTACGGTGACATCAAAGTGTGATTCTCCTTGGTATTCGAAAGTGAGGCAATTTCCTATTCTTATGTTGTTAGACGTCGCGAAAGATCGCCATCCCTCTAATAGAGAGAACCAGTCACCTTCGTCTCTTTCGACTAAGACCAGGAATTCTTGGATTTAAGGAGAACATAGGATTATTTGGTTTAGTATGTCGTCTCCGAATTCTACAAAGATGTAAGGTAAGGGGAGCCTATGTAGTAGTTTTCTATGAGGATTATTCGGATGAACTTGGGATTTGGAAAAAGCATTGTATTTGTGATAAAGGTAGGTGGGGAAACTTCGACAGAAACCATGTCGAAACTTGGCATTGTCTCCGCCCCCCCCCCCCCCCCCCCCCCCCCCTTTATTTTTAAAAGGAAGTGCTATGGAGAGGGAACTCTATTTATATTAGGTTGTTACTTGTGGGGATAAGAATTGCTCTTCCAGGTTAGGTTGAGATGTCTTTTAAGCTAGAAGGTGCGTGTCGTACGCTAGATTTTCGGGTCGTTAGGCGTGTTAGGTATGCTTGTCCATTTGTTGGTGTTCTTTGAACAAGAGATGTACTTTCCAGGTGGCTATTGTCATGAACGCTGATCTTTACCAACCTTGTGGAGCGGATAAGGTGTGTTTGTGGTGAAATTTGTTGTGTTTATCCTGTTCACCGCTATAAATGGGAGAGTATTCTCATACTTTGTGATGCAGTTTGGTAAAAATGTCCTTTCTGAAGTTTTTATTTTTGTCGTAGCCTTTGCCCTAAGTGTATTGTGATTATGGTGAAGAGTCCCTCGACCTTGTACAGCTATGGACGCGAGCAGATGAAGAATTTACGGTGATGGTTGAGCCTTTGGGACTTCACAATTACTGGTTTATGTCTGGTTGGCCTAAGTTTGTTGTTTCTAACGAACTTCATATGGGAACACGTTTGATATTTGAATATGAACGGCACTCTTGATTTGATTTTGTTTTTGTTGTAAATCATGGTCCAGATCAAAACGGTGATGTTGAATTTTCCGTTCGGTGTTGAACAGAGTAGTAGGGGGCTTTCTGCTAAAAAAATTGAGACATATGTTGTGTGTTTTTTATCTGATGTATAATTAATAAACCAGTGTGAATGTGTTACATTTGTTTTTTTGAGAAGTTGTCGCAATTATTGTATTGTTGCAGTTTAGGCAGTTAGGTGTCGATATTCATGTCGCGAAAAATATAATGTGAAAATCCTTAGGTTTTAAACTCGTCGGAGGAAAATTGTAAGATTAATAACAATCTTCAGCGTCCTTGGGTGCGACGGAGATTGAATTAAAATATAGGTAATCTACAGCGTACTATACGCGATGGAGAGATATATTAAAAACAATCTCAATCGTCCTTGGATGCTGAGGAGATTAAATTAAAACGTAGGTAATCTCCAGCGTAATCTACGCGATGGAGAGACCTAATAAAAACAATCTTCAGCGTCCTTGGATGATGAGGAGATTGAATTTAAACTTAGGTAATCTCTAGTGTATTCTACGCGATGGGGAGACCTATTAAAAGCAATCTCCAAAGTCATTGGATGCTGAGGAGATTGAATTAAAACTTAGATAATCTCCAGCATACTCTATGCGATGGAGAGACCTATTAAACAATCTTCAGCGTCCTTGGATGCAGAGGAGATTGAATTAAAACTTAGGTAATCTCCAGCTTACTCTACGCGATGGAGAGACCTATTAAAACAATCTCCAACATCCTTGGATGCTGAGGAGATTGAATTAAAACTTAGGTAATCTCCAGCGTACTCTACGCGATGAAGAGGCGTATTAAAAACAATCTCCAGCGTCCTTGGATGCTGAGGAGATTGAATTAAAGCTTAGGTAATCTCCAACGTACTCGATATGATTGAGATACCCATTAAAAATAATCTACAGCATCCTTGGATGCTGAGGAGTTTGAATTAAAACTTAGGTAATCTCCAGCATACTTTATGCGATGGAGAGACCTATTAAAAATAATCTCCAGCGTCCTTGGATGCTCAGGAGATTGAATTAAAACATAGTTAATCTCCAGCATACTCTACGCGATGGACAGACCTATTAAAAACAATCTCCAGCTTTCTTGGATGCTGAGGAGATTGAATTAAAACTTAGGTAATCATCAGTGTACTGCACGCGATGGAGAGACCTATTAAAAACAATCTCCAGCGTCCATGGATGCTGAGGAGATTGAATTAAAACTTAGGTAATCTCTAGCGTACCCTACGCGATGGAGAGTCCTATTAAAAACAATCTCCAGCGTCCTTGGATGCTGAGTAGATTGAATTAAAACTTAGGTAATCTCCAGGATACCCTACGAGATGGAGAGACCTATTAAAAGCAATCTCCAGAGTCCTTGGATGCTGAGGAGATTGAATTAAAACTTAGGTAATCTCCAGTGTACTCTACGGGATGGAGAGACCTATTAAAAACAATCTTCAGTGTCCTTGGATGCTAAGGAGATTGAATTAAAACTTAGGTAATCTCCAGCGTACCCTACGCGATGGAGAGGCCTATTAAAAACAATCTCTAGCGTCCTTGGATGCTGAGGAGATTGAATTAAAACTTAGGTAATCTCTAGCGTACCCTACGCGATGAAGAGACATATCAAAAATAATCTCTAGTGTCCTTGGATGCTAAGGAGTTTGAATTAAAACTTAGGTAATCTCCAGCGTACTCTACGCGATGGAGAGACCTATTAAAAACAATCTTCAGCGTCCTTGGATGCTGAGGAGATTGAATTAAAACTTAGGTAATCTCCAGCATACTCTATGCGATGGAGAGACCAATTAAAAACAATCTCCAGCGTCCTTGGATGTTGAGGAGATTATATTTGAGAAAAAACGAACTTAATCGTATAGTGAAATAGGGGCTTTTATTTATAGTTCACATTATATCATATTGCATAAAATAGAAGTACTACCTAGCGAACTAAAGATTAGATTCAACGGAAACTGTTTGCTTCCGGTCCCTCATATCCGGCGGCATCAATCTCTTCTTCGATGTCGTAGCCTTCTTTTTCCAAAAAATGGACTTCAAATCTTGCTTCGCCCAGGTGAGTGAAAACTATAGATGTTTCCAGCTCGAGGTCGTGAGTTTCGACAAAGTCTCTCCATCCGCATGCCATCCAGTGAGATCCGTAAGCGCCCCTTGTGATATAAACAGGGAAGTCTTTTACAATACGAGTGGATAAGAAGATTTTCTCGGGTACCAAGGGCTTAAAATGTTCACTGAAGCAATACGGTAACATCATGCGTATGTACTGCTCGTTCCCGACTAAGTAAATATCGAAGACGAGAGGGTTGTTTGAATTTTGATCTGTTGTACTAGTTGCCATCTCTTATGTTTTGTGAGCGGTTGTTCTTTGTAGAATTGGGACATGCCTTTTATAGTGGCGTAGGAAGGTTCGGCCTTTACTCTTTTGTGATAAATGACTTTTTTCGGATTTGAAATGCAACAATGGATTTCGTTGGATTCTGGAAAGATTCTTACCATGTGTAGGCCATGCAGGTTATTTTGGAAATCTCGATTCAGACCCCCTTCCGGGTTCAACGCGTGAAATAAATGTTATTTTGGAAATTTTGTATCACTTTATTTCGAATATATAAGTGTGTATCATTTATCCCTTTTAATCGTTGCTATCTTTGTTTGGTGAAAAGAGAGATGGCGGCGTCCACTTCTGAGATGCGAGATTTTTATCGTTGCATTGATGTGGAGGAAAGACATGATCGCCTGGTAAGATTTTAATGCCCGGTTACAACTTTTTGGTTTATTGTTTTCAAGAAATGGTGTTCTTTCCTGCAACCTCTCCCCTGTGCCTTTGAAAGGATGTATGGTCATATTGTATCCGGTCATGTTTGCCTGGTTTCCTCAACTAGGAAAAACTTCTGTGTTGGGGTTTTAAAGGATAGTGTCAATCGCTGGTGGTTGACTGAAGGTTGGAGAAGGTACGCGAACAGTGTTGATTTCAGGTCAGATTGTCTATGGCGTTTTTTAAGTACGTGGGAGGGCACCGCTTCAAGGTTCTTGTACTTGAAGATGAGTAGGGCTCTAAGATCGTGACCCTAACGTAATAGGAGAGATGTTGTTATGTCGGATCTTTGTTAATGCTAATTACGTAATCAATATTGTGTAATTTGTTTGCAAGGAGTTATATGATGATTTTTAAATAATATTTTTAAGCAAATTTTCGATACTTGTGCTCCTATTTGTTTTTGAATTGGATGTGTCTGTCCTCTAATACGACATGATATGCGTTGTTGGGGTAACAGAGGAGTGCTTTTGAGATGTCGCCACTTGTTTTGCATACAGTTGATCCTAGCAAGAATCTTTTGGATTGACGTTGTTTCTTTGGCATGACATGGTGATATAAACTCTGTTTATGATTTGTTTCATTTTCTCATAAATACGATAGCGTAGGAGAAAGCTGTGCTATTTTTCTTTGTAGTTTGTCTGTGTTATCTTGATTCAAAGCGAAGAATCATTACTTCCCGTAACCCTCACCGTCATGATTTTTTTCCGAGGATAGTGGCTTGCGTGTTGGGGGATCTCTTATTATTTTCAAATACGAGGGGAGTAGTCGCTTTACGATAATCGTTCTGGAAGCGAGTGAGTAAGTTTTTGGGGTTGGGCTGGGATTTACTTTTTGTTTTTCCTTTGTAGTTTGTTATTCCATCGTTTGTTGCGCGGACTATATTCCGCTGCTATTTCTTTCTGCCCTGTTTTGGACGTAATATAACGATCATGTTGTTCGTATACTTTGAGGTTTTGTTTGTACACTCGCTTGCGAGAAATGCGTGATTGATAAATTTGTTCTCGCTGGGTTTGTTGGGTTTCATATTGAAATAGCTTGCGTGGCTTTATCTTAACATGCCAGATGTAACAAATAATTAATCGCGATGGGCGAAGATTCAAGATTTATAGTATCATGACAAAACAAATCCATATTGCCAAAAAAAAGAATAGAAAATAGAACATCTTGCCTTTATTAGACTTCCAAATCATTCGGTGAACAAGGATGTAAATGATTGCAATATTTATTCTCCTTGGAGGCTTACTTGCACATCCGTATTCAAAAAACACGTGATTGCTAAATTTATTCTTCTTGAAGGCTTACCTGCACATCAGTGTTCGAAAGACACGCGATTACTAAATTTATTCTCCTTGGAGGCTTACTTGCACATCTGTGTTCAAAAAACACGTGATTGCTAAATTTATTCTCCTTGGAGGCTTACTTGCACATCCGTGTTCGAAAGACATGCGATGGCTAAATTTATTCTCCTTGGAGGCTTACTTGCACATCCGTCTTCGAAAGACACGCGATTGCTAAATTTATTCTCCTAGGAGGCTTACTTGCACATCCGTGTTCGAAAGACACACGATTGCTAAATTTATTCTCCTTGGAGGCTTACTTGCATATCCGTGTTCGAAAGACATGTGATTGCTAAATTTATTCGTAGCGGCATTAATTGTTAGGTTTGGAACTTTCATTTATAAATATGAAGTGGTGTACCCAATCAGGAATTCTGGTGACCCCTATACATGGAAAATCTAGGTCACCAGATTTATAATATGTCTAACCCTTATGCAAAATAAGCCTTAAGATTTTTGGCGTTCCATGATTTCACGAGGATTGCGCCTTCTGAATTTTGGATCTTGAATGAACCTCTGCCCACTTCTTTGTGGATGACGTATGGACCTTCCCAGTTGGGTTCAAGTTTCCCTCCTATAGTCGCTTGTCGAAGGACCATGTCTTCTTTCTATAGCGGGCGCAAGAAAACACGCTTGTTATATCCTTCGGCCAGCCGACGTTGATATTCGTTTGCTTTGAGACGAGTCGTGTCTCTTCTTTCTTCTCGTAAGTGAAGTTCTAATTCAAGAGCTTCATCATTGGTGTCTTTGTTGAAATCAACAATTCTGGCTGATGGAATCAATAGCTCTAGTGGGATGATCGTGTCGACTCCAAACGTCATTGCAAATGGCGTTTCTCCAGTTGGGCTCTTGGCTGAGGTTCTATATGACCATAGTACTAGTGGCAAGATCTTAGCCCACTCTCCTTTCGTTGTCTCTAACCTTTTCTTCAAGGCATTCAAAATCTGGCGATTTATAGTTTCGACATGTCCGTTGGATTGCTGGTAAGCCACCGATGAAAACCGGAAATCGATGTGGAGCCCAACGCAGAAATCGCGGATTCCCTCATAATCAAACTAGGGACCGTGATCGGTGATGATGGCTTGAGGGACTCCAAACCAGCAAATCATATTCTTCTAGAGGAATTTGCGCACTTTTTCCACTGTGATGGTGGCCATGGCCTCGACTTCTACTCATTTGGTAAAGTAATCAACTATTACAATGATGAAGCGCAGTTGGCCTGGTGCTGTTGGAAAAGGGCCCAAAATATCCATTCCCCACATCGCGAAGGATAGGGCGCGGATATGCACTTGAAAAGATGAGGAGGGCGATGATTGAGTGATGCGTGTCGCTGACAAGGGTCACATATGTGAATAATCATTTCAGCATCCGCTCTGAGAGATGGCCAGTAGTAACCTAAACGTGTGATTTTATATGCCACAGCTCTCCATCCTTGGTGGTTGCCACATAGACCTGCATGTAGTTCTCGGACGAGATTAAGACCTTCTTGGTTTGAGCAACAGAGAAGGTCTGGGAGGTTAAAACCTCTTTTGTATAATCGATCTCATTTGACTCGAAAGCGGGCCGCTTTTCTTCTGATCCTTTGGTTATCCTGTAGCTCGCCTACTAATGCACCCTCAGTTATGTACTCTAAGATAGGTATTCGCTAGTCTCCGAGGTTGGATATTCTGAAAACTCTTTGGTGGATTTCTCGAGCATGCTTTTGTTCAATTACCACGCGATTGCTCAACCCTAGGGGTAATGTGGCTCTTATTCTGGCTATTGTATCTGCGCGCTCATTCTGCTCGCGAGGGATGGATGAAATGGAACATTTTCCAAAGGCGGTTGTGAGCGTTTGCACGCGAGCTAAATACTCAAGCAACATCCCTGTCTTTGCTTCATACTCTCTTTTGACTTGTAGAGCTACTACTTCTGAGTCTGTGAAAATTTGGACTTGTCGAGCCCCGTTGATCAGTGCTTTTTCAATACCAGCGATCAAAGCTTCATACTCTGCTTCGTTGTTGGTAGCTTCAAACAATAACTGGAAAGATAAATCAGTAATCTCTCCACTGGGGCTCGTGATGGTAACTCATGCTCCACATCCTCCCGCTTATACCAATTCATTGACTTTGATAACCCAATCCTCTCCATCGCGATCCTGAGAATCTGTAAAAACAGCTTCGACAACAAAGTCGGCCAAGGCTTGGGACAAACGAGACTTTCTAGGTTTGAAATGAATGTCAAATTCAGAAAGCTCTACTGTCCATTTAACCATTCTTCCTGAAAGGGATGGTGAGTGCAGGATCTGATGGAGGGGTAGATCGAATAGTACCTCGATGGTGTGAGCCTGGAAATAAGACCTCAATCATCATGTCGCGAAACTACTGATAGGGCCATCTTCTCTATTGGGGCGTATCTGGATTCGGATGGTTGCAATACCCTATTGGCGAAATAGATAGGAAACTTGGACTCCGTAGTGAGCACCGTGCTAATAGTGGTTGATCCGACCGAGAGGTATAGCTGTAGAGCTTTATGTTCGCGTGGATAAAGAAGAGTGTGCAGAGTTGCTAAGTATTCCTTCATACTTTTGAAAGCCTTATCCAGGGTGGTAGTCCATTCGACCGGACCTTTCTTTTTCAACTGCTCGAAAAAAGGCAGGGAGTGGTCAGCTAATTGCGAGCATAATTTGCTTAAATAGTTGACAGACCCATTCAGCTTTTGAATGTCGTTCAATGTCTTGTGAGGAGCCATGTTGAGTATCGTTTGAACTTTTGAAGGGTTCACATCTATACGACGGTTACTTATCATAAAACCTAGGAATTTTCCAGAATCCACTCCAAAAACACACTTCTCTAGATTCAGACAAACGGGATTCCTCCTTAGAGTGTCGATTGTTTCCTATAGATCCTTGATGTGGCTCTCCTTAGTAAGGCTTTTAACCACAATGCCATTGACGTAGACTACAATGTTCCTTCCAATTTGGGACACAAAAACTTTTTCAATCATTCGCTGAAAAGTGGCACCGACATTCTTGAGTCCGAAGGGCGTCACTTTATAGCAAAAAGTCTCCTGGTTGGTGTTGAAGGCGGTATTCCTTTCGTCGCGTGGACTCATTTTGATTTGATTGTAGCCTGAGTACGCATCGAGAAAACTTAGTGTGGCGTGCCCTGCTGTGGTATCTACTGGTTCGTCGATAGACGGCAAAGGGTAGCTGTCCTTCGGGCAAGCCTTGTTCAGATCTTTGAAATCTACGTGTTAGGAGGGAAACTAGTATGCAAAATATAAATCGAAATGTAAAAGAAAACCAACTCCCTGTCCAAGCAAATAAAATACAAGAAACCCTCCCGTTGTAGTGGTAGGGTATTCAGGATCGTATCCACGAGGAAGCGTGTCAGTACTCGCCTTTTTAGTCCTCGATGTCGAGTAAAGTACTCGATGTCGACTACTCATTCGAGTAATCCTGCAAACCAGAAGAATAGAAATGCAAAAACCAAGAAAATCGAGTAACACAGAGTACTCAACGTCAATTAGACTACTCGACGTCGAGTAGATTTCAGTCAAAATCGAGTTGTGCAGAATTTAAAAACGTGGCCTTTCGCAAGATAGAAATAGAATAGAAACAACACGAAAATTGTGGGAAATTCAATAACATAAAAGACTTCTAGAATCGGGGTATTAACGCCACAACAATAACCATATAAAATAATGCAAAAGGTATAAAAGATCATGCTTTTCATTATATAATTTTCGTTATTAACAAATAGGAAAATAAATGCTTTCGCATAAACCCTAATTGTTACTAACCATTTTCACATAATTAATCCAAGTTGTATTAAGATCACTTTCGCTTCAATAACACAAACGGGATTGTGTCTTTATCGCATTACCTTACATTGCTATCGTCGGGCTCACCCTGACCCTAGAAGTTGAGTGACTACTCACTCTTCATCATCAAGAAACTCATCAATAGTAAAAGAGATATAACTTGCATTAATAAAAGGAAACAAAGCTTACAACCGATCGAAGCCAAATCCGCTCTCGCTTTCTCTAACCCAAATCGGCTCCAAGCTCTCTCTAAACTCTCTCTAACTCTCTAATATAAATTGTCTTGTGGCTTGGATGATTCCATGATTCCTAAAATCGATCAGCCCCTAAGGCCTTATTTATAATATTATCTCCCCGCTATCCAAGGAAAAAATACTCTGTCTATATCTAAAAATTATCGATCTAAAGACTTAAGATAAAACTTGGAAATAAAAAAAATAAATCTCTAAGGAAATTATATCTAAAGTGAATAAATCTTCCTTCTCTTGATAGATCTTCGCTTGAATGGATAGAATATCACGTGCCTTAGCTTACAAGTAACCCACATGGCTCGGACTACACTCGATCTCGACTCGGATTGCTTCTGGATAGTACTCGACGTCGACCAGGTTACTCGACATCGAGTACTAGTCTTCTCCTCGGATTGCACTCAAGCTTGGGTACCTTCTGGACTCGACATGGGTACTCGACTTCGAGAAGTTTACTCGATGTCGACTAGAATTATGCCCTCAAGTGATTGGCTGCTCGATCTCATGTGATTTTTTTGTAAGAAGTACTCGACATCGACCAAAGTGGTCGACGTCGACTAGTCCTATTAGCTTTCAGCATTCTACTCCATTCTTGAAACGCACTTTCCCGAGTCTTCGTTTGTCCGATTGACGCATATGAGTATGCGTTGGAAAGATCTTCTTGAGAGCTACAATTCTAATGAAGACATCAGAACTCGATTCAGAAGGATGAATGGCGAAAAGTGGGCTTTTTCTAGCTGCATCATCCATACCTTCTTCATGACTTTCCTTTAAGCTCCAAAGTGCGTCTGATTTCTGTGAAATTAAACAGAAACTAGTGTAGACCTCCATAATTGGGATATAAGCATAAACTACATAGATTATGTACTATTCTAACCCAAATGTATGAAATGTAGACATAAATTGTTATAAAAGTCAATGTAAAACATGGCAAATTAGGCTCACATCACTACGCACATCCTCCATTTACCACTGCTTTTTCGTACCAACACTACATTTGAAAACTAGGCCGATTCATTGATTTCAGGGATAAACCCGGCCTGTAAAAGCTTGTACACCTCCTGCTTTGCTGCTTCTGACTTCTCGGCATCCATTTTTCTCTTTCTTTGGCACACTAGCTTTGTATCGCGATTGAGTCTCAAAGAATGCTCCGTGATTTCTCGGGGGAGCCCTTTCAAGTCTTGTGGTGACCATGCAAAGACATCACGTGATTCTTTCAACATTCTTATGAGGCGGTCTAAAGTAGGACCAGTTAAATTGTGGCCATATATACGACCTTATCCTTAACAAATTTATCGGCCATTTTTTCGGGTCAGACTTCCAGTTCTGCTTGTTGTTGTTTTGATGTGGATTCTTGCTCATGCTCATCAGCTGTTTCTTCCTTCAAAGACCATTGTCCGTGTCTATTAATAGCGAAAACTCGGCTATGGCCCTTTTTCAGCGAGCCAAGGTAGCAAATTCTGCTTTTTCCTTGTTCTCCTCGAACTTCACCTACCTTCTCATCAGCACATGGGAACTTGACACAAAAATGATAGATGGAGCATGTTATTTGGAATTTGAACAGACTCACCCAGCCCCTGATAGCATTGTAAATGGATGGCAGCCAGACTACTGTGAACTCAATCATGTGAGTTCTTCTATTTGGAGTCATCCCTAGTGTTAGAGCCAATTCGATAGCATGGCTCAGATTTTCAAATCCTAATTTTTTGGAAAAAGATAATTAAAAATGAAATTAAATCGGTTTTAAAACTCGATTAGCGGATGCCGACCGAAATATAAATTTAACGAACAATTTCCGTCCTTATACCTCGGAAATTCAAAATAATTATCGGATGGTGATATCCTTTTTTATTTAAAAAATCTATTTGATCGAGAAAGCGAGAGTCGGGGAAACTAACATTCAGGAACTAATTTCGGGATTTGAAATTCACGTATTCGTGAGCCCCGACGAGAGCTCCGGCGTAGTCGAGCAACGAGAGCGATGAGCAGAGCGCAGGTAAGCCGAGGCGAGGCGAGCGAGGGGCGAGCGATGCGTGAGTGATAGCATGCATTTAGAGGGTCATAATAGGTTGCATTTAGCGTAGTTATGATGCATATCATGCATGGTTTAAGTACAATTTGCATTTTTGCTCTCTACGTTGGTAGAGTCGGAATCTACACACTTTTATTGATTATTTCAGGTAACTGTGGATCCGAGGAGGAGACATGGGTTAATAAAGCATTAGATGAGAATGTCTAGTTGATCGAAGAAGCTTACATGAAGATCTCAAGAGGTCCTGAGAAGAAGAAGCGAACATAAAAGAAGAAGCTTACATGAAGATCTCAAGAGGTCCTGTGAAAGACCAATGCAGCGGTCGCAGCATATATGTCATGGCCGCAGCCAGTATGGATGTCGAAGGTTGGAAGATGTCGCGGCCGCAGCATTGGGCGTCAGCGCGTCGTTTTGTTTACGAAAACCCTAGTTTTCTTTGTTTGGTGTTTTTGGCCGACTTAGGCTTATTATAAGGCCGAATATTGTTTATTTCATAGAACTTCTATGCTATTCCACGTTCGATCAGACAATTAGAGAGAGAGAGAGCGATGTTCGCCATGGGCGACTAAACTCTCTTCGTTCTACTTGCAATTTGAAGCTTTATTTAAATTGATTGTGAAGTTCTGAATCTTGTTCAGTGTTTCTTATATTTGAATGTTTCAACTTCTTTGTGCTTGATTGTTTATTGATTTGTTCTATCTTGCCTGATCAACTTGGTAGAATCAATTCAATTGTTAGGGTTTTGTAGATTCCTGATTGCGAACCTTAACCCAAGTAGCAAACTTGTCCCTTTAGGGCTGATTGAACTAATTGGATAGGTAGGAAGTTGAATGTGTTGTTAAATCCCTCTTTAGGGACTTTAAATACCTTGGTTAATCTCTGAACTTAAATCTATCAATTGGGTTAAATCCTTCTTTAGGGACGGTTCGATTGATAAGGGTTTCTAGGACTGATTGGACTAGTAACTATATTAGGTCGGGACAAGGGCATTCATAGGAAAACTAAAAGGACAAGAGGAAGTTACAATATCAATTCAACCAAATAAAGTAGATAGTTGTAGGTAGAGCGATTCTCTCTAAATTGTTTTGCATCAATTTTTTTTTATTTTATTTTGTTTTCTTTTCAATCTCAATCAACCAAAACCCCCCCTTTCTACTAATTGGTAAATACACATTGCTAAGAAATACTTGATTCTCTGTGGGATCGACCTCTTACTTACTTGCTATACTAGTTTGTAGGTTTGAGTTTTATTTTGATACGGTTTACGCGACTAAAAGCCGCTCATTAGTGAGTGCGAGCAAGAGAGAACTCCGGTGAGCTCTAACTCCGGCGAGGACGGGCGGCGGCCATGGCATCTCCGGGCGCGAGCGAGGCAGCCAAGGCGGGCGGGATCCTTTTTTTGAAATCGAGAGGAAGATGAAGACCGTGGGCCCGCCTCCTTGTTTTCTTTAATTTATTTTGTTTAATTTTTAACCGGTTGGGAGTTATATCAATGTTCTAAAAAATGCTCGGCGGTGAGGTGCCGCCAAGCGCCAAGACGGTTCGGCAGCCTTATTGGCGGATTCTTGGCGGCCAAAATGTTTTCTTCATATTTTCTTATTTTTACCCCCCTATATTAGGACTAGAATACATATGATATGATAAAGACTCATTTTTAAACACTACTAGAAAACTTCAATTAGACATCTGTTGTCAACAGATGTCTTTCAAAAAAAATTCCGATCTCTTTGTGCGTGTAGTAAAAGATCAACTTTTCCACATCGGTTTTAAAGTGATGTCTTTTCTTGGTTAAAACATCTGTTTAATTTTGAATATAGATATAAATCAGCTCTTCAAATTTATTTTTGACGTGTTCACTTGTTGTTAAAGTCTCGTTATTTTTCATTTATAAGTTTTTGAAGATGTCCACACCAAGTCTAAATTTTACATTTACATCACTGTTTTTAAAATAATCAATGTATTAAAACAATGTAGACATCTTTTTTATTATACTGAATTTGTGTACATTAATTTCATATACATAATTAGTGATTTTTTATTGTTTTAAAATGATCTATTGCGTTAAATATGTACAAAACTGATGTGTTAATATGATATAGACATCATTTTATATTTTGATAAAGATTTTGTTGTTGGCAATATATATCAGTTTATATTAACAATGTGATGTAAAAATATATGTTAGACATTGATTTAGATTATTTAGACGATGTCTATAATGATACTAGCATCCATTTTTATGTAATGGTTCGATTTCCTAGCTATTAAGGCATAACATTTTTCATCTATAATCCGATGTTTTTTCGTTTGATACACAACACCCTTTGCTCATGAAATAAGATTTTGCAATTGATGGGTACTTTAATGAGCACATACATTTTCAGCATCAGTTATGAACTTTAATTTTTAATTGACAAATATGTTTAATGAAGAGAGATCACTTCACTATCATCCTTGGCATTTTTGCTTGTCAATATAATGCAAGAACTACGATCAATTCCATCACATTTAAACAAATCTCTATTCTAGCATGTCCCTAGGCAGGTGATACCATAGGAATTTTTATTGAAGAACAGAAAAAAGATGATCAATTGCTTGATAAGATCTAGAGTAGTTCACTGGAAAGGATCAATACTAGCTTTCTATACAAGCACCATTTGTGATAAACTATGGAAAGCCAAAGGCAGAAACTGAAACACTAGCTAGATAGGAAAATACCTTGAAAGCAAAGTGACCATGCAAGTCTGTAAGCCCTGCAAGAGATAATATAATGCAAAAACTGTAAAGGCAACATAATTGCAAAAAGTAGCTATGCACAAACATAAACCAAAAACCACTTACCTCAACCCCACCACTGTTAAAAAACCTGACAGACATAAATTTGTACACCATAAGCAAGAAACACGAAGCAGCCATGACAAAAAGAATTGTTGATATGGCATTGCCATCCACAAAGCCCATTGGAACTGTGCTCTAGTTATTTAGGAATTCATTGGAAGCATCCTACAGGAACAACATTGTTATACATCAGATCAGATGAAAGAAACACTTTTGCTCTATGTAAGGAGTAAGAATCTGGCCCTTTGAAGTGTAATATACACTTCAAGCTTCTAAGTAAGCAATTTGAAGATTGAAATCACCTTCAATTTTTATCCATCTCAGTGGTTGCTTCCTTGGCAGTCCACACAGACCAATAAGATGCAAATAAGATGGTACCAATGGCCATCAGCCATAAAAAAACCTTCGGTAACATCAACTTGGGGATGCATGAGGGAATATAGCTGCACATAAACTAAAGAAAGTATAGCCCTGTAAACAGCAATGCAAGAAGAAAAATATATATGGAAGTGTTTAGTGAAAGCTAATAAACATAAGATCTTTTCTTGTAATGGAGAATTATTTTAAAGTAGATTACTGTGGTTTCAGTTCATAATGGAAAAAAAAAACAAGTAAACTAGGAATAAGGGCAATTTTCATTCTGAAAACGTAGACTATAATATCACCTTATTGAGGCATTTTCATTCCGAAAACATAGATCATAGTATCACCTAGAAATTTTCTGCAAGGCCACTTGCACGCTTTTATAACTTAGTGTAAATTTGACAGTTTTTGTCCTTTAATTAAGACGATGCTTGCTTACTGAAGTCTAAAATTAAACCTTATGATTGCAGATAAGAAATGCATGCCTTTGCATGTAAAGACATTATAAAACTGTAGCCTCAAAGAAAATTTAGACTCAAACACTTCTATAATAAAAAAAAACCATCAAAAGCAAACCACTTTTCAGAGTATCGAGCTCAAATAAACTCTATATAAGCACTTGAAATAGAATTTACCAGGACATGTTCATTAAATGTAGATGCAATTGAAGAGTCCTAATCAGGTAAGAAAACCATTTTCTTAACCTATTATGCAAAGAAATCCATTTTCTACAAACTAGTTGTTACATGCACATCATCATGCAGAAACAATAGCATGTGAGACATATATCAGCTTATTATTCATCAAACCCCTCCCACATTCATTCATCCATCTAAAAGGGATAAGCACAAATACACACAAAGAATATTAATATGTTGAAAGCAAAGTGGAAAGTCACTTACCCCTAGCAGAACTGTAGTGCCATTAGGTTGAGCACAAATGTGATCCACAAAAAGGGTCCTAATATCAGGATTAGGCCTTGGATTCTTGCAAAGCTGGTGCTTCCAATTCAAGCTGTAAATAAGAATACGGAAGCAAATAAATAAGCCCACCTTTTCATCAGTAGAAGAGACTTGCTTTAGAATTTAAATACTTAATTACGTTGTAAAATTGTCAGATTCTCCCACCTCTGATTAATTAAGTTTCTCAAACATGACTTTTTGAAGCTTGGAAACTGCAGAAATGAAAGGGAGTCATGAGCATTTTATTTTTTTGGTCGTCTCTCTTGTTGTTATCATCAAGGTTTTGAAGCGTGAGGCAATCCATCAAGCACTCCAACCTGCAAGAGCACAGGGTTAGGGTTGGCTGGATGGTGTGGAGAATGAAGCACCTAATGTAGCATTCTTGAAACGATATGTTATTCGGTGTCATCAGAAACTGAGACAAAGTTGAGCTTCCCACACCCACTGATACAACGTTACTGATGATCAGATCCATGACCACTGCCATGGCCATTGCCTTCTTCCACCATATCTCTTTCATTGGTTTCCATCCATTTCTTTGCTTAAATTGCTGAAAAGCCACCAAGTTTTGTATGGTAAGGGATCATTTCAGGAATATTATTCTCTGGTTGCTTCATTCTAACTGCATAGAAACAAAAATAAAAAATTAAATTAAAAGTGTACCTTCATCTTTGGCCAATTGCAGATAATTAGGGCCAGATTCACTTTGAAGTTTGAATTTTAACTAGTCATCATGTAGGTTGAAAAATATCAATTTAAATCAATTCAAATTAAACGCAACTAGATTAGTTGTATGAATTAGCACCTCACGAAATGCACTATTTATGTGACAGGTGCAAGAAACAAGATCATAGCTGAACGATAATGATATTTTGATCATGCATTAAAAGGTTAAGAGAATGATGGATATGATGAAGAGGATTAGCTTCAAGAGAATGATTTGGAGTTTCTGCAAAGTGAAAATAGGTAAGAAATAAGATCATACCTGAAGCACCCAATGTGCACATCTCAGGAATCTTGCAACTCCAAGGGCAAAGACATAATGACCAGTAAATTGTTCAACAGTCTAGAGATCACGTCCTTGAATAGGTAGTTTGAGATCAAACGTGTGTGAGAAAGAACTTGCTGGGTTCCAGTGCAGGTTTTGTTTCCTGATTTTAACCATTTTCGGATGAAGGCATGTCATAATTCTACATCACAAAGTAGAAACAGACAAAAATCTATCAAATTCCCAGCAACCAAATGCATAGCAGCATCATTGCAAATCAAACTCAAACCTCCAATAATCAAGCCAAAAGGTCCAATTCTATACCAAATTACAAAACTACTAGTGAAATCAAATTGCCTAAAAAACTTATACACATAGTCAGCAATGTGAAATTGAAGCACACCACGGGGGAACTAATCAATTATTTTACTTTGGGTTATGGATCGTATATACCTGACCAGTGGCAACAATCACGGGATCCCTCATCAGCTACATGGAGAGAGGGCAAAGAAACTCCTCGGGGCAAGAGAGGGAGACTTTGTCTAGCCCTGACGATGTTGTTCTCTCAGCCTTCAAATCCTGAAGCGTGTAGAGAACTTCTTTAGCTCAATCAATGGCGTCGAATCTGAAATCGTCTTTATCCTCGTCGATAATCGCTCGAAGGATCCTCTTGAGCTCCCTCTTCAACTCCGTTGCCGCCTTCGTCGCCGAATCTCTCTCCGCCACCACCACCTCCTTCTTCGCCATCGATCGTAGGTTCTATGTTTAACTGCGAGCACAGTGAACAACACAGTAAACCCTAAAACTGCACCAAGCACGCAAAAATGAAGAATGAAGCAATAGTGAAACCCTAAACGAGAAACAGTATCTAGAAGTGAAAACAATGAGGGGGGAGATAATGATAATAAGGTACCAGATGGTCCAGATCTGAGATAGGGAGAAGAGGAAGAAACCGGGAGACCGAGAGAGATCTTCCTTCATCGGGCAGGGGAGAGAGAGGAGAGAGATTTTTCCAAGTGTGGAGAGGAAGGGGAAATTTTTCTGAGTGTTATAATTTCCCCAAAATTTGAAACCCCTCCTTTTTTTACCCAAGTATTCAATCCCGCTCACTTTAACTTAGAAAATTTAAACTCGCGCGCTTTAAAATTTTATCCGGAACCAATAATTTCACATCTGTCTAAATATTTGACTGTTGTCTAAATTATTTTAAACATCACAAAAAAAATTATTAATATAACAGATTAATTTAACATCTGTTATTTTTTTTACAGACTTAAATCATATGATGTCTAATTGCAGTATTATGGTAGTGGAAGTGTTTACCATCACTACATTAACAAAACATAATGCAAATGAAAGTTAAGGGATTAAGTCATGACCATTTTAACGTTATTCAACTCAAAACAATCAAAAAGTGACATAAACATATATGTTAAAAAAAACCAATCCATATCATCTATGCTTCCATCTCTTCATTTCCATATTGGTGGGCATCAATCTCCTTGTCGGACTCAAAATAGTTTCACGGAATGTACACAAATAAACAAAAAATAAACAATGCACACCATTAATCACTTAACTTGTCAATATAGTGCACAATTGAACAAAGAAACAAGTGAGGTACTGTGTAGCCTGTAGGGGTGTAGACGTGGTGTCGACTGGTCACAATTGAACAACAAACAAACACAATTCAATTCACATACAAATACAATTATACAAATATATAATTGTTCAACAGTACTGATCGGAAAGCCTAATCACATACAAATCACAATTGTTCAGAAGCGCTCACTCAAAATTCAGAAATAGAGTTGCTTGGAGTTCGTTTACTTAGATTCACAAACAAATTACAGTTCACAAACAAATTACAATTCAGAAAATCAGAAATTTGATCACACATAACTACACAAGTTCATCTGCACTTCTATTGTTCGTTTACTTGGAGCCATCCAGACAGCGCGAGCGAGACAGCTAGATTGACTCAGACAGAGAGAGAGAGAGAGAGAGAGAGAGAGAGAGAGAGAGAGAGAGAGAGAGAGATTGTCGTCCGTCGGCGTCAACCACCAGACCTAGTGCGCCGCCACTCGTCAGCCGTGATCCACCGCACCGCCACCAGAGATGTTAAGCACTCGAGCAAAGATGGGATAGACCGAAGTTGAAGAGGCGATCAATGGATTAAGGAACGAACTGAACGAAGGAAAAAGGTTTAATTTTTTTAATATAATTGTTATACTCCCTCCGATTTTTAATATAAGGCGTTTGACTTTTGTGCACGTAGTTTAAGGAGCTAAAAACTATACGAAATATTGATTTTTTAAATTAAATTTTTTTTACATTACTATAATTATTATTAATAAGTATTGTAATATAAAAAAAATTTAATTAAAAAAATCAATATTTTATATAGCTCCTTAAACTACATCACGTAGTTTAAGGAGCTATATATTTCCAATCGGAGGGAGTATTAATTAGCGGGATTGATTCGGTTCGGTTCGAGTTATCTGTTTATTATTTAACTAATTAACGCTATTTGAATTTAAATTATTATATAATATTATATGAGGACATAAAAGATAAAACATTATTTTGAGAGATCCATAAAGGGTTGGTTTTATTAAATAAGAATGGGTTGGAAATATTTCATAAAAGATTTGGATTACTCTATAAGGATGTTTTATTAAATGGTGTTTAAAAAATTACATCTATAATAATATTTGGGAGTTAACATAAAATCATTCGGGACTTGAAGATTTAAGAAGGAATTGGAAAAGAATTTTAAAGTTGGAAAGTGATTTAATAAATACATTGAAAAAGGATTTTGCGAGTAATTTCAAGGGTCGGAATACTTAACTATTTAACTGGGATTTGAAATGGTTTTGAAACTAACTTTGGAATAAGACTTATTCGATGACTAACCATCATGATAATATGATCGTTTGACTAACGGTATGATATGTGTGATTAATAGCATGATATTGTGGTGATTTTTAGAAGAGATTAAATGTTAGATACTTATGATGATGATGATGATGATGATGATATATATCCTTATGAAAAGTATGAGTATGAAATAATAATATGTGAATTTGACTAAGTATGATATAGAGGTTATCTTAAGTTGATAAGAGAGGGTTGATCATGATGAACTGGAAGTATGGCGGATGCGAACTTGTTTATTTATCTTAAGTGTCTAGGGTTGATCATGATGAACTGGAAGTATGGCGGATGCGAACTTGTTTATTTATCTTGAGTGTGAGTGTGTGTGTGTGTGTGTGTGTGTGTGTGTGTGTGTGTGTGTGTGTGTGTGTGTGTGTGTGTGTTTGTCTGTGTGTGTGTGTGTGTGGCTAGAGACGTATACTCAGTGTATTATCGTTAGGTACTAAGGTGATACTCTGTGATCGTGACTATTGTGTATCGGATCCTTCTTTTGCCGATCTTCTAGCCAGGTAAGTACCGCCGGGGGTTACTCAGTAACCAGTACCTCCTGTCTGATGTGTCATATAGTATGTAGGTGTTGCATATGCATAAAAGCATGTCATGTAGTATCATGCTTAGGAATTGCACTTACGAATGAGCATTCTTATTCTGTATGCGTTTGAATACAAAACGATCGTTATCTGTGAATCCTAGAGTCCTTGTTAGGTTCATAGAGCAGCCCAACTCCATCTGGTGTTTCCTCCTTGGGTCCTTTATATATATCACGAGATACGAGATGAGCATGACATACGATATGATGATGAGATTTGATATGCTATAGCATCGAACTGGTCAATCTCCGCCCTATCTGGAAGGGGGTGGTGGTAGAAGAGGGATATACCACTTGGTATTCTTTGTTAAGGCCTTACTTAATATTCTGCATATATGAATTAGGAGCATGATAGTGTGGTTAATATTTCAGTACTGCATGAAGACATCCTTTATTCTAGGTATAGGCGTATTATATGTCCTCAGCGTGATCAGATGACCCGTATGCGGACTCTTGGCCTGACTTGGTGGTATAGTTTCAGGTACCCGATCCACTGCTTGATTTTGTGTTGTTATGACGGGGTCCATTCTTATGGCGGAGAGTGAGTATTTAAACCCTGACTTCACCAGATTCATACTTTTGGGATTTCTCCCTACTTATACTCTGTTTTGACCCGATGCTACCGCGGCACTAGTTGTATCGTTTCCAGAACTTATGTCTTTTGCAATGTAAAGGGTTTCCTGCGTTGTAGACTTAGGACAGGTACATGGGTTTACCCTAGGGTCTCCAACGGGCCTTACGGATTTGGGTGCAAAATCCCACTTTAAACTACAAATCTTCGGTTTCAAACCTTCAACTTGTACTCGGAGCGCAAGATCCTAACGATGGGTTTTATCTCTCGAAAAGTAACTCGGGAATCATAATCTCGGGCCGTTACAGGTAAGGTTGATTTTTTAGCATGCAAGCAACTTGATCTCATATATACATGTGATGACGTTTATATGTTTGGTTATATTTTCACAATTGATGATATTTCTTTTGATGAGTAAAATTATGAAAGATTTCCCGTGGGATGCGTATATGATGTTTTTCCTTATGGTTGCTTGAGGACAAGCAAGAGTTAAGTGTGGGGGGGATTTGATAATGCATATTTCATATAGGCATTATAGGTGTTTCTTATTGCATTTAGATAGTAGTTTTGCTATTGTTTGAGTCTAGTTCCGTATATTGCTTGTGAAGTATTCGAGTTTGGAATCTATGTGTTTTTATTGTTTATTCTGCAGAATTACCTTTCGACCTTGGTTGGAATTTGGGAAGAGCTTAAGAAGCATGTTTTGGAGCATATGGAGGCTTTGGAGGAGCTAAGGAAGAGCAAGAAGGCACGACATTGGAATCCGTTGAAGGAAATTGAGGAACGTCGGACACTGCAGAGACAGCGCCTGCCGCCCCTTGCACAGCGCCCGCCGTGACCCCAGATCCTGGTAGGGCTGAGCTTCCGGTCTGGATCAGACCGGACCGAACCGGAATTTACCGGTGAACCGGAATTTTCAAGAACATGGACCGCGGATCGGATCAGGACCGAGAAATATGGTCCCGGGTTTTCCGGTCCGCGGACCGTAAAGACCGGTTCACCCAACAACCTTGTTTCCGTTTTTATTTTTTGGGTGTTATAGACTAACTCAGACATCGGATTCAACTGCAGACGCTAATGCCGAGAAGAGCAAATCATCCCACTGTCTAAATCCAAATTTTGCTTATTGGTACAGAAGTACATTACGACGATTCTACAACTTAATTTGTAAAGAACTAATGCAAATACAATTTCTCCTCCTCATACAAATCGCCCATCAAAACATAATTAATCGATATACATAAAAATCCATATTAATTTGTGAAAAATTACATTAAAAACCCTAGATCTAAGCCCTTGTTTGGTATTGATATCCTGATATGGGATATGGGTATGGATATCATTGATATCCATATCCCTGTTTGGTATCGGGGTATATCGATATCAACTTGATATCCCCCATATACCCATCCTTTGTAAAAAAACCCTATTTGATATCTCCCCAAAAGCACCGATATCACGGTTGGAAAGAAAAGAACGCCTTCTTCACTGCTCTTCGCTCAGAGGTTCGCTGCTCCATCGCTTCCAAGGTAAGCTCTCCTCCTTTCAAATTCGTCTCCTTCCCTTTCAATTTCGTCTCCTTCATACATCATTCACACTGCTTCTCTATTGTTCTCTGCTTCTCTGGGATTGTTTGATTTTCGACATCTCCATACCTAGGGTTTGTGAAGATATTTGTCGATTTGTTTTGTTTCGAAAGCATAGGCTGATTTCGTTCTTTGTTTAGACCTTTGTTGCTTATTTTGGATCTGATTTTCGTTCTTTGTTTAGACCTCTGTTGATTTTGGATCTGTTTAGACCTCTATTGCTTGTTTTGTTTCGAAAGCATAAGCTTTGTTTCGAAAGCATAGGCTGATTTCGTTCTTGGATCTGATTTACTGCTTATTTTGGATCTGATTTTCCAGATCTATATTTTGAGTGAAATTTGGCCTCTTTGTCCTTCAAGAATGCTTACATTGAGTGGGTACTAGTAGTTGCAATTTGGGGCTGAACTTTTGCTTGCTTGCTTATGGTAGATGCTGAACTTTGTCCTTCAAGAATGCTTACATTGGGGCTGAACTTTTGCTTGCTTGCTTGCTTATGGTAGTTCCAGATCTGATTTTAAAGTGAACTTTTGCTTGCTTGCTTATGGTAGATGCTGAAATTGGAACGTTTTACTATTTGTTTAGGTGTTGTATTTGTTCTATCTACGATCACAAATGGATGCACTTGAGGTAGATGAATTTCAACTTGATTCAATACGGCGAAGGGTAGAAAGAAAAAAACTCATGATAAGAACAATTGCACTTGTAATGAAATTGATGAAGACTATTGGTACATGGTATCGAGAACAAGCTTTACAAATTAACAAAGTACAAATGCAAGAAAAGGATAAGAAGAACCTCCATAGATTTGCATATTTAAATAGCTTGATTAGAGAAAGTGATGTCATATGTAAGAATGAGCTTCGTGTAACTAGGCAAACCTTTGGTGTGCTTTGTGAGATGGTTGAAGAGATTGGGGGATTGCGTAGGACCAAAAATATGGAGGTGGATGAAATTGTGGCAATGTTTTTATTTACATTGGCCCATCATAGGAAAAATAGGTCAATAGCAAATTACTTTTTAAGGAGTGGGGAGAGTGTAAGTAGGCAATTCAATCTTTGTATGCATGGGGTTTTGAAGTTGCACAATCACCTACTTAAGAAGCCTACGCCTATACCCGATGATTGTGAAGATAGACGATGGAAACTTTTCAAGGTACATGCAACCTTAACGTGAATTTCTAAGCTTCATGAATATATAAAATGTAATCTAAGTATTTCATAATAAAAATCAAACATTCTTCCTTGTTTTGTAGAATTGCCTAGGAGCTTTAGATGGGACATACATTAGTGTTCATGTTCCAAAAACCAATAGATCAAAGTATCGAACAAGAAAAGGGGGTCTTGCAATGAATGTGTTGGGCGTATGTACACCTAAAATGGAGTTCATATACATATTACCTGGCTGGGAAGGTTCTGCACACGATGGTCGTGTCCTTCGTGATGCTATTACTAGGCCCCAAGGTTTAAGAGTCCCAAAAGGTAACCATCAAATACATAGTTAAACAACAACAATTCTGAAATCAAATCCTAATTATCATTTATTTTGAATTGTCAAGGATGTTATTACTTGGTAGATGCTGGATACACGAACTGTGAAGGGTTCTTAGCTCCATATAGAGGTCATCGTTATCATCTAAAAGAGTGGGGTGCCGCTCAACCAGATAAGCCCGAGGAATATTTCAACATGAAACGTGCTAAGGCTAGGAATGTCATAGAGAGAACTTGGGGGCTATTGAAAGGGAGATGGAGTATTCTTCGGAGTCGTTCATTTTTTCCAATACGAACCCAAGGTCGGATTGTCACTGTATGTGCATTACTTCACAACCTTATCCGCAAACATATGCCAACAGATGATGTGGAGGAAGAGAGTGGAGACGAGGTAGAGGCGGAGGGCGGGGGTGAAGAGGAGGGGATTGAGTACGTCACCCAAGTTAGTATATCAGATGAGTGGACTAATTTCAGAAACACCTTAGCCCAAGATGGATTTGATAGTTGGATTTCTAGTTCTACTTGATGTACTTGAAGTTATTGTCGTTGAATTCTACTTGATGTACTTGAAGCTATTATCGTTGAACTCTATGTATTTTGTTGTTATCATGCGATTGATGTACTTCATGTTGTTGAGCAATTGGATTACTAGTTGTTATTATCATTGAACTTGATGTACTTGTTGTGTTGTATCAATGAACTTGATGTACTTGTTGTGTTATACACTATATTGTGATTAAATTATTTCATATTGGTATCTATACTATTTGAAATTATGAATATATTTAGGATGAGCAAATCAATTGAAACTGGACGTGGAAAAAACAAGAGGAAGTGGACCTCGGTGGAGGAGGAAACGGTCTTAGATTTTGTGTTTGAGCTGAAAAATGATCCTCGATGGAAATGTGAAGGGGGCTTCAAGAATGGTTTCAATCAGCACTTGGATGAGAAGCTTGAGATCTTTATTCCAGGAAATGGGCTGAAGGCATCCCAGATTGAATCGAAGTTGAAGTTTTTGAAGGAGAAATACACTGCCATTCTTGAAATGACCAAGTTATCTGGATTTGCTTGGGATGAAACAACTTGTATGATCAACTGTGAGAAGCAATCGTATGAAGACTTTTGTAAGGTAAGGTTTCTTTAAACAAATTATGGGTAGTGACTAGTTTTTTTTCATATGAAATTGTTAAGCATTCAAAAATTAATTTGTTGAAAATATTTGTTTTATGTGACTTTTCCAGCTGCATCCTAGGGCTAGAGGCTTATGGAAAACTGCATTTCCATTGTTTAACAAGTTAGATCTTATCTTTGGTCCCTACCGAGCGACCGGTGCCAATACCGAGGATGTTGAGGAAATGGTCAAGAACATGAATGCCGAGTTTGTTGCCCAAGATCCTACAATAGATGGGGAATACTACTCATCTAGTGATGCAGGCTCAAGACCGAAAAGGAGAAATGTGGGTGCAAGTTCTCTTGGGGTGACTCGAAACAATGACCCGATTGCATCTTCCATGGCAAACATCGATGACAGTTTGGCTAAGATCACGGAGCTCATGGAGAGGTCCGACAATCGCGATGAGTTACTGGCTACCCGGCTGAAGATGTTGCTTTCTGAGCTGGCTATGTTACCTGGGATTTCTGAAGATGATGCGATTGATGCTAGTAGAGTTCTTTCGAGGACTCCAACTAAACTCGAGAACTTTTTCAGCTGCCCAAATGATGAGTGGAAGGTGAGGTACGTGCAAAGGATTATTGCCCAGCTTCGCGGTTCTACAGGTGTTAGGCAGGGCTAGAAGTATGGTCAACGAGCAAGGCATTTTTTGGCATCAATGCTTGACAAAGTGTATGCTTTATATACCTATCGAACATGAAAAGCTACTAGCATTTGGTTGTTTTTTGGCACAATTGGGAAGATTATGTTGATAGGTTGTCGGCATAACACTATTGGTACTTGCAATTTCGCATAACATTTGGTATTGACTATGAATGTTTTTTAATTGAATGTCGTATGAAATTTGGTATTGAAATCTTTAGAGTAGTTGCTTTCGAATTCATGAATGATGAATGTAACATAACACTTCTTTATCAACTCTGCAAACTCATATCATGATATCCTGCAATACTAAACAGGGATATCAGATATCAGATATCAGATTTGATACCCATATCCCTGATATCCATATCTGATACCCATATTTGATATCTAATATCAGGATATGGATACCAAACAGGGGCTAAAAGTGAAAAGAGAAGGAAGAACTCTTATTGTACATGGACGGTGACTGGCTGCGAGCACGGGAGCGCCGGAAGTGGTGGCCACGGGTGGCGACTGGTGACCGACTAGCGAGCACGAGGAAGGAGGCCGACTAGAGGCGCGGAGCGGCGAACAGAGGCGGAGAGAGAGGAGACTGAGAGACGAGAACGAGAGTGGGTGACTGAAACTTTGAAAGAGGCGTCTTCACACTTTGGGATTAGGTCAGATCTCAATTCTCAATGAGGCACGCCTCTCTTTAAATATTTTTTTTTTTAAAGAATACGGTCCAATACCGGTCCGACCCGGAAATTCCGGTCTGGTCCCGGGTTTGGACCGGAACCCGGAATCAAGATTTTCTTGGACCATGGACCAGGCCGTAATAATTCCGGTCCGATCCAATTTTTGCCCAGCCCTAGATCCTGGATACGCGGTTTTGGATCCGAAAACCATTATTTTATATTATTTCTTATTATTTCCTACTAGGGTTTTGCCAACCTATGGGAGGCTTTATTAGTTGTTTTTCAGTTCTTTTGAGAGGAGAGACGTGTTATTATTGTGAGACTATGAACACAATTATAGAGAGAGAGAGAGAGAGAGAGAGATTTGGCCTACGATTTGCTAAACTCATAGTTTCACCTGTGATTCGAAGACATGGTTGTTTGGATTTTGAGGATTTGATTCTATTTGATTATTCATGTTCTTAGTTGTCATCTTGTGCTTAATTTATATTTGTGTTCCTTTCTATGCCTGATCAACATGTTAGGAATTACATCTCTAACTAGGAATTCGTTGTTGTTTTCTCGATAGCAAACAAAGGTATTGGTGATAGTGATGTCTCTTTGTCTTTGTTAGTGGATGATTTCAATTGATCTATGTTGAGGATATTCGATTAGGGCTGAGTTCGGTATGCGCCTATTAGTCTTAATTGTGTAGAGTCAATGTGTCAATTGGTCTTGATTACTTAAGTTCTTAATGCTATTATTTAGTGATATTGAATAAGATGAGTGAATCTCTGCGGATCTCTCAACTTTAGTCAAGTAGATCTAGGAATATGAATAATTGATAGATCAATCAGAGGATCATGAATTCCAACCATTGTCAGAGAATTACAGGTGAAATGTTCTTTCTACTTTGATATCTATTTGCTTTGTGATCCTAAATCTGGTTACTTTTACATATTTGCTACTTGTCAAGAATCATTGCTTTGCCATAAGAGTGTTTGTTTAAAGTTATTGAATAGGAAATCGCTTCTCCCTGTGGGTTCGACACCGGACTTCATCGCTATACTAGTAGTTATTTGGTTTATCAAGTGATTGGTTGCCTAATATATTGGTTGTGTGTCTAAGTTTGGATATTATTACTATTTGGCAAAGGGCGAAAGTGCCAATGACGTTCGTCCCGCACCATCGACTCTTGCACCCTCGACGTCGACACCTGGAGGAAAACAGAAGTTACTGCATGTGTAAATATGAGCAGCGTCGAACTTGACGTCAACCACCCTATGGGTCGATGCGAGCCGCTGGGAGTTTCTACAGGAAGAGTTTTAGGCTATTTTAGGCTTTTTAATTAGGGTTTTTTATCTAATTTCTTTTAAGATCTTTTACTTATGGTTAGTAGTTAGATAGATTATGTCTTTCCTTAGTTGCATTATATCTTTCTTTAGATAGACTTTAGATAGAATTTATTTTCTTCGTAAGATAAAATCTCTTTCTTTGGGGGATTAAGTCTTAGTTTTTATCTATAAAATAAAACCTGATAGGGGCTAGAGAAGGGACACAATACTGATGTCCACTAAAATAGCCATGTTAAAATGCACATTTTAGCTTCTTATTTTATACACTTTGCATATTTCGGGCTGGGAATATGTCTAATTTATGTAATATATGCTTATTTGCAAGAAATAGAGGTCTACATAAGTTTTACTTTAATATTACAGAATTTGGAGCCATTTCGGGACAAAACCAAGAAGCAAAGACAGAGACTGAATGTTACTCGATATCGAACATTTTTCCTCGATATCGACAACAAAATGTGCGCACAAGCCTGGTCGAGGAGGAGCTGATCGAGGAACTGAAGACAAAGCTAACCCGACTCCAGAGCCTTACTCGATATCGAGTACCTTTACTCGATATCGACAAAACATGAAGTCATACCCGGAGTCGAGGAAGACCACCTGATCGAGAAGCCGAGAAGAAGAAAACCCGAGCAGCAATGTTACTCGATATCGAGTAAACCCAGAGCACATGTTCGAGCAGAGTCGAGAAAAAGCTGCTCGAGAAAGACAGGCCAGCAAGTCGACGATATCACTTCCTCGATATCGAGTAAAGTGCTCGATATCGACAAAACCAGAAGCCCATGTCCGAGCCAGGTCGGGGAGCAGTTACTCGAAAAAGCCCAGTAAAGCCAAAGTCGACGACATACAGTTACTCGATATCGAGGAAAGTACTCGATATCGAGCAGAAGGATCCTGGGCCGCGTTACGCGGTTGGGCTGTCCGACGCGGATTGGGCTTTCTTGAGAGCAAAGGAGTCCGAGATCTATCAAGTCTATCTAAGTCTATCCATGGAGAGAGGATTTATCCACACATGAAGATATTTAGCTTTTTAGATATATTTCCTTTTAAGAATTAATGTTTTATCTTTATTAAAGTTTTATCTTTAGATATAGATAGAGATTTCCTTCCTTGATTAGCAAGGATTGGAAGCCTATAAATAAAGCCTTAGGAGCTGATTTTTATTCATTCAATTCAAGACACAATTAGTTACATAGAGATAGAGAGAGAGAGTGAGTGGCCAAGAGAAGTTTATGAAGCGAGAGCGGAATTGGCTTCCTTTAGTTGTAAGCTCTGTTTGGTTTAATTCAATGCAAGTTATTTCTTTTACAACAATGTATGCGATTGCGATGAAGCGCGAGTAGTCCACCTACTTCTAGGGTTGGGGTGAGCCCAACATTAGCCATGCTTGTTTGAGGTAAAGATCCGACTTTTATCATGTTTTGAGCATCTACTACTTGTTATATGTTTATTACCCATCTAATGGAGGTCCATACTAACAACTTGGATTGTAAACATAAAATCGGTAGATACAATTAGGGTTTCTTGAAAGAGTTGTCTAATTGTTGGAAAAGGAAAAAGTTTGATCCTTCAATGCAAGTTACATGATTATCTGTTTTATTCTTGCCTTATGCATGCTTGGTTATTGTTGTTGCAAACCCCAATCTTGGAAGTTGTCCTTCATATAGTTTATTTCAAACCCACAAGCATTGTTCTTTATTTTGTTTCGTTTACTTTCTGTTATTCCTCGATATCGACTAAATCTAGTCGATATAGAGTACTGATATTCGATCAAAGAAGATCGTTGTAGCTTCTCCTGTGCAGGTACCTGAGATCAACGAGAGCCTTCCTCAATATCGAGGAGTTCTACTCGATATCGAGTAACCACCGAGAGCTGATGTTGCTTTGTTCGACTTGCCCGATCTTCTGTCGACTAACCCTAGCCGAGATCAAACATTGTGGTCGAATTCTGTTTGTGATATTCATCCGCTGTCTAGGATCCGCTGACACGTTTCCTCGTGGATCGATCCTGACTTCCCACTGCTGCATCAGGAGCAGGTCTTGTAATCATTTGCGTGGGCATAATCTGGTTTGATTAATTTTATAATATTTTAAACTCGATTTCCTCCTTACATCAAATTGGCGTCGTTGCCGGGGAAGCAACCATTCGCGCCTTAGGTAGTTAAATCTCACGTTTGCTTTGAGTTACTTCGCAGGTGTATGCGTCGTTCTGGTCAACCACCTGAGTTTGACGGCTTAGACGAACCGGAACGCCTCTTACACGTCCACGCTAAACTAAAAAGAGTCATGGCGGCCGCAGAAACACAAGAACATCTGATTGAGAGGCTTCGGAGGGAAATAGCCACTAAAGATACTGCTCTCGCCACTGAGAGAGCAGCTAAGGAACAGGAAGCTGAGCGTGGGAGGCAAGCAGAAGCTGAGCTTGCCCAATATCCTACCACTGAAGAGGATTACATGAACCCGACTCTCTTCGTGCCTGAATCGGCCATTCTAATCCCTCAAAATACTTTTGAAATTTGCACTCACTTCCTTATTCAACTTAAGAATAATGCTTTTCATGGAAGATTTAATGAATGCCCTCTTGAGCATATTACCAATTTTTCTGACATGTGCCGTACTCTTGCTGAAGGTACAACTCTGGAATATGTCAAGATGAAGGCCTTCCGTTGGTCTCTCACCAGTCCTGCATTAAAGTGGCTAGAAGGACTAAAACCACGATCCCTCACAACATGGGTTCAAGTAGAGCAAGAATTTTTCAACAAATTCTTTCCTCCTGCCAAGACAGCACTCCTCCGCCAAAAGATCACAGCTTTCAAACAGAAGTCTGGGGAGCCGCTGGCAAAAGCATGGGAAAGATATAAGGAACTGTTGCGATCTTGCCCTACTCATGGACAGCCACCCTATGTCATTCAGGAGATCTTCTTAAATTCTCTTGACCAAGTTAATAAGGATAGAATCAATCAGTATACTCGATATGAGTATCTAACAATGCCACCAGCAGACGCATGGGGTGTACTCGACAAGCTCACCAACTACGATAACAAGTATGGGGCTTCTACAAACTACGACGAAGATGCCTATACTAGGCCAGCCCCATCCATGCCCCTCTATGAGCCTTCCAAGGAGATTGACCCAGATGTCAGAAAGCAGTAATACAGAGACCAGAATCGCAAGCTCCTCAAGCAAGTCAAGTATCTCTCTGTCAACCAGCCTTGCATCGAATGCGGATCACAACGGCACACCACTACTGAGTGCTCACACACAGAGCAAGTCAGGACGGCAGAGACACACGAAGAGGTAGCTTACGTAGGGGGTCCCAATTGCTATATAGGGGATCAAAGGTTCTATCAACCACAATGGAACCAAGGTCCTCCTAGGAACCCCCAGCCTTACAGAGCTCCGGGACATCCAGAAAGGGACCAAAAGAAGGATGATTTATAGCTCATCCTTGATGAGATGCGCCAGAATCAAGGCACCGTCAACAATCAGTTCCAAAACATCAATACAAAATTTGGAGAGATGGATATCTGGAAGAAGAGCATAGAGACCCAGATGGGTCAATTCGCGGCGCAGATTCCATGACCGATCGGGCAACTCCCTGGGCAAACAGAACCAAATCCTAAGGGGAAGACCGGACACGTCGCAGCTATCAAATTCAGGAGTGGGCACCAATTACACGAGCCAAAGGTCGGAAAGCACCAAGACAAAGCAGAGCAGCAACTCGACACCGAGCAACAGCAACTCAATGTCGACCAAACCTTGGTCGATATCGACAAGCAACAACTCGACACAGAGGAGAAGACAAACTCGGACTCCACTGCACAACCCAGCAACTCGAGATCGACAACTGTTGTCAATATCGAGCAACCCCTAGTCGATGTCGAGGAGAAGTTGGCCGATGTCGACGACTCTGCAACACCTCCGACGTCTGTTCTGGCTCCGAAGCAGAAAAAGACACTGCATTTCCCTTCCAAAGCGCTAAAAGATCCCACTGCAGGTAAGTTTAAATGTTTTGTTAATATGCTTCGAGAACTGAATGTCTCTATTCCTTCTACAGAAGCTCTACAAGAGATGCCTGCATATGTCAAATTCCTAAAGGAAATCCTAAGCAACAAGCAATCCATTTCAGAAATTGCCAGCGAATACAAAGTGCTCCGCTTCCCTGAGAAGAGACCTGACCCTGGTAAGTTTTCTGTTACTATGGGATATGGACAAAATAAATATGAGTCCTTGTGTGATTTAGGAGCAAGTGTGAGCATCATGCCCTTATCAATCTGGCGGAAGGTAAAGATAGGGTCCATAGAGCCTGTGGATGTCAAGCTATACATGCATGGCAAACAATACAGTAGTCATCCTTACAGGTATGGTTGAAAATGTACCTATCCAGGTTGGTAAATTCTTTATTCCAGCTGATTTCCTTATTATAGACTGTGCTGAAGATCCTACTAGCCCTATTATTCTTGGTAGACCATTTCTAGCTACTGCAGATGCCAAGATTAGTGTCAAACAGCGATTGCTCACCTTCACCATAGGTGACGAGGTCTTAGATTTCTCCTTTGGCCCTGCAAATGAGGAAATTTCATGGCTGGAGGTAAAAAGCATCAGCAACCATGGGACAAAGCAAACAACGGAGGAAGGCACCAAAACTCTACTCGATATCGACAAGCCTTCCTCGATATCGACCAAAGCTGTACTCGATGTCGACCATGCTTCTTCGACATCGACTTCCCCTGCTGAGCACCAGACTTGACAAGAGCCTAAGTATGGGGTCCCTGTACTCGATATCGACCAGTCTTGCTCGATGTCGACTAACCCTAAGCCCGAAGATTTCTGTTTTGGGCCCGAAAAGGTAAGTTCAGGTATGAGTTCTACTCCTCCTCAGTCAATTAAGAAATTTATAAATAATTTAAGGGGAGGTAAGGCCCCGTGACGAGAAAATCTGCGGAAACTGAGAGCTGGAAAGAAAAAGAAGGGAGAAAAGGGAGACTATGCAAGCAACCACCTATCAGCTGAGCTTGCATACTACAATCAGGACCTAGATAATCCAGGAGAAGGGCCAAGCACAAGCGGGCCCCACATTGACAGTCCTTTAGCGCAAATGAAGAAGTCGGTCTAGCAACTCTAAAATCTAGAGCATGTATATAAAACTTTTGAATTTTGGACTTTGGAACTTTTGATTTTGGTTTTGGTTTTTGTTCTTTAGTTTAGAATACTTCATGTGGAAAGTCTTGTCTTTGTGTGAAATCTAACACTTTTAGGTCGGCAAGCATAAAAGGATCGCGAAAGGTGGAATAAGAAGTCCTTGAAAGATTGTCGAAATCGACTAGGCCGGTCGAGAACGACCAAGAGGAGCAGCCCAATTTTACTCGATATCGAGTAGGCCAACTCGATATCGACCAAGTCAGAAGGCTCCTCGACTTCAGCATTCCACTCGACGCTGACAGCTTACTCGATATCGAGTACAGTACTCGATATCGACCAACCCAGTTCCTCGACATGCCCTTCGCATTCCTCGACGCATTATTCGGTGAGTTCCTTCATTTACTCTTGTTTTTATTTGATTTTATACAGTAGGGACACTGTATATTTTAAGTATGGGGTGGGGAAAGAACTCGTTATCATTATTATTTTATGCTTGTTTTTGGTTTTACATGGTGAATATTGAGTAAAATTTTAAATTTTGTGCTTAATTACTAAACTCAAAGTTCTATGAGACATCTCCCAATACTTGTAAATTGTTCAAAGAAATAGTGTCATGGAAGTTATATTAAACTCGACGATGCAAAATTGGATTCATTAGAGATATAACATGAAATTGCCAAGTAAAGGGAAGTCACAATGAAGTGCATATTTTCTTGAAAATCATGAAAGGAGGTAAAATTTGATGTTGCTTTTGACATATTGCATGATAAGAGGATGGAGGACTTTACATTTCCATATAATGCTCAATGTTCATATTGTTATATCCTAGCCTTTACCTATGCTTATGCATCACAAAAAGTCATATTATGCCTTATTTCATATTATTGCTCCACATGATCTAAATATTGCCATTCTTTACCTTATTTCCTATTCGGGGATTATATTGAGAATGATGTTACATTATGGAGATTATTATATGGTGTTTGTGTTGTTGTTATTATCATTATTGGAGTTTGGTAGGAAATTATTTTAAAAATATGGAAAATTTAATGAGTGAGAAAAAATCCGGTCATCTCAGGAGATAAAGCTAGATCGACCCTGCTTACTGAGATAATAGTTCAGTGAGATGGGACACACAGGTGAGGAGTCCAAAGCACAAAGTATCCGGGGCCATTCATGACACCCATGTTTGCGACTCGTGAGAAGGCAGTGCTGAGGTTAGAGAGGTAAAAGCATTATTATTGGAAAAAGCATTATGAAAGGTGATGAATCTTATGAAGAAGGGATGTGGTATGAAAGTTTGGAAATAATCCATTTCCCCGGATCATTAGCACCACATTGCCAAATATAGCCCACCTTTTAGCCTTTTACCAATCTACTCCTTATTGAGCTTAAATTAAAGTCCTTTTGATTATTAATGCTTTGTCACATAAATTGTTTATGCATAACCCTTCTTTTGTGAGTAGATGTTGCTTTTAAATTGCACATGCATGGATTTGTGGCACAAGTACTTTTTCGATGATGGTAATTGATTGCAGGGACATATAAGAATGAATCTACGATGTTGAGAGTTTAAATCCTTCCCCTGAATGACCATCCAAGTTATTGCTTGGGGACAAGCAAGCTTAAGTATGAGGTGATTTGATGTCCACTAAAATAGCCATGTTGAAATGCACATTTTAGCTCCTTATTTTATACACTTTGGATATTTCGGGCTGGGAATATGTCGAATTTATGTAATATATGCTTATTTGCAAGAAATAGAGGTCTACATAAGTTTTGGTTTAATATTGCAGAATTTGGAGCCATTTCAAGAAAAAACCAAGAAGAAAAGACAGAGACTGAATGTTACTCGATATCGAACATTTTTCCTCGATATCGACAACAAAATTTGCGCACAAGCCTGGTCGAGGAGGAGCTAATCGAGGAACTGAAGACAAAGCCAACCCGACTCCAGAGCCTTACTCGATATCGAGTACCTTTACTCGATATCGACAAAACTTGAAGTCATACCCAGATTCGAGGAAGACCACCTGATCGAGAAGCCGAGAAGAAGACAACCCGAGCAGCATTGTTACTCGATATCGACAACATTACTCGATATCGAGTAAACCCAGAGAACATGTTCGAGCAGAGTCGAGAAGAAGCTGCTCGAGAAAGACAGGCCAGCAAGTCGACGACAGCACTTCCTCGATATCGAGTAAAGTGCTCAATATCGACAAAACCAGAAGCCCATGTCCGAGCCAGGTCGGGGAGCAGTTACTCGAGGAAGCCCAGTGAAGCCAAAGTCGACGACACACAGTTACTCGATATCGAGCAGAAGAATCCTGGGCCGCGTTACGCGATTGGGCTGTCCGACGCGGTTTGGGCTTTCTTGAGAGCAAAGGAGTCCGAGATCTATCAAGTCTATCTAAGTCTATCCATGGAGAGAGGATTTATCCACACGAGAAGATATTTAGCTTTTTAGATATATTTCCTTTTAAGAATTAATGTTTTATCTTTATTAAAGTTTTATCTTTAGATATAGATAGAGATTTCCTTCCTTGATTAGCAAGGATTAGAAGCCTATAAATAAAGCCTTAGGGGCTGATTTCTATTCATTCAATTCACGACGCAATTAGTTACATAGAGGTAGAGAGAGAGAGTGAGTGGCCAAGAGAAGTTTATGAAGCGAGAGCGGAATTGGCTTCCTTTGGTTGTAAGCTCTGTTTGGTTTAATTCAATGCAAGTTATTTCTTTTACAACAATGTCTGCGATTGCGATGAAGCTCGAGTAGTCCACCTACCTCTAGGGTTGGGGTGAGCCCAACAATAGCCCTGCGTGTTTGAGGTAAAGATCCGACTTTTATCATGGTTTGAGCATCTACTACTTGTTATATGTTTATTACCCATCTAATGGAGGTCCATGCTAACAACTTGGATTGTAAACATAAAATCGGTAGATACAATTAGGGTTTCTTAAAAGAGTTGTCTAATTGTTGGAAAAGGCGAAAGTTTGATTCTTCGATGCAAGTTACATGATTATCTGCTTTATTCTTGCCTTATGCATGCTTGGTTATTGTTGTTGCAAACCCCAATCTTGGAAGTTGTCTTTCATATAGTTTATTTCAAACCCACAAGAATTGTTCTTTATTTTGTTTTGTTTACTTTCTGTTATTCCTCGATATCGACTAAATCTGGTCGATATCGAGTACTGATATTCGATTGACGAAGATCGTTGTAGCTTCTCCTGTGCAGGTACCCGAGATCGATGAGAGACTTCCTCGATATCGAGGAGTTCTACTCGATATCGAGTAACCACCGAGAGCTGTTGTTGCTTTGTTCGACTTGCCCGATCTTCTGTCGACTAACCCTAGCCGAGATCGAGCACTGTGGTCGACTTCTGTTCGTGAGATTCATCCGCTGCCTAGGATCTGCTGACACGCTTCCTCGTGGATCGATCCTGACTTCCCACTGCTGCACCAGGAGGAGGTCTTGTAATCATTTGCGTGGGCATAATCTGGTTTGATTTATTTTATAATATTTTAAACTCGATTTCCTCCTTACATCAAATAAACAACACAATTGAGGGCTGAATCGACAACAGTTAGGGCGAGAGTTTTGTTGGAGTTTGTTGAAGGTGATGAACTTTGTTTTTAAGGTTTGATTTTATGCAATTTCAGATTATTTTTTCTTCAACTTTCAGCATGTTTTTTTATAGCTATGTGTGAGTAGTTCCCCTTCTTCTAGGGTCGGGGTGAGCCCGACAATAGCCATGTATGTGTTGCGATTGAATCTATGACATCTCTATGTTATTATCATCATCTATCTTGTGCTTAAATCCTTTAACGAAAGTTGAGGATAACTTCTTGTTTATGATTATGAAACGAAAGTGGATTTAATTATAAATTTGGATAGTAATTAGAGATCTTTGACGAAAGTAAAAGGGATCTAATTAAAAAAAGGTAGAACGAATAGGTTTTATGCGGGAGCCTCTATTGCCTATTTGTTAAGTATGCAAAATTTATCTTTTGATGATAAAAACATGATCTTTTTTCTATGATTCTTGTGTGGTTCATGCATGGTTATTGTTGTGGTTATCCCTCGACCTTGGAAGCCCTTTTCATATTGTTTACAACCCTAAAATTCCTTTACTTTTTTATATATTTTGTTCTATTTTTGTAACCGAATTTTGCTCGATCAATGGTCAACAATAGAACTTCTTTCCTAGGTGAAAGGTTCCAAGCAACTGCAAAGTCTACAATCGGTCAATTTTGATTAATTTGTTGTTTCATAATGTAAAAGTTAAAGCCAATGTCCAATACTTAGAAATTGAACAGCAAATTCCAATGAATTTGAAACAAATTGCAAACGAGCGGCGAGATGTAGAGGCCGGACGGGCTTGGAGATGACTAAAAACTCACCGTGAAGTACGTTTGTTTAGGGAACTGACTTGTATTTGCAGTCGAAGGCTTGTATTTTCAAAGCTTCAAGCAAAGCTACCTATCAAACTCACAATCTAGGATTGTGTCCCGTGCCCGGCCTATGCGTTGAGCAAAGATGATTTGAGGGAGAAGGCAAAACTTGTAGAAGCCGAGAAGGAGAGACAGAAGAGGACGACGACTCATGGACCGGTAGTTGGCCACCTCGCTGACACTTGCAAGAGAACGTCGATCTAGAGTCGGACTTATGGAGGCAGCAAGCAAGTGAAGTGGCGAAGTGTTGTGATGCAACTTGCGAGCAAGGAGTGCAAACTACAAATTGTAGGGTTATAATTACATTTACAATTAAAATTAATTTTAATTTTTTTTTTCTGTTTAAGCGAGCTGAGTACAAACCGAACCGAAAACAGAATTTGAAAAATCCCTAAACAAAAAATCTAAACCGAAACACTTAGGTTCGGTTTAGGTCCTTTTTTTCGGTTCGGTTCGGTTGAAAAAATCGGTTCAACCCAATTGTTGAACAAGCCTAGAACTAGGTGATTCTAACCCGACATAGGTGGACTTAGTGATTCTGCCCTAGAATTTGTGTGGTTCTTACCCGAAATCCGACTTTTGTGAAAAAATTGCAAACTATGGAGCCTATTTAATTAGGATTTGTGTTTAGGAGCTTGTTTGAGATTGTTAGTGGGATGGTTTGAGTTGTACGATTATGATAATATGGAAGCTAAGTTTTGCAAAGGGTTTGGATTGAAATCAAAGCATCTTAGCCAAGAGGTCTAATTATACTCAAATCTAATTTTCAATGAGTACAAAAAGTGTTGAAATAGGAATCAAACTAAAACCCTAGTTCTATGTAATGTAAGATGACAACTTAGTGCATAAGAAAAGACTTCTTCAGTATGCAAACATATTTCTATATAATGTAAAATGACAACTTAGTGCATAAGAAAAGATTTGTGTTGAGGAACTCACTTGCGAACTCCTATTGTATACAAGTTGCACCATATTGCTATCAAATCTATACAACTGCTTAATTTGGTGATTGTTTCAGCCTATTCAAAGACTTTTTCAGTCTGCAACCATGATTCCCTTTTCCAGAAACCTGAAGGCTGAGTCATGTATATTTCCTCCTCCAATTCTCCACGTAGGAAAGTTGTCTTCACGTCTAGTTGTTCAAGCTTCAAATTCTGATGTATAACTATTGCTAGTAGCACATAGATGGAAGTATGTCCTACCACTTGGCGAAAAGTTCTGTAGTCTACTCCCATTCCATAGTTTGCATCTTTTCTTATTCTTTCGAGTGAAGCCATGTTCGGCTAATCTCATAGTAGTTTTGCTTACATTTCAAGAGATTGTTAAGGATATATGAGGGTTGTTTTGTTGTTTTAAGGTATATATATTATGATTATTTCAATTCTCTTTATTCTGATATTGCTTATGTTGTTGATTTATCTTAATTGACCACTATGATAGATTTGCATCATACTAAGGATAATAGCTTCATTTCACTTAATCCATTATATATAGTAGCCAGCGCATCTTGCATGAATGTTTCGAAAATCTTGATGTTGTAGGGGAATTGAATTGACAAGGTAAAGATTATCTCTTTTAGTGGAAGCGATGTGTGGGTTGACAACCATGTGTGAAATCGACAAGACGAGAGAGATGATGTTCATGCGCTAGGTGTTAGTGATTTCATATGCTACTCCCCCCCCCCCCCCCCCCCATGCTAGAATTTAAGGAGTTGGTGATCGGAGATGTATCTAATTTTGTGTTTAAACCGAACCTAGAGTAGTCACCATAACCAAATTGCATTAGTATAATAGCCCAATGATCATGGAATTACCATTGTTGCCAATGTGAGTGAAACTATATTCATCATTATTATTCTCTACAAATGGTGTGCTCGGGCCCGGGCTCAAGCAAGAGGATCGGCGACAAGAGTTCCGAGAGGTCGGGGAGCCTTGATCAGTTTCTGGAGCAGCAGATCAGTCAGCAAAGAATATCAATTTCCCGTCGCTTCGCTTGGCTTCTAGGGACGTGCGAGTGCTAGATTTGTAGCTCTTGAAGTCTCGGTCACGGATTGGGGCAGATCTTGGCAATCGGATGTCAGACAAAGCGGGAAATCGCATTTTACCGAGACGTCGCCTGTGCAGAACGATTCCAAATGGGGCTGTTTTTTAGAGGGATTGAGGGGCTGCCTTCAGTGACGTTTTGGGGGTGGTTTGTGGGTGATGATGCATGGGGCTGTGGAAAGCCTTAGAATGGTGGAAAAGTAGGGGATGGGGGTTGAAGGATATGTGATGCAAGATCCCGAGGGTATCGCGCCCTTAGAATCTCCAACACTCGACCAAAGACACCCTCCGAATCGCACTTCGGGTGTTGTTGATCCTTGTTGTCGTCGGTATCGCGCCTAGGACAACTTTCTCGTAGGTATCGCGCCTAAGAGAGATCGATTTAGAATCGCACTAAATCTGATTTGTGAAAACACAGGGAGGGTTTTGTTCATTCAAATTCAACCTGTTGAAAATAGTCTTGTTCTTACAATATATATAGGAAAACACAAGGAAAATGTAAAGAGGGAAGGGCAAAGGGTGGCCGGTTCCTAGGGAAGGCGAAAGGAATGGTCTTGAGTTGATTCTGGCCATCAAAGAGATGGAAGGTCGGAAATACCTAAAGCCCCGTCATTTAATCCGACTTTACTGAATGCATTCCGTCTTCATTTATTGCATTTCCGACAAGCTGCCAGATTTCATACTATTGTACGGAACAACATTTTCGGTCATCTTCAAGGCTGATTTGGCAAAAGTAGTCTTCATGGAAGTTGTAGCCACTTAAAATATCTTTCCAACAAGTGCTCATACGCTTCAATCAGAATTTTATACAGTCCGGTGGATCCAAAATACCGATGTATCGCCAAGCTGTTTTCTCAATTGAGTTTTCGTGTGACTCATGCTCATATGGTAATATGATCACATCAACAAACTAACCATTGCTACGTTTGTTACTTAATGCGCGCTTCTCATACTTTTGCTTTATTACTTGCTTTGCAATCACATTTAGAAAGTCGCACACACTCTCTGTGGGATCGACCTCTACTCACCACTAATACTAGTTGTTTGAGTTTGAGATATTTAGGGTCAATTTGGTAAAACGGAACTGATGAGGTAGCTGAAGCTAATAGGGTAGTTGAAGCTGATGGATTAAGTTTGTTAAATATATGTTAAATTAGAGTTTTCATAATCTAGTAGGGTGTTTGGTAATCAAGCTGATAGAGTAGCTGATGCAAACTAGCTAATCAGATAGAAGAAAATGAATAGAATCCTGAAAAGCTTGGGGTGAATAACTGTTGAAAATCCAATTTCAAAACTTATTTAAAACTATAAAATATTAAAACCAAAAGTTCCGAAAAGCTACTTGCATTGCCAAACAAACCCTTACTTTTGGGGATTGAACCACGACATTCACGTCCACCAGCGAAAAACTTGGATTCCTGAGTTTCCTTGACTTATTGCTTTTTCAAGTTATAATATAGTGACAAATTATATTGACATATATCTTGTCAATAAAAAGAACTAAAGTCTCCTTATTGGGGGACTGAGGTTGTCAGCTATCCTGTGACCTGTCTTCTAGGATCTCATCCACAAAGATGTCATCGAATATTCCTTTCTACCGGAATTCTTACCTAGTAAAAAAGAATCTTTCCAATAGACATTCTGATTGAGGTAGGGGCCTGGGGGCTGGGGGTGTGGGGTGCAAATTGCTATCTTACCGTTATTGTATAGGAGAGGTGAGGAGCACCCACGAAAACCCCTTTTTAGCGGTGAGCCCTAGCCCTAGCCGTGGCGGCAGAGCATACCCATAAATAATCAGCCAATCCATCAATCCACATCCAGTTATCAATGTCAGGGCTTTACAATCCAAACTACTCACCAGCAACAGCAAGGGCTGCTTCCCCTCAGATTAGAACCGCTCCTGATCATGTTGATAGGTCCTCCCAATCTCCCTCTCCTCCTTCCACATGAAGATTTGAAGTTGAACTCTCTTTCTGTTGGAGTATTTATTAACTTTGTTTATTGCTGCTTTGGTTTGCTTTATAGTCAGTACTTGTTGTCAGAGCTATTGGCTGAGCATCAAAAGCTCGGACCTTTCATTCAAGTCCTTCCCATCTGTAGCCGTCTATTGAATCAAGGTCCTTCTCACTCGACTTGCTTTCTTTTCTTCTTTTTTAACCCCATTTTTTGGGGGGTTTGGCTACCTGCTGCTAATTTTGCTAATTACTTGCTTAGGCCTTGTTTGGTATCCTGTTCTGTTGTGGCTTCTACTCCCTCAACTGAACTACTTACTGATCAATTACCAATTTACATCGCAACTGATGCCTTTTCCATTACCCATTATTCCATTGTTCTCCTTGTTTCTCATCTTTATTGCTGCTCATCATAATACCTTCAATTTAAGTTCCCAGGACATTGAAAAAACATACTAGAGTAGACAGCTGACAACTATCTCTTTTGAGTTTACCCTCAAATTCCAACTTTAATAACGCGCATGCCTCACTAGTTCTACTTGTTATATACTTGTACACTGATCTTCACAATAGAGGTTTCACTACTCCTGCAAAGGCTCTTCGTTGGTAGTTGTCCTAATGGGTTGCTTCTGTGTATTTTCGAAATAGAATATGTGCATTACCTTTCTTTAACACCCTTCACTTATCTCCTCTTGCTTTCTCTATGTGCTTGTCACGTTAAGTTAGGGCTATGATGCTATCTTACTATCCTCAACAGTTGCTGTTTTTTCCTGTTTTCATCTCCTGAGTTTTTTTTATTATGAATTGGGATGCAGTGTTTAACAATGTGCATCTTTTGTGGATGTTTTAAAACTAGCACCCATGTATCTATCGTGGATAATTCAAAACTAGCACCCACAGCATTTAAAATTCAGCCTGATATTCTGAGTTTTTTTTATTATGAATTGGGATGCAGTGTTTAACAATGTGCATCTTTTGTGGATGTTTTAAAACTAGCACCCATGTATCTATCGTGGATAATTCAAAACTAGCACCCACAGCATTTAAAATTCAGCCTGATATTATCAATGGAGATGAGAAATCATTCTTTATTATTGTCCCTATGCATCCTATTTTAACCAACACTTCTCAGATGCCGCGTGATACTAATCAAACAAATCAATCTAGTCTCTACGAGTGGGTGATCTTTGCCCTGTGCCAATCTATCTCAATACTCAATAGTATTGTGTGAAGTAATTTCGTTTTTAAGCTTTAACATATGACTGAGTTAGTAGGAATTGTCCGTTGAATAAATTTGAACAATGTGCAATTACTATAATGAATCATGTTAGTTACGGTCTCACTTTCTTCATTTCCTCATCTTCATTCATAACATGCAATTTGAGTTTATTGTGCTTGTTTGTTTTAGGTAAGAATAATGATATCATTGTATCATGCAGAGATATTGAGGGTTTCTGGAATGATGTCCAACCAAGGCCTTGGAGATTTTGACAGACGTCAGCATAGAAGCCCTAGTCCTTTGGCCTCTTCGAATCTGATGCCACATGTCCATGGTTCACGATTAGGGGGGTGGAGTAGCCTGCAGCAGGAGGTAAGCTGTTTCGTTGAGATATTCCTTCTGTAGACTAGAAGATGTAAAAGCCGAATTGCTAAGACTTTTGAACTTCACTCTTCATCATTTTTTAATCTAGCTTGCGATCTTTTAACATTATTTACTTGGACTCTCAATTATTCACCCTAAGGATGAAATCTAATTTAAATGCCCATAAACCACAATTGGGAAGACGACGACGATGACAACAACATTCCCCTGATATCCCACTCCAAGCGGCGGGGTCTAAGGGGTCGAGATGTACGCACCCTTTCCCCAACTAAGTTGAGAAGATGTGTCCGAGTGACCCCAGAAGAGACCAATAGGTAACAAAATAATAAAGAAAATAGATAAAAAAAAATATATATATATATATAATATAATAAAGGTGGTAAGCGATAGGAAGGGGTTGTAGGCCAGGGAAGGCAGATGAATAAACCACAATTGGGAAGAGTGTTAAAGAAATTGGATTCAACTGTTGGTTGAAAACCACAATTTTGTAATTTAACTCAATCACGTAATCTATTACTCCCTCCGTATCGCAAAACTTGTAGTTTTAGAGTAGTAAACTTGTATCAAAAAACTTGTTGTTTTAGTTATAGTTATTATCTTTATAGGTAATGATTGCTCTTTTTATAGGTAATAATTAGTGCTTTTAGGTCTTTATCCTATAAAAGTAAAGGAAATATAGGTATTATTAATAAGTGTGCATAAAGCTAAAACTACAAGTTTTGCGATACGGAGGGAGTATATGATAACCTTAAGAATCAGTCCTTGTCATTCAAAGTGTATAAAAAAAAATGGTCCTCGCCATTCGAAGGATTTAGCTTCAGAGCAGGCAAGAACTTGCTGCTTTATAGTCTGAATGCATAGTCCTGCTTTATGAGATTAAGAAAATGAAAGGGGACAAGGTAAAATAAGTACTCATCAGTTGTCATTCCTGAATCAAGTTTGTTGGGTTAGAGCACATGGATTAGGGCAAGCATTAAGCACTTTCATCGCATAATTTGTAATTCAAATATGTCCACTTGGGTAAGGTATAAAAAGATATGACTATGGATAGAGACCACTGCAGGAGCTGCATTCTTGCTTATGAGGTGTTGGGTCCTTTCGTTTATGCTTCTTTTCTGCCTTCCTTTTTGCCTCTTATTATCTCATTTTCCTACTATTTGGCATGTTACCGTGTGTTTATTGTGCCCTATTGTTTTGGGTCGGTCGGAAACACTCTCTTGACTTGTTCGGAAAAGAGTGCGTAGATCCTCACCCCTTCAGACCCTGTTTAATCGCGGGATATACTGGGTTGTTGTAGTTGTAGTTGTTGGGTAAGGTATAAAAAATTGACACGCCAGCATGCAACTTGTGATTAGGTGAGGGGAGGCAGTGCCTCCCTCGAGCTTCCCGTTGAACGCTTGAAAACTTGATAAAACATGACACTTTTCTCTTAAAAAGTTTTAAGTTTCAATATATTTTAGAAACAAATTTTTTCACATTTTGTTTATGTGTATGCTTGAAGAGGTAAACGTATAGATGTGTAGTCAAAATGTACTAAAGGGGGTATGGCCACACCATACTCCAACGTCAAAAGCTATCCCAAACCCCACGAAACAAAAGGCGGGAAGGGAACTCCCAATGTATCCCCATAACTCCTACTACTCTCACACTCTATTAAAATCTCACCCATCTAATCACTTAGTAATTCTATTAACCTACGCCTTATCCATGGGTGATTTGCCTTTACACCTCATGGATATGCGCATTTTACACGTCTCCATGACTCTCAAAGCCCATGAGTTAGATCAACATACACCCTACCAAACACAGCGTCATTTCTATCAAGCCATCTGAAATAAATGAAGGCGGGAAATATAAGCAATTTAGTTTAAAATATGGCCCCCTTCCTGACCATTTTGGTTTCGTTTGCGAACCATCGTAACCAATCGGATATCCCACCTCCCATGTTCGGTAGGCCGTTCCACTTCCAAACCTGAGATCTAGTCGCTGCAATAAACTCGCATTCAAACCACAAAGGAGACTCAGATTCCTCCTCTTTCCTGCAAAGCGGACATAACGCAGCATCAACGCACTTCCCGTGCTTAATTACTCTCCCAGTTTGAAGTCTGTTTCGGACAGCAAGCCACACAACGAATGACCACTTCCTCGACTGAGGCCCCTTCCAGATCAGCTCACCCCAATGTGCCCTTGTGCTTGACTAGCATATGTTTATGATGCCTTGACTATTTAGGATGTATATTAGTAGTTTTAAAGTATTAGGAACGCGCTCTAATGATTATGTCATGTTTTTAGTTGTTTTGAGTTTGTGTTATTAAAAAGCTGTTGCTAATTTTGATAATTTGAATATGGAGAATAACAGTGATTAGTTTTGTAGTTGAGGAAAAGATAGGATATTGATATATTCCCATTTTTATGACAAAATTTTCTGAGTTTTTGGTTACATTTGTTTTTATCATGATCTAATCTAACTGATTAGTTAGTTGGAAATTCATATTTTCAAAGCATGATCTAATCTAACTGATTAGTTTGTTGGAAATTCATAATTAGTAAAGACAATCTTTATCCTGAAGCTTTCTCTCAGAATCCTAGTTTGAGGAGCATCAGATGTCCCTCTATGTAGAAATATATTTTGTTTATGTCCTACCCAACCTAGCTTTTCAAACACGTCTCTAGTCTTGAATGCATGTCCCAAAGGGCTCCGTAACCAATGCCTCTATGGAACTTTTGACAGGAAAAAATTAATCCCATTTAACACCAAATGCTATTAACAAAAAATAAAAAATTCCACATAGGTGCTTTATTGTTTGGCATAATTATATGTAGGTACGCTCTTGTTTTTAATGAATGTCATTCTGGTATCGTAATATTTTAAATGTGGTATCACTTACGTGGCAGCCATTATTTTCATTATACACCATTAACTGATTGCCAACTAAGTAGGCTTAAGAGAACACCACATATTATACATTGCTTACATGAACAGTGAAATGGTTTGAAAAGCTAACGAGTTTACTCAAGTTAGTGGTTTTCATGTGATTGATGCAAGTTTCAATTGTCAAGCTATGCAAATGACATTTTTCAAATGACAAGGCATCTAACTATAATTGTTCTAAATTTTATAGGTTATGAATGGAACTTTTTGGGGAAAAATAAGGAAGAAGATTCTATTCAAAGTAAAACCATTTATCAGAGAACACATGCATAATCAATTTTACAACCATTTATCAGAGAACAGATGCATAATAGACTAATAGTGTCATTCCTCAGCCTGCATGGTGTGTTGTTTTTAAAATGTTGGCCCATTTGGATAAGATATAATGATAGAGCTTTGCCCTCCGCCTTCTTCGTCCATCCCTTGATGCCTTCCCTTTGAAGTTTCAGTTAGGTGTGTGTATCCACAGGGATCAAGTAGGCGTATGAAAACAAGCATGGGTAAAAAGAATTTGACATTTTAATTTTTTTATAAGCCTGGAATTCTTTTCCCTTCCTGGGGTTCCTCTCATATATCGGCCAGTGGTGGTTTTAGCAGCCTACTCTTTGAGCTACAACTGCAGTACTCAAACACACACACACATGCATGTGCACACACAATGGTCTTATCTATCTTTTCCTCTCTTCTGTTTGCTGGCTGAACAGTGACATTCCTCCATTCCTCTCTTTCAGGTGCAGCAATCTTTTCTCCTCTCTCCTGTCGGCTGGTGGGGTGAAGGGCAACGACTTTTATTCTTTCTTGATCTATAACCCCCCCGGCTCTACTTTGGTGTCCCATCCTTCATTTGAGGTTATTTGAAGAAAAAAAATTCTTTATTTCTTTAATTAATGGTGTAGTTAATTTCTTAAGAGTAACCCGTGATTGAAAATTTGAAACAATAACCAAATAGTATCAAAATACTTGATTGTTATAAGAAAATACACTCATGCTATAGAAAGGTTTATTTGTAGTAGAATGTTGGAAATGGAAGGTTTTGTTTTTAATGAACAGAATGTTTAATTATTTTTTAATTGGGTTTTGTATGATAGGTTATATTCTGGTCGAGGATGCTTAGTTTGTTTATGCTTTAGTTTTTTGTTCTGTTTTGCTTTTGGCTGTCATTTCTTGCCCATTTATCTTTTATGGTTGTTTGTCTTTGACTCGGGTCCATTGGAAACACCCCCCGACCAACCCCAACCCCCACAACCCCCCCCCCACCCCACCCCCCGGGGCCTGCTCCACTGCGGAATTCACAAAAATAGGTAGAGTAATGGTGAGTTATAAAAAGTAAGTTTAAAATTTCGAGTTTTTTTGATACAAGGCATTTGAACTAAAACATCAAATATTTTGAGATGAGGGGAGTATTTTTTTAAATGGACAAAAGAATATAGGATAAATCTTTGAAAAAGAGATTCTCTCTTAGTGGAAATGTGGATGATAGGCTTTTGGAGAATTTTTTTTCCAATATTATTAGCTACACATCAAGACCATGAACTGTACGTTGAAATTCCTTTTTGTCCTTGAGGAATGTTTAGTATTGTTGAGAATTTTTTGTTTTTATTTTCTATAATGCTTCAAATTTCTATAGCTTTAGCATAAACACCTTGGTTTTCAAAACTGCAATCTAAAAAAAATGTTTTGTAAAATCTGTTTTTTTTTTGTGCGTGTCTTCTAAAAGTTCAAAACTGAAAGTCAAAGTTGAGCCTAGAAAGCCCTCTGTTAATGATTTGTTTTTTCATCCATATTGCAACTAAATGGGAAGTGAATAGCTGCCATCCCAGAGGTTCTGCAAGCTGGATGGAAATTCACCATCCCTGTTAGTCAGCACCACATAGCCAAAGGTTTACGGCCCTTCTTCCAGTTGCAAGAATTTCTGACACTCAACCGGGTCATATAAATTAAACTTGTTTTTAGATAATTTGGGGGTTGTAGTAACGTTTAGTGGCCTCCTTCCAGTTACAAGAAGTAATGTGTGCAATAAAATTCAAAGCATTATGGAATATGGATAGAGTCATTCAGGTGTACTGGCTTTTATTTTCATGGTGTCCAAGTTACCAATTTCCTTGTTCATGTGGGTATTTTTGGGTTGTCACTGTGTAACCTAGTATATTGTCTTTTATAATATTTCTAAATATTTTACAGGAAGTGACAAATGTTCAGGATATGTTGTTTGTTGTCGTTGTGAAAATAATGTTCTACATTTAAAAGTGGAAAGTGATTCACGATGAAAGGTGCACTTAATTAATCATTATAGTCATGTTTGTATTTTGGCAGCATTTGATGGAACTTAAAGGTCGTGAGAAATTTGAGTTCTGAAAGTAACTTTGTCTTAAATTGTACTGCTTCATATTGTAGAAATTTATTTAGACATTTTATTTTGGTTAATGTTATGGCCCAAGCCCCAAGCTCACAGTGAGCTAGAGCTTGGTAATGGCTCCCATGGATGTTAGGGGAAGAGGGAGAACTAGTAATAGAGAGAGAAAAGAGATGGAATCAGGAGAGGAAGAGAGAGATAGGGGAAGGTACGTTTTGTATTGATTTCAGCATACCCTGTTACAGGCCCAAGGCCCCAAGCCCTCTATTTATAATGTTCCCATAGTGTTCCTGGTCCATACCCCATTCATAACAGTTCAAGTATAAACATGATGCTCTTTTTTTAATCTGTCATCAGAAAATTTTCTTTTAGCTTCCTAATGGTGATGTTCTTGGCAGAGATTATGTGGGGGCCATGGAATACTGATGGACTGGCAAGGTGCTCCACCGAGTCCCAGCTCGTTCACTGTGAAAAAGGTCCTGCGCTTGGATATCCCTGTAGATAACTACCCTAATGTAAGAAAGCCTATATTGGGATGCACCCTTTATTCACTTTATTACTCTGCATGGAATTCTAGTACTTTTGCTTCTTACAAATGGGAACTCCTTATACATAGGGATCTCACTCTCTATATGCTTCAAAATTTCAGTTCAATTTTGTTGGTCGACTTCTTGGACCGAGGGGCAATTCATTGAAAAGGGTAGAAGCTTCTTCTGGTTGCCGTGTGTACATTAGGGGGAAAGGATCAATAAAAGATCTAGACAAGGTAAATTTTCTACATATCCGAGTTTGCTATGATTTATGAGTGATTTATCACTGGTCATTGCTTATCAATAGTTGTTTGGATCATTTTAGCTGCAATATGGCTGGCGACTCCTTTAACCAATTTCCATTAATTCATTCGAGAATTATGTTCAGAAATCATTCCTCATCTTTAAATATAATTTTCCCACAACATTCTTGAGAAATAAAGATGATGGCACTTTTTGTTACTTGACCTTTGTGATAATTTGTAAAATGAATATGCATGTGACCAGAGAGATAAGTATGTTTAAAGAAACTTCCAGCTTTGCGTGAATTTTATTACTTTCAGTAAGCATGTTTTGTGTCTTTTCATCCAAATGGAGGTCCTTCTCTGCTTACCGCCTTGCTTCGCTTTGTTATTTGACCCTTTTTTTTTGTGGACATCTAAAGGGGTAGTTTCTAAATTAATTTGTTTTTGATGATAAGGAGGAGACTCTAAGGGGACGACCGGGATACGAGCACCTCAGTGAACCACTTCATATCTTGCTTGAGGCTGATTTACCTCCAAATATGGTCGACGTGAAGCTGCGTCAAGCAAAGGAGATATTGGAAGAATTACTAAAACCTGTGGTATGTGTAGTTAACTCATCCTCTTTACTGGATAGAGAGCTGTTGTCAAATTATCTCCATGATTAGGATTTTGACACACTTGCCTAACTCTTATACTACAACTGGTGGATGCCATTCTGTAACCAGTTTGTTGCTGGGCTACTGTTTTAGTATACATGGGCAATAGAGTAACATGTTTGCAAATGCAGGAAGAATCGCATGATTTCTACAAGAGACAGCAGTTAAGGGAATTGGCTATGCTGAATTCGAATTCCGGAGAAGACAGCCCTGGGCCAAGTGGAAGTGTATCTCCTTTCAACACTAGTGGAATGAAACGTGCAAAAACTGGATGTTGATTAAGCTCGTCTAATAAAGGGGGAAAAAATTCTGCTGAACAAGAAATGAAAAGGGTTTGTGCATTCTATGATTCTTCGGATTGCAAATTGACCTGCACATATTGCTTTGCAATTGCAGGTATGGTGAGCTTTGTGTCCTTGTTGCTGTCTTGTCTTATTTTTTACTCTCGTTTTGCCGTTTATGCCTCCAAAGTCCGAACTGTTCTTTTCCTGGCTAGGAAAAACATAGAAATCCCCATACAGAAAACAAAAAGAAAGGAAAAAGGATCTTATTAGTGAAAATAAGATAAGATAATGGTTTATACTTTATAGTGATTTTGCTCCCATACTCCCATCTCCCTTTTCATTGAACATAAGGGCCCAAGCCCTCTCTGAGGCGAAAAAGGGAGTTGTGCTCTTATAACTTACAAGTTTGCAACAGAACGAGTCTTATGGTGTATGTAATACTCTGGCCATACTCATCAACAAATTATTCACGCCGTTATATATTCTATGATTTGCTTTAATCCAAATAATCCATTCAAAACTACTCAATTTCTCTTCTAATTGCAAAAATAATCAAAAACCCTAAAAATAATCATCCAAACTAGACGACATGTTTGAGAGACTAAAGAGGTGCATCCACCAGTGGAGAGGTCGTGCATTCAACAAGGAGAAGAGGCGACGTAAGGAGCTATGGTGGTGCTATCAAGAACCCTCAAAATTTCCAAAACTTATAATTAGGGATTTAGAGATTTGGTATATTCAAAACCAAATTAGTCATTCAACTGTTAGATTTGAATGAATTGGCGACCTTAGATTTGAATGGATCTATGAACTAAAATAGGATGAGTGTGTGGATGAATGTGTTGATTTGATATATCCACACCGGTTGCCGGTCTGGCTAGTTTAGTGGTGCCGGTTGTACAACCAATTCATAAAGTGGTAAGAGCACATTTAACGGTTACTATTCAAGATGCTAATTTGTAAAAAAAAATTGATAAAATATGTTGGGATTTAACGGTTACTATTCAAGATGCTAATTTGTAAAAAAAAATTGATAAAATATGTTGGGATGGGTGAGAGGGATGCTTATGGGATGTCAATTAAGCATCGATGCTAATTTGGTATAATAAAAGCTTGTGGGATGCAAGTTTGCAAAGGGGAGGACGTGTGGCACACTCTGGTCGGCGGATGGGATGAGCGGCTAAGATCAAGTGGACTCAACGGCTGAGATTTAACCTCACACAGCACATTTAACGGTTACTATTCAAGATGCTAATTTGTAAAAAAAAATTGATAAAATATGTTGGGATGGGTGAGAGGGATGCTTATGGGATGTCAATTAAGCATCGATGCTAATTTGGTATAATAAAAGCTTGTGGGATGCAAGTTTGCAAAGGGGAGGACGTGTGGCACACTCTGGTCGGCGGATGGGATGAGCGGCTAAGATCAAGTGGATTCAACGGCTGAGATTTAACCTCACACATTTTAATTACATTCAAATAATGTCATTTTTGTCATTTAAAATGTAAATTTTTTTAATAAAAAAATTACCATAATACTAGATTCATTTTTCTCAACACATAGACGCCAATTTTGAATATGTTTCGACTTATTTTGAAAAAAAAATGATTTCTTTCGAAATATTTATATTGTAATTTTAAAATTAAATTTTAGTAATTGAATACTAATACGGAATATAATATTATAATCATATTACGGATTATAAACATGTTGGAAATAATTGTTATAGAGGGGTATATTCGTAAATTGAATTGGTAAAAAATGATGGATTGTGGGATGCTATTGTTAAAATGGAAAAAGTGATAAAAGGATGCTAGTCTGATGTAGCGGAGAGAGATGAATAAAAAAATAGGAATTTTAGTATCTTGATAAGTAACTGATAAACATGGCCTAAGAATCAGAGTAGAGATTCGAACCTACGAATTAGGACTAAGAACTTCAATTTTAGAGATGAAGATCTAGATCTAGATGGGAGTGCTGAGTTTCGAGATCAATCGAAAGTAATCGATGAGAAATATGCGACGTGGGTTACGAGATGAAGATCTCTTAAAGACGACAGAATTGAAAAGACTTTTGTGCAATTATACCGATCATCTTGTCAATAGTCGTTTCTGGATCTTGTCAATAGACTCACTCTTCATTGAAATGTCCATTATTATCTTCATTTGATTTAGGTAATAAACCAACATAATAATACAAATTTTTAAAATTAGTAATTCATATACAAAATATGCCTAAAATACCAATTTTAATAGAGGAAATGGTATTTAATATACCAAAAAAAAATTGCGTTTACAAATTTATCACTCTCTTTTGAAAAATTGAAAAAATGATATAACTCTCTCCGTATTTGTACAAATAACAATGATGTGGTAGGTGAATGTGTGAAGTTGTGTCAAAGAGATAGAGCGGGAGAGGGAAATGTGAGATAGGGAGAGTGATGATGTGGGAGATGTAGCAGAGAAGGGGAAGAAATCGTGGGTTGCATACGTTTATTATGGCGAGAGAGAGAGACTATTGAAACTATCATAGAGAGAGATAGATGATTAAGTGAATAAATTTATTCTATGTTGTCCAAGTCAAATCTCGTGACACCTCTTCAATATTGTGTGACACCCAATCATGAGCTTATGCAGTCAAACTCCCTTTGTACATATATCATGACACTCCTTATTTTTTTCCATGACGCTTATCTACAACACTCAAGGAATGAGATCAAAACTGATTTTGCAAAATAATCAAGGAAATAAGAACAACGGGGGGAATTGATATCATAGGAGAAGAAAACATCAGGAATGAGATCAAAACAGATTTTGAAAAACGGTTTAAGAAATGAACAATTAACAATATAATATTGTCTAATTACCTCAACCTAATCAACATAGAAATAAAAAAAGATAACAACTTGGAATTTACCAAACCAGTATTCCACGAAAAAATAAGAAATGCAATTTTCAGTATCGAAAATAACAAACCTTCAGGACCTGATTGGATAACCATAGATTTCCACGAAAAAAAATATTGGGATATTGTAGGCCTAACGGTTACAAAAGCAATCAAAGGATTTTCAACCATGGAAGAATCTTTAAACAAACAAATCACGTGTTCATCACACTTATTTCAAAATGCGGCAACACCACTACAAACGCATGCATGAAGAAAGTTGTAGGGAAACTTTTTCATAAGATTATCTCCAAACGTATCCCCGAATGCATGAAGAAAGTTGTAGGGAAACTTTTCCATCCACTCTAAGAAGTTTTTGCTTCAGATAGGAAGGACAATCCAAGACAATGTGCTTATCGCACATGCGAATTTCCACTAATTCCTCCCCCGATTAAGGAAAAAAGGGATGGATCGCAATCAAACTCGATATGGAAAACGCATATGATAGAGTTGAGTACGTTGGACTTTATGATTGCTATATTAGAAAAAATTTGGTTTCTTTAGAAAATTTCTGTCATTGATTAACGAATGCATCAAAAATTCAAAATGGTATTTTTCTCGGTACAAGTCAATAACGGACCTACATATATGTTTAAACCCGGACGAGGTCTTAGGCAAGGGGATTCTTTATCCCCCTTCCTTTTTATTCTTGGAGCAGAAATTTTTGCATGGAAGCTACAACACGAAAGCAAGCCATTCATCTTGTCTAAAAGTGAAACAAATCATCGATGAATATTGTACATTATCAGGATAAAAAGTAAATTTTCATAAATCTGATTTCCAAGTCACAAAAAGAGTTTCAGATTAACTGAAACTATAAATGCAAAATACTCTTAACATTACTAACTCGACTGTCTTAGAAAAATATTTGGGTTGTCCAATTGTTAATGGAAGACTAAAGAAGACATTGTTGAAGAAGTAGTTTGCAAAACAAAAGATCAATTAAATAAGTGAAAGACAAACTCCCTTTCATAAGAAGGAAGATCAATCCTCATAAAAGCAAATTTGTATGCAAAACCAAAACCAAGCTACCTGATACAAAGTTTCATGTTGCCGACAAACATCTGCCAGGAACTAGATCAAGTCAATATGACTTTCTTATGGAATAAGGATCTAGCTTATAAACCATTGATTACCTAGGATAGAATCCATCAGTGTTCTAAAAATCGTGCTTAAGCACTAGGCGGGAGAGCACCTAGGTCCCCGGAATTGTTCAACTGAAAAGGACTTGCGGGTAGTACCCAAAGGTCGCCGGTTCGAACTCCGGATGACCGCTCTTTATTTACCAATTCAAGGGAGAGAACCTAGGAATTTTTAAACCTAGGTGGATCTCTAGGCGAAAATTCGCCTAGACACTACCAAGACCCACCTAGGCCCGCCTAATCCCGCATAGGTTCGCCTAGGTTGGCTATAATTCAGTTTTAGCATTTAGGCAAGTGATTAGTTGACTTGTGTTTTTATATGCCCCAAGTCGGGATGTATTTTCTTTTGAGTCAAAACTATGGTTTTATTTTATTTTATGAGGTTTAGAGTCGCTAGTATGATGCGCAGTTTTGTGTTTATTTACATTAGTGTTATTTAAGCACCGCAAATTTGGGCTTATGAGTGATATTATGGATTACTATGACATTATATGAATTATTGAGATGTGTTATATGTTAAAATATAAGGAAATAATCAAATTTGTTCCAAGTCGTCCTAGGCGCCGCCTAGGCACCCGCCTAACCGCGGTGGCCGCCTAGCGCCTTTTAGAACATTGGAATCTGTAGACCTAAATACAAATGAGGGTTAGGACTAAGGAAGTCAATAGGCATGAATGAAGTCCTTCAAATAAAACTCCTTTTGGAAATTCTAGTAGAACCACGTAGATGGTCTAGGAATAATGGCTTAAAAACAACAAAAAAACAATTATATCTTTGAATACAAGAAGAAACAAAACGTCTCATTATATTGGGCCAAGCTCATGGATCTAAGAGAGACTTTTCAAAAAAGACTGATTTGGAATGTGAGAAATGGAGAATCCATTAGCTTATGGAGCGATAGATGGGCCTCAACCACCCCGATTATTGAAAAGCTAGTATGTTCAAACATCAAACAAATTAACCAAACGATCAACAACTACATAAACCAAAATAAGAAAAGGAATGAAGATTACATATGTCAAGTACTTCCTAAAGAAATAGCGGAAGAAATACTTCAACTTTCAGGTCCATATACCAGACATTGCAATCCAAGACATATTATATTGGTGGCCAAATAGAGATGTATGGCTTAGCACAGTTAGTGTCATGAAATTGATCACCAAAATAGAAACACTATCAACAAATAAATTTGAATGGATTTGAAAAATCGATACGTAAACTTCTTGTGGAAACTATGACAAAATGAACTTCCTACGAATGCAAGACTAGCACAAAAAAGAGTTGAATACTTAGAGTGTGACATAGAAGATTGGTGCGGAGGGAAATCAAGTATGAAAATAAATCGAAATATAAAATCAAAACTGGCTCCCTGTCTCAGCAAATAAAATACAAGAAACCCTCCTGCTATAGTAGTAGGGTATTCAGGATCATATCCACGAGGAAGCTTGTCAGCGCTCGCCTTTTCAGTTCAGAATGCTCTCGAAATTGACTCAGGAAGTACTCGACGTCGACTAGGGTCCTCGACGTGGACCACACAGTCGCGCAAAACTGCAAAACATAAGCAAAGAAACGCAAAAACGAAAACATAAAGTAGTCGATCTCGAGTAGAGGTACTCGACGTCGACCACTGTAGCACTCGACGTCGACCAGTGTAGTCGATATCGAGTAGAACAGAATAAAAAAAAAATCTTACCTTTGCGAATGAAAACGAACGTAAACACGAAATTGTTGGGAATTAAATCAATAAACTAAAAGACTTCCAAAATCGGGGTATCAACACCACAACGATAACCATATAAAATAATGTATAAAGGTATAAAAGATCATGTCTTTCATCAAATAACTTTCTTTATTAACAAATAGGAAAATAGAGGTTTTCACATAAACCCTAATTGTTACTAACTTTTTTTCACATAATTAATCCAAGTTGCATTAAGCTCACTTTCGCTTCAATAACACAAAAAAAGATCACCTTCAACTTTCGCAAAAGAATCATGCAATTAGAGATAGAATACGAAATCGCATTAAAAGATCGTACCTTTATCGCATTACCTTACATGGCTACCGTCGGGCTCACCCCGACCCTAGAAGTTGGGTGACTACTCGCTCTTCATAAAAAATAAACGCATCAATAACAAAAGGGAACTAGATTGCATTAATGAAATAAAATAGAGCTTACAACCGATCGAAACCAAAACGTCTCTCGACAAACCAACTCCACTAGGCCACAAGCTCTCTCTCTCTCTACTCCTACTCGCTATGAGTTGTATTGTGTGTAAATTGGAATGTCCTAAAACTCAGCCCCTATGGCCTTATTTATAGTGTTCAATCCCCGCTATTCAAGGAAAGAACAATTTATCTATATCGATCTAATTCTATCTATCTAAAATCATAAGATAAAGTTTGGAAATAAAACAATTAAATCTCCAAATGAAAGTAACCAATTTGGATAAATCCCTTCTTCTCTTGATAGATCTTCATCTGGATGGATAGAATTCCACATATCTTCACTTGCAAGTAGTATATCTTCTCGGCACACACTCGATCTCGGACTCGGACTGACGCAGGTGCGTACTCGACGTCGACCAAGTTACTCGATTTCGAGTAGATGTGTTCTTCTCCTGGGTTGCAATCGAGCTCGGGTAGGATTCGGGCAGTCAATGTGTGTACTCGACGTCGACTAACTTACTCGACGTCGAGTAGAGTTGTGCTCCTCGAGTGAATCCTGCTCGACTTCGTGAAGTTCTGGCCTGTACTCGACATCGACTAAGTCTAGTTGACATCGACTAGAACTGTGTCGAGTGCTCTTTCTCGTTTTCTGCTCGATTTGTCCTGGTTGAGCTGCTCCTTGACCTCGGACATTCTATAGTTGACTTCGAGTCTTTCATCCTTTCTCTGAATTGTAGTAAATGCTTCGATTTCTGCGAAATTAAACAGAAACTAGTGTAGACTCCATAATTTGGCAAATAAGCATAAACTATGTAGAATCTGTACTATTCTAACCCAAATGCATGAAATGTATACAGAAATCGATATAAAAGTTAAGGTAAAACATGGAAAATTAGGCTCACAACAAAACAAACACCCCCATACTTAAGCTTGCTTGTCCTCAAGCAATACTTTTAATGGTCATACAGGGGAAGAAATTAAACTCTCAACATATTAGATTCATTGTCATATAACCCTGCAATCAATTACCATCCTCGAAAATGTACTAATGCCACAAATTCATGCATGTGAATAAAAGCAACATTTACTCACAAAAGGAGGGTTATGCAAAAATAATTCATACGGAGTATGTAACATAGCATTTGATAATCAAGAGGACTTTTATGCGTATGGTGAAGAAAAGGTAGAAGGTAAAGTGGTGGTCTATTTTTGGGCAATGTGATGCTAAATCCGGGGAGAATTCTTCAAACTTGCTTTCTTTGCTTTGATGCACTTTCTCCTTTCATAATTTCCACATCTCTCATCCTCTCAAGATTCACTCTTTGCTTTTTTCACTTATATTGCTTTTACCTCTCTAACATCAGCACTGCCTTCTCGCGAGTCCCAAACATGGGTGTCATGAATGGCCCCGGATACTTAGTGCTTCGGACTCCTCACCTTGGTGTCCTAACCTGCGCAACTATTATCTCAACGCGGGCAGGGTCGATCTACCTTTATCTCCTGAGATGACCGGATTTTCTTTCACTCATTAAATTTTCCATAACGTTGAAACTTCCTGCCAAACTTCAATAATAACAACAACACAAACACCATATAATAATCTCCATAATGTAACTTCCATTTTCAACATAATCCCCGGATAAGGAAATAATGTAGAAAATGGGCAATATTTAGATCAGATGGAGCAAATTATGAAATAAGGCTTAATATATGGATTTTGTGATGCATAAGCATAGGTGTGGCTGGGATATAACAATGAACATTATATGGAAATATAAAAGTCCTCCATCCTTTTATCATGCAACATGTCAAAAGCAACTTCAAAATTTACCTTCTTTCATGGTTTTCATAAAAATTCGCAGTTAGCACGAATTCTCCCCAGTATTTGAGTGGCATTTTAGACTCAAACTTGAGAGCTTTGACTACCTCAAAGAGGTGTCGATGTTTCCTCTCAACAACACCGTTTTGTTGGGGTGTTTGAACACAAGAGGTTTGGTGACATATCCCCAAACTCAACAAATAACTTATTGTCTCTCTCCCTGTCCCCAAATCAAAAGCATTGTCCGATCTGATAATCTTAACTCGGCTATCAAACTGCCTATCAACCATATCAATAAATTGTTTGATGACGAGGAGGGCGCTGCTCTTGGTGGACAACAATTGCACCCATGTTGTCCGTTTATAGTTGTCTACGATCATCACAAAATACTTATGCCCATTGTAAGTGGGCGTGTGATAAGAACCTCAAAGGTCTATGTGTATCAACTCAAAAGCTGTAGAAGTTTTGATATTACTCAACGGAAAAGATAATCTAGCTTGCCTAGATCTTGCATAAACATCACAAGCAAATTTCTCACTACCAACAGTATCATCAAAAACAACAAACGGTAAGGTCTTTAGCTTGTAAAACGGAAGGTGTCCAAGTCTTTTGTGCCAAAGTTCAGCACTGATTATAGAACAAGCATTACCACAATTGAAATGCAAATCAGGACCTATGCGTGTTTCTCCCTTGCACTTGATGTCTTTGAGTAAAAACAGATCCCTCACTGCTTCACCAATCCTCATTGAGGTCTTCATAGTAGGCCCCTGCATAAAGCAACTCAATGGTGTAAATAGAATACAAAAATTTAGGTCCTTAATAAGCTTTCTAATTGAAAGCAAATTATACCTAATCCTTTCACAAGCAACACATTGTCAACAACAAAGCCACTCATGATCTCCACGGTGCCAACAGTAGTCATAAACGTGGTCTCTTCGGTTGGTAAAGAGACCATAAATGGTTTTGATAGAGCATAGGTCGACTTGAACAAAGACACATCACAACACATATAGACACTAGCTCCATTGTCGACAATCCATGTAACACCATCAAAAAAAAATTCAGAGAAAGAGGTACCTGAAAATCCCGTGAAGTCATCGGCGCAAGGTTCCTTTCTTTGTGAGGAAGTACTCACAGATTGCATCAAGTTCACCAGCTACTTCAATTGCTTTGTGATGAACTCGCCTTTTCCTGTCTTTATTATGTTCCCTGCAAATTGGCCCTCTCATATAGATTTCTTACCATTTCCTCTGTTATTTTCCTTGTAATTCGAGTATCTTGGTGGGAAAACAATCAAGAAGTAACACCTCTTTATGGTGTGGTTTGTCTTTTTACAATTTGTGCAAAAAGTGGCTTCTTTTCACCCGCTCCTCTCAAATTACTACCTTGCAGAGGCATTTTGAATTGATCCTACGTCATAGCAAGCATAGATGCACCTTCAACGGCAAAAGAACTGTTTGTTGGACCCGATTTCAACTCTTTATGTTTTTCTTCTTGCCACAACAAGGAGTAAACGTGATCTATATCCGGCAGCGGACTCATCTTCAAGATCGCTCCTCTAGTCGTAGTATATGACTCGTTCATTCCTATAAGCAACTATATAACTCGTTGATCTTGCTCGTATTTCACAATTTCTTTGATAGCACCACAACTACAACTAGGAAATTTGCGAATACTTTCCAATTCGTCCCATAAGTACTTCATTCTTGTGAAGAAATCAGGAAAAGAACTGGTACCTTGCTCATGTGTGGTGATCTCTTTTTGGATCCAGCAAAGTTGTGTTCCTCCTGGCTTTCCGAAGTGCGCATCAAGCTCTTCCCAAATTCTTTGTGCAGTCTCAGAGTATATCACGCTACGACGAATTTCGGTGCTTAAACCGTTGATAAGCCAAGATATGACCATATCATTGCACCTCTACCATGCCTACAACCTTGGTGACGTCTTTGCTGGTCTCGGTAAAGTTCCCGTGACAAAGCCTATCTTATTCTTGGCAGATAAAGCGATTCTGATCGAGCGACGCCATTCACTGAAGTTTCGACCTGACAGAGGATTTTCAGTCGCCTTAAATCCTATCAAATATAACCGACTAACCTAACTAATGTAGTTTGGCAAGTACGGGTCGATCCCACAGAGAGTCAACGATTTGTATGCAAGTCAAGTGTGTCAACAAGAACAAGAAACACAAAGGGGGGATTTTGGAGGTGTAAACTAACTAAGAATGCAAAAGTAAGCAAATCAATAAAATAGAACAGATTGAATGAATGAATATGAGATAAATAACTTAGCTCAATCAATCTCAGCAATCAGGTTTGTTCATTGATCATCGAAATCGAATAGATAACTTCCTCTTAAACACTTTGTTGTGGAAAGACTATGTCTTTTGAATCCAATTCCTTATCGAATCTAGTTAACAGGACAACCAGACTCTGAAAACCCTAATTATTAAACAATCTTGAAACTATCAAGATTCAATTCAATAATCGATGAAGTCTAAAGGAAATCAACAAAGACAATCGACGCGCACAACCAGTTATTGCATCAATTGCAAATCAATTCTCTATACAAATCCCTAAATCAACCAGTTTCAGAGATTTATACTTTGCTACTCAAGAATATAGATAACTCAACCAGAAATTACCTATATCTAGCTATAGATTATCATGAAAAGGCATCAGTTGATCAGACTAACGGAAATTCACGAAAACCCTAAACAATCAGCGCAAAGAATTGATAATATTGATAGAGAAGTATTAAGATAAAGAAATCTCACAATTAAATAGAAAACCTGAAGCTTCGATTAATTTCCCCGAGCAAAGATGTTTAGTGGTTTATGGTTGAAAAGAAAATCTCAAAAGCTCTACCATGGTTGCTTTCTAATGTTCGTGGCCTTTCCTTCAGAAGCCAAAAAAACCAAAACTAAAAACCTGCTAGTTGTTTTTCAACCCCCCCCCGTTTCATCTCCCCTCCAATTAAAATATATAAACAATATAACATTTCATCCAATAAATTATAGTAACAGCTGTCTCTTGAAGACGGAATAAAACTCGGGTGTGCCAACTAAATAACTCGGTCGAGTTTCCTCTTTCTCCACCCGAGTTCCTTACAGCAGCCATCTTGACGTCCCGATTTCGCTGTTTTCAAGGTCGAATTTGGAAAAGTCGTAAACATGAAAGTTGTAGGTCTTCGAATCCTCTTTCCAACAAGTATAAGTACGCCCCGATCCGATAAATACAGACTTCATACGACTCGTTTTAGTGCAGCGTCGCCAACTTTGACAGCTTCAATCCTTTGTAAGTTTAGCTCCTCAATATTCCGATTTCTTCTTGCTTTTTACCCTCTTGTTCGATGCTAAGTCATTCCCACGTCATCAATTGGCTCAACCAATGCCTGAAAGAATGTGCAAACATATGTAGATTCCGACTCTAATTGAAACATAATCAAAACACGAAAACTACTCTAAACTCATGCATTTTACCCTACATAAACACATCTAAATGCCTATATTAACACTACCTAAATGTGTATGATCAAACTCCCCCACACTTGAACCTTTCTTGTCCTCAAGAAAGCAAAACCAATCCAATCAAACATCCCAAAAACACACCCTTCATGCATTCACCTCGTCAAAACACAATCCAAAACAAATAGGAGACATAAGACAATAATCAACATCATCACATGTATTTGAGCAACTCAAAGACTTAGGCACATTTCAATCCAACCTCACCGGGTATATAATGTTTCACTCATCGCTCTTGTGTTTAGGCTAATTCAATTCCGCTCAAACTCAATTCAATGCAACCAAGCTACATAAAAATTGAAATCCACATCACAATCTCCACCTTGAGTGACATTACAAATAATAATCATCATGAGGTCTTGTAAGGGTTGTAATGGGGCTCGGGTAAGAACATTAAGGTATGAAGATATTTAGGCTTTGTGGTGCTAAAAATCCGGGAAAAAGAGATCTCAACTATAACCGGAAAAACACTCAAAACCAAACATTTCTTCAACCGAAAGAATTCAAACTTTAACTCCATACACAAATGAAAACTTAAGCACAACTCTTGTTAACCAGCTCACTCTTTGTTAATTCTTTTCTCTCTTGATTTTTCAATGATTTTTCTTCTTCTCTTTTCTTGATTTTTTTTCTTTTTATGATTTTTCCTCGACTTTTACTCCTAAGTGAATTTTATCCTCCTTAGGCCCCGAGTATGAAGCACAATAATCATCCATATGAAGCTCCAAAAGAATACATCACTCATACATAATTTCCAAATGCTCAAAATACTCCACTAATACACATTTTCACCAATCTTCTCCCTGATTCCCGGATAGGGTAAGGCTAAAATCGGCTAAAAGACATTTTGTGGGGCTAACAAAAATGGGCTAAAAGGCTCAAATTTGGCTTCAAGCAGAGGATGGTATATACAGGTAGATACAAAGTAAGATATGGCTAACAAAATATTGCCTCAATCATATGAAGATCACAAGTAATAATCAAAATATACGGCCTTGATATGGATATCAACCTCAATTCTCAGAGGTAGTCACATTGGAGAGTATCACACACAAAAAGCAAAAAGGACATCAATAAAGCATAGTCCCAATAAGGCCAAGATAATCTCACAAGGTAAATTCTTGTTGGATTTCAATGCAACCTAAAATCTAAGAGTTATACATGCTCAATCAATCCATTATCTCATGCTCCAATAGATTAAACAAACTAGACGAGGATCAACAATTCAAGCATATCATGGGACTTATAATTAGATTAAGAAGACAAGTGGTACAGATGGGGTTATATGATAAATACTAAATCTAAAATGCAATGCATGATTTTTTTCCTATGGTTTTTCAGATTTTTTTTTTTATAATGTGCAAGACTAAGAATAATAAACATGAAATGCAAAAATGTGTAAAAAAAATATATACAATGCAACCTAAATGCAAACATGTAAATGTTCCATCCCCCACACTTAATTCACACATTGTCCTCAATGTGAAAAATAAAAGAGAAAGGAAGAAAACACTTACAGAGTCATCTACATATCAAGCAGAGGTGATGAATTCAAGCACAAGAGTGCGATGAGCCATTGTTCTTTCTCGTCTCGACCTCAAGGATACACCACGACGTAATCTCTACAAACAAGAGACAAGACAACACCAACAAAGAAATATTTGTTGTCCCGGCAAGGACAACTTACAATAATAATCGATGGTGGCAATCCACTCCCAATAACACTCAAGCATAGCCAACATTCTCTCGAAATATTGCAAATCATCAATCAATTAAGCATAAATCGATCAATACTACATTCAATAAACTCAATTAGAAAACTCAAATTAAGCTTAATATTTAATAGCAAGATCGATCAAATGCCTAAAATTCAATTCCCATGCATTTGCAATTTCACAATTAAGCACAAAAACTAGCCTCAACACAAGCAACAAAGCCATCCACAACCACAATAATATTGCAAATCAACCCTTAGCACAAATCAATTAATGCCAAATTTACCAAACTCAATAAGAAAACTCAAATCAAGTTGAATTCCATCTAGCAAGATCAATCCAAATGCCTAATCTCAAATTTGCAAATTCATCAATCAAGTTCGTATATCAAGCCACAAGTCCAAATTTCTCAATCAATCCTCCTCCAGCAACAAATTTAACACCAATAAGTTGTAATCTCATCCAAACAACCCCTGAATTACACAAATTTATTCAATTTCATAAAACTTAGGAATTGGGGATTTTTGAAAACTCACCTCAACAACTCAACGGGGAGAGAAGGACAGAGACGGCTGACCGGAGACTGGTGGTGGTCGGCGGCGTGGCTTGGTGGATGTGCTCGATGCTCGGGAGGAGGGTCTGAGACTCGGACGAACTGCTGGGTGCCTTCCATGGAGAGGCAGCGCGCTGTTGCTGGGAGCGAGGCCGGAAGCTGCTCGGTATCGGCGGCTGGGGCTCCGTGATCGGAGACAGGGGCTCGGTGACTCGCCGGGAGGGCTGCTGATCGGGAGGGCTCGGCGTCGGTGCTGCTGCTGGTGGATTGCGATGGGCTCGCTGTCGCTCCGGAGCAGACGCGGTTCTTTCTTTCTTTTTTTTTTTTTTTTTTTAATGGGGGACTCAAAATAACTCGGGTGGGCCTAAAAAACTCGACCGAGTTTTATTTTACCACCCGAGTTATATCTCGGATTCCTGTCCGCCACTCGGGTTGGCCAAAGAACTCGGTCGAGTACCTTACCCGAGTAACCTACTGTAATCCTCTGGGGTTAGACGATTTTTTTTTTTTTTTTTGCTTCCGAAACTATATGTTAGCATTTCGGAGACCAAAAATAATAATAAAAAATAACTGAAAAATAATAAAAACTACCTAATGAAATTGTGAAAAATGATAATATGAAATACTAACTTTGGGTTACCTCCCAAGAAGTGTCCTTGGTTAACGTCATAGACTCGACGTTTTGGTTGTCCGTTTAAGACCTATTCGGACATCGTCAGTGCCCTCAGCAGCAAATCAAACTCTTGTGCATACCATCTAGGTAGGTCGGCTCTACATACGAATAAGTTGAAGTCAAAGTATGTCATCAACTTCTCATATGTCCGAGCGTGACTTTCCGTCGCGGGTATGTAGGACCACCAATTCAGTTCCATTGGTGGTATGTCAAAATAATGAGCCCAAGGATCGACATAATCACCGACCTTCTCACCATTGCAGAGGATATCAATTCTTTTCTTAGGAGCTACATAAATCAGCTCCGGACTTGGTTCCTTGATAGGCGAGCTCGAGACAATCTCATCGAATGAAGGAGACAATAAATCACATGGGATCTCATGCGTCGACTCATGACACTCCATGTCAAAAAGTAGTGTACTCTCCTCTTCATCGCTGAAGAAACTGTCATCGTCTGCGAACATTTCATCCTCCGCCAAAACATTATCATGCTCATAGCTCAGGGGTAGGGGCGGTGGCAGAGAAGACTCGGATGAACTCAATGAGGGAGGAATAGGGAGCACGCACTCACCTTCATCTTCATGACTTTCTAAGCTTCCCTTGGGTGTGACAAACAGGTCCTTGCCACTCCCTAGGGTGTTCCTGGTGAGACTCTCTATCGGGTTAATCACCGGTTGAGACGGTAGTTCGCCCGCTTCACATGCTAATATCTCATTCTCCACTTGGACCATTCGGTGCACTCGTTCATCTAATTCAATGATCTGCTGACACAATTGCTCATTCTCCTCGTAGGAGGCCTTGGATAGATCCTCCAAAGGTGCGTCGAAGTAATCTATTGGTTGAGGTTCCAGCGTGAAGGACACTTCCTGCAAGGCCTGATGACCCATGTAGAAGATAAGATCCCAAATTCCCACCAAACCTAACCGCGCTAGATTTCCGCCGCTCATGTATATAGCCCGCGCCTTTGTCTCAGCAGTCATTCCCTCTACAACGCAGACAATTATATCTTGCAAACTATCGTGGAAACCCCGAACATTGTGGATGTCCACACACCTATGCAACCTAGTGAGATATAGGTGAAAGTTTTCACCTTCGAACTGCGATAACCTCAACATTTTAAACTGTTAGTAGCATATGTACTGTGAACCGTAAGATAGGTTCACAAAAAAAATTAGTAGCTAAATTAACACACAAAAACAAGCACACAAATAACAACTTGACTCCCCGGCAACGGCGCCAAATTTGACAGAGGATTTTCAGTCGCCTTAAATCCTATCAAATATAACCGACTAACCTAACTAATGTAGTTTGGCAAGTACGGGTCGATCCCACAGAGAGTCAACGATTTGTATGCAAGTCAAGTGTGTCAACAAGAACAAGAAACACAAAGGGGGGATTTTGGAGGTGTAAACTAACTAAGAATGCAAAAGTAAGCAAATCAATAAAATAGAACAGATTGAATGAATGAATATGAGATAAATAACTTAGCTCAATCAATCTCAGCAATCAGGTTTGTTCATTGATCATCGAAATCGAATAGATAACTTCCTCTTAAACACTTTGTTGTGGAAAGACTATGTCTTTTGAATCCAATTCCTTATCGAATCTAGTTAACAGGACAACCAGACTCTGAAAACCCTAATTATTAAACAATCTTGAAACTATCAAGATTCAATTCAATAATCGATGAAGTCTAAAGGAAATCAACAAAGACAATCGACGCGCACAACCAGTTATTGCATCAATTGCAAATCAATTCTCTATACAAATCCCTAAATCAACCAGTTTCAGAGATTTATACTTTGCTACTCAAGAATATAGATAACTCAACCAGAAATTACCTATATCTAGCTATAGATTATCATGAAAAGGCATCAGTTGATCAGACTAACGGAAATTCACGAAAACCCTAAACAATCAGCGCAAAGAATTGATAATATTGATAGAGAAGTATTAAGATAAAGAAATCTCACAATTAAATAGAAAACCTGAAGCTTCGATTAATTTCCCCGAGCAAAGATGTTTAGTGGTTTATGGTTGAAAAGAAAATCTCAAAAGCTCTACCATGGTTGCTTTCTAATGTTCGTGGCCTTTCCTTCAGAAGCCAAAAAAACCAAAACTAAAAACCTGCTAGTTGTTTTTCAACCCCCCCCCCGTTTCATCTCCCCTCCAATTAAAATATATAAACAATATAACATTTCATCCAATAAATTATAGTAACAGCTGTCTCTTGAAGACGGAATAAAACTCGGGTGTGCCAACTAAATAACTCGGTCGAGTTTCCTCTTTCTCCACCCGAGTTCCTTACAGCAGCCATCTTGACGTCCCGATTTCGCTGTTTTCAAGGTCGAATTTGGAAAAGTCGTAAACATGAAAGTTGTAGGTCTTCGAATCCTCTTTCCAACAAGTATAAGTACGCCCCGATCCGATAAATACAGACTTCATACGACTCGTTTTAGTGCAGCGTCGCCAGCTTTGACAGCTTCAATCCTTTGTAAGTTTAGCTCCTCAATATTCCGATTTCTTCTTGCTTTTTACCCTCTTGTTCGATGCTAAGTCATTCCCACGTCATCAATTGGCTCAACCAATGCCTGAAAGAATGTGCAAACATATGTAGATTCCGACTCTAATGGAAACATAATCAAAACACGAAAACTACTCTAAACTCATGCATTTTACCCTACCTAAACACATCTAAATGCCTATATTAACACTACCTAAATGTGTATGATCACGACCATCAAAACTTGGTGTCACGAGGATCATCCCAGGATGATCGCTTGGATGTATGTATAGAGGATCTTAGGTATCGGTTTTTTCATCATCAACTGCCATTGCATTAGATCTTGAATTGCAGCAAAATCAGAAAGTGTGGAAAATAAAATTGAACGAAAATCAAGCAAAATTCACTCTAGAATGTGAGAAACCGAGAATCTCGAGCGGGTCGTATCAAATCGGGAGTCGTGTCGAGGTTTATTTTATTTTTGTTTATAAGGCCGGGTTCCACCACTTTTTCCTATCTCTATTATGTTCCTTGCAATTTGGCCCTCTCCTACATATTTCTTACCCTTTCCTGTGTTATTTTCCTTGTAATTCGAGTATCTTGGTGGAAAACCAATCAAGAAGTAACACCTCTCTATGGTGTGGTTTGTCTTTTTACAATTTGTGCAAAAAAGTGGCTTCTTTTCACAAGCTCCTCTCGAATTAATACCTTGCAGAGGCATTTTGAATTGATCATGCGTCTTAGCAAGCATAGATGCACCTTCAACGGCAAAAGAACTGCTTGCTGGACCCGATTTCAACTCTATGTTTTTCTTCTTGCCACAACAAGGAGTAAACGTGATCTATATCCGACAGTGGACTTATCATCAAGATCGCTCCTCTAGTCACAGTATATGACTCGTTTAGTCCCATAAGCAACTGTATAACTCGTTGATCTTTCTCGTATTTCATAATTTCTTTGACAACACCACAACTACAACTAGGAAATTTGCGAATACTTTCCAATTCGTCCCTTAAGAACTTTATTCTTGTGAAGAAATCAAGAAAAGAACTGGTACCTTGCTCAAGTGTGGTGATCTCTTTTTGGATTGAGTAAAGTTGTGTTCCTCCTGGCTTTCCAAAACGCACATCAAGCTCTTCCCAAATTCTTTGTGCAGTCTCAGAGTATATCACGCTACGACGAATTTCGGTGCTCAAACCGTTGATAAGCCAAGATAGGACCATATCATTGCACCTCTACCATGCCTGTAACCTCGGTGACGTCTTTGCTGGTCTCGATAAAGTTCCCGTGACAAAGCCTATCTTATTCTTGGCGGAAAAGCGATTCTGATCGAGCGACGCCATTCACTGAAGTTTCGCCCATCAAAACTTGGTGTCACAAGGATCATCCCAAGATGATCGCTTAGATGTATGTACAGAGGATCTTATGTATCGATTTTTTCATCATCAACTCCCTTTGCTTTAGATCATGAATTGCAGCGGAATCAAAAAGTGTGGAAAATAAAATTGAACGAAAATCAAGCAAAATTCACTCTAGGATGTGATAAACCGAGAATTTCGAGCGGGTCGTATCAAATCAGGAGTCGTGTCGTAGTTTATTTTATTTTAGTTATAAGATCGTGTCGTAGTTGGGTTTGGCCTCTGTCCTTTATCTATTCAATTTCAAGTTTTCAACTCTCCCAAGTCCCACGGGAAGCAAAATTGGAGAATCGGGAATATCCCCGCCATGGAACCCAACTCTTTGGTGAGCGATATCAGTGCATCTACTACCGCCGCTGCTTCCAACTTACTCTCCAACCTACCGTCTCGTGGCGTCATCTCATCCGCCGTTCCTTCTTCAAATCTGGTGATATTTTGTTTTTCCTTTTGCTAAGCCCTAGCGCTTTTACTGTTTCGAAATTGAATTCAGATTTGGTTTTCAATTTGAGGCTGCGTACTTCTATGTCTGCACTTGTCTTTGTTCTGCATTTTGAGATGATTCCGTGTTTTGTGACTCCATACTTCGGGGTTTTGGGTATGCATTAACCCTAGCTTCTTCTGTGTGCTGAATTCTTATCGCATTCTTCCTGGCCGGTTATGCTTTTTGATTGTCTACTTGGCGTTCTTGAAGTTTGGTCTGTTTGATGACTTCTGATATAACCACTTCATGCTGTCAATCAAGCATTACCTTGAATTTGTAAATAAAGAGCGGCCATATCCGGGGTTCGAACTGGGGACCTTCGGGTACTACCCGCAAGTCCTTTCCAGTGAGTCATTCCGGGATGGTTGTCAATCAAGCATTACCGCCTACATAATACATGGCCCGTTTGCAGCAGCCAAATGCAAAGAGCCTGGGCTGAATTAGAAGAATCGTGATTATTTACTTGTATTTCAACCTTGAGCACTTGTCCATAACCATATAAACTAATAATAATTCATCATCCCTAAACTCAAAATCATGGTCCTTGAATGGCTAAAGCAAATAAACTCAAAATCATGTATCTGATAGTGTTCTAAAAGAAGCCTTTAATGAAGCATTTTCCCTGTCTATTGACATGGTAACACCTATTTTAAAAAATTTAATAAATAATGAACAAATTTACAAATCAATTGCCAATTTACTAATTTATGGGCAATGTTAGCCTTGTCAGGCTTGGGTTTGAGAGTGAGAACCGAGGAGAGAGAGAAGGATATCCCTTAGTTTCCTAGTGACTTAGCCTGCCTAGACCCACCCCGTCTTAGCTACTCACTTAGGAATAAATATTCCTAGTTGAGGTGCCGCTAGGCACGATTTTTAGAGCATGATGCCATTTTTTTTTTGTTATAATTGTCGAAAAGGTTTAATAGTGATATGAACCTACGACAAAAAAGCATATGCATTGACTTGATTTTATTGCATCTTGTGGATACTGGGATGTGAAGTTTTGTTTTTATAATTAAGTTTCTTGCTATTTAAATTTTGGGGGTTGATTCCATGTTTATGTCAAACTCAACCAGAACCTTTTGGACTTGAAAACGTTGGCATTGCTGGATAGGTAACAATGTTTATCCCGATTTTTTAGTTCACTAATGGTATTAAGTAGTTTTTATCAAAGCTACTTGATGCTTTTTGCTTATCATTTGCATTGCCACTTTGATTACTTTCATAAGAGCCCTTCTTGTTTAGTGTTGACATAGCTTTAGAAGTTCAGTGCATTTTTGTAGAGCAGGTGCTGCTTGATTTGGTTAATAGTTTCTCTGTCTTCACATTTGATGAAAGCGCTCATATATAATTACTGTTAGAAAAGAAAGAATATTTTCTAGAAATATTTATACAATTGGTCTAATTCAGGAAACAATTATATTATTGCATTTAGTGATTTCTTCCTTACATCTCAGTGCATACATGTTTTGATTTCTCTTTCTTTTTTCTGTAAATTTGTGTACCATTACTGTTTTTGACGTTATTTCTTCATTGTGAGTTATGCAGGGTGGGATGCGAGTTTATATTACTGACCGGGACACTTCACCTCCAGGTTGGTTTATCTTTCTTTGGCATGTTTACCATCCCTTATGAATACTATCCCTTATGAATAGTGTAATGACTACTTACCATCCCTTATGAGAAAATAGACAATAGTTGCTCGCAATTCTAACGAAAGACCAACTACAATCTTCAAACCCTCCTTATTGGGTCTACCTAATGTGAGATAGAGTAAACCACAAGCTTCTATAAAAAAAATGTGTGTATGTGTCCGTGTGTGTGGAATGCATATAGATTTGCAATATGATATAACTATACAATATGATAAAATGAAATGTAAAAATAACATATAACTAATGGTCATTTGCATACCATACTTATTAAATCATGTATCTCTGAAATGAGCCATACCATGCGTATTGCAAAAAATAAATCACTTTTTGGGAGGGAAAATATAAATCACTTTTTGGGAGGGAAATTTTTTAATCACAAAGTGACATGCAGCAATTTTGGTTATTATTTTAATATTGTATAAGATAAGATATAAAATATAAGATGAATTGCCCAAGTTTATACTGTAAAAGGAAATTAAAAAATTGTCAAAGCTGAAACCAAGTTATTTAACCGTTTAGTGTAATTTTGTTTGTTGTTACATACACCCTTGTCAATAAATATCAATAAAAAATAAAAAGCTTGTTAATAAAAGTACATTTTTGAATCAAAATGAAAGAGAAAAAAATAGTTTAAGCGTATGAGAATTCCATTAATATTTAATTGAAAAGATTATAAATATTTGGCAAGTACTTATGGCATTAATTTAGTCAATTATATACTACTTCATAAAGTAAAGTATTACTCCCTCCGTCTCAAAATACATGTCTTTTTAGCCCATAAAATTTTGTCAAAAATACATGTCTTTTTAGATTTAATCATTACACTTAACCTACTTTTACATCTAATCATTACTCTAATTTTTACATCACCCCTACTCCTCCTCACAAATTAAAAAAAAAGAAACAAATACAAGTCTAATCATTACACTGAACCTACCTTTTACATCTAATTATTACATTTAACATACTTCTTAATTCCCGTGTTCCGTCCTAAAAAGACATGTATTTTGAGACGGATGGAGTATAATTTATTCTTAATAAAAATATTATATAAAGTATTATATATAGTAAATAAATGATTATGTTTTCAAATAAAAATTTGCCAACATTTTAAATAAAATACTACCTCCGTCTCAAAATACTTGTCACTTTACTTTTTGGCACGTTTTTTAAGAAGCTAAAAACTCTATAAAATATTAATTTTTTTAATAATTTTTTTTGATAATTTTATAGACAATTGTATTAAGTATGAAATTATTTTTTTTAATTAATAAAATCATTAATATTTTATATAGTTTTTACCGTTCTTAAAAAAGCGTGTAAAAACTAAAGTGACAAGTATTTTGAGACGGAGGGAGTATTATTATTGTCAATTAATATACACTTACCAAATGGGTGTACTTTAAAGAAAATCAAATATTAAGTGGTTATATATGTGACAATATATATGTAGGAATAAGATGAAATATGACATAATATATTTAGTTCAGATTTTTGGAGGGAAAAACAGCAATTTTTGACAGGTCCAAAAAAGTTATCGTTTTAGTATTGTATAAGATTGATGCTTTTACCATCTACTTGTTGACTCTGTCAACTTCTTGGTGTAACATTGATTAAATGGGTTCTAAATCATCCTGTATCATGCACTAGAAAAATACTCATTTGTGATACTTGACAGTCTCAAACTCTGAATTTTGAACTTTTCACTGCAGAGGGCCAAGTTATAAAGACAGATCAAATGAACATCTTGATTAGAGCACTCACATTGAAAAAGCATAAGGGTGACACGAAGGCTGCACCATCAGCTGAGGGCTCAAGAAAGAGGTTTGCTAAAATCCTTTCATCTTTTCTTTGGCATGGATGGTTAACCTCTTATACGTAATAGATTTTCTTTTGTTGTGTTCTTTGATTGTTTTCAAAAATTGAAATATCTTTCATATCATATGTCAATCCCCTTTGACCCTTCTCCTATGATATTTGTTGGTTCTCTTTTCTCTTGTCATATAGAGCTATGCATTTGATAGAGTGGAAATCAGGAACCACAACTAGATCAGACACATTCTTAGGAAATGAATCCTCTAGGCACTAGACGAGACCACTCTTAAGGCTGGCCAACTTGATGAGATCACTCAAACTGGCCATTTACAAGGGTATTTCCCAGTTACCTAAAGCAGGGATAAAAGTAAAACCATCTTATTTATATAATTATACTTCATGATTCTAAAACCGCGGATAGTGATACATCCCAACCCTTGTTACTGCTGATTACATCAGCAAACCCCTGTCACAGTCCTAAAGGCTTCACTTGCCAGCATATGGATCGCCTAAATCCCAGCCCATTCCAGAAGCCTCCCCAAATTCTTCCTTTTAGTTTTCTTAGGTGGCAGTGAGCGATTGTATGGTCTGCCCATTTAGTTGTGGGACGTTCAACTCTGTCATGTAATGCATTACCAAACATCCTTGGCATCAGCAAGTATACCGTCTCGAACCTTTTCATTTTTCTACCGCCGTTGCGAAGTACCCCACCTTGTGGCTCTTATATCTAAGAAGTTCTTTACTTTCATGATTGTGTATAACATCGCCTATACTTTGGAAATTGGAAGTTTCACGTACATAATTATTATACTCCCTCCGTCTCAAAATACATGTCTTTTTAGGATGGAGCACGAGAATTAAGTAGGTTAAGTGTAATGATTAGACTTTGGTATTAGAGTATGTGTTTTTTTTTTTTAATTTGTAAGGAGGAGAGTAGGGGTGATGTAAAAATTAAAGTAATGATTAGATGTAAAAGTAGGTTAAATGTAATGATTAAATCTAAAAAGACATGTACTCTTGACAAAATTACATGAGCTAAAAAGATATGTATTTTGAGACAGAGGGAGTATAAGATACATGCATTGTGCTGATCACCATGTACTACAAATGAACTTTAATTTTCAACACTTGTAGTACCGATGAAGTTGCATGGTTCATCTTTTGCCTTGCTTGTATACTAGTATTATTACCCAAATCTTTGCGTGGTTTCTTAATCAATTATATATTTTTATCATGTTAGTCATGTTAAAAAAATTATTGTTAAATTGTTATGCTTAAAATAGTTTGCTTGAAATCTTTCAAAAATATTAAGTAATCTTAAGCTTAATTAAAATTAAGCTCAACTAAAATCAATTCACAACAACTAAATTAGATTTTTTTTGATGTTTTAGTGTCATTATAAGCATATATGATAATAGAAGAAAGGTTAATGTGAAACTTTGATTGTTGCAAGTGTACAATTTAGATTTAGTGGAGATCTAGTAATAAAATTCAGAAAAAAGAAGAAGAAAACAATTGGAAGGTAATGCCTAAGGAGCAAACGAGCAACTAATTGAAAAGAAAATAATAACGAAGAAGGATCCAAATTCACACACCCATTGATTTATATATATATTCTTTTTTTCATTGATTTATATTCAATATATTTCATTCATTCGTTAGGTTTGAATTATAAAATAAATAAATAAATAAATCATCACACAAATATTAGTCTTTATCGTATGTTTGATTTTGTACTATATGAATATTGATTCAAATTACGGGTATGTACATTAGTAACTTTGAAAGTCTTTGTCTAGTGTGTATAATGTACATCATGGAACACCATAAAATTGGTTTCTTTCTATCATTTATGAACAAAATTCATCAATCTTATATACTATTTTAGCATTTGCAACTACCATGAATATAATGTACTTAAAAAAGTGTTTGGAGTAAATATGAAATTATTTTTAAAATTGATATTTTATGTAGTTTTTATAATTCTTAAAATGTTTGTATGAATAGTAAATTACATATTTTTTTTAACGGAGGGGGTACCATTTAGCATTTGCAACTCTGATGCATATAATATACTCAAGATCTTCATTGGTTCTATCAAGTTAGTAGTTAGCATATAATACCTAGATCGATCTCATTTGGCCCTATAAATGCTCAAAATCTACTTTAATGTTCATTGTTTTTTTATATGTAAATGTGAGCAAAAAAGTAACATTATAAAATAATAATTTTATGCAACTTTCCCATTTCCAGTGTAAATATTTCTCAATGGAAATCTTCTAGATTTTTTTTAGTTTGTTGTTGCATATGTTTTGGGTATTAATAACTTTTAATATCAACATCAGTGTATTTTAATAAAACATAATAAATTTTAATTGTCAAACCTTGTAAAATTCTTGAGTTATTGTTTAAATAAAAAATATGATACAGAAGTTAATAATTTATCAGTTTACTTTTCACATAGTTTATTAACTAATAATAATACTCTGTAATATGAGAAGTAACAAACTTGTGAAATTAACGTGGAGTATATAAAAGTATCTAATCATAAATATTTTAATATGAGTGAAAACGCTCATAAAATATATGATAAAATTTCAAAAACTTAAATTAAAAATTATTGAATTAAATTGTTTATTTAACTTATTGATTTTAAAATAATAACTAAGATATGGATGAGATGGTGAATCTAGGTTTAATGAGGTGGATAAAATACGTAGTATCATTAATTGACCTGGTCAAAAGGGGTGGGATTATGTCATGATCTTGATACAGGATAGAGGGGGGCTATGAAATTGAGGGAGAGATGGAGAAGGAGATAGAGAAGATGAAGAAGAAGACAGGAGAAGGAAGTGTGTACATTCATCCATACCCGATCAGTTACAAGGGAATGGCCTTATAAAGGCTTTGCAGCTATAGGCTGGACTAGGCCCAACTCATACTATCTGACCAACCATCCTACTAGGTCCAATACATGAGAATACTCCCTCCCTTGTAAAGCTTTGTCCTCAAAGCTTATTTACAGTTTAAAAAAATTACTAGAACTCAAATTGAAATCAGCTTAAGGTAGTTGAGTTACTGATGCGTAAGGCAGCATGTATACTCTGAGAAGGATGACAACAATTGGGAGCATCAAGGGTTGAAGTCCTGCTCAACAATTTATCCTCATTGATCTGCTTGAAGAAGGCAAGCTGGACTAGGCCCAACTCATACTATCTGACCAACCATCCTACTAGGTCCAATACATGAGAATACTCCCTCCCTTGTAAAGCTTTGTCCTCAAAGCTTATTTACAGTTAAAAAAAATTACTAGAACTCAAATTGAAATCAGCTTAAGGTAGTTGAGTTATTGATGCGTAAGGCAGCATGTATACTCTGAGAAGGATGACAACAATTGGGAGCATCAAGGGTTGAAGTCCCGCTCAACAATTTATCCTCATTGATCTGCTTGAAGAAGGCAAGGTAACCCAATTTCCATAATTGCTTGCCAGCCTAATTCAACATCCATTCTCCTAAAAAAAAAATTAGGACCAGCTATTCATTGATTCCTTCTACAAGGCAAGCATGTTGAGCTATTCGTTCCACAGCTTGCTGGCTTTTCAGTCCACTTGCAACCGATAACAGAAGTTGCCCAATAGCCCGGCCAGCATAACACCCTTTAAGCCCGTTTCTACCAACGAATTTCCAGTTATATAAAAATCAAAGCCACCCTTTAGACCAGTTATATCGTGAAGTTCACTCAGATAAAAAGTCACAATACCGTCTACGATTTGATACACCTTGATCAGCCCCCAAAAGCAAGATGATTAGCCAAAGAATTGACCTCAGCTTCTCACCAACAAGGAATCAGTTTCACTGGGATCGAATATAAAGTCTTTGATAGTAGCCACTTCAATACAAGACTCCTGTAAGACCTTCGGAAAACAAGCAGCTAGTGCCTTTCCTAATTTTCCTCTAGCGTAAGGCACTTTGAGGAAGTCTTGGTTCGATTTAATATGAAAACTAACACTTCCCGTCCTGAAACTAACAAGATTCGAGCAACAATCACCAACTTTCAAACTAGTCAGTCACTAACTACCTTTTCTAGGCATTTTGACAAACACCTTGTCCAAACTAAGGTTTCTAAACAATCAAACAAATCCGTTCTATAACTTGAGACCCTAATTTTCATCAATTCGATCAAGGCACAACCAATTCACCTAATTCCTCTTAAACGAGTCAGTCACTAACTACCTTTTCTAGGCATTTTGACAAACACCTTGTCCAAACTAAGGTTTCTAAACAATCAAACAAATCCATTCTATAACTTGAGACCCTAATTTTCAACAATTCGATCAAGGCACAACCAATTCACCTAATTCCTTGACTGCACCCCCACATTTCGTCACCTCGCAAGAATCGAAAGTTACCTGATTCAACTTTCGACCGAATTTGTCACTTCTTCGATATGTGCTATATCTGCATCATACTCGCTGCCGTTGATAAGTTGGGCTCTTGAAAGCACCTTGAATTCCAAATCCGCACTTCTTGGTGAATCTTGAATGAATTGGATGCCCTCGCTTCAATTGGAAAACTTCAATTTTGCTCTGACTATTGCCTATTTATGTGGAAACCTCCGAGGTCGCTTCAATTTCTTATGATAGCATCTCGAAATCTTGATGACAAATTCTTGGTGATTCTTGAAAAGTTCGTGCTAAGGGAACCTAGACTAGTGCTACGAGAATGGGCATACCATTCTTTTTTGCTAGGCAAACCATTCTCCTTCAATTCTTCAAAACTTTTCCAGGTCTCGCATTGGAATTCCTTGATCATGGCATCGAACTTACAGTGCTCTTCATAGAATCTTCTATCGCCTTGTTGCGGTTGCTCCTTGCTGATAATCCCAGGGTGAAGACTTTGGAACCGTTGACTCCGCTATTGCTGACAATTTGTCATGACCTTGACGTGGGATAGAGCGAGCTATGAAAGCTCGTATTGAGGGAGAGGTAGAGAAGGAGATTGGCTGAGAAGATGAAGAAGGTAGGAGAAGGAAATGTGTACATTAAGAAGGTAGGAGAAGGAAATGTGTACGTTCATCCATACCCAATTAGTGACACGGAGATGGCCTTATAAAGGCTTTGCAACTATGGGCTAGACTAGGCCCAATTCCAACTAACTCACGAACCATCCTACTAGGCCTAATACACGACAGACTAGATTGCATTGAAAAATGATACATAAGTGAAACTGATTAGGGAACGACATGTGGATTTCAGGTCTCTATTTTAGTAGATAACATAAATATATAGATATGCATTCTCTAATTCTCTTCTTGCATTTGCTGTATGCAGGACATCTGAGCGAACCCTTGATGGAAGAGCTGCAGCCAAGAGAGCAGTGACTAACCATGATATTAGTGGTCAAAAAGGTGAGCTACCATTGATCCTTCACATACTCCCTTTTCCCTTTTCTCGAAATTTTACAATTTCTACACAGAGTTATTCTATTATGATTATACTACTTGTGTTAATATACAATTATTTTATTTTTGATTTTTAATGCCCCTTTATTTGTATGTTTTCTACAAGCCACCTTTTTTAGGATAATAAAATCTATGTAAAATATCAACGTTTTTATAAATTATTTCATTCTCATTAGTAATAAGAAATTATTAAAAATATGAATAAAAATGTTGATATTTTATACTCCCTTATGATCCTCCGTTCCAAAATAGATGGGTTTTTAGAGGGTAGTTTTTGTTTAAAAAAATGGTCTTTTTTGTTTTATAGGTAGAGGATTATAAATTAACCATTCCGGAATGGCTCACTGGAAAGGATTTGTGGGTAGTACCCATAAGTCCTCAGTTTGAACCCCGGAATGACCGCTCTTTATTTACCTATTCAAGGTAGAGGATTATAATGATGAGGGCAAATTGCATAAAATAGCACAAACTTTAGGCATAGTTGCACTCAGTGGCACGAACTTAAAAAAATGCAAAAATAATCACCAACTTTGGGGTTTAGTTGCGGTCGGTGGCACATACCCCTTCTCTCGCTAATGTGGACTAGTGGGGGTGCTTACATGGAATTTTTTTAATTAAAAAAGGCATATCTCGAGATATGGATTAGTTGTTAGATTTTCATTCGATTTCGATCATGAAATCAATCAAACAAGGATCTAGATTTCATACAATTCAAACCCTAATTCTATACCGAAGACTAATCTTGATCCATGAGCGTCTTCGCACTGGAATAAGCAAACCGTCGATCGATTTCTCGCCCCTTAGCCTTCACTTTTCTTTGTCTCTGATGGATGAGACTTCTTTTTGACTTCTCTCGTCAATTTCATACACGCTTGGGAAAACTTGTGAACGTGCATATAAAGAAGAGAGCGACCTTTCACATTCCGTAACCGCTCTCTTATTTATTTTCCGTAATCATTCACCCATTTATTTCCCTATTAAAATTCCTTTATGAGATAGTCATCCATTAGCCTATTATATATAGGCAAGGGATGATGGAATACATAATTACCCCCGGATTTAATTCTTTGACCGAGACCGGTCAATCACGGTTTCAATTTTTATATTAAATCGGACACCATAATATATATGGATTAAATACTCAATTAAACCTAGACACATGAGCCACATAAAATGTTTGTAAACATTCCAACATTAGTGAGAATGCTTACATGATTTTTTTTTAAATTAAAAGAGATAAAAGATGTGTCCAAATTATGAAACTAGCTAGGTTCCAATTTTATTTTTTTATTTCATTGTCACAATTATCTTTGATTTGAAATTACATGAAATAAAAAATAAAAATGAAACCTAGCTAGTTTCATAATTTAGGCACATCTTTTATGTCTTATAATTTTAAACAAAATAAATCCATGTAAGCATTCTCGCTAATTCATATCTCGCTATATGCCTTTTTAATTAAAAAAATTCCACGTAAGCACCACCACTAGTCCACATTAGCGAGATATGGGAATGGGATATGTGCTACTGAACGCAACTAAACCCCAAAGTTGGTGATTATTTTTGTATTTTTTTAAGTTTGTGCCACTGAGTGCAACCACCCCCAAAGTTCGTGCTATTTTATGCAATTTGCCCTAATGATGATGATTTGTATTGATTTATGTGTTGACTTTTTAAAAGATTTTTGATTGGTTAAAAAATATGGAGTAGAATGATGTTTTTTTTTAAAGTGAAGTGTTTTTATTAAAACTTGTGCAAATTGTTAAAAATCCATGTATTTTGGAATGGAGGTGGTATCGTTTATATGTTGTAAAGAAGCGTCTATGAATAGTAAAAGTTATGTTTTGTTGGACAGAGTTAGTATATCAGTTATCGTACTTATTTTTACTTTAAATTTGCTATAAAATTTCTGTATACCAATAGCATTTTTGTGGTCGCTTTGTTTTGGAAGCATGAGTGAGTTGGAAAAGGACGAACAGCATTTAATGCTGTTAATCGCACGAGTATTTAATTTGGGGAGAAATAGTGCATTTTGAAGGAAGAAAATGGGGAAAAAATACTTGTTTTAGGGGCAAAAAAGGGGGGGGGGGGGTATAAGAGTTAGTTTTTTCTTAGAAACAGGAAAACTAGTGTTTTTCCCCCCCAAAATACCTAAATAAGGGAGGGATGCTTTTTGTTACAATTTATTGAAATAAAAACTCTTTAGATTTTTAAAAAAAAAATGGAAAAGGCATGTGGCTTTGGAGATATTTTTTTCAATAAAAAAGCAGGTGTTCAATTTTGTAAAAAATATGTAAATATGGGTTGCCCTTTCACAATTTATAGAAATTCATTTCATAATAAAATGATACCCACATTCCACCCTTCTATTTCTGATTTTCCTACCAGTGAGTGGGTCTTTTAGAAGCAAACTCTCGACTAGTTTGGGAAATGTTATTGATTATGAAACACTTGAATCAATTTTTATTTATTTATTTTTCTATGATTCTGATTTATGAAAGAAATTCGATAGTATTTTGTTGTAAAACACTTGGATCAAATTGATTGTGATTTTGATTTTGATTTTGGATAGCATTTGACATATACATGGGCAAACAAGGCAGCTGGCATTTACAAATGCCAAGTGATGGTAAAAGCTTTCCTTTTAGGTCCACAATTTAGTTCATTCGGCAGGGATGTGCAAAAGCTGTATTTTGCGGGTCACTCTTTATCTCACCCTTGACTGCCAATGCTTTATACATTTATCAATTCTTACCATCATCTTCCAACTTCTTTGACTCTGAACACCCCATTACTCTATTCATATTGTGTGTAGAGGGTACGAGTAGTGGCACATCAGATAAGGACTACCAAGGGTTAACAGTGGAGAGGCTTCGTGCCCTTCTAAGGGAAAAGGGTCTTCCAACGAAGGGAAAGAAGGCAAGTGCTGAACTTTTTTATTTGTAACGGCAATTAGTTTTTGGGTTTTCTAACCAGCACCTTCCCATCTGATTATGATAATATATGATTTGAATCGGATGGTGTTGTCTTCTCTTTTTCATATGCTTACTATCCCTTGTCTTATATTGGAGACAACTTTCTCATGCAGGATGAACTTATAACGCGCCTCAGAAGTGCTACTAAATAGATTTTGAACTTGGGAATGTTTAAGATATGCTGCTGCTGCTGCTGCTTGCTACTGGCTACAATTGTACATTTTGGAAGGTGAAGTTTCATTTTGGCGACGTTGTTTCACTGGATTACATTTAGAAAATACCCAAAGCCGGGATTTCAATATATCACCATGTATTCCCCGCAACATGAACAGAATTAGCTCCTTTTTTGTTATCTATTTTTTTTTTACACCTTGAATTCTTTGTGTTTTTAGTTTGCCTGAATTCCATAGAGGGGAAAGAAACCACTTTTCGTGCATCTGAACTTCTCGTTCCTATTTTGCTTGTACGAAACTCGAAATGTTAGTGACCTATGTATCTTATACGGAGTATCATGTATTGCACTTGAGATCCCATGGAATGGGATTCCGCATTTATTGACGGCAATCCGATGGATGTTTATCTCACATGACCCGAGAGAAATTCGCTTTTCTCTGTCGAGAAGTTTTGGTCCATTAAAAACCAGTTTTAAGATTTGAACCAACCCGAGATGTAAGATTTGATTTGACTGATCTAACCATGAAAATGTAATTTGATCGGAGTATGAATTAACTGAGTGTTCTTGGGACTTTCATACTAAACAAGGCTGGGACTGAAAAAGAAAGGATTCAAATATTGTATGTAAAATGCAAATGATATTTTTTTTCCTATAGTTTAGGTAAGGGAATGGAGAAGTGGTTAGAATATACTCCATCCGTCTAATAATACATGAGTATTTAGAGGTGAAATTTTCGTCCGATAATAGATGGACTTTTTAAAAAAAATTGATTGGTTAAAATGTGCAGTAGGTGTTAAAAAATAATAAAATTTATGTCAAAGTTAGTGTAATGATAATATTTTTTTTTTAAAAAGTGGAATGTTTTATTAAAATTTGTGTAAATTTCTAAAAGAGGGAATGATAACAAATAACCATTGCCCCGGAAATGTTTGCTAGTCTAACCCACTATCCACAACAATTGCAAAGGTTAAACCCCCCCAACCAAAAAATTGCAAGTTTGCCGGTTGGAAATAACTGGGACAGATGAGAGAGAAGGTAAAGGAGGAGAGAGAGAGGCAAGGGGAAGTTATTATGGAGAGAGAGTGGAAGCGGGGGAAGTTATTGTGGAGAGAGAGTGGAAGAGTGAGAGAGGAAGCAGTTTAATTTGAAAACTGTCGACCCCCAACTGCCTCTCATGGCTTACAAAAGAGGAAGAGAGAGAGAGGGCAACAGTTGCACATGCAAACCTGAGGAAAACAAGAAGAGAAGGAAGAAGAAGAGGAAGAAGACGACAGAGGGACAGAGCGAGAGAGGAAAAGAAGAAGCCAACCCGAGGAAGACGACGACAGAGCATGAGAGGAGACGAAGAGGCCGATTTTGAAGTAAGTAAATCCTCACAATGCCGATTAAATACGTTTTGTTTGGATTCGTAGGGGAGGAACCGATTTGAAGAACTTAAACTGGTTTTGATTGTGTGAAAAATGCGAAGAAGGGGTCGAATGGGTTGACAGTAGGCAATATCGCCATGTCATGTAGGAAGTAACCGGCGTCAAGTGAAAAACAAAGGGTGGAAAGTTTGGGTACTGGGGTTTGCGCGTCTGGTAGAGAAGGGAATTTTTGGAAATGGGGAAATTGGGCAACTATCTTGTCGAATCCAACTTATCAAGAGCAGGGTGAGTGTAGATCCGTTCAGTTTAAGGGGGAATTGGGCGAAATGGGGCGTATGACTGTAGATGCGTTCAGGTTTGGGGGAAATTGGATGAAATGCGGCGCATTAGGGTTAGGGAAAATGTTAGAAAGGGTGAAACGTTTATGTGGAATCGACATTATCTGGAATAGGGTGACTTGTGTGCAAATGAAGATGGACAGATTGAATAAGTATGCTGTCATGTATTCACAACGATGTGTCATGTGTATCTGTGTGTGTGTAATGTGTACTTGTGTTTGTGTCATGTTACATTTGATATTGATATGAAGGGAACCGTGGGTTGGGGGAGAAGAATTGATGTGTAGAATACTGAATTTGGGTCTTCTACTATGTAGGATATCTGGTGAATATTAAAAATGTCGCAGCGAAGTGTAAAGAAGATTGTAGACCGTAGAGCTCAAACCTTCGGCGCGGTAATATGGCTTTCGTTCGAGTAATGTAAGTTGTGATTGTTGTGATGCAGTGTGGATGACATGTTGAAGTCTATGCAGGTTGTGTACGCCGTCGAGGAAGACAGACACTTCAAAGCAAAAATTAACCAACACTCCCGGATGCCGCTCCTGGTAAACATTGACAACCGGTTGAGCGAGTCCCATTGGAAGCGCCTGACGGACAGCCCGTTGGGGGGCGTTGCAAGACTGGGCACAAGGGTCCAGTTCTCGGGACAACTTGTACACTACGTTCTCCAACGACAATTGAAGACGAAGAAGGAGAATGAAACGTGGTACAAGATCCATGATGCGGTCGTTGGGTTCTCAATAGTTGAGTTTGCCCTTGTCACCGGTCTCAACTGTGGCTATGGCGAAGAGCCCGAGGACGACGACGGGTTCGAGAAGGCAATGTATGATTTATTTGGAGTTTCAAAGATGAGGATGTCCGAGTTCGAGGTGCAGTTCCGTGTGGCAATGACATCTGAGAAATCGTCAACCAGAAAGTTAAAATTTGTCCTGCTGATGCTGGTCGAGGGAGTATTGTTCGAGAAGGAACCCAAAAACTACATTCACGGGTGGGTGGTCGACCTTGTCGGCGACATTGACAGCTTCCTGGCGTTTCCGTGGGGTCGGCTTTGCTACGAGCGAACGAACGAGTTCCTGAACCGTGCAATCGAGAGGAAGCTCCAACGGGATGAGGGCAACTCGAATGCACGCCCGACCTATTGCCTGCTGGGTTTCCCTCTCGCCTTCCAAGTTCGTACACAGATCTCACTGGACGCCGTATACACGTTTACTAGGCGTCCAATATTTATTGACTAAACATGGAGTGAATATTTACTGGACAATATTTAATTGCAGCTATGTGTGTACGAAGCCCTCACTCCAATGACCGACCAATTCGCGAATGTCATAGATGAGAAGTTGTACCCCAGGTGTCTGCGATACGAGTTTAGAGACCCGAACCTCGAGTATGCCTCAATCGAAACCCGACTGCAGGAGGCGAAGGAGCTCGGGCACTTCAATGACCCTGCAGCCGTTAGGCCTCTTCTACTCCCCGATGAAGTGGAGGGAGCAACCTGTTTCTACCGCGATGACCGAAACACTCACGACAAGCGGGACAACTTCTTCGACGACATAGTCCGGGAGTTCGTATCAGCAAATGTCAAACCCCACCAAAGAAACAAGCAAAGGGAGCACGTGGGTCAACGCAAGAATCAGGAGAGGGCACGCAGACACAAGCTACCCTATTAGAGATAGAGTCACGATTAGTGGCAAAGATGGACGACATGCTGAGGAGTATATCTGCGGAGGTATCCTCGAAGATGGCCACACTTGAGGAGGCGATTGAAAACATGAAGAGGGAACTGAGGTGGAAGGGGACTAGGGAGTCGGAGGAGCAAGAGGAAATTCTGGGAAATGAGGTAAGGTTCTCCTGCTATTAGATCAGAATCGTCATGTCGTTTCATGTGACTGTCATGTTTTTCATAATGAATGTCCTGTTAATATCAGTAAATGTCATGCCAATTATAGCATATGTCAATTTACTGAGAGGTCATGTGCTTAGGTTCAGGGATCAGTGAAGGACAAGGATAAGGATAAGGGCAAGGAGGAGGAGGACAAGGACAAGGAAGTTTTGGGAAAGGAGGTAAGGTTCTCCTGCTATTAGATCAGAATCGTCATGTCATTTCATGAGACTGTCATGTTTTTCATAATGGATGTCCTGTTAATATCACTAAATGTCATGCCAATTATAGCATATGTCAATTTACTGAGAGGTCATTGTGCTTAGGTTCAGGGATCAGTGAAGGACAAGGATAAGGGCAAGGAGGACGAGGACAAGGACAAGGATGAGGGCAAGGACAAGGGCAAGGAGGAGAGAGTCCACGAAGGAGGACAAGTTGAAGGGCAAGGCCAAGGACATAGAGGTTTGCGCATGAGACTGTCATGTTAATATATATCTGTTGTCATGTTAATTGTTTTTACTGTCATGTTCAACGCAATGGGGTGCAAGTTGCAGGAGGAGTTGATGGCACCCGGTGCCTCCAATGTTGAGGCTGGGGTGCCCCTCATACGGCCGAGAAGAAGCACCCGTCAACATCCTAATACGTTGTCCCAGGCGGACGAAACTCAGCCAGCTAAGAAGCCGCGTGTGGGCAAGAAGCCAATGGATGCCGCCGAGCTAGGCATGGCAACCAGGGCAGATGTTGATGCGTTCGCTGCGTGGATGAAGGACGGAAGTGACCCCGTCCGGTCGGTAGAAGACACCCTACTGGAGAAGCAGTTCTTTGGGACACTTCAATCACCGACCAACTGGGTGTCATCCGAGGTTAATTAAGTTCCCACATTGTGGTTCGATGCATCACCTTTTTCCTGATATGGTCTTCTATATAAATGATTTTTCCTTGCGTCCATCATATTGAACAAGTTTGTGCCCTCCTGCGGAAGGACATCAACGCAGGTGACAAGTACGAAGGGGTCGCCGTTCTGGATTTCTTCTGGGGGTATCTCCTGCAGAAGCAAATGGCGGACGTGAAGGGGGACCTTGAGGTGGTGAAGGGGGACGACACGGTTACCCAATACTTCGACGGCAAGTTGCCGGAGATGTTTCCGACAGGTTGGGCCGATGTCGACCGGTTGTTGGCACCTTAGAATCTGAAGAACGAGTACTGGGTGGCCCTTGACATCAACTTCGCGGAGTGGACATTGGACGTCTACGATCCCGACATAAGTCACGTCGTTGAGCGCCATATGTTGGGCCTCCTGAAGCCGGTGACCCACCTCCTCTCCATTTTGATGAACGGCCACCCCGAACTTCGAGTCAAATGGGTCGGCAAAGTCCCGAAACCCTTGGCGTACAAAAGAGTGAAGGGGATTCCCCAAAACAAACAATCGTAAGTCATTATTGCCACTTCTTTTAGAAAACATTGTCATAGGTTGGGTGAGCATATTTCATTATTGTGATGTAGGGGCGACTGTGGTCCATATGCCATCCGTTACCTGCAGCTCCTTGCGACCGGCGACTCCAAGTTCCGTGGCTTGGACGATTCATTCATTGCGGCGTACCGCCAATCCCCTTGTGTGGCCATCTTTCACGGACGTCTTACAACCCCATCCGATCCTTAAAAAAAACTCTTCCATTGCTTTTATATACATTGTTGGTTTGTGTAGATGTTGCTTCATTTGAACCTGATGTTTGTTGGTTTTAGACATTTGGATATGCACTTATTGCTGGATTGTTGTATTCGTTGGTTTTTAATTATGACATGTCAATTGCGATCAATGCCATGTCAATATGATGCTATTGTCATGCCAAAATCCGTTAGTGTCATGTCAAAAGTTGGTAATGTCATATGACATTCCGTTAACATAATAGAACAAACTAGAACTAGAACAAACTAGAACAAAACCCCCGATTCGAAGTTGCAGAAAGGCAACATAATTCTTTGCGAAAGACTTCTAACCAAAATGGGCTGACTATCTACTTCATTGTGAAAGGCCCCGCAAATGGAAGTTCCTATGCCCCCGCTACGTGCGGCGGCGCTTCTGCAATTTCCCATACGCGGCATCCGTTCACTCTATTGGTTCAAGTTTCACAGTCGTCAGAAATGCTCCGGTCTTCCCTTTTCCGCATTGGTATGCTTCCTCTAATTCCCTTACCGCTCGCTCCGCCTCGTGATCCCATGGGCTGACTACATCCTCGACGTCACTGCTCACAGAAATTACCTGCTTCCCACGTCCATAAGCGACTGCGTTGTCCAACGCATCACTTGGTTGTAACCGGACACGTGGATTATCTAACTGGACGATTGAGCTTTCTAACTGGACACCTCTTCCTTGTCGATCGACACTTTGTGCTACCAAAACTTCCAATTCTTCATCCCTTGCCAAGCGGGGTTTTGTTGTTAACTGTGGGTGATCTTCTTGGGTCAAGGGTGGGCCACCCCCGAGTGGATGGGCCGTTGTGGATCCTTCCGTAGTGGTGAAATCGCCGCCAACCTTGTGTACCAGGGAGACATGGAGGTCGATAGGCCATAATCGTTCACCGGAAAGACCGTTTACGAACTTGTAGGCCTGCAAGTCTTCTTCATCCCCAATGGAAAAAGGTCTGCACCCTTCCTTCTTCGGCTTTACATATGTGAGCTCGACGTCATGCCTCCTTCCATCGACATTAAACTTGGCCATCAGTTATTTCTTCAGCGAGACGTAGTCAATACTTTCGTCTACCAGTACGGCCTTTTGACTCCTCCACGACTTCACGACCCAAGTGCCCTCTTGACAATCCCACTATCCGCCAAACAATATAGTGATACACACGGACGATTTCTCCCTTGTTCCATTAGTAAGAGGAGGGGGGGGGGGGGTATATTAAGTTTTACTGGGAGAAGAACATATTGTACGGAGAGACGTATCGCATAACCTAAATGGAAGGATGACTTACTCATTTCCGCCAAGAAGTCGGTGTCTGTCCAGTTAACCCCAGTAGGTGTCAAGCGTGTGAATCCCCTCCTCCCTCCTCTCCCTCTTATTCTCTTAAGGCGCAAATGACAGGGCGGAAGATTTAATCTCACTCCCGCCCTCTCTCTCTCTCTCTCTCTCTCTCTCTCTCTCTCTCTCTCTCTCTCTCTCTCCCCCCCCCCCTCCCTCCCTGTCTTATCAAATGTCTTTCTCTACCCTCTGGAAGATTTCCCCCCCCCCCCCCCCCCATTTTGGTCTCTCTGAAGTTATTGTTGGGTCAAAATTTTATTCATTGCTTTGAACATAATATATTGTTTGAAAATGTATTTTGTGGTTTTAAATTAATATGGGTATACTCCTCTGTATATGGTTTTGCATTTTTTTAGTATTAATCGTGAGTGGGAAACCCAGTTTTATACAAAGGTCAAAATTTTACTAAAACCCCTGCAAAAGGTGTCCAGTGGAAAACTGTTGTTAGCCAGTCGATATTAATTAACCGGCTAGTTGGTTTAAATGGGTGTCATGTGCCGTCTAACGACAAGAAGTAAACCCACTTCATTAATGTCGTGTCAGAAATGACACGTGTCATGTATACAGAAGACCACTGCCATATTAATTGTAGACAACAACAAAACACTCCAATTCAATCCCCTTTGCTTTTTTTTTCCTCAACGGTCACATGCTGAACAATGTTGCTATTTCCCACACACCCCACTTATATGATAGCCATTCACCATCCATACTCCCCACAAATTGGTGAAGTTAACTCCCCATTGCCATTTAACAACCTCTCCAACAACCCTTCAACGAAATGGCATCCTCTTCACACCACCGCAACTCCTCATCTGGCCTCCCTCTCCGACCTGTCCCCATCGTTATATCATTCGACGAATCGGACGATGGAGGTTTGTCGATCACTTCATTCGTGTAGATTTCAGTTGTGCTACTTGTATCATTATACTACCTTATTTTTTTTATTTTATGCAGGACCAATGTCGCCGCCGTCGTACCGACGACATCAAAGAATAGAGATTGTCGGCGGTGAGTCTGGGATGCTCGGGTCGTTCTACGAGGCGACCCTTGTACGCAAACTAGACCCTAACCACTGGGAGGTTGAATATGTGACCCTCCTACGCAACAACAGAAGAGAGCTGCTCAGGGAGGTCATCCCGGTGCAACGAATTCGTCCACAGCCGCCTCGTATTTCTTACGACGCCTACATGCCCGAAGACCGTGTCGACTGCCGCGACAACGATGGGTTTTGGGCCGGGAGGGTCCTTGCTGTGTCCGGTTATGGGAGTGACCGAACTTTCATGGTCTACTTCCCACTGAGCGACGAGACGTCTGATCATCGTGCTCGCAATATGCGCTCACACTTCGATTGGGATGGATACAGATTCACCACGCAGCCACAATTTCACTTCTTGTTACCGTAAATTTCGTTTTCACTGTCTTCTATGTTGCTACTCTCTCCTACTATCTTTTAAATGTTTGCTCCTGTGTCGTATTTGATTAATGCAAGTGAATCTGTCTCTAACATATTGTGTCCAGTATATTTCAATTTATGTCATGTCTTATTCATGTTGTGTCCAGTTACAACTACGCGATTACTAGTTGGCCCAAGAATTCACCTCCACCTACTTTATTGTTATTCCATGGTTTTTCTCTTCAACTTACCATGTAATTATAAGTATGTTTATGCCCCCTCACTGTCACTCTTATCAATTCGATTCCAATATGGGTAAAGCATGCTAGTGTCGGCCGGAGATAACGAAATCATGGCATCCAAATATGGGTAAATCTTCTCCATTCGATATTGGGCACACATAAAACAATATGTCATTATAGAGAATCTGCTTCTCCCATAAATCTTCTCCATTCGATAATAGTAATTAATGACCTGTGTTTTTCATAGTTACAATCGTGTCCAGTGAAATACAATATGTGACATGTTTATCTAATATGGATGTCCAGTTACAACTTACTGCTTACACGTGATCCTTAAAATAAACCCCCCGGACCCTTCCTTCTTCAATTGGTTTTCTCTTAAACTTATAATTTAGTTGAAAGAATCTTTTTCCCCTTCATTGACACTCTCACTGATCCCTCTGTCCTCTCAGCCTGCACTTTTATATTTAACCTCTCTCTCTCTCCATCTCTCTCCGTCTCTCTGTCTCTCTCTTCTGTCCTCTGCCACTGCATCAGCTACTTTTTCCATCCTCTCTCACCGGTCTTCGCTTTTCAGGAGTAAAGATGCCTCCCTCCCTCTTTCTCTCACTATACATGAAACCGAGAGTGGAGTCCAGCTGTACCCCACAGGGTGACCTACTACCGTCTCCCCTTGTCAAGCGGATATCCGCTTTTGTGTAATTTTTTTCCGGATTGAGTTACTCATGCAAACCTTCCGGATATGAGGGTCATTTTAGCAAATTCCCCTTTCTAAAAGCTCATATATTATCACACGGAGGTAGTAACATGTTAAAAATAAGGAATGAAATAGAAGGAAGTGAAACATATTTGGTATGAAAAATGAAAAGAGGCTAATGCTTATTTAATCAATGCATATTAAAATTAAATATGAATTAGATTTGCTTTCTTAACTATTAACTAAAGATTATTGTCATAACAAAGTTTACTAAATTGCACAACACATTTTTAATTTTAGAAAAGACAAAATTGGGCATAGAGACCACTTAAAATGTAAATTTTAACTAGGAGTATTTTGCTCAAGAGTGAGGCTATTAGCAAGACGTTGAAATGACTATTGACAAAATGATATTTATAAAATTTGATAACAAGTCTTTTTATATTTTAGAAAATATTTATAAATCGAACCGAGAGCAAAAAAAAAATCTACTTTCAGTCATCTAAATCCTCAATTCATTCAACCTTAATCTCTAAAACACGCTAACCAAGTTGAAATGTATGAAGGAAAGAATTAATATGATTATTTTATTATTTAAGTGGTTTTTGATGATCTTTTTAATGATTATCAAAAACTCTAATGTGGTTTTCAATTAAAAGATATGTCAAAACTAGGGCGAAAATCTGCGTTGAGCTAAATAAGTAAGCACGACAATAGTCAATGAGCTAAAGAAGTGGCCTCGGCTAATTATGTCGAGTTGAAGATGCAAACTCGGTAATAAGACTTTCAATCTTCCTTTTTTATTCTTTTTTAATAATAGCTTGTCTTAGAGCATGTTTAACAGTGAGCCATGCTCCATGCTCTTAACTTACTTTTCATCTGACACATTAGTTTAAGAGCTTCAGCTCAACTTTGTACTTTTTCATTTAATTATTGGTGAGCTCGCTCCAGGACTCTTTAACTTAATTTTTAATCTATTCCAATTCCCCCCCTCCAAATTTACCAAAGCAAGTTGTCTTTGTTGTTGTTGTTGCTGTTCATTACGTAATATTTAGTAATAATAATACTCCCTTCGTTCGGCAAAACTTGTCGTTTTAGAGTTTTGTTTTTGTTCGGGAAAACTTGTCATTTTAGATATTTTTGCTTCTACTTTACTAAAATGCCCTTGATTTGATTGATGTGTTGTGAGTTGTAGTTTTTGATAAAGTAAAAGGTAGAGTAATGAAAGAGGGTAAATTAGTAAAAAAGAAGTGTAATTATTAGCTTTATTAAAAGTTGTGTGGAGGGTTAAAATGACAAGTTTTACCGAACGGAGGGAGTATTATAAAACAAGAAGAATTCAACGTGCGGTGACCGAAAGAAACTAAGGTATTACATAAAAACACCCATTACATAGGACGACAATACGAAATGAAAGTGATAAGTGACTCGTGCAACCGAATCGATCAATATTTGAACATAAATCTAATTCTCATCTTTGTGGGTACCAAGTCTCTGCCAAATATGCTCAACCAAGTTTGTCTTGAGCCGGTGATGAGCCTCGCTATCTCCAAGTCGAGCTCGATTTTGAATGAAGTTGCTCTTCTCAATTGGTAAACTATTCGAGATTGTTTCTACATCTACAACTTGATCGAACTTCGATGTATCATATTGTCATTGGTACACCTTGTGTTCATCTTCAATGATCATATTATGTAGGATGATGCGCGCTTTTATTATTTTTTCAATCAAAGAAAGGTCCCAAGATCGCGCTGGATGACGAATGATAGCATAGCGAGCTTGTAGCACTACAAATGCTCGCTCCACACCCTAGCGAGCAGACTCCTAGTGTTGCGCAAACAACGAATATTTTGCCCGAAATGAATGTTTTATTTTTGAGATGAACGTTGCTCAATCTGGGTAAATGTCTTCCGCAAGATAGTATGTCATGTTGTACTCATGGTCGTTCACAATGAACTTTGCCTCCGAGACTCTACTATGTAAAACATCATCAAATACCGGAGAATGATCAAGAATATTGATATCACTGCATGTACCTGGAGTCACGAAAAAAGCATATCAGGACCAAAGGTCGTACGATGCAACCGCTTCTAGCATTGTGTTTGGCTTCTTCTTGTGTCCGCTATCATAGACCTTGCCATGCGATTGAGCAATTTTTCCATTCCCAATGTATACAGTCAATGCTCCCAACCATTCCAGGTTATCCCCGTTGCTCACCCAAATACCGGAGTCACTACATATCCACTGAGTTTGGCTTGCGCAAATACTCAATCCCAAACAAAGATATCGCTCCATCAACTAAGTGTGAAAGACATTCTCTTGTTGTGCCATCAACAATACGAATGTAGTCGTCGACGATATCATCATCCACTCCATACGCCAACATGTGAATCGTTGCAGTGAATTTTTGTAGAGGTGATAAGTATGGGAAGATGAGAAGATGAAAAGTTGACAGGTACGAGAAAGAGTAAAAAGTTGATGGGTATGGGAAAGAGGGAAAGTAAATAAGGAAGAGGATTGATGAGTATCGGAAAGATGAAAAAATTGATGGGTAGCTTTCCCCTCCTCACATTGTAGTACTGTAAAACCCTTTCATAAAATTTGGTCATGGTTTGGTTCCTTCCTGTTCCAACATTTTTGCTTGTGTTCAACCAGAAAGTGATAAGTAAATGATCTTTCTCCTCACTCCATTTGTTTCTTTCACTCCAGTTTTGGGTAGGAGCCACATCACACTCATTGTCTTCATCTTCCTCTACAACAACTGGTTGTTGGACGTTTATAGTTTGTAGATGAGGGCTGGTTTGAGTATTTGAGGGTAGCATTTTGGGAATATAGATTTATGTTAGGTTGAACATTTGGGAGATACATATTCGGATCGGGAATACCGCTCGGGTTTGGGTGAAGCCCTCGATATGAGATTGGAAAATAAGCTTGCGGATGGCAATATGGATGTTGGTTGTGATCCATACTCTGAAGGTGATAAAACGTTCAAAGAAGGGAGAAAAATTGAAAGAGATTTGTGTGAGGATTGATGAAGAGGGAGGGGATATTTATAGGGAAAAAAGTAGATAACAAGGAATTTTATTTATGAGTAAGAAGTGAAATATGGATATTGATATCCTTGAATTTTTTTAAAAACAAAACATATGCAAACTGTGTATCTATGTGTAGATAAAAATAAATTAAAATGGCCTAAAATATATTGCACAACACTACCACTTTGCACCCCCGCGTTGGGTTACATGTAGACCTGAGCAAACATGGGCTAACCCGCCCGGCCCGCCCTGTAAAATATGCGGGCTTGGGTAAGGCAATTGACCCAAGCGGGCCGACAGGCTCGGCCCGGTTGGCCTATGGGGTCGGGCTTGGGCTAAGGGTTAAGCTCAAGCGGGTCGGGCCTACCGGCCCGCATATATATATTACCTATATTTTTTTAAAATATTTGTATTAAAATAGGAGTATATATATTGATTATATAATATCTAAACTTTTACATCTATTACTTTATAAATACTAATAGTATTTACATCACATATAAATTAAGGAATACAATAGTACTAAATAAATTATTTTCAAGATTTTTTCATTGAAATGAACCTACATAAAGATTGTAGTGTGTAATTTCACATTTGTGTAGCTTTTATACCTTTGTTTTGTATAAAATTTCAATCTTTTGAGACACTTAGTACTTTTATGTAGTTTGAGATCAAATACAAAAATAATAAAATAAAAATAATATTTTATAAAATTATAATGGGCGGCCCGGTGGGCTACCCGACCCGCCCAAGGGGGCGAGCTTGGGCAAGAGAGTTGGCTAAAAAACCGGGCCTAGCCCAAGCCCGGCCCGCTAAAATGGGCCAAGATATTCTCATAGGCTCGGCCCAAGCCCGCCCATGCTCAGATCTAGTTGCATGGCAGCACTGCAGCACTGGACGAAAATGGTCAAAACTACATGTTTCCTCTTCCAAAGAACTAAAACAATGCCATTTTTGGCAGAGCTTGCCGACAAAAAACAAGAAGAAGAAAAATGAGTGGGCCATCGCTCACTAAACCCGTTATGAGCTCGAGCTCTTGCAGATGAGCCTCCTACCTGAGCTCATCTTTCTTTTCCCTTTATTTGTTTGTTGTGATGTAGATTATTTGGTGAGCCTAAAGACTCATTAATAATCTTACTCGAGCTACTGAATTTATCGTATCAGGTTTTTGTAAAGTTTGAGCATGAACTAGATTGAAGCATGTCATTTTTGCGCATAGCCTCAGCAACATACACCAAGGTTAGCGCATAGCCTCAGCTACGCACACTAAAATTAACACATAGCCTCGACTTTTTTCGACGAGGTCGTTGAAGTAGCTCGGCTAAACTAGTCGAGGGTACTATTTCTCCTCGGTCAACAGATATGAGGTACTTTCGACGGGCTCTTTACCATTTTTCTTTCGAAAATATGAAATCAATGAACTAAGATTATTAAATTCGACAACCACAATACACTCTTACCGACAACTAAAAACACACAAATCAACCAATTTCAATCTCATTTTTGAAAACTCTAAAAACCCCAATTTTAATCATATATACCAAAACTAAAACCAGTTTAAATTTCCTATCTTATCTTGTGATTGATAGATAGGCCAAAAACTTGCACGGATCCACCAAATATCAATTGAAATTTCTCCAAAATTGCTTCAACTCGCAAATTGTATGCTTGGTAAAGAAAAACAAGGCAACCGATTGTTGGATCTCCTTGTACCAAGAGTTGGGCTATTTTTTAATGTTTTTTAGAAATGAAAATGACTTGGTATGCATTTTAGTGTAATTTATCTTACCAGTAGTCGTTTCATCTTGTCAATAGCTCTTATAAAGATTTTATTTAGGGGCTTTTGCAAAAGTAGACCAAAATAAATAAATAAAAGGGTTGGAATAATGGAGGTAATTCTTGAGATTTGCAAAAGTATGATGTGGTTTTGTTTTGACAATTACCTATGAGGACGGTAGAAGGTAAACAATGAGAGAAGAAAGTGGGAAAGAGGGGAGAACATTGAGGAGTTGTACCTGCAAAAGCAGTCGGATAGGAACACTCAGGAGACCAAGTTTCCCGCATGTAGTCTTGGCGCCTAAATTACCACCACTTGCACCTGGGGACACTCTCTGCCAGCAGTGAAGTGCTTGTATAAAATGCAAGTACTCCTTGCTTACTCAAAAACATCTTCATCTTCCAAACTAAAGTTCTTCCCCATTTGCCTCTTGGATAAAAAATCATATCACCAAGCATAAACCCCTTACCTCCATGTTCAAAGATCAATTCACCCAAATCTGTTTTGACACTTGGGCGCAGATGAAGGAAATGCCATTTTCTTTGCTCTGTGATGAATGGGCATTGAGTAAGAGTATGCTGTCCATCACCCTTCATGGGAGCTATCACCAATTTATGAGAATCACCACCAACTAGCCGAGCCTCTACCACACCTGGATCGAACACAAGCTGAACTAAATGGTTGGCTTTAGTTGAGGCAAATTCACCCATTCTAGCACTAGCATCAAATTCTTGGAGAGCAAGCAAACGATCCACCAAAATGAGCAGAATTTTAGCACAACAGACCTTAGAGTAATAGTGCTTCCAATAGGGAATCCACCCGGATCAAAATCGATAGTTTCAACATAAATGCCCATCTCGACAAACCAAGCTGTCAACAATGAACAACTAGAAGCTAAAACCATCACACCACTACCCTTCCATATGCCAAGCATACTAGCTAGTAATACCCTTTCTCCCTTGAGATCAAGACGAGCCTGCAGACCATGAGCATTTGTAACAGCACAAGCAAATGCTTCAACGGATGGCTTAGTACAATCTATAGGGATACATGATGCATATGAAAACTTGGTGGGTGTAAAATAGATAAAAGGCGCGTCATCAAACTAAAGCCCTTATACAAAAAAATCAATTGCAACCCTTATCTCTTCTTCCCTGGGATCAAGAGATTCTTGAAGAGATGGTGACAACCTCGCATAACCATTGAATTCAGATTCCATAGGAACTCCCTCACAATCCTCCCTCATTGAAGGATCCTTGTCCTCAAGGATTAAAAGAAACACAACTGCAGTTTGCATCATGTTTAAATTTTCTGAAGCCACTATTCTTGGATTAGGGAAATTCCCAACAGATTCTAACCTCACAGTCATCACCCCTCCAGGATCAAAGGGCAACTCTGGTAGCTCTGCAGGGGGGTTATCCTGAGCAAAATGATGAACACAACATCCCCCAAATCGCAGCTTATAATCATATTCCTTGACCCTTGAATTGGCATCAGACACAACCACAGGTAAACTGAACAGTAGAGTTTTCTTACTCACACACAAATAAAGAGTCTCTCTACTCTCAATTGACAAGAAAATATCATGATTGGCAAGCACAAACTGGTTACCTCTAGGGTCAAAACTAAGCTGAGCAGAGTTACTGGCTTCAGTTGAGGTGAACCTCCCAATGATAACAGCACATAGAGGACTACCAAGATCATCAAGATAAGTTGCTTTCATTAGCAACACATTCTTCTTCGGAATATCGATCGACTCATCAGGGTTAGAAACAACAATTTCGATCCATTTTTCTGCTATTCCAGGATCAAAAACACGCTGCAATTCAAACAAATCAAACAATACATCCCTTATAGGAGTCACTTCATTCCTATTTTCAACCTGAGGATATTCTTCCCCCTTATTCGTTCTCTCCATTGGTGCAGACATTTTGTCGAGCACTTGGTGAGCACCCGAACTGATGGGTTCCTTTGCAAAAATAGGGCCATCACCTCTAGACTTAAGCAACACCTCCAATACACCATAGTAATCAGTCATCAAACATAGTCCTCCCGGATCAAAACACAGTAGCTCATCACAAATAGTTGCAATTTCACCATTTCCTAATTCATGGATAGGAGTTGTAACTAAATCAATAAGGGAGTTACCTGCTGACAACTCTTTCGATTGGGTGCTCATGTCAGTTTCTTCTGGAAGATCATCCGAGATCCCAATTCACTTGCAATCCATTAGCAAGGGCCTTCCATCGAGCACTTGATTGGGTCCGATCTGAAGTTGCGTCATGCTCGTCCCCTCAATTTTAGGCGAATCTAGGAGATCCGGCTTGGGAGCTGTTGGTGAGTCGTCGATCTCCTCAGATTGGATTGGATTCTCCGTAAATCTCCCTTCCGCTATCAGAGATGCGGCCATTGCCTCTGTTCTGTCCATACGCTGTTTCATCTCTTCATTTGCCGATCGCGTTTCATGGACCCACGAGGTCACACTCTGCGTCAATTTCTCCATCGCTACCTTAAGAGCCTCTAGAGCTTCCAACTCTTCATCCGTCCAATCTTCATCCTCCATGGACGAATCCGCCGAGGAATCGACTAGCTCTGATACCAATGGAACGAGAATTCCGCTATCCAACGCCATTGAAACCGTTGAATCGATTAATATGTAAACAAGGATAGATCTCAACCTAGAAACTCAATTGATGAGTTCGAAGGTGAGTGGACTAGGTCTAGAGATTGAGGAAGAAGAATCAATCCGAAGAACACTAGAACAGATATTTGGATTTGAGAGAGTTTAGAGGTTTGGGAATTTTTTTTGTATTTGATTGATTCTGATTACAGTAGAAGCGTTCCTAAATATAGTCTCACGCAGATTGATGGTGATGACTATGATAGAGAATTAGAAACATAAATGGGTTGTACCTACTAACAGAAAGCCCTATGTGGCCCAACAGAAATATAAACCCATAATAGTTATAAATCCAAAAACCATGTTACAAAAGCTTACCTTCTTCTTCTCCTTTGCGTATATCACGTCTTCTTCGCTCGTTTTCTCCTTCGAAAATTGCCTCTGACCATCGATTCATCATCGTTGAGAAGAAAATAGGATTTATTCCTAAAAAAAACCCAATAACTTTTAAATATTACAAAATATCACCCATCAATGCTGAAACTCTCATTTCCCAACCAAAAGAAAAGTTTTGGGTGCGAGATAAAAAGTTTCAAAACCCCAGGGTTACAAGGCGAAAAACTTGAAACCCTAGGATTTATGATAGTTATTTTTAGATTTTTTTTAAAAACATTATTTTAGAGATTATTTTAGCTTTTAGGATTTTATTAGATTATCTATATTGTTTTTTTAATTGAGGAGTAAATAATAATCCTCATCGATATCAACCCGCACCTTTGCAAATCCTAATTCCGTTTACCAAACACGTGAGTTCATTTGTGTGTTTGATTACTCTTTTCAATTAATTCATTGTGGGTGATGAAGTGCGGAATAGGCAGATAAAAGGCAAAGAAATACTCTAGAAGGAGAAAGAATAGAGTATGACAATTTTTCTCAAATGCTGAAAACTATAAGACCTTACCAGCCCGAGGTAAGACCTTACCAGCCCGAGGTAAGACCTTACCAGCCCGAGGTAAGATCTTATCTTTAAAACAGTAGCAAGTTAAGCACAAAATAACGAATAAGAAGTAAAGACAAACACAAGCACGAAAGGTAAAGAACAGAAAGTAAAGGACACGATACTTGTTAACGAGGTTCGGCACAACCGCCTACATCCCCGCCTAGGGTTATTCAACCCGTAGGATTTAACAACTTTATTTCACTTTATCTTATTAGCCCTAGATACAACTTCTAGAAGACTTACCCACTTCTAGACTACCTTACTATCTAGCAACCCAAGCACACCAGTGAAACAAAGTTCTTCCGATACCAAAGTATCTATACGTTTGGGTAGAGATGTACCCTTAGTATAACCTATAATGAATTATACGATAAAGCTCAATGTAAACCTCACAAACTCTCAAAGAAATAAAACAATTAAACCAATGGAGAGATGCGAGATCCGATTGCGTTGAAGAAGATGAGCTTTGCAAGAGTACGTTAGAGCGTTGTGTGTTCCTTTTTCTGCAATCTCCTTCTTCTACTTTAAATAGGCCGGCACGTTTAATTTCAAAAATCAAACGCCTGGATCTTCTCCCGTTTAGTTAGTAGACGTTGCACCATATCTTCCTGGAGGGAGAGATCTTCGGCTTGGTTGAACAACATTCCAGAACCTTCATGTTGAAATCCTCTCAAATAGAAACGTTGAAGAATCCTTGGAAAATCTCAACCAAAGCTAACAAATATATAAGATAAGATAGAATTTTAAACACTTTAACCCAATATAAAAATCACGTATGAATTTAAGACCCAACCAACTAGGCCCAAGCATTATTAGGCCCAAATCTGATTTTACTACAAAGGTCCAATAGGATATTGAGCCTTAGTAAAATAGGCCCATCAGAAATTAGCCCCAATTACTTGACTCCAAATCTCAGCAACACCATAACTTTTGATGCCTCATGGTAAGACCTTACCAAACTCTGGAAACCCGAGTTTTGGCTTTCATCAACCAAGGCTTTAATCTATAATAATCCGGTCTTATCATCAAGGTGAAGTTAACAATCTCCCCCTTGATGAAAGACAAAACCTGCAAGCCAGTGTACTGCGCTTGTTTCTAGTGGTCTCCGACAACTAAGCAACCTAATTTCTCCCCCTTTTTGTCTTTCAATCAAGGAAGGAAAGAAATCGGATTTTCACCATTTCAACAGCTTGTCAAGACCTTGAAACTGCTCTCAAGACCTTGAGATGTTAGTAGACAACATTACTCCCCCTACGATAATGCTTCCCTGTTCAACATACCAATTAAGCTCCAAAAATAATATTAAACAAAGAGAATCATTAGTAGCACATAACATTTATATATATACAAAAAAATATCCTTTATCACCAAGAGCGATTGTTCCAATCCATTTAAGCTCTTTGATCTTGGTGATATCCTGCAAAACGAACAAACATCAACCTTTTCGGCTAGACCAATGTACAAATTTAGATTCATAGTTAGGATAGACCATGTTTGGTGGTCTTGTCCCTTTAGGAACCCAAATTTGTCTTATCCGTTCATTTAAACGTACAGGGAAGGTATTTCTAATGATGTAAGGGTCTTTAAATTACCTTTTGGCTCAATTAACTTTGTTGTGACGCAAACATAAAAAAACCTCCCCCGGGAGCTGAAGAACGCGCTCCTCACGCGCCCCCAACCTCCTCATCCACAAACCTCTTGAACCCTAATTTTTGTGTCAAATCCCTCTTGATCTTCAAAGATTAGTGTGTGAAGCGGTCTTTCCCTTCCAAAGTCTATCGAAGAGTGTCCGATTTCTCTGAATCGTGCTCCTATCCGGGCCGTAGCGAGGTTTCTGGTGTTCATCTTCTTCGCCTCTACCTCGAGGTTCCTGCGGATTCTTTCAATTCGCCTTGCTCCTGTGATTCCTACCGTAAACCCCCATCTTGATGGTGTCGGTCTCTCATTCTGTTTTCCATAATCTCAATAATCTTCTTTCCTTTCTCCTCCTCAATCTGTGTACTGGTTTGGTAATGGCGGCGTGGAGGCTAGTGAAGGATTTCAAAAAAAGGAAGAGTAAGCGCGCAAAGGGGGCTGGGTTTTCAGTTTGTCTTTGCCGTCGGTGTGTTGGTGTTTTGGCTCCCAGGATCGTTGATTCGCCTCTGGATGTAGGCATTGTGTGATCGGCTGGTCTTAGTACTGACTTCTCCTGCCTTGGGCGTTCCGGGACTTCGTCTCCCGACTGCTTATTTGTGGCTGCGTCGGACATTGATAGAACCTGTCATGCTCGGCTCCTGATCAGGAAGTCTTTTCCCTCTGGTCTTCGGGTGAGTACGTCTTTGTCCTTGAAACTTGGCAGTTCGTATACTACTTTTGCTCTTGAAACTAACCAAACAAACAAGGAGGTTTCATCCTCCGTCTCCCAAATCCCCTTCGGGGGCAACAAACAACAACAGGCCTCCGGGCTTGAAAGAAAACGTTCCTTGGATGCCACCACATTTAAGGACGGCAAAAAACCCACGGATTCAGCGTCCACCGCTAATCCATTGAACAACCCCCGATCTTCGGGCCCTAAACCCCACTTTGGCGGTGTGCACTCCTCCGAGGGGAGTAAAATCCCCTTGGATGGTGATGTTTTATCTCTGCCAGGCAAGGCAGGTGGAAAATCCAGGCGAAAATCCTTTGTTTTGGCAAAACTCATCTCCTTCCTTGGTAAGGTTCAGGATATTTCAATTGCTTTCAATCTTTCTTGGAACATCTGGTGTCTTCGAAATCCCCTCTTTGTTGGTTGCCTCAGAGGACTTGAAGATTTCTTATGTTCTGCAGGGACACGAATTAATCATCTTAACCTTTTATACTCTCCTAATTTATCTGATTATACTAACAACAGTTTTTCTTCTTTATTTGCTATGTATGCCTTGGACAAGTCCAAAAGAAAGAAACCAATAGGGGTCTCCTCACCCGAGCTCCTATCAAATACCCCCGAAAGGGCCCTAAATCCTCTTTTGAGGCAAAAGTACATGCAGGAACCCCCTACACTCATGTCTCGACATCAACCTCCCTGTTTAACTCCCGTCGGGCTGTTCTGTCTTCTCGACAGGCTGCTAGTGGCTACTCTATGGTATGCAAACTATTCATTCTCTTATCCAACGATGGGCTGGGTGTTCAATTTATGATCTATATTACAATTTATCAAACTATTCATTCTCTTATCCAACGACAGGCTGCTAGTGGCTACTCTAAGTTAATTGTAACTCTGTTATAATCTTATTTCAATTTGTTTGGCTGGGTCGTTTTGGTTGTATTTTTAGACCCTCCCAACCTCTCGACCTTGCTGACTTAGAGTGGCTTTACAAACCCATTTTGTGTGAATTGATTGCTAATCAGCAAATAAACAAAAAAAGGTCTCTCTGGAAAAAAATTCCCCGAAAGGACCAAATCCTGCCTTTCATGACAAATTATTCCTTTGCTGCGTTTGTAGGATCCACTTCAATTTTGTTTTGCTCTTGGATGCTTTGTGGGGTGTCCTTGAGTTTGCCAAGGAACACAAAAATACTAAGTATCCTTTCAGCGACAAGATTGCACCTCCAAAGATGGCCATTAAAATGGAGTGTATCTCTTTCATTGTTATGACAGTTCATGACAGTAACTTCTTTACACTTAGTTTGCTTGAGAATTTGGGGGTTGGGCCTGCTGTCCTTTTCCAAAATACTAGTTTGCTCCTCCTATTCAACCGATCAGACCGTATAAGTTTGATTTGTTGGGTCTCTTGGTTAAGGGACTACTGTATCAACTCCTGCTATGGGGGGATTCTATCCTTTTCTTTTAATGGCCCTCACCACTCTTGTACTTGCGTCTGTATGGCCGTGGTTGTTAGATGTGTTTACGCGGGGCGGGTGTCGCCTTGGGACCTGCAGTATGCCTCAAATTGGTATTTACTTGCCTATGCTATTGTTTGTAGTGGTCGTGCTTTTCTAAAGCTTGTTTTTGATGATCGATCTCTTCGGAGGTTCATTGTGCAGAGTATATTCCAACATATTTGGTCAAAATTTCGGCTGTTTGCTTCAACTAGCCGTAGATTAAACAAAACTCTATTTTTAATTAGGCCTTATTTCACTCTGTTGGGTTTCCTTGTGATTATTCATTATGTTCATCTCATCTTTGTTTGCATGGGAAATCCCATTGAAATACACCTCACCAAGTGGGTTGGCTTCTTTCCTTTACCAACTCTTTCATGCGTTGTTACTTATCTATTGAATTCTCTAATGAATTTAATTAATTCATTCTATAAATTTTATTATACCTCAATTAAGTATAACAGGTTGGCTTCTAGGACTCGTGGTTGCTCTAGTGTAATCCTAGGGTTTTCTACAAGTGTAATTGCGGGTTTGACCTGGCCCGACAAAAAACCGTTCACAAAAAATTTACTCTTGTATTGCTATCTTGTTGTTTGTTATGACAAAAAAGGGTGCATGTCGAGCCCAAATTGGTATAAATGGCGTTGGTTACCTTGTCTCCTTGAGTGGTCTTTGTGGGGATTTTCTAATTCAATTTGCTCTTAATAATTGGTGGAAAACACATTTCACACGTTTAGTAAATTCTCATACCAAAGTAAAACTACCAAACCTCTTCGATATAAGGACCCTTAAACCTTGTCCTTATATCTTCGAAAGTTATAAATGAAGGTCTGTTTTTGGAATTGTAGAGGTATAGGGAAGAAAACATTTTGGACTGAAATTGATACTTTGTGCAAAAATGAACATATTCAAATAATGACACTAGCAGAAACTAAATCGGAATCTATCCCCGACGACAAAAATTGGACAAGTGTCGGCTTCGATGAAGCTATTTGGCCGCCTGCTAATGGGCGATCGGGCGGAATTGGCTTATTATGGAAATCTCACCAACTATTAAATGTGACTATTTCTGTCGTAATTAACTTACCCCGGATTATTGGTCTCCGCCTCCACAACGGGGATGATGGGTTCACTATGCTTGTCCTATTTGTTTATGCCCCTCCTAACCCCAATGAGAAAGATTCCTTCTGGGAAACTTTAACTTCAATAGTGAATGATTCGCTCATCCCATGTATTGTATTGGGAGATTTAAATGAAATATTATGTAGTGCGGACAAACTAGGTGGAGCTACCACCCGCCCTTCTCGGTTTACTAGACTCCTAACATTCAAAAATGAATGTTCACTCATGGATCTCCCCACTTTCGGGAATCCATTCACCTGGAGAAAAAATCCCGATGAAGATTTTAATATTCGTGAAAAACTAGATCGAGTGCTTGTTCATCAGCAGATTATTGTGAAATTTCCTAACCTAATTACAAATAATGGGGCATTCTCTTCATCTGATCACTGCCCCATATCAATATCATTGGAAAACAGTTCTACCTTCAAAGCACCCCCTTTTAAGTTTGAGAATGCTTGGCTGCAACGGAAGGATTTCCGCAACATTGTTAAACAATCCTGGCGAGCTAATTGCTCTGGCTCTGCTATGTTTCAACTTATGTTTAAGCAAAAAATTCTTAAGAAAAAGGCGAAGGATTGGAATAAGTCTACCTTTGGGAATATATTTCGTCAATTAAAAGACGTGGAGATCAAGTTGCTTCACATTCAATCCTCACTATTAGTAAATAATATTCAAACAAACCTCAACAAAGAAAAGTGTCTTATTAGAAAGAAGGAAAAGCTCCTTCTTTTCCAAAAATCTTTTTTGGAACCAAAGAGCCAAATCCAAACATCTCAAGCTTTCGGACTCCAACACATCGTATTTCCACCGCGTTGCGACAGGGAGAAGACATAGGAAACAAATTCGTAACATTACTACTTCTGAAGGTACTTTGATTGTGGGTGAGGAAAATGTCAGAAATGAAATCAAGGGTGATTATGAAAAGAGATTCAGAAAAGAGTCTATTGATGACAGACTTCTAAATGAAATGTTGGATCTAATCCATCCATCAATAACTGCTGAGGAAAATGATTTCCTTATTCGACATCCATCAAACATGGAAATAAAATCTGATGTCTTTAGTTTGGGAAAAAATAAATCACCAGGTCCAGGCGGATTTACTGCCGAATTCTATAAAAAAAAAATTGGGATATTGTAGGTACGTCAGTAATTAGAGCTGTTAAAGGTTTTTTCCATTCCGGAAAAATGCTTAAACAAATAAATCATACGTTTATTTCTCTTCTTCCGAAACGAGACAATCCGACTACTACTAGTCACTACCGTCCAATCAGTTTATGTTCAAATCTATATAAAATTATATCAAAAATCTTGACAGATAGAATTAAAACAATTATTGGTAAACTTATTCACCCTCTTCAGGGTGCATTTGTGTCAGATAGAGCTATTCAAGATAATGTTCTTATAGCTCATGAAATCTTTCACTCTTTCCGATCTCGTAAGGGTCGGGAGGGTTGGCTGGCGATAAAATTAGACATGGAGAAAGCCTATGATAGAGTTGATTGGAATTTCACTAGTAAGGTACTAGAAAAATTTGGGTTTCACGATACTTTTATATCATGGGTTATGGAATGTGTAACAACGGTTTCTTTCTCAGTGTTAGTAAACAACGGCCCTACGGACTTGTTCTTACCATCCAGAGGTCTCCGACAGGGGGACCCGATATCCCCTTCCTTTCCTATTTATTCTCGGGGCTGAAATTCTGGCACGGAAACTCTCAGCTGAAGCAAACTTGGATAGAACCTCCATTGGCTTTCCTGTTAGTAGTGATGGCCCTCGAATTCCGTTCCGCTCCTTTGCTGACGACATCATTATTTTCTCAAAAGGTAGTGTGGATGCCGGGCTTAAAGTGAGATCTATAATTGATTCATACTGTAAAATTTCTGGACAAAAAGTCAATTATCATAAATCAAGCTTCCAAGCCACAAAAGGCATCTCGAACCATAGGATTCTAGAGTTACGTAATTGCTTAAATATTACAAATGAAAATTCGTTGGAAAAATATCTAGGGTGTCCGATTATCAATGGAAGAGTAAGCAAAGACACGTTCGAAGATATCATCTGTAAATCTAAAGAACGGTTAAGTAAATGGCGTGCAAACGCTTTATCACAACAGGGGCGTGCAATATTAATCAACTCTAATAAGAAGGAAACACACTTACGGGTATATTATGCAAAATTTCATGCTCCCCGCCGCACTGCACAAAGAACTTGACCAGATTAATCAACTCTAATAAGCCGCTGTATATTATGCAAAATTTCATGCTCCCCGCCGCACTGCACAAAGAACTTGACCAGATTAATCGTACTTTCTTTTGGAATAAGGATCTTCAACATCGGCCGCTAATAAGTTGGGATAGGATTTGCAGACCAAAACAGTGTGGAGGATTGGGAATTCGGAAATCAAAAGAGATGAATGAAGCTCTCCAAATGAAACTCTTATGGAAGATTATGGCTGAACCGAATAATGTATGGGTTACTTTGATTAGACGCAAATATCTTCGTTCCGCCAACATTTTAGAATACTCAAAACGAGGAGCTGTCTCCTGACAGTGGGCCAAGTTGACAACTCTAATAGACAAATTTAAGACGGGGCTTATTTGGTCTGTTGGAAATGGGAAATCAGTCAAGTTCTGGACCGATAATTGGATTACAACATCTGCTCTGCTATCTAGAGATAATTGCCCCCAAATCAATAACATGGAGGAAACTGTTAGTGACTACATTTTGGGGGGCAAATGGTGGATGGAGAAGTTACAATATGCATTACCCAATTGCATAGTAAATGAAATTTTAGATATTCCGCTACCCGCTTCTCATTTTGAGGATCGACTCTACTGGTGGCCCGATAGAGCTGGGTGGTTTACCACTACAAGCGCATACAAATTTATAACAGCTCAATCGTCCCTACACTTAGATAACAATGCCTGGATATGGAAAGTGAACATTCCACCAAAGGTTAAAAATTTTCTTTGGAAGGTTTCTCAGGATGGTCTCCCTACTGCCTCTAGGCTTTCCTGTAGGGGTGTCCCTATCCCTTCCACGTGTAGTCTGTGCAACGGTGCGGTTGAAGATGATGTCCACCTCCTGCTAGAATGTCCCTTCGTACGCTCTATCTATCGATTCCCTTTTCATGTACAATCAACTATTACAAACATGATAGTTCATTCTCGTGATATCAAACCTATCCTGTCATTCATTGGGAACGATCTCAATCCGTCGGCCAAAGAGGTGCTTGCCTTTTCTTGGTGCTCTGTTTGTTATATTTGAAACCAGCATTTGTTTCAGTAGGTCTCCATTCCGCGGATAGACATAGCTTTACGCATGATTAACTCCCACATCGATAATTGGAGTAAAATAGCCTTGCTAGAGACTGGTCTAGACGAGGAATTTCTCCTACCCCCCATAACTCCAACCCCCCGAAAAGAAAAAGAACCAAAGAAGGATTTTGTGGCGCAAACCCCCTATGGGTACGCTTAAGCTTAATTTTGATGGATCATCGCTAAAAAATAATGACAGTACAGCAGGCGCCATAATCCGGGATTGGAATGGTCAACCAATACGAATGTGTTACAAAAAACTTGGAAAACAAAGCCCTCTCAAAGCGGAAGCACTTGCTCTTAAATTAGGAATCCAACACGTTTGTCAACTCAATATTGACAAAATCCAAATCGAAGGCGATTATAGTATAATCATTGACCACTTAAACAAAAAAACTAAATGTCCTTGGGAAATTGAGCTAATTTTATCTGATGTACAACTTCTTCTATCGACTCTGAAAGAAGTTTCTTTCTTTCATGTGCCTCGTTTGGGCAATAGAGTGGCTGATAAGGTTGCACACCTTTGCCACTCTGCCCGAGGAGTCGATATTCACAACGATTTAGGTCTTTTAGACCTCATCCGTAAGGATGCTATCGGGTAGAGTTTGCTCGCCCGAATCCTTTCCTAATAATAAAAAAAAAATGATGTAAGGGTCTTTTCTTCTATATGGACAAGTTTCCTTTACATGACCCTTTTTGCAACAAAAGAAACAAGTAGGAGATCGCCAACTTCCTTTCGCTTTAACGAATGTGGTAGTAGGTTTTACAGGAAAATTCCTGTTGTAACCTATACCACATCGGTTCAAGGAAAGTTGTTGTTCTCCAAGCATCTTGTCGAGAGTGGCTTTGGATCTAGTGAATTGCACCAGGGCTGTTTGTTGATCTTGACATTTTTCAGATAATTTCACTTTCTCAATCTCAAGGTCATTGTTATGAGCCTTAAGAGAGGATAGGTTTGCCTTAAGTTCGGAATTTTCCGATCGTAAGGTCTTACGCTCAGTGATAAGATCTGAATTTTGACTGTCAAGATCTTGCAGTTTCTGCGACAGCTTCCTTATGCACACTTCTTGATCCTTTACCTTCTCTTTGAAGGTGTTGATTTCTTTGCTGCAACTTTCCTCATTAGAAATCATATTTTTCAGAAATTCAGAGAGAACATCAATATGACTAGATATAAGATTTCTTACAATACCATCTAGATGTTGATCGTCTTGCTCCGCCATCAAGCAAAGATTTACTGGATCATTTTCCAAATCCGATTCACTTGTAGAATCCGAATCGTCTTTCTTTCGATCATTCTTCTTTTGCTTGTTCTTCTTCCTTTGAGGACACTCCTTCATCAAGTGATCTATTTCACCACATTCATAGCATGTAAGAATTTTTGCCTTTTTTATTAAGGTTAGAAGACTTACCTTTATGCTTTGATGATCGCGGATATTCTCGGTTTGAGAATTGATTCTTCATCTTTAGAATCTGAGCAAGTCCCGTTGTGATCAAGTCGAAGGGATCTTCCTCATTATCACTATCGTCGTCCTCTGATGGCACATCCTCCTTGATTTTAAGCGCCAGATTCTTTATACTGGAGGATGTTTGACCGTCCTCTTCGTTGAGAACCATCTCATGCGTGATAAGCTTTCCAAGAAGGTCATCCAACGCTAGTGTTGTAAGGTCTTGCGCTTCTTCTATGGCAGTCACCTTAGGACCCCATTTAGATTTGGGAAGGCATCGGAGTATCTTTCTAACTATCTCTTCATTTTGGAAAGTTTTTCCCAATGAGTCAAGGTTATTAATGATCTCCGTAAAACGGGTGAACATTTCTTTCACTGACTCATCTTGGTTCATCTTAAACAATTCATATTGTCTAAGATAGATACTGATTTTGGTTTCTTTGACCTGGCTAGTCCCTTCATAAGTGACTACCAATTTATCCCAAATCTCTTTTGCAGTCTTGCAAGAGGAGATGCGATTGAATTCATCGGTAGTCAACCCACAATACAATGCGTGGATGGCTTTGAAATTCTTAGCCGTGCTTTCCTGATTCGTCTGATTGTATTCTTCTTCCGTCTTGTCCACTTTCGTCCCATTGGGTCCATTCTTCTTGGGTATATTAGGCCGTCGCGTAATAATACGCCAGAGCTCTAGATCCTGATCAATGATAAACATTTGCATCAAGGATTTCCAATGCATTAAGTTGTCCCCAACAAAGAGAGGTGGACGAATAACAAATCTTCCTTGACCGAAACCTCCTACACCTGCCATGATTAGACTCACATATAATAATATCTAAGGTACGTGAGTTAGGCTCTGATACCAATTGAAGTGCGGAATAGGCAGATAAAAGGCAAAGAAATACTCTAGAAGGAGAAAGAATAGAGTATGACAATTTTTCTCAAATGCTGAAAACTGTAAGACCTTACCAGCCCGAGGTAAGATCTTATCTGTAAAACAGTAGCAAGTTAAGCACAAAATAACGAATAAGCAGTAAAGACAAACACAAGCACGAAAGGTAAAGAATAGAAAGTAAAGGACACGATACTTGTTAACGAGGTTCGACACAACCGCCTACGTCCCCGCCTAGGGTTATCCAACCCGTAGGATTCAACAACTTTATTTCACTTTATCTTATGAGCCCTAGATACAACCTCTAGAAGACTTACCCACTTCTAGACTACCTTACTATCTAGCAACCCAAGCACACCAGTGAAACAAAGTCCTACCGATACCAAAGTATCTATACGTTTGGGTAGAGATGTACCCTTAGTATAACCTAGAATGAATTGTACGATAAAGTTCAATGTAAACCTCACAAACTCTCAAAAAAATAAAACAATTAAACCAATGGAGAGATGCGAGATCCGATTGCGTTGAAGAAGATGAGCTTTGCAAGAGTACGTTAGAGCGTTGTGTGTTCCTTTTTCTGCAATCTCCTTCTTCTACTTTAAATAGGCCGGCACGTTTAATTTCAAAAATCAAACGCTTGAATCTTCTCCCGTTTAGTTAGTAGACGTTGCACCATATCTTCCTGGAGGGAGAGATCTTCGGCTTGGTTGAACAACATTCCAGAACCTTCATGTTGAAATCCTCTCAAATAGAAACGTTGAAGAATCCCTGGAAAATCTCAACCAAAGCTAACAAATATATAAGATAAGATAGAATTTTAAACACTTTAACCCAATATAAAAACCACGTATGAATTTAAGACCCAACCAATTAGGCTCAAGCATTATTAGGCCCAAATCTGATTTTACTACAAAGGTCCAATAGGATATTGAGTCTTAGTAAAATAGGCCCATCAGAAATTAGGCCCAATTATTTGACTCCAAATCTCAGCAACACCACAACTTTTGATGCCTCGTGGTAAGACCTTACCAAACTCTGGAAACCCGAGTTTTGGCTTTCATCAACCAAGGCTTTAATCTATAATAATCCGGACTTATCATCAAGGTGAAGTTAACATGTGAGTTACAATAACAAAGCGTGAATTATTGTTAAAATTCGATCGGCATCAGTGTGGATGATTGAATCTAACTAATTAATGAAGGTTCACCACAAGCAAGTGCCACTACAGTACGGTTGGGACTAGTTTCCAATCACGGTTTCGGGTTTGATTAATTCAGTTCGAGTAACATCGGTGCAAGATTGAATCGAGAATTGGTTCAAGAATCAAGAGTTTATCAAGAATTTGCAAGATCGGCTTTTGCATGGAACTTACCACCCTATATTTTTGGCAGGGAAATATAAAACAAATGACAACAGCCAAAGCCAACATAAAAGTAGAAAACAGAAGCAGCACATGTAACAATAGTCATAACCAACAAAAATTTCAAGGAGCTTGTAATTTCCAAGGGCAGTCAGTAACTACTACTCAATAAGGATTTGACTGGAGTTGGGAATTCTGTTAAAATTTACTTCACAGCAAGGTTGGAAGTTTGTCTAGGTTTAACGGAAGACAACATGTTTGAGTATGGCATCCCGAGGATCACGTTAAACACTTGCATCATTACCACTCTATATATTTGTGGAGGTAGATTAAAAGGCTTCTTCACAGATCAGTGTCGGTCGCCCCAGTGTATTCGATATATGCACCCTTCAATCTCATCTCTCTACATGAAAGCAAAGCAAGTTAGCAAGCATGAGCTGGGGTGTTATTTTTAATGAAAACTCCAACGTTTAGTTATATTCCGAATGAAAAACTGAATTGATATGAACCAATGAAGAAGCTAGTACTGGTGCAGGGTTGAGAAGACCCAATTGTACCTTAACAACAACAATAAGCAGCTGCAGCTGCATTGGTTCTCTAGGGCTCCTTAAACTCTATTGAAATATTGTTCATTTGAGGCTGGTGCTTCCTAACCTGTCATTCATGTTGCCAATTTCACGTTTCGATATCATGTTATAGAACTCATCAGATACTAGTTTTCATTCAAAATACCTCATCAGAAGAAAAAAAAATTATAAAAACTGGTTGATTGTTAAAAAAATAAGAGAAAGCGAGTAACTGATTAGATTGGGGAGTACTGGGTACAAGATAGATGTTCACTTGAATGATTTACTTCTAATTTGAAAGAAAAGGACGTTGCAGTTTTGAAATATATATTCACGAGTTCATTAATATTCAAGGAAGTTACCTTAATACCAGCCATAGATAGAAGCTTGTGAGAAGCAACATAACAAGCATCTGAATTATCAAGCTTCTTCTCGACAAAAAATATAACTTCAGAAACACCTGACTGTCCCAATTATGATAGAATGATTATCATATCACAACTCATTATACGAAAACAGAAGAGAATAAGAAAAATGTATAAGAAAAAAATTAGTAGTCTGGAATGCCTTCACCATGGTTTTATCCATAAACAACCCAACTTCCCTTGTAAATCATAGGTGCAGGTTAAAAGAATGTGCATGTGTATAGAATTACAGGTGAAAAAATTAGTGCCTACTCCCAAGGTGGTTTTATGAGCTTCTACTGGGATATTGGTGAAGTATATTGTGTGCAGCAAGTAAGAAGTGTATATGAAACCATCCATAATCCTACAGATATGGTGTTACAATATGAAGTGATTGCAACGGTGTATTTTATGGAAGTTCACAAACAGTAAGGATAGCAAGTTATGTTGTGATCCAAAAATAAGTGATAGAATATCCCTTCCCCATTACAAAATTTGCTTCGTAGCAATGACGTTGTGATCCAATGTTATTATAGTCTATCTATTACATGTATGACGATGTAGCTGAATGTGTAGAACTACATGAATTAGCCAGGCCAATGATGAATAATTGAATGCCACAAAATCAAAAGCATTATTTACCTGAATAATTATTTTGGCGCATTCATTGCAAGGGAACATGGTTACATAAAGCTTCTGAACAGAGATGGCAATAGTCAGAATTTGCACTGTTACAGAATATTGTCTGTTAAACTAAACTGAAAAAGATCAGATTGCATTAGCGCTGAAGATCAAGGGAAAATAAGACACCTGCCCAGCAGCTGATGCATGGTTTGTATTTAGAATAGCATTCACCTCAGCATGGCAAACATAACTAAGAAGACATCCAAAAGAAAAAGGAGCAGAATAACAGCATTACTTAACTGCTCTTTTAGGTCTAACAAAGAGTTTATGAAGGAAACACACTTACGGGTACTTCGTCTCTAAAGGATCTCCCGACTTGGATTTCTAATATATTAAATGCAAACATGTTAATGGCTAATTATTTAATTATTGAACACTTAAATAAAGATATATCAGCTATCCAGGTTATAATTTTGACCACTACACAAACCTTTGCCCATGGAAGCTTCTCATCAGAACAGCCTCGTGGAAATCCATTATAGCCAATACCTAAACAGAAAGCATATCTTGCATTTCATTACCAAATATGATGTGTTGAATCATAAAGGTAACATATGCTCCACAATTAAACGGTACCATACCTAGAATTATACCATTCTGGCTTACTAAGCAAGCGCCCACCTGTACCAGCAAGGAAAAAAGTAAGTTGGCATTCTATGATATTATCATCATTATCATCCTAATAAGTTGGTCCCTAAACCTGCTTGATAAATTATTGCTCTCCGTCTAGAGCAGTATTATAATGTTTTTAATATTTAATTTTTGTTATTAAGGTAAGTAATTAGGCTGGAACACAAACTAGGCACTCCAACCTAACGCAGTATATTTATGTTAAAGAAAATAGGATAACTCGTACAGAATCCACAATAATAGTACCATACTAATTCAAACGGATTGCTGAGCTTTGGCACCATGGCATCAAATACATAAATAACTATCACATAAAAACCTACACTTTTGGTAAAAGCTGTATACATTGCCACGTCAAAGTATTGAAGTTACATATAACTTAAGCAGTTTCCCTAAACTCAATCCTTAATCCTCCAAGATTGGAAGTTTCAGTCGGTCAAAGAAGAACAGAAAAAACAGTTGACTTATAAAAAGGGGTAAATAAAAACAAAACTACCCTCAATATAGCCTACTTTGCATAATTGCACAACACCACCTTTTTATAACCATAAATGTGCTTGACCAACCTTTACCCAACTTACTAACAATTGAATACCAATGTCTAATTAATCTTAATATAAACATCACAACAAAAATGAAATGTTCCAATTCTCACCACTTTTGTAAAAACAAACACTTAATCATTCGGGTATGAGGTAATTTGCATTTTTCATACATTTAGAGGGAAAAAATATCATAAAGGTCAAAATAGTGTTGGGTATTGAGCTGCTAGAAAAGTTGGTTAAATAATGGTTTAATTTTGATTTGATTATAAGGGGTTGTTCTGTACAAAATGGGGTAAAGTTAAGGGTGGTGGAGTATAGTGTATGTCTACCTAAGAAAAATTAAAGATGGCCTTGAAAGAGTATGAAAAGGTAAAACTACATAACAACAATTAGAGTGACATAGAGACCTGTCGATTAGGGTCCTTGGAACGTTGAGCTGATAGAAAGGCAACTGCCATAAAATAATCATCCCATGAAATGTACCTACATATAAATTTCGGTTAGTTGAACTCTCTGTATCCACACAAGCAAACCCAAAGACAACAGAGAAGAAAATACAACAAATTTGAGGCCCGCCAGTAGAGAGTAAGCTTCTGGCTGAAAAGGGGAACTTGAAACTAAAAATCAACGAAATCTCAGCTCCAAGACAGCTTACAACATAGAGAAATATCCATAGATAGACGTGATACTCTTCTTCACAAACCGATGGCCTAAGATGCAAAAATAACAATTTTCACAAGGCAAATTTGCAAAGAACAAACAGGTTGTAAAGGGCGACATGGCATACTTTTACTTTCATACATATGTGAGGTTTAATTTTGCAAAAGCTTAAGGTACTTGACTTGAGCCGTGCCAGCAAGATTCCAATTCTCGGATTTACACACAAATGAAAGGAAGGAGAAATGCAAAAACAAAACAAAAGGGATGGCAAAGCAAAAGTCCAAACAAATTTCTCACAAAGATTTGATAATTTAGGGGTTCAACCAAACGAAAAAATAACAAGAGAACTTGTACAGAGATGGATTAGGCAAGGGAACAAACCGGTTGCGCTTGGAAGGGTCGAAGGGACTGGGAGCAGCGCTTCCGCCATTGGTGAGTATGTGGTTGGAGGACGAGGAATGGCTCTTAGGAGGGGTGAAGAAGAGCTTAACAGCAATGGAAGTGGCGACGGCGCCGAACAAAGCGGCAGAAGATACCAAAGCCAAGTCTCTGGAATTCATCGCAGATTCCGGCTGTGAGCTTACTCAGATTCAGTGGAGAGAGATGGAGGAGGAGGGAGCGCCTAAAAGGAGCGGGAAGCCGACATCCTTTGGCGCCAACGAGGCAGATGGGCCGCCGCCGCTATTGCATTCGTTATTCGGGCCGCTTTATTTTATGGGCCACACCACACATCCTCACCTCCTTCCTGTCTACTCTAGTGTAGGGTATTTTGATGAAGGTGTGACTGTGTACTGTCAAGTGTCAATTTAGGGTTCAAATTTAAGGGACACTCAAGCCCCAAGTCCCCATCTGTTGTTTACCATCAAATTTACTGCTGTTTCCGCACAGCCATGGAAGAGGATGCAACCATAACCGACCCTAAATCGAGAAAGGAACTAGCGATGGAGGGCCAGAAGCATCTAGAAGGGACCATTGAAGCTGCCTTTCAGATCCTGTCCGCCATGAACGATGAGCTTTGTAACCCGTCCTTGTGGTCTGCTGCGCCCGCTTATTCAAACCACCCCGTCAACAATAGCAACACCTCTTCTTCCAGCGGAGGAGGTCTTGACGCCACAAACGGCGACGTGTCGTCCGATCCCTCCGCTTCCCACTTGGAAATCGGCGGTGTCGCCCTGGACGAGGCTCGCCAAAGGTACAAGTCCTCCGTCGCCTCTCTCCGCGCTGCTCTCACTGCCATTCCCAACTCCCATAAGGTTTGATCTTTCTCTAGTCTCAACTCCCATAAGGCTTTGAATTGTGAGGAATTTCTTTAGAAGGATCCGAATGAATCTCCGAGTTTTAGGAGCCAGAGCAACCATAAATAGGTTGATGAACAAGAACCAATTGCAATACAATTTGGGCCCGTTTGGTATCCATTGCTAGACATCAAGAGACGGATGTGATGAGATTGATTGATATCTTGCTGTGATGAAAAATGATGGGTGATGTATTTTGTTTCCACATCTCAAGTTTGGAGCTTCTGTGTTTGAAATTTTCAGGGAACGGAAAGTAGCACTATAGCCGAGGCCGATGAATCTGAAATCGAGAAGTTGGAAGAGCAAGCTTTTAACTTAAGGATGGTATGCTGGGATCAATTTGTGTTGTTGCCACTTGCCGCTGATAAATTCATTAGATTTTCTGTTCTTGTTCTTTACCAAGTCAATGTGTTGTGGTGTTCTCTTTTCTCAGGAGCTTGGTAACAAGAATAAACACATAAAGCATCTCACAGATCAGCTTCGGGGGCTCATTAATGATATTTCAGCATGGCAAAGCCCTTGTTCAACCTGAAACTGGGGCTAAATTCGTTTCTGAATTCACTTGGTGTCCTTGTTGGTTCTTGGATATTGAATGAAATATCAGTCTGGTACTTTACTCATATTGGAATGCCAGTTGAATTTTTTTTCCTGATGAATTGGTGGGGGGCATTGAATATTCAAGCAGTAGGTGAGTTGTTCCAAGTCCCAACCTGAATCACCGGATCAGCGAACACAGAAAAATGGCCTATTGTTGAAGGGAAGGACAATCCAAAATGGCAAACCAAAATTTCCTGGTAGTAAACTGAGAACGAAGCAAACAACACTAGCTCTTATCGAGAAACATGGCAAAGACAAATTTGTTTCAAGTAGTAAGCTGAGAACAAGCCGAAAATGGTCGCAGGAGGAGAGCGGCGGATGATTGAAGGCAATATGCTCAGCCTCCTGCATTGGAACAAATATACACTTACAACAAGTGTATGGATAAATAAATGGGGAAATTGCAGCAAACCACCCTTTAAATAAGGCACTTTGCACAAAACCACCCCTTAAAGTCAAAATTGCAGCAAAGCACCCATTACATCCCTTCCGTTAACCAAACACCACCCTTCCTATGGATGCCGTTAGGTTTCCGTTAAATACTCCAAACAGGCAAACACCACCCGTTTCATCTCTTTACCCTCTCTCCTCCACTTCAGTATTCTCCCTTAATTCTCCTTTAATTCTAGTTTTTAAGCCACAAACACTGCAATTCTTGAAATTGAAGCTTCAAAATGTTAAAAATCAAAGTCACAGGTCGAAGCAAACTTCAATTTTCCTACTTGTTTGTCGATCCCTTGCTTACAAAGTTGAATGCCCCCCCACAATTTTTTTTTATGTGTATGGATGGAAAATTAGAAAGATGGGATAAATTTGAGGGCAATAGGAATTTGTAAATTTTGGTATTTCAAAGTTCAAAATTCCGATCAATTAATCAATTTAGATTTTAAGGAAAATTGGAATCGTAAAATTTTGGGCTATGTTGCTATGACGTTGAATTGGTTTTTAGTCCGATTTTACATTTACTTTATCCCATGCAATAATCTGGGTTTATATTAGATGAAGATTTGATTTTTCTCGTCGTTCAAAGTTCAAATTAGACAGTAGCAGTGTAGCATACTTTACGGGCTTCTTGTTCGATAAATGAGAAGAGAATGGGGTTGTTATGGAAGGGGCAATCAAAAGGAAACATGATCCAATAATAAGGGTAGTTTGGTCATTTTATTCCATTTTATCATTAAAACTAACGTATTTAGGGGGAGGGGTGGTGTTTGGTTAACGGAAGGGATGTAATGGGTGGTTTGCTGCAATTTTGACTTTAAAGGGTGGTTTTGTGCAAAGTGCCTAATTTAAAGGGTGGTTTGCTGCAATTTTCCCTAAATTAATCCATTTCAAATTATTGATTTTGGTAATTATATTAGTAAAGTGAATTTCATTTATTTACATATGATGTTAGTAAAAAAAAACATTTAATTACTTTCATTTATCATACAAATATAAATAAAAGTAGTGTAAAATCTTGTCTCGTTCACAAGAATATTCTAACATAATATTCTAAAATTACATTAATTATCTATAAACATTTATTCAAAATATGACAATAAACTTAATAAATCCAAATTATAATGCGAGAATTAGACTAATAATGATTAATAGATGTATTTACGGGCATAGAATTAAGAATTTTTTTGTAAAAACAATAACCATTGAAAATAAAAAAATTAACGAAATATTTATTGATTGAAACTTATTGCCGAAATATTTTTTAGAGGAAAAAGAAGAAGAAAATAAAATAAAACAATACTGTATAAAACACATGTTAAAACCACGTTTATTGCTTCTGCTTTTTTAAATCAATGAGACGTGGTACTATTCCAAATTTCTCTTTATTCTTTAGTGTTCCCTTCCTTTATGGCAAACAAATAAAATTCATCAGCAGTGATTGTCAATGCCGATGAGGAGGGTCAAGAGCGAGGTCGAAGGCAATTTCGATCTATTGTGTTCCTCTCCTACTTGGGGAAGAGTCAATTGGACTAGTATTACCATATGGGCCTTTTTTAGTCCATACTAGTGGACGATCTCGTGTTACGCACATGCTTAATTACTTAAAAATTATATAATTTTTAATGGTTTATTTTTTAAAAACATATTTATTTTATTATTTTAAATTTTTGTTGCATATATAAATATAATTATTATATTTTTATCCATTGTTATCTTATTTTCTTGGTTAAATCAATCTATCTTTGTCCATTTTTTATGTAACTATATAACATTTTTCTTTTTTTTTTTACTAAAATATAAATAATACTATTATTATTTATTTTTCTTCTTATGTTATTCAAAATATAAATAATGTTATTTTATTCTTTTAGTTTTTATCTTGTTTTATTCTTTTAATTTCTTCTCCAATTCACTCAATTCATTATTCTAATAAGTGTCTTAATTTTATTTAATAATTCTTTTATTCAAGCTAAAATTTCAATTTTATTTAATTTTATAATATAAAAATTTACACTTAATGAACACTTCTTTTACAATTGTGGTAGAAGAAGAGAAAGAGTTTTAATAATTGCTAAATGAATGAACAATAAATGACCAAAAAATGAACACTTTTTTCTCTCTACTATTCAATTGGCTTATTGTTCTATTTATTACCAAAAAAGCGTACTTTACTAATAAACAAACATAAACATGCATCAGGTTGCAATAGGGTTGGTATTCGAGTCGAACGAGCCGAGTATTACTTGTTCATATTTAGTTCATTTAGAATATGAACGAGCTCGAGCCGAGCCTAAATTTTGACTCGAGCTTAAAAATGTGCTCATATTCGGCTCGTTTAGGAAATGAGCGAGCTCGAGCCGAGCTTTTTTCGAGCTTTAGGCAATTCTACTTGCTCATTATACAATAACTTTAAGAAAATTTTAGAAATTTCATAAAATTCGAGCTATTCGAGTTTAATTCGAACGAGCCGAGCTTTGGAACGAGCTTAAAAATGTGCTCATACTCGGCTTGTTTAGAAAATGAACGAGCTCGAGTCGAGTTTTATACGAGCCGAACCCGAGCCGATCACGAGTAGCTTATCTCACATAACACCCCTAGGTTGCAACATCTTGGAAAGGAATGGTACACTCCAGAAATCCATTACCACTACAAAACATAATATAAATAGGCAAATAACAGCAGTATCTTCATCTCCTTTAGGCACCCTATTTGGCTATAGATGCATGCAACAGACATCTTTAAAGGGCAAACAACCCAGGACTAACCACCACCAAATGATAAGGCAAATAAACACTAGAGCTAAAAAAACAAGAAAACCCCACAACCAATACCGTGGCTTTCAAAAACTGCGATGACAACTAACAAACAATCACTACAAACCAACAAAAAAATACAACACTTTCAATTGTTTGTATCATGAAAATAAGCTACTGGAATGTGCGCGGACTCAAGCGTAAAAATGTCTGGACTCAAATTGACATGCATACTAGAATTGAAAACATCCACATACTAGCTCTGGCGGAAACAAAACTCCAAAATGCCCCACCTGAAGGATGCTGGCGTAAACCAGGATTTGATAACCTTCACCACTACCCTTCCGACGGTCTGTCGGGGGGAATGTGTCTACTTTGGAAATCAACACACCTAAACAATGAGAACTTTCAAGTTGAGTTTTCAACTGACAGAATCATTCAAACCACATATATTAACAAACATCTAAATTTCACAACTACAATCTTATTCGTCTATGGTCCGCCCCATCAGAAAGACAAGGACGAGTTTTGGAATGACCTAACTAACATAATTTCTACCCTAGCAAACCCATACCTAATCATAGGCGATCTGAACGACATACTTACTCCTACGGACAAGATGGGGGGCGCTAGTCCCCAACAAATTCGATTCAGGAGGCTCGCAGAATTTATCACAAATAACAACCTTATTGATCTTCCAACTATAGGGAACAAATACACATGGCGAAAAAAAAGGTGGGGAGAAAATAATATATATGAAAAGATGGATAGGGGACTAGCCACTACCAGTTTACTAAACACTTTCCCTAACCTACAGACAAAAAATCTTGCATTCACATCTTCAGACCACACCCAAATCATCATAGAACTCAATGACAACCAAAGGCCAAAACTCCAACCATTTAAATTTGAAAAGGCTTGGACGTCCAGGAAAGATTTTGAAAAACGTGTATCAGATGCCTGGAGGGTGGATTACTCGGGATCAAACCTTTTTAAACTCACTAAAAAGCTTCAAGAAGTTAAAAGGAAAAGCAAAGTCTGGAGCAGAACCACTTTTGGTAACGTGCACCGACAAGTAGCTATAACAGAAAACAAGATGCAGTAGATACAAGCGCAATTGTATCAACAATATGACACCAACCTAGACACAAAGCTAAGCAGGCTTGCAAATAAGCACGCCTCGCTCCTAAACTTTCAAAAACAATACTGGGGCCAACGAGCTAAACGTACACACATTAAATCGATCGATGCAAACACAAAATATTTTCACAGAATTGCAACGGGCAGAAGAAATAGAAACACCGTAAAATCAATTACCACATCCGTAGGAATACCGCTCACGTCTGATAGGGAAATAAGACAACAAATCAAAGAGGAATTTAAATCTAGATATACTACACAACAGGCTATACAAACCATGCACGGGCACATAGATAACCACATAAGACACGAAGTAACAACTACGGATAACCAAAACCTAACAAAACATGTAACCAACTCGGAAATAAAGGAGGCGGTCTTTGGATTAGCAAATGACAAATCACCTGGGCCGGATGGTTTCCCGGCAGGATTTTTAAAAAAATACTGGCACATAGTTGGACCTACTGTAATAAAAGCAGTCAAAAGCTTTTTCCTCAGCGGGAGAATTCTGAAACAAATAAATCATACTTTTATTGCATTAATACCCAAATGTGAACAACCGACAACGACAAACCATTACAGGCTTATCAGCTTGTGCTCTACTACTTACAAAATTATATCAAAAGTCCTGGCCAACAGACTAAAAAAGATAATGCATAAAATTATTCACCCTTTTCAAAGTGCTTTCTCATCAGGAAGAGCTATCCAAGATAATATACTAATAGCGCATGAAATCTTCCACTCCTTCCGTAAAAAGAAAGGTAAACAAGGTTGGATGGCTATTAAACTCGACATGGAAAAAGCTTTCGACAGGGTGGAATGGAACCTACTGTTAAACATCATGAGTAATCTAGGATTTGATCCGATTTTTATTGGCTGGATTAAGGAATGTATCACCACAGTCACCTACTCGGTCCTAGTAAATAATGAACCAACAGATATCTTTACACCAACCAGAGGCATTAGGCAGGGTGATCCACTCTCACCTTACCTTTTCCTTATTGTCTCCGAGATACTATCAAGATCACTACAACATGAGGCATCACAATCACAAAGCCAGCTGGGCATAACCTTGACACGTGGAGGCCTAAATATTCCTTTTTTGGCCTTTGCAGATGACATAATAATTTCCGCATCTGCAACAAAGACAGCGGTTGACCAAATTAACAAAGTCCTTAGCAACTACTGCTACCTAACTGGCCAAAAAATAAACAAATCAAAATCACAATTTCAACTGACAGAGAACACAAACACAAAAACAAAGCGCATGATTCAGGGCAACCTAGGAATTTCGCACACAAACAATTTGGGAAAATATCTTGGATGCCCAATTATATCAACTAGAGTGACAAAGGACTCTTTCAAAGAACTGATTGACACTACAAAAGCCCAACTAGACAAATGGAAGGCTAACAACCTGTCCCAAGTGGGCAGATGCACATTAATAAAAACCACCCCAGCGGCAAAACCACTTCACCTCATGCAATGCTTCATGCTACCAACATACATACATAAGGAACTAGATAAAATAAACCGAAACTTTCTTTGGAATAAAGGTCCAAACCATAAGCCCCTCAATAACTGGTATGAAGTAAGCAAAACAAGGAAAAACGGTGGCCTTGGTTTGCGTAACTCGGAAGATATGAACAAAGCCCTTCAACTAAAACTCATTTGGAAAATACTAGCGGAACCGGAAAACCCGTGGGTTAAAATTGTCACACAGAAATACATTAAAAGCCAACATATATTATCTTATAGGAAAAAAGGATGTTGCTCTTGGCAATGGACAAAACTATCCGGCCTTCTGGAGCTCTTTAAAAAGGGCACGAGGTGGGCTATTGGAGATGGTAAAGATATAAATTTTTGGACCGACCACTGGTGTAAAACATCCCCATTAGCAGATTGCACCACAGACCCAAACCACATAGACGGAACAATCAAAGTGAGCAACTTCATTAAACAAGACAAAACTTGGGACACACGAGCAGTCAAACAATACCTAGAGAACAAAATAGATGACGAATATATAGATAAACTGCTATTAACTCCGATACCAAAACACATCCATCAAGACAGAATATACTGGAACAAAAGCAAAAATGGTTGGTTCTGCACAAATTCTGCAGTTGACCTTATTCATGAAACTAAAAACCATAACAAATCAGATATGAGTTGGATCTGGAGTCTGGATATAACACCAAAGCTAAAAACATTCCTATGGAAAATCACTAAAAAGGGTCTCCCAACAGCAGCGACTCTCTCAAATAGAGGTATTGGTATACCATCAAACTGCCCCCTCTGTGACTCCTGCTACGAAGACATCCCCCACCTTCTATGGCATTGCCCGGTAACACTTGCTACTATAAAACTAATGGACCAAAAAATCCACAAAAAAGTTGTACAAATCAGTAAGAATGGACTTGATTCCAATGCTTCACTACGGGAATTAAGCTCCAAACTTGGCAAAGACCAATTCTCAAAATTAGCTTAGACTTGGTGGAGCGTTTGGATATTCAGAAACAAAACACTTTTTGAAAATATCACGCCACATCATCGGAACATATGTACCTTCGCCCAAAACCAAATCTACTCCTGGAAGATTTCAAAACCATGCGAACACGACACCCCACAACATAAAACCTTTAACACTAGAGGAAAAAAAAGGAAGAACACAAGATGGCGAAAACCACAAGAAGGAAACTACAAACTCAATTTTGATGGAGCTTTCTCAAGTTCTAGCAAGGCTACCTATGGCTATATAATTAGAGATACTAATGGAAACCTGATCCACATGACTTCGGGGGTCTCCCCTATCAACTCTGTATTAGGGGCAGAAGGTTATGCAATGTGGTGCGACATTAACAAGGCCATGGAACTACAACTTCACAATATAATAATAGAGGGTGATAACCTCTCCGTTATAAACCGCCTAAACGGCATTTGGTCTACACCTAGAGAAATTGAAATGATCGTCTCTGACGCTCTCGCCTCCTTGAGACACTTCGGCTCTGCTCAGGTCTGTCATATTTACCGTGAAGCTAACCAAGCTGCGGATCGTCTTTCGCACCTTAATATAGCTCTATCCGGTATCTCGCATGACGATATAGAACTTAGTTCTATCATCCTTAGGGATGCGCTTGGCAAGTGACAAATTCTAAATTTGGCCTTGTCAAAATCTTTTCGGTTGAAAAAAAAAAAAAAAAAAAGGATAGATAGATGTAGATCACCTCTTTTTGCCTATAAAAGAGGAAGTATTTCAATTTGGGAAAGTAAAAGAGAGAAAAGCAAAGAGTGAGAAAGAGAGAGTTAGAGAAGGAGATCTTGTATGTCATATTTCAACCCGATTTGAGGTGTCTCGATCAATGACCAAACGACCTCCGATTGGAACAATTTTCTGTTATGATGTTCACCTCATCATAGCTTCATTTTGTACGATTGGATTGTCGTTTTGAACGTTGAAACTCAGATCTCCTTTGTTGCCATCTTTGTGGAATTCCTCCAAGTTGGGTGATGTATTTTGGAGATTTGCCCAATCTTGTTGATGCTTGATGATATTGTATGCCTAGTGACGGAACCTGGACAAAAGTTTTGCAGGGGCTAAATTTTTTTTTTTGGGTTTGGAACCTAGCTAGTCAAGCTAGCTAGGAGCTCACCCTATGCCCTTTTCATTTACAAAAAAACAAAGTACATATATAGGAATGCTTAATCGAGTCTACTCGAATGTCTGCATTATCTGGTGCTACAATTTCTAAATCACTTCTTGCATGACTAGCAAGAGGTTCGAGAAAGGTTGCGTCGACATGAATGCTTAATGGAGCAACAGTAGCAGTAGCGCCTTTGATTTCTGTTGGAGGATTTGAAGATGCTTCTTCTTGTTTTCTTTTGAAGAAAGAATCAATGGTTTTTATACTCTTCATTTTGAATTGGGATTTTGAGATATTCTAATATTCAACCATTTGAATTAGGATTTAGGAAATATGCATTCTTTTCAATTAAGAAATGAGATATTAAGTAGTTGAGATACAGAAGTTAAAAATAAATTATTATTTTTATTCTATATTAACGTGAGGAAATTTGAATGGTATACAAAAAAAGGAAATCTAACTTATACTTAATTTGTAATTCGAAGTATACGGTATATATACATACTATTAGTTTTTTTTTTTTGGCCGGGGTGGCCATGGTCCCCACCCACCCTAAACACCTTCCACCACTGTGTATGCCTCTAGCTTTGTCTAGAAAGATTGTACCCACTTGTTATTGTTGATAGTGAAAGTTTCTTGCTCGTCGTGGTTTTTCCTATTTTTGGGTTTTCCAACCAAACTGGTGTTCTTTGTGTTTGTTTGACTTATCTTCTTGCTTGTGTTTGTTTAATGTGGTTTGGTTGCTTAGGTATTTCTCACTGGTTTTTAGTTCTTAGCCATCTTGATTCTTGTGTGTAGAGGGGTTGGTCAGACGTTTCCTCAATAGACTGGTATCAGAGCATTTGATTTAGGATGGATGAAAAGAGCAATTGAATTATTGTTTCAATTCAAACAACTACTCAGATTGGAAGATTAAAATGGAAGATCTATTGTATGTGAAAGATCTTTATGAGCCAATTTTGCACAAAGAGATTTTAATAGGTGTCGTTGATGTTGAATGAAAAATTTTCTAAATCGAAAAAAGGTAGCTACGATCAGACAATTTGTTACTGTGAATGTACTTCATAACAAATTGTCAATGACACAAGTGCTTATGAGTTGTGGTATAAGCTACTCCGAAGGGATGTATGAGAGGAAGAATGCTCTCAACAAAGCATCATTGATTAGAAATATTGTGAAGCTTGAGCATAAAGATGGTGTAAGCATTAGGTTCACTTGAACACATTTCAGGGTTTGGTAATGTAACGGCCCGGGATTATGATTCCCGAGTTACGTTTCGAGGGATGAGACCCCTCGTTAGGACCTTGCGCCCCGAGTACAGGTTGAAGGTTTCAAAACCTACTCTAATGTTTTCAAAGGGGGATTTCATACCCAAAATCGAAGGGATCGTTGGAATCCCCGGGGAAGTCCCCTGTACCTGTCGTAAGTCTAAGCGTGGAAATCAGAAATCATGCGACTAGCGAAAACAAGTGTAATACAAGAGGGTACCACGACAGAGCCGGGTCAAAACGGAGTCTAAAGTGTAAATCCAAAAATATAATCAGGGTCTGGTGAAGTCGATAACTCCAGCGCTCACTCTCCGCCGAAAAAATGACCCGCGCAATAAGTAAACAACACCGATATGATGAACATAAATAATACCTAAAAAATTGAAATGGGGCGGGATCAGATCGATGCCCACTTTAGCTCTACATCCCAACCATAAGCACACATATACGCTATACCTAGTAAAGATGCTTCTAGATGCATGACGGAATATTAACACACTAACATGCTCCTAAGATCAAGTACATAATAATAATAAGGCATTAGCACAGAATACCAAGTGGTATATCCCTCTCCTACCTCCACCCCCTTCCGATAGGGCGGAGACTGGCTAGCTCGTGAATGCATTCCATCATAATTGGACGGTACGCATGCCTAACCCGTTCCACGATAAAGCCCGCAGGCATCTCATAATATAAGGAAGTGCATGACTCGATTGACTCAGGACGGGAACCGATGAGACTAGGTCGTCCTATAACCCTAGCAATGACTCTAGTTACTTCACAGATAACGACCGTTCTGTTTACATACGCATAGAGAAATAGAATGCTCAACGGTCGATGCAACCTAGCATGGTACTACATGGCATGCTGATCATGAATGCAAGCACCTAGTATATCATGCACATAAAGCAGGGAATAGCTCTATTCAATCTGAGTAAGCTCCGAAGAGACTTACCTGGTATCGCAGAACAGCAAAAGGAAATCAACTAGGCAATATGAAATCCGACACGTCACAGATGGTCACCTAACAAGTATAAGCACATCAATGAGTCTATCTCCAAGGCACACAAGCATAGAATTATCACACGCACAACTTCACAACTTAACATAATAACCGTTACATCATCATTTTCATAATATCAACCTCATCTCGTAACCTATCATTTCAACATCTCACAACCATACTCAATATAATTCTCCAATTCATCAACTTAAGATAATTCCAATTCATACTTAACCAATTTGCATGTTATCATCTCAAAATCTTACTTAGCATATAATTGCACATCTTCAACATAATCATATAACATTTAACCACAAATAATAAATCACCACAATATTATATATTAAATCTCAAAACAACATTTTATATTAAAATCCCAATAATTTTCATTTAATAGTTATAACTTAGATATACAAAACCTTAAAATCATTTTATATGTTAACCAATTTACTCAAATAAACCCAACATGTGAAAAGGCCCTCATCATCCCCTTAAATCCGGCCCAACCCAAAAGCAAGCCCAATCTGATTTTTGACTTTAAATGAACCAAACCGGTTTTCTATTTTAATTGCCCAAACCGAACCCCTTTTTAAATTGACCCAAACCGAGCCCTCTTTTATTTGAACCCAAACCGAAGACCCCAAAAAAATAGGCCCAAATGTTGTCTTTAAAAAGAAACCCCAAAATCGGCCCATCACAAAACAGGCTCAACAAACCAAACCCTTCTGTTCCTAATTTTAGAACCAAAAACCGGGTTCAGGGGAAATAAAAAAGGGGAGGGGGCCCGGCCTGGTGAGGTGTAAAAAAAAGGAGTGGGGCCCAGGTGAGGTGTGGGCTGACGTGGCGAGGGAGGGGGGCCCACAACTTCTTCTTCCTCCTTCTTTTACCGAATGAAAGAAACGGACAGGGCTTTGTGCCCAAAAATGGCGGAAGAAAAAAAGAAGGGAGGAGGGAACCTCCGGCGGCGGCGGTGGAGCCGAGCTCCGGCCACCAGGAGTGGCCACTCCGACGCCCACACCCACGGAACGAAAAGGGAAGGAAGGAGGAGGAGGAAGCTCACCGAGGGGTTCGACGTCGGAAAGCTCGGAGCTCCGGGGAGGCTATCCGGGATGCGTTGGGGCTCGTCGGAAGCTCGAGGAAGCTCGCCAGGCCCTGGATTGAAGATTCGAATCATAAAGACGAATCCTTGCTTGATTTGAAGGTGAAGGAGAGAAGGGGGGGGGGGGGAGCTTGCCGTTCGGAAACGAGGGAGCAGAGAAGGGAGGGAGGTGGTGGCGGCGGCGGTGCTCCGGGGTGCTGGCGACGGAGGCGTGATGGTGGAGGTGTGGTGGCAGCGGAGGTGGCGTGGTGGGAGCTCAAGGCAGCCGAGTGTGGCTAATTTGATAGTGAATGCCGAGAGAGAGGAGAGAAGGGTAGCAAGTGGGTATGTGAGGTTGAAATAAGGAATCTGATTTTTCAATGGTCAAATTGCAACAAAAGAGGTATGATTTTTTTTTTTGTGAAGAGTACTGTGTTGTTTGTTTTCCAAAATAAGTAAAACCAAGTAGAGAGGGAGAGAAGGTGAGGATAAGATTTTTCCCAAACTAGAATAGGGTGAGTTGGATGGATAAGGATTCGGAATATTACGGAATTGAGATCTCGGGTCGGGAATTTAAATTTCCGCTGATTGGTCGTTCAAAACCCGAAATGAAAGACGGAATTGATATTTAAATCGAAAATTTGGGCCGGAATTTATTTTAAATTCATTTTGATTTTCTTTTTCCGATAATTAATATTTTTTTTAAAAATCCGAGCCTTTACATCATCCACCTCTAAAAACAAGTCTCGTCCCCGAGACTAAAATCATTCTAAAGTAGGGGATGAAGTTGAAATTGGTGAGTCCAAGGATCACGTCATCGATCTCGTAAGTACCTCATAAGTGCCCCCATGAGATCTCACAGTACCTTCGTCATGATCATAATACTCCCAATCGGTCGTAGTAAGGATGCGGTAGGGGCCCCTACCACATCCCCACTCCGACTCCTCGGGCATACCATAACTCGAAAACCATCATGACGTCTCTGCTAGGTCTTAGCAAGCGATCTACAGGTGCCCCCATACATGCTTGTATCCATTTCGTGGGGCGTCATAATGAAAACTCGGGTTGGAATAGTTTTCTCAAAATCTATGTTCCTTCTCAAATCACCGTTTGAAATTCTTTAAATTCGACATTAAACAAGGCATTCCCAATTTCCCAATCATTCTAACATCCACCTCTAAAGGCTAATCCCGTATTCTCCTCCTAGGTTCCGAGTCAAATCATAATTCCACAATTCAATCTCTAGCATTTCTAATATTAGGCATCATGGATACAGAAGAATGATCATAATCTCAAGATAAACAGAAGATTATAGCACATCAAAGACAGTCACATACCATAATATCTAGCACATCGTCATATCATCGAGGCTCATCACATCATATCACCAAGGATCTGCACACAACTACCAAGCATAAGCACGCAATCAAAGAGACACCACTAACCAATCCCAACCAGCTAGCTAGGCATACTCACCGCACTCGAGAAGTCAAGGTAATGTCTACACTCGGCTCAATATAGGACGCAAGTAGCTCATCTAGGACATCTCCATAGCTAGCCCGAATGCTCTCCTCGGTCTCCCAGGTGGCCTCCTCAGGGCTCCTCATAGACCACTGAACCAGAAGTAAAGGAACCTCCCTGTTCCTAAGCTTCTTGACACGACGATCAAGTACCCTCACCGGACGCTCTACAAAGGTATGGTCAGGCTCGATGTGAAGGTCTGAGTGGTCAAGGACATGACTAGGGTCGGGAATATACTGACGGAGCTGGGAGACATGAAAAACGTCATGGACGCCGGCTAAGGATGGAGGTAAGACTAAACGGTAGGCTACCACACCGACTCTCTCTAGGATCTCAAATGGGCCAATGAACCTCGGAATCAACTTCCCTTTGATGCCGAACCGTCGAACTCCCCTGGTGGGCGAAACTCGAAGCCATATATGCGAGCCTACCTCGAACTCAAGCTCGGTCCTCCGTCTGTCCGCATACTTCTTCTGTCAGTCCTGGGCTACCCTCATATGCTCTCGGATGCGACCGACCTTATCAACTGTCTCTCTGACCATCTCGGGCAACGACAAAACTGTATCTGCAGGCTCGTCCCAGCAAACCGGCGACTTGTATCGCCTCCCATACAAAGCCTTATATGGGGCCATCTCGATCGACGCGTGGTAGTTGTTGTTGTAGGAAAACTCCACTAGCGGTAGGTGCTTCACCCAATGATCACCCCAGTCCAAGACGCACGATCGCAACATGTCCTCCAACGTCTGAATCGTCCTCTCGCTCTGGCCATCTGTCTGCGGGTGATAAGCCGTACTAAAATGCAATCTGGAGCCCAAACTTTCCTGGACCTGCTGCCAAAAACTCGAGGTGAAGCGTCCATCTCGATCAGATACGATCCTCTCTCGTACTCCATGAAGCCTCACAATCTGGCAAATGAACTCGTCCGCTAACTTCGAAGTTGGCCACGTCTCCTGAATAGCTATGAAATGGGCCGACTTGGTCAACCTATCGACCACGACCCAAATAGCGTCAAATCCTCTGACGTCTCACCTCAGCCCAGTGACGAAATCCGTGGAGATATCCGTCCACTTCCACTCTGGAACTGGAAGGGACTGGACGGGTCCTCCCGGCCTCTGGTGATCAATCCGAACCTGCTGACAAACCTGACATCTGGCCACGAACTCTGTGATGTCTGCTCTCATGCTCTGCCACCAATAACTCCTCCTCAGATCCTGATACATCTTATTCGTCCCTGGATGGACAGAATAAGGGGTGGAGTGAGCCTCCTGCATGATCCTCTGCCTCAAATCTGACGTCGATGGAACTACAACTCTGCCCTGGAAGGTCAGCATCCCGTCTGCTCTCTCTGCAAGCTCTCTGAATCTGCCCTGAGCCATCCTCTCTCTCAGAACTGCAATCTCTGAACAGTCTGCCTGACCCTGCCTAATCTCTGCTGACAACTCTGCCTGCACCTCCAAGAACGACAACTGCCCGCGATCTCGCTGAATCCACACCTCAAAGCAGCATCTCAACAGATCTCTCTGCAAATCTCGCTGAGCTGTAAGCCTCTCAACTGCCACCTCATGATGAGTCTTCCTACTCAACGCATCTGCCACTACATTGGCCTTCCCTGGATGGTAGACTATGTCCAAGTCATAGTCCTTCAAAAGCTCCAACCATCGTCTCTGACGCATGTTGAGCTCCTTCTATGTGAAAATGTACTTCAAGCTCTTGTGATCTGTCATCACCTTGCAAGAAGTACCATACAGATAATGCCTCCGGATCTTCAGAGCGTGAATCATGGCTGCTAACTCCAAATCATGGATGGGGTAAGACACCTCTGCAGGCTTCAACTGACGCGAAGCATAAGCGATGACCCGGTCTCTCTGATGCAGAACACAGCCCAAGCCGGAATGCGAAACATCTGTGTAGATAACGAAGTCCTCTGTCCCATCTGGCAGAGCCAACACCGGAGCAGTCGTCAACTTCTGCTTCAGAAGCTCGAAGCTGGCCTGACAATCTGGACTCCACTCGAAGGGGACGTCCTTCTTCAGCAGCTGCGTCATCGGTCTAGCAATACTCGAGAAACCCTGGACGAACCTCCTGTAATAACTAGCCAATCCCAGGAATGAGCGGATATCTCTAACGTTCTTGGGCACCTCCCAAGCAACGATGGCATCAATCTTTGCCGGATCCACAACAACTCCCTCAGCCGAAATAACGTGGCCTAAGAAAGCCATCTCTGTGAGCCAGAACTCACACTTGCTGTACTTCCCATACAGCTGATGCTTCCTCAGCGTCTCTAGCACAATCCTCAAATGCTCCTCGTGTTCCTCTCTACTCCTCGAGTAGACTAAGATGTCATCGATGAAGTTGACGACGAACTTGTCCAAGAAGTCGATGAACACTCGGTTCATGAGCTCCATGAACGCGGCTGGTGCATTGGTCAGCCCAAACGGCATGACCACGAACTCATAGTGACCATAGCGGGTCCGAAAAGCGGTCTTCGGAACATCCTCTGGCTTCACCCTCAGCTGATGATAGCCCGACCTTAAGTCAATCTTCGAGAAAACCACGGCGCCCTGCAGCTGATCCATCAGATCGTCAATCCGGGGAAGAGGATAACGGTTCTTCACCGTCGCCCGGTTCAGCACCCGATAATCGATGCACAGTCTCAGCGACCCATCCTTGTTCTTGACGAATAGCACTGGCGCTCCCCAAGGCGATGCACTAGGCCGAATGTAGCCCTTCTCAGCTAGCTCCTCTAGCTGAGCCTTCAGCTCGGCCATCTCCGTCGGTGCCATGCGATAAGGAACTCGCGAGATAGGCCTGTTGCCTGGCTCCAACTCAATCGCGAAGTCGACCTCTCTCGGTGGGGGAAGTCCTGGCAGCTCCTCCGGAAACACATCTGCGAAGTCTCTGACAACGGGAACATCTGATATACTGGGGTGCGTGCGATCCACCTCTAAAGCATAACACCAATACCCGACGCAACCCTGGTCTAAAAGTCTGGCAGCTCTGACTACGCTGATGAGTGATCCATTCCTCTTGGGGTCGCTCCCCCAAACCTGGTGCTCGGTCCCGTCAGATGCCAAAATCGACACTGTCCTCGTCCGCAAGTTGATGATAGCCCCGTAGTGGTCCATGAAGTCCATACCCAAGATGAGATCACCCATCCCCAATGGCATAACGATAAGGTCGGTAGTCCACTCTCGCTCACCTATCCGAACGGGGCACCCTAAAATATCACGACTCGTCCTAACCTTGGCCCCATCCGCCAGACCAATAGTAAGGGGTGAACCACTCGTACAGCTCAGGCTCAGCCTGGCCACGCACGCCTCTGCTATGAAGCAGTGAGTCGCACCAGTGTCAAACAAGATAGATAGGCACTCATCATGGAAGAATATCGTACCTGCGGAAGCCGGGGCTGAGCGGTCATCAACATGCATCTGAAATACGCGGGACGGTGGGGGCAGTCCTGGTCCTCGACCTCCCGAACTCTGGCCACGATCATACCCTGACCCTAACGGTCCTACAGAAGATGATCCACGACCCTGACCTGACCCAGATGGTCCTCTACCTCCACGTCCAGAACCTCTACCTCCTCTACCTCCGCCTCGGCCTCTGCCGGAAGGGTCACCTCGCCCCTGGCCCTGGGGATATGTCAGCAGTGGTGGCTGAGGAGCCGCAGGAAGTCTCGGTGGCTGTGCAGTAGCTGGAGCTCCACGACTCCGAGGGCATGTAGCAGCTCGGTGCCCTATAGTACCACAGGTATAGTAGACAGTCGAACGGTCTGGGCAAGAAGCATTGTAGTGGCCCCTCCCGAAACATCCATGGCAGGTCCTCACTCTGGCATCTCCTCCATAAGCAGTCTGAACTGGGGGTGCTCTCTGTGCAGCTCCGTGATACCCTCCTCTAAACGCTTCTCTCCTAGATCTGTCATCTCCACGGGGGTCAGCTGGACGCGCCCTCTTCGCCTCAGGGCGAACAGTAGAGTAGGAAGTCTCACACAGAATCCTCTGCTGATCGTACATAAGGATGACCTCCAGAAATCGGTCAAAGCTGACAGCTCCTAAGCTGGACGCATGCAGAAGTACAATAGGCGGCAATCTCATAAATCGGTCGTAGCTTTTTTGTCTAAAGGATCCAGGTTTATCTGATTGTATCCTGAGTATGCATCAAGAAAACTAAGGACTTTGTTTCCCGCGGTTCCATCGACAAGTTCATCTATGGATGGAAGTGGGTAACTATCTTTTGGGCAGGACTTGTTAAGATCAGTAAAATTGATACACATCCTCCATTTCCCATTAGATTTCTTCACCAGGACTACGTTTGAAAGCCATTCAGAATCTTCCACTTCCTCTATGAAGCCAGCTTCTAAAAGCTTATTAGTTTCTTCTCTTGCCACGGCAGCTTTTTCTGGTGCCATTTTTCTCCTCTTCGGCACTACAGGTTTCGTTCCCACAGACGGCGCCAGTGAAAAACCGCGAAACGAAAGGCCACCATTTTTATGTGGGGCCCGGGAACCTACTTGATGAAATGTACGTCCTTCTCAACGGACTTACCTGACCCGCGTCGAAGGAATCGACGCGGCCCAACCTGTGCCGCGGGAAGTTAAGCTAATTTGTTTTAATTGCGAATGACGGTTCCCTTATCGAGTTTTTCCTAGACAATTTGGAAACCAGGCTTACTATACCTGTCGTCGTTGAATGTCTTGAGGTTTATTAACGTCAACTCTTAATAGTATTCTACACTAAAAGCAGACAGGTTTTACATCCGCGGAGTTTGACATTTGTGCATGATGTGTACTCTCTTCTTTTTATCAGACTTCTCTTTCGCGTGTAATTGCTTCTTTATCTTCCTTCTTCTGGGTTCACAATATCTTAATCCGCCTTCCTCTCTTCCCCCTGTTTCCAAAAAGTCCTCTATTCTTATGAAGTTTTTCCCTATTTATAGATTTTTGACTCTCTTGCATGTTGCGCCACGTGGTGCTCCGCTTTCAACACGTGTTATACTCGTGGGAAGTGGGCATGATTGCCACGTATCTGTTCTTTTTCATCCGCGGACGATTTCTTATGAGTAGTTTCTTGGACCTTCGTCCGCGGATAATAAAATGAATTTTTTGTTTGTTTTTTACTTAATTGTTTGGTACTTTTTGTGTTTTGACAGATGTTTTTCGGCATTGGTTTAGTCACAGCTCCTCGGGCCGTGTTGATTATGTATAGTAATTGACGCGATCGATACAAAATATAAACATCTGCAGTTTTGTTACCGTCATTGACTCTGATGGGGTTAATGGGCCTTTTCTTTATTGAGTCATGGCCCAATTTGGGTCCATTAGGCCCATTTATGTTTGGAATTTCAAACGTCAGTAATTTTTCTATAAGTTACCCCGTTCCGTTCTCTTTTTTACCCACATTTGTCTTCTTCCACTTTCCGCAATCTTTAATCCTTATCTTTAGCTTTCCGGCGGCGGTCTTGTAGGGTTCCGGCGGTTTGTTTTGAAGTTCCTGGTGGTTTTCTTCAATTTCCGCGAGGTAATTCTTTTTGTTCTTGGCTGTTCTTGAGTTTTCTTTGTTGAGTTCTTTGATTTTTTATCCTTTGGATCGTAGATTTGGGTATGGAATTGTTTCGGAGGTGTTTTTTCGGATGGAACTTTACTTTGGGTGAGTAAAAATTTCGTACAATTTTCTTCTAGTTTCTTTTAGAAATGGCTAATCTCAACAAGGAGGGTGACTCACTAGAAGATTTTGAGAGGGATGAAGGATGGAGAGGTGGTGCTGTTTCATCTTCTCAAGCGCGTCCGTCTCCGGAGCCGCTTTCTATCTCCTCTGGGAGTTCTTCTTCTTCCTCTGATGATTCCTCGTCAGAGTTATCCTCTTCTACATCTGCATCTACCCCGGATCGAATCGGTCCTAATGGTAGCCCAATCAAGGTGAGAAGGCGTCGGAAGCGTTCTGACCCTGATTACTATTCTTCACCTTACTCAATTTCTTCTTCTTCGAAGGGATGCGCGGATGGTGAGAATCCAACGACTGTGGATAATTCGGGTGCTAGTTCTTCCGTGGACGCGGGGATATCGTCCGTGTCTCAGTCGGCGAATCAAGAGTCGGAGGAAGTTTGGATTCCTTATGAGCTTCCTCCTATTGGTTTAGCGGAAGCTCCTAAGGTAATCCGTTCTAAGGAGAATTTGAGTGATTTGGATACCCCTGCGTACGATTTGAAGGATCTTGACTCTTGTCTCTTTTTGGGGGATTTCAAACCTCTTCCTCCTCCAACCGGCCATCCACCGGTTGTGCTCGAAAGGGTTCATCCATGGAGGTCCCCAGTGAGTAAATTGAGGGGTTGCACTACCCTATTGAATCTTGGAGATCTTGATGCTCTTTCGCAAGTTTTCCCATGGCCAGCGGGTGTTGAATTCTGTCTTCCTGATGAAGGAGGTGGTTGTCTGGACGCTTACGAAGATTGCTTAGTTGTATATGCGGCTAGTCTATCTCAAGGTTTTCGGCTCCCTCTTCATCCCCTTTTCTCAAAGTTTTTGGAGGAGTATAACCTGAGTCCCGCTCAAATTGTTCCCAATGGTTGGATGTTTTTTACAAGTTTTGTTATGAGATGTAAGGAGATCGGTGTTGCCCCCTCGTTGAAGTTGATGCTCAGCATTTTCTCTCTGAAAAAGGGGACTCAAGACACAAGATTTTATCAATGCAACTCGAGTTGTAAATACATGGAGAGGTTGTCTAGTAAACCAAACTGGAAATATAAGTGGTTTTTGGTCCGCGACAAATCCGGACAGGGCTTTGGTTGTTGAACGGTCCCAGGGCCTTTTTGCTCTGTTTCAAAACCAAAAATTTCCAATCTTTCTCAGTTCAAGTCGTCCTTTTCTCATATTCCTAGATTTCCATCGGATAAAATGTTATCTGCGTTTCGTCTTGAGATGACTGGCTTGAGCATGCCTCATCCGCGACTAGGTGGCTTCTTTGTTTAATAATTTGCACTTTCATATTTTACTTTTCTTAAAATGGATAATTTATTAGGAAGTGCATTGTGTTTTACAGATAAAATGGATCTGGATGCGCTTTTGAAGTGGCACAAAGCCAAATCGGGAAAGAAAAAGAAATCGAGTTTGGTAGCCAATGATCCTCCTGCTCCTCTTCCTGTTTTAGAAGTGACATCAAATGTTGATGTGAGTGTCGCGGATGAGACTGGCGCCTTAATTGAATCTTCGTCATTGGTTCCTGCCCTTAGAGAGGAACGCACTGGTCCGTCCGCGCCGGAATCTTCGAGATCCAAAAAGAGGAAATTTACCATGGCTACTGGGCCAACTGCTTCAGATAAAAAGGAGCTCTTTCCGGAGGGTGTGGCTACGCTTCGTGAATTTCCTATGCCTGGTTTCGATCCAGTTGACTTGCAAGGTCTTGCTTTTCCAGCCAAGAAACGTTGCCTCCCAGAGCAAGGATATGTTAAACGCATGGACTCTGTTTCTCTCTCTGCTTACTTTGATCGTTTAATTCAGTGGGTAAGTTTAGATCTTTTTGTTGTTTCTCATTAATTTTCTTTACTTACTTGACGCGTTCCATTTTCAGATCCTCTTATTCTTACTTCGATTTTATAGTTAAGGGTGATCCAGCCGGACGTTGAGAGACGCATGGTCTGCGGAGAAGAAGACCTCAGGAAGAAGGATGAAGAAATCAAAAAATTGAACCACAAGCTCCGCATATTAGGGAATACAGTTGGGGATCCAGCTTCAGTTGAGAAGTTTAAGAAGAGATCGGTTGATCTTCATGAGGAAGTGCAAAATCTGAAGGAGGTCATGGCTGTTTTACAGAAGAAATACGATGATTTGAAAATTTCTTCAAACTCTGCTGCCTCTCGCGTCAAAGAGCTAGAGGCTTCTGATGGTGTCTCGCAGAAGCTTCTCCAAGCTAAACAGGCTATCATAGACAAGATGGAGGAAGATTTTTCAATTCTTCGAGAGGAGTTGTCTATGACCAAACATGAGCTTGACATCGTGAAGGCGCGATCGGATCAGGATGTGGCTTTACAATGGCTTCAGAGTCCTGAGGGTTTGAAGCATCTGTCCTCTGAATGGGTCAAAAGTGAGGCTGGTCTCTCTTTCCTATCTTTCGCGGCAAAGGCATGTCTCCAGACTCCAAAGGGCTCCAGTATTCTGAAAGACAAATGTTTTAGTTATTTTCGGAAGGGAATGGTTGCAGGGATCAACCAGAGTGTGACGCGTTCATCAAATAGCCCAGGTGTCCCTTTGGAAAAATTCGAGCCTAGTTTGGAGAGTGTTGACTGGGGCCTTTCGAATGAGGAGATGGACGCGAAAGACTCTTATTCCGAAGGCGATGACGATGATGAAGCGGAGGAAGAAAATGAGAAGGCAAATTCTCCTTGAAATACTTTGTTACTTTGGGTTTTTTGTGTGGTGATGAACATTGGGAATCTGTATATGGTTTCCTGGTTTTTGGTGTGTCATTGAGATACTTCTTTTGTTTTGAAAATAGGTTGAAGATCTCTCTGGCTAAAACATTTGCGTTACTTGCATGCTTCGTTCGCAGTAAATATTTATATATTTATATTCTGGACCTTCCAAGTGTTGAAAGGGTTTATCCTGGTGTTCAAGATTCGTCACCACTTGTCTTTATTTCTTCGGATGAGTTTTTCTTCTTAAGGCTCCGATCTCTATCTTTTGTGATTTCTTGAGTTGAATTAACCAGTCGCGTTACTGCAAGTATCATGTCCTCTGGAAATTTTAATCCGTGGGCCTTTTTTCAAAAGATTGAGAATGTGGAGCAACTCTCTCGGCTAGTGAGTATCTTTTTAATCTTTGTTTTAAATGAAGTTTGAGTTGTTTCAACTTAAGCATCGACTTGCTTCATATGTAGGTTATGCCTCCCCAATTTGAGGCTGAGTATGGACCTCTCCCGCCTCGATGGGCCTTTCTTTCGTCCTATCTCGTCCGCGATTTCCCAGTGGCCGTATCATGGAGTGAAAACGGTCTTTTTCAAATTGATAATGGTTGGGATGAATTCCTCATGCTTCATCACTTGGGGATAGGAAGTGCGATGATGTTTTTTCACAAGGGCAATGTCTCCTTTCAAGTTTGTCCGCGTCGTGAAGTCGTAGATGAACCTAAATCTACTTCGGACTCGGTCTCTTCGTCGTGCGGTTCTAATTGAGTTATTTCCACGTAGTCCTCTTGTAGCTCTTCGAGCTTATCACTTAATATAAGTTTTTTAGTGGATCAAAATAAAGTAAAAAGGGAATTCACAGTTTCCTCACCATTTTCACATATTTTATCAACCTACAATAAAAGGAAGGGATCTTTATTATTATTAATAATGGAAACTGCGTACAGAAACCCTTCATAGGGTTTGGATCCCTTTAAGCTCATTACATAGTTGACGCGGAGAATTTATTGGGAGATCAAGGATGGCCTATTGACAGGCCTAAAGTCGTTATTCCAAATCAAAGTAAATTCCTAAGATGCGAACTATAACAAGTATAGTAGGTAAGCTAGGGTCGAACCCACAGGGAAACAGAATCAATTGTAAGAGCAAGTATTATTACCCAAAAGTAACCGATTCAAGGGGGAGTTTTGTGTGTAAGCAATGGTGACAGAACAAGTTGCAATTAGAGGTTGCGAATATATGATGGAAAAGTATCACACCAGGTAATTATCCACACAACAATTGAGATGGTTCATCATCGCATTCTATGAGTCTCAAGTTCTAATGTCCAGTAATTGTTCTCAATTCAGATCGTGCAATAGCTTTTAGTCCTACCAGTCCTAAAAGCACTTATCACCAAATTACAAGGGAAAACCTTCACCGAATAATAAAGCGATAGCATTCAAACATGAATTATAATGAGATACAAGCGATTCTAACAACCCGTTAAAATAGCCTGTAATCGAATCTCCTTCACAATCTACCACAAGCAACCCGCGTATGGTGATTGTGTTCGCTACAGTGAATCTACAACCCCAAACCTGGAATTGGAAACCCTAGCAATATGACTAGTATCGATAAACCTAGGTGATCAATCCAGATTAACCAATAATAAGCAATCAAGCAATAAGCTCAGGAGACCGAAACAATTAACAAAGGACGAACAAGAGTAGAATACTCACAACCAAATCAATCGAAGGCTTCAAAGAACCAAGTGTAACAAAGGAGAGTTAGTTCCACATAGGGTTTGTGAGATGAAGAAAAGGGAAAATACGTCTCTGGAAAATAACCTAATTATCTCTGCTGCGTTCTCCGCAGTAATATAGACTAATAAAATCGGGTTTAACATCCCGTAAAAAATATAATATTAAAATATTAAAAACTAATAAGATAGGGAAAATCGGATAAGAATCCGTCTTCAGGGACTGACGCGGGCGCGTCAGTAGCAGCGCGGGCGCGTCAGACTCCGACTTGGGCGCGCCAGACTCCGACTTGGGCGTGCCAGTGGATCGTCTTGCTACTTCTATCTGATGCAACGACGTAGGCACTTCCTCCTAGCAGCGCGGGCGCGTCTGTAGCAGCGCGGTCGCGCCAAGCTCACCAGCTTCCAGCTGCTTCTGAACTTCTTCAACAGGTTCCGATTCGATCTGCAAGATAACCACAAATTTGCGCAGAATCCGAACTCTTCTAGAATAATCATAAGATGCAATTTAGTAACAAAGAACGAAAGAAATGCAACCTATCTAAGCTAAAAATGCCTATAATGTCTATCTAATATATGCATTATCAAATTCCCCCACACTTAACCTTTGCTTGTCCTCAAGCAATGATAGAATGAACATGAATCAATGTATCCCACAAGAAATCCCTTCAAATTTCAATCCTTATCAAAAAGCAACATTATAGCAGGTGAACACACAAACCAAGCAAACAAACGTCATAGCATGTATTTTAGTGATCAAAGCTTAGAAGTAGACATTATCCAACCTCACTAGAAATGTGTTTTCCACTCATGTGTTTAGGCTTTAAGATACAACTCTTAGCTCAAACCAGTCATGCACTAAACTCATAGACATTGACCACCATATCACCAATTCTCTGCCGAAATGTCATTACTTGCGGGACACAATAAGGAAAATAAAATGCAACAATTGCTTTTTCTTTCTTTTCTTTTCTCTTTTTTTTTTCTTTTTCTTGTCTTGGTGCTTTCCTTACGCGAAGCGCAAACATGGGTGTCATGAATGGCCCCGGTCTATCAACACCTCAACCTATTAATATGAAGTCCACTTGAACACCTTTTGACGCAAGTTGCAAACATGGTTCTCATGAATGAACCTGGTTACTCAATGATCAAGCTTTCTTTCCTAGTGGATAGTTTTTAACACCTTTTTGCGCGAATCATACCCATGGGTGTCATGCGTAGACCCGGTTACTCAGTACATCAACCATTGCCACCTTATTCGCTAAGAATGCATAAATTTAAACAAAAAGACTCAAAATATAACATAAACTCCGCAAGCAACAAACATGTGAGTCGGTCTTTAAAAATAGATACTGCAGTCAATGTCAAGAGGTAGCAACACTAGGCGAGTAATTCACATAACTGAGCAAAAAAAATTCAAATAAAGCCAAACATTCTCACATAGTCATGTTTTTAGGACTTCAATCATACTTTAGCTCAATCATACATGCTCAATTATATTTGCTAGCACATGTTCCACAAAAATCAAATAAAGACAATAATCAAAACATCCAGAACTCCATGGGATTTTTATGAATCATGCTAGAAATTTAAAATAGAGGACAAACCAAGCCAGATGGGTATTTGAATAACACATATGTATGAAATGCATGCTCTATTTTTGAATTTTTTTTTTTAAATACGAAAATAAACAAAAATTAATAAAAATGATTACATAAATTAAACATGATGCATAAATTTAAATATGATCTCCTATATGCATCTATATATAGAATTCCTCTCCCCCACACTTAAAGTTTTCATTGTCCTCAATGAAACAATAAAGACAACAAAAGTAAACCAAATACAATTAGGGTGAAGGAAAAGAAAAAGGGAAAAGAAAGAAAAACTTACCTCGGGTTGCCTCCCGGGAAGCGTCTTTGTTTCAAGTCGTTGGCTCGACGTAATAGCCCTTTTTTATTATTCTAAATCTGCATTTGGCTCCTCCAAAACTAACTCATCCATAGCCTCCTTTGGGAAACCTTCATAGTATGTCTTAAGCCTTTGACCATTTACCTTGAACTTCTTGTGGCTAATTGGGTCATATAACTCTACAGCGCCATGTGGGAAGACTTCAGCAACAATGTATGGTCCCCCTTGCTTTGACCTGAGCTTCCCAGCGAAGAGTTTCAGGCGAGACTGATCAGCACAATGTTTCCAAAGGTATGGGTCATCCCAAATATAGTGGTTTGCTTCTCTTCGAATCTTCTCCGTCTGGGCCTTGGTATGATCCGGAGGAAATTCCCCACAAACTAAGTAGTTCACAATGTCCAGGTACCAAGGGTTTACAGAGTGAAGTCCTAGAACGGACTGAGATGGGCTGAGAAGTAATGGCGTGGGCGCGTCAGGGAACGACGCGGGCGCGCCAGGGAACAACGCGGGCGCGCCAGACTCCGGCGTGGCCGCGTCAGCTCTCGACTTGGGCGCGCCAGACTCCAGCGTGCTTTTGTGCTCGATTCTGTATAATGTGTCATCCGGAAACGTGCCTAAGATGGGTTTTTGTGACTCCGGCTTGTCCTCCTCATTCACCAATCTTCTTAAGTGGTCAGCCACCAAATTCTCCGCTCCTTTCTTGTCCTTAATCTCCACATCAAGAGTGCAAAGATGACTAGGGCGTTGTTTGAGTTCAATTTCAGGTGCCTGCACAACAGATGGAACAAGCACTTTGCTTGGAGTCAGTAGATTGGGGCCAATGCCCAAAAGAGTAGGGGACTTACCTTCTACATCCATCTGGGCTGCTAATTCCTGCATGTTAGATGAAATTGAAAAATCTGTATAGGACTCGTCAATAGCATTCTCAATAATTGACTGCAGCTCATCTTCCCTAGACATATCAAATAGATCTTGAGCTAATGGTTCAATCACCTCAATAGAGCACAGAGAATGGTCATCAACAGGATGTTTCATAGCCTTGTATAAATCGAATTCAACCTTTTCTCCATCAAATTCCATTGTTAGTGTCTCAGAAACACAATCAATTTTTGTCCTAGCTGTTTTAATAAAAGGTCTACCTAATAGAATAGGCGCATCATGCTTATCATGTTCCATATCCAGGACAAAGAAATCTGCAGGAAAAATCAGTTTATCGACCATAACCAAAACGTCTTCTACTACTTCTTTAGGGTATTTATTAGACCTGTCAGCTAGTTGCACAATTACTCCAGTTTCATGCAAAGGTCCTAAATCTAGCGATTTGTAAAGTGAGTAAGGAAGCACATTTATGGAAGCACCCAAATCAAGCATAGCTCTATCAAATTTGACGTCTCCAATGACACAAGGGATAGTAACCATACCTGGATCAGTGCACTTTTTCGGCATTCTCCTCTGAAACATAGCGGAGACTTGCTCACTTACTTTCACTTTCTTTTTTCCTTTCAGCTTCTGATTTCTCTTCACCGTGCAAAGCTCCTTCAAGAACTTGGCGTACTTGGGCACAGTTTTTAACATTTTCAGCAGAGGAATGTTCACCTGACACTTGCTAAATGTCTCGAAAAGCTCTGAATCATCGATTATCCTCCTCTCTTTGAGTGCCTCTGGGAACGGAGGTTTTTGTTTCTCCGACCCGAGAGGGGGAAAATCTGGTCGGACATATGTATCGACATAGGGCTCGGATTCAGGCGAGATCGGACTCGACGTGGGCGCGCCAGAATCCAGCGCGGGCGCGCCAGTGTTGGGCGTGGCCACTTCATTGTTGGGCGTGGCCACTTCAGTGTTGGGCGTGGCCACTTCAGTGTTGGGCGTGGCCACGTCGGAGACCTGCGTGCTTTTCTCCTCTTCTTCCTGACTTTTCAGCTCTTTTCCATTCCGAAGAGTTATAGCACTGACGTTTTCCCTTGGATTGACCACCGTTTGAGATGGTAGACCCACTGACGTCTTTGCCTCTATTCTCGTGATTGCTTCAGCCATTTGCCCCATTTGTTTCTGTATATCTTTTATGCTCGATTCAGTTGTCTGAACATGCGCAGTGAAGTGTTGTGTCAGGGTATTGAGCATGGACTCAGTAGATGGAGCATTACCCTGCTGCCTCTGATTGTAGGGAGGTGGCTGCTGCTGTTGTGATTGGTTTGGTGGATCCCTCCATCTGAAATTTGGGTGATCCCGCCACCCTGGGTTGTAGGAGTTTGAGTAGGGGTCATGTCTGGGTCTCTGAGGTCCATTTCCACCTAAAACACTTACTTCAGCGGTGTCTTCCTGGAGTGTAGGACACGCATCAGTTGGGTGGAAGTTATCACTGCAGATTCCACAAGCCTTGAGTTGTTGAGGAGTCCCTTGCAGAGTGAGCCTCTTAACCATTTCCTTCAATTCAGCAATATCTTTGGATTGGTTAGAGTCTACCGAATTGACTCCTTTCTTTCTGGTGGACTTCCCAAAATTTCTAGTCCCCTAAGCCATTTCCTGAATCTTCTCCATAGCTCCCTCTGGCGTGGCATTCAGAATATTTCCTCCGCAGGCGGCATCAATCATCCTTCTAACAGATTCCAGCAATCCCCCATAGATGTATAGGACTAGGTCCTTCGTGCTGTAGCCGTGGAAAGGGCAATTAGCACAAAGCTTCTTGAACCTTTCATTGTAATCATAGAGGGTTTCATCATCTTCCTGCTCTATATTGCTGATTGCCTTCTTCAAGGTGTTCTCCTTCTTAGCAGGGAAGAATTTCTCCAGGAAGGCCTTGTGAAGCTTAGGCCAAGTATCGATGCTCCCTGTAGGAAGACTGTAGTACCAGTCATCCGCAGCATCGACCAGCGTGAACCCAAAAGCTCTCATCTTTATCTGTGCTTCGGATATATTGGCTGGTTTCATGCTCATGCACACATTATGAAACTTCCCCATGTGCTTGATGGGGTCTTCTCTAGCCAATCCATGGAATTTGGGCAGTTGATGAATCAGCCCAGACTTTAGCTCAAAGTGGTTGTCATCCCCCAGAGCAGGGATTGTCACAGCAGGTGCCTGCCACACGATGTTTGCTGCTGTCAGCTGTCGCAGCGTCTGATTTGCATTTCCAGCCATTGGATCAGGTTGTTGGGAATGTTGTTGTTGTTCTCTAAGGCGGCGGTGGTATGTTCTGTCAATTTCCCAATCAAAATAAAAAAGATGGGGATCAGTAGCACGAGTGCGAACCATGCAAGCGGTTCGCACCCAAACAGGTAATAAGACAAACAAGAACAAAGATAATCCCTTTCCCCGGCAACGGCGCCAAATTTGACAGGCCTAAAGTCGTTATGCCAAATCAAAGTAAATTCCTAAGATGCAAACTATAACAAGTATAGTAGGTAAGCTAGGGTCGAACCCACAGGGAAACAGAATCAATTGTAAGAGCAAGTATTATTACCCAAAAGTAACCGATTCAAGGGGGAGTTTTGTGTGTAAGCAATGGTGACAGAACAAGTTGCAATTAGAGGTTGCGAATATATGATGGAAAAGTATCACACCAGGTAATTATCCACACAACAATTGAGATGGTTCATCATCGCATTCTATGAGTCTCAAGTTCTAATGTCCAGTAATTGTTCTCAATTCAGATCGTGCAATAGCTTTTAGTCCTACCAGTCCTAAAAGCACTTATCACCAAATTACAAGGGAAAACCTTCACCGAATAATAAAGCGATAGCATTCAAACATGAATTATAATGAGATACAAGCGATTCTAACAACCCGTTAAAATAGCCTGTAATCGAATCTCCTTCACAATCTACCACAAGCAACCCGCGTATGGTGATTGTGTTCGCTACAGTGAATCTACAACCCCAAACCTGGAATTGGAAACCCTAGCAATATGACTAGTATCGATAAACCTAGGTGATCAATCCAGATTAACCAATAATAAGCAATCAAGCAATAAGCTCAGGAGACCGAAACAATTAACAAAGGACGAACAAGAGTAGAATACTCACAACCAAATCAATCGAAGGCTTCAAAGAACCAAGTGTAACAAAGGAGAGTTAGTTCCCCATAGGGTTTGTGAGATGAAGAAAAGGGAAAATACGTCTCTGGAAAATAACCTAATTATCTCTGCTGCGTTCTCCGCAGTAATATAGACTAATAAAATCGGGTTTAACATCCCGTAAAAAATATAATATTAAAATATTAAAAACTAATAAGATAGGGAAAATCGGATAAGAATCCGTCTTCAGGGACTGACGCGGGCGCGTCAGTAGCAGCGCGGGCGCGTCAGACTCCGACTTGGGCGCGCCAGACTCCGACTTGGGCGCGCCAGTGGATCGTCTTGCTACTTCTATCTGATGCAACGACGTAGGCACTTCCTCCTAGCAGCGCGGGCGCGTCTGTAGCAGCGCGGCCGCGCCAAGCTCACCAGCTTCCAGCTGCTTCCGAACTTCTTCAACAGGTTCCGATTCGATCTGCAAGATAACCACAAATTTGCGCAGAATCCGAACTCTTCTAGAATAATCATAAGATGCAATTTAGTAACAAAGAACGAAAGAAATGCAACCTATCTAAGCTAAAAATGCCTATAATGCCTATCTAATATATGCATTATCACCTATCTCTCCATTCTCTTCGCTATCTGGGCTGACAACGTCGACTTCAAAGATGGAATCTCCCATGTAGGTGAAGATCAACGCGGGCCCGACATTGACTCGATTTGCTTGTGTGAAGTCGCGCCACCCTTGGGTTAGCCAAAAAAAGGCCATCTTCATCTTTGTCTACCTTCACCTCGTGTTCTTGGTTGGAGCGGGACCAGAGTCTAGCCTGAGTATGAGCGTCTTCGTCGATTAGGACATACGTGAGAGGGAGGCGAAGGGTTTGAAGTTGTTCTTCCCTCATAATGACTCTGTAGAAAGCCCTAGGCTGTGAGTTTGGAATCATTTTGTTTTTAAGTTTGCTCTTTACTCCTGGATGTTTTGGGTGAGTTTTATACTCGTCTTGTGAGGTTTTCCTATCTTTGGTTTCGTCGCTTTTTACCGATAAGTAATTTTAATTTCCTTTGAATTTTTACTTTTATCGATCTTGGGAAAAGATTTAACACCTGGTAATTTTGTCTTGAAAAAGAAGGACGCGTGCCCTTGGTGGTTGTGCCACCCGTTGCATGTCACGCATGTGTTTCTTTTTCTTGTTTGATTGTCCCCCTGTGGCTGATAAGTAAGGGGTTTTTACTGTTTTTTCCAACTTCATCGAGATGCGGGGATCTATTATAGTTCCTCCTTTGTTTTTTAGGGCAGACGGGGTTGTTGAGTTGGAAACCCGCTGGGCTTTCTTTCAAGCCATCGATTATCCGGAACAGTTCCTACAATTGGTGAGCTAACTATGTTGGAAATCTTTAGAAAACTTACTTTTAACTAACACTTCTTTATTCTTTTTAGTTACATCCACTTCGGTTTGAGGAGGAATATGTCGACGCTATCCCTGGTCACGTTTTTCTTTCGTCCTATCTTTTGCACAACTTCATGGTTTGCATAGAGCGGCGTAACGGTGGTCTTCTTTACTTTGGCCGCGGATGGAAGGACTTTGTAGACTCACATGGCTTCGAGCAGGGGGTTTCTATGATTTTCACTCATATGGGCGAGGCTCATTTCGAAGTTCAGGTGGTTGATCCGCGTGGGGGAAATAACGAGGATCGGGTCCCTCCTGAAATAATTTCGAATGGTTCTTAAAAAATGCTCAGTTCTAAATAAGGTTTTAGGCTCTTCCATCTGTTTCGAAATGTAGAGGTTTAGCTAGCTCACGGCAGCTACTCCTGGGAATTTCTCTGTTCATGCATGTTAAGTCTTTCGAGGTTCATTTGTCATGATGTTCGCCTCACAGGATTTCTGAGAGATTCAGTAACAGTATTTATTATTTATCTTATGCATGGCACCTGTGGTTTTTGTCCCAATGACGTGACATTTCAAACTTATGTGTTCAACATTTTCAGTTTTTTCGACACATGTCTAGACCTTTGCTATATAAAAAGGAGAGTGTAGGAAAGAAACCATTGAACCCATTGTTGTACTTTCATGATGCCTTCTATGGATGGTTTACCTTGGTCCTTCTCTGAGAGAATTAGCTTTCCTGAGCAACTTCTTCGTTTGGTCAGTTCGTTTGTTGTTGATTTTATTTTTTATCAAGTTAGTTTATCTACTAGCATCTCTTGAAATTTGTTTGTTTTTGTTAGTCCTTGCCCTTATGCTTTGAAGATAGATTTGGGCCAGGTCTTCTCAGGAGTATCCTCCTATCTACTAGGATTCTTCTCGATTTCCCGGTGGAGGTTACGCGTGGAGACTATAGGGTTCCATTTTTGAGGGGTGGTTGGAATGACTTTGCTGAGACTCACAGTGTCCATATTGGTTCTTCTCTTACCTTTGTTCATAAAGGTGAGAATCGCTTCGACGTCCAGATCTTAGATGTTGTGGGAGATGAGGTGGACGCGGAGTGGGCTTCTTCAGAGTCAGATGGTCCCCCCTCAAATGGATTTCGTTTAAGTCAGGGCAGAACTCGTATCATCCCAGGGCGTCTTCCGGGGATATAGGTTGAAGGATGCTTGTTTTAATCATGAGTCAACCGCCGTAATTTCTTTCAATAATCATGATACTTTTTTGGGAATCCCAAAAGAGTATTTCTTTTGTAATATTTCAATTGTGGTTCACCGATGGGTTTGGTCCTTTGAAAGGTTGACCATACTTTGAACTCTAATGATCTGATTAATAATGAAGTGTTATCTTTGAGAATACGAATTTAACTAGAGACCTATTGCGGAGCTATGCTCCAGCGTCTCAGGACTTCATACGAAATATCATCTCTGAGAATGCGGATTCGATCAGAGGCCTGACGCGAATATAAGCTCCAGCGTCTTAGGACTTTATACGAAGTATCATCTCTAAGAATGTGGATTCGATCAGAGGCCTGACGCGGATATAAGCTCCAGCGTCTTAGGACTTTGTACAAAGTATCATCTCTGAGAATACGGATTCAATCAGAGGCCTGACGCGGATATAAGCTCCAGCGTCTTAGGACTTTATACGAAGTATCATCTCTGAGAATGCGGATTCGATCAGAGGCCTGACGCGGATATAAGCTCCAGCGTCTTAGGACTTTGTACGAAGTATCATCTCTGAGAATACGGATTCGATCAGAGGCCTGACGCGGATATAAGCTCCAGCGTCTTAGGACTTTATACGAAGTATCATCTATGAGAATACGGATTCGATCAGAGGCCTGACGCGGATATAAGCTCCAGCGTCTTAGGACTTTGTACGAAGTATCATCTCTGAGAATACGGATTCGATTAGAGGCCTGACGCGGATATAAGCTCCAGCGTCTTAGGACTTTATACGAAGTATCATATCTGAGAATACGGATTCGATCAGAGGCCTGGCGCGGATATAAGCTCCAGCGTCTTAGGACTTTGTACGAAGTATCATCTCTGAGAATACGGATTCGATCAGAGGCCTGACGCGGATATAAGCTCCAGCGTCTTAGGACTTTATACGAAGTATCATCTCTGAGAATACGGATTCGATCAGAGGCCTGACGCGGATATAAGCTCCAGCGTCTTAGGACTTTGTACGAAGTATCATCTCTGAGAATACGGATTCGATCAAAGGCCTGACGCGGATATAAGCTCCAGCGTCTTAGGACTTTATACGAAGTATCATCTCTGAGAATACGGATTCGATCAGAGGCCTGACGCGGATATAAGCTCCAGCGTCTTAGGACTTTGTAAGAAGTATCATCTCTGAGAATACGGATTCGATCAGAGGCCTGACGCGGATATAAGCTCCAGCGTCTTAGGACTTTATACGAAGTATCATCTCTGAGAATACGGATTCGATCATAGGCCTGACGCGGACATAAGCTCCAGCGTCTTAGGACTTTGTACGAAGTATCATCTCTGAGAATACGAATTCGATCAGAGGCCTGACGCGGATATAAGCTCCAGCGTCTTAGGACTTTATACGAAGTATCATCTTTGAGAATGCGGATTCGATCAGAGGCCTGACGCGAATATAAGCTCCAGCGTCTTAGGACTTTATACGAAGTGTAATTTTAAGTGCGAATCATCATAGAAAGCGCCCTCTAACCGCTTTATTTGATTTTTACGGGGGCGACTTAGTTTTATATTTACTTGGTTGTTTGGTGGTTACACATAATACTTTTTTAGATTGTCCGCGTTCCAAGTCTTGTTCAGGATGATTCCTTCGGGAGTGCTGAGTTTATATGCGCCTTTTTGGACTTCCTTGACAATAATATATGGTCCTTCCCAGTTGGGATCTAGCTTCCCCCCCGACGTAGCTTGTCGTAGCACTAGATCTCCTTCTTTAAGATGCTGCGGGGAAATTCGTTTATCTTGATACTTGGAAAGCCTCCTCTTGTATTCTAGCTCCTTCAAAGCAGTTGTCATTCTGCGTTCTTCTATGAGATGGAGCTCAAATTCCAGTGCTTCATCATTGATATCCGGGTTATAGGTCATTACTCGTGCTGATGGTATCAATCTCTCTACTGGGATGACCGCGTCCATACCAAAGACTAAAGAGAATGGGGTTTCTCCAGTGGAAGTCTTTGTTGATGTGCGGTAAGACGAGAGCACTAATGGTAAGAGTTCTGCCCAACGCCCTTTTGCTGGGTTGCCGAGTTTCTTTTGTATCCCATGTAACAGTTGTCGGTTGGTTGTTTCCGCCTGCCCATTCGTCTGAGGGTGAGCCACAGAGGAGATTTTAAGATTGATGCCCAGCCCCACACAGAAATCTCTGATCGTTTCGCAATCGAATTGTGGTCCATGGTCTGTAATTATTGTTTCGGGTACTCCGAAGCGGCAAACAACATTTCTCCATAAAAACTTTCTCACCTTTTTCGCGGTTATTAATCCCATTGCTTCGGCTTCCACCCATTTGGTGAAGTAATCAACTAGGACCAAAACATATCTCAACTGTCCAGGAGCAGTGGGAAATGGACAGAGAATGTCCATTCCCTAAACAGAAAAAGGGCAAGCTCCGGCTATACTCTTCATTGTCTCAGAAGGACGGTGATTTAGATTTCCGAACCTTTGGCACGCGTCACATTTCTGTATATAACTTTGGACATCATGTCTTATAGTAGGCCAATAATATCCCAGCCTGGTTGCTTTGGCCACAATAGCTCTCCATCCTTGGTGATGCGAGCAAACCCCATCATGTAGTTCCTCCACTACTTGACTTCCTTCTTCTGACGATATGCACAACAGATCAGGTAAGCAGTACCCTCTCTTGTACAGTTTTCCTTCCCTGATAGTGAATCGAGAGGATTTAACGAGTATCTTCTTAGCAGCGGCTCTGTCTTCAGGTAGGGTACCTTTACCTAAATAATCCGCGATTGGTGCTCTCCAGTCTTCCACCTCCATTTCTTGTACCTGATAGATTTCTTGGATGAGTCTTCGGTTGCTCATCCTTTCAAGAATCACCTCTTTTCCTACTTCCTCTGGCATTACAGCTCCCAAACGTGCCAACGCGTCCGCTTGCTGGTTGTCACCCCTAGGAACAGTTGTTACACGAAATCTCATAAAAGCTTTAGAAAGCGCCTGTGCTTTTCTCTGGTAATCTGGCATTAATCCAGTCCTGGCTTCATATTCCTCTGATATTTGCCGCGTCACAACTTCTGAATCGGTGAAAACTGATACTTGCCTAGCACCCTTAATCAAAGCTATTTCCAGTCCAGCTAGCAAGGCTTCATATTCGGCTTCATTGTTGGTAGTTTGGAAATCCATCTTGTAGGCATAGTTGTACTGCTGTTCATCAGGTGCTGTTAGTGTAACCCCTGCTCCGCATCCATCTTTGTTAGCTGCACCATCTACCCTGAGTGTCCACTCACTTCTTTCCGTTGGAGAGCTTGATTCGAAACTTGTCTCACTGATGAAATCAGCCAGAGATTGAGCGAGGGTTGCTTTCCGCGGAGTGTACTCTGTCTCAAATTCTGTGAGTTCGACTGTCCACTTCATCATTCTCCCTGATAGAGATGGCGAGTGGAGGATCTGTCGCATCGGCAAATCTGTCATTACTCGGACTAGATGATCTTGAAAATAAGGCCTTAGCCTTCTTGCTGCGAATATTAAGCACAGGATCATTTTCTCCACTGGTTCATATCTTGTCTCCGCGTCCTGAAAAACACGACTGATGTAGTAGACCGGGAACTTTTCTTCTCGCGTCAAGACTGCACTAATGGTGACATTTTTTACAGATAAATACAGATGGAGGACTTCTTGTTTCTCAGGTTGCTGAAGGGTAGGAAGCGATGTTAGAAAAAGTTTTAAATTCTCAAAGGCTTCCTGCAATTCAGGAGTCCACCGTATCGGTCCCCTTTTTCTTGAGTAGATCAAAGAAAGGCAACGACTTATCCGCCAGGCAGGAGCAAAAACGGCTCAAATAGTTCACTGCTCCATTTAGAGATTGTAATTCTTTGATCGTCCGCGGTGGTTGAAGATTTTGAATTGTTGTAACTTTTTCAGGATTAACATCAATTCCTCTATGGCTAACCATAAAACCAAGGAATTTCCCAGAATCAACCCCAAAGACACATTTTTCTGCGTTTAAATTCAAACCTCCTCTTCGAAGGGAATCAAAAGTTTCCTGTAAATCCGCGGCGTGATCCTCTGCTCTTTCACTTTTGACGACAATATCATCAACGTAAATCGAAACATTCCTGCCAATTTGATTACGAAAAATCCGATCGACTGTTCTCTGAAACGTTGCTCCCGCATTTCTGAGTCCAAAAGGCATGACGCGGTAGCAAAAAATTCCCTGGCTGGTGATGAAAGTCGTAGCTTTTTTGTCTATAGGATCCAGGTTTATCTGATTGTATCCTGAGTATGCATCAAGAAAACTAAGGACTTTGTTTCCCGCGGTTCCATCGACAAGTTCATCTATGGATGGAAGTGGGTAACTATCTTTTGGGCAGGACTTGTTAAGATCAGTAAAATCGATACACATCCTCCATTTCCCATTAGATTTCTTCACCAGGACTACGTTTGAAAGCCATTCAGAATCTTCCACTTCCTCTATGAAGCCAGCTTCTAAAAGCTTATTAGTTTCTTCTCTTGCCACGACAGCTTTTTCTGGTGCCATTTTTCTCCTCTTCGGCACTACAGGTTTCGTTCCCACAGACGGCGCCAGTGAAAAACCGCGAAACGAAAGGCCACCATTTTTATGTGGGGCCCGGGAACCTACTTGATGAAATGTACGTCCTTCTCAACGGACTTACCTGACCCGCGTCGAAGGAATCGACGCGGCCCAACCTGTGCCGCGGGAAGTTAAGCTAATTTGTTTTAATTGCGAATGACAGTTCCCTTATCGAGTTTTTCCTAGACAATTTGGAAACCAGGCTTACTATACCTGTCGTCGTTGAATGTCTTGAGGTTTATTAACGTCAACTCTTAATAGTATTCTACACTAAAAGCAGACAGGTTTTACATCCGCGGAGTTTGACATTTGTGCATGATGTGTACTCTCTTCTTTTTATCAGACTTCTCTTTCACGTGTAATTGCTTCTTTATCTTCCTTCTTCTGGGTTCACAATATCTTAATCCGCCTTCCTCTCTTCCCCCTGTTTCCAAAAAGTCCTCTATTCTTATGAAGTTTTTCCCTATTTATAGATTTTTGACTCTCTTGCATGTTGCGCCACGTGGTGCTCCGCTTTCAACACGTGTTATACTCGTGGGAAGTGGGCATGATTGCCACGTATCTGTTCTTTTTCATCCGCGAACGATTTCTTATGAGTAGTTTCTTGGACCTTCGTCCGCGGATAATAAAATGAATTTTTTGTTTGTTTTTTACTTAATTGTTTGGTACTTTTTGTGTTTTGACAGATGTTTTTCGGCATTGGTTTAGTCATCGATCTCACAAGCCGACAGAGCACCGCCCGGCGAACGGAGATGACTGCAGGCCAGAGGCGACGGGGTCGAAAGTAAATGAAGACCAGCGGCGAACCAAAAGTCGGGGAACAGAACCCAAGCCAAGTCGGCCAGCAGATTGGGCACAAAACAAATAAATTTTGGCAAAACTGGAAAAGTTAGGAAATGAGGTTCTAGCCAACTCGAACAGATGCAGCGATCAGTTCGAGATGAATCAAGGCTGAGTCGGTCAGAATTGAGACAAAAAAACCCCGATTGGAAGGGAGAAAGGCACCAAGCACTCAATTTGGGGACAAAAAAGAGCGACGAAGACAAGCTCTTCGAAGACAGGAGGACGAAACCGGCGCTGAAGGAGGTCGGAGGTGTGCGAGAGAGAGGGAGATGAAGCTAGCGTCGACGACGGTGACCCGAGGGAGAAGGATATGTCGAACCTGAACGGGAGCGAACGGGCTTAAATGACCGCCAGACCAGGATAGGGCAAATCGAGATGGAGGCGGGCAGAGCGACGGATTGAAGGGCCCCGGCTGAGCCAACGGCGCCGAGGAGGAGAAGACCAAAAAGGGACCACCGATGTAAAGGCTCGGATTTTCAAATCTTGATTTTTAGAAAAGTGAATTTAAATCGGATATTTCAAGGAAAACTCACCCTCAATTTAATAGCTCGAACTCGAAACTCTTAAAGCGGGTTCAGGTCAAAATTTGAAATTTATGCAATATAGATTTTTCTTCCCGCTTTCGCATGCCGAGAATTGGAAAATAATGTTCGAATTTCATTATTAATTTAATATTTGAAAATTTTAGATTTATTTTGAACGAGTCGGGATAAGATCGGAAGAACAGATCTCGATATTTATTCTTGGATATTTTGAAATTGGATTTCTTCTTTAACCCAAATCCAAACACAACTCATTTCTTGTTTCTTTCCCCCATCAAGCCAAACACCTACTTTGGCTCCTTCTTTTATCCATGTTGACCACCCTTAACTAGAAAAGAAAAAAAGGGTCTTGTGCCTTCTCTGTTGCATCCGATCACCCTGCTAATTGGTCCCCCCTCTGTCATTTTGATTTCAAAAGAAACACAATCCTGAAGCTTTCCCCCATCTCTCATCTCCTTGGGCCGCTGAGGGCCGACACCTTCCCCTCCGACAGCTCCCCGACGGCCTAATCCGGCAGCAGTAGCAGTACCACAAGATCCGACACCTTCCCTCCGACGCCGCCCTACCCAGGCCTTGCTGCTGCACCCCATCGCCATGCTTCACCCTCTCGTCAGTTCCTCGCGCTTCACCACTCCTCCCTCGTCCTCTAATTTCGAAGGAAACCGCCAGCAACAAAGCGCCTTCCGGGGCCATCCCAGGCGCATTATCGAGCACCTACGAGCCTCCATTCCATTCCTCCTCTCAGTCGAGCCCAACGACAACCACCGGAGCCTCCAAACGCCACCAGCGAGCCGCCTGCGTACCCAGTTTTCCCCTTTTCAAGGTCGATTCCGTGTTCTTATTCGATTCTGGTTCAAATCTAGTCAAAATCCGTTTTTGCTCACCCCTTACTTCTCCTAGGACTCGGTCGGAGCTCCTTCCTCGTCAATCGCAGTTGGAGCCGCCCTCGGAGCCTCCCGGCGTCGGAAACTCAGCCCCACTGTAAGCTCGCTTTTCCCTCTTCCATTCTTGCGATTCTTCCTTGAGGTCGGGTTGGGTTCGGAATTTCAGAACGCATCCTTGGGTAAATTTTGGGACCAAGAGGTGGTCGGAGGCCGGAGATCTCCCTCCGCCTTTCCATGTCAGTTCTCTGATTCAACAGGGCCTGTTCGATTGAGGAGATGGGTTCTGTAGACCCGGTTCTCTTCTTTTTCTTTTTCTTTTTAAAAAAACCGGCCGGTTTGGCCTTATTCCACCGGTTCATAGAAACACCAAATGAGTTGGGCTAGTTCTGGGTCGGGCCTTCCTTTCATCCGAGTTCTGTGTTGTGTTGGGCTGAGCCCGGTTTGTTTTCCAGAAAAGAGAGTTGGGCTTGGTTCCTTATTTAAGAGGGTTGTGTTTTATGAGTTATGGGTTATACATATATTTATGGTTATTGTTTTGAGATTATATGGATAGTAATTAGTAAGTGTTAAATTATTTGAATATTATTATTATTTTGGAATTTGGTTATAATTATAAATTCTGGATATTAATTTTCGTTTCGGCTATATACATCGTAAATCCCCACGTCCTTAAGGACGTGCAAGTGGGGTGAGAGCCACCCAAACCCGAACGTGCAAGCACGTTTTTTTTTTTAATAACGTGCTTGCACATCCTTGGGGACGTGCTTGCACGTCCTTAAGGACGTGCGATAGGGCACCTGCTTAACCACGTGCTGCACGTCCTTAGCCAAACCCTAAACCCTAGCCAAACCCTAAAACCCTAGCCAAACCCTAAACCCTAGCACGTCCTCAAGGACGTGCTAGGGTTCTGCTTACAATGAACGCAATAGTGCCTATTTGAAGCGAAGGAGGACAGCTTGATTCCGCACTCCAAAACAAAGTCCGACTTCTTTCGATATATTCTTTCGCCGTGAGAATCGTTTTGGCCGAGCCGCAAAGCAATCCTCGTCTCCAAGTATCCCAAGTACATATAGGTTTCGTAGAGTCAACGTATTTCGTATTCCTTCCGTTTTGTTCATATTTCCAATTATGTGAATACAGTTTCGAGACTTTACGTCTGAGTTCTCGGACCCAAGGGTTTGGAATGACCGTGACAAAATGGTTACGCATTTCAACGACTTGGGTCGGAGACACTGCATGATTTTAGTAATCAAGCGGTCTTGGACGGGGGCGTCGAATCGTCCAGGCGGGGTTCTCCTTGCTTGCGAGCAGTTTGGGGAGTACCGACCACCTAGGAGGAAGCTCCGGAGCATGCAGTCGAAGATAAGTGGTTGTCCATTCTCTCTACACGGACACGAAGCTCCGCCGGGTCAGTGGCGCATGACGGTAACCCATGGTGTTCATAACCACGGGCTTTCCACGAGCTTGAAGGGTCACGCCATCGCCGGACAGATGACAGAGGGGGAAAAGAAGATGGCGAGGTGGATGAAGGAAGTTGGCACTCCTCCAAAATCCATTGGGTACGGATTGAGGCAGTTGGATGAGACCAGCGTCACGTCAAGGAAGAGCCTTACCAACACGCTCGCCATGATGGTCGCCGAAGAAAGAGGTAGTCGGACGATGACCCGGGATACCTTGCACCATCTTGAGCGACCTCTTCCTGGCGCATCCCGACGGGATACGCCTTCTCCGAAGGTTCCATTACGTCATCATAATGGACAGCACATACAAAACAAATGCGTAAGTTACTTAATTACGATTACATTATTGCACATATAGCCAATTATAAAGTATTTTATATGTAACATATTTACACTTGCAGATATGGGATTCCTTTGTGCGAGGTGGTCGGGTTCACACCATCAGGCAATACTTACTGCATCGCCTATGCCTTCATGTCGCAAGAGAACGAAGACATATACGCCTGAGTGTTGCGACAGCTTCAGATCTTGCTTGGGACGGTTCAGCCTCAAGCTATCATGACTGATCGAGAGCTAGGTCTCTTGGCGGCGCTGAATGTTGCCTTCCCCGACGTCCAGCATCTCCTTTGTTGGTTACACGTGACGAGAAGATGCGAGGAAGTAGCTCTGAAGATCACGAAGAATTTAAACCACGTTGGCATCTTTAAGGGCAATTGTTGGGGGCTGTTCGAATCGAGGTCGGGGGAATCATTCAACCGACGTCGTCGGGCGCTACGAGCTGCATGGCACCCATTCCCAGGTGTGGTGGCGTATTTGGAGTCGGTTTGGCTTCCATACAGCAGGATAGTACGGTGCTACGTAGATAATGTCTTCCATCTCGGCACCCGTACGACAAACAGGTACAACCTTACTTCATATCTCCCATTACAATATGATATAATATCGAATATTTAGTGGTATGCACTTCAATGTGTACAGAGTTGAGGGTCAACACAAGGTTCTGAAGGAGGCACTTCACTCATCGACTGGTGACTTCCGCATCGTGATCGATGCAATCCATAGAGTCAACGATTGTCAACTGCATGAGCTGCAAAATGCTTTGGAGATCGACCGCTTCAAATGGCCAACAGCGGCGTATAAAGTCAACCTTTTCGATGAGGTAAAGACTTTAATCTCCAAAAAGTGCTTCGATTATCTGTACAAGATGTGGCAGGACATCGTGAACCAAAAGGTTCCTCCGGTATGCGCGGACCGACATTGGAGGGTTTGTTACGGGATCCCTTGTGTCCATGAGATTCAGGAATACGTCAACTCCGGTACTCCGATACCCGCCGAGGACATCCACCCATTCTGGATGGATTTGACATGGACTGACCTCGACGACACCCCACTGCCGTATGAGCTGTCATCTTCATACACGGCTTCCAACGATGTATGCGAGGATGAGCTGCACCCACCCTCATCAGCAAGCTTCCGAAGGAAGGGGAGGCCTCGGGGGTCGAGGAATGCCTGCAGAACCAACCTGTTGTCATACGAGGAGGTAAGGGAAAGGTTTGAGAGAGAAGAAGCGTGTGCTGCTCGAAATGCTGCTCGGCCTCGTCCACAAGCGACCTCAGCTCGACGTGGACGTGATGATGTGTTCGGAGGGTTCAACTAGGGTCGAAACAACGTTGATCCCTTCATGCTCGGTCATATTCAGATGGTGAGGGACACTGTTGGAGATGGTCATTGTGGCTACCGTGCTTTGGCGGCTTTGACATCGCCGATCGGCGAGAGTGCTTTCCCGGAACTCAAAACGTTACTATGCAATCACTTGGAGGATCACGCCGATCTGTACGCCGGTTGTTATACGGGAGAGTACCCATTCCAGCAGTTCGTCGACTACCAGAGATGGGCGGGAGCCACACATGGTGATAGGAGACGGTGGATAGAGCTACCCATCATGGGTTTAGTATTTGCGATGGTATATCAGATTCCTCTCGTCGTCCTAGCTTGGCATCATCCGTTCACATGTCTCCCCATGATCTCGCCGACACCTGCTAACAACCCTCAATCAGCAACTCTTGGTGTAGCCTGCATCGGAAACCAAGACCGTTTTGCTGCGGTACGACTTCAAACGTTTTTTTATTACCTATTCATGCTTTTCATACATATGTCAATACTCTAACTCTAAATTTTTGTTCTCATAGATCTGGTTGCGTCCTAACGCTCCTCTTTCGCCACCTCCACTAGAATGGGTCGAACATCATCATCCGAGCGTCGAAGGATGGGATGCTCCGTTTCAAGCTCAGATTGAGAGATTTAGAGCCTTGCGTGCCGAGTCCAGCCGTCCTTTACTATTTTCCTAGATTGTATTCCACAACTTCATTAAAATTATGAATGTAAACCTTTTTTTCCGTTCCTTGTAACGTTATTCGCATATTATCCGAATGAAAACCTTAACAATTCTTGTGTTCTGTTTAATTTGACCCTAAATCCTTCAAATCCACTAGCTAAACACAATTTTATCAATTAACATTACAAAACCGTCGAAAAACCTAAACCCTAACCCTAAACCCTAAACGCAAAACCCTAACTAGGGTTTGCACGTCCTTAACAACGTGCAAGCATTGCACGTCCTTAAGGAAGTGCTTGCACGTTGTTAAGGACGTGCAAGACTTTTTTAGCGGACGTGCACCGTCCTAGACTTGCACGTCCTGGAGAACGTGCAAGCACGTCCTTAAGGACGTGCAAATCCTTAATCCGGATTTGCGGTGTACATAGTTACACCCTTAATTGTTACATATTGTTTATTTGTTTTAAAATAGTATTAATTGGATTATTTATATATGATGCATTTTGTGATGATTTAAATAGGCGATTTTGAGAATTTTGGAAAAGAATCACTAATAAAATAGTTTATGCTTATGATAATTATATTTATTGTTGATAAAGTATTTAAGAGGGTTTTTGAGTTTCCGGAAATATACCTTAAATAATTTATTGTTTGAAAACCAAAATGCCGGAATTATTCTATAATATGATTTCGAGAGATTAGCTTTAAGGTTTAAATGTTGATTGTCGGGATTTGACTAAGTACGATTTCAAAAGAATTGTTTGGAAATGAGTTGAATTAACTTGAGATTTAAAAGTTTGGAATTATGGTTGGCACGATTTTATCAATGGGTTTGATTGGAAGTAAATGATTTTGGTTGATGTTAATCATATCGGAAAGGTTTTGAAAAATGGTTTTACTATCGATTGGTTTTGAGTATGTTGAGAACTGGGTCTCGTGTTTATGAATGTTGGCCCGGTAGCTTATGGCAATGGCTTGATGATAGGTGTGTATTTGCTTTTGGATCACTTTGGACTTGCATTTGGGCCCTTACTTGTGTTATCCTGTTGTTCTGCATCTTCAGGTAAGTTCCCTAGGGGGCTTACTCGGGTTGGACATTCATGCCTGTTGTTGCATTTTATGTTAGGTGTTGCATATGCATAAAAGCATGCCATGTAGTATCATGCTAGGATTGCATTGAACAGAGCATGTGGTTACTATGTGTGTTTGAAACAGAACGACCGTTATCTGTGATAGCCCTAGAGTCTTTGCTAGGGTCATAGGGTAGCCCAGCCTCATCGGGTACCCTGAGTCAATCGAGTCATGAACTTCCTTATATTATGAGATGCCTGCGGGCTTTATTGTGAAGCGGGTTAGGCATGCGTGCCGCCCGATTATGATGGAATGCATTCACGAGCTGGGCAGTCTCCGCCCTATCGGAAGGGGGTGGAGGTAGGAGAGGGATATGCCACTTGGCATTGTCTTAGGCCCTTTACAGTATTTTTACACATTATTATAACTAGGAGCATGCTAGTGTGTTGATTTTTGTACTGCATTAGAGCATCTTTATTAGGTATAGCACATACTATGTGGCCTCAGCGAGGACTGCCGGTCCCGCATGAGTGGCTCGATCTGACTCCTTTCCCCGTTCTTCTTTTAAAGGTATTTTCTGCAGATTTTGAGTTCTCGATGTCTATATGACGGGGTTTCCTTTTTGCGAATCGAAGAACCTAGCTAATTCACTAACTCGTTATAAATGGTAATCACCCACTTATGATTTGGTTTTGAGTTTTGACCCGACTCTGTCGTGGCACCTTGTATCTTAATTTTGTCTCCACCTTACTTCCGTTTGAATTGATTTTCGCGACATAGCCCCTAGGACAGGTTAAGGGTACCCAACGACCCTACGATACCTTTAGGGTTCAAAATCCCTCTTTATTACTGACCTTAAAAATGAGTTTGAAACCTCGACCCGTACCTGGATTGCTAGATCCGGACAAGGGGAAGGGGTTTTATCCCTTGAAACGTAACCCGGAAATCATAATTCTGGGCCGTTACAACCGACACCGGGTCGGAAAGCACATGGGAGGCACGATGGATGAGATGATAGACCACCGGGTCGACGACAGGCCAAGCGTAGGCGGGGGAGTTTGTGGAAAGGAAGCCCTGCATAAGAGCTAACTACTGTTCCGATCACTCTCCGAGGAGAGGAGTTGTGGCTTTTCGAAGAGAGATTTGGGGCTCCTGAAGGAGAGTTAGAGGCTCCCGGAGGAGTTTTAACGCCACCGCAATGGTGGTGGTTTGGCCACCGGGGGAAGCGCCGATGGTTTTTTACCTCTCAAAAGAGAGGTTTTTTTTAGGCTTTTGTAATACAGTATATTTTAACAAAAGAATTATTTTTCATATATACATAAATTAAAAAAAATTGGAATATGTTTTTTGAAAATTCCTGGATGGCATACACAACAAAAACACTCATAGGGACTCCTGACGTACCGCTGGCCAACGGTGTCATTATCTAGTGGCGCTTGGCTTCGGATTTAGTCTACGTTGTCTCCATCGTTTGTTAGATTAGGCTCGTTTGTTTCTTCTGGATTTGTTTGCTTGCCACTTTTGTTTAGCACCGGTTTATTTTATGTTATATGTTTGACGATTCGCCGTCTGCCGACTTTGTCGGCCTCTCGAGGAGTCAGGCCTGTCTGACCCTCAAATTCTTACCTAATCAAAAAAAAAAAACACTCATCTTATGACAACATCAAATTCTCTTGACAAAGATCCATACCAAACAAACAAAACAAGCACATCAAAAACAAACTGTATTCCCACCCTCATTTACACGTTCCTTCACAACGTTCTGATTATTGAGAACCCTTTAGTTTCCAATCATTCTTGGAATCCAATCAGAAAACAATTATAAGAATGTCCCATAACAAGCTTGCGCAGATAGCCGTAATGAATAATATTTTTCTTCTTTTCCTGTAACTATACAACAACGCAAGCAAGTCAAATCGCTCCACAAGAAATACACTTCCTCTCTTAAAGCATTTGCTTTTTACATGTTGGTTCACCAGTGGAGATATGATCAGCCACTTCTCTTCAGATATGCAAGAACACTCAAGCCAGCAACGAGCGCAGCACCAGCTGCAACAGTACTATACGCTGCAGCCCAGGCATCGGATTGGGCATAATCTAGTTTTCCTGATGTGGAGGCTTTCTTGAATCCCCGTGATCCTGGGTAGTCCAAGTGCAACTTCAAACCCTGAGAGGGGGGGGGGGGGGGGGGGGGGGGGAAGAAACCCATCACATATTATGAAGCTTCATCACAAAAAGAGTAGAAAAACTTACTATGTTTTGGAAATTTGGAAAGGTGGGAGTAACATGACATTGACAAAACACATCGAAGTTGTACTACTGGTAGGAAAGGGAAGTTTCCGTCTTCAAATGTCTAGTTTTATTTTAAACGTCAATGGTTCCATTTCAAAACTTGGTTCTTTGTTCAGAACATGAACTTAAATAGTACGTAGTAAATCTTAACGAAATGACTTGACCAATCAGTTTCACAAGTAGTGAATATTCCCCAAAAATCAGTTTCATAAGTAGTGGATTTTTCCAGAAAGCCTTTAGTGGATGTTGAAAACAATAAGAATTCGAAGTTTGAAAGCAGCAGCCCAACCACGCTTTTCTGCTCTCCTTCTCCTATGCAGGTTCAAAGAAGTTTGGAGATGCATTGAAGAATCAGGGAAAAGCTATTAATTACCTTCAAGCTAGCAGCCCTGGCATGATCTACAGCTGCAGCGAGATCACTATCTGATGCAAGCACAACAAAATCATGCTCTTCATCTTCATACTGCAAAATGAATTAACACAATTTAACGTGAAATGTAAGTAACAATCATTAAGTGCAGGTCCTTGAAGAATATAGAGTTATAAAGCTCTTAAGATTTACCAAAATCTGAGGTAGATTATTGCGGTCAATATCATCTCCAACCCTTTGAAGAATACAGGTAATGAGATCAGTCAAGCTATGGGTATCTGCAATTGGACACAAGTAAAAAATGGACTTGAAAAACAGAAACTTTTAATAGATGCATTGCCACAACACAAATGTGTCAGCTATGAAGAGAATCCAGTAGATATATACCAGAAATAAACCGATGCACTCTGCCCCTTCTATCTTCAAGTTTAAAAGCAAATGTGTGTGGATGGGTTGGATAGGGAAACGATCTCCCTGTATCCCCTCCATCAGATGCAGGCTTCATGGAGAACTCACTGGCACAAGGTAGCAAAATGTAACTGAGCACGTAATCACATGCCAATGGCACATAATGTGGGACCTAAAACCTTACCTTCTTGAGTCTTCATCATCGTCTATAGGTCCCGACTTCATGGTTGAATCCCAGAACTTTTGCATCATGCTGGCTGCAGCTTCATTCTTCACTCCACCAGAATTTCCAATCTAAGAATCAGAAACACCCTTTTGTGAAACCTTTCCATAATGTCAATACACACCACAAAATATATATATAGGGAGTCCCATTTTCCTAGTAGAACTAGGAGTGTGAAAATGTCCAAAACACCAGGATCAATTTTTTTTACATAGGTCCAGAGTCTGGAACGGGACTGAAAACCATGCAAAACCTGGACGGCAACTGGACCAAATAAACCAGGTCCAGTTCAGTCCATTTTCCTGGTCCAAACCTAAAAATGCACAGCCCTCCAAATCTTCTTCTTCCTTTTTCCTCTTTTTTTTTCTGAGGAGAAGCCTCCAAAGTCAAAGTAGGGGTGTGCATAGGTCCAAAACCAGACCAGGACCAATTTTTAATATAGGTCCCAACCAGTCTAGACCGGGACCATAACCCATGCAAAAACTGGATGGCAACTGGACCTAATAAAGCAGGTCCAGTTCGGTCCATTTTCCCGGTCCAAACCTAAAAATGCACAGCCCTCAAAATCTTCTTCTTCTTTTTTTTTTATAAAGGAGAACCCTCCAAAGTCCAACTCGAAGGCTAATATCTGACCTAAAAAAATTCTTAGTTTTTCAACAATTCCATGTGGTACCTAAGTTATTTAAATAGATGGCTGAGGATTCTGGTGGTGAATGATTTGGCTTTGAAGGTAATAGAGGACTAGCGTCAATGCCTTTGAAAGCTAATTGATATTTCAAAGAGCATGCTTGTTCGGAATGACTTCAAGTACGATCAAGTTTGAGCTTTTGAGTGGCAAAGATTTCATGTGAACTGCGCTATGTTATTTTAATTATTCTCTCTACATTTTGTTCCGCATTCACTTCGAGATCAAAGATCAAACATGTTTAAGAAAGCTAGTTCAACCTAGCATTCATGTGTGTGTACCACACAGGGTCAAAATAGGTGGATTTTGGTGATCCAAAGGAGTTAAAAACTTTGCAATATGCAGTTTGAAATGCGTCTTTGAGGTATGTTTCTAACCTACCTATTTAAAATCTACTTGGCATATAAATCTGTGGCATATTTTGGGATAAAAGTTATGATTTTTCTAATGGGTTTGTATCGCAAAACCCAACAACAAGAAGATAACTCACAGTGGCCACGGCTGCATGAGTAATACTAATCACATCCACAACAGCAACAAGGCACCCATCTGTTCAACAATTTACTGGGGTCAGGAATCAAGATTAAAAAAGTCACCTTCTTGCGAAAGGGAAAACTCTTATCCAAGTACATATACCTTTATCAACAACTGGTAGGTGCAAAAATTTCCCATCATGCATCGTGTGCAATGCATCAACAATAGGTGTATCAACGGTTGCACACTCAGGATTTGGAGTCATAACCTACAATCCAATCACAGGACATACAAGCTATTGAATAATGTCTTTCATCAGCGAATACTAGCACTCATCCCTGTAAAGATATCTCAAGCATAAACACAACTTTTACACATACCCCTGAATTGTGTCAGATTTATAAAATAAAACTACTACTCCCTCCGTTCAACAAAACTTGTCGTTTACTATTCACACACGCTTTTTTAGAATGATAAAAACTATATAAAATATTCATTTTTAAAAAAAAAAAAATTAATAAGTTTGTACTTATTAATAATAACTACGAAATTGTTTAAAAAAATTATTTAAAAAGTCGATATTTTATATAGTTTTTAGCTTCTAAAAAAGCGTGCATGAATAGTAAAACGTCAAGTTTTGTTGAACGGAGGGAGTACTATTTAGTTGCCAACTAGATTCACATATTCATCTCATGCCTTTCAATGTCATATTAAAACTTCTTAATTTTATTCATTACACAATTTGATGATGATACTGCCATATTCTAGTAAATGTTTTGAACCAGCTATTTAGTTCTCTAAGTGAAGGCATTGCAGAAGCATTGAGCTTGTAGTTTATACTTGAAATAGATATTTTTTAAAAAGGGAGAAGGAAAGAAGTCAACTCTGTACCGTCTCCACTAGAGTCGATTCTGGAGGCATATTTGTTGCAATAACTCGCATCAAGATATCCTTAGAGCTGACACATCAATGAATAGTAGGTAATTACCAGATATTAGCAAATAAATTATAAAAGTCAGGGACTACAAACAAGAGAAGAAATGGGTAGTGGAGCAGTTTGTTTATCAAAGCAATTCTTGGGGGATACAAGAAAGAACCTTACGTCAAAATACCCCTAGGTTTGTTCTCCACGGTTACAATTGCACAGCTCAATTTGAATTCTTGAAACTTTTTTGCAGCCACCAAAACTGTGTCAGTGGGTAACACTGTAATAAACCTGAAAGTTCTCACCAAAAGTTAGTGAAGAGCTATAAATACTTTTCAGCAAGTCAAATTCCCCTACCAAAGGTATTACCTACTTTGAATGCTCGGAAATTACAGTTGACAAAGAGGGCCTGAAAATGTGTTCTCTTAATGTCTCAATGAAGGTGCTGGGACCTGAATTGCAACAAAATGATAATCATATAAGATAATCTCCTTAGATAGATCTTAAAAAGTAAACAAGAAGAATGAAAAGTATATGCAACTTCTTTAAGCATTTAACACATTAACTAACCAGATGGTCCCCAACTTTTCTCGACACCTTCAACAGCTGCAGCAATTGCTTTGCCCTTCTCAGATGCCCTTTCCATACGTGCAATGGCATCATACAAACACTTTGCTATATCAAGCAAAGCAATAACCTCCCCTTTCTCCACGACTGGCAAATGCCTAAATTTTCCTGCATTTAATTGGAGGAGTAAATGTCCACAATTCCACATCACAGTTTATCATTGATATATTGATCTTTGAAATAAAAGAAGTTGAATACCTTTGACCATCTTTTGTAAAGCTTCCACCGCCAAGGTATCAGAAAGAACAAAAACAGGATTCCTGGTCATAACTTTGGAAGCTGGTGTCTCAGCAAGATTTAACTCGCAAGCTATCACCTTAGTAGCTATATCCTTGATGAAAATAGATTTATAAATGAGAATCATCAATAATTTTCTCAACTATTCTTCTGCCATTTAATCTGTCAAGTGATTAAGTCCAAACCTTGTCTGTCAGAATTCCACAAAGTAGTGCATTTGAATCGGTCAACAACAAAGCATCTACTCTCCGATTAGCCATCCTTTGACATGCCTCTAAAATGTTTGTTGTTTCAGGAGCTGTAAGGGCTTTTGAGAGTCGCAACCTCCTCACAGTCCGCTCTCCAGTTACTCCCCTGTAAGGACAAGTTGTTAATCCACATACCAACAACTATTTAATAACATCTTGACTTGAAGCTTTTACAACATTTACAGGTTTAATGGACAACAGAGAGAATCAGTTCCACGGTTTGCCAAAACATAGAAAAAGAATATGTTGAAAGCAGATACAATAAGCTATATTTCGAGTCCTGAACAAAAAACAAATTTATTAAGTATTACGTTGAAAGAAGATTATGCATGCTATAATCAAAATCAGGCCTCAGGGGCAGAGGTAACGAGGATAATGGTCTTTTGAACGAGAAAGAAAAACAGTAGTATTGCATGAGAATATCTGGTCAACTAGAATTCCTGCAGGATGGAATCTCATTTCCGCCTAATAAGCTTAAAAATTACAAGTCATGCACAGCTGCACCACCTAGCTTCTCAATCACCTAGCAACAATAATTTGACTTTTCTAATACATGTTGACCAAAAGTGAAAATGCATCAAGCAATGCATCCACAAGCTACAATCACCTATGAATTTGCAGCAAACACAAGATAATTTTCTACATTCAATAAATGAAAACATGTAAATAACAACAAAGATATCAACTGATGAAATGAACAGCTCCAGCAAGATTGACTGATAAGCACTGAAATCAAACAACGAAACCATTGAAATTGCACATATAATTCCTCAAATACATGTACAAACGCTCTAGTTCATAAATACGATGTCAGATCAACAGAGGAACTCACAAGGAACGTGAGGTTGTTATGCTTAGGGATCTTCGGCTGTTCTCAGAGGCACCTCCATCTTCATAAGTTTTCTTCTTAGCATCAGACTTCCGGCCGCCTAAAACTGACATTCTTCACCGAAGGCAAACACTAGCCTCACAACCAAGAATCTCTTGCAAATTGCTAAAAATAGTCAAATCCTATCTAGAAACATCAAAATAGTCCAAATTAGCCAAAAGTAGAAGCATATGTCCCGAAATTTGTGGATTCGAACTGTAATCCAAGAACGGTTTCGTTGACCGCATTTAATGAAAATCAAAACAGACCTGGGAGATTCAAGCTGAAACTGAAAGACTTCAGGAACGAATCCAAGGAGATAACAACCGGAACAGCAACCAAAGATTATGTTAGGGTGATAGGAAAGCTGGGAATCGCGGCCGGCAGAGAAAAAGAACGTCGGATCTTCGACGAAAAAATTAGCCGGCCGGCGATTCCTGTGGAATCACAAGAGCGAGGGGAATCGACAAACAAACGCTATGAAATGCTTTTGGGAGGAGGAGGAATGGATTATGGAGGAACGCCACAAATCACAATGTTGGAGAGTTGCAGTTGGAATTTTTCCTTCGAAATGGAATGGCAGTCTTTTTCTATAGACCAATGATAAAATCCCAATTTAGGGGTGCGCATTTTTTTATTTCAATTATATATTTTGTACTATAGTTTTAAAAGGAGAACCTTTTGTTAATTTGATTAGGTAATTAGCATCCTTAATTTTTTTTTAGGCGTTCTAGCATCACATTAATATTTTTTTAGCCCGTAGCCTCCTTCCTCATAAGTTCTTCTTCCTTTTTTTTTTGGTCGAAAAACCGAGAGCCAGGCCCTCGATAGATTAAACTAAAACCGTACTTGGGCTACACATAAGTAAAACGGGGAGTAGCCCTTCCCCTAATATCCTCATCAATAAGCCTAATAGATTCCAACGGTGGCTCCTCAATAACATGAACTCCTAACGGAAAAAGTCTAGCAGCATAAGCAAGGGAGTCCGCGACCTGATTCGCTTCCCTGAAGACATGTCGTAGTTGGATCTCCCAACTCCGATTGATGAAGCCATGGCACCGACGAACCAGGCTAGATAACGGGTGACAATCGTTGATCCTTCTTTTTATCAGTTGGAGCGCACCTTGAGAATCCGATTCAATGATGACCTTCCGAAATCCAAGGTCCCAAACCAACCTTAAGCTCTCAAGAATACCCCAAATTTCTGCCATTATTATAGGACCCCTCCCAATCAGTTGAACAAACCCACCTATCCATTCCCCTTGATCACCACGAACAACCCCACCAGCAGTGGCCATGCCGGCCTCGTCTACCGACCCGTCGCAATTCACCTTCACCCAACCGGTCGGAGGCTTCTTCCACCTTACCAGAGTCTCAGTCCTTTGTCGCTGACCTTGCAGCCCCGGACTCTCATGCCCAGATGCCAAATATTCTTTGGTCTGTTTGATGATGAACCGTGGTTTGCTCTCCAGCTGCACCTCCTCATCGAACACTCGGCCATTCCTCCATCGCCAAATCCACCACAAGGCGTTGGCGAATATACAGGCCCATTCCAGCTCATCCTCGGCCTTCATTCTTGACATTAAATTCCCCCTAATCCATCCGGCATATGATTCAGACAAGAACTCATCCAGCAATGGAAGCTCATTCCAAATATCGGACGCATAATGACACTCCCTGAATAAGTGATTAAGCGTTTCTGGGACTCCCGCACAGTCGGCACAGTCAGATTCTTGGGACATATGCCTTCGGCACCTTTCCACGTTCGTGAGGATCACTCCACGCAAGACCATCCATACAAAACAACGTACTCTCTCCGACACCTTCAGCTTCCAAATTCTGTCATAAACCACATTGTCCACACCAGAAACATTGTTCTCCATGGTTATTAACTCGTAAGCCGACCCAACCGAATAGACCCCATCCGAGCTCCCCTTCCAGGACAAGCGATCAGGCCGAACCTCATTCTCCACTACACATGACGCCAGCTGCATCAAGACCCCCGATGGTAGGAACTCCGCAATTTCCTCCCATTTCCAGCCTCTACCGACCTCCGAGTACGATCGGACCTTCCTCCCCTTATTGTTCTCAGTAACCTCCTTTGTGGCGCAATCCAGCAAATTTCCGTCACCTATCCAGCAATCCTCCCAAAATCGAGCTACATTACCATCCCCAACAACCCATCGAGCTCCGTCCACAATGACCCAATTCAACCCCTTCTTAATAGCACTCCAAATCGCAGAACCATTTCGAGTAATCCCCGCAGCGTTCTGGAGATATTTTGCCCGTATCACCTCACACCACGGGCTCTCCATATTATTATTTACAAACCTCCAAGCAAGTTTCCCAACAATGGCCATATTCATATCCTTCATGGCCTTAATGCCCAGGCCACCCATCTTCTTCGGCATACACATATCCGCCCACCCAACGAGATGGACTTTGCGTTGTGTTTCCGTATCACCCCATATGAACCTTCTACAAATTCTGTCAATCTTGTCGCAAGTGGCACTTGGTAACATGATTGACGCCATAGAATAAACCGGTATAGCCGACACCACAGATTTCGTAAGAGTCACCCTCCCCGCAAAGCTCAAATGCCTGCCTTTCCATCCTGCCAACCTACCACTGATCTTATCCATGATTGGAGCAAAGGTTTCGCCATTGACTCTCTTATGGAGAACCGGCATTCCAAGATAACTACCGAGGTTATCAGTAACTTCAAACCCACATTCATTCTGCAACTCCGCAACTAATTCTTCATCCACATTCGCCGATACAAACAACTTAGACTTGCTTGCATTAATTCGTTGCCCTGAGCTCTTACAAAATCCATCCAACACTCTTTTTACACATCTCAGTTGCTCCACCGAAGCTTCAGCCGTAAGAATGATATCATCCGCGAACATGACATGAGAGATATCGGGGCCAGTACGAGAGATTCTGATAGGCTTCCAGTCCCCTCTTTCAACCGTTCTATTCACCAGTTGACTGAGCTTTTCCACGCACAACACAAACAAGTATGGGCTGATCGGATCTCCTTGTCGAATGCCCCTCGTCGGCTTGAATGAATCTGTCATTTCCCCATTTATGAGCACCCGAGTGTTTACGGTGCTCACACACTCGACAATCCATCTGACCCAAGTTATCGGGAAGCCCGCCTCGATCAAGGTACTCTCTATAAAGTCCCAACGGAGTCTGTCGTAAGCTTTCTCGAGATCAATCTTCAAGACCATCCATCCCTTCCTACCTTTCTTCTTCCTCATCGAGTGGACAATCTCCTGCATAACCACAATGTTATCCGTAATGAGTCTCCCCGGAACAAAGCTGCCTTGCATGGGGCCAATGAGATTCGGTAGCAGCTCGCGTATCCGATTTGCCATAACCTTAGTTATGGTCTTGTATAGGACATTGCACAGACTTATCGGACGAAACTGAGACACCACCTCCGGGCGAGCCACCTTAGCCAACAACACAATCAGCGTTTCATTCGTACCTTCCGGAAGTCTAGCCGTAGAGAAGAAATTCTTCACAAAATCCAACACTGTCCGCCCTATGGTATCCCAGCATCTCTGGAAGAATATAGCTTGAAACCCATCGATCCCCGGCGCCTTGTAGGCCCCCATCTCTTTAACCGCTTGGTAGATTTCACAATCTGTGAACGGTCTGTCTAACGACTCCCATTGCTCAGTGGGGATTTGAGGGAATCCTCCACCACGAATGGAATTGGGCCATCGCTCCTCATCCGGAAGTGTGTACAGCTCGCGAAAAAAGGATGTGACTACATTCTCAATAGCCTTGGCATCCACAATCTCCCTTCCGTCAGCTTCCTTTAACATCTGAACTCTGTTCCTTTTCCGGCGAACAACTGTCGACATATGGAAGAACGAAGTATTTCTATCACTAGCTCTCAACCAATTCTCCCTCGACTTCTGAAACCACAAAGTTTCCTCTTGTTTCAGCGTCTCCTCCAACTCACCCTGAACTTTCATCTCAGCCTCGATCAGCTGATTGTCGGCCCTGTGCTCCAACAACCCCTTAATCCTCTCAAGCTCCGCTTCCAACTTCGCTTTTTTCTCAAAAATATTACCGAACACCTCTTTGTTCCATTTTACCAAACACTCCCGCAGTTGCTGCAACGCCATATTCGCCTCACAATCACCGTTCCAAGCCCCTTTCACCACACCGTTGAACTCGGGATGAGAGAGCCAGGCGGCCTGGAAGCGAAAGGGTCGTCGTTTTCTGTTAGCCTTGATCGGAGCATCCATCTTCAACAGCAAAGGAGTATGGTCTGATCCATGATTAGGAAGATGGCGAACCAACGCCTCAGGCCAATCCAATCTTCCAGCCGCATTACAAAGCACCCGGTCAAGCCTCTTCGCCACATAGGACTCCGTCGTTATACCCCTAGACCACGTGAAAGTCGTGCCAACAAATCCCATATCAATCAGGCCATTACTATCAATCCACTCTTTAAACCTCTCCGTATCACCTGCCAACGGCCCATCCTGATTATCTCTTTCCCAATCAGGGATAATGCAATTAAAATCGCCCCCGATGAATAACGGGCCTTCAATATCCATCGTAATCCCCTGAAGTTGATCCCATAGACGCCTCCTATCACCAATCCTAGGATGCGCATACACCACCAGAAGGTGGAAACTCTTGACCCCATTACTCACCTTAGCCAAGATGAATCTGTCATTATTCTTAACTACATCCACAACAACCTTCTCCTCATCCCAGAGGAGCCACACTCCCCCTCTGTACCCCTCCGCCTCCACAAGAAAGCGATTCGAAAGTCTGATACGATCACAAACCTGTTTAGCTCGATGTCCCGATATCTTCGGTTCAAAGATAGCCAGTACATCGATTTTATGCTTCTTCACCAAGTACCTGATAGCTCTACGGAACCCGGCCCGACCGGCTCCGCAGCAATTCCACAATATACAATTCATAAACACAGCGTAAGGGCGGGACCGAACAACCCTAGGCATGGGCGATTTCCATCACCGCATCCGTATCGGCCACCCCCTTGGTCGTCTGATCGCCGCCCTCGGTCGGCTGTATCTCCCCAACTCCGGGCCGCCCTGTTCCTCCTGGATAACCATCAACGATGCACCCCTCACTGGTACCCTCTTCGATTCTCCTCGTAGCACTCTCCGTTTCTCCCCTGGTTTCTATTTCCCCATTGTTCATCGTCACCCCAATTCGATTCACCATCACCGGCCCACTCACACCATCCGGCTCACCCATAATCTTTGGGTTAAAAGTAAGTACTGGGTCATCAACCCTTGGTCTTTTTAATGGGCCCGTGGACTTACCCTCAGTAGCCAACCCAATCTTGGGCCCAAGCCCTTTATTATTCCATCTTCTATGATCAATCTTTTGCTTCCTCCCCTCCTTTGTCGTTGTCCCAATATCAAATAAAGGCATCCCCAAATTATACTCTTGGGCTTGAACAGTCACATGGCTTTCCACTTTCTTGCCGTTAATACTCCCCTCCATCGAAACATCCTCATCATTGTGACTCTTCCCGTCTTTACTCCCATTAATTCCTCTCTCTTCCCTTTTCCTAGTATCCGAACCGCCCAACTTTTGCGCTTCTTGACCGTTCCCCAACTGTTCACCGGTCATACCATTCCTCTCGCCGGCCGTTTTATCAGCGGTCACCCCTTCTCCGGACTTTTTCCCTTTCCCTTTATTATTCCGCCGTCGACGCGGAGCCTCCATCCAAGGTCCATGGCGACCTCCACTGTCGCCTCCTTGGTCCTCTGTTTCCATAGACTCCATGCCATCCTTCTCTCCTTCCTTATTCTCTCCCCCCTTTTGTATATTATCTCCCTGACTGGGTTTTTCCTCCTTATTCTTCGTGCACTGAGCAGCAAGGTGACCAAACATCCCACACTTGAAGCAAATCCGATGGAGCCCTTCGTATTCCAAAAAGTAGACTCTATCGTTGATCGTGACTGTACCCTTGAGTGGTTTAAGCAAGTCTACTTCAATGCAGACTCTCGCATATCTCCCCCTACTCGAAAACAACGTGCGATTGTCGACCCGCAGAGGCTTGCCTATACCCGAGGCTATCTTCATCAAGACTCCTTCCTCGTAGAACACCAGCGGTAAATTCGACACTCTCACCCATGCCGGTGATGTTGAAATTTCATCCATCTCCGGATCAAACATTGGCGACCAATTCTGGACGATGAGGTAGTGGCCGAACACCATCCAAGGCCCCCCTGTTAGGGCCTTAAGGTAGTCATGCTCATTATCAAACTTAACCACATAATAGCCTTTTGGGAGATCAACCAACATGAGTCTTCCCACCGGCTTCCAAATCTCTCTCAACTTCCTATCCATTGCCGCATATGGGACGAATCCCCCAAGAACCTTAATCACAATTGAACATTTCCACGCAACCGACAGAGCATCGATGACGTCCGGTGGAATCGAGATTACTGGATCCCCATCCCTCCCTCCAGGGAACGACACCTTCACTCGATCTTCCAAGAATTTTGTCTCCAACCTATGCCTCTCCTGATGTGAACTTCCAATAAGCCTGTCTTTCCACGTTCCACTACCGTCGGGAGGATCCCCCGGCGGCCTAGTATTAGCTTGTGTCCCCATCTGCGAATCGCCAATAACCCTAGTCTCGATCGCACTCATCCTCGCCCAAATGTATACCCATTTCTTCATCAAACTTCCTTTTCATGGCTTCTCCCTCCCTCTCTCCCAACCGGACTAACCACGACGAACCAGCGCCGGAGGCAATGGAAGCAAGCACTCCTATCCCTCTCGATCTCACACTCTTGTGCGATTGCCATCAACTCAGGAGATCTCGGATTACCGTCGACGAGAAAGCAATGGCAAGTCTAGGGTTTTTAGTCGGCGAAATTCGGTCTCTAATCCACATGGATCTCCTCCGGAGCTACGGAGACGCCGATTCATCGCCAAAAATCCTTCTTCTTCGCCTGAAGATCTCTAAGAGGCTGTGGAGCGATGATGATGATGATTCCAAAGGAGGTACAAATTGATTTGAATGCCTTAAACGTAGAGAATGTCTCTTCGATCTATCTCAGAGAAGCTCCTTAATCCAACCGCACGCAAACTGTTCGACGAAATGTCCACAAGGATGGTTAGCAACGAAATGATGCAAAGCTTATTGGCCGCAGGTATCTCCTCTATCGATCCAACTCAATTTAGGATTTCATAATCATCCTCGGCTTAGGATTTGTATTGCTTGCTATTATTCTGCAACACTCTTTGATTCCAAATTATGCAACACTCCTTGGCCTTACTCTAGTTATCGTCAGCCATTTATTTGTCGTTCTTGGTTGTTTGATTGATTGATTGGGTTTTCAATTGGATCTGATCTTACTGCTGGTTTTTCTGGTTTCGAGTGTGACTTCTGCAATTGGTTCCGAAAATTGGGGCTGTTTGATCACTTCAGTTTCAAGTTAGAGGTGCATCCAAGGTGTGCATCCAAGGTGTTTGATGAAATGCCTAGATGAATTGAGTCTGTTTTTGTTGTTCCCTGATAACTTTTAATTGGAATAAAACCACTCCTTGAGTCCTTGTTAATGGCTTTGTTTCATATTCACTTGTACGTTGCAGTGAAAGATCAATAGATAACACAATCTTGTGACTTGTGAGCCCTGCATATTAATGTGTGTTGTAGCCTTGTCATTTCTTGGTACAAAAGAAGTCTATTATTGTCCTTTGAACACCATATTGTCTTTACATTAATGTGTTAGCTTCCACCAACTTCTCAAGCGAAACTGTTATTGGAAGGTTAAACAATAGACTAGGTTCCAAGAATTTTGCCTTTGACCATTCATATTATGTTCTTGGTTTCAAACTGAATTAATGCTATCGTGATTCAGTGTTACTTGTATATTGTGTGGGTATAATCGTATAAGGTGAGGGGTTCTTTTGTTGATACGAGTCGCTTGCAAACGAGGATAAATATACCTATTTGCACTTTAGATCCATAATTGTGTTCTGTCATTGTGGATTGTATCCTCAGTTAAATAACATGGATTGTGTATAGTTTTTACATGACAGTAGTTTCTTGAGTTGAGGTTCCATCGTTGATTCCGATATGATGCATTGCAGTTGGCGAATTCATTAATCATGATAGTCTTTTTGTTAAATCCCTTTATCAAGTTGCTGAAAGAGTTGGTTTGTTCTGAATCTTGTGACGGGGTCAGGGCTCATTATAGATTCTGCATTGAGAACGTTGACATAAAATTGTGCATTTGAGTTTCACTTGAATTATATGTTTGTATATTCAAGGCACTTTTGTGACTTTACGGCATTCTTCCTAAGGAGCGTTTTTTTTAATCATTTCTAGATCATAAAGTAAAGCCTACAGAGGCCATTCGTGGAGGCAGGTAAGGAGTTTACATCTGCTCTTTGATGCTTAAGTTAGTTTGCAGTCTCTGTTTTTATTGTCGAAATATAAACTCACCATGGAGACACTATGTCGTGTCAAATGTTAAGCAGGTGAGCGTTTATGATGACGATGTGCGGCACTGGCAGCTTTGGCGCAATCACTCTGCTGCTGCGGAATCTCCATCTGCAGTTAGTCATGTCACTTCTGCTCTTAGCTCTCTTGCTCCAGCTACAAAAGGAAGACATTTTTTGGTCATCTGTTGTGAGAATAAAGCTATATTTCTGGACTTGGTGACGATGCGAGGCCGTGATGTGTCTAAGCAAGAACTTGATAATAAGTCATTAGTCTGGTCAGTGCTTTTCTTGCGCAGATTTCCCCTTTTGTGGGACTGTGAGTCAGATCACTTTTGGTAGATCGAAATGATGATATTTAAACCTGATCTTGCAGCATGGAGTTCCTTACTAGGTCAACTGCTGGTGATGGCCCTCTTGTTGCTTTTGGGGGATCTGATGGTGTTATTAGGGTTCTTTCCATGATAACATGGAAGGTGAGATTCTGAAGTTGCTCATTTTACAATTTTGTTTGGGGGGCCATGATGTTCACTCTTGTACAGCTTGCTCGAAGGTACACTGGAGGCCATAAAGGACCTATAACATGCTTAATGACATTCATGGCTTCTTCAGGCGAGGTAATTATTTGATGCATTAGTTTGAAGCTATTTTGCTTCACATTTACTTGTTTTATTTTAGTGTTCAATGAATAAAAGAAGAGATTTATCAGTAGTGGCCTGCCTTTTAGCTTAGAAGAATACTTCTAGAGCCCTGATGGGATCTGTTTTGTAATCTCAGGCATTTCAGTAACGCTATTTTGCTTCACATTTGTTTTGTTTTTTTTTATAGAAGAGTTAATTTCTATTTAATCACATGCAATCCCTATTTCTTAAGAGTGTATAACAAACCGGATTTGTTTTGCTTTGGTGAAATGGTGATTTGTGAGATAATTATAGGTGGAAAAACGGAGGAAATTGAATTAAATTCAAATTGATGATAAAATAAGTTTTTATTATGAATTCGGATCCATTTATATGATCAAAATATCATTATTGTTCTTTATTTATTTGGTACAAGGAAAAATAAAGAAAGCTTTGGATTTTGCTTGTGCTACGTGTCAATATCGACCTCAATTACCTTCATTTTTCAATTTATTTTTCAATTTATGTTGGTTTCATGTTATTAGATTCTTGTCATCATACAAATGAGTGACCAATGAAGTGTAATCAAAATTGTATCATCAATATCATCACAAATGATTGAGATCTATTAAGACAAATATAATATTTTGGACTTTAAGAATGTCAAAATGTCATCAATGAATCAAAAACATCAATCAAAGATGTCATCAATGAAGTTGAATCACATTTTATGCTTCTCTGTCATCAATTATATAAAAAAAATGTAATAAACATGTCACCGCAAATGATTGCATCAATAAATCGTAAACACAAATGTGTCATCAGTGAATAAAAATGGCATCGGTGGTTTATAGTGAAAAAATGTCATCAAAACACTACTTTGAAAAAATATAGCATCACGGTAAAAAAAAATATCATAAAAAAATTGACATAAAAAAGTGTCATCAATAGTCAATAGTGTACAAAATGGCATCAATGGTCAACGTGACATCACAGTAAACTACAAAATGTCATCAATGTTTAAAAAAAATGGCATGAAAAAGTGTCATCAAACCATTTAATTAGAAAAGTGACATCAAAGCGAAAATAAAATGTAATAAAAAATGGCATCAAAGCGGCAAAAAATGACATCATGGTAAAAAATGGCATCAAAAAAAGTGGCAAAAAATAACATCAATTGTCAACGTGACATCACAGTAAACAAAAATATCATCAAGCTTTGTAAAAAATGTCATTAAAAAAGTGTCATCAATCCATTTTATTAGAAAAGTAACATCAAAGCGAAAATAAAATATAAAAAAAATGGCATCAAAGCGGCAAAAAATGGCATCAAAAAAGTGGCATCGTTGGTAAAACAAAAATCCGAAAAAAAATGGCATCAAAGCGGCAAAAAGTGTCATCATGGTAAAAAATGGCATCAAAAAAGTGGCATCGTTGGCCAAAAAAAAAAAAAAAAAAAACTGAATGAGCCGGTCAACGTTGATCGGTCAACGTTGATCGGTCAACGTTGATCGGTCAACGTTGACCAATAGTCAATTTGGGAAGGGTGCTAGGTTAGTTAATTAATTTTGTTTGGGTGCTAGTTGACTAATTGGATATTCATAATATGCTAGTTGTCAAAATAACCCTTTTAAAAGTCACATACTATCGGTTTTTAAAAAAAAGACAAATTCAAAAAAATCTCAAACTTATTACATTTATTAATTATCAACAATCATCATCAACCAATAAAATTTGAGCAAAAAGTAAAAAAAAAAGTAACAATTTTCATATCCTAATACCTCAAAAACTTAAAATGACTTATATTTTCAAACAAAAATGGAAACCTAAAAGATCTTTTTTTTTTATCAGAGAGAGTAAAAAATAAAAGAAAATAGTATAAAAAACATAAAGGTTGTTGACAATATGTCAAAAAGGCTATTGATAAAAACAATTTTTCGTAAATTGCATAAGGTCCTTTCCATTTAGGCCTAGGGTGAGTCTAACGACCGGATGTCTTTCGTCTATTGACAAGACGAAGTTTATATATTTACGCTCGAGTTTTTTCATTTATCGAAGATGTGATCGATTCGCGAGGAATAGTTTCAAATCGATATCGTTGTTTGTGTACCTACCTCTATCTCCTTCCTTTCTAGTCAAGCTTCATACCTCTATAAAAATGGACTTTGAACCTCTGAAACTCCATTCTCCAACGAGGAGAGAATGATTTTTGTAAGTGATGAACTTGTGCCATTGGATTTTATAAGGTCTAATTGAACCATCAGATTGAAGGTGGAGATTGAGGGTGTAATGAAGGCGGGCTTGTGGTTCTCAGTATTTTGTACAAGCACGCCCTAATTGTAAACTACAATATTGTTATCGGTGGCTTACCGTTCACTCCGAGATCAACAATAGAGTTTTGTGATACGGTACCGCCATAACATTTGCTCCTCACTTTCGATTCCTCTCTCTTTTCTCCTGATTCCTCTTTTTACTATTCGGTTGCTCTCCTGTTGTTCATTATCTCATGTTTTTCGTGTCGAATTGGTCAAGGCTTTAGGGTTTTGTTTAGGGATTTTAACTCCTAAGCACTTCCGCCGCGCAATTTATGTTTCCAATTGTTTTGATTCCCCTCCGTTTTGGTGTATTTCCTTAAAAATCAACATGCGAACGATTCAGTCTAATTGAATTTGGAGCCTCCTCGAAAGGTCGGAAGGTTAGGGATTGATCGAAGTTGACTGCTAGTGGTGAATTTGTGTGTTCCAATTGTTGTGCTTTTCTTTTCAATATCTCGTGCCCACCCATGGTTTGAGTGCACACTGGGGTTAGGGTCCGGGGAAATAGGTATTTAAAGATGTATGATATATGTTTTTTACCTCTCCCTTACCTTTGTGAGCTTGATCTTTCCCTGTGAATATGCAGTACCACCAACAAAGTTCTGTTGGCGGTTTGTTGAAATAGAAGTCCCACGGATCCTTGTATTCACCATATTTCTTGACAAAGTAGACATCCTTCATTGTTTGTAGCCATAAGAATCGGCTCCTGCCTTGATTCTTCGAAATCTGGGATGGTGACGGCTTCCTTAGGAAGGTGAAGGGACACCAACGCACACTCGATCTCCTTGGATGTCTCCTGAGACTTTGTGTCCATCGGCACTAGCTCCTCCTCCTTGTTATTGGAAAGCCCATCTTTAGTTGTAACTTGGCTTGCTGGATAGGATGCTAGGGCGAACGATTGCTTTTTTTTTTTTTAATTTGGTTTCCCATTTTGCAAAAGAGTTCCATCGGCTCAAATCATTCTAGCCTTTCAAGGCTCCCGTTGCTCATGGATTCGGCAAGACTTCTCGATTCAGGATTCATGCCTTCAAGTATGCAACTCATCATGTCTTCCTCATAAAAGAACTCATCTTCTACCCTTATGATATATTGATGAAAATTTTCCTCTTACGATTGTTGTAGCTTCAACTTTGTGACCTCTTCGTCTTCTTGGGTAGAAATTTTTTTGGCGCTTTTCTCCTTCTCTTGTTCTTGATGTGCCAGTGTGACCATGATGTACCACCATGTGTCTTCTTCATTACTCAAGGCCATCTCTATCAATCGTGTTTGTATCTCGAGAGTTGCATCTTCCAAAACACATGTCACTATCCCATATAGTAGATGAGAACCTTGATTGTTTACGAATAGTCCTACTCTTTTAAGGTAATGGTGAAACTTCTCTCCTGGGGCCTGATATAAGATCAACATTTTCACATATTAGTACCAGGGTGCCGAAGACTGTCAAATAGGTCCCCGACAAAAGTTAACAAAGAAAAACACACTAATTAAATTAGAAAGCGCTCCCCAGCAACGACGCTAAATTTTGACGAGTGGTGAACCGGTCATTGATTCTCGCCAAAGGATAATGTTTGTGGGATGATTTATTGAAATATTCTGATTTGCATGAGGACTAGTAAAAATGAATGTATATGCATTCTAGGTAGTTTAGGCCGCATTTGGTATAGTTTTATAGTTAAGTTGCATCTTTATCCTTTTTTTATTCGAAATTCGGAATCTACGCTTTTCTATGTTAATTATGCAGATTTTTGAATCTGAGCTCAAAGAGATGGTGCAAGAGGGCGATGTTGGAGCCTTAAAACTAAGAAGATACTTAGGATGACTTGAGAATGAAGAGAAGAAGACCCAAGAAGGAGCTAAAGATAACCCAAGTGAAGAGATGAAGAAAACACGAAGGACGTTGAGACGACGCCCGCAGATAAAGGTCTGGCACCCGCCAAGCCTGGCGCCCGCGTAATAGATCCTAGCACTCGCTGAGAGCCGCACCGCCAGAGTCATAGTGGCGTCCGTCGATGCAGATAATGATGCTGATTTGGATGCTTTTCCAAATGATATTTGTTTCTATCTTTTGAAGATCCTTTGCTTGAAGATTAAGCATGACATCTAGGGTTTTTCAGCCACTTTTGAGCCCATAATACCCATTCATTCTAGAGTTTTTGACACCACTCATAAAATATCTCATACACAACACTATTTCATAGTTTTGTTAGTTTTTCGAGGTAAGTCATGCTCAGTTAACCTTCTTTATTGTTTTGCTTACATTTCAAAATATGGTTAATTAGGATATCTGAGAGCTGTTGTTAAGTTGCTTTGATTTATATTTGAGTTATGCATTATGATTACTTCAATTCTCTTTCTTTTGATTGAAATACTCCAAAGTATTTTTGAAAATTTCATTTTAAGTAAATTTTTATTTTAATAAATAAAGGTTCTCGTATTTTGAATTTTGGAAAAAAAAATAGTGTTTGAATTAAATGTATATAAAGTTTTATATTATTTTGAGATATTTCAATTGACCTTCTTATAAATAAGTTAGATTTTAAATTATATTAATTTAATACAAAGTTGTATACTTTTCCTTCACAATAGAGATGGATTTATAATTATGATTTATTTTCGTAAACTACATAGTATAACGTTTTAGAAAAATATATTTTTAAGAAAAATAAAAGGTATTTAAATTTTTTGAAATTCTATTATTTAATTTATGTAGAATTTTTTTCCGAAAATATACATATAGGTAATTATAAATAGGCGAAAATGCATAAAATCACTCATTATTCATTGTTGTTTGCAAATAACCACCCCTTATTAAAAAGTTGTTAAATAACCACCCACTAAATATAGGTTGTTTGCAACTAACCACTCATGCCCCTTTTTCTTGTTAAACCTCACTTAATTTAATATGAAAAGACAATTATACCCGAAAATCCGGAAATTTTTCGGGTAATTTGGGTTTCGACCCGTTGACTCGATAATTTTGACAGTTTGACCCAATTGACCCAGTGACCTGGTTGATTTATAATTATATATGATTAGATTTTTTATGGAGATTCCAATTTATTGCATTTTATAATTACAATAACTTGATCTTTCATTTTAAAATCAACTTTTATATTTATTTGAATTGTGTAATACTCCGTCCAATCGATAGTATTTGATTTTTTATTTTTCAACACATTTTTTTTAAGAACATAAAAATTCTAAAAAATATTAAAATATTATAACAATTCTATGCTTATTACTAATTACATGAAATTATTTTTAAAAATTATTTAAAATTTTGATATTTTACATACTATTACATTTTATTAAAAATTATGTGAAATAATAAAAATCAAATGTTTTTAATAAGATGTAATAATATATAAAATATCACATTTTTAATAAAATTATTTTTAAAAAATTATTTAATTTTTTTATATTTATATATTATTATATTTTATTAAAAATTATGAGAAATAATAAAAATGAAATATTTAGATCAGATATAGTATATAATTACAAGAACCAGAATTTATGAACAACGTCTTTAATTTTAGAATTTTAAAATTATCGCAAAATTATCAAATCATGATTTTTTTTAATTTAAAAAAGAAAAAATTGTCAAACTGACCCGAAATGACCCGAAACCTGGTCAAACCCGGGTTCGAGTCAACGTAGATATACCCAGAACCCGTTTTACCGGAGACCCAAAGTGATCCGACCCGAATGACCCATTTGACATGTCTAATTGTAATACCTGAAAAATCAAGCAACGGAGAGAAGTATAACAGTTTTTTTTTTTACTAAAAATGAAACATTAAAGAATAGGGGTATAATTGCCTTTTCATATTAAATTAAGTGAGGTTTAAGAAGAAAAAAGTATGAGTTTTTTTTTTATAAGTTAATAATTCGAAGGTCAGACAAGTCTGACTCAACGAGAGGCCGACAAAGTCGAAACCTAGCAGACCTAAACCAAACTGGGTGAGGCCGAAGACGACGGACGAAGCCAAGCCCCGCACTGAAGTAGAATCGTAGGCCAGCGATACATCAGGACCCGATCATCCTATGGGCAGTGAGGACGAAACTCCAGGGAAGTAGTTAACCCGAATAGTGGAGACGACCCAAAACACACTACCACAACCCCAACATATCCCGACTCCGACGATCAGAACCAAATCCAAAGAGAAGAGCGCCAAATCACGTAATCGCAGAGCCGCAAACCGCCTGAGAAAAGAGCTCCCAAAAACCCAATTGGGATTTAATCAACCCTAATGAGATTTAAACATACCCATATAAGTGGGGTTTGATACGAGCCCTCAGGGGATTTTTCAAGCCCTTTTGGGATTTGATTCGAACCCTTGTAGGGTTGTATACCAGTGATCGATTGTCTTAATAATTTTTTTTTAATTTAATTATGGGCTGACTTTGGGCCCAAGGACAAACCTAGCTTGGGCCCAAAACATCAATTCCGGGCCCATGGAAGGGATGGAAGCAATGCAGCCGCTGAGCGAAACCCAGGGAGCGAGGGAGTTAGCACAGACGGAAAGGTTGCTGACTGACCCAAACCACAACCCACCCAGATGAAGGAGGAGAAGGGATGGGCGGTGGATGAAGCGAAACCTCGAAGGAGGAAGAGGCTGAGAAGGCGGCAAATCATGCCGGATTCGACCACCGGCGCACCTCGCAGGGCCAGACGACACCAGGGCGGCGACGCCAAGGACAAGAGAGGGAAGACGACGGCGGGAGAATGAGTGCGAGCCCACCTCAAGTCGTATGAGAAGAGGAAGGAGGGTAGAAGTGCATGAGGTAAATCACCACCCGAAAATTGGGGGTTTTTTAGATCCAAACTCCGACGATCCTCCGATGGACAACCGGGGAAAATCGGGAGGGGAGATGAAGGGATTTGTGCCCAATCCACCCGAAACGGGAAGAAATCGAAGTGGCCTCCAAAGAGGGCGGAGGAGGAGGAGGATGTTGGGAGAGATAGGGGTGTTCATATCCGGGTATCCGACACGAACCGGTTAACCGTGTCGGATACCCGAAACCGTTAAGACTGAAAACTCCGATCCGAACACGATCCGACTAGATCCGGATATCCGACCCGAATACCCTATCGTATCCGTGTCGGATATCCTGGTTACCCGACACGAACCGCTTGGATTCAATCAGATCAAACTCTGCTTAGAGAAATCACGCACCATTGCAGCTTTCATAGGCCAAGAAAGCACAAGCTGCGGAAAAAAAAAAGTAGGAAAGAATCGATAAAATAGGGAACTTTATTGAAAACATGATAATCGATAAAACCAAATGCCCGAATTATAAAGAAGGCAAAGTGTGTCGTCGATGGAATTTGGGGAACCCTATCAGTTAATGCCGGCCGGATATGAAGATTTCAACGCGATTGAAACTCAGATCTGTAGACTTCAACGGAAGGGAGAGAGAGAGGAGGTGCCGGAGTTGCCGCTCCTCATCAGTAATCGTTGAATGTAGAGATTTCGAATCATTCGATGTGTGAGAGTCAGATCTGGAGACTTCGATGGAATTGAGAGAGGAGGTGCCGGATTTGTCGCTCCTTATACCGCAAGATGTGGAAAAGTCGACAAGATTGAGAGCCGGATTTAGATATTTTGATGAGACTGAGAGCCAGATTTAGAGATTTCAACGGGATTGAGAGAGAAGAGTCGCTGTTCTTTAGTTTTAGGGTTTGAATGAGTGGAAATAGTGGATATTGGATACGGAGATCTGAAGATTTAAAAGGAAAAAAGTAAAAAAACCGGAGTTGTTGCCTGTTTATAAAAAATAAATACCCTGCGGCGATTCGAACACGGGCCCAAATGCATGCGTTGATGGAACGCGTAGACATCTGACCAAATGAGCAACATGATAATCTTGTTTCAATAGGGATAATATTATACTAGTACCATATTATTATAGATTAATTTTTTTTTAAAAAATAAACGGTTCGTGTCGGATACCCAATAAGCGGAAAACCTCGATCCGAACACGATCCGATTACTACCGTGTTTTCTCGGTTCGTGTCATTTTCGTGTCGTATCTTTTTCGTGTCGTGTTTTTTCGTGTCGTGTTACCGTGTTTTCGTGTCGGGTCAGTCGTGTCGGGTTTTTTTGCACACCCCTAGGGAGAGAAGGAGAGTGGGGATGGTAGCTCCTAGGTGTTGACCGAGGTCGGAAAGCACCTCCGAGGAGGTGGTTCATGTCGGCTCAGCGAGATTTTCGAGCCCACAAGGGGTGTTCATGCCCACAAGGGGGGTTCTCGTCTCTCTCGAAAGAGAGCATATTGATATTACTCCGTTCATGCCTCCCTCTTGTGTATGAAAGAGTATGAGTCGTTAGTTGTAACCAACCTAAATTTAACGGGTGGTTATTTGACTATTTTTTTAATAAGGGGTGGTTATTTGCAAATAACAATGAATAGATGGTGGTTTTATGCATTTTTTCCTTATAAATATAGTTAGAGGCTAAACCGGTTTTCTTTTGGGTTTGGGTGAACCGAACCAGAGCTAAAGAAATGATGAACCGGGTTCAGCGAACTCATCTTCAACCTCTAGCCGCATCCCACTGTTGGATTTTTGTAAGTTTCAATCCCCTCAAATCTCGGCCACATCTCAACGTTTTTACTTCTGAAATGTTGCCCACGTGTTATTATATCTATATCTTTTCTCAATTTGTGATTTCGGATCTAAAACGAACCCAAAAGAGTTTATCCCAAATTCGGAAATTTTATCAAGTTCGTTAAATAAGATAGATTTTCTCAAATTAATCAAGTAGAGTAGCTTTTGCATGGATTTGAGGTTATCTTCTGAGATTCGGTTCGATCCAATTCGGCCCCGATTGATATCGACTATAAATATAGGGTTTTGGTCTTCGGGGAAATTCATCCATTAGAGAACGAAACAGAGATTCTAACATATCCTAATTCGTTATAAATCCTTCCAGAAACGTTCCCCTTCACAAATTTTTCCCCATAACCTCCCAAATTCGAACCCCCAATTCTCGAATTCGACCTTGCCGGAGCCACCCTCGTCCGCCATCGTTCGTCGGTGCCGGAGCATCCAGAAGCCTTCCGGAGAACCGCCCAGCCACTAAGAGTTCGTTTCCTCCAGTTTCAAGTACCGCCGTGAGTCGTGCCGCCTCCAGGAGCTCGCCAAAGTCCACCGGATTCTCGCCGGCAACCTCCTGTACAAGCTATGTCGGGCTGAGGTAGAAGGAGATTAATTTACACCAAACCTCCCTAAGTTCTGATTTTGTTAAAATATGTCCTTTCTCAGCTTGAGAAAATTCCAGATTCTAACCCGTGTTTTTATGTAGGCATAAATCGCGTTCCGATTCCGTTAAATTGCAGAGAATCGTCAACTCTCACCATCATATGAGACCCTCATATGAGGGAATTCGAGTCCAATCAACCACTTAAGTCAAAAGCTTGCAACTTTGCAACTTTGGATCAAGGCATTTCGGTGCTTTCGTGTCTTGTTGTTTTCTTTCTTTTGATTGCTTGCCAAATTAATTAAATAAATTACAATTCACCTACTTGTGTAATTTATTATCCGTCAGTTTGAATTTGGCAAGATTATTAAATAATGTTATTAAGTAATTAGGATATATTTAAGTAAAGACATGAACTTTGTTATCTCCTTGATAAAGTATGATTTATCCTTGACCTTTCATGTTATATAATATATAATTAGATGTATAGGGGTTATCTCCTTGATATATGTGACCTATAACCGTGAGTGTCAGTGAGACATGTGTGCCCCGAGCCATCAAACGAGCCATCACAAATGTCTCGGGTCGAACTGCTCGAGGGTACTGTGGCAAAATAAATCTGCTCAACATGAGGGCTAAAAATGCGGCAAGCTCAACTTGTTCATTTACTTCTAGAGGGAGCAAATCCCTTCTGATGCATGTTCTTAGTATGGGACGAGGAGCTCGTATTAGAAGCTTGTTTGACTTTGATAGTAATATCAGAGCCTTCTGCAATGACCACATAGATCTGCTCTCCCCGATAAAAATGAGCTAACCATGAGCTAACCAGTTTTCCCAAGAAATCCATTCATAGCCATGATGCCTGCAAAGACCAACATGGGTTTGCAAAAGCTCTGCAACAGCGCAAGAGAACTGGTCTCTACCATAGAGCTGCTTGTTTGGGGGTAGAAACTCCTCATAAGGCTCACCAAGGCAGGCCTGCAATCTGCTTCAAATCATGGAGAGAAATCTCAAGTTCACCACTTGCGTGATGTAAGGTGTTCGTTAAGGGACTTCAAAGCTCGCAAAATGCCATCCAGACCTCTTTGTTGTACATGTAGGGAAAGTGTGAAATCGCTACAAGACCGTAAATACCAGCCTGACGCAAAATGTCTTCATGCTGGTTTATCATCTTCTCAGTCCATTCCATCAAGAAGGGCATGAAAGTGGCTAGGCGATGGAAGAAGGGCATGAAAGTGGCTAGGCCGCTAAAAGCGAAACTTGATCCCCAGTTCAATCTCCTTTCTAACAGACTTTTGAGTGCGGGATAAAATTCCTTATTAAGAGGGAGCTTGGTTGGGTGCTCGCCGGCTTGATCTTCCAGGAAGATACCAGTAAATCTCTTACCTAAATCTCTAGCTAGTGGTTTGTACACAACCTTTATCATCATCACGGACAAATCACAAGCTACCGTGAAAAGTGTCTTCTTTTCTTGCCCACATCTTTTGAGAGGGGAAGTGCTTAGGAAACAATCTCTCGAATTGAGTAGGATCTGGGATAAACGGGACTATAATCAAGTTCCCGACCATCAGTTCCCAGAGCTCTTTGAGGCAGAGTGTCTCCATAAGTATTGAATTTGAGAACCTAAAAGAGTGTTCATGAAGTTAGAAAATCAAAAGAAGTAGACGAACTTTGAATATGTTCGATGAGGTTCTTACATATTCAAAGTTCGGGGGTGAAATTTCACATCAAACATATTCGAATTCAATTACATATCCATTTATAAAAGTGTATCAAGTCATTATATACATATCAAATAAATGTATTACAATTTAGGCATTCTTTGTGTCCTACAAAACTCGATACAAATGGAGAAAACTAATACATTGGGCGAGTGTTTATATACATATCAAGGCTCACCAATTTCTAAAAAAATCTATTGTTAAAGCTCCAAATTCAGCTCGTTTGCAAGCTTCTGTGAGCAAAGAATCCAGCTGAAAAGAAAGAGAAGAAAGCAAATAATATTATTAAACCATGACATATACAGATTCAATTCAAATGGGTAGAAAATACAGCTTTAATGGGTTCACAAGAGAGCCTAAAAGGTCTGGACAACGAGCCCAGCCCGGATGTTTGCTATGGGCAGTTATTAAAGACAAACAAAGGTGTAAAAAAACAGGTTAGCAACTGCTCCAGTGCACAGTTGTGCAGTAACTTCTCCAGTTAAAAAAACTGAAGAGAAACTGTACGAGGGAGTGAAAATAGGGTAGTGGGGTAGGCTATGCAACTGCTGCTATTACTCTGTAAAAGACTAATGTGTGGCATCAGTTAATTTTTTTACAGAGAACACAAAAAGAGCAAAGAAAGAAAAGCAATCAGACCACACATCAGCAAGAAAAAGAGAAGTAGAAGACAAAGTTTCTGCAGAAGCCAAGGTAGATTTATGGCTTCTAAAACCCCCGTTGCAAAGCTTTCATGCTATACGCAAGTGGTGTAGGTTTTGAGGCCACTAAACTACTTCCAAGTGGCAAAGGTTTTGGAGCCTTCTTGCAAAGCTTTCATGCTTTAGGCAAGTGGCAAAGGTTTTGGAGCCTCCAAACTACCAAAAATCATGCCGAAATGCTGTTGAAATGGACTCTCGGACCCACCCATGCAAAGTTTTTATGCTTTACGCAAGTGGTAGGGGTTTCGATGTCCCAAAATTGTCCTAAATCAAGGCAAAACTCAGGCGAAATTTCACCAACCAAACATAAGAAACTCTAGTTTTTATTAGGTTCAACAAAATGGCCTTAAGCATTAAACTAGAGATCATCAAAGAAACAAAAATTATAAATCAGCAGCCGTGCAATTTGAAGAAGGCTAAGTCGAGTCTAAACAAAGCCCTAAACAAAAAGAAAACTGTAACTACATAGCAGGGATTGACAGACATGGCAATTTGGATTTGGAGAAGGGAGTTACAAAGATAGATATATGCAAATTAATAATTCCCAAAAATTCATATACCCAAATTCAACTTAGCCTAAAATCACAGATTCCAAATAAGAAAGAACAAAGGACAAGAAGAAAAATTAAACTCACCTGCTTAGGCCGAGTTGATATCCTCGCTCCCCGTCACTCAATTCGAGGACTTAGACGAGCCTTTAAGACGTTGCTCGTTCCTCACAATTGCTCAAAATTAGACTTCCTCCACCCCTCCCTGGACAATTCAACCCGATCCTTCAAATCCCTTACCAATCGACTTTCAAAAACCCTAAAATTGCAATTGAAGAAAAAATCAATTTAACATGAAAATTGAATACTAAATTGGAAGGGGGTTTAATTGAGGATTTGAAATTTAGAGTGAGGGTCACTCAAAAATAAGATTGCGCATCAAATATCGGGGCTAAAATTTGCAAGCAAAAAAAACCCCTAGAACACACCTAGTTGGAGGCACACAAGCTCGGAATGTCTCTAGTGCGACTTGAGTCGTTGAAGCTTGGCTTGCCTCGCCCTTCCGGTTCGATTGCCAAAGATGGCGTAGCCGTTGTCGGAAGAGGCGTCGTCGTTCAACAGGAAGGGTGAAGCTAAATCTGTAAAATAAAAAAAAGGGACGAAGCTCGATTGTAAAAAATGCACACACACATAAATTGGGCTTAGATACTATTTGGGCTCAATCGAATGAAATGGGCTATTAATCTTCAAAGTTTGAAATTAGCTTTGAAAAATGATGATGAGTTGATGAATATACATACATCCGGCTTAGCTAAAAATAAAAGGGGGTTTAATTGCATAATTCACCCACTAAAATATAGAAACTATAATGAACATAAATTAAGAATTCGAGTTTTATCAAAACATAAAATTAAACTCGTCAAATATTATTTGCCAATTAATTCTAGTGGGTCAATTTCAAAATAATTCCTAAACAAAAACGGAGCCAAAATCTCAAATCAAGTTTCACCAAATATAAACTTGATTTTATTTAGAACTACGTATAGAATTGATACTCTTTTACGAGTTACATAGGAAATTCGGTATAAAATTTTAAATACGCCGAATTCAGTCACCGGTTACAAATTAAATCAAATTTGTCTCAAAAGCACTCTGGGTGATTTGATCCCGTCCAAACGGGTACGTAGGCAGCTCAACATAAAGCTTAGGCTCGTCGGGTACAATCGCTGGTCCAAAAAATCAAATTGGTTTACCACTATGAACTACGTGAGGCTTGATTCTCTTCCAAGAGATACGTAGGCATACTGCTAAAATTCGGGTGCATCCCAAATCACAAAAACCACTCAAATCTTGGTATCGATATGACTTCGAATCAAGATGATAACCAAAAGGGGTCAAACTCAAATATTAAAAATTAAATAAAATGTGTTGTACGATTATTCGCTCATTTTTGTTCAACGTATTTTCGGCACGCCCAGTGGGACCCTTTTTTGCTTTTTCATCTCTTAGTTTTATTCGATACTAATATTTATCTATTTTGGTTGCAAGGAAAATGGCACCCAAAGCGATCGTGAAGTTCAATGAGCTGTCTGCGACTTTCCTCGTAGAAGGCAGTCGTTGGTTGAAGAAAAGATCCTTCCAAGTGCAATTTGAAGTGACCAGGGACTCAATCTCCGCTGAGATCCCCACAAAGAATGTCTTTGAGGCCATCCAAGAGGACGCAGCGGGGCAAACTTGGGTCCCAAGAACATCCATCCCTTCCTCGGGACAAAGCGACAAGAAGTTCGACGAAGTGTTCATCAAGAAGAAGCCCGCATATGTCCAAGTCGGGGGAACCAGTGCGGCCAGTAGCAGTGAGAGCAGGCCGACCCGTGTTGTTTCCCGGGGGCCTATCATTCGGATTATCAAGAAAAGTGATAGTCCAATGAAGGGATCCATTCCATCGATGTTTGAGACTAAGAAGGAGAACAAGCCCCGGAGGAGAAGGGGGCGAAAGTGTGGCTCCCCGCGCGGGAAGGTTGGGGCACTTCGCAAGTTAGCCCCATCCTTAGCGTTGGAACTAGCCAACGCAACCCTATGGAGGGCCGCCAAAGACCTCATTGAGGCAAACAAAGCTATCATCGCACCTCAAACCACGAGCCCAAGCCATACTTCCCTTGGTCCAAATCCCTCGCATATGAATCATGTGGAACAAGTCATGGTTACCTCCTATTCGAAGGGGGAGGTCAAAGAAGGATCTTTAAAAATGAGAGATCGGAAAGTCAAAGCTCCGAGGGTCAAAGTGTTGAAGCCTACAGAGCCTCAGAAGGATGTACAAGTATATTTTCAAGCTCAAGACAAAGGGAAGAGCATAATGGTGCCAAGAAAAGCTACCTCACTCCCTATTTATATAGAGGGGTATGAGGGGCCAATGAAAAGGTCAAGGTCTAGGACCACGTCATACGCTGGCGCAATTACTCGTTCTCCAAGTCCGCCAGCTATACCAAAAAAGAAACAAAGCTCTCCTTTATATGGAGTTTGAAACTCGTTATTTCATGAAAATGAGTTTCCGATGGCAGTTGTCGGCGGTATCGGATCAAATGATGGGTCCGAGGAGGAAGTTGAAAGCATGTCAGTACTAGTTACTCGAGCCTCAACCGTTGAAGAACAACTTCAGGAATTGCAGAAAAAGTTGGAGGTAAGGGATGCGCAAATACGGCTCCTCATGGATCAAATGCAACAACGAAATTCCGAAAATAGGGAATAGCAAAGGTGAGAGGAAAGCAGCTCCTCTATCTATGCCCAAGAGATAAAGGAATTAATCGCTCAAGGGATTCGGGAATTTAAGATCTCCCAACGTCCGCTAGTGATTGGCTATAGAAAGCCATACCCTGCGGATTATGATGCAATTTCTTTTCCTCCGAACTATCAAATGCCAACTTTTGATAAATTTGACAGCATTCATGGTTCACCTCATGAGCATCTAGCTTATTTTTACTCCGCGTGCGGATAAACTGCTTTAAGAGGATCTGCATTTACATGGTATACGCAGCTTCAACCTGGGTCGATCCATACTTGGGATGACCTACAAAAGAAGTTTTTGGCCCAATTTGTGAGCTTAAAGGCCAAAGTTTCCATCATGGATCTTGCAAATGCTCACTAGAGGCCTAATAAGTCTGCAAATGACTTCATTGCAAGATGGAGAAGCTTGAGGCTTCAATGCCCGAAAAAATTGAGTGAAGAAGAAAAGCCAGTGAAGCAAGCGCGACGCCGTTTTCAGCCCGAGTTGACTGTACAAATCAAAGTTGAAGTCAATAAGTTCATTGAGGCCGGATTCATTCGAGAGGTCCAATACCCGATATGGTTGGCTAATATTGTTCCCGTGAAAAAGAAAAATGGTCAACTGCACATCTGTGTTGATTTCAGGGATTTGAATGAAGGATGTCCCAAAGATGAGTTCCCTCTTCCCATAACAGAGCTCTTGGTTGATTCTACTACGGGGTTGCAATCTTTGTCCTTTATGGATGGATTTTCGGGCTACAATAAAATCAAAATGCATCCCGAAGACGAGGAGCTAATGGCTTTCCGTACACCATTAGGCACATATTGCTATACTGTGATGCCTTTTGGGTTAAAGAATGCCGTTGCAACCTATCAAAGAGCCCTGACAACCATCTTTCATGATCTTCTTCACAACACAATTGGGTGTTATGTGGATGACCTTGTGGTGAAAACGAAAAAGAAGGAGGATCATATAAATGATCTTAAAATAATCTTCGAGAGATTGCGCAAGCACCGGTTGAAAATGAATCCTCTTAAATGCGCCTTTGGTGTAACATCGGGAAAGTTTCCTGGTTTCGTTGTTCGAGGTCGAGGAATAGAAATTGATCCCGATAAAACTAAGGCAATCATAGAAATGCCAGCTCCGAGGAATCTTCGTGAATTGCGAGGTTTGCAAGGCAGGCTTGCTTATATCCTACGGTTCATTTCGAACCTAACAGGAAGATGTCAACCTTTTCTAAGGTTGATGAAGAAAGATGTTCCTTTCATTTGGGATCAAGCTTGCCAAAATGCCCTTGAGAGGATTAAAAAATATTTGATCGATTTGCTAGTTCTTATGTCGCCAGTTCAAGGAAGGCCCTTGATTTTGTACATCGCAAGTCTTGAGCGATCGTTAGGGGCTATGTTGGCTCAAAATAATGATGACGGGAAGGAAAATGCCTTATATTACATTAGCCGAACAATGGTGGGGGCAGAACAAAATTACTCCGCTATGGAGAAGATATATCCAGCCTATATATTTGCCATCCAAAAGCTACGGCATTACCTTTTATCCCACCAAATCACTTTAATATCTAAAGCCGATCTTCTACGGTACATTTTATCAAAAACTGTGTTGTCGGGACGGTTGGCCAAATGGGCTATGCTTCTAGATCCTTTTGACATCAAATATGTGCCCCAAAAGGCAGTAAATGGGCAAGTCATATCTGATTTCTTAGGAGCCCATCCTACTCCGGATAATGAGGAGTTGTCGGATGATTTGCCGGATGAAGAAGTCTTTATGACGGAGGAAAAATCTTGGCAGTTATATTTCAATGGTGCTGCGACAAAAAGAGGGGCTGGCATGGGTATCGTGTTCATTACTCTAAGTCATGGAATAGTGCCTTATTCATTTTCTCTTTTGGAGAATTGCACAAATAATGTGGTAGAATATGAGGCACTCATTATCGGCTTGGAGCTAAATGTCTTTGCATCAAAGAGCTAAATGTCTCACACATCAATTCCGTCAAAATTAAGTGGTGCATATATCGAGGTATGAGAATGACAAGGCAGATGCTTTGGCAATATTAGCTTCATCGTTGACATTACCAAATGACAGGGAAATTCTGGTTACCATCGGTGAACGCCATTTGCTTATGCCATCCTCGGAGTGAGATGATCCAACGAAAGAAGTGGGGGGCGCTTCCGTTTATGAAATTGAGGAAGAAATGGATTGGCAACAACCACTTGTTGAATATCTTCGTCATGGAGTCCTCCTCGATGATGCGAAAAGGTGGATGTTAAAAAACGAGTGTCAAGATTCTTACTTAAGAATGATACTTTGTATCGAAGAACATTTGACGGAATCTTGCTAAGATGCTTGTCCAAAGAGGAAGCTAAATACATCCTAGCTGAAACTCATGCTGGAGTCTGTGGAGTGCATCAAGCAGGTCCTAAATTGGCTAATCAAATCAAGTGGTTAGGCTATTATTGGACTACTATGGTGAAAGATGCTATGAACTTCAACGACTTCATACATCAACCTCCTCAGATGCTACATCCTACTACTTTATCATGGCCTTTCAATGCATGGGGTCTTGATGTGGTAGGGAGCATAAAACCATCTTCTTCTTGAGGTCAACAATATATTTTGGCGACTAGGAATTATTTCTCCAAATGGGCTGAAGTTATACCTTTGAAGGAGGTGGGAGCTAAAGAAGTCGCAAATTTCATAAGGACTCATTTGATTTATCGATATGGAGTGCCTTCGAAGATCATCTCCGATAACGCTCTTTACTTCAAGAATCAAATGTTGGTGAAGTTGAGCGAGAAATTCGGGTTTAAGCACAGCTTTTCATCTAGCTATAACCTGTCATCAAATGGCCAAGCTGAAGCATTTAATAAAGTGTTATGCAAAATTCTCAAGAAGATGGTCTCAAAATCGAAGAGAGATTGGCATGAATTGTTACCGGAGGCATTGTGGGCTTATCGGACTACGACCCGAATGTCGACAGGTTGTACACCATACAACTTGATCTTTGGGTCCGAGGCTGTTTTACCACTAGAGATAGAGTTGCCATCTCTTAGAGTACCGGTTCAACTTACCGATCCCGAAGAGAATGTCAAAATCCGTTTGGCCGAGCTTGAAGCATTAGACGAGCTCAGGCTAGCAATGTAACAAAAGCTTGAAATCTACCAGGCTCAAGTAGCTGGGGCATTCAACAAGCGGGTCAAGTTTCGCTCATTCGCTATTGGTGACTTGGTTCTTACCATTCATCGACCAATTTTCATTAATCGAAAAACGCAAGGAAAGTTTGAATCGAAATGGGAAGGTCCTTATGTGGTGACCAAAGTTTTTCCCAAAGGTGCATATGAGCTCTCAAATACCGAAGGCGAAGTGGTATATTCATGTGTGAACAGAAAATTTATAAAAAGGTTTTCCACATGAAGTTTGAGAGTCAGAATGTCAAGAACTATGTTAAGACTTGATCTCCAACAAGGAGTACGTAGGACGTTTGACATCAAAATCATTTGTCAAATTATGGCGAACAAAAAAAAAATATGGGTTCGCATATGATAGTCGGGTCATTTGGGAAACCCTTCCTAGAAGGTGGGCCCAGGTAATCCGAGTGATGTGGTAAAAAAAATCCCGGTTAAAAAAAAGGAAAAAAATGGACTGGAAGCTAGTCCAAAATCGAGGCGACCCGAAGAATATGTGAAAAATGGGCACCCAAAAGAACTACGAACGGCTTGATTCCTCATAAAGAGGGTACGTAGACTGTCTAGCTAAAAAATGTATACGCTAGGTGCAGCCCCGTTAACAAATACAACACTAACTTTCCCTCTAACGAGAGTGTGTAAGTTTTTGCAAAGACGTACAACTGTTAAAGTTTGTGTCTTGAGAAAATTTACATTGGGCATGTGAGATTGTTCAAATAGATTCATCAAGATTTAAATTGCATAAATGTGGTTATTAACCCAATCAGAATCATTCCCTATATCAAGATTTGCAAGCTAAGATTGGAGTCCATTCGATCAAGCTTCCCTTGCAATTTAACACCTGGTGGATGGATACGATAAACTAGTCCATAACATGTGCTTGGATTTAAAGAATCAATGAAATAAGGGAGAAAACAAACGAAAGCATCTCCAATAAAATGGAAAACAAATTCCTAGCAGTTTAACTAAAGTCAATCATCCAACATGAATAATTAATACTCCCTCCGTTTACAATTATTTGTCATTATAGGTGGATTACACACAAATTAAGGAAGGATGATGGCGCACTGCACTATGTAAATATGAGATGTTAATGTTTGGGTAGTTGTGTACTCCGTACAAATAACCCTCCAAATTCTACTATTTCACTCTAAAATAAACACATAAAAAGGGATTCCAATATTTTTAATTGTAGAAAATACAGAGTATAAAGGGACTTTGCTCTGTACTACAATTGAGTGGTACTCTGTGCTCTGTACAATTGAGTGGGGCAGATCATCCAACGACAATTAATTATCAAAACTTCAAAATACTTACAATGACAATTAATTGTAAACGGAGGGAGTAAAAGAATATGTTTGACTTTGAGCTAGACACTACACTAGCAAAATACAACTCAGTGAGAGGAGGAAAAATTAGATAACCCTTCAATCAAAGTCTGGCGATGCTCTTTGATCAACTTAAGCTCGGTCATTTTCGTCAATCCGGCTTGATCAAGTGCAGCTTCGAGTGCTCTAATATTGTCTTCACCATCTTGAATAGAGCTATGCAATTTAGCGTCATCGGCCTCCAAGATGGCAGAGTCAAAGTTGATGTTGGCCTCCATCTCGCGAACCCGATCCTTCAAAAGTGAAAGTGCTTTCTTCCTTTCCTACAAGTAAGAAGATCTCTTACCCAAGAGAGAGAGTTGAGCTCGATCCGATTCAAGTGCAGAGGAATATTGAGCAAATTGATCTGACAACTTCTCAACATGTTCAAGGTCCACATCCTCCTCTAATTTCAAAGTGGTTTCAACATCATAAAAAACATCCCGAATTCTTGAGATAAACCAAGAAAGGTCAACCTTGATGCCAAGTGCCAAATGCTCTAGGATTCCCCATTCCTTGAGTGTTTGGGATCTTTCAGCCAATAAAGCGCGAGGCGACATGAGGGAGGAGGGTGTCTTTACAATAGAGCTAACACCAGAAATGATGCTTTCATGGATCCAATTATTCCTTGATGCAGAAAGCAACCCATGCAAATTATTAGGAGCCCTTTCAACAAGAGCAGTAGCTAAAACCTCCTCTCCTAGGTTTGAGGGCTTCCCCGAGTCAGGAAATAGACTATCTAATGAAGCTGGTGCATTCTCAATAGGAGCAGATGAAGCTGGTGCATTCTCAATGGGAGCAGAGTCTGGCAAATTCTGTATCGGCTCAAGAGGCTGCTGTAGTAACTAGTAACCTATCAATCAACCCATCATCAGCTTCATTGGTTAATGGTGCTAGCATCTCCAAATTGGTAGAGGTCACTTCGGTAATATCAAAATCAAGATCCGGATCGCTGTCATCGTAGTCCTCTCCATCTGAATAGTGCTCATTCTGAAAAGTCAATTTCCCTATTGCATTAACATCAAGGACAGATGTTAAAAATATGGTTAAGAGCATAAAAAAAAAAGAGGAAAAGAGAAAGAAGATATAAAAAAAACATGTAATGTGAGAAGAAAAATATTGCACCTTTGTTTCCGGTGTCTGAATCCTCCAACAATATGGGGCTTTTATGTCTTGGCTTCTTCCTCTTAGGGTTTAAGTCACTACTCAAGGAGCTGTTAGAGTTTTCCCTTGCCACATTTGTAGGCACCAGGGGACTTTTCTGGCTTTCTTCTGTTACCTCGGCAGGCATTGAGATGTGTTTTGGACAACTCTCCAACACATCTTCAGGCATTGGGAGACTTCTTATGTCCTCCTCTGCTACCCTTGAAGGCGCTAGTGAACTGATGATAGGCGAGCCAAATAGTTCACTAGAGGAAGGTTCAGCTGCGTCAGAAGTCTTCCTAATGTCTTTGAATCTGCTAACCACCTTCCTAATATCAGCGATAGTATAAACATTAGCTTTGATACGAGCATTTCCCTTGGTCAAAGTCACATTGACCTTCTTGATCGATTGACTTAAATAGGGAGTCGAAACTGCAACCTACCAGGAGCAATACCACCAAGTACATTGGCCATGAAAACTCGAGCGGGGTATATGAAAAAGCTTACCGGTATTCCTCCTGAACAGACGAGCATAGCGATCGGCAATGTTCTCCAAAGATATGTGAGATCTATGATGAAAGCTAAACGTCAAAACCAAACTAACGAGCAAACCTATTCGGGTAGTAAGGCTCCAAGAGTGAAGATTGGCCCACCCGAACCGGTAATACAGCTGAGCGTAAGCAAGCTTAACGCTCAAAGTCAGTGTCTAAAATCCCATCAACATCGGCCAGATCTAGGTCAACCTTTTCCCCGAATGGTATGATGCGGTATTGAGCATGTTGATCGTGTCTCATCATGAATATGGCCTTGTGAATCTCATGTGGCTCACCGTTGAGCCCCGCTCAAGGGTTCAAAAGATGGTAATCGCTAGGGAAGTCACTATCAGTATTTCTCCGATATAAACCAGGAAAATACTCAGATAGCCAACCAATCACAAAGTGAATTCCAAAGCTAGGATTTGCCCTTCAAGGATGAATAGGGTGTGTTGCCATTTCATTAAGACCGTGGTAGATGTGACCTAGAACCGTGGGTGCCAATGAGACCTGTGTGCCCCGAGCCATCAAACAAGCCATCACAAATGTCTCGGGTCGAACTGGTCGAGGGTACGATGGCAAAACAAATATGCTCAACATGAGGGCTAAAAATACGGCAAGCTCAACTTGTTCATTTACTTCTAGAGGGAGTAAATCCTTCTGATGCATGTTCTTAGTATGGGACGAGGAGCTCGTATGGAAAGCTTGTTTGACTTCGATAGTAATATCAGAGCCTTCTGCGATGGCCACATAGATCTGCTCTCCCCGATAAAAATGAGCTAACCAGTTTTCCCAAGAAATCCATTCATAGCCATGATGCCTGCAAAGATCAACATGGGTTTGCAAAAGCTCTGAAACAGCGCAAGAGAACTGGTCTCTATCATAGAGCTGCTCGTTGGGCGGTAGAAACTCCTCATAAGGCTCACCAAGAATTGGCAAGCATGCAATCTGCTTCAAATCATGGAGAGAAATCTCAAGTTCACCACTTGCATGATGTAAGGTGTTCGTTAAGGGACTCCAATGCTCGCAGAAGGCCCTCCAGACCTCTTTGTTGTACATGTAGGGAAATCTTAAAATCGCTACAAGACCATAAATACCAGACTGACGCAAAATGTCTTCATGCTGGTTTATAATCTTCCCAGTCCATTCCATCAAGTAGGGCATGAAAGTGGCTAGGCCACTAAAAGTGAAACTTGATCCCCAGTTCAATCTCCTTTCTAACAGACTTTTGAGTAGTGGGGTAGGCTATGCAACTGTTGCTAGTACTCTATAAAAGGCTAATGGGTGGCATTGGTTATTTTTTTTATAGAGAACACAAAAATAGCAAAGAAAGAAAAGCAATCAAACCGCGCATCAACAAGAAAAAGAGAAGTACAAGACAAAGTTTTTGCAGAAGACAAGGTAGATTTATGGCTTCCAAAACCCCCCTTGCAAAGCTTTCATGCTATACGCAAGTGGTAAAGGTTTTGAGGCCACTAATCTACTTCCAAATCATGTCAGATTGCTACTGAATTGGGCTCTTGAAACCTCCCTTGCAAAGCTTTCATGCTTTACGCAAGTGGCAAAGGTTTTGGTGTCCCAAAATCGTCCTAAATCAAGCCAAAACTATAGCGAAATTTCACCAACCAAACACAGGAAACTCTAGTTTTTTATTAGGTTCAACAAAAGGGCCTTAAGCATTAAACTAGAGATCATCAAAGAAACAAAAAATATAAATCAGTAGCAGTGCAATTTGAAGAAGGCTAAGTCGAGTCTAAACAAAGCCCTAAACAAAAAGAAAACTGTAACTGCAGAGCATGGATTGACAAACATCGCAATTTGGATTTGGAGAAGGGAGTTACAAAGATAGGTAAATGCAAATTAATAATTCCCAAAAATTCATATACCCAAATTCAACTTAGCCTAAATCACAGATTCTAAATAAGAAAGAACAAAAGACAAGAGGAAAAATTAAACTCACCTGCTTAGGCCGAGTTGATGCCCTTGCTCCCCGTCACTCAATTGTTTGGAAGTAAAAAATTGTTCGAAGTGCTAAATTCGACTGCCCTGTCTGCATTTGCCCTAATTCAAAACCATAATCTCTATAATCAATCGATTTGGAGTAGTTGAATGAGGAAACAAGAAGTAAGAGCAAAGCATACCTTAGTGGAGAAGCACAAATTGTCCAGTGTCTCCATTCGAGGACTTAGACGAGCCCTTAAGATGTCGCTCGTTCCTCATAATTGCTCAAAATCAAACTTCCTCCACCCCTCACTGGACAATTCAACCCGGTCCTTCAAATCCCTTACCAATCGACTTTCAAAAACCCTAAAACTGCAATTGAAGAAAAAATCAATTTAACATGAAAGTTGAACACTCCATTGGAAGGGGGTTTAATTGAGGATTTGAAATTTAGAGTGAGGGTCACTCAAAAACCAGATTGAGCATCAAATATTGAGGCTAAAATTTGCAAGCAAAAAAAAAGACCCTAGAACGCACCTAGTTGGTGGCACACAAGTTCGGAATGTCTTCAGTGCGACTTGAGTCGTTGAATCTTGACATGCCTCGCCCTTCCGGTTCGATTGCCAAAGATGGCGTTTCAGATCGGTGCACCGAGGTGTAGCCGTTGTCGGAAGGGGCGTCGTTGTTCAACATGAAGGGAGAAGCTAAATCTGTAAAAAAAAAAAAGAAAAAAAAAAAGAACGAAGCTCGATTGTAAAAAATACACACGCACATAAGTTGGGCTTATGTACTGTTTGGGCTCAATCAAATGAAATGGGCTATTAATCTTCAAAGTTTGAAATTAGCTTTGAAAAATGATGATGAGTTGATGAATATACATACATCCAGCTTAGCTAAAAATAAAAGGGGGTTTAATTGCATAATTCACCCACTAAAATATAAAAATTATAATTGGCATAAATTAAGAATTCGAGTTTTATCAAAATATAAAATTAAACTCGTCAAATATTCTTTGCTAATTATTTCTAGTGGGTCAATTTCAAAATAATTCATAAACAAAAACGGAGCGAAAATCTCAAATCAAGTTTCACCAAATATAAACTTGATTTTATTCAGAACTACGTATAGAATTGATACTCTTTTACGAGTTACGTAGGAAATTTGGTATAGAATTTTAAATACGCCGAATTCAGTCACCGGTTACAAATTAAATCAAATTTGTCTCAAAAGAACTACGGGTGATTTGATCCCGTCCAAACGGGTACGTAGACAGCTCAACATAAAGCTTAGGCTCGTCAGGTACAATCGCTGATCTAAAACATCAAATTGGTTTACCACTATGAACTACGTGAGGCTTGATTCTCTTCCAAGAGATACGTAGGCAACCCGCTAAAATTCGGGTGCAGCCCAAATCACAAAAAACACTCAAATCTTGGTATCGATATGACTTCAAATCAAGAGGATTAACAATTGAGGCCGAACTCAAATATTAAAAATTAAATAAAATGTGTTGTACGATTATTCGCGCATTTTTGTTCAACATATTTTTGGCACGCCCAGTGTGACATTTTTTTGCCTTTTCATCTCTTAGTTTTATTCGATACTAATATTTATCTATTTTGGTTGCAAGGAAAATGACACCCAAAGCGATCGTGAAGTTCAATGAGTTGTCTGCAATTTTACTCGTAGAGGGCGGTCGTTGGTTGAAGAAAAGATCCTTCTAAGTACAATTTGAAGTGACCAGGGACTCAATCCACGTCAAGATCCCCACAAAGAATGTCTTCGAGGCCATCCAAGAGGAAGCATCGAGGCAGACTTGGGTCCCAAGAATAGTCGTCCCTTCCTCGGGACCAAGCGACAAGAAGTCCGCCGAAGTGTTCATCAAGAAGAAGCCCGCTTATGTCCAAGTCGGGGGAAATAGTGCGGCCACCCGAACCGTGTTGTTTCCCAAGGGCCTATCATTCGGATTATCAAGAAAAGTGATAGTCCAATGAAGAGCTCCATTCCACCGATGTTTGAGACTTAGAAGAAGAACAAGCCCCGGAGGAGAAGGGGGCGAAAGTGTGGCTCCAACGGAGGAAGGCTAGGGCACTTCGCAAGTTAGCCCCATCCCCAACGTTGGAACTAGCCAACGCAACATTATGAAGGGCCGCCAAAGACCTCCTCGAGGCAAACAAAGCTATCATGACACCTCAAACCGCGAGCCCAAGCCATACTTCCCTTGGTCCAAATCCCTCGCATATGAACCATGTGGAACAAGTCATGGTTACCTTCTATTCGAAGGGGGAGGTCGAAGAAGGATCTTTAAAAATGAGAGATCGGAAAGTCAAAGCTTCGAGGGTCAAAGTGTTGAAGTCTACAGAGCCTTAGAAGGATGTACAAGCATCTTTTCAAGCTCAAGACAAAGGGAAGAGTCAAGAGCATAATGGTGCCAAGAAAAGCTACCTCACTCCCTATTTATATAGAGGGGTATGAGGGGCCAATGACAAGGTCAAGTTCTAAGACCACGTCATACGCCGGCACAGTTACTCGTTCTCCAAGCCCGCCAGCTATACCAAAAATGAAACAAAGCTCTCCTTTATATGGAGATTCAAACTCATTATTTCATGAAGATGACTTTCCGATGGCAGTTGTCAGCGGTATCGGATTAAATGATGGGTCCGAGGAGGAAGTTGAAAGCATGTCAGTACTAGTTACTAGAGCCTCAACCGTTGAAGAACAACTTCAGGAATTGCAGAAAAAGTTGGAGGAAAGGGATTCTCAAATACAACTCCTCATGGATCAAATGCAACAACGAAATTCCGAAAATAGGGAAGAGCATAGGCGAGAGGAAAGCAGCTTCTCTATCTCTCCCCAAGAGATAAAGTAGTTAATCGCTCAAGGGATTCAGGAATCTAATATCTCCCAAAGTCCGCCAGTCATTCCCTATAGAAAGCCATACAATGCGGATTATGATGCAATTCCTTTTCCTCCGAACTATCAATGGCCGACTTTTGATAAATTTGAAGGCATTCATGGTTCACCTCATGAGCATCTAGCTCATTTTTACTCCGCGTGTGAAGAAACTACTTTAAGCGATCAATTGTTGATAAGGCAGGGTGTCCAATCGTTAAGAGGATCCGCATTTACATGGTATACGTAGCTTCAGCCCGAGTCGATCCATACTTGGGATGACCTAGAAAAGGAGTTTTTGGCCCAATTTGTGAGCTCAAATGCCAAAGCTTCCATCATGGATCTTGGAAATGCTCACTAGAGGCCAAATGAGTCTGCAAATGACTTCATTGCAAGATGGAGAAGCTTGAGGCTTCAATGCCCGGAAAAATTGAGTGAAGAAGCATATGTCCAAATGTGCACCAACAATTTGATTCCAGAGCTAGCGGTGCATGTAGGCAGCGTGAAACCTAAAGCTTTCGATGCTTTAGTGTTGAAGGCCTGCAATGTTTAGCGCCAATTGGCTCGGCGTAAAATTGGGGTGAATCGGCCCCAAGTCGATGATGTAAGGAAAGATGAGGGTAGAAAACCCGCGAAAAAAAAAGAAGAATTGATGGCAACCTTCATTAAGCCCCAAGGAAAACCCTCTGGGAATACTTCTAGGGGACAAGAGAAGGGTCCGGCCAGAGAGACTACTAAAAGGCTATCTCTCGAGGAGAGGAAGCAATAGAAATACCCCTTCGATTATGAAGATGTAAGGGGTGTATTTAGTGAATTGATGAAGGAAAAAATGATATCTCTCCCGGAGTCAAAGAGGCCAAATGAGGCCAACAAGACAGATGATCCGAGGTATTGCCCTTATCATCAGATTATTAGTCCTTGAATTGAAGACTATTATGTTTTTAAAGACATTGTCGAGAGGATGATCAACAAGGGTGAGATTGAAATCGAGGGAGCAAGCTCTAAAAACCAAAATGTTTCGTCAAATCCTATATCGATAGTGAAAGAGGTAGAGAGCAACCCTTCATCGGAGGTTGTTAAAGAGGATGCCATTTCTAGAGTATCATTGTATCTGATGGCCGTCCCCATCCAGTTTCAAATGTGCAATGAGGTGCGTACTGTATGGGCCTACCCGGATATGCCGAGAGACGGGCCAGGTGGCATGTATTTATATGACGTATTGATGCTAGCAAACGTCGAAGAATCGTTTCCGCTAGATGGTGATGGCGAGAATGGTTCTAAGTGGAAGGTTTGTTTAAGTCGTATAAAGTCTCCTTCAAGGACCTCCCGACGAGCAGGACCTACGGGCTTTAGAATGATCGATAGAAAGCCCGAAAAGAAAAACAAGAAGAAGAAAAACAAGAAGAAAGCCAAGAAGAATAAGAAGCCTGAAAGTAAGTCCAACGAAGAGTATACTCAACCCGGACGTAAAATGTTCACTCTTATGGATTATATTCCAAAGAGTTCTTAGAGGATAACTCTACCGATGAAGAATTATTTCGGGAAGATGAAGTTGTCGATGATTCTTCCGATGAAGAATTATTTCGGGAAGGTGACGTTGTCGATGATTCTTCCGATGAAGAATTATTTTGGGAGGGTAAATTTGTCTAGTGTTGTATGACCTCATGGGCCGACATGGTCGAGAAAGAAGAGATCGATGAAGTTTCTCTTCGGCCAGGAAAAAAGTTTTCTTCTCATAAACCCAAGGAAAAAGAAAAGGGTAAGGAGTCACCCATTGGTGAAACCTCAAAGACGACAAATTTTGATGAGGCGGTTGACAAAGAAGCTTCCATACCGAGCCAAAAAGACAAGGAGGTTGGGGCATCTAATCCAAAAGATTTTGCGCCACAAATGCTGATGTCGCTTCGAAAAGCTTCTTGCAAAGAGAAGATGAAGTATGATGTTATCGGTCACTTAAAGCGCATTCCCACACGTCTAAGTGTATATGATGCTTTACAAATGCCGACCGACCTAAGGAAGGCTTTAATTCAAGTTCTCATGGACCAAGTTGATGAGGTATAGGTCGATGAAGTCACATCATCTCCTCAGGTTCATTGCGCTTCTTGCATGGCGTGTATAACTTTCTCCGATGGAGATATCCAATTGTAGAGCAACGACCATAACAGGTCGTTATATGTAACAAGTATGGTCAGGGAGACAAAATTGAATAGAATCATATTGGATTGTGGGTCCGCAGTGAACTTAATGCCTCTGCGGGCTTTGGAAGCAATGGGGTTATCCGTTGATCATCTATCACCGACATTACTCACTATTCAGGGATTCAACCAAGTGGGGCAAAAGGCACTAGCTGGTGCTATCGCCTTAAAAGTGGTTTTGGATGATCTTTACAAAGATGTGCTCTTCCATGTTATTGCCGCCGAAACCTCTTATAATGCTTTACTTGGAAGGCCTTGGCTGCATGCCAGCAAACCAATCGCTTCCACACTCCATCAATGCTTAAAATACACCGACGAGAAAGGGAATGAGAGGACTATCCGAGGCGATAGTGATCCTTTTCAAGGTGAAAGCGTTAACTACCCGGACACCAAATTCTACAAATCGGCGTATTGTAGTCCTAACACTCGTTTAGAAGCGAAAGAGGACAGTAGAAGTGAAAGTCCTCAAAAAGAAGAGATTGGCCTAAAAGAGTCTTCACCACCTAAAATCTCTCTTGTTTGCAAGAAGGAGGTGCAAGTGACTCGTCCGAAGGTGTTGTTCAAATACACACCTAAAGACAAGCGCCAACCCAGTCAAAAGTCGTTAAGTGCCACGGAGAAGGCCATGAATTCTTTAATGACAAGTTAAGATTGACCAATCGGTGCCAAAGAAGAAGTTGGTCATCCATAGGCATTTCGGAGAGAAAAGAAATGAAGACACGAGGGTAGTGTTCAAGGGTGAGTCGTCTAAGTTGCCCGATAAACAGGTCCCTTCAAAGTTTGATAAAAAAAAGTCAAAATTAAGGTGACAAACTCCTCGTGGAAATGCATAAGCCAATAAAATCCCCCTAGCAAGATCTCAATGGATGATTTGCAACTTTCACAAGAAGGCGAATTGTTGTCGGCCAAAGTCTTAGAGCCTATGACTCTTACAAGCCAGGAGCAAAGTATGTTCTTGCAGGATACAACAAATGCTCCACGAGTCTCGGTTTTTGGAAGACTAGGCACAAGTTCTCCAAAAGTTTCTGTGTTTGAGAGACTTAGAGAAGTCAGTGTGTCTAAGAACAAGAAGACCAACGGAACGAAGAACAAAAAGTGGAAGCTTAAGAAAAAGAAGCCAAGAGCTCCTACTTGCGAGTCGGAGGATCCATTGGATACTCAAATGGAGGAGGTGAACATGGTGTTGGCCTCTAGCAAGAGTGAATCGTGCGAAGACTCATATGGTTTTGTTAACATAATCCAGCCGGCTCCACCGGAAATGGAGGATGGTGGTCAAGCCACGGTCGATAAACTTCAAGAGATCAATCTGGGGAGTATAGAAAATTCTAAGCCTATTTTTTTAGTGCTTTTCTAATATACAAGGAGAAAGGATTATACGAAAAACTTTGCATGAATATCGAGATGTGTTTGCTTGGGGGTACCAAGACATGCCTGGGTTGGATCCTAAGGTGGCAATGCACAAGTTGTCCATCTCGGAAGAAGAAAAGCTCGTGAAGCAAGCGCAACGCCGTTTTCGGCCCGAGTTGACTATACAAATCAAAGTTGAAGTCAATAAGCTCATTGAGGCCGGATTCAAGGTTGCCAAAATGCCCTTGAGAGCATTAAGAAATATTTGATCGATCCACCAGTTCTTATGGCGCCAGTTCAAGCAAGGCCCTTGATTTTGTACATCGCAAGTCTTGAGCGATCGTTAGGGGCTATGTTGGCTCAAAATAATGATGACTGAAAGGAGAAAATGCCTTGTATTATATTAGCCAAACAATGGTGGGGGTATAACAAAATTACTCCGCTATAGAGAAGATATGTCTAGCCTTGATCTTTGCCATCCAAAAGCTACGACATTACCTTTTATCCCACCAAATCATATTAATATCTAAAGTCGATCCTCTACGGTACAATTTATCAAAAATTGTGTTGTCCGGACGATTGTCCAAATGGGCTATGCTTCTAGCTCCTTGTGACATCAAATATGTGCCCCAAAAGGCAGTAAAGGGGCAAGTCATAGCTGATTTTTTTAGCGGCCCATCCTACTCTCGATAATGAGGAGTTGTCTAATGATTTACCGAATGAAGAAGTCTTTATGACGGAGGAAAAATCTTGACAGTTCTATTTCGATGGCGCTGCGACAAAAAGAGGGGCGGGCGTGGGTATCGTGTTCATTACTCCAAGTGATGGAATAGTGCCTTATTCATTTTCTCTTTTGAAGAATTGCACAAATAATGTGGCAGAATATCAGGCACTCATTATCGGCTTGGAGATAGCTCTTGAAATGCGTGTTGATCCATTAAAAGTGTTTGGTGACTCTCAATTAGTCATTAGACAATTAAATGGACAATATGAGGTAAAAAACACAAATTTTTTGTCAGCTACGGATTATTTCTCCAAATGGGCTGAAGCTATACCTTTGAAGGAGGTGGGAGCTAAAGAAGTCATCAATTTCATAAGGACTCATTTGATTTATCGATATGAGGCACTCATTCGGGTTTAAGCACATCGGTCTATGTGGCCATTGCAGAAGGCTCTGATATTACTATCAACTTGTTCATTTACTTCTAGAGGGAGCAAATCTTTCTAATGTATGTTCTTAGTATGGGACGAGGAGCTCGTATGGAAAGCTTGTTTGAATTTGATAGTAATATCAGAGCCTTCTGCAATGGCCACATAAATCTGCTCTCCCTGATAAAAATGAGCTAACCAGTTTTCCCAAGAAATCCATTCATAGCCATGATGCGTGCAAAGATCAGCATGGGTTTGCAAAAGCTCTGCAACAGCGCAAGGGAACTGGTCTCTATCATAGAGCTGCTCGTTGGGCGGTAGAAACTCGTCATAAGGCTCACCAAGAATTGACAAGCCTGCAGTCTGCTTCAAATCATGGAGAGAGATCCCAAGTTCACCACTTGCGTGATGTAAGGTGTTCGTTAAGGGACTCCAAAGCTCGCAAAAGGCCCTCCAGACCTCTTTGTTGTACATGTAGGGAAAGCGTGAAATCGCTACAAGACCATAAATACCAACCTGACGCAAAATGTCTTCATGTTGGTTTATCATCTTCTCAGTCCCTTCCATCAAGGAGGGCATGAAAGTGGCTAGGCCACTAGAAGCGAAACTTGATCCCCAGTTCAATCTTCTTTCTAAGAGACTTTTGAGTGCGTGATAAAATTCCTCATTAAGAGGGAGCTTGGTTGGGTGCTTGCCAGCCTGAACTTTATCCAGGAAGATACCAGTAAATCTCTAACCGAAATCTCTAGTGGTTTGTACACAACCTTTATCATCATCACGGACAAATCGCAAGCTACCGTGAAAAGTGTCTTCTTTTCTTGCCCACATCTTTTGAGAGGTGAAGTGCTTAGGAACAACAATCTCTCGAATTAAGTAGGACTTGGGATAAACATGACTATAATCAAGTTCCCTGCCATCAGTTCCCAACGCTCTTTGAGGCGGAGTGTCTCCATAAGCATTCATTTTGAGAACCTAAAAGAGTGTTCATCAAGTTAGAAAATCAAAGAAGTAGACGAACTTTGAATATGTTCAATGAGGTTCTTACAAATTCAAAGTTCGGGGGCAACTGTTCGGGGGTGAAATTTCATATAAAAAACATTCAAATTCAATTACATATCCATTCATAAAAGTGTATCGAGTCATTATATACATATCAAATAAATGTATTACAATTTGGGCATTCTGTGTGTCCTACAAAACTCGATACAAAGGGAGAAAACTAATACATTGGGCGAGTGTTTATATACATATCAAGGCTCACCAATTGCTAAAAAAATCTCTTGTTAAAGCTCCAAATGCAGCTCGTTTGCAAGCTTTCGTGAGCAAAGAATCCAGCTGAAAAGAAAGAGAAGAAAGCAAAATAATATTATTAAAGCATGGCATATACAGATTCAATTCAAATGGGCTTAAAATACAGCTTTAATGGGTTCACAAGAGAGCCTAAAAGGTCTGGACAACGAGCCCGACCCCGATGTTTGCTATGGGCAGTTATTAAAGACAAAGAAAGATGTAAAAAGCAGGTCAGCAACTACTCTAGTGCATAGTTGTGCAGTAACTTCTCCAGTTAAAAAATTGAAGAGAAACTGTATCAGGGAGTGAAAATAGGGTAGTGGGGTAGGCTATGCAACTGTTGTTATTACTCGATAAAAGGCTAATGTGTGGCATCAGTTATTTTTTTTTTACAGAGAACACAAAAAGAGAAAAGAAAGAAAAGCAATCAGAGACCACGCATCAGCAAGAAAAAGAGAAGTAGAAGACAAAGTTTCTGCAGAAGACAAGGTAGATTTATGGCTTCCAAAACCCCCCTTGTAAAGCTTTCATGCTTTACGCAAGTGGTAAAGGTTTTGAGGCCACTAAACTACTTCCAAATCACGTCAAATTGCTACTGAATTGGGCTCTTGAAACCCCCCTTGCAAAGCTTTCATGCTTTACGCAAGTGGCAAAGGTTTTGGAGCCTCCAAACTACCAAAAATCATGCCGAAATGCTGCTCAAATGGACTCTCTGACCCACCCTTGCAAAGGTTTTTATGTTTTACGCAAGTGGTAGGGGTTTCGGTGTCCCAAAATTGTCCTAAATCAAGGCAAAACTCTGGCAAATTTCACCAACCAAACACAGGAAACTCTAGTTTTTATTAGGTTCAACAAAAGGGCCTTAAGCATTAAACTAGAGATCATCAAAGAAACAAAAATTATAAATCAGCAGCAGTGCAATTTGAAGAAGGCTAAGTCAAGTCTAAACAAAGCCCTAAACGAAAAGAAAACTGTAACTGCAGAGCATGGATTGATAGACATGGCAATTTGGATTTGGAGAAGGGAGTTACAAAGATAGATAAATGCAAATTAATAATTCTCAAAAATTCATATACCCAAATTCAACTTAGCCTAAATCACAGATTCCAAATAAGAAAGAACAAAGAACAAGAGGAAAAATTAAACTCACCTGCTTAGGCCGAGTTGATGCCCTCGATCCCCGTCACTCAATTGTTTGGAAGTCAAAAATTGTTCGAAGTGCTGAATTCGACCGCCCTGTTTGTAGTTGCCCTAATTCAAAACCACAATCTCTACAATCAATCGATTTGGAGCAATTCAATGAGGAAACAAGAAGTAAGAGCCATACATACCTTAGTGGAGAAGCACAAATTGTTCAGTGTCTCAATTCGAGGACTTAGACGAGCCCTTAAGACGTTGGTTGTTCCTCACATTTGCTCAAAATCAGACTTCCTCCACCCCTCCCTGGACAATTCAAACCCGTCCTTCAAATCCCTTACTAATCCACTTTCAAAAACCCTAAAATTGAAATTGAAGAAAAAATCAATTTAACATGAAAATTGAATACTCAATTGGAAGGGGGTTTAATCGAGGATTTGAAATTTAGAGTGAGGGTCACTTAAAATCCAGATTGAGCATCAAATATTGGGGCTAAAATTTGCAAGCAAAAAAAAACCCTAGAACGCACCTAGTTGGAGGCACACAGGCTCGGAATGTCTTTAGTGCGACTTGAGTCGTTGAAGCTTGGCTTGCCTCGCCCTTCTGGTTCGATTGCCAAAGATGGCGTTTCAGATCGGTGCACCGAGGTGTAGCCGTTGTCGGAAGAGGCGTCGCCGTTCAACAGGAAGGGAGAAGCGAAATCTGTAAACTAAAAAAAAGGGACGAAGCTCGATTGTAAAAAATACACACGCACATAAGTTGGACTTAGATACTATTTGGGCTCAATCAAATGAAATGGGCTATTAATCTTCAAAGTTTTAAATTAGCTTTGAAAAATGATGATGAGTTGATGAATATACATACATCCGGCTTAGCTAAAAATAAAAGGGGTTTAATTGCATAATTCACCCACTAAAATATATAAATTATAATTGGCACAAATTAAGAATTTGAGTTTTATCAAAACATAAAATTAAACTTGTCAAATATTCTTTGCCAATTAATTATAGTGGGTCAATTTCAAAATAATTCCTAAACAAAAACGGAGTCAAAATCTCAAATCAAGTTTCACCAAATATAAACTTGATTTTATTCAGAACTACGTATAGACTTGATACTCTTTTACGAGTTACGTAGGAAATTCGGTATAAAATTTTAAATACGCAGAATTCAGTCACCAGTTACAAATTAAATCAAATTTGTCTCAAAAGAACGACCAGTGATTTGATCCCTTCCAAACGGGTACGTAGGCAGCTCAACATAAAGCTTAGGCTTGTCGGGTACAATCGCCGATCCAAAAAATCAAATTGGTTTACCACTATAAACTACGTGAGGCTTGATTCTCTTCCAAGAGATACGTATGCAACCCGCTAAAATTCGGGTGCAGCCCAAATCACAAAAACCACTCAAATTTTGGTATCGATATGACTTCGAATCAAGAGGATAACCAAAAGGGGTCGAACTCAAATATTAAAAATTAAATAAAATGTGTTGTACGATTATTCGCGCATTTTTGTTCAACAATCATGACCATTTAACGTTATTTGGCTCAAAAAAAAAAAACTGACATAAACATGTGTTAAAAAAACCTCAATCCATATCGTCTAAGCTTCCATCTCTCTTCATTTCCATATTGGTGGGAATTAATCTCCTTTTCAGACTCAAATTCAAATTCTTCATCATTAATTAACTTGTCCATATAGTACATAATTGGAAAAAAAACAAAAGTTACTGTTGACTTAAATATATGCTCCAATTCAAAGTTCAAACTCCAAACAAATGAAACAAGTGAGGTATTGTAGTGTCGATTGATCACAATTCACAATTGAACAACAAACAAACAATTCAGAAATAGAGATGGTTGGTTCTTGTTTATTTACTCAGAAATTAGAATATCAAATTCACAAACTAATTACAATTCAAAAATTCGGTCACAATTCACAATTGTTGTTCTGCTCATCAGTCATATGTTGTCCGTATACTTAAATTCATTATGCGGTTCAGAACGTTTGACAGCAGCGACTCGGCGAGACAATCAGACAGAGAGCGAGCAAGAGAGCTCAGAGAGAGGGGCATACCGTTGGCGTCAACCTCCCGCCCTAGTGCACCGCCAGCTGTGATCGATCCACCGCATCGCCGCCAGAGAGAGCCAAGCACTCGAGCACTGAGCAGACTGCAGGGGGGACTCGGAAGAGACGGAAGAAGTTGAAGAGGCGATCAATAAGGAACGAGAACAACCAAACGATTGAATGAATTGAACGAAGAAAAAAGCTTTAATTTTATTAATCCGTCGAGACCACCAAGCCCGTCCCACCCCGGCAAGGTCGCCAAGACCGGCCCCGTGCCCGCCAAGACCGCCAAGGTCTCCTGTTCCGGCCACCAAGACCTGCTTCCACCAAGAACACCCCGCCAAGGCCCTTTTCGTAGCGGGAGGTGGCCGCCAACCGTCTTGTCGGCGTCTTAGCGGCCGCCAAGGCCGAAATTTAAACCTGCATGGAGGAGTGTGCCTTTGTCGGTTTACTAGAAGTGTTTTGTAAGGCTATGATAAAACATTCAATTTAATATAGTGAAGTATCTTCCTTGTTTGACTAGAACAGTAGTGTGGTAAGTAATGGGAAATTAGGAAGTCCTCGGAAATTGAACCTTCATCATATTCTATCCTTACTCGGAGTATGGTTTCTAAGAGTGCTTGTTGCTCGCATCTATGTCTTACTCCACCTCATTGAGGTTATCTCTAGAGTCGTGTCAAAACAATGACCAGCCTAAAATATTGTACTAGTATAATATCACTTGGATTTAATCTTTTACCGTTTCATGGTCACTTGAATCCAAGGTCGTCTCTAGTTTAGAGTCGTCATTTGCTAGTTCTCGGGAACTAACCGTCTTTTGTTTGGATGGCTGGTGTCCTTCATCGCATTCGGACGCCAGGCCTATTTTCGCAGGTTAGGTGTTACGAGATCGAAGGTTGGAATCAAAGTCGGAATAATCTTTAAGTGTTTTGAGTACTTTGTTGAGGTCGGTTGATAAAGTTCTTGCCCATTCTTGAATATTCTTTAAAGGATCATTTTCGATTGTTGTTTTTATTCGGTTTTATTTGTGTAATTGTTTATTTATTTATTAAATATAAGTCTTCCGCTATAAATCTCTTACTATCATCTTGTTTATGGGAGCATGATTGCATGTTCCTATAAGCCTAAGGTGGTTACAGAGACATTAAAGTATGCGTAATCACTGGCGATGTGGCATTCCCTTGGGTTATAGAAGGGGGTGTTACATTGATATTGCTTAAGTGTTGTTGATTTATCTTACTTGGCCACTAGGATAGATTTGCATCATACTAGGATTATAGTTTCATTCCGCTATTGCATGCCTTAATCCATAAGTAGCCAGCATGTCATGTAGCGACGGGTATGGACTCATGATATTGTAGGAGAATTGACAAAGGTTATCTCTTTTAGTGGAAGCAATTCTTGGACTTGACGCCATATGTATGAAGTCGACGAGACAGGAGAGATATAAATGGGGGTGAAAGGGGTGGTGGCGATGGGGGTGAATGAGGTGGAAGAGATGAGAAAGAGGGGATTTTCCCATCTTGGATTTGGGAGTGGAGGGGGTTGGAAGGGATTTTTCCACCCCGATGGGCTTTTTTGCCCTCGTTGTTTCAAAGAAATCAATAGTAGCAACCTTCATCACCATCGTCCTCTGCCCCTTGATGTTCATCACGATCGTCGGCTTCCCTCCCTCCATGAAAGCCATCGCGGAGTTGGTGGTCCCGAGGTCAATGCCCACCACCTTGTCGCTCACTACTCTCACAAAACGGACACTGCGATGGCTCATGTTTCTCACCTTGAGGAAGGTTGATGTGGGGAGGTTGAAATTGGGCTTTTGGCGGAAGAGAAGGGATGCATTTATGGGGGCGGAATTGGGTTTCTGTTTGCGAAGTATAGGAGATTTGCAGGAGACCGAAAAAATTACAAGAGCAAATCAAACTTTTGAGCAGGCTTCCTCTTCAAGTTATTCTTCTTCGAAATTGTGATAGGTAAGCACTCACCATCTTTATTCGCAGGCCGGATGCTGAGTAGGCTTCCTCTTCGGGTTCTTCTTCTTCGAGGGCGGTGGCGGCGACGGCCAGAACAACTTCTTGTATTAGTGGTTGCGTGGTCGACGAGGGTGGAGCAGTTGTTGGAGCAGCAACGAGCGGAGCACCAGTGGGTGGTAGAGGAGGAGGAGGTGGTAGTGGTGGAGAAGAAGGAGATGGAGATTGGGAGGGTCGAAATCGGAGAGGGGAGGGAGAGAAGATCGAAGGAGATGGAGGAGACGAGAAGAAATCGAACGAGCAAGAACTGATGACAGGGAAGGTGAAAATTTCACCCTATGCTAATGGGTAAGGGGAAAAGTTAAGAGTTTTTTTATTTATTATATTTTTCTTTTATTCCACAAAAAATCTATCTTCATTCAACAAAAAAACTTAGGGGGATATTTTTCACAAATAATCTCCATCTCGTCCACTCGTAAAAATAATCTACATCTTCTCTACCCCTAAAAACTCTCTTCACCCCCTAAAAATTAATCCCCTCGCAAACAAATCATAAGTCTTCCATTTTGTTAATAAACAACCACTCCAAGGTCGGTCGATACTTGATTTTATGGTTTTGTTGGTTCTTTGAGACTTCGATTAACTTATTCATTTTTCGTTTTTGGTGATCTTTTTTAGGGTTTTTTTTTTTGTCTCGGTCAAACTTATAATTATTTTATAAAGTAAAAATGAACATATGTACAATTTAATAAAATCATCTTATCGATAGTCAATTGTTTACCTTGTCAATAGCTTCACCCCGCTTTTACTACAGATCAAAGAATACGGTTGAGCCCAATTATAAATGGACGAGTAAACAAAAGCACTTTTAAAGACATAACGCAAAAAAAAAAAAAAAAAAAAAAAAAAAACTAGAAACCAATTGTAAAAATGGAAGGCAACCTCTTTGGCTGGCTCAGCAAGGACGAATAATCCTTTTTAAATCCAACCTATCCATTAAACTAAATTTTGTTATGCAAAGTTTTATCCTTCCAGCTGATACTCATAATAAGCTAGACAAAATCAATAGATCTTTTTTTTTTTAAAAAAAAAAGATAACTCGTACAAACCCTTGATTGGATGGGACGAAATTTGTAAAACAAAGAAATATGGAGGCTTAGGTCTACACAGATCAAAAGATATTAACAAAGCACTTCAAATGAAACTACCATAGAAAATCCTAGCATAATCAAACAACATTTGGGTGAAAATCATTAGAGAAAAATATATGAAAGATTAACCTCTTTGGGAATATAAAAAGAAGGCCAAATTGGGTAGTTATACCCTTTTAAAGTTTTTTTTGGTAAATATACCCTTGAAGATTTTATTTTTGTTATGACAGATTTACACTTGATTTGATTGTAACGACTGATCGTAAAATCTCTAATTAATTCTAATTTCATTGACGCTCATCTCATTCCATCAACGCTCGTTTTTTTCCATTCCTCTCTTCAATTAAGTGATGCTCATCTAATTGCATCTTCCTTGAAACACGGTGACTGCGAAGACATTGAAGGTTGTTAAATTTGTCTTATTTGTTTTATGTGATTGTGACTGCAACTTCTATGGTATATAGTAAACTCTAATTTGAGAACCCTAATTCAACCACGAGAATTAGGCGCCCCGATACAGACACAAAAACTCGTCATCATCGTTTGTGATTTTAAAAAAAGAACGACGATGTAGGGTAGATGAATGAACGACGATGCAGGGTAGATGAAAGAACGAAGATGTAGGGTAGATGGAAGCTTCAGGGAATCGATATCTTACCTACTGATATTGTATTCGCTTATTGTTAGTTAGAGACAATAATTCAAGTTACAATAATCGTTATCTATTTTTACAATAATTGTATGCTACTTTAATTGATACCTGTCTTTACCAGAATTCGGTCATTACAGGAAATCATTCATTGCACTAATTGTATGCTATTGTAGTTTGTTATAGTAATGGGTATAAGAATTCGTTCATTACAGTAAAACTTTAATTGATACTTGTCTTTACTAGAATTTGGTCATTACAGGAAATCATTCATTATAATAATTGTATGCTATTATAGTTGGTTATAATAATGGGTACAAGAATTCGTTCATTACAGTAAATTATTCATTACAAGAATTGCATGCTACTTTAGTTGGTTATAATGATTTCTTGTAATACAACTCTACAAGACAAATGTGGGTATATAATGAGTAGAATATTTCATTCATTACAAGAATTGGTTACATGAATATTATTGTATTACAGGAGTATGATTTCTTGTAAGTAACTCATGACATTGTATTACATGAATATTGAAAGGGGTACATGAATATTGAAATGAGTGTGATTTCTTGTAAGTAACTCATGGCATTGTATTACATGAATATTATCGTATTACATGAATGATTAATGTAATGTTTACTTTTATTGTAATATATTATTGGATTGTATGTGAAACGTAATTGACTTTTTTATATATGGGAAAGGATGGATGAAATTGTACGTTCTTATAGTATACTACAATGGACATTTAGATTAGAATTGATCGATAAACGATTCTAATCAAATAATTTGAAGAGTCACGCACGTTACCTAACCTAGAAAATTCTTGAAGTGGTACTCTAAAAAAATCTTCGTTGATAATAATCCATTCATCCACCAATCCGTTTGCATTAATCTAACTGAGTAGTTTTTAAAAGGATAAAGTTTGTTAAAATATCTTCATCCACCAATCCTTTTCAAAAAGGATAAAAAAAGTTTAGAATAAAATTTGATTTGTTAAAATATCTTCATCATCAATCATTTTTAAAAAGGATAGAAATTGAAAAGGGTAAAAATTGGTTTTAAGGGTAAATATGTAATATCAACCCTAAAAAAGTACAATTACCTAAAACAAAATTGAAGGAGTACAATTACTTTAAAAAAAACTTGAAAGGGGTATACTCTACCCAATTTCCTGTAATCTAATAAGAAACCACAAATGTCATGACAGTTGACAAAGCTCATGGAAATCAAAGATGAATTCCTTGACGGGCTAATGTGGCAAATTGGAAATGAAAAGACTATAAGATTTTGGAAAAATATCTCGTTAGAAGGAGGAAAACTCATTGATAAACTACAACCGAGTAACATAATCGATGAGAATGAAAAAGTAGATATGTATATAGGTCCAAACAATTAGTGGAAAATTAATAAGCTAAGTCAGAGACTGCCTTCAAGTATCATTTAAAGGATAAAAAACACGAGGATCACAGTGACAGATATCAAGGACCGACTATATTGACAAGTCGACCGATATGGATGGTTCACTATAGCAACAACACTTGACAAAATCACATGAAACTAACGGAACCAAGAAAATTACATCACATGGATCTGCGAAGTCGAGTGTCTTCCGATAGTAATAAATTTCCTTTGGAGGCTAGTCATGAAGTGAACACCCACAAAGTGAGACTAGCACAAAAGGAGTTGCAATTCCTCTACCCAACACATTCTGCAGTCTCATGAAAATGCTACACATCTTTTCACAAACTGTACCCACTCACTCGACCTACTTTCCAAGTTGAACAAAAACTAACTGTGATGCATAAAATCTGCATCAAAGTTGATAGATCTGGATCATGTTCTCAACCCGAACCCTAGCCTGCAAACAAGAACGAACGAGGTTGGGGCGGGGCTTGTCTCCCCCGTAGGACCCTCCGACGCTCAAGTCAGTTATCATCCTCTTAGAAAGAGATTTCCTCTCGTATTTATATTAGTCGAGGATAAATGAAACGGTCAATCATTTAATTCAAGGAATTCAAACAGTTTTGATATATTTAATAAAGAAACCGTTACCATATTGATGTCGACCGAGGCATTAAGTATGGGAAACGGTCGAGGCATTTATGTGGGTCATCACAAAAGAATAAGCGGTAATTGATAAAAGACGGAATCGCCCCTGCATCGTGATCTTAGGTTTTTCCCTCTTACAATTGCCCCTCGGGTTTCCTCATCATGTCTCAATGATGAAGGAAGCCCGAAAAATCGGTGATTCATTGGCCGTAAGTGGCGACTTATTGGCCTTGAGCGGTTATTTTGGCCTTGAGTGGCTATCGTTGGTCGTAAGTGGCTATTGGCCGTAAATGGCGATTAATTGGCCGTAAGTGGTGATTTCCGGTTGCCGTAAATGACGATTTTTGGGGGGCCTTAAGTGGCGAATTCCGGGGGCCGTAAGTGGCGATTTCCGATGGCCATTCGTGGCGATTTCTATTTCCGGTGGGTGTAAGTGGCGATTTCTGTTTCCGGTGGCCATAAGTGGCGATTTCTATTTCCGGTGGCCATAAGTGGCGATTTCCGGTGGCCGTAAGTGGCAATTTCTATTTCCGGTGGCCATAAGTGGCGATTTCCGGTGGCCGTAAGTGGCGATTTCTATTTCCGGTGGCCGTAAGTGGCGATTTCCGGTGGCCGTAAGTGGCGATTTTGATTTCCGGTGGCCGTAAGTGGCGATTTCCGGTGGCCGTAAGTGGCGATTTCGATTTCCGATGGACGTAAGTGGCGATTTCCGGTGGCCGTAAGTGTCGATTTCTATTTCCGGTGGCCGTAAGTGGCGATTTCCGGTGGCCGTAAGTGGCGATTTCTATTTTCGGTGGCCGTAAGTGGCGATTTCCGGTGGCCGTAAGTGGCGATTTCTATTTTCGGTGGCCGTAAGTGGCGATTTCCGGTGGCCGTAAGTGGCGATTTCTTTCTTCTGCCCTAACTGGCATTTGCTTGGCCATAAGTGGCGAGTCTTCACTTTCTCGAATAATTGTCGTAGCTTTGAAGACGTCATTTCATGACATCTACAGTTGTTAGACCTGGTCAAAGACATTGCACTTCTACATAATTTAGAGGAATTAAGCCATCAGAAGATTAGTATTTTAATGTGTAGTGCCCCTAGCATTTTATATGCCCCTACACATTCATCTTTCATTAAACTTTTTCAAGGAGAATATTCACACATAACCATGTCTTTAATAAAAGATTCTCCGCAAGCAAGGGGAGTACAAAACTTAGCTCTGCTCGAGTAGTAGGAGTCTTGGTGGTCATCATTACCCCCAATTTTGTTGTAGTGTTTATTCTTGACCTGGCTAGGGATTGGTAGAATATTACACCTTTGACTTGTAACTCTCAATGCCCCAGCTTATTTTGGTTGTATCGACGTCCCATCATCATTGGTCGGAGCTGACCATATGATTTCCGCTAAATCAAACTCGATGAGTTTCGTACTCATATCCCTTTTACAGTGTCCTATTCAAAGCTACATAATAAACGGAGCAAACCGAGCCAAACAAGGGACTATCGGGATAATGGGAACAAACTAGGCGGGAACTCAAGTAAACTAATGTTAATCAATATAGAATAAATAGTCAAATATATTAAACTTAGCATGAAATAATTAAACTAATAGCACTCGTACTTCATCCGATTAGTGCAAAGGTTAGACGAGTAAGTGTAAAGAAAATCATATAATCTAGTAAATATGGGCTAACCTCTATTTTACGGGAACTCTAGGCCAATTTCATAGTTCCTGAGAAGTTAGGGCCATTTTCGTAATTTTGATAAATCTTTATCAAATTAAATCGTCTTCTTCGTTGGATCTGCACAGAGGCGGCGGCGGATTTCAAAGTGGCATCCTCGGCCCCTTTGAAATTAAATCGTCTTCTTCGTAGGATTCCGCGGGCGCGCCTGCCCTATCGACACCGATCGTAGTCCGGTAGAGGCTAGGTGAAGGCCCAACGATGATGGTGTGGAGACTCGACCAACCATAGGTGGGCAGCGGTGCGGTGTACTGGGCGCCCGCCCGGAGAGGCGGTGCGGTGGTTTTACGATCTTGTAGAGAGCGGCGGTGGCGGCGATTGATCTCCCGACGACATCCTTGGCATTTAATTGGAATTCGAGGAGGCGGAAATCACTTACAGTGCACATCGACGGCAAGTCAGCGACCGACATCTCTACGATGCGGGTCCTGGCTACCCAGCCGCACGGGCTGACACGCTGATTGTCTGTGAAGGCGACGAATCGAATTCGACGAGGGATCCCCACGAGACCGCTACGGTCGTGCTCCGGGGCACCATATTTGGGGCTGGAATCTTCCTCGTGCGTAGCCCGCCTCCCTGGCCTCTTTCGACCTTCGGTGGAAAAGGCGGCGATTTGGTGGAGCCACGACGTCGGAATAGCAGCCTGCAGAACGCCCACGAGTTGTAGCAACGACGTTGTAGTGGAACGACACGGTGAAGGGCACACTGTCTCGCACCGGTCAATGCATGAGGGATCCGGCATGTCCCTGGCTGTCCCCCTAACACCGGTCAGCAACACGGACGAGCACTCATTGTGCCCTTGACACCCGATGACGGTGCTAGGACCTTCAATCTTGTTGATTAGGGTTCCGATCTTAGGGCCTTTTTGATCGGGTTCCCATAGACGGCGCCAAATGTGATGCATAAAATCTGCATCAAAGTTGATAGATCTGGATCATACTCTCAACCCGAACCCTAGCCTGCAAACAAGAACGAACGAGGTCGGGACGGGGCTTGTCTCCCCCGTAGGACCCTCCGACGCTCAAGTCAGTTATCGTCCTCTTAGAAAGAGATTTCTTCTCGTATTTATATTAGTCGATGATAAATGAAACGGTCAATCATTTAATTCAAGGAATTCAAACAGTTTTGATATATTTAATAAAGAAACCGTTACCGTATTGATGTCGACTGAAGCATTAAGTATGGGAAACGGTCGAGGCATTTATGTGGGTCATCACAAAAGAATAAGCGGTAATTGATAAAAGACGGAATCGCCCCTGCATCGTGATCTCAGGTTTTTCCCTCTTACACTAACCAATATCATAAGAACTACAAACATAAAAAACCAAACAATCAAACAAATCATAAATGACATTTTTGTGCAATTACACAAAGCATAAAAAGTGACTCTAGCAACTCTTTGTTGGGTTTATGGACTATCAGGAACAAAGTTATCTTTAATGAAGATGGATTTGCATGTAATAAGAAACAAGAAGCGTATCTGCGACAACTTTTAAACAACTCAATGACTCCAAAACCGCCTTTTGAGAAAATAAGTGCATGCCAAACATCAAGCTACATAATCCACCCAGGAACAAGAAAACATTAAATGGAAAAAACCTCAAGTGGGACACTTCAAAATTAATTTCAACGACTCTAATCTCTAAACTGGTCAAACAACTACATGGTTCATGATTCGAGATTCCAATGGATTGATCATCTCTTCTAGAAGCACCTATATGACTATGTCAGCTTTGACCCTTCATTCTGGCTTAATGGATGTAATTGACCTTGGTCTTCGGCGTATCGACATTGAAGGAGATGGTCTTACAATCATCAACTTCATCAACGACAAGTGGAAATGTCCATGAGAGATAGAGATTATGAGTCCAGACATCTTGTAACTCCTCAAGCTGTTCGACTGGTCGTATTGCATTCACGCCTTTTGCGAAGTCAACTAGATAGCTGACAAGGTGGTTCAACTGGGCCACACGATTAGGGTTGGACTTCTAGTCTAGATCAGATCGGACCAGACTTGAAATTCCGGTCCGATCCAAGACCAACGGACCTGAAACTCTAAAGACATGGACCTTGAATTGGATCGGGACCAAGATATATAGACCAGAACACTAGATCTGAAAATTCTTTTTTTTTTGTTTGGTAAAATCTGAAAATTCCTCCTAATCTCTGGAATTTTTAAGATATGCAAATTGATATTCCTCCTAGGAGGAATTTCAAGGGTTTTGGACCGAAAACTGGAATCGTAAATTTTTTGTATTGCGGATCAGACTTTAATACTTCCAGTCCGATCCAAAACCAGAATTTCTAGTCTAGTCCCGATCCAATTTCTGTCCAATCCTACGTACGATGGACCACGTTGTTCTCCTGACGCACTCATAGACCGAAGTTGATGTCCCTTGTTGGAAAAATGCTACTCCAAAATAAAAGGAGCGGACACTCCCGACTCCCGAGTCCTGACCGACCCCCCTTTGCATACAAAATACAAGTACAATTCCTACAAGGGAGAGAGTTGGAGAAATCAGGACTCAGGAGTGGTAGAAACGCAGCGGAAGTAAACAATGGAGTCGCCTTTGGTTCCCCACAATTCAAAAGCCTCCCTCCTTCCCGCCGATGACACTCCCGACCTCGACCTCTACACCATTCCCTCCTCCTCCAGTAAGAACCCTAACCCTAACTCTAGCCCTAGCTCCTCCCTCCCTTCCCCAATTTAATCTTCTGAATCTCCTCCCTTTTTCGCCTTGCAGGTTGGTTCTCCTGGGATTCCATCCACGAGACTGAGAGATCTGCCCTCAGGGAATTCTTTGATGCTTCCTCCTACTCCAGGTCCCCCAAGATCTACAAGGAATATCGCGACTTCATCATCTCCAAGTTCAGGGAAGATCCCTCTAGGTACCTTACCTTCACTGAGGTTCGCAAGTCCCTCGTCGGCGACGTCTCCCTCATCCGCAAGGTCTTCGTTTGCTTGGAGTCCTGGGGGCTTATCAACTTCAATCTCCCCTCCTCTTCTTCTGCAGATGCTTCTGGGGAGGAGGACGATGAGCGGAGGTTGAGGGTGGAGGATGGGGTGCCGCTTGGGGTCAAGGTTGTTGTGGCACCTAATTCGCTGAAGCCTATGCCGGTACCGCCTCCCCCTGCAGCTGTGGTGGCGGGAGGGAGAAGTGCGCGTTCTGGCAGCGGGGATGCTGCTGGGTTGGCAGATGGAAACGGCTTCAATTTGCCGCCTTTGTCTTCCTATTCGGACGTTTTTAGGGATTCCAAGAAAGCAGAGGGGTTGATTTGTGGAAATTGCAAAGACAAATGTCTTTCCCAGTATTACCATTGTGCCAAGGTATTTCCTTGTTGTTTTACACCGTATCTCTCAATCCCATGTCAAAGTATCGTTTGGTTTTCTGAGTTCAATTGGCGCTTAAAATTTGAACAGTGGTTTTTGCGTTTTGAAATAACATATAGAAGGGTGCTATGGCTGATTGATAAATTTGCTCAGTATTACATTGTTATACCTGTAGCTAACTGGTTTTATTTTGGCATTAGCTTTGTGCGTCATTAAGCTTATCACTTATCAGTCTGTCCAGTCAGTTTACTACTATGGTTGTTAAGCTCTCCACTGATTTCTTTCATGCATAGAATTGTAGTGTACAAATTGTTTGTTCCCAGAATATGGCTTCGGTATTTAAAAAGGGTAAAATGCATTGGTAATCCCCATCCTTTTTACACATGTCCCAAATACGTCCCTACTCTTTGTTTTGCTTCATTTAAGTCCCAGCCTTGCCTCTTTGTTTCAAATCTCATTCATTTGTCCAAGTTGTTAACCTCATGAACTGGTGCCCTCTTATATGAAGTTAAGCCCTGTGTCTGGTTTGGAGTATGCTTAAGATGAGCCCTTATGCCTTGTAATTGTTGGTACATTGGGGGTTTTTAGTGCTTTGAGGCGTGAAAAGATCACTTTCTTTTAAGTGATATTTGTCCCCACTAGTTGCTGTTGGGTTGCAGACAAATTCACTTCTAAGGATACAACAAAGCCCTAAAACAATCAGACAGCAAATCTGATTGTTTTCTTCAAGTTATATGGAAAGGAGACTGAGTTAGAGTCTTTATAAGAGAGAGAAATAACCACCAAACTGCAGTTAATAGGCAGTTAATGTGGTTATGGCAGTTGGCGGGAAAGTAACCAACCACAGATCTGAGAACCACAGATCTGCAACAGCCCTTGTGCCATGTGTCCACACCACATAATTTCCAAAAAACTGAAAATATAAATCCCTCTTCTATTCCTTGTGGAAAATTAATTAATTATTAGTCTAATATAAAGACTTTCCAACAATTCCCCACTAAGTCTGTAATATTAGACTTAACTCACATAATGCTATACATAATAAAAGTGTTTTTCAACTTAAACTTTTATTTAGTAATATCTCATCAAAATGCTAACAGAATCAATGGTGGTTAATTCCTTAAACCAAGATTCTTAGGCCAACACCGGATGAAATATACATATAACATTATCTACTCCTTCACAACTCTTGGTAAAATTTCTTGCCTTGAGTTTCACCTTAGTTTTCATAAACAATTTACGAAAGTAAACATCTTTTCGCTGAGAGCAACTCCACTCTCTATTGTTTACATAGGTAAGATTCATGGATCAACATCTATGATGTCATGAAGAATCTTATTAAGAATATCATATATTCAGCCTCCTTTTTTTGCACTAACTTAGTGCGATAATCAAGCCACTTATCTACAGCTTGTTATTACCCATTAAACTCTTTATCTAGTTGTGACCAGAAAAAAGTTGGGTTCCCACTGAGGTGACTTTAATGTAACCTTAAACCCATTGCAGTTGAGGTGTTTCTCACCACTTCTCTAGAGAGTGCTTTTGTAAACGGATCCGCTAAGTTCTTGCAAGACTTAACATATATAATGGTGATTACACCTTCATCAATCAACTGCCTGACATAAGCATGTCTTAGACTTATATGTCTGGATTTTCCATTGTAAATTTTATTATAAGCTCTAGACATGGTCGCTGCACTATCACAAAATACAGAAATGGCTGGCATTGGTTGTGGCCACAACTTAATATCCAAAAGAAAATTTCGCAGCCATTCTGCTTCCTTTCCCGCTGCAGCCAGCGCTACAAACTCATATTCCATCGTGGAATGAGTTATACAAGTCTGTTTCTTTGAAGCCCAAGATATTGCTCCTCCTCCTAGGGTAAATACCCATCCACTTGTAGACTTGTTTTCATCTGCACTAGATATCCAACTAGCATCGCTATATCCTTCTAAAACTGCAGGAAAGCTACTGTAACACAACTTCAGATCAATTGTTCTTTTCAAATAACCAAGAACTCTAGTTATAGCTTTCCAATGTTCAATCCCAGGATTACTTGTATATCTAGAAAGTTTGCACACCGCAAATGCAATGTCTGGTCTTGTACTATGCATTGCATACATTAGACTACCAATTGCACTTGCATATTCAATCTGAGAATTTGATCTCCCCGTATTCTTATGCAATTTGCATGAAACATCATATGGGGTGTTAGCTTCTTTAACCATAAGATGCTTGAACTTCTCTAACATATTCCGTATGTAATGAGACTGAGACAAAGCAAAATCCCCACTATTTCTAAGTATTTTAATACCTAGAATAGTATCAACTTCGCCTAAATCTTTCATTTTGAACTGTGACTTCAAAAAGTCCTTAGTCTCATTTACCCCATCCATACTAGTGCTGATTATCAACATATCGTCCACCTATAGACATATGATTACACTATATTTTGCAATAAATTTAGTGTAAGCACACTTATCCGCACCATTGTGTTGGAACCCATATGATAGAATAGCATGATCAAACTTCTCATGCCACTGTTTTGGAGCCTGTTTTAATCCATACAAGGATTTAACTAACTTGCATACTTTCTTCTCGCTCCCTGGTGTGATGAAGCCTTCGGGTTGTTCCATATAAACTTCTTCATCTAATTCCCCATTTAAAAATGCGGTCTTCACATCCATTTGATGCACCTCTAACTTGTATAATGAAGCAAGTGCCAAGAGGACTCTAATGGATGTTATTCTTGCCACAGGTGCATATGTATCAAAGTAGTCAATACCTTCCTTTTGTCTAAAACCCTTTGCCACTAATCTGGCTTTAAACGTTTGTATTGACCCATCAGGATTGTATTTCCTTCTAAATACCCATTTACTTGCAATAGGCTTGGATCCGGGAGGCAGCTCTACGAGTACCCAAGTATTATTTGATAATATTGAGTCCATTTCATCATTTATGGCCTCTTTCCAGAATGCAGCGTCTCTTGAGGACATTGCTTCTGTAAAAGTCTTTGGATCCCCATCTAATAGAGATGTATTAATGGTGTTTGAGTCAACACTTCTTCTCTAGAACCTTTAATCAAGAATAGAACATCATTTGGTAGTTTAAAATCAGACCCAAATGATTTCTCTATCAATTTCCTTTGACTTCTTCTTGGTTCAGCATCAGGTCTTTCTGTGGGTTCCACAGCAGATCTTTCTGCTGGTTCCTCAGCAACTCTTTTCCTAATCAAAGGAGAGGGATTGGATTCTTGAGAGACTTCTGGTGTGTCACACGTTGTATCACCAACAAACTTTGTCTCAAAGAATTCAGCATCTCTTGATTCAATAATCATATTTGATTCCAAATCCAGAAATCTGTATGCCTTAGAATTTTCAGCATACCCTATAAATACACTCTTTAGTGCCTTAGGACCTAACTTTGTCCTTTTAGGATCCGGAATTCTGTAAAATGCTATACATCCCCATACCTTTAGGTAATTTAGATTAGATTGTCTTCCATTCCAGACTTCATATGGAGAAACCTTTGTTTTCCTTGAAGGAATTCTGTTGTGAAGATGACACGCTGTCAATAAAGCTTCACCCCATAAATTTGATGGCAACTTTGCATTTATCATCATAGCATTCACCATATCACACAACGTTCTATTTTTCCTTTCAGCCAATCCATTTTGTTGTGGCATATATGGGGCTGTTCTTTGGTGAATAATACCATTATTCTCACAAAATTCAGAGAATTCATTTGAGAAATATTCACCACCTCGGTCACTTCTCAGAATTTTAATCTTCGTGCTTTTCTGATTTTCAACCGAGCACTTATAAATTCTGAATTTCTCAAATGCCTCATCTTTTGTTTTAAGCAAATAGACATATGTATATCTAGACTTGTCATCTATAAAGGTAATAAAATATCTATTTCCTCCTCTAGTTAATACACCATTCAATTCACAAATATCAGAATGGACTAGTCCTAGAATATCATTTGTCTTTTCCACACTTGGAAAAGGTTTCTTTGTCATCTTTGCTTGAACACAAACACCACAATCTTTATCAAAGGCATGACTATCACATTTAATCATTCCATGCTTAGACATAAATTTCAGCGATCTAAAATTAACATGAGCAAGACGCATATGCCATAAAGTAGAATATAAGTAGAATCATTCATCTTATTATTAATACCTAGTTTAAACATACCATCACAAGAGTATCCTTTGCCTATGAATACACCACCCTTAGTTAGTATCAATTTTCCTGATTCTAAAACAGCCTTTATGCCCACCTTACACAAGAGATCTGCAGAAACAAGATTCTTCCTAATTTCTGGAACATGTAAGACATTAGTTAATGTCATTTTCTTTCCAGAAGTAAACTGAACTTCAACACGGCCTCTTCCCATGACCTTTGCAACATTGTTGTTTCCCATCAGAACGCCGTCTTCTTTCTCAGTGGCTTCATACGCTGAGAATTGAGACACATCATTGCACACATGAACCGTGGCGCCTGAGTCATACCACCAATCTTTGGATATTGTTGCTCCAGCCATGTTTAATTCAGTAACCATACCAATATGCAGATTTGAAACCATGGCAACGATTTCAGTTGTCTCCTTCTCTGCCATATTAGCCTGGTTGTTCTTCAACTCTTCTTGTTTCTTCTTCCAGAATCTGCACTCCTTCTTAAAGTGCCCTGGTTTGTGACAATAGTGGCATTTGGGCCTGTTGTCCTTGTCATCCTTCTTGTACCTCTTGTTGGAGTTTCCTTCCTGGCCCTTCTTTCTTTTGTTCTGGCCAGTGTTTCTGTTAGAGTTTTCTCCAGCAACATGGTTCACCTTAGAGTCGGATTGAGAATCCACTTGCTTTTTGTATTGATTTCTCGTCTCCTCCTCTATCCGCAAATGTTTCTGTAATTGCTCCAAGGACAACTCTTCTGTAGTGTGTAGGAGTTTCTTTCTGTAATCATTCCAAGTAGTTGGCAATTTAGCAACAATTGCACCTACTTGTAGTGATTCAGATATCTCAACCTTCAACTCCTTGAGTCGGTTAACAATACTCTGCAAGTCATGAACTTGATCCATGACAGGCTTGTCAGTAGTCATTGAAAATTCAAAGTATTTCATGATCAAAAACTTATCTGCCCCTTGCTTCTCATTGTTGTATCTTGTCACCAGCGTGGTCCATATCTCCTTTGGTGATTTGATGGCAGTGAACAAATTGTACAGCCGGTCTGAGAGGCGGTTCAAGATGTGTCCTCTGCACAGCACCTCATCTTCATCTCGCTTCTTTCGCTTCTCCTTGATTTCCTCTTCTTCACTGTCTTCTGTATCAGGGATAACCGGCAAGTTATCATCCATAACATAGGAGATCTTCAGCGCAGTGAGTAGAAACATCATCTGGTCCTTCCATCGATTGAAGTTGGTTCCATCAAATCGATCCAGTTTGAAGAAGTCTTGATGCATTAGGGTTAATGCTGCTGCTTGTGATCTTGCCTCCATTACGAATATCACTTAAAAATTGTTGGTACATTGGGGGTTTTTAGTGCTTTGAGGCGTGAAAAGATCACTTTCTTTTAAGTGATATTTGTCCCCACTAGTTGCTGTTGGGTTGCAGACAAATTCACTTCTAAGGATACAACAAAGCCCTAAAACAATCAGACAGCAAATCTGATTGTTTTCTTCAAGTTATATGGAAAGGAGACTGAGTTAGAGTCTTTATAAGAGAGAGAAATAACCACCAAACTGCAGTTAATAGGCAGTTAATGTGGTTATGGCAGTTGGCGGGAAAGTAACCAACCACAGATCTGAGAACCACAGATCTGCAACAGCCCTTGTGCCATGTGTCCACACCACATAATTTCCAAAAAACTGAAAATATAAATCCCTCTTCTATTCCTTGTGGAAAATTAATTAATTATTAGTCTAATATAAAGACTTTCCAACAGTAATATATATACATGTTTTAGTAAAAGAAACCACTTTTCCATTTTAACATTATGCACAATACGAGGCTCAAAAAAATATTCTTATTACTAAGTCATCTGTCATTGGATAGAAAAATGAGTTTGAAAACAAAGAGGTAAGAGCAGGGACTTTAACTAAGAAAAACAAAGGTTAGGGCCTTGTTTGGAAAAAACATTGAAATGTTAGGGACTACCATAAACCAATGGATTTACCCATTTAGGCCTAGGAATTAAGACATTTATCCACATTTCCAAGCCTAGTTTAATCCACAATTTAGGTAAAATAAAATAAAATCTCATTCTTCTAAATCAAAGGAATTCGAGTGTTACTTATTTTTAAATAAAAAGTTTGATTTTTGGTGAAAATGGACATAAATGGAAGTTGGAACTTCTTTTAATACTCACAATGATAATAAAATTTGGAAAACCAAATTGTCCAAAGTGATTTTTTTTTCAATTCCAAAGTAACATGTCAAGAGCTATATATGTGACATCATTTATGGTAATGGTGTCAATCTGACTTCAAACATTTATCTGCTACAAAACAAAAGCTAAATTATGTAATGGCAGTTTTAAGCACGCTGTTTAAGTATATAATGATTGTTGGATTAGCTTACTAAAAATACTGACCAGGCTAGCTTGCCCATTGCTTTAAGCGACTTGGTGTCTTGTTTAAGGCAACATATCCGGGAAAAATATTTGTATGGTACTATGTATAATATTATTATATGTGGATGCATGCATTAGAAACACTTTACCATAAATATAATTTGCCTATAGATAGATTTATTTATGCTTGGAGCCTAGAGAGTTTCTCTATATATAGTATTGGTGGAAAAACGAGGAGACACATCAATTAAATATAATACATACTTCCTCCTCTCTTTTTCTTTGGTTCATAGCTCTCAAGTTTGGTGTGTTTGATATTTGGATTGACTCTAGTATCATAACATTGTATATATTTCTCATTTGTCTGCAACCATAATTTTCACCCACTGTTTGGGCAAAGGTCTTAGTATATCTTTTTTCTTGCAGGATAATTGTGTTGTCTGCTTGCAATGCTTTGAGAAGGGACTATATGGGGAAAACAAGACTAAAGAAGTTTTCAAATTAACTGAATGCATAGAAGAAAATGTCGATCAAGGAGCTCAATGGACTGAGGCAGAAACTCTGCTTCTCTTGGAGTCTGTCTTGAAACATGGTGATGATTGGGATCTTGTTGCTCAGAATGTTCATACCAAGACAAAATCTGATTGCATTTCAAGGCTCATTGAGATGCCTTTTGGCGAGCTGATGCTGGGTTTGCATGGAAAGGTTTCATCTAGAGGCACAGTAAATGTAACCAATACTTCTGAAGAAGTGAAACCTGTTGATGAGCCTCAACAGACTAATAGGATAGAGGATGCTTGTCATGAACTGATAAACAATAAAGAAAACAGGGAACAAAATGAAGAGGCTGAAAAACAAAGTCCTCTTCCAAAGAAAAGGCGCATTGATTCATCAAATCCCGATAGGCCACTGATGAAACAGGTGGGAAATAAGTCTACTAGTTCTAATGTTTTCCCACAGTTTGTGGTTGGTTAATGCTATTGTACTGGTTAACCCTTGAAACACCCTTTTGATTTCAAGAGATGGACTAGATAACATTTTGGTCTTAATATACGTTTAGTTGTAAACAAAATGGAAATATTTTATCGACTGCTTTTCATGATAAAAATAAATGCGTTTTGCAAATCCTCTACTGAATTCTGATTATGAATTGCACCTTATTTTCCATGTGTGCTGATTGTGCTCTTACATAATCAGCTTAGTGCCTTTGAGTTGAACCTTTAATTAGAGATTACTCTTTGTTTCTTGCTAGGTGGCTCTTCTTTCTGATATGGTTGGCCCAAAAGTCAAAGCTGCTGCAGTTGGTGGTGCTGTCTCCGCTCTATGCAGTGGAAACCCCCTCCTGGAGCACATATTTTATCCTGAGAATGTTGGTTCAGCTGATGGGCCGCTATCTGGAAATCTGAATATGGAGCTAGATAGGTCTCTTCAGTTTCATGTTGCATTCTAACAGTTTTTGACTTATTGTTTATAAGCCATCCTTCACATAGATCGCATTGTACTTACCTCTGAAAGCTTTCAGGCTATCCTATTCAGAGGATTTGGAGATAAAGCATAACTTGGATCCTTCTGGTAAGCAAGCCCCATTTTCGTTTTTCAGGTTCTCCTGGAACTTTTCCCCTTAGTTTGTGTTTTTTGTTGCAGGCTGTTAATATTTGAAACATTTAGTTGGTACATCACCTATCGCAAAGTCAAATAATTTTTCTAATGGAGTTCTTATGCATTTCTTGTTGTATATTGAATTTTCTTTGATGAATGATCATTTGCAGGAGGTGATGAAGCTTCGCCAGCAAAGGAGGTAATTCCACTTCCTCTGCAAATGAGAGCTGCAGTCGCTACTGCTCTTGGAACAGCTGCTGCTCATGCTAGATTAATAGCCAGTGAAGAAGAGAGAGTGATGGAGTTCTTAATTGCATCAGTTGTTGAGACTCAGGTAGCTATCTCTCCCTTTTCATCTTGAAACAGTTCCAGGATCCATATATTTTAGTTAATTTATCTTTTTTTTTTTTATCAACATCAGACACTGTCCTTTTCAATTATCATTGGTCTGTTTAACATTTGTTTCACCTTGTGAAACAGTTGAAGAAATTGCAATCAAAAGTAAAGCAGTTTGAAGTCCTGGAGCACATTATGCAGAAGGAACATGCTGAACTGCAGGAACTGAAGGAGTGTATTGTTGCTGAGCGAATGGATATCTTAAAGAAGATTGTTAGCGAGGGAGCATTGAGATGAACAGATATACTTGAATGAGATGTCAACTTTGTATTATGGAAGATCATTTTCACTTGAAGAGTTGATATAGAGTGATGATGCATATCCACATTATGTGCCACCAGCCGCTATCAGGTAATCTCTTGGTTGTTTGGTTGTGAATGAGGTGCACCTTTCACATAGACTGCCATGTCAATTGTAAAAATCCTCCGAATGATTTAAACCTCTTGGCTTTAATTAGGTCACTCTTTGACGAACTAACCTTTGTTTTTAGCATTTCGGACAGTTACAAATACTAGGCTTAACAAGAGAAGATGAGTTGGAAAATTTAAACAGCCAAAAGAGAGATTTAACCAAATCTTTTTTGGATAACCGAAAACTAACACTATTGTTCAAAATCCCAGATCAACAAATCACATAAACAAGGCAAGCTCCACGCACCAAAACCTTCAAAACATGTAAATAGCATTGCAATTGAAGAGTCTACAATTCTTTGGTTTGGAGGTTGGATTACGTGGCGTGAAGCTATGGGGATTCGAACTCAAGACCAAATCATTCAAATTCCCACCACATACCAACTAAGCTAAGCACATTACTTGATTTTTTTATTCAAATTGATTTGTTTTAACTCTTAAATTATCAAAAATTACCAAAAAAATACATATTTATAATTTTTTTTTACGTTTTCCACCGACCCAGAGGGGGCTCGAGTCACCTCATGCCCCCCTCCCTCCGCCCCTGAGTCCATCCATTTTTTCAGCATGGTTGCTTCTTCCTATTGCAAAGGCTTTACGTGTAGGAAGTGGGATATCTAGATTTGGCTATGTGGTGCTTTCAAATCCGAGAACTAAGATTCCTAAAATTCAAACAAATACCAAAAATTCAAAATATACATTAAACTTCCATGAAACTAAAGCACAAACTCTTAACTATACTATTCATCCAACTCTCACGTAGAAATGAAAACTAAAGCTATTTATTGGCAAGAAAGTCCTTGCTAACTAATATGAATGCATACTATTTTTCCTTTTTTTTTTCTTTTCTATTTTTCTTTTCTTTCTATTTTTTTTTCGATTTTCTTTATTTTCTTCTTTTCTTCAGAGCCACCTAACGAAGTACAATGTGAGGAAAATAAGCACATAACATTACATTTTCCTCAAAGCTTTTGACATTTAGCACAAACCATAGCTTTTCTTCTCCAAATGATCAATCCATAACCAACTCTAATCCTAATTCCCGATCGAGTAACTCATTATTGGCTAGGGATTTTTTTTTTGGAGCTTCAAAAGAAAGCGCTCAAAGGCTAAAAAATTGACTTCAAACAAAGGTATACCGTACGATAGATATTGATAAATATGTGCTACGAAAATATAGTTGTCTCTATCACATAAAACTCATAAGCAATGAACATGCATATAATTGCCTCAAAAATAGATAATCATGTCAATACTAAGAGATAATTGCATAATAAGAGTAAATCACACAACAAAGCAGAGAGAATATTTAGAAATATCCCTATAAAGCCAAAAATCTTCTGCTTGGTTGGGATCGTAGAGTTCGGAGTCGAGACTGACTGGGGTCAATGTGATGCTTTAAGTGCAACTCCATATTCGGGAATGAGCTTCCTTGGAGTTTCATTTTTACTAACCACATGAGACATATTCGTGTTGTACTGCTGTCCCATGGTGTTACTGTTCGGTGGTGCTTGACTTCGTTCTTTACCGACGTCCTCAACTTATTGGGATTAGTTCTCCTTAGGTCGTTTTGTTGTAGAGTTTGTTCCTGCTTGTTTCGTTACACGTGTTTTCTGTTTTTACTGTATGTTTAAGTTGTTTCCGTCTGCCGACTCAACCTCTCGAATCTCGAATCTTTACTTAATACTCCCCCTGTCTCAAAAGTTAAGTTGTCTTTAGACTAATTTAGTTATATCAAAATATATGTCATTTTAGGTTTGGAAAAATGGTCGAAAATAATACAAACTATTGACGGTGAACCAAAAATAATACAAACTTTCAAATTTATAAATTTATATACAAACTATGCCTACTTAAACCAATAATGATACAATGGATATAACTCAAAAATAAAAAATTAATTTGGATTGAAAATGTAAATAAATAAAAAGATGGAAAAAAATGTAAAATTAAGAGGGCAACTAACAAGTAACAAATGAACGGCTCCAAATCACATGTCCTCTAAAATGTCCCCCCCCTACCCCCAGCCCAGTATCCCTCACAAACCCCAAATGAAAAAAAAAACAATTAAAAGAATTAAAAAATTAGCCTTCTTGTGAGAGGGGACATGACAAGGGGACGGGATTAGGGACAGACGATTTAAACCTCATGAGTCTACTCCTGTCCATCGTCTTCTACTTTGGCCAGATTATGAGACACCAGACCACCAAAGGTCTACAGTGAAGAACGGGCCGGAGGGAGGAGATCACCATCACTGGAAACCAAAACGCGCGGTACTGCCACCGTCTCTCCCTAGAGCTTCTTCATCCACCACCCAGATCACCGTCTCCCCCAAAGTTAAAACATATTAAACTAAATTTATTTCCGCCATAACGGTGGGTGACATTAGATCAAGATCGACCAACAATCGTTCTTGTAATCCTACAAGGGTTTCTCCTACCCATCCAATTTGGGCCCAATATTAAAGCTAAAATAAATTTAGATGATCTAGGATTTCATGTAGAAGAAGAACAAATTAGAAATTAAAATCCAATTTGATAATAGATATGACTAGAATGGTTTGTTGGAAGCTTCAAATCACATATTAATTAAAACCCCTCAACGAATTTTTCATCCAATTATACGGGTTGAGGTTCGAAATTGCTTCCATTACAACCATGAACACGCCTTGCAACCTTCGAGTATCATCTGCCTCCACCATTGCCAATGTCACCCACCGTTTTGGTCTCCAACGACGACGATCTTCTCCCTCGGGTCGTTTTGTTCTTCGTTGTGGTGGTCTGGTCTGGTCGGGGTAGAAGACGTCGAGACGATGAATATGATCAGGACGAGTACGGGACGTTCATTTGTGCCTTTTAATTTTACATTTTTTTACCAACTTTTTTTATTAATTACATTTTCAATCCCAATTAATTTTTTATTTTTGAGTTATGCACTTATGCGGTTATGCCCATTGTATCATTATTGGTTTAAATACGTATAGTTTGTATATAAATTTGTCTTTTTCAAAGTTCGTATTATTTTGCTTCACCGTCGATAGTTTGTATTATTTTTGATCATTTTTCATTTAGGTTTTCTAGGTAGGGAATAATAATTTTTTTTTGATAAGGTAAGAATTCGAGGGCCAGACAGGCCTGCCACCTCGATAGGCCGACAAAGTCGGCAGACGGCTAACCCTCAAAACATATAATGAAAATAAGAAAAGATGCAAATCAGGCAGTGACAAGCAAAACAATTCCGGACGACTTGGCAAACCTAATCCAAACGCATAGGGGACAACATAGACTACGAACCAAAGCCAAGCGTCACCAAGCAGCGGTACCGCTGGCCAGCGGTACATCAGGAGTCCCTGTAGGCAATGAAGACAAACCTCCAAGGAAATTTCCGGAACACGGAGACGCCTCGATACACACCGCATCGACCCCAGACAGACCCGACTCTGAGATGCCAGAGCCCCAACTAAGAAAAGGACCGTCGAGACCAACCAAAAGAGTAGCCGAGAACCACCCAAGAACAATACACCTAAGAACCCTTTCGCGATTTTATTGGGACTCTTTCGAGATTTAAACAAACCCTTTCGGGATTTTGATCCAACCCTTTCGGAAATTTTAGTTAATCTCTTTCAGAAATTTTATCAAACCCTTTCTGAATTTTATCCCTTTAATTTATTTTATATGTATATAAGACCATACATATAAAAATAATATAAAGGAAGTAAAATCCAAGCTTGCAAGGCAAGCACCACAAGTGGCAGTGGAAAGCCGAACAAAACGTGGTGCTCAATGACTTATTTTTCTTCTTCTTTCTCTGTGTACAAAACTCTACTTTCACCATGCCGTATACGGAACGGATGACCATCACAACGGGAAGAGATCTCGACACAACCGGTAAGGCTTGCGGCCCAAAGAAGTCGGAGAAGGGCTGATCACCAGGGCAGAGCACCACTAGGGAGTCCCCGACGAAGGAGCCCAGATCGGGAGTCGGAGAAGGCCGAGCACCACTAGGGCGGCCCGTCGAGGCCAACCGGACAAAGTCAGCGTCAATCGACCGAGATTGAACGCACCGAGGGAGGAGGATACCGGAATCCACCATAGGAAGATGTGATTTGAAGGTCGGGGCTAAAAAACGGAGTTTTGATGGGAATGGGTTGCATTGAGGACATCGAAGAAGGTGACACCAGCCCACTGGAGGGCGACGCCGCCGAAGGGAAATAGGCGGGGGCTAAGGACCAAGTGGGGGCGAAAACGGTAGGTGAGAGCCTAGACAACTGGAGGCGAAGCAAAGGACGTCGGGAACGAAGGCTGGGATGGGGTACCGAAGAGGGCAAAAGCTCACTTACTCCGGACCGGGCTGGACAAGGAAGGCACTGTGAAGAAGGAGATCGACACCGCACCGGACGGAGGTCGGTGGGAGAGAAGACCCAAATGGGGGTTCATGGCTCTCCCTCTTTCTAGAAATTCTCAAGAGAGGAGAGAGTTTTTCACCAATTAGATATTCAATGGGATGTTGTTGCTGTTGTTAGGATTTGTATTGAGTTGTGTGTTGTTGATTTTTTTAAAGATTTTGATTGGTTAAAAAATATAGTAGGTATTAAAAACAATAAATTTATGAAAAAGTTAGGTTGTTTTTTACAAGAGGTTTTGGAGGTTTGGAAGAAAAAAAACCCGCAACATGGTTTTTAGCAAGAGGTGGGGACGGGGGTTCAGGAGATGCGGGTGGATGTTTTTTTCCTAAAATTAAAACCTTGAGCTCCCAAGGTTCAGGAGGCTTTTCCCGGGGCTTGTTCCAAATTGCCCTCCGTATTTCACTAGCTTCCATCTCTCTCTCACCTGCACTCGTCTTCCCCAGTCAGTGTGGGTGTTGGCCGTTCAATCTCACTGTAATGTGTTCTCGTTCAAATTAAGGATGGAATTCAACTATCTACAATTTTCCGACCTTAATTTGTTTCTCGGTTGAATTGATTTCATTTCATACACATGCAAACTGAATTCATTTGCTTCTCGTTCGAATTAGGGTGGAAGGAGACGTCAAGGAAGAAGATGACGAGGTGTAGGCGTGGCCACGGGTCAGACCCGGCGGGTCGACGGGTTCGACCCGCCGGGTCAAGGGTCGGGGGAAGGCGACCCGAACCCTAACCCGGGATTTCAACGGGTTGGCGGGTTCGGGTCACCCGGTGGGTCGTCGGGTCGACCCGACGAGTTGGAACCCGGGTTGGACGGGTTTGCGCTTGTTTTGGACTTCGGACTCTAAATTCGGATCGAATTTGTCGAGAAAGGGAACGGGAATTGAACGCCTATGTGTTTGACAAATATCCTTTCCTGTTAACAAATCATAACTTGACTCTTTAGTCTTTATGTACAAAATAATACAATATGTAATATTACATCTTATAATTTTCAATACTAAAACCTCCACAACTTATAACTCTATAAGTTTTACAAATTACAAAAAAGTTGTACAATTTGTGTATTAGGGAGTGTTGGGGAGGGGGGGGGGGAAGGAAGAAAGAAGGGCTTGAATCGGTTTCCCGACTGCCTACGTATCCTCTCGGGGGTGAGGAATCAAAGCCCACGTAGTTCTTTTACCTGTATGTCTGAACCCCGGCCCGGTTACCTCCTCTTCTAGTCTTCTTGATCGTCGGATCCTCCACCACCTCCTGAGCCATCTGTCACCGCGCCATCAATGGAGCTCCCAACGGACTCTGTCTCTATTCCATCATCATCCTCGGAATCAGTCCCAAAGTTGTTCTTCTGCATCCGCATCTCCGCCTTCTTCCAATCTGCAAGGCAAACTTGGGCTTCGAGGTTCTCGGGAAGCAACCTTGATCTCTTCTCCGAAAGAATCTGACCTCCGCGACTGAAAAGCTGCTCGACGGCTACGGTGGAGCAAGGTGCCCCAAGTACTTGTCGGGCGATTACCTGCAATGTCGGGAATCTTTGTCTTTCGGGACGGCTCCACCACTCAAGGACATCGAAATCTTCCTCTTCATCGCTGAGAAAATCAAAGTTAGTGGACAAATATTCGTCGAGCTCCGAGTGGGGGCTCGACGAAGTTCTCGACCTCTTTGAGATGAGATGAGAGGAGATGAGTGAGGTGTGGGTTGGAATTGGGAGGGAAAGGGGCTATTTATAGAGCCAAACCGAGCCCTTTCCCTCCATTCCGAACGTTGGGCAACGGTCGACCCGCCGGGTCCAACATTCGACCCGGCGGGTCCAACGGTCGACCGTTTGAATTATGACCGTTGGGTCCGATTCAATTTTTTTTTTTTTTAATTTGCACTTGGGTGGTGTATGGCTACTAGTTAACTAGCTTAACTTTGAATTAAATTTATATCTTAAGTTTCCAATATACTATTTTATGTAGATTTTTATTTTTTGAACATTTTAAATGTAATATATACTCCCTCCGTCCAACAATACATGGATTTTTAGGGGTAAATTTTTGTCCAACAATATATGGTCTTTTAGGTTTTCTAGGTAAAAAGTTGTAATGATTTGTATTGGTTTGTGTGTTGTTGACTTTTTAAAATAATTTGATTGGTTAAAATGTGTAGTGGGTGTTAAAAAATAATAAAATTTATGAAAAAGTTAGTGCAATGATGATGTTTTTTTAAAAGTAAGGTGTTTTATTAAAACTTGTGCAAAATGCTAAAAGGCAATGTATTTTAGGACGGAGGGAGTAATGTTTAGGTAATTTTTTCTAAGTTGTTAGGTAATTAGTAAAAATATTATCTTATAAAACAATATTCTTTGAATCATTCAAACACAAGTTTATTGTAAACCGATAGACGAATACACGTTTACAAATCACGACTCACATTCACCGATTCACATAACATAACATAAAAACGTAAAACATAAACTTACTACATTACTACAATACTCACTACTTATTATTGGGACGTAGGACATAGGATTATAGGAATAATAGACTAGTTTTTACCACCACTCGAGCCCGAAGCGCTATCGTTCTTAATCTTCTCGGGCTGCTTGTTGGTGATGTGAGACTTCAAATTACCATGGCCAAGGTTATTCCGCATCTTGTACCTTTTAGCACAATGGAGACAAACGGCTACGAATGATCGATCGGCTTGCACATCCACCTTATCGTAGTGATCTTTAAACAACGCCTCTTTGAGGTTGTCACCGGACATGATTACAACGTACGAGCTTATGAAAATCAAATTGATAGAATGATAGGTGATTGATGGATTGGATGGGATTTGTGATAGGAGGAGTCGGGTATTTATAGCCCCGAGTCTACTAGCCGTTACAATACAACGGCCATATTTTTTTTAAAAAAATCCGCTCCGACCTGTGGGCCCCAGTCCAACGACTTTTTTTTTTTTAAAATTAGGTCGACCCGGCGGGTCACGGGTCACTAAACTCCCGACCCTAACCCTAACCCGCTACCCGCCCTTACCCGACAACCCGGACCCGGCGGGTCGTTGACCCGTACGACCCGGCGGGTCGTTGACCCGTACGACCCGGCGGGTCGTTGACCCGTACGACCCGGCGGGTCACGGGTTGACCCGTAACCCGTGGCCACGCCTAACGAGGTGTTGAGCGAGGGGGGTGGAGGAGGAGAAGGAGGAGATCTGGTGTCCCAGGGGAGAGCAAGATGAGGTCGAGGTCGGTGATGGATCGATGTTGCAAGTGGCACATGTGGGTTCAAGTCTGTAGAGGATGAAGAGATTTCAGATGAAGAAGACAAACAGTATATGGTATTTTTGATATTTTCACCTTATACCTATTTACAAACCTTATAGCCACCAAACACCCAATAAGTTTTTTTTTTATAAAAAAACTCTACATTTCACATCTCTGAAAAAATCTCCACCTCCATAATCTCGAAAAATATTCTCCACCTCCAAAAATTCTCTCGTTGCCAAACACAACCTTAGTGGAATGATTATGTTGATTGAGGGATGAGTGTTTTGATTAAAACTTTGCATAATCCTAAAATGGCTTAAATTTTGAGACGAAGGGAGCAATAAAAAAAAGGAAATTTCATTTGGTGCCCTTTTGTTTAATGCAATTCCGGTTGGTGTCCCAAAGATTTTTTTTTTAATGTTTAGTAGCCCCGAGATTTTGTAAAAGTTCGGCCCGTGTCCAGCAGTTTAATGTAAAACTTTACTTTGTTAACTTGTCGTTAAATATGGATGATTTTAAACCAAATTCAACCCATTAACCTCTTTTAAATCAAATTCAACCCAATTTAACCTATTATGCCAATTGAAATAATTATTTATTCAATATTTTTTTTGACCAGGAAATAATTCGGGTAGCACAAAGGCTATCCGAGGACATTCATTCGGATGAGGTCGATGAGACCTTTATCAGAACTTAAAGTTGCGACATCGAAAGAGTGGCCAAGTTGTGCAATCCCGTTAGCCACTCTATTAGCCGATCTATAGACATGAGAGAATTTGACTCATTTGACACTGTGAAATTTAGTAATATTTAGTTTAATGTCTGATAGCATAAGTTCAATTTCTCAAGGACACAGACTGTTTCTATTTTTAGGAGGTTTTTGATTATTTGAGAGTCACCTTCAATGTGGAGATGTGTAATTTTTAGTTCTAGAGCTTTTTGAATTCCAATTTTCAGTGCTTCACATACGACTTTTAAGGGGTTTTGATTTCCTAGTTTAGCTGCTCCCAGACTTATGGAAGTCCAAAAGCGATCCCTAATTATGTAACCATTTGTGCTTTCACCCCTCCCACATGTTGACCCATCAAAATTGAGTTTTTTTAATTGTATACCAGTCTTTCTCCATTTAAGATTTTCTCTGTTTTTGGGAATTCTTCTGGGATTTTTGGTTACTTTGTTAGACCATGTATTATCGTCCACATTTTTCGATAAGTTCCAATTTCTTTTCTGTGTGTGGATAAACTCCTCTATTTCCTTCTGATTTATGACATTTCTTCCTTCGAAAATGATTTTGTTTCTGAAATACCAAATTGCCCACCATTTCAAAGCTAGTTCCTCTCTTTCTTTTTTCTGCATTGTTTCACCAACTCTTACCAATACATCTTTAATATACCTTGACAGAGAAGCATTGATCGTAGGCTCCAAACCAGAAATTTTTAAGGCCCTTTGTTTAGCAAAATGACATTGACCAAATAGAGGAAACTCATCCGCCTCAGTGTTATTACAAAATACACTTGTAGTATTGACCGGGATCCCCCTAGCACACAACCTGAATTTCGTTGGGAGCCCGTGATGTGCCACCTTCCATAGGAAATTTTTAATTTTTGGAAAGATATCCAATTTCTAGCTCTACGAGGTTCGGTCTAATTGGTGAGCATCCTGGTTTGTTAACATGCGCATATCACTCTTTGTGGTGAACCAACCGAAGCGATCAGACCACCAATATAACCGATCATGAAATTGGTTGCGTGGGAGAGGAATGCCCATTATTTCTATAACGATTTGTTATGGCACAATCTTCTGAAGTTCTGATTTATTCCAGACCCCTTGAATTGGTAAATAGAGAGTGGCCATTCCGAGGTTCGAACCAGGGACCTATGGGTACTACCCACAAGTCCTTTCCGGTAAGCCATTCCGGAATGGTTACTGACTTTTATGTCTGAGCAATCAACTGACTTTTATTCCAGACCCCACTTGTAATCAAAATTACTGACTTTTATGTCTGAGCAATCAATAATTTCTTTGTTAAGTCTAGCATAGAGCGGTTCTGTAGTGATCCAGTCATCCTTCCAGAAATTAACCGAATCATCATTTCCAATAGCCCATATAAGGCCAGATTTAAAGGTTCTTATAAGTTTGCTAAGTTGTCCCCATTTCCAGGACAAACCACATTTTCTCTTATAATTGAATAAGTCATTATTTTTTAGGTACTTGTAGTATATGATTTGGACCCAAATATTTCTTGGTTCAACCACAATTTTCCAGAGTAGTTTCATTTGTAGAGCATTGTTCATGTCTTTTGATTTTCTGATGCCCGAGCCTCCATTTATTTTCGGTTTGCAAATCCGATCCCAACTAATCAATGGTTTATGTTGTAGATCTTCGTTCCAGAAAACACATATATTGATTTGGTCTAGCTCGTGTTGTATTTTCTTCGGAAGAATAAAGCTTTGCATGACAAAATTTGGCTTAGCGGCGAGATTTGCCTTTATCAAAATTGTTCTTCTTGCTTGAGAAAGCGTCGAAGCCCTCCATTTTGTGAGCTGGTCTTTGCTTTTGCATATGATTTCTTGAAATGTTTCTTTATTGACTCGCTCGTTTATGATCGGGCATCCTAAATACTTATCTAGGGACCTGGAGTTGGGAATTTGAAGAATGCTTTGGAGGTGGGTTATTCTTTGCTGGTCGACCCCTGAGGAAGTTTGGAATACGGACTTGCTAAAGTTGACAAGTTGACCAGAAATCCCACATTATTCGTCTATTATTTTCCTAGTAATTCGGGCAGCAGCGTCAGAACCTTTGGCGAAGATGATAACATCATCTGCAAAGGCCAAGAAGGGGATTTTAGGCCCCTCGCGCCTAAAGGGAAATCCTATGAGTTTATTTTTCTTGTTGGATTCTTCAGTTAGTTTTCTAGTAAGGATCTTAGCCCCGAGGATGAAAAGAAAGGGTGACAGGGGGTCACCCTGATGAAGCCCTCTAGAGGGTTTACAAATCTCTGTAGGTCCATTATTTACTAAAATCGAAAAGGAGACTGTAGTGACATGTTGTTGCAGGAGTAAATCGAGTATTGAAATAAGTATAAAATAAAGATCAGACTGACTTCCCTGTCTCAGCAAATAAATACAAGACTTCCTCCCGTTGTAGTAAGAGAAAAGTCAGGATCGAATCCACGAGGAAGCACGCCAGCAGTTCTCAGGTAGCTATCAGATTCTCACAGACACAGCAGAAAAACACGGAAACAAAAGCAGGAGCAGAAATAAAACAGAAACAAATAAACCCGGCAAGGGCAACTAAAACAAAAGCAAAGAACAAATTAAAGACATAAAGCAAAAAAATAAAGCAAAGCAAGTAAAGAACAAAGCAAAACAGAAACAAAGCAGAAAGTAACTCGAGGACACAGAAGCTGGTCGATCTCGACAAGCTGTCCTCCAGGTCGACAAGACAGTAATGAAAACAGAAAGTAAAGAACAAAAGCAATCAACTCGACAAGATCAGACAACTCGACCTCGACAAGAGGTACTCGACTTCGACAAAGAAAGGTAAAGACAGCTTTCCGTACGCTTATGTTGAAGGAATACTCAATCACTTCATCGCTGATGTTGAAAGTGAGCACTCCTTTCCGTACGCTTATGTTAGCATCCACGGTCGCCAAGAATGGTCTCCCTAGAATAATTGGACAAGCAGGATCTTCTTGCATATCAACAATTAAGAAATCAGCAGGGACGAAGAATTTACCTACTTGTACTGGGACATTTTCCACCATGCCTGTCGGAATGACCACGGTGTTGTTGGCCATGTAAAGTCTAGCATCCACAGGCTCCAGGGCACCTATCTTAATCTTGGACCAAATCGTTAAAGGCATAATACTAACACTGGCTCCAAGATCACATAGGGCATTAATTTTGTATGGACCAAATCCAATAGTTATAGCAAACTTACCTGGATCCGGCCTCTTCTCCAATATGTCCAGATGGCTGCACTCCTCTGTGATTTCTGCCATCGATCGCTTTTTGCTCAGAATCTCTTTCAGGAATTTGACATAGGACGACATTTCATTGAGAGCTTCTGTGAAGGGGATGGTGACATTGAGCTTCTGAAGCATCTTGATGAAGCGCTGAAACTTTTTCTCCGCCGGGTCCTTTAGAGATTTTGTGGGGAAAGGCAGCTTCTTTTTTTGATTCGGAGCCAGAACAGACGTCGGAGTTGCTGCAGATTTCTCGACCAGGGGCTTCTCGACATCGACAAGAGGCTTGTCGAGATCGACTGGATTGGGCCCAGGCAAGTTGCTGTTCGGCGCAGACGAAGATTCTGGCAATTTCTCCTCGAGGTCGACGAGAGTCTTGTCGAGGTCGAGTACGGCTTTGTCGAGATCGACTACGGATTTGTCGAGGTCGACTTGCTGATCTTCGTCGTTCTGCTGCTTTCCAACCTCTGGCTCTTGCAGTTGATGGCCGCTTCTAAGTTTTACAGCAGCGACGTGTCCAGTCTTTCCCTTAGGATTTGGTTCTGAAGATCCAGGGAGTGCTCCTGATTGTCTAGGGATTCCCGCTGCTAGCTGACCAATCTGTGTATCAACTGTTTTCCGCCATGTATCAATTTCCCCAAGCCTAGAGTTGACACCTTGCATCTGAGTATAGACGGAGTTGAAAGATTGCCTAGTTTCTGAGTGGTTTCTCCGTATTTCTTCCAGGACCAGCTGTATATCATCCTTTTTCTGTTCCCTTTCTGGATGTCCTGGAGCTCTGTAGGGCGGGGGATTCCTAGGGACACCTTGGTTCCACTGTGGTTGCTGAAACCTTTGGTCCCCCATGTAGCGATTGGGTCCCCCTGCGTAAGCTGCATCCTCATGGTGCTCTGCCAATCTGACTTGCTCTGTGTGTGGGCACTCAGGAGTGGTGTGCCTTTGTGATCCGCATTCTATGCAAGGCTGGTTGACAGAGAGATATTTGACTTGCTTGATGAGCTTCCTATTCTGGTCTCTGTAGTATTGTTCCCTGACATCTGGATCGATCTCCTTTGATGGCTCATAGAGGGGCATGGATGGTGCTGGCCTGGCGTATGGGTTCTCTTCATAAGTTGTAGTAGACCCATACTTGTTGTCGTAGGTAGTGAGCTTCTCCAGCACTCCCCATGCGTCACTGGGCGGCATTGTCAGATACTCATAGCGAGTATAATTGTTGATTCTGTCCTTAGTGACTTGATCAAGAGAGTTGAAGAAGATCTCCTGAATGATGTAGGGTGGCTGTCCATGAGTAGGGCAAGATCGTAACAGTTCCTTGTAGCGCTCCCATGCCCTTGCGCCAGCGGTTCCCCTTTCTGCTGTTTAAAGGCGGTGATTTTCTGGCGGAGATGTGCTGTTTTGGCAGGTGGGAAGAATTTGTTCAGAAACTCTTGCTCTACTTGGGCCCAGGTTGTGAGTGATCTTGCCTTCAGCCCTTCCAGCCATTTCAGTGCAGGTCCAGCGAGCGACCAGCGAAAAGATTTCATCTTGACATATTCCAGAGTTGTACCTTCTGCAAGAGTACGGCACATATCATGAAAGTTAGTAATATGTTCAAGAGGACACTCATTAAATCTGCCGTAAAAGGCATTGTTTTTAAGCTCTATAAGAAATTGAGTGCGAATTTCAAAAGAGTTTTCAGGGATTAGAATCGCCGATTCAGGCACGACGAGAGTTGGGTGCATGTAGTCCTCTGCCGTGGTTGGATATTGGGCAAGCTCAGCTTGTGCTTGTTCCCTTGCTGCTCTCTCAGCGGCGATAGCGGCGATAGCAGCATTTCGAAAAGACAGAAATTTAAATTGCAGAATTTCGAAACACAGAACTTAGAGAAACGAAGTAAATTCAATATATTAAAAGACCTCCAAGGCCAGGGTTTCAACACCACAACGATAACCATGCAAAACAACACATAAAGGCATAAAAGATCATGCTTTCCATCAAATAACTTTCGTCATTAACAAATAGGCAAATAGAGGCTTTCGCATAAACCCTAATTGTTACTAACCCTTTTTCACATAATTAATCCAAGTTGCATTAAGATCACTTTCGCTTCAATAATACAAACAAGGATCACCTTCAACTCTCGCAAAAGAATCATGCTCATAGGGATAGAAGATGAATTGCACAAAAAAAGATCTGACCTTTATCGCATCGCCTCACATGGCCACCGTCGGGCTCACCCCAGCCCCAGAAGTGGGTGGACTACTCACGCCTCATCGCAATTGCAGACATTGATTGATGAAAAGAACTAAATTGCATAAACTAAATTCAAAGCCTTTTACAATCTTGGCAATCAACTTTCGCTGTAAGCCAAAACCTTAAAAACCTTAGAACTCCTAACTGTATCTCTGAATGGAACTACTAATTGTCTCCCTCTGAATTTGAATGATTAAAACTGAGCCCCCTAGGCTTTATTTATAGCCTTCATTCCCTAGCTATTCTAGGAAAGAAGATATCTATCTATATCTAAATTTCTATCTAAATTGCTAAAAGATAAATAAATTGTTTAATGGAATTAAATCCAAAAGGAAAGGATAAAACTAAATAAGGAAACATGTCTTCATCTTGATAGATCTTGTCTCTTTGGATAGAACTTGATGTAATCGGGATAGAATCTTCCGCCTTCGCGACCAAGGAAAGCCAAGTCTACTCGGACAGGTCATCGGCGACTCGTTTCTGGGCACTGCTCTAGTCGACCTCGACAAGACTTGGTCGACCTCGAGTAGGATTCGTCGTCTGGTGCTCGATGTGGCTCGTAATGGCTTCCTGGGCTCGTCGACCTCGACAAGACTCTTGTCGACCTCGAGTAGGAATCCTGGTCGACTTGGCTTGGTTGGCTTCTCTGCTCGACAGGCTTGGACTCTAGCTCACGGGTCTAGTCGACCTCGACCACCCCTGATCGACCTCGAGTAGGGTTGTGGTCTGCGTCTTCGTCCTCGGCTTCTCGGCTTGGCACAGCTCGTCGACTCCGGACATGGCTCCTCGATCTCGACCAAGGCTACTCGAGGTCGAGTAGGATTCCGGGAGTCGGGTTGTCTCTGATGTCCTCGATCAGCTCTGCTCGACAAAGTTGGTCGACAAAGTTGGTCGATCTCGAGTAGATGCTAGTCGATCTCGAGCAGAGTTTTCCCAGCTTTCTGCTCTGTTCTTAAAACGCACTTTCCCGAGTCCTCGTTCGTCGGATTGATGCATATGACCATGCGTTGGAAAGCTCTTTCCGAGGGATACAACTCTCATGAAGACATCAAAGCTTGATTCAGAATGAAGAGTAGTGAAAAATGGCCTTTTCTCCAGCTGCACCATTCTTAGCTTCTCCATGAGTTTCCTTTAAGCTCCAAAGTGCGTCCGATTTCTGCGAATTATAACAAAAACTTGTGTAGACCTCCATATATTGCAAATAAGTGTAAACTACACAGATTCTGTATTATTCTAACCCAAATGCATGAAATGTATACATAAATCGATATAAAAGTTACTGTAAAACATGGCAGATTAGGCTCACAACAAACACCCCATACTTAAGCTTGCTTGTCCTCAAGCAATACTTTTATTTGTCATTCAGGGGAAGAATTCAAACTCTCAACATCTTAGATTCATTCTCATATGTCCCCTGCAATCAATTACCATCCTCGAAAAGGTACTAGTGTCACAGATCCATGCATGTGCAATTATACAAAAGCAACATTTACTCACAAAAGGAGGGTTTTGCAAAAACATTCATAAGTGACAAAGCATTGATAATCAAGAAGACTTTAATTTAAGTTCAATAAGGAGTAGATTGGTAAAAGACTAAAAGGTGGGCAATTTCTGGCAATGTGGTGCTATGATCCGGGGAAATGGAGTATTTTCCAAATTGAATTTCCACATTCCTTCTTTTCCATTTGATTCATCACCTTTCATATTGCTTTTCTCAATAATAATGCTTTTACCTCTCTAACCTCAGCACTGCCTTCTCGCGAGTCGCAAACATGGGTGTCATGAATGGCCCCGGATACTTAGTGCTTTGGACTCCTCACAATGTGTCCCATCTCTCCAAACTATTATCTCAGAGAGCAGGGTCAATCTACCTTTATCTCCTGAGGTGATTAGATTTTCTTTCACTCATTAAATTTTCCATATATTTCAAACAATTTCCAACCCAACTCCAAATAATGACAACACAAACACCATATAATAATCTCCATAATGTAACATCATTCTCAACATAATCCCCGGATAGGAAATAAGGTAAAGAATGGCAATATGTTTTTGAACATGTGGAGCAATAATTGAAATAAGGCATATTATGGCTTTTGTGATGCATAAGCATAGGTAAGGCTAGGAATTTAAACATATGAGCATTTATATGGAATTTAAAGTCCTCCATCATCTTATCATGCAACATGTCAAAAGCAATTTCAAATTTTACCTCCTTTCATGGTTTTCAAGAAAAATAATGCACTTCATTGTGACTTCCCTTTACTAGGCAATTTCATGCTATATCTCTAATGAATCCAATTTTGCATCGTCGAGTCCAATATAAGCTTCCATGACATTATTCAAAATTTTCAATGGGGGTCATTTTTCAAAACTTTTTTGGAAAACATGCATATAAGCACATAAGTCAATAATGCATTCCAAAAATAGCCATGTAGCAATTCCAAGAAATAATGCACACATAATGTCAAGTATGGAAAATATGCATAATGTAAGCCCTTCCCCCACCCCATACTTAAACATTACAGTGTCCTCACTGTATATAAAAAAAAACAATGTAAAGGGTAAAGAAAGAAACTCACAAGACATGTGTGCAGAGCTGCAAAATTTCGAATGGAGCACCTCTTAGTCCGAGTAAGCTTTGGTTCTATCCATTGACCTGAAAAAGTAGAAGACATATACCCATAATAGCAAAAACAAAAACAAAGTCTCAAATGTCCTAAAAAGTTTATGTACATGCTCTAGATTTTATAGTTGCTAGGCCGACTTTCATTAATGCTCAAGGTGGCATCTGCAGGGCCCATGTAGCTTGGGCCTCAAATAAGACTCCATTCTTGTCCATCAGCTGTAATCCTCCAGAATGGATCTTGTTCACTACGAACGGTCCCATCCGCTTCTTGTTGAATTTGTTGGGAAACCAATGATCCTTTGATTTAGAGACATAGAGCTTGTCTCCAACTTCATACTCCTTAGGCTCATCATTGGAAATCCTGCACAATCGCACATACCAAGGCAGACCTCTCCCATGTATAGATAAATCTTTGATGGAAATAGGAGAAGAAAGATCCATACCTTGACTTACCTTTGCGGAAACGGAATCGGGCACCACGGTGTTTGGTCGATCTCGACTAGGGCTCCTCGAGATCGACGAGACTGCAGGCTCTGGTGGTGGTCTGGTCGAAGAGTCAGAAGTCGAGGAAGAACAGGTCTTGTCGACCTTCAGTTGGCTGGTCGACCTCGACAAGGACTCTGCTCCTAGTGGGATGCTCCTCGAGAACACAGGATCTGGTGGCGTCTGGCGGTGGTCGACCTCGACAAGGCTACTCGAGGTCGACGAGGGTTCTGGTCCTGGAGTCAGCGTCGTCGATGAAGATGGCTCTGGTGGTGCTGAGTGTTGGTCAACCTCGACAAGGCTACTCGAGGTCGAGTAGCCTTCTCCTCCTGGTGGCTTGCTCGTCGAGGAAGGCGGCGCTGGGCTCTCCGAGGGGTGGTCGAGATCGACGAGAGTGTTGTCGACTTCGAGTAGACCCGGCTTGTCTGGTTCGCTGCTCGACGAAGCTGGCGCTGGTGGAGTCCCCGTGGTCTGGTCGAGATCGACTAGGGTTCTACTCGATGTCGAGGAGCCCTGGTCGATCTTGACCCCATACTTAGCTCCTTTGTTCTCTTTAAGGATTGCCATGATCTCCTCCACCTGGGCCTCCATGTCCCTCTTTTCCAGCTCCTCAGGGGTCATATTCCTGACCTTGGGTTCTCCGCAGGTGATGTAGCCAGCTGAGATAGATTTGACCTCTTCCATTGGACCCGTATATCTTTCAGTTTTGTTGAAGGAATACTCAATCACTTCATCGCTGATGTTGAAAGTGAGCACTCCTTTCCGTACGCTTATGTTAGCATCCACGGTCGCCAAGAATGGTCTCCCTAGAATAATTGGACAAGCAGGATCTTCTTGCATATCAACAATTAAGAAATCAGCAGGGACGAAGAATTTACCTACTTGTACTGGGACATTTTCCACCATGCCTGTCGGAATGACCACGGTGTTGTTGGCCATGTAAAGTCTAGCATCCACAGGCTCTAGGGCACCTATCTTAATCTTGGACCAAATCGTTAAAGGCATAATACTAACACTGGCTCCAAGATCACATAGGGCATTAATTTTGTATGGACCAAATCCAATAGTTATAGCAAACTTACCTGGATCCGGCCTCTTCTCCAATATGTCCAGATGGCTGCACTCCTCTGTGATTTCTGCCATCGATCGCTTTTTGCTCAGAATCTCTTTCAGGAATTTGACATAGGACGACATTTCATTGAGAGCTTCTGTGAAGGGGATGGTGACATTGAGCTTCTGAAGCATCTTGATGAAGCGCTGAAACTTTTTCTCCGCCGGGTCCTTTAGAGATTTTGTGGGGAAAGGCAGCTTCTTTTTTTGATTCGGAGCCAGAACAGACGTCGGAGTTGCTGCAGATTTCTCGACCAGGGGCTTCTCGACATCGACAAGAGGCTTGTCGAGATCGACTGGATTGGGCCCAGGCAAGTTGCTGTTCGGCGCAGACGAAGATTCTGGCAATTTCTCCTCGAGGTCGACGAGAGTCTTGTCGAGGTCGAGTACGGCTTTGTCGAGATCGACTACGGATTTGTCGAGGTCGACTTGCTGATCTTCGTCGTTCTGCTGCTTTCCAACCTCTGGCTCTTGCAGTTGATGGCCGCTTCTAAGTTTTACAGCAGCGACGTGTCCAGTCTTTCCCTTAGGATTTGGTTCTGAAGATCCAGGGAGTGCTCCTGATTGTCTAGGGATTCCCGCTGCTAGCTGACCAATCTGTGTATCAACTGTTTTCCGCCATGTATCAATTTCCCCAAGCCTAGAGTTGACACCTTGCATCTGAGTATAGACGGAGTTGAAAGATTGCCTAGTTTCTGAGTGGTTTCTCCGTATTTCTTCCAGGACCAGCTGTATATCATCCTTTTTCTGTTCCCTTTCTGGATGTCCTGGAGCTCTGTAGGGCGGGGGATTCCTAGGGACACCTTGGTTCCACTGTGGTTGCTGAAACCTTTGGTCCCCCATGTAGCGATTGGGTCCCCCTGCGTAAGCTGCATCCTCATGGTGCTCTGCCAATCTGACTTGCTCTGTGTGTGGGCACTCAGGAGTGGTGTGCCTTTGTGATCCGCATTCTATGCAAGGCTGGTTGACAGAGAGATATTTGACTTGCTTGATGAGCTTCCTATTCTGGTCTCTGTAGTATTGTTCCCTGACATCTGGATCGATCTCCTTTGATGGCTCATAGAGGGGCATGGATGGTGCTGGCCTGGCGTATGGGTTCTCTTCATAAGTTGTAGTAGACCCATACTTGTTGTCGTAGGTAGTGAGCTTCTCCAGCACTCCCCATGCGTCACTGGGCGGCATTGTCAGATACTCATAGCGAGTATAATTGTTGATTCTGTCCTTAGTGACTTGATCAAGAGAGTTGAAGAAGATCTCCTGAATGATGTAGGGTGGCTGTCCATGAGTAGGGCAAGATCGTAACAGTTCCTTGTAGCGCTCCCATGCCCTTGCGCCAGCGGTTCCCCTTTCTGCTGTTTAAAGGCGGTGATTTTCTGGCGGAGATGTGCTGTTTTGGCAGGTGGGAAGAATTTGTTCAGAAACTCTTGCTCTACTTGGGCCCAGGTTGTGAGTGATCTTGCCTTCAGCCCTTCCAGCCATTTCAGTGCAGGTCCAGCGAGCGACCAGCGAAAAGATTTCATCTTGACATATTCCAGAGTTGTACCTTCTGCAAGAGTACGGCACATATCATGAAAGTTAGTAATATGTTCAAGAGGACACTCATTAAATCTGCCGTAAAAGGCATTGTTTTTAAGCTCTATAAGAAATTGAGTGCGAATTTCAAAAGAGTTTTCAGGGATTAGAATCGCCGATTCAGGCACGACGAGAGTTGGGTGCATGTAGTCCTCTGCCGTGGTTGGATATTGGGCAAGCTCAGCTTGTGCTTGTTCCCTTGCTGCTCTCTCAGCGGCGATAGCGGCGATAGCAGCATTTCGAAAAGACAGAAATTTAAATTGCAGAATTTCGAAACACAGAACTTAGAGAAACGAAGTAAATTCAATATATTAAAAGACCTCCAAGGCCAGGGTTTCAACACCACAACGATAACCATGCAAAACAACACATAAAGGCATAAAAGATCATGCTTTCCATCAAATAACTTTCGTCATTAACAAATAGGCAAATAGAGGCTTTCGCATAAACCCTAATTGTTACTAACCCTTTTTCACATAATTAATCCAAGTTGCATTAAGATCACTTTCGCTTCAATAATACAAACAAGGATCACCTTCAACTCTCGCAAAAGAATCATGCTCATAGGGATAGAAGATGAATTGCACAAAAAAAGATCTGACCTTTATCGCATCGCCTCACATGGCCACCGTCGGGCTCACCCCAGCCCCAGAAGTGGGTGGACTACTCACGCCTCATCGCAATTGCAGACATTGATTGATGAAAAGAACTAAATTGCATAAACTAAATTCAAAGCCTTTTACAATCTTGGCAATCAACTTTCGCTGTAAGCCAAAACCTTAAAAACCTTAGAACTCCTAATTGTATCTCTGAATGGAACTACTAACTGTCTCCCTCTGAATTTGAATGATTAAAACTGAGCCCCCTAGGCTTTATTTATAGCCTTCATTCCCTAGCTATTCTAGGAAAGAAGATATCTATCTATATCTAAATTTCTATCTAAATTGCTAAAAGATAAATAAATTGTTTAATGGAATTAAATCCAAAAGGAAAGGATAAAACTAAATAAGGAAACATGTCTTCATCTTGATAGATCTTGTCTCTTTGGATAGAACTTGATGTAATCGGGATAGAATCTTCCGCCTTCGCGACCAAGGAAAGCCAAGTCTACTCGGACAGGTCATCGGCGACTCGTTTCTGGGCACTGCTCTAGTCGACCTTGACAAGACTTGGTCGACCTCGAGTAGGATTCGTCGTCTGGTGCTCGATGTGGCTCGTAATGGCTTCCTGGGCTCGTCGACCTCGACAAGACTCTTGTCGACCTCGAGTAGGAATCCTGGTCGACTTGGCTTGGTTGGCTTCTCTGCTCGACAGGCTTGGACTCTAGCTCACGGGTCTAGTCGACCTCGACCACCCCTGATCGACCTCGAGTAGGGTTGTGGTATGCGTCTTCGTCCTCGGCTTCTCGGCTTGGCACAGCTCGTCGACTCCGGACATGGCTCCTCGATCTCGACCAAGGCTACTCGAGGTCGAGTAGGATTCCGGGAGTCGGGTTGTCTCTGATGTCCTCGATCAGCTCTGCTCGACAAAGTTGGTCGACAAAGTTGGTCGATCTCGAGTAGATGCTAGTCGATCTCGAGCAGAGTTTTCCCAGCTTTCTGCTCTGTTCTTAAAACGCACTTTCCCGAGTCCTCGTTCGTCGGATTGATGCATATGACCATGCGTTGGAAAGCTCTTTCCGAGGGATACAACTCTCATGAAGACATCAAAGCTTGATTCAGAATGAAGAGTAGTGAAAAATGGCCTTTTCTCCAGCTGCACCATTCTTAGCTTCTCCATGAGTTTCCTTTAAGCTCCAAAGTGCGTCCGATTTCTGCGAATTATAACAAAAACTTGTGTAGACCTCCATATATTGCAAATAAGTGTAAACTACACAGATTCTGTATTATTCTAACCCAAATGCATGAAATGTATACATAAATCGATATAAAAGTTACTGTAAAACATGGCAGATTAGGCTCACAACATGACACATTCCATAATCCAGGATATGAATGTGTGAAACCTAAACTTTTTGAGGACTGCTTGTGTGAAATCCATTCCACCATGTCATAAGCTTTTTTCATATCTAACGTGATAGCCGTCCATCCCTCTCGGCCTTTCCTGGTTTTAAGTGAATGAAAGATCTCGTGTGCTATCAGAATATTATCTTGAATGTCTCTATCCGATGCAAAGGCTCCTTGTGCTATCAGAATATTATTTAATCAATATGATATTTAACAAGTGGATTAGTAAATCTTATTCCCAAAAAATTTTAAAAGAAAACTTGTGATCCTATGTCTATATCATATACATAACTTTTTGAAAATACTAAGGGTAAATTTAAGGCAACAAATGTGCAATATATTGCATATTTAAATCCAACAAGAAAATGTAGATTCATAGGAACATCAAAAGTTGTCAATTACCAAACTATCAACCTAAGTTCCAGCTTTCTAGTTAGTTCTAACCTTCTAGCTATTGCAACACAAGGAGGCAAAAAGCTATCAATTTTCGTAGAATTATAAGAACCTCTAACATTCTAGCTAGATAGTGCAACAAAAAGAACATGTAAAACAAAGCAAGTCCAATCCTCCTAATCTTGATGACTTCCATCAATCCATGGTGCTGACCCCATTACATCATCTTCAATAGGACATTGTTGTGAACCTTCAACTTGCACCTTCTTTTTACACCTTTTAGTTTGCCTTTGTTCAACCCGAACACTTTGTTATTTAAGCTCTTTTGCGGTTGGGCCACCTTTATAAGTCTTAGCATAAGCATTTCATAACACATTTTCAATATTTTTTTTTATCTCCCATTCTACGTAACGTAATAACAATTTCAGAAATTCACACATAAGCATTTCAAGCAACGAAAGGCAAAGCAAAGTTATTATACTCTAAAACTAATATGAGAAACTTCAACCTAATAAAAGAATAGAGAACAAATTGCACCCAAAATTACACAAACAATTCTCGAATTAAACCCTAGGCCAAAATAGAGAACATATTTCACCACCAAAGCTACACAAAAAATTTCGAATTGAACCCTAGGTCGGATTAGAGAAAAAATGTCACAATAAACAACACCAAAAATTTCCCCTAATCGAACCCAACTGAGATTTAGGTAGAAAATTTCATAAATGTGACCATAAAATCACCCAAATTCAGATCTCATTTCGACAATAAAATGGTTAGGGTTGTTCATCGGTCTAAAACCGAACCGGAAACCGAAATCTCAAAAAAAATAAACCGAAAACCGAACCTAAACGAATAGATTTGGTTTGGTTTTGAGCCGGCTCGGCTTCAGTTCAGTTCGGTTCTGAACCTAAGTGAACCGAATTTCATTGAATAATTTGAATTAACCCACCCTTCAACAGTGCAACACTACAATAATGCAAATAAGCTGAACAATACACATGCACACTCCAAAGCAATGCAAATAGCACACAAACACAAAAATGCAACTCTACAACCTACAAGAATTAAAAAAAAAAAAAGCATGAAAGAATGGAGGAAAAAAACCCGTAGGTGCAAAGTTACAGGTGCAAACTATAAAAGAAAAGAAAACGCAAGTATATATTCAATATCATAACGGTTATAGGAAATACCTCGAAATGACTATTGACAAGATAATTTAAACTAAATTGCGCACCAGTACTTACCATTTGTCAAAAATAATTACAGTTCCATTAGAGGGGGAATTGAAAATCCCTAAAAGCTAATTTGATTACAAATCTCTACACAAGTTCTGATGATATATCTTGACTTCAGTTTTGATCCCTCCGTATTTGATTGTTCTTCTCCTTGATCGACTGAATCTATATTTTTTTTATATCAAAACCCCAATTTGGATGTTCCTAATTGATCAGATCTTATTATATGGAGACTTTCGGATTGAAAGTTCCAAGCGTTCGACTTTGTGTGGATTTTTCCCGCCTTGCATATATGCAATTTAATTGATCATATCTCAATTTGATTGTTTTTGTTTGAGTAGAAAAATGTGAACAATTATGTTGATTCTTTTCTTCTGCCCCTTTTCGTGTGTGGAAATATTACACAATTAGAATGAATTAATTAAGACGTCTTTGTTCCTTAGGGTGAGTTTTAATTTGTTAATTAGGGCTTCTCTAAATTTATCCTTTTGAAATATGTTGCAATAACTGTGTAGGTTCTATGGAGTACGTACGTCCCAGTAGAGGAGCGACTGATTGAACATTGGAAAAGTTGGCCTCGGTTCCAAGTGCCTAGCTCATGGAGGGGCCCTAGTGAGGGATGTCGAGTTGATGGAGGAACCTCGTTGAGGGATGTCGAAGTGATGGAGGACACTCGGTGAGAGTTGTCGAGGTCTACATGTTCCCTCATTGCTTGCTGCCGAGGGTGGACTTCAACCGATGTTAGGGTTCGACTGTTGTCGCCTGTTGAGGTGAGGTTTGGTTGTCATTGGGGTGGGTTCGGTTGCTGTTGTGGGGGTTAGGTTTTCTCTTTTGTTGTCGTGCAAATTCATAAATATTTTTATACGTAGAACAGGATTTGTCAAGCAATTTTGTGAAAACGATCTTGTCAATAAATTTCGGTTTTTTTTCGGTTTTAACCTAACCGAACACAAACCGAACCTAAAACCGAAATTCAAAATTTTCTGAACCGAAAACCTAAACCGAAACATTTAGGTTCGGTTTAGGTCCGGTTTTTTCGGTTCGGTTCAATTGAAAAATTCAGTTCGAACAGATTTATGAACAACCCTAAAAATGGTGATTCAAACCTATAAAATTTCCGAATTGAAGGAAGTAGAGTCTCCCACGCTGTCTACATCACCTATCGAGGCTCCCACAATAGCCTTCGCCACCGGACGAGTCTCCGACATTGTCGTCTTCTTTCTTGAGAGGGAGAACTAATGGAAATTGGAGAAGAAGGCTTCGTGCTTTTTTTTCCCCAGATTGTGCTTCGCTTCAAATTTTTTTAGAAGGGCTTCATGCCTTATTAATATTTTATTATTACATTTCTACAAAATTAACCAGAGTCACCAATTGGTCGCATGCTGGACTTTTACAAAAGCTAGGGGTACCAAACGGGAAAAAACCTTTGGGACACCAACCGAAATTGCATTAAACATAGGGGCACCAGACGAAATTTTCTTATAGAGAAAAAAAAAGAAAAATGACCAAGAATAATACCAACTATCACCCGTGAACCAAAAATAATACGAACTTTAAAAATTACTGATTGGTATACAAAGTTACAAACTATATCCAATTAAATCGTTTTTGATACCATGGCTAAAATTCAGGAACAAAAAACAATTTAAACTCAAAATATAATTAACAAGAAGTTTGGAAAATTTTTGTTAAATAGGGGGAATAGTCATTGTTCATCATCTTCCCCCCCTCCACCACTGCTTTCCCCCCTCCTCCGGTGCCTCCTTCACCGTCAAGTCCCTCGAGAAGCTTCTCGCTCTCTCGCCGACGACTCCCTCGATGCCGAGCCCAAGCTCCTCCTTCTCCTTTCCCCGTACCCCAACATCCTCCAGATCTACAACCTCTATGGCTCCGACTCCCACCGTTGTCATTGTCACCGACCTCAGTGAGTCCTCCACCGTTGTCATCTATTTCATGTTTCAATCTTATTTTTGTTCTAATCTCTTATCTCTTTTCCTTTTGTGCTTCCTATTGTTTGTTGATTTTGTTGTTTTGGAATCTGTTTTACTTTGTGATTCTGGTTAGGGTTTCAAAATTAGGGGTCCTATGTTGCTAAATCGATGGTTAGGGGTTGGACTCTGTTGTAATTTGTTGTTGATGACATTTTCGCTTCAAGCTTTACTTTGTGATTCTGGTTAGGGTTTCGAACTTAGGGTTCTATATGGCTAGCTTGATGGTTAGGGGTTGGACTCTGTTTTAATTTGTTGTTGATGACATTTATTTTCTTCTATTTTTTGTTGATTCAATTTTGATGATTCCATTCAGTCCCCATTGTTTTCATCACTTCATTTTCTGTTGATGCAATCCACTTGCTACCAATCCGTTTGTTCCCATTTAATTGTTTCCATTCAGTTTCCATTTTTGTTTTTTTGGGGAAATGTCTTCGATGGGACTGTCACCATTTTGTGTGCTTGATTGAGCGATGAAATGTTTTTGTATTATAATGTACTCTTTCCCTATATGTAGAGTATCAATCTTTTGTTTATCTTAGGGGATATTTGGTGAAACATGTGCTATTTAGAGTTTCTATTTTTTTTATGTTGATTGTGTTGTCCCCATTATGTATAATTTATTCGTTTTACTTTGTGTGTCTGTATACAACTTTCCTTCTTACTTGCCTTATCCGGTTTGTACTCTTATTTTCCTTTGCCCTTTTGTTTTATTTCATGTTATCTATATTGTTTATCCTTTTCATTATATTTTCCTTTTTGTTTTGTTTTGTGTAGGTGTTTGATTACATTCGTGAAGATCGGGACAAGTATAATGGGAAGTATAATCTATACTACCGTGTTGATGTCATTCCTGTTATTGAAAATGAGCTGCGTGCTGTTGACTGGTCTTCTGTGTGTTCTTCTTTTATGCGTTGTGTTTTGTGGTTTGGTGCCAAGTTGAAATTGTCACAACAACTTTTCAACCATTTCTTGCTTCATGAATTGAAAACATCCAAAACTAGAGAGATGTAGTTTCAGCTAAAATCTTCTCACCCCTCTAGGTTTTCTATGGCTGAATTTGCTGTTGTAACTGGGTTAAAATGTGTCTCTGATCATCCTGTTGATATCCCTGTAGTTGACGTCAAATCTATAATTTGGGTAGATAAGATCAAGTATGATGATTTGATTGATCTTTTCTGTAAGACACCGAAGAATTCGCCCAATAAACTCATTATTGCTTATGTGTTGGTACTCGATGGGGTGTTGTTACCTCATCGTTGTGGCTTTGTTAGTAATGAAATTGGTGTCTAGCTACGGACATGAGTCATTTTTCTGAGTATCCGTGGGGTAGATTAGTTAATGTAGAAACTATTACCTCGCTCATGAAGGTGAATTGTGTATCTGAAAGTAAATTGGCCATGCTTTTGAAGAAAAGTACGAAAAGAAGTGTTGAGAAGTCATCTAAGAAGTCTCTGCAGAAAGGTTTAAAAGCGAATGTCTCAAAGGCGAGGAGCGGTTTTAACTTGTTAGGCTTTCCACTTAATTTACAGGTTATCCTTCTTGCTTATCTATGTTACATGTGTGTGTGTGTTTTCTTTGTTTTTTATAGTATTATTATTATTATTATTATTATTATTATTATTATTATTATCATTATTATTATTATTATATATATATATTTTTTTGAAGCAAGATAAGAATTCGGTTATCTAGACAAGCCTAGAGAAACCGAGAGACCGAACAAGTCGGTAGATGGACTAACCATCATGTACAACCGAAAAAACATAAATAAGCAAATGACTGAAGCAAATGACAAAAATAAAAGCAGAAATAAAAGTACAAGTCATCCTACACCGAAAGTACAAGCTAGCAGAACAATCAAACCAATCAACTAAAAGGAAGACGCACACAGAGAACTTTGCGGAACCTAGTGGACATATCAGATTATGGACTCCAATAGAGCCTTCAAATATCGATCGCACTTCCACGGCGTCTTCGAACATAGCAAATCGACCAACGTTCACATGAAGCCCGCAGGACAACAAGAACAACACTGTACACCAATCCGCAAGCCTAAATTCTAACCAAACCATTGCTCAATCAAACCCAAAAACCCATCTTAACCCCTCAAGGATGATAACAAAGATCGTAATATGCTGCACAAGGCAAGACAAAATAGAGACAGACAAGATGAGCAAAAGGCGAAAGATTAAAACAACAATCAAAAGGAAAGGACAAAGGCCAGAAGGATTGAAAATTGTAATTTTATTTTCATATATCTAGAGGATAAGAAAGAAGCGTATCACACATGGACAAGGTGAAGGCTGGCAACCACGGGGAGTGGAGCTATGGCGGAAGGTCGGAGAGGTTGGCAGGATGACGGAGCCGAATGATGTGGGAGCGGAGCCGCGGAAGGCCGAGGCGCGGGCTTATGGGGCTGAGTGCTGCAGGACGGAGGAACTTCAGTGCGAGGGCGAAGCCGCGGAGGCTGAGGCCGATGGGGCTGAAGGTTGCAAGCAAGGGCGAGGACTACCGCGGAAGCTATTGTGCGGTGAACCTGTTGGGTGAGGCGGCGGAAGGTCGGAGGCGGTGACCGAAAGCGACTAGAAGCTTAGGTGGAGGGTTGATTGTAGGCAGAGGTGGGCCAAGAGTGGTGGTGAGCCGAGACCCGGCGGTGAGGCAGTGAAGGGCTGGGAGGCCATGGTGAACGTTTATAATTTGTCTTACATGTGTGTTTTTCGTTCTTTTTTTTTTCTTGTTTGTTTCTGTTTTTTGTGATTCCAGGTCTAGATCTTGGAGGGTTTTCCCAAGATTTCACCAATTGTTTATTGCAAGTTTACATCTGATGACATTGACCATTCTTTCATGAAATGGGAGAGTATATCTTCTAAATGTCCTTTGACTGCTCGCCATCTTTAGATTGAATTTGCTAAGACTCTTATGGTAATTTGTATCTTCTTTTTTGTTTTAAATTTTATTTCGTTTTTTTAATTATGACTATATTTGTGTTTCTTTTATTATTATTATTATTATTGTGATTAGTTTCATTGATGATTGTTTTTTTTCTTTCTTTGAATGACACAATATATCCTACTTATGGGGAATATTTGGATTCCCCTTTGATGGCTTTTCCAAATGAGCTAGATGATTCCAAAGTTGTTGGTTATCTCTCTTGGTTGTCACAGAAAGCTTATTCAAGGGGACCCACCCCAGTTGATGCACCTACCACTAACTTGTCTCAACAGATGTTGCCTTCTGCTAGCCTTCTTGATCAAGTTGTGCCGTCTTCAACTAATAAATTGGTGGTTTCGTCTCCTTCGTCCATAGCCGCTAGGACACGGTGATGCATAGCAATTGGCTAGGCCGACCAAGTGCTAAAATAAACGACCGATCTTGCGTATACTCCTTGATTTCCAAGACTTGATGTTGAATTCGAATGAAATCCGCCACCGTTTGCATTCACTCCCTTAATCAAATGAAATGGTGGTGAATGAATTAATTAACAAATTGGTTAATTAACTCCAATATGATGGTCGATGAATTACTTCTCACAAGTTTAGTCAACAATTGCGGCCTCGCACAATTGCAATCGAATACGGTCAACATGATTTGTGTGATCGGCCAAAATCAAAGTATATGAGATGGAATATGTCACACATAGAAATGCCAATCGGAATTAATTTTGATCGGATGAATATGAAACGGTGAGGGTTGGTAGGGTTGAATACGAAATTAGGGTTTGGGGTTGAAGAGAAGGAAGCACTTAGCCAAGTGCTCCTTCTTAATTTCAACGTGGTTTTTCTTAAAGGTAAATGACAATTTAAATATGATGAGATTGACCTCCTATGCAAAGGAGAAACCCTAAGTGAACTCATCTTTATCTACCTAGGAATAATTAAAAAATAAAACGTAAGATAATATCAACGAAGAATATTCTAGAAATTGTTTTCTTAAGAAGGTTGACAACTCCTCCTTTTTATTTACCTAATTAAATAATAAAATAGGTAAAATAATTCTTCAATTCAAACCAGCCAGACCTACAGAATCCTCGGCGCCGACCCTAGGACCCTTGACGTCAACCCTTCAACGTCGACCCTTCAACAAGCTTGAATCCATGGTGGCGCCTTCTTCTTTCTTGGGATAATCGGGTCCTCGAACCGCATTGGCCCACAGAGGGTCAATCTTGATGGCATCATTCTCCCCCACTTAGGTTCGATTCGTCCTCGAATCGACTCGTTGTAGACTTGTAGGGCACTAGGGGAGCAACAACCTCGTCTATAACAAAAAGAGGATTATAACGGACAACTACTAGCAGGTTTCGAGGTCGGGAAACCTCAAAAACAATAGCATCCATGATGGTCTTGGAGCAATCAACATCAACGATCTGAATTGGCTCATCGGTCACACGTTTCTCGACATCAACGACCTTCTCCTTATGCTCAACATCAGCGAAGACAACTTCATGAACATCGACGAACACGGTAAGCACATCCTGCGCAAAGTTGCTGTCAACTTGCAGATCAGATTCGAAGGTCTTCACGGGGGATTCTGGTTGCGTATGATACACTGTTGGAAAGTTCTCAAAGTTATCTATACAGAGAATCTGAGATCAGGCAATTCCAAGGTCAGAATCAACGGGAATCTGCAAAACAAAATCTTTGCGCAGTGCTGTTTTTGGGGCACCGAATTGCTCCTTCATTTTGGCCGCAATGGCATCAAGCCCGGCTTGAAGCCACGCCTCATCCTCTCGTTCTCGTGCTTTCTCAACCTCTCGTTGTTGGAGAAGCCAAATATGTTGGCGACGTCGAAGTTCATGTTGACGTTTCCTTTCCTCATCGATCTCCGCTTGCCGTTGCCTTTGAGCCTCCCATTGTCGCTGCCAATACCTCAAGAGTTTGGGATCATCATCCTCATCTCCCCATATCTCTCAAGTCATTAAATCAACAGGACAACCATATCATGATCAAAGAGAATACGCACAAACCTTGCTCTGATATCAGTTGATGTATAACAATTGGCTAGGCCGGCCAATTGCTAAAAGAAACGACCGATCTTGCGTATACTCCTTGATTTCCATGACTTGATGTTGAATTCGAATGGAATCCACCACCGCTTGCACTCGCTCCCTCAATCAAACGAAATGGCGGTGAATGAATTAATTAACAAAATGGTTAATTAACTCCAATATGATGGTCGATGAATTGCTTCTCACAAGTTTAGTCAACAATTGCGGTCTCGCACAACTGTAATCGAATACGGTCAACTTGAGATTTGTGTGATCGGCCAAAATCAAATTATATGAGATGGAATATGTCACACATAGAAATGCCAATCGGAATTAATTTTGATCGGATGAATATGAAATAGTGAGGGTTGAATACGAAATTAGGGTTTGGGGTTGAAGAGAAGGAAGCACTTAGCCAAGTGCTCCTTCTTAATTTCAACGTGGTTTTTCTTAAAGGTAAATGACAATTTAAATAGGATGAGATTGGCCTCATGTGCAAAAGAAAACTCTAAGCCAACTCATCTTTATCTATCTAGGAATAATTAAAAATAAAACGTAAGATAATATCAACTAAGAATATTCTAGAAATTGTTTTCTTAAGGAGGTTGACAACTCCTCCTTTTTATTTACCTAATTAAATAATAAAATAGCTAAAAATAGGTAAAATAATTTTTCAAGTCAAACAAGCCAGACCTACAAAATCCTCGGCGCCGACCCCAGGACCCTTGACGTCGACCCTTCAACAAGCTTGAATCCATGGTGGAGCCTTCTTCTTTCTTGGGATGATCGGGTCCTTGAACCGCATTGGCCCACAGAGGGTCAATCTTGATGGCATCACACAGTCTAAGGTTGGATCTCCTGACTTATCTCTTGCATTGGTGGATTCACCTTCGAAGAGGAAGCGCGGTGTGTCCCCTTCATTTGTGTCTGATAAACCTCCTAAAAAACCTTATGCTGATACCAGAGCTTCCGCATCTGTGTCTGAGCCTGTGAAATCTGCCCCACATGTGTGTCCTCCAAAGTTGTCTTGTCATAGTGGAAAATTTAGTCTTAAGCACGCAAGGGAGAAGTCTCGTACTGGCTTTAGTGTTCCTTCTGAAGGTGTCCCAACAAAAGATATTGGATGTTCATCAAAAAAGCAGTTGGAGGTTTGTAAGGTGAAGGGGTTGAAGCAGCATCTGATGAGGAGGACCTTTTGGGTGATAACGCAGGGGTCAATCCAGCTGATACAAGTTGTCTAATACGCATTAGATAACATTTGCCCTGATTGCTGAATATGTTTTACGTTCTGAAGCAAGATTTATGAAAATGAACCCAGGGCTCGGGTCGCTGTCTTCTAATTTTGGTTCCCTCCAATCAAATTATGAACCCCTCATAGCGAATGTTGATTCCTTCAATCTGAAGGTTGATTCTATCCATTCAAATTATGGATCCCTCAAAGCTAATGTTGATTCCCTCCATCTGAAGGTTGATTCCATCCATTCAAATTATGAAGCCCTCAAAGCTAGTGTTGATTCCCTCCATCTGCAGGTTGATTCCGTTCATTCAAAGACTGAGGCCAATCATGCTAATTGATGAGGGGTTTTTAGTCGCATAAACCGTATCAAAATAAAACTCAAACCTACAAACTAGTATAGCAAGCAAGTAAGAGGTCGATCCCATAGAGAATCAAGTATTTCTCAACAATGTGTATTTACCAATTAGTAGAAAGGTGGGTTTTTGGTTGATTGAGATTGGAAAGAAAACAAAATAAACTATAAACAAAATTGATGCAAAACAATTTAGAGAAGATCGCTCTACCTACAACTATCCACTTTATTTGGTTGAATTGATATTGTAACTTCCTCTTGTCCTTTTAGGTTTCCTATGAATGCCCTTGTCCCGACCTAATATAGTTACTAGTCCAATCAGTCCTAGAAACCCTTATCAATCGAACAGTCCCTAAAGAAGGATTTAACCCAATTGATAGCTTTAAGTTCAGAGATTAACCAAGGTATTTGCAGTCCCTAAAGAAGGATTTAACAACACATTCAACTTCCTACCTATCCAATTAGTTCAATCAGCCCTAAAGGGATAAGTTTGCCACTTGGGTTAAGGTTCGCAATCAGGAATCTACAAAACCCTAGCAATTGAATTGATTCTACCAAGTTGATCAGTCGAGATAGAATAAAACAATCAAACATTCAAGCACAAAGAAGTCGAAACATTCAATATAGGAAATAAGAAACAAGAATTAGAAACTCACAATTCAATCCAAATAAAGCTTCAAATTGCAAGGAGAACGAAGAGAGTTTTAGTCGCCCATGGCGAACATCGCTCTCTCTCTAATTGTACGATAGAACGTAAGAATAGAATAGAAGTTATGAAAAATAACATAAAAGTGGCCTAATAAAACATCCAAGTCGGCCCTCCAAACAAAATAGAACAACTAGGGTTTTTCTCAAAACGGCGCTGCGCTGATGACCCGTGCGGCGGGCGCCGCAAAGTTGCGGCGGGCGCAGCATGAATACCGCCCCCGGCGGCGGGCGCAGCAAACCATTCAGCGGGCGCTGCATTGGTCTTTCACGGAAATTCCGTCTTGAATCAGCTCTCGACGTCAACATGAAAGTTGTAGCCCTCTGAAAGAGCTTTCCAACGCATGGTCATAATAGTCGATCGGACAACCGAGGCCTCCAGAAAGTGCAAAACAAGTTCAGCATGTCTGGCGACAACTTCTGCAGACTTGTTCTTCGTTTAGGTTCGCTTCTTCTTCTCAGGACCTCTTGAGATATTCATGTAAGCTTCTTCGATCAACTAGACATTCTCATCCAATGCGTTATCAAGCCATGTCTCCTCCTCGGATCCACGATTACCTGAAATAATCAATAAAAGCATGTAGATTCCGACTCCAACCACACAGAGAACAAATATGCAAATTATACTTAAACCATGCATGATATGTATCATAACTAAGCTAAATGCAACCTATTATAACTCTCTAAATGCATGCTATCAAACTCCCCCACACTTAAGCTTTTGCTTGTCCTCAAGCAATCAAAAACAAATATAGAATTGATCATCCTACAAATAAGATCTTCATGCTATAGTTTTAGAAAAGCAACATCAAGCAATAGGAGCCATGAATAAGAGAACAAATATCCTAGCAAATATATGAGCGATCCAATAGTAAAAGCAAATTTAGTCCAACCTCACCGGGATGATGTGTTTCACTCAAGCTCTCATGTGTTTAGGCTTTAAAGTTCAACTCTCAACTCAATCCAAAATGCTCTATACACCGTGAAAGTTATCACTTGCAAACAACATCATGAGGACTTTTTTAGGGTTGTAATGGGGCTTTGGTAGGAACATAAGGCATGAGAAATATTTAGGCTTGTGGTGCTAAAAATCCGGAAAAAAGGAACAACAACCAACCAGAACAACACCAAAACTTCCATACTTCGCAAACCATTCCAATAACATAAACTCCAATACACATCAATAAACACTCGTCGATTTCAATAGCCATACAACTTATGCAATTTTTCCATTTGAATGATGACTTTCTTTTCTTTTCTTTTATGCTTACTTTTGCCCCTAGGTGAATTTTATCCTCCCTGGATCCAAGCTTACTAGACTTTTACTCCTAAGTGAATTTTATCCTCCTTAGGCCCCTAGTAACAAGTCATCTCTATTATGCAAGAAGGGTTACCTTATTTTGGCTATGCCTCTCGCAATATACAACCATACATACATCATCTCCACTCAAAGCTACTCCAACATAAAGATTTTTCACCAATTCTCCTCCTAATTCCCGGATGGGGTCAGGCTAATCATTGGCTATGATATATTTTTGTGGAGCTATAAAAAAAAAAGGCTTTAAGGCTCAGACGGACTTCAAGCACAGGATAATATGTAAGGTAGATAGGGTATAATATGGCTAAAGAAAACATGCTTCAATCATTTGAAATTCACAAGCAACAAACATGTGCAATACGGTATTGAAATAAGAAGCATATGGAGAGTATAATCACACAATAAAAGCAAAAGGGAATAATATGTAAAGTCCCTATAAGGCCAAAACAAACTCACAAAGGTTATGTTTTTTTTTTATTAGATTTCAATTAAACCTCAACTATGAATCATACTTGCTCAATTATATTCTCAATTCATGCTCCAAAATCATTTTCAAGCAATTCAATCAAATTATGGGATTTATGCAATTAAGATCATAAAAATAAATTAGAGGACAAACTAAACCAAGATGGGTATCTTTAATAACACCTAAAATGCAATGCATGATATTTTTGTGATTTTTTTTTAAATGTGATATATGAGTAAAAATAAATATGAAAACATAAATAAACATGATATGCAAACTCTATCTATATGCAATGCAATCCCTCCCCCACACTTAAACTTTTCATTGTCCTCAATGAAACATAAAAGACAACAAAAAATAAAAACATAGAGAAAGAGATGAATGAAATACTCACAATGTGGTGGATGGGTCTCTATAGGTCGGATCTGAGGATTTCGGCGGCCTTTCCTGAAAGCTTAGTCTATCCCAAACCAAGAACAACTATCTAATGCCTAATGGAAAACCTAATTTATTGAAAAGAAACTAGCTAACTAGGAATCGAAATAACTAAAACTTACCTCGGGTTGCCTCCCGAGAAGCGCCTTTCTTTAATGTCATTGATTTGACTTATTTTCAATCTCAAGATCATAGCTATCAGACATCGTCAAGGCCCTCAATAGCCTATCATATTCCTGTGTACACATCTTACAAGGCACATCATAGCACAATAAATTGAAAGCATAAAATGTGGAACTCACGAACCCTTTCAATCTATCAAAGAGTCTAGCATGACTCTCTGCAGGAGGAATATGATACCACCAACATAGTTCCGCTGGTGGCTTTTCAAAATAGCAATCAAAAGGATCAACATATACACCATTAACTTCAAAATTGCAAAAGTTTACCTTTATTACCTCTTTAGCCTCAGCTGATGGCTCTAGACCTGGTTCATCAATAGGCGAGATCAGAATGGATGGTGCAGATGGAGTAGGAGACACATCACATGTAACCTCATGCGTCGACTCATGAGATTCCAAGCCAGGAAGCACTAGACCATCTCCTCCATCATCTAAGAAACTATCGTTGTCTGCAACCAATTCCTCATCTTCTTCTTCGAAGCTCCTTTCTTTCTCACCTTTTGCACTTAGAATTTGAATGAGTTGGTTCATTTGTTCCTCCAATTTTCCGATTCGGCTCATGTTTCTTTCCTCTAACTGCTGCAACACTTGTGTGAGAGTTCGGATTGATACTTCCTGCTCAACCTGTTGACTCATGTTGTAGAAAAAATCCCAAATCTCAAAGAGTCCCATATCCAATAGGCCTCCATTACTCATGGACTCAGCAAGATTCCGTGTTTCAGCATTCATCCCATCAAATATGCAAACACACATCTCCCGCACACCATATTGATGACCCCATGAACCAAGGTCATTAACATACTCATGCAATCTAGTGAAATATTGGTGAAAGTTCTCACCTTCAAACTGCAACAATCTCAACATCTTAAAAAGTTAGTAGCAAGGGTGTTGTGAACCGTAAGATAGGTTCACAACGAAGTTAGATATATAAACAAAAATTAATAAATACACAAAACAAAGAAATAAACTTGATTCCCCGGCAACGGCGCCAATTTGATGAGGGGTTTTTAGTCGCATAAACCGTATCAAAATAAAACTCAAACCTACAAACTAGTATAGCAAGCAAGTAAGAGGTCGATCCCATAGAGAATCAAGTATTTCTCAACAATGTGTATTTACCAATTAGTAGAAAGGGGGGTTTTTGGTTGATTGAGATTGGAAAGAAAACAAAATAAACTATAAACAAAATTGATGCAAAACAATTTAGAGAAGATCGCTCTACCTACAACTATCCACTTTATTTGGTTGAATTGATATTGTAACTTCCTCTTGTCCTTTTAGGTTTCCTATGAATGCCCTTGTCCCGACCTAATATAGTTACTAGTCCAATCAGTCCTAGAAACCCTTATCAATCGAACAGTCCCTAAAGAAGGATTTAACCCAATTGATAGCTTTAAGTTCAGAGATTAACCAAGGTATTTGCAGTCCCTAAAGAAGGATTTAACAACACATTCAACTTCCTACCTATCCAATTAGTTCAATCAGCCCTAAAGGGATAAGTTTGCCACTTGGGTTAAGGTTCGCAATCAGGAATCTACAAAACCCTAGCAATTGAATTGATTCTACCAAGTTGATCAGTCGAGATAGAATAAAACAATCAAACATTCAAGCACAAAGAAGTCGAAACATTCAATATAGGAAATAAGAAACAAGAATTAGAAACTCACAATTCAATCCAAATAAAGCTTCAAATTGCAAGGAGAACGAAGAGAGTTTTAGTCGCCCATGGCGAACATCGCTCTCTCTCTAATTGTACGATAGAACGTAAGAATAGAATAGAAGTTATGAAAAATAACATAAAAGTGGCCTAATAAAACATCCAAGTCGGCCCTCCAAACAAAATAGAACAACTAGGGTTTTTCTCAAAACGGCGCTGCGCTGATGACCCGTGCGGCGGGCGCCGCAAAGTTGCGGCGGGCGCAGCATGAATACCGCCCCCGGCGGCGGGCGCAGCAAACCATTCAGCGGGCGCTGCATTGGTCTTTCACGGAAATTCCGTCTTGAATCAGCTCTCGACGTCAACATGAAAGTTGTAGCCCTCTGAAAGAGCTTTCCAACGCATGGTCATAATAGTCGATCGGACAACCGAGGCCTCCAGAAAGTGCAAAACAAGTTCAGCATGTCTGGCGACAACTTCTGCAGACTTGTTCTTCGTTTAGGTTCGCTTCTTCTTCTCAGGACCTCTTGAGATATTCATGTAAGCTTCTTCGATCAACTAGACATTCTCATCCAATGCGTTATCAAGCCATGTCTCCTCCTCGGATCCACGATTACCTGAAATAATCAATAAAAGCATGTAGATTCCGACTCCAACCACACAGAGAACAAATATGCAAATTATACTTAAACCATGCATGATATGTATCATAACTAAGCTAAATGCAACCTATTATAACTCTCTAAATGCATGCTATCAAACTCCCCCTATAAGTTCTTCTTCACATGGGGGTACCGAGTTCATGAAATTTGCTTATATGACCACTGATGAAATTGATGCTTCAATCCAGGATGTCCTAAGAGGTATTCGAGACAACTCCTCACAGTTGTCTGAGCATGAACCTCTTTTTCGTACTATTGTCCCCACTCCTGAGCCTACACCCCAGAATTCTCCTTGTTCATTTCCCTATGATATTCCTTTGAGTCCGCCTACAACTAGGAATCTCCCTTCACACTCAATCCAGAAATCTCCCAAGTCTTTGGGTATAGTTGCTCCAACTAGGAAATCAACTCGTGTTGGCAAAGTTGTTGCTGCTTTGGAGACTCCATACACTCAAGGTGTGAAGAAGAAGCCTACAATTCCTAGGAGGCCTAAGTATTCATATTTTGAACTTGATGACCGGAAACGCTTTTATGATTGGCTCCATTCTGATGAGTACGTTGTGTTCTTTCATTCATTTTTACATAGTTTTTCTCTATCCTTTTATTTTATATCATACTGTTTCATTGTTTCTTTCATCTTTTACTGTTTATTTGTTATATGATTTCTTCTATATGTGTTTTATATTACTTTATTTAAGTTATGCATCTTTTGGTTGTAGGGAGCATAATTCTCATATTGTAGGCAACGAGGTTCTGCTGGATAAGAAGTTCTTCTTTGAACTTGTTGGAAAGCGCCAATGGCTTCGTGATGATGTGAGTCCACTCTATTACAACTTGCATCATGTTTTATTTTTCTGTTTTTAGGGTGTTCTTAATTTTAATTTCCATTGTTTATTTGTTTTAGTATATAGGAGAGGCCTTGTTCCACTTTAGGAAGTATATTGTTGACAATGGTGAGAAATTCAGTGATATTGTGATAATGGATTGGGTTTGGGCTGGAAAATTCACGGAAATTTACTTGAGGAAGTTTCAGTTGAGGAAAGTTGCGTTTGACAAGGGATTTTTCAATTATCTTGATGGTCTGCTTCCAAAGTTCTATGGGAAATCATGGTTTGTTGCAAACAAGGTCTACTCGCCCTTCAATATTAAAAATACACATTGGGTTGCATTGGAGATTGACTTGGTTCAAGGAAAAGTCAACGTCTGTGATTCGAGTATCCATCTTAACATTGAGCAGCTAGATCCTCTTTGCATTATGTTACCTGTTCTATTGAAGGAGTCAGGTCGCTTTTCACACTTGGGACAAAGCATTGATTCTCCTTTTAAAGTGGAAAGATCATGTGAGCTTTCTCAAAATTGTGATGGGTATGTGTATTATTTTAGTTTATAAAGTTGTTATATGTGTATTTATATCTCATAATGTGATAATCTGATTGCATTACATTTTTTGTGTTTTTGCTTATTTGATTTTAGGGGTAGTTGTGGTGTTTACAACATCAAAGCTATTGAAGAACTAGCATTTAGCGGTGATATATATGCATTCGACGATAACCATGTTCAAGCCTACCGTAAGAAGATGACAATTGAGCTTTCCTGTATGTGTTTGACTGTCAAGACTCTTATATGATGTCTGTTTGTTAGGATTGAGTTGGACTTTCTTTAGGTTGATTCCAGTATATTTAGAGCTTGCATGCTCTCATTTTATCACTATAGTTGTTATGTCTAGCTATTTTGATTGTAACTACTACTTTTTTAATCATTAACAATTAGGCCTTAGAGCTTGTATGCTCTCCTTTTGCTTGTTATGTTGTCGTGTATCTATAACGTTCAGACATATGTATGATGTGATCTTTATATATGATGCGAAATGAACTTTGTGTTCTGACTTCAATGTGTTTATTTTCTGAATTTAAGGTGGATACTTGTGATGAACAATGTGTTTGTCAAACCAAACCTCATCACATCATTCGCATTAAATGAGCGACATCACCCTAACCACGTCAAACTTAATACTTTTGTACATCTAATTATTATTGAGATTCAGCATACATTCGACGGGATCAAGATAACAACTCAACTCCCCTTATATTATACATTCTGGTATCATCAAAATATGTATCAACAACATTTTTCTATGCCATGTGATGCAAATTGCCATAAAGTTGATGGCATCTTCCTCTTATTTGTATGTTCTGTCATATCTTGTGCTGCTACATACTCATCTTTATGAGTCCTTCCACCTGTAATCCCAGTCATTTTACGATTCAAACCTTCATGATTTAACATATGCTTTCATTTATATAATAAAGTTGTTAATCCATGTAAATGCAATGTATATATGACCAAAAAAATAGAGATTCTATGTATCTGCTTAACTTTCTTATCTTGTCTCTATATGCAAAAATTAAAAATAGACAAAGACATAGTTTCTGTATTCCCTTGCTTCATGCTTCTGCTTGTGTGTGCGTACTGCTTGATGCTTTGTTTGGGCATGTTAGCTTGTTGTGTCCTTTCTTCCCGCAAGTGCTACATGTATATGTGAATGTTCTTTTCTTCGTTTGCCCTTTACCAATTGATGGAATCTGGCATTTTCTTGGTCTCCCACTCTATTTACGCACACTTGGAGGACGACATTTGGTTGTTCTAATATCCTCTGGTACATACCATATATCTTCACTAGGCACCGGGTATATGGTTTCTTGGTATGCCATGTACCAAGACTGGATAATGCATGAAGCTTTGATCCATGCATTATTATTCTCTGAGTCCACCACTCCGAATACAATAGGGTACACATGTCTGTCAGTATCTTGTGCGGTTGTTGTAATTAGAATTCCTTTATATTTTTCATGTAGAAAAGCAGCATCTACCATGATAACCTACACAACTCATTTTATAGTTGTTACACTAGTTTAATTATATATACACTTTTTATCAATCAAAATCATATAGCTTATACCTTTCTCATCATGCGAAATCCCCTAATGGATGCTCTGAAATAGAGGAATGCATACTTGAAACGGTTATATCCATCAATCTTCATGCATGCATATGTTCCTGGGTTTACTTATTGCGTCATGTGGAAGTATGACGTCAACATTTCATAGTTTCCTTCCGGAGTACCTCTTATCATGTCTTATGCAACCTCTTTTGCTTTCCATGCTTTCCAGTAGCTCACATTGTGCCTAAACTCCTTTTGCATTGCATTTCTGATCTGTATAGGATCCGACCGTTTTGTCACACCTTCATACCTTCATTCATTATATGTAACAACGGAGAAACTAAATACACCCCAAATCTTGCACGTCGGAATGGACGTGCATTGTTGAAATGAGTTAATTAATTTTTTTAGCGTGCTAATTAATTGAAAAAGTCTACACGTTGGAATGGACGTGCGCTTTTAATGGAGATTTGCGGTGTATCTACCAGCACCCAAAAAATAATATGCTGATTTAGGCAAGTAGGCTATTTTGAACATTTAATTATGTAATTAGATCATAAACTTATTTAATTAGGTTATGTAGTTCATTCCCCACAAAACATCATTCCTCTCTTTCAGCGTCGATCAAAGCTTCATCAATGGAGATCCACATCCTCTGCAAATCCCAAATCCCGAGCATCCAAAATCAAGGTTAACCCACCAAAATCTCAGATTCAGGCTCGAGATCGTGATTCCAGACAGTGATTCCAACTCAACAGCGAATCATAACATTTGGGTGAAACCTCGAACATCAATCTTCCAGAATCCTCGAAAGCTATCACAGTGTCACCAATGGCCAAAAATCAATGCAATATGGAGTCATAAAAAAGGAAAAGAGCCACGATTTGGAATCTAATCAAGGTAACAGACAAATTTTCGATCTCAATTTCATTTTCTATAGATCAGTTACAACTCCAAATTCTCAATTCCATACCCTACGGTTATATCTAACTATCTAAGTAGTACTTCTTATCCGAACGATTGTGATTTTTTCATTGGAATCTACTTGTAAGTAATAATATGATGAAATTTGCATAGGTGTAAAATACAGATTCCGTACCTGTCAAGATCGAGATGGATCTCAAACTTATGACAGTCTGTTTTGGAGGAGAATTGAAGATGACAAATGGATATTGTGAGTATGTTGGTGAACTTGAATCTGAGGCATTTGTGATATTGAGTTGGAATCATTGACAAATATGATTAATGATAGGTTTGACATTTGCCTAGAAACATATGAGCTAAAGTTAAGCCACTTACATCCTTTACAAAAATTGAAAGCTCCATTTATCATCAACAAAAATGAAGATCTCAAGGCATTTATAGATATAAATGATGCGCCTCAGATTGCATGGTCTTTATCGTTGCATGTTTTAGCAAAAAAAAAGATGAATGGTACTCAGATAACAAAAACATTGCAGCAAACAAGTGTAGTGACAGAGTCTAATGAGTACATTCAAGAAGCAAGTGTTGATGACACATTGGCCCTCGTCATTACTGATTTTGCATCAGAAGATATGGATACCAACAATGATGAAGCTCAAAATGAATCCCTTAGTGAGAATGAGGAAGAGGATATTGATTTCATCTATGTTGGACACATTTTCAGCTCAAAAAAAAAAAAAAAACTTAAGGACTGCAGTGGCTAACATGCCAGTTAAGGAGAACTTCTAATTTCGAGTGAAGAAATTAACAACAAAAAGGTACAAGGTCAATTATATTGATGTTGTGTGAAGAATTCGAGTTACTTTGAGATTATAAAGGTGGAAGAAGAGCACACTTGTTCATTTTAAGTTAGGTGCAGAGAACATCGGAAACCATCTTATCAAGCTGTAGCAAAAAAAATGAAGATAAGGTATAATTAATGAGAATTATATTATTTATATCATCTCAACCCTATGAGTCAATATGACAATTGATATGCGTTTACCTTTTCAATATAATCGAATAGATAAAAAACAGTAGGGTTATGTGGTTAATTATATGGCCGATTTGCTAAACTAGACCAAAAAATGGGCTTAATTGCACAACTAGACATGTCCTTGTTTTTTTGGCTAGGGGTAGAAAGTGGTCTATTTTTGCAAATAAAAAATGCAACCGGGAGAGGAAGTTGCAGGTAAAGGGGAGGGACACTGTAGCTACACTGTAGCTATCAGTAGCTGTCAGTGACATGTGGCACCAAAAGGCATCATCCGTTCATTTCAGAAAACTGTGCACTGTCTATGTTACCAATAGAATGAATTGGTCCTACCAATAGGCTAAACCTGTCTTTCCATACCTGGAGATATTTTGGAGAGAATCTGAAGGGGATTCACTGTAGCTGATTTGGCGGGCTGTTAGTGCAGTTTTGGCGCCAAAACAGGGTTCATCCTTTGGGGAAAAAGAGGGAGCATTTATGAGGGGAAAATGCAATGATTGCATTGATGGGTGTCCCCAAGAACATATATAAGCTTGAGAGGAGGATCTGAAACATCATAACATGCTCTGCAAAAAGTGAGGCAGAATAGGAGAGAAGCGGAAAGGACGGGGAAAAAGTTACCCATTCATCCCAGGAAACGATACAGTACCCATCCTACCAATAGAATATTTCCGTCCTACCAATAGTGTACAACTGTCCTTTCATACCTGAAAAAGTGTAAGAAGTTTGTCCGATGACAGTGCCATCGATGGGTAAGTGATCTTGTACATATCCTTTGTAGTTGTTCCTTTTTCTTATAACAGAACTACCCCAAGTTGACGGTTTCACGAGACCAGTTGCAGAGAGTTCGTAATTTATACTCTCTCTTTTTGATCAATTGCATAACTTGCAAATTAAGATTACAAATTCAAACGCTATTTTTGCTTCCTGCGAAATTATCACTTCTTGATGACTAGACGATCATAAGGACCCATTGAAAATAGTCTATTAGCTCAATTGGTAGAGTGTTGTGTTTGCACACAAAGATGTGAGCTCGACTCTCACATAGGCTAATACGGAGTATGTGTTCATGAATCTCTCTGAACTTATACAATTATGATCCTGACAGAAAATATATATACTAATGGTAAGACAAGTTTATGAACATGTTAGGATAAATTCATAAATCTTTGAACTTATACGATTATGAACATGACAGGAAATATATACACTGGTGGTAGGACAAATTTGTGAACATGGTAAGACAAATTCATAAATATCTCCAGACTTCTGAGTGTCAATCTTTACTACTTGGATCTTGTACGTCTTTCAGTGCAGCTCTAACTTTATCAAGGATAGGGAACATAGCTTGAGATTCATCATCACACATGATATATCCATGTATAGCTTTTGCATCTGTGGTTCATATAACTTCAATCTCTGCCTGTGGAGCCTGCCTTCTCCTTTTGCTTTTCTGAGATTCATGTGGAAGTAAATTTTTTTCATAAATTCAATTATGCATTTACATTTTTCCAATAGTATAAATATATCGTACCATCAGTGTGCATCTATCCTACCATTAGTGTCAAGTTATACATGAATTACTGGGTTTCCATTATGATCCTACCAATATCGTTGTTTTCTCCTACCATTAGTTTCCATCAATCCTACCATTCTGATCCTACCGATATCGTTGTTTTCTCCTACCATTAGTTTTCATCTATCCTACCAATTTTGTGCATCTATCATACCAATGTAAATAGCTTTCAAGAAAAATCAAGCTAGAAACTGTAGCAAATTATGTTCCACATTTTTCAGAAAAACAACCAAGGGTAGAAGGTTTCCAGTCTACAACAGAAGATGAAGGAAACCTAAGTAACATTATATCCAAGGGTAGAGGCTCTAATTCAGTCATTCTAGCATTGAATTAGATTGGATTCATGAATTTTGATTGATAGAAATTGGATTGAGATTGGGATTTATGGATTGGTAATTGAAATTGAGATTAGGGTCAATTCACGCCTCAATGATTACTAGTCTGGGATTTGTGGATTGGTCAATGTTAATTCTACTTCTTTGCCAATAGTACAAATATATCTTACCATTCGTGTACATCTATCCTACCATTAGTGTCAAGTTATACACTTAGGAATTTCGGTGATTACATTTTGATCATACCAATATCGTATATTTATCCTACCAGGTTCACAAATTTGTCCTACCACTAGTCTATATATTTCCTACCAAGTTCATAATTTTATAAGTTCAGAGATATTGATAATTCATAAATTTGTCGTACCAGATTCACAAATTTGTCCTGTCATTAGTGTATATATTTCCTACCATGTTCAATCGTATAAGTCCATAGAGATATGAACGCATACTCCGTATTAGCCTATGTGAGAGTCGAACTCACATCTTTGTGTGCAAACACAACGCTCTACCAATTGAGCTAATAGGCTATTTTCCATCCATCTTCATTATGAATGCATATTAAGTTATTAACAGGCATGTTTCTTTACCTTCACAAAAACAATTATATTATGTCCTCTAACGATATTATAAATTTGGAACATCATCACAGACAAGTATAATTTTACAAAAACGATATTACAACAATCATATTATGTACTCCAAAGAACTTGAGTAACAATCTTTGTAGAGGAAGGAAACCAAGGGCTTGGAACACTAAAAACTAATCATCACATTTCTGCAGCGGTTTCATACAAGTATTTCACATTTCTGCAATGCAATCTAGATAATAAAAATACTTTCATTGAAGACAAGGACAAGAAAAAGAAAAAGATATTAGAACAGATTTCTATAAACCCATAACACACAAGTATTTCCCCTTTCAAATTGAGTAGATTTTTCGTCTAATACTCATGGAAATAAATCTTTATATAAATCTCTGACTAATTTACTTAATCTTGTAACCATTTATGGGTGTTTAAAGTGCAATGAAAATATCAAAAATTGAAACCAATTGATTAATTGCTAAGCCTAAACTCTGTGCTGAAACGAAAAAACATTGCCAAGCACAAGCTCCCCTACCTTCTTCCCAGTTCGAAAATGAGACTGTAACTCGATGATGATTTCAAATCATCAACACCGCAAAACAGTGAAGACTTCCATAGTACATTGAGCACAATCATTTATAAATGAGCATAGGCCAAATTGCTCATACATCTCCACCTTAGAAAGACACTCTAATGTCTCATTGATCAACACAAAATGAAGCAAAAATACAATCTCGTCTGAAGGACAGCAATTCAAGTGCATATACTCGTAAAATCTTGAGAAATTTAGTCAAGAGCTACCACCCACAAAGTCAATTCATTTTCACCACAGTCACTCGCAAATAATCCAAAGCAGCGCTTGATGAAAGGAAGAAATCAATCGAAAAAATCTTCTATCAAATACTAGTAGAAACCAAGAAGGATGAAATTGAATCGAGGATTAAAAAAACAAAGACATTTCTAACGAAATTATCAGATTGCATCAAACAGTTTTCAGTTCCGATCAACACCTAAAAGATCAAAACAAACAAGGCGAGAGATCAAACCTGGAGATCCTCAGGGAGATACTCATGCTTCATGGAGAGGTCCATGGCACGCTTGAGGCGCTGGTTCCGAGCATCCACAATCTCACGAGGAAGCCGATTCATGGCCTCCTGGATATCGAAGTCCTCCTTCGGATCATACAAATCGTCGAATCTGAGACCTAATTTCCATCAAAATAACCATCGGAAACCTTAATCAATAACAAGTTCCACAAATCAGTCAACAGAGACACATATCAATTGGGGATTTGGGCGGTTGCCGCCTCACCCACGCCGAAATCGCTTGAATCGGCCTCTTCTGCCCTCCTTTCATCTTAATCCCCTTCAAACCCTAAATCTAACAAACAACTACAGATCGATCTATCAGTGAATCTGCGGAAAGGCGATGAAATTGGGGAAATCAAATTGTGGGTACCAAAGAGGAAATTGAGAAAGATGATGAAACCGGATCTTAAGCAGGATCTTCGTGTCTAGATTTGGGGGGGGGGGGTTTAGGGAGAATTTGGGGAACATGTGATGAAATCAATGTAAGATGGGGCGGCGTGTCAGAGCGGGCGAGGTGGCGGTGGCGCCAAAGCAAGAAAGAGAGCGAGACTGGTGGTCGGAAGCGGGCTTCAGATGGGTAGAGTGAAACGAAAGGAGGAGGGAGACGGTGACTGTTTTCCTCTCTCACCTGCTAATCCCGGTAGTGAATAGTTACAAATCACCGGGTATTTTTTTGCTTGGGGTAGAAGGGGTCATTTTGGCTCATTTTTTGAGCTGCTAGGCTAGTTTTGCAAATAGGCCTGTTTTTTTTGTCTATTTACTAGCATTTCCTCTAATTATATAGGACTCTTGAATACAGTTGCTTATGTGGTTAATTACATATTATTATTGGTACTTTTTTTTTAAAAAAAAAAACAAATCCCCCCCCGGAAAAAAAAGGCCAATTTGCTAAACTAGACCAAAAAAGGGGCCTAATTGCTAAACTAGATATGTACCTAAAAAATTGGCTAGGGGTAGAAAGTGGTGTATTTTTACAAATGCAAAAATACCACCGGCAATGGAGGTAGCAGGTGAAGGGGAGTTGAGCATTGTAGCTCCATCATTTGAAAAAACAGAAATCAGGAGGGGGAGGTGGTGTGTGGCTCAAATAAAGTAGGAAAATGGGGGGCATTTTTGAGGGGAAATTTCAATGATTGAATTAAGGGTGTCAATCAACCCTTAGAAAATCTTGATTGATGGGTGTCATTCCTTATTAAATGCTCTGCAAAAAAGGGAGCCAACATAGGAGACGAGTGGAAAGTTGAGGGTAAAACATCACCTTTATTTTTGGGAACTGGAAACGGTTGGCTTACCAATAGAGGATAAATATCTTACCAATAGCCGACAGGTGTCTTACCGATAGGACAAACTTATCCTACCATACATTGAAATTTTGGAGATAATATGGAGGGGAATGTCCATAGCGATTTTGGCGGGATGTCCGTGTAATTTTGGCGCCAAAACAGGGTTCTTCATTGGGTGAAGAGGGAGAGCATCTGTCTGACCAATATGGTACAATTATCTAACCAATAGCATATAGTTATCCTACCAATAGGCTTAAAATGTCTTACCATACCTGAAAATTTGGAGAAATTTGAAACGGATTGACCGTAGCTGTTTTGGCGGGTTGTCAGTGTAATTTTGGCGCCAAAACGGGGTTCTTCATTGGGGGGAAGGGGGAGCATTTATGAGGGGAAAATGCAATCATTGCATTGATGGGTGTTCCCCAAGCACATATATAAGCTTGAAAGGAGGATCTCAAACACCCCAACATGCCCTGCAAAAAGTGAGGCAGAGCAGGAGAGAGGCGGAAAGGACGGGGGAAAAGGCACACGCGCATCCGAGGAAACGATACAGTTGTCATCCTACCAATAGTACAGTTCTGGCATGTCAATAGTGTTCAACTGTCTTTCCAGGAATTACTGAGTTTTCATTTTGATTCTATCAATATCGTTGTTTTCTCCTACCATTAGTTTCCATCTATCCTACCATTTGTGTGCATATATCCTACAAATTTAAATAGCTTTCAAGGAAAATAAAGTTAGAAACCGTAGCAAATTATGTTCCACATTTTTCAGAAAAACAACAAAGGTTAGAGGGTTTCCAGTCTACAATAAAAGATGAAGGAAACATAAGTAACATTATATCCAAGGGTAGAGGATCTAATTCATTCGTTCTAACATTATATCCAAGGGTTTGCTTGTTTGATTTGCGCTCCAAAGATACCCAACTTGTTATGGAGCTTGGCTCTGATAAGACAAATTCATAAATCTCTCCAGACTTGTATAATTATGAACCTGATAAGAAATATATACATTAGTGGTAGGATAAATTTGTGAATCTGGTAGGGACAATTCCCCCTTTTCTTTTCCACTGTCTCACTTTCCCCTTTTTCTTTTCGAAGTTTAGGTTTTACTCAATTTTTTTTCTCCAAATGATGATCATGAACTTGTCAGCGATGACTGGGTACTTCTGAGTGTCAATCTTCACTACTTGGATCTTTTCGAAGTCAAGAGAGATATGAACACATACTCCGCATGTTGTTGCAGGAGTAGGTCGAGTATTGAAATAAATATGAAATATAGTTCAGACTGACTTTCCTGTCTCAGCAAATAAATACAAGACTTCCTCCCGTTGTAGTAAGAGAAAATCAGGATCGAATCCACGAGGAAGCACGTCAGCAGTTCTCAGGTAGCTATCAGATTCTCACAACGGCAGCAGAACAGCACAGAAACACAAGCAGAAGCAGAAATAAAATAGAAACAAATAATCCCGGCAAGGGCAACTAAAACAAAAGCAAAGAACAAAGCAAGAAATAAAGGCAAAGCAAAGCAAAGACGAAAGCAAAGACAGAAAGTAACTCGAGGACACAGAAGCTGGTCGATCTCGACAAGCTGTCCTCTAGGTCGACAAGACAGTAATGAAAACAGAAAGTAAAGAACAAAAGCAATCAACTCGACAAGATCAGGCAACTCGACCTCGACAAGAGGTACTCGACTTCGACAAAGAAAGGTAAAGACAGAAACTTGAAATCGACGAAAACAAAAAGAAATTAACTCGACCTAGACTAATTCTCCTCGACCTCGACAAAGGTGTACTCGAGATCGACAAAAAACTGGTCTATGTCGACAAGAACAGTAAAAGACAGAAATTTAAAACTTGCAAAAATAAACACAGAACTCAGAATTTCGATGAAATAAATCAATATATTAAAAGACCTCCAAGGCTAGGGTTTCAACACCACAACGATAACCATGCAAAACAACACATAAAGGCATAAAAGATCATGCTTTCCATCAAATAACCTTCGTCATTAACAAATAGGAATATAGAGGCTTTCGCATAAACCCTAATTGTTACTAACCCTTTTCACATAATTAATCCAAGTTGCATTAAGATCACTTTCGCTTCAATAACACAAACAAGGATCACCTTCAACTCTCGCAAAAGAATCATGCTTATAGGGATAGAAGATGAATTGCACAAAAGATCTGACCTTTATCGCATCGCCTCACATGGCCACCGTCGGGCTCACCCCAGCCCCGGAAGTGGGTGGACTACTCACGCCTCATCGCAATTGCAGACATTGATTGATGAAAAGAACTAAATTGCATAAACTAAATTCAAAGCCTTTTACAATCCTGGCAATCAACTTTCGCAGAAAGCCAAAACCCTAAAAACCTTAGAACCCCTAAACTTCTCTGTGGAACTCCTAATTGTCTCTGAAATTGAATCCATGAAACTGAGCCCCTAGGGCTTTATTTATAGCCTTCATTCCCTAGCTATTCTAGGAAAGAAGATATCTATCTATATCTAAAAAGCTTAAAAGATAAATAAAAGACATAATGGAAATTAAATCTACTATAGGAATTATATCTAAATGTCTTCAATGGATAAAATCTTTCTCTTCATGGTAGATCTTGATAGTTTCAGATAGATTTCAGCAACTTCGCGCCCAAGCAATCCAAATCCGAGTAGAGTTGATCAATCCGCGTCGCACAGCCTCTGGAGTCCTAGTCGACCTCGACAAGCCTTACTCGATCTCGAGTAGAGGTCTTGGTCGACTTGGCTTGGTTCGTCGTCTCGGCTAGCTGGTGCTCGACGGACTCGGACATGGCTCCTGGCGCTCGTCGATCTCGACCATCCCTCGTCGACCTCGAGTAGGATGGGTCATCGACAAGGTCTCCTCGGGTTGGTGTGCTCGACCGGCTCGGACAAGGACTCAGGCGCTCGTCGACTTCGACAAGCCCTAGTCGACTTCGAGTACGGTGGCTCGCCGACTAGGGTTTCTCGAGCAGCTCTCCTCGAGGGACTCCGGATCTGGTGCTGTGGATTCGTCGACCTCGAGTAACGGTCCTCGAGATCGAGTTGGCTTCGGAGCTCGGGGAGCTTGGTTCTCGATCATGGCTTTGTCGATTAGGCTGTGCCCGGACATGCTCGTCTAGGTCGAGTAGGCTTACTCGAGATCGAGTAGCTTCGACTCTCAGACTTGTGCGCTGCTTTGACCTTGGACTTCTGTAGTGGTTTTCCGAGCATTTCCAACCTTCTGTAGAATTTGCTGTAAATGCCTCGATTTCTGCGATTTAAACAGAAACTGGTGTAGATTCCATAATTTTGGCAAATAAACATAAACTACACAGATTCTGTACTATCTTAACCCAAATGCATGAAATGTATACAGAAATCGATATAAAAGTTACTGTAAAACATGGCAGATTCCGCTCACAACACCGCATTAGTATATGTGAGAAATAATCTAGTGAAGTAAAAACACTCGTTTGATGGTCAGAAAAAATCAAAGGCGAGTTGCAGGCTTCCTGGTAAGATATATTTATACTATTGGAACTATGTAAATGCATAATTGACTTTACCAAAACACAAGATATCGGAGACTTATGAACACACACTCCGTATTAGCCTATGTGAGAGTCGAACTCACATCTCTGTGTGCAAAAACAGTGCTCTACCAATTGAGCTAATAGGCGATTTATCCTCGTATAGATTAAGAATCATATCCTCCCAAATGATCAAGCCTATCCTACCAACTGAACAAACTTATCCACCCCAAAATTAATAACCCTATTCTACCAACAGAACAAAGATATCATGCCAACTGACCATAACTATCCTACCAAAGGTAGAAAGACCTGAAACAACATTATCATCTATGACTAGAAGCTTCTACCTAAATTTGAAATACAATGAAATTTCTATTCGAAAGGGTTGAATTTGTATTTGTAAACTGTAATTGAAAATGCTACATAAAAGAATATTAACTCTCACGTTTGGGAGCCTTCCTCCTTCCCGAATTCTCTATTCGGAAGGGTTGATTAGCAACTTAGTACATAGATAATTAGCATCTTAGTACAGAGATTACTCAATTTTCGGGGAAACTTTGATAAACCATTGTAAATGCTATATTAAATAGATCATCAACATGTCCTATGCATCGTACATATGGAATATGAATACCTGATAGTAGGTTACAAGAGAACTATACTCTACCATGAAAAATCATATCAAGACCAAAGACTACCATAAGAATTGAAAATGCCGCGGCTAAGATCAATAACCCGAGTAAAAACCTATGCATACTGATCCGGCCAAGCCTTCTTCCACGCCATACAGCACGAACACCGTCCTTAGTGTGGTCGAGGATTTTAGGAGACAGAACATTTGCATCTCCTTTTTGATAAACACTAGCCATATTGCCTACAATTAAAAGAATTCATTCCAATTGAGTTCATCATACTTGGGCACCGACCAATTCATCCCTGTCAACAATTTTTTGCAACACAATCCAGATATCCAAGTGAAAATCAACAATTCAAAAAAAAAAATCAAATCCCTTCTTGAAGCAAATTTTGACAGTGATAATGAGAGGGTTTCAAATTCAAATGGGATAAACTTGCTGATTCGTAATGCGTTCTAATCCAATGAAAGATTCGAGTTAGGGAAGCAAAAAGAGGGCAAAGAGATTCAAGCTTGATCTACAATCGAACTCGCAAGCAAATTCAAACACAACAGTATAGTAAATCAAATCGATCATAAGAACAAGAAAAACAAAACAAGTGACAATTACCTCGTCTGAGATATGAACATGAAAAGGGCGGATTTGGGAGCGGGAAACTCCGGAGATCGGAGGCGTCGGTTTGGGAGAGTGATGCATTGGTTTGGGAGCGATCCCAATTCCAAAGATTAGGGCTTTGAACGAAGCCGAGACGGCGAGGGGCCGGGATGCTCCGACGACGGTAGTGGCGACAGAAGGAGGGCGCTAGAGGGAGGAGAGAGAGGGGGAAGGGAATTGGCCGGAGAAAGAAGAAAAGGAGGGAACGTGGTTTCGGGAGGTGATGGCCATCTCTGAGCTCCATTTTCTTCTTCTTCAACGCTCAATTTGAGGCAATTTTTGCCTTCAACTTGTTGATAGCGAAGGATCTTTGAAAGTTCTTCATCTTTGGCGGAGTCTGCGGACCGGAATCCATCTTATTCCTGCTGGATCTTTGGCTCACGGTGGAGGCGGCGTGTCTTGGCTTTAGCCTTTTTCGCAGGGCTCACCTTCCACAGCCGGTTGTGTACAGATCCAAAAAACCGGCAATTAAATTTGCACAGGGGTAGAGAGGTTATTGTGGGCAAATTTTTGAGCTAGTGGTCTATTTGTACAATTAGACCCATTTTTTGGTCTAATTACTACCATTTCCTAAAAAAAAAAAAAAAAAAACCGACAAAACCGCGCCGTGTGAAGAGGGAGACTAGAGTAAAATGAAGAGAAGGAGAGGCGGGGGAGGCAACGGCGACGGCGACGACCTGTGTCGCCAAGGAGAAGAAATCGCCACCATGGATATCGTCTGGCAAACTCCCGCACACCCTCCCCATAGCAGTGATTACATCTTTCTCGACGGTAGCAAATCGACCTAAACACTCATTTATCTCCATGTGATTTCGCGCCAATTGCATCATATTTTCCTCTTATCTTTCTATGCTTCCACCACCTGCTAAAGTCGGCGTCAAATGTGTTTCACAGGCAGGCGCCATGTCAAGCCTTACTACTTCGAGTTCATCTCTCACGTTGTTCCCTGTTCCCACTCCATCACTTGCTCGCCAAAATCGTTTCAAAACCCTAGACTAAACCTCTTCTTCTGCGGGGACCTTTTTTTTTTGATTTTTTTTTTGTTACCGATGTGAACAGGCTAAGAATCGATGGGCTGGGAAGACAATAGTTGATTTGTTCACGGACGAATTCAAGGGCCGTCCTTACGATTACTATGTATGTTCCAAACTTTCGACCAATCTGTGTTATCTTTATTTTAGTTTGTGGCATTTGGCGAATATACAATATTTCGGTTGGATTTGATTGGTGAGACATTTTGTATTGGGAAGCAATGGGGTTGAAAGAACCCTTGGTTGGTTTGATGCACTTAAAATTACACATCTGTTCATCTTATCAACTCCTTATAAGCATTAAACACATGCCACTAAATAAACTAAACATACAATTTTGCATTGTTCAATTGATTTGGCCATTTGTTGCTCACTGTCCCAATATGTTTCTTTGATAAATTTCTGTTTGGTGGATTCTGTAGGTTAGTGCTGTCAAATGCGGGAGGATAAAGGTTGATGACCAAAATGTTAATGTGTCGTACAGAGTGAAATCGTCACAGAAAATTAGCCACTTTCTACAAGGTTTGTCACTTTCATAGGAATTTTAGATGTTGAATGGTACTATTGACATGATGCATCAATGTTTGGTCTATGAGAATGTCAAATGGTAGGTTTTTCTTCGTTTAGACCATTTTTTTCTCATTCCACATTTTCAACGTAGTGAAACATTTCCTGCCCACTTGCTCCTCAGTTTGGTGCTGCTTGTTTATCTTTGCAATGGACCTGCAGTGCTAGCAGATAATATGAGCTACCTAGTTACTGATACAATAGAGGCTGCAGGCATGAACCACCTGTTATGGCTTGGGATGTGTCTGTTCTGCAAGAGGACGAGGAGGTGGTGACTGTTTATAAGCCAGCTTCTGTTCCAGTAAGCCATCAACACTTCTTAACCCTTCTCTCTCTTTTCCTCAATACTCATCTGTCTCCCTGTCTCTCATTATGTTGTGAAGGTTGTAAACAGTTTTGGACCTTTTGGTTACCATTATTAGCTTTGATCTGCAAAAATCTATAGTAGTCTTTTCAAGGAGTAATACTAATTTCATCCATTAGAGTCCCATTTTCTTAACTTTTTCTCTTAATTTTGGTGATTGGAGTTAAGGGAGTAGATGTATTTCTTCCTAATCCTATTGGCAATTCAATTTGAAGTGAATATGAGTGGAAGTATTTTCCTGATTTCAGTGATTTGTTTATGTAGAAACATTTTCCCACACTAAATGGACTGTATATGGAGGAGGCAAATTGTGGAGATGCAATATACATAGTTGAATCCCTGGCCACTTACTCATTTGCCATGACCTTCCTTCCGCACCATAACATTCTAGATACAGGCTCTCCTTTTATCTACTAGTTTCTTGATTTTTAGTTTGAAATATTGAAAATGCCAATAATATGACCCTTTGGGTGCCTTTTATGTTGTGATATTACATAATAGTACAAAAATCTGAAAACTTTCTTTGTCAGTTCTACTGCATTTGATGTTGTAGCCACAATTGTCTCCCCCCCTTCCTAAGCCACCTCCCTTTTCTTTCAGGTACATCCATGTGGTCAATATCGTAAGAATACCGTGGTGGGCATCCTTCAAGCTGAACGCGGTTTAACACCTCTATTTCGTATCCAATACTAATATTAGATAGATCTGTTCAGGTCGATTATGAGGGCTTTCGTTTTGGATAAATGTTCCTTTTTTTTTATATATATATGTACCAGGTTTATTATTACTTGCACCATTTTCTTTGACTTATATCTCAGCTATACATCGATTGGATCGTTTAGTTTCTGGACTGCTGATCTTTGCCAGAAGTGCTTCTAAAGCAGATAGCTTCAGACAGCAGGTAAACCATGTTACAAACTGAATGTAAAAGAGAAATGTTCCTCCCTCCGATCCAAAATAAGTGTCATTTTAGGTTTTGACACAATTTTTAAGTTAAGTATTAATTAGCATTGATTTTATACATTTTTTCTAAATCTTATCATTTATTAAATGCTTACCATTTTTTTCAACCATTAAGTGGAGAATTTGAAAGAAAAAGTAGTCAACAAATTCAATTTTCAATAACAATTTTCATTAATCAATCTATTAAATTGCCTAGAAAACATAAAACGACACTTATTTTGGATCAAATTCAAAAGTCTAAAACAACATTTATTTTGGATCGGAGGTAGTACAAAATATATAGAGAAAGACTGGTCTAAAAAGCTTGTAAGAGAAGCTAAAAGGTAACAATGGAGCAGGAAAAGCTTTGTAAAAGTTACTAAGAGACGTTACACTGAAAAGTATATAGCATAACCTATAAACAAAGTAATAAATAATAATTACATTCATGCAAGTATGTTAACACAAACCTGAATGGTATTATTGAGCTTCTCATTTTGGAGGATGAAGGGTACATCAATCTGTCCTTTTATGTTTTTGTCTTGATCCTATTTGACATTGTGTGCTTATTCATTTTTAATTAGGAAGATACCCACTCTCTAAGAGGTTCTATGCTTAGAGAATCTGCTTACCCAATTACACATTGAGTTTGAATTTAGAATTTAATTTTGTTGCCCCAAATTACATTTGTGGCCCTGACAGATTGAAGCTGGATTGGTTAAGAAACAGTATATTGCTAAGGTTGTCGGAGTGTTTCCAGAGGTCGAGGTATATCCTTGTTTCTCTTTACCAGATTGTTGTGTATTTTATCCCTTATTGTACATATCTTCAGTTGCACACTATATACGTAGACACGGAAACATTTACAAGTTCTTATGCTAACAAAGATAAATGATACTCTTTGGTGAATTTAAGTACATTGAATTGTTGAAGAGTAGTGATATGTATCTCCGCGGAAACTTTTTTTCTCCATATACTTCGCTAATGTCTAGGAAATTGTTTATTTCAGGATTTAATTTCTAAATATTTCATGTACTATTTTCCCCACTCCATTTTCATGATTTGCAGTTTCGTTAGTGGGATCAATGGTTTAGTAGTGTCCTGGTTTGTCTCTTTAGTGGCTTAGTGGTTTAGTAGTTTCCTGATTTAATGGTTTAAGATAAAGTCAATTTCATTTATAAAGAGTTTAGGGTCAGTTTTTAATTATCATCTGAATTATTAATCGTTATCAGAAATTGGAGATTTCTCCAATTGTTCGTGTGTAGTTGATTTAGACATTTAGTTTGATTCTGTCTAGTAGGCTGAAGCATTTCCAGTGTTCTAAAAGACTCTAGGTGGGGACTAGGCGGTGACCCCCCCTACCTAGCAGCTAGGTGGGCACCTTGGCGGATTAGAACTCTTTTGGTTATTTTCTTGTATTGTAGACCCTGTTGTTTATTTATAATCCATATACACTAATAATACATCACACTTTCATGCAGAAACTGAAAAATCACGGTCCTTGTTCGATTCAAGAACAAGCAAACTCAGATTCATGCATCCGACTCAAACTGTGAAAATCCCATTTGCAAAATTAAAAATTTGAAAACATAGAACTTAAAATTGGAATTGAAACCAGATCAACACAATCAGTTCAACCCATAGAACAGTAATTACTTATCAATCTTAAGAAGAAATCTAGGTGGCGACCGCCTAGTGCCTAGGCAGCACCTAGGAAGGCATGTGCGCCGACTTTTAGAACTCAGTTATGTAAGAGTGGAAGTTTTTTTATTTTATTTTAAACTTGTGATTTCATAGAAAATAAACTTGTACACTTTTTGAATTTTGAAGTTATAAAAGTTGTATGACCATTGAATCCCAAGTGTTTTTTCATGCCATTAGGTTAATGATGCGACAGAGGCAACAAACTTGCATTTGTTGCCACCAATATAAAATGTCAAAGTATTCGGTGGATTTTAAAGAATCCTAGTACTACTATTCGATGGAGATACTTGTTTGAAGTATGCACTAACCCTTGGGATTTATAAAAGTATGCAATTATTATGTCTTTAATTTGTTCTTTTCGATTTTCACAATTGAGTAATAAAGTTATGAGTTCCTAGGTGTAGTTAATGTTTACAACATTCTTTTCAAGAGTTCTCTTTTGGAATTATACAGAGAGGCTTTTGTGCCCATCAATAGATTATCACTTCACCATTCTCTCACACGGTATCATATCTCTCTTGAGAGATTTGAGTTTTTTTAACTCTGGCTGCCACCTTTTTGCCGCCAAAGTCTACCACCTATTCCGCAATCCGTTTGGTCGCCACCTTTTGCCACCAACCCTATCCACCACTCATTCTGCCATTATGTAAAATCCTTCTCCGGCTGAAATAGTAACTGAAATCAAACACCTACATAATATATTTAAATCAGTTCAAGCTTCTTTTGTTTTGGTGTATTGTGCGTCTTTGACTCACACGGCTACACAAATCACCTTTCTAGCCCACCGTGGATTCTAGATAGTGGTGCAACAGATCATATGACCCGATGATCGGTCTCCGTTTTCTTCATATTATCCTTTTACCCATAAGAAGCAACTCATCATGGCCAATGGGACCTCAACGCCCATCTTAGGGTGTGGCAGTGTTACTACCTTCTCCTTTCCTCTTTGTGATGTTTTATTCATTCCTACTCTCTAATCTAATCTTATACCAGTATCTATTAAGAAGTTGGTTCATGATCTTAACTAGGAAGTTGTTTTCCATCTTTATGGTTGTACAATAAAGGAGCTGGTCTCAGGGTCTTGGATGTGGTCAAGAAAGGGGGGACCTTTACTTCTTGGAGAAGCCTCATGCTACTAGCTACCTGAGCACCACAAATTCAACTAACCTTTGGCTTCAACACCACCACCTAGGTCATCCATCCTTGTTTCTTATGAAGCACTTGTACCCTAGTCTCTTTTGTTGTATTAGAGTCTTAGTCTTCTTTGTCCTACTTGTGAAAAGGCCAAACAAAAACGGGTCTCATTTCCTCTTCACAATAAAAGATATCTTCTTCCTTTTGAGTTAGTCCATTAGTGATAATTGGCTTCCCTGCACTAGTGAAACATATTAATGGGGCTTTGTGGTTTCTTACATTAATTGATGATTTCACAAGGGTGATTTGGTTGTTCCTCCTTAAGCACAACTGATAAGCTAGCACCATTATCCTAACATTTTACACCATGATTCTCAATCATTTGGGTAAATCCATCCAATACATTCTATCTAACAATGCTAATGATTATTTCAATCACACATTGTCATCCTTCTTCACCTCAAAAGGCATTATTCACGAGTTTTCTTGTGTGTATACACCTCAACAAAATGGTCTTGTTGAGCGTAAAAATGGTCACATTCTTGATGTCACTAGTGTTGTTTGAGTCTCATGTTCCAAAATTTTATTAGGGAGAAGCTGCCCTCACGGCAGTCATCCTCATCAATCGTACCCCATCTAAAACCCTCCAATACCAAAGTCCAATTGTCCACTTTCAAACCTTCTTTCCCAACATCTCAATTGACCATGGGTTAGAGCCTATGATATTTGGGTGCACTGCATATGTCCATATTCACACTCCATGTCGGGGTAAACGTGAACCCAATGTTGGTAAATGTATCTTTGGGTGCATTGCATATGTCCATATTCATACTCCATGTCAGCGTAAACTTGTTCCCATGGTTGAAAAATGTACTCCTTCCGATCGGAAATATTTGATGTTTTAGAGATATGCACAAAGATTAAGAAATGTCACTTTCACCTTTAAATACTCCATCAAATGATTTTTACTCTCCCATCACATTTATTATGCACAAATGTGATTGGTTAAACAAAAAAAAAGTACAAATTATATTGTTATTAGTGCAAAAGTAAAAAAAAAGTGTAATTATTACTTCTAAAACATCAAATATTGTAGATCAAATTTCACCTTCTAAAACATAAAATATTTCCGATCGAAGGGAGTATCTTTTATAGGCTATTCCAATGGAAAGAGGGTACAAGTGCTATTGTCCTACTTCCAAACACACCTTTGTGAGAGTTGATGTTACATTTGATGAAAACAGATCATATTAAAGCCCCCATCGATTCCAGTTTGAGATCCCACCTTCCTTGAATCTGCACATTAACAAATATATCATCACTCAGCGTCTCAGCCACTACCATTTCATGGTTCTACTACTAATACCCTTCCCGATCAGCCCTCATCTTCTCCAATAAACCCATCCTTCACAGTGGATCAACCACTTTCTTACCCCGCTCAGTGCTCAAACCACCCTACAGCCTTCATCCTCCACAGAACATCCACCATAACCTGCACAAAATCAGCGCCACTTTCCTCTCTGGCTCAAGAGCATCTCAATGCTCCACCCACCCTACTACCCTCATCCTCCACTAGACATCCACCACTTCACAAAATCAGCCTATAACTTATACTAGGTTTAATAAGACTTACTTCAGAAGGCCCCCCCTTCCCCTTCTCCTCACCCTCTAGTCATTGATCCGGGCCTTGTGACTACCGAACAACCTTCCCTGATTCCATCATAGCCTAACTTGCCGGTTGCTCAAAGAAAAGTTTAAAGGGCCTGGACTAAAAGGCCTCTCTATGCTCTCTCTAATTTTGCTTCTTTGGATATCTTTTCTGATCAACACAAGCAATTTCTCACCAACCTTGATGAAATCAAAATTCCAAAGAATGCCTAGGAAGCCTTTGAATCGCCCAAGTGGCATCATGCTATGGCGGAGGAGATGATGGCTCTTGAAGCTAATCACACATTGGATCTTGTGACAGACCGCCTGGCCACAACATTGTAAGTTGTAAATGGGTATTTGCTGCCAAGTACCATGGTGATGGTTCCTTAAATCAAACTTATGGTATGGAATATCAAGAAATGTTTGCACCTGTAGCCAAGATTTCTATTCAGCGTTGGCTTCTGTCCATTGCTGTTCATCTTGACCGGAAGTTGTTGCAGTTTGACGTGAAGAATGCATTCCTCAATGGGTATCTCAAGGAGGATATCCAAATGAGCTTGCCTCCATGTTTTTCATCCACCTCCCGTACACACGTTTGCAAGTTGCGCAATGCCTTTAATGGACCGAAACAACATGGTTTGGTCACTTTCATGGGGTGATGTGGTGTGCAGGGTATATTCAAAGTCAAGGTGACCATACTTTGTTTGTAAAGCACTCTGTCTCTGGGAGGGTAAGCATCCTCCTTGTTTATTTGGATGATATTATTATGACAGGAAATGACTCCATTGAGCAAGCCCGCTTGAAGACTATATTTACTCGAGAATTTGAGGTCAAGGAGCTTGGTCAACTGAAATACTACTTAGGGATTGAAGTAGCATGATCCAAAAGGGGTATATTTATCTCCCAGCAAAATTATGCAAAGGATGTTCTCCTGGTAGTAGGAATGGAAGACTGCAAACCTCTAACTACTCCAATTGACTACAACTAAAAAATTGGCAAGTCTAAGATTGAACCAGTTGTCAAGCACTTGTACCAGAAATTTATGTGGGAAACTGATTTATCTTCCTCACACTATATCGGATATTTCCTTCTTAGCAAGCGTCATTCGTCAATTTATGCAAGATACTAGGGTTCCACATCTTCGGGCAACTTATAGGATTCTCAAATACCTTGAAGGCTCGGAAAGGGTGGCTTGTTCACCCTATGGAGGTGATGTTGTAACAACACATTCTACAACCGGTTATTGTGCTTATCTTGGTGGAGATTTGGTTGCTTAGAGAAGTGAGAATCAAGGAATTGTTGCAATGTCAAGTGTTGAAGCCGAGTTTTGAGCTACAGCTCATGGAATTTGTGAATTATTGTGGATGAGAATTGTCTTAAATGATTTGAGAATTCAGTTGGAAGTTCCAATGAACCTATTCTGCGACAATGGATCCGCTATAAGTATCGCTCATGATCCTCTTCCACATGACAAGACGAAGCATGTTGAGATATATAGACATTTCATCTAAGAAAAAATTGACGCAGACATCATTCAAATCTCGCATGTTCCCTCTGAATATCAATTGGCTGATCTTCTAACCAAGGGGCTTTCTGTATAACCAAGCTTGTAGGGGTTTTTTTTTTTGGGGGGGGGGGGGGGGGGTTAGCTAATATAAATGCTAATACAACTTTTAGATAAGTCCCTAGATTAAGTTGATTCTTCTGTATTAGCTGCTATAGTTTATTCCATAGAACATTTATTATGTGAGTTCCTAGGTGCAGTTAACGTTTATAGAGTTTTCCTCTCTCATTATAAAGAGAGGCGTTTGTGCCCAACAATAGATTACCACTTCCTCCATAATTCTCTCTCAAAGCTAAATCAATTTCCTTGTGTTTGGTGCTTTACACAATCTATTGTAAAGGCTGGGTGCCACGTCGAGAAAACAATGTAGCCAAAATTTGTGGAACCTGACAAGATTGATGGAAATACTAATTCACGTTGGACAGCCGTGGTGTAATCACCACTGTCTTGTTCCGAGGGTCAATCTTATGATGAATACTCTCGGGTCTCCAATGATAGGTGAGGGAGAAGAGTATTCACTCCTGTATACCCAGGTGAAGCTTAGGAAGACTATTCACTATTGTCTCATTCTGAGGGACATTCTTACGATGAATACTCTTCGGTCTCCAATGAAAGGTGACTAGGTGAGGGAGAAGAGTATTCACCATTATAGATCCGGGAGAAGCTTAGGAAGACTATTCCCCGGTGAGGAATCATGAGAACAAAGAGCCCAAGACTGGTGTACTTACCATTTTCTTATATTGTGGAAGAAATTTATGGGGAATACAATCTTTAGTATGGTAGAGATGTTTATGAGTAGTAATCACAGCTGTTTGATCGAGGAGATGCTTATGAAGAAGTGTTCAATGGATCCCGAGGGAAATCAACATCCAGAATAAAACTGAGGTGCATCCTGAGAACAACACTTTCTATCCTCCAATGGAGCCATTAGAGGAAGGGTATATCAGTTTTGGCCTCCACGGATGCCTATGAGGAGAACGTTTACCCTCCACCTATGGAGTTGCTGAATGACAAATGCTAAACACCACTGGACCTTACAAAGGCTAATCCCACCACCCCATAAGTGGATCATACCCTTCCTTCTTCAGTTCCATTGAAGGATAGTACTAGGGGTTGTTCTTGCAATCCACCTGAGAGGTTTTTTTCAAGATCCTGTTTTGGATCTTCGTGTGGATAATCTTCATAAACATCTGCTGGGTGTGAACACTTTATAAAACGCCTCCTTTTATTTTTGGTGACCGCATCCATCCAAGTCCTCACATCTAAGCACCAAGGGAGCTCTTCTTGAAGTGGAGCGGCTAGTGTATCCATAATAACACTAGTCATCGAACTGAGCGATGAACCTTGGTGAAATCCCACTCGAACTGCATCCAAGGGACTTGGATAATCTTCATAAACACTAGCCGCTCCACTTCAAAAAGAGCCCCCGTCCTACTATGTGAATATAAAGTGTTGCCCTACATCGGCACCCGTGCTTAGATGTGAGGACTTGAATCTTTGAGATACCCGCAGGGGAAGGGGTAGACCTAAGAAGATCTTGATGGAGGTCATCCGAACTTTTCGGAAGATATGGCCTTGGATAGGAACCACTGAAGGAGGTGCATTCGGGCCGTTGATGTTTAGAGTTATGGGTTTTGGTGGTTGTGTCCTGCTGTCTTGGCTCATTTCTGACTTCTTTTTTGCTTCTTACTATTCTTTTGCCTTCTGTGAAGCCTGTTATCTTGTGGCACTTGTCTCTTATTGTTCCGGGTCTATCGGAAACACACTCCCGACTTGTTTGAGGTAAGAGTGCGTACATCCTGACCTCCCAGACCCCACTTATTCGCGGGATTTACTGATTTGTTGCTGCTGTTTTCCCATTATATTAGTTTCATTATAAGTAGCCTTCAGTTGTTCAGCTTATATAATTATAAACTTAACATTCTTTGAGTTTTGGAGAAGGGGGCCGTGAATTTGTTTTTCTCAATTTTAGTGCATAAGGCGTACTGAGGAGGTTCCTTTTGCAATTATGATTTTTTTATCTATTTGGGATTTCTACGTCAGTTAATTATCTGTTGAAACATATGTACGAAGTATATGAAAATGATGGTTTCATTGAAAAATCAGGATCAAAGATTTATATTTATTTTCTCAGCAAAGCAGATTCATGCGTTTCAAATCCCCATATATTGATCTTGTGATTTTTTTGGATTGATTGGTGTATGTTTACTAGTTTAGTGTGCAGTGACTGACTCAATTTTATATAGAGCTTTATGTGGAATTAACACATGATTTTTATTGTTTAGCTAGTTGTGGATGCAAATGTAAACTATAATGCTCGAGAAGGGAAGAGCACTGTCGAGGTAAACCACCTAAACTAGCCTCTTCGACTGCATGAATGCCTGGATGCTTTTTATTTTGTCAGGTTTGAGGCCCGAGTAAACACATTCTCCTTTACATGTTAAAATTTTATTATCATTTCAATATTGCAGAGTGAGCAAATCAGTCCAAAACGTTTTTTTTAAAGAAAAGAATTTCGGTTGGAGCTCATTTGTAAGAACAAGTGAAATGAACGTGTACAATATATTGCCTGTTAAGCTATATTGTAATACAATGCTGGAATGATTCTTGTCAGGAAAAAAAGGGAAAAAAAGAATACTTTATGTCGGTCATGCTAAAATAGTAAAATCAATCCATGAAGGAGTACGTAATGTAACTTGATGAACCAAATTTTTTGAGCATAAATTGTGATGGACATGGGCATAAGCTAGATTGTGATAATTAAGTCATTGTAAATCAGCAACGACTTTATATTCAATTGAGGAGCGTATAATGTATCTCATTTTCCAAATTTAACTCTAGTTTCGGTTTTATTTTCTTAAAATTGGAGTCTTTTGTGACACTATAATTGAATTTGGTTGGGTTACTGTATTTTTTTTCCCCAAAAATGTTTCATAGGAAGACACTTATGCCCATTACACTGGGGAAGGGAATGGGAGAAGGGAATTGGGGGATCGAACTTGCGAGTTCTTGGTCATTACATGGCATCCATACCCACTAAGCTAGTAATGACTTAGTTGGGTTACTTTAGGTCTGGCTGTAACGTCTATAAAATTCCACAGGTTCTTATCTATTTCGGATGGTGAGATTTACCATTAGACATTTCCATGCTTTCTCCTCCAATGTTTGGTTTTAGGTTTTCTCCAGGTCAATGAAGCACTCTTTAAAGATACTTTCCCTCAGAGTGACGGGATGTGAAGTTCAATTACCAATAGTATATATTATGGAGTATTAGTTTTACTTATTTTTATGTAGATTTTCTTGTTTTGTAAGTTAGTATCATGATAGCTATTTTTTTTATCATTAGTTTTGCTTATCTAGATTTGAACTCCTAAAATCTGGAACTTAAAATAGAGTGCCAGCTGGGTCCTAGGATGAGGCAGGCAGTATTGTAATTCAACCAAACAAGCCTGTACAAGTATACACAAGGAGAAGGTTCAAGAATGAGGATAATTCAATGGAAGAGCCAGCTGGGTCCTAGACTCCTAGTTAGTTGCAAATGGCAACATGGTCCTATGCAGGAGGAACGAGGGGGTCATTATCTCACATCATTTTCACCTTAGTAGGGTGACAGATTAGGTTTACCATATATAGTTGCCAATTCCTTAGTTGTCTTTTACCCAGTTCCATAGTAATGAATGGAAGCGTGGTGCCTAGCCTTAGTTGAACGATATCTCACTGAGATTTATCTCGTAATACATAACTCTTACAAATAATTCATAGGGAATTCCTGGAGATTTATCTGGGCATGAGTGTTTGTTTGTGAAATCTATCCTCTACTCTAATCTGAAAAATGGTGATCTCTTCAATATTCTTTTACCCTACCTTTTTACAGCTGTACAGGGTATATCATTTTTTACTAGTCACCATACATGGATTTCTTAAAAATGGAAAAATGATTTTTTCTTATTTCGACATCTACAACCCATTGAGTGTTTGGAATTGCTCGTTGAGCAAATTATTCATTGGCTAATCCGCCATCAATAGGCACTATTTTTAAATTGATAATTTGGTATCAAGTAGGTAGACCATACAGAATGTCATGGCCTTCTTGAAAAAAGAAAAATCCATGGTGTTCTGTACTTCTACAGCCCATTTAGTTTTTGGAAACAGCATGCTTACCTTTGCAATATTCATCAGCTATCTGCCATTCCGTAGGTTGAAACTATTATTAAATTGGCAATTTGGTATTAAGTAGGTAGATGATGTTTCAAATTTTTATGAAGATGTGTGCACTTTTTTTTTTTTTTTTTTGTATAAACCAATAAAAGAACATGCTTACAAATCTCTGTCTTTAACAGAATTGTTCTGATCTGTCAGATTATTTTTCTTAAGTTTTCCCTTCTTTATTTTCTTTAGACGGCTAAATTGTTATCAACTGCCTTTTCTTCTTCTCATCTTCTTTTTGGGTTATAACTCACCCGTGAACTAAATCCACTATTGTTGGTCCAGCTAGGAGATGGTTGTGCTGATACTCCACTCAAGGGAAAGGCTGCTTGTACAAAGTTTAGAAGGATAGATACCGATGGAAGTTGCAGCTTAGTCCTTTGTGAACCACATACTGGTCGAACCCATCAGGTCAACATTTATTACATTATATGAAGGGCCTTACTTGGGTAGAGTTAGGCTAGGGGACTATTAAGTGATGGAAATTCTTTGTGACTTGACATGTTTGAAGCATAAACTATATTGTGCACTAAAGTTTTCTCCTTCATCATTGTCAAGAACTTCCTTCTTGTCATTTTGGATATTCAGTCTGATTTGATTTTTTTTTATTAACTCTACTTGTTTGATCCATTTCTGCAATTATGGTAATTATGTTTCTAGGAGTCTTTATGATTAGGACGATGATGTCCTTTTCCAAAATGATATCTATTCCTTGCATAAATTCAAGAATTTTCATTTTGTTTCATCAAGATTCTGATAAATGAAAGCATTTCCTTGTATTTTATTTTTATCTCTTGTCTTCTCTTTCTACAGATCCGTGTCCATCTGCAGCACACTGGTTATCCAATTGCCAATGATACACTCTACCTCACCGATAACACCAAATATCGTTCTTCCGAAGGAACAACTGCTGATAGAGCTGCTGCTAATTTGGTCAATTGTTCAACTTCACCTGCTCATGAAAATGTTAATGGCTGTGAAGAACCTAGTCCTGGAGAGTTTAGCATTGATCCTATGTGCACAAATTGTCCAAATCTGGCTCCTAAAGGGTGAGATTTTCCTCGAAGCTAGGTCTTCAAATCATTCTGGTGTTGCACTATTCTGCAAATATCAATCACTCTATCAAACTGCTTGTTTCTATCTATGAAATTATCAATAGGAACTGAGAAACTGAAATTGTTCTATGATGTCAATTATTTTCCCATCTTTTTTATGGGAATGCTCCTGGGAGATTGGGCTGCCTACTTAAACTATATGTTTCACTTATGCCATTTTATTTGAAACTAGGGACGCTGACCATGAGTAACCTGTTGTAGCGCATCAGCATTAGCCTGAGAAAACCTAATGGAAATAGAAGCTGGTAGCTGTAGTCTTAGTTGCATAAACCCATATTGCTGTTTCCATCCCAATCAAGAGTGTAGACTGGAATATTGAATGAGTTCCCGAGATATGGACTTGTTGTCATGCGATAACCTTTGACACTGCAGTTGCATAAAAACCACATTGCTATTTCCATCCATATCAAGAATGTAGACTGGAATATTGACTCAGTTACCCATATATGAACTTGTAATGCAATTACCTTCGACACTGCAGTTGCAATGCATTAACTTTCACTTATCCCATTCTGGGGCTATAAATAAACACCTTTCAATAGTTACAATTATGAGACGTTGATATGGCTATATTGTTTGGGTGTTGGATGGACAATCATTCCAGTTGGTGTGTGGTTTATTTCCTTAGAACTTATATATTTGTAGTAGCCTCGGTTATCAAGCATACTGAACTGAGAGATTGAGTTCAAAGGTTAATGTGCATAATGGGTTTCATTCAATCCCCTTCATAGCTAAGCTGTTAGACCATTTACATAGCCTTCCAGGGAGAATAGGCTTTTACTTCTGGTGGCGAGAATGGGATACCTGCCCTTGTTATTCATTTTCCTGTATGTTTCTAATGCCAAACTAGCAAAGATCATGTTAACTGTGTTGGTCAGCTTGTTCAACACTTGGTCTATTGACAAGTACAATCTCCAAAATTTGATGTCCCTTAGAATTTGTTAATCCACCTTCTTAGAGGAAGATGTACAACGGTGGATTTGGAGAAAGAGGTAAAAAACGAATCATTCCCTTGTTTGTATAACAAAAGGACAAGAGAAGATTGAGAGGATTGATTGGTTATTAGTTCTAAAAAAATAACCTTCAACACAAGCATGATTTCCCCCCCTTTATCTATGTTGTTGAAACAATAGAAGGGGAAAATGTTGGTGGATTTGGTCTTCTTAATTAATTTTAACTGATAAATTTAGGTTCATCCACATTACTGCAAATGAAGAGAAAATTTCATCTATGTTTTGTAGTGGCTTTAATTTTCTGCTTAGTTTCTGTGTTTATCCTCTATGTGGTGTCAAGAAATTAGAACTAGGTTCTGAACTCGTAAGAATATCTAGGAAAAGTTTGGCGCAGAATGGTTCATAGATTTGCAATTTTTTTCCCTGTCATCTCTGAGCAAGAATGGATAGTGCAGTTAGTTTCGGTATGCCAACATTGGAATTTAATTTCTCGCTTGTGAATTTCACAGGTACGATGGCCACGAGGAAGGATTGTTGCTACATTGTGTAAAGTACACAGGACCTGGATGGACTTATGAATGCCCATACCCAGAATGGGCTACACTTTGACTGATCAACTTATTTAGCATTTTGCTGTAATGCTCTTTCACATTTACTTTTTTTTCTGCGCTTTTAAACTTAAATGTCCTAATGAAATTGCAAATTTTCTCGCAGATTCTACTAGATATTTTCATGATTGGCGCTTGAAGAACGAGGCTGATCTACTTGTGCTTTCTTCAAGTCTGAGATCAATAATCCTTTTCTACTTAACCCATTCCTCCTACAAATGGTGGTGGCTTCATACTCCATAGTATCAGTAACTTGCATTCATTCACTAATACAAAGCAAAATTGTGACTCTTTAAAAGCCGAATGATCAAATATTGTTCAGATATCCGAGACTAGAGACATTTTTGTTGCAAGTTTATTTCACGAATAGACCAGTTTCAACCAGTCGGTATAGAAAGGTGCATGATACCTGGTGTTTTGTACCTCCCTGTAGAAATATGGATTGCAACATTAGATTACAATACTATGATTTCATATCAGTGTTATTATTGGAATTTTTATCACTTGCTGCAGTCTGCCCGCTAAAAAACTCTTCCTGGTGGCCTCTTTATCTTTTGATTAAGTAAAGTTGTTGATTTATAATTGGAGATGTGCATATCCTCAAATAAAGCTTGTGATCTTTCATCCCTCCTTTGAATGCCTTGGTCATGTCATAACATCATCCTCTTGCAAAACCTTATCTGATCAACGCAATGTGCAAAAGGTGATTCCACAATCAAAGCAAAGGCCTGTGTTCGTGTGTGTGCATCATCCTCCCTACAAGTGACAACGCATTGTGGTAGTTGATTTGTCTTCAAACATGCATCACATAGACTATGAACTCTGCAAATTGGAGTAAATTCATGGGCTGCCAAACAAGAATCAATACATCTCCTTGCATCCCACGATCTACACTTCTACACTTGTCTTTGCAAAAATAAGCATGGACTTGAAAAATGGACCAGCTATGTTACATGGAAATCGGAAGGGAAACGGAAATGGGGAAACAACAATCCAAATTTTGTAGGAAACGGAAACGCCGAGGAAACGGCAACATGAATTTTATGTTCATTTAAATGTCTAAATAAGAGCAATAAACATATCATCAAGTCATACACATAGAATGCAACAATAGGCTACAAATTGAATGTTCAATACCGTGTTAAACAATGTCCTTACTCATTAATAGAAATCAATATAGACATGTCAAACATTTTAAATGTCCTTACTCCTCTTCGACTCAATCAGTCGCAGAGCTGGTTTGTTGGCTTTGTTTAACACTATGACTTCTGCTAGAGCCGCTATTTGCATTTGAGGATGACATAGTGAGAGCCGAGAGGGAGGGTGAGAGTTTACCAAAAGAGCACACCGAGCACACAGAGAGAGAGGGTCGTCGGAAGGGAGGACAGGAAGGAAGACTAAAAATGGAGGAGAAGAAGGCAACAAGGCTAGAAGAAAACGGGAGTTTCAGACGAGAGGAATTGGAAGCATGATTTAGAGTTTGACTTTTTATTTTTTTTCAATTATAAAATTAGTGAAAATGCCACCTGGCAAGGTAGAAACGTTTCTGACCAAGTGAAAACAGTCAAGGTTTCTGACTTTATTGGTCAACGAAACGGTCAAAGTTTCTGACCTCTCGCAGTGGACCAGAAATGTGAAACCGTTATGAAATGGATTTTTGGGATATCTTAGTGGACCAGAGTCTAATCAGACCTAATAAATAAGAATTATACTTTTTCCCTATATTTTTTGAAGGTAAAAAAATAATTTCAAATTTATAACCTTATGCTCAGCTAATCACATTATATTTTTTGTTCCTGATATAAATAAGGATCCGATATTCCAGACAACACTAGTTTGTCTCATAAATCGAAAGGCCAAAAGAATCGGCAAATAGACTAACCATCATGAGACAAAAAAGGAAAAATAAGCACGCAAAAGAAAAAAAAGAAAAAAAGAGATTCGAACACATCTTAGCATAACCACAATCAAACTAGCTAGCTCAATAAGAAGTCGAGGAAGATCTAGTGATGAAGCTGCGAATAGCGAGAACATGGGGAGACAACAAACCACTATAACGTCTTTCCTCTAAAGAGTCGGGAGCAGAAACCACCATTGGGGAAAGTGACATCTCTTGGGAAAGTGTGGACTAGTGACATTTCTCCCACCTAAATGAGGGATCTTTAAAACCTACAAACATAATCAAGATCAACACAATATCGAGGGTGCAAATTCCATTGATTTGGGGTGTTGTTCTAGGGTCTTATTCTGCTGGAAATTTCGCACAAAAAAAAAAGTTTAGTTCCAAACATAATTAATTTTCTGAACCCCGATTTTTTAGTTTTTTTTTTCGCTGCATTTTGCCCCAACCCTAAATGAAAAAAGAAATTGAATTGGTATTTGATACTAGTTCTCTAAAAAAAACATAGTCAATCTAGAAAAATAAGAAATATTAGGTTACTTCATTTCTATGGTTTCTTCTTAAATGCAATATTAGGATGAGGTCTAGCATCCTAGCTGAATCGTTTGCAGTATATGTAGGTATAAGACTAGCAGTGGAGCTTGGGATACGGAGAGCCATAGTTGAAAGTGATTGCTTAATCATTATCAATGTCATTAATCAGGGTAACAACATACCATGGGAGGTGGTGCAAATAGTTCAAGAAATTCGTTCATTTAGCGAAGATTTTGAGACCATCACATTCCAGCATTGTTATAGAGATGCGAATTCTGCAGCCGATTTTCTAGCAAAATCTCAGTAGAGTTGTAATGTTATTTTGAGGTCTAGTTGTGAGTTCCAGAACATCATCATGTTAGATGATCATGGATGTCGGTAGAACATCCAACTTTTTACCTAGTAGAGGACTTAGGCAAGGGGATCCATTATTACCTTTTCTGTTTATCTTGGGTGCAGAGGTGCTGGCGAGGAAACTTACTAAAGAATCATATTCGGAGAAGAAATTAATTGGTTTCCCGTTTGGCCACTCTGGTCCCCGTATTCCATTCATCGCCTTTGCGAACGACATTATTATCTTCTCAAAAGGAAACATGTCAGCATGAAAAAAAACAAAAAAGATAGTTGATGACTACTGTCTTATAATTGGGCAAAAGGTAAACTATCATAAATATACCTTCCATGTCACCTTGGGTATTCCTAGAACGAGAATTACGGAAATTGAAGGCGTCCTAAATATTTGAAAAGAAATCAACATTGACAAATATCTTGGGTGCCCAATTGTGGAAGGAAGAGTGAACAAATTCATATTTGAAGACATTATTAACAAGCAATGGATCAACTCAGCAAATGGAGAGCAGATTCGCTATCACAACAAGGACGAGCAACTTAATTGATTGCGTCAAACCTATCTTCGAAGCCACTATATACAATGCAGAGCTTCTTATTACCCAACCACATCCATTCCAAGCTTGATGAACATAACTTTCTTCTGGAATAAGGATCTACAATATAGACCACTCATCAGTTGGGACAGGATATGCAAACTTAAATTCTGGAAGAACAACTGGGTTCCTTTGACAGATCTAAGCCCGTATCGTAGATCCTCGCCCTCCATTAATTTAGAGGAAACTGTAAGTGAATACATTTGTGACAATAAATGGATGGTGAACAAGCTACATCAAATTCTCCCTTCGAATATTGCAAAAACAATCAGTGATATTCCCCTGCCAACCACTCCTCTAAAGGATAGACTATACTAGTGGCCGGATAACAAAGGCTGGTTCTTAACATCAAGTGTGTATAAATTGGTTTCGAATACATCAACAAGACAAAAAACCCATAATGACTGGATCTGGCATACCAATGTCCCTCCTAAAATTAAAAATTTCTTGAAAATAGATCAAAATGGTCTCCCTACGGCTGAACGTCTATCTAATAAAGGTCTTGCGGTCCCTCCACATTGCTCCTTGTACAATCATCATAATGAGGATATGATCCACCTCCTTCTTGAGTGTAAGTATAGTCGCGCACATAATATCATGGATGTAGATACAATAGATCATTACCTCCACCAGAGATATGAAAGCCATTCTTCAAACGGTTGGAGAAATACAGAATGAGAGGACAAAAACTAGGTTACTTTTCCACTGGTGGGTAACTTTGTTTGTTCGAAATCAGTATGTGTTTAGGAACTTTAACCCCCATCGTACGAAATTTTTTTCCGACCGGTGGAAGCATATATTTCAGACTGGGAAATGGCTTATAGTTTCAATTTGGGTGATGATATTGATACATAGTATTAAACAGAATAATGGTTGGTCCAAAAACTTCAACCAGAACAACAGAAATTTCTAGGACAGAGGAAATAAACAAAGGAATAATAAATGGAAAATACCTCCAAAAGGAACATACAAGTTAAACTTTGATAAGTCATTGTCGAACAATAGAGAAAGCTCAACTGGGTTTATCATTCGGGATTGGTGTGAGGCCGCCATTAAAGCAGGGTTTAGTCGCGTTGGTCGGCAGAGCCCTCTGGTAGCCGAAGCCCCTGCCTTGAAACATGGAGTAAAAGAGGCTTTTGACCTCCATATACAGAGCCTAATTATTGAAGGTGATTCTAAGATAATTGTAGAGTACTTCAAACATGGATTGAAATGTCCTTGGGAAATAGAGCTTATAATGTCACATATTATGGTTATGTTACATGGGGTGAGAGATGTAATGTTTTCTCACATTTTCCGGTGCGGTAATAGTGTGGCTGATAAGGTAGCACACCTTGATCACCATACCAACAAACTCGAACTTCTAAATGATCCAGGTCTACGTGACCTCATCCATAAGGATGCTTTCGGTTTGCGCTTTCTGTGCATCCGAATTCTTGCCTAATAAAAAAAACAATGATATTTCATTTGGAGGGTTTGTTGGATAGCTAACCTAGTTAGTATGTTTTGTAAAAATGAAAACATAATCTTTTTTTTTTGGTGTAAAGAATACTTTCCCGCTTAATGTATCGCACTTACTACCAAGTGGGTATTAAAAAAGTATTAACGGTAGTTTTTAAATATGTGTAGCATGATTAATATTTTTTATAAAATTATAAAATTTGATTTAAATATGTCATTTTTTTATTGAAACAATTGATAGGGATGAAAAGTATTGCAAAAAAGATGCATAATGAGATTAAATATGTCATTAGTTAATAGCTTATACCAATTAAGCTAAATTCTACTAGGGTTTTCTTCTTTATTTATCTTAAAAAAATCCCGAAGGATTTTTTTTTTGAAATTTTTTACGAATCAGGCACATTTTTTGGACAAATTAGTGAAATGTCCACCTTTTTGGACAAATTAGCAAAATGTCCGCTATATATACTAATTCTCACCTTTTATTTTTATTTTTATTTTTTATCCGATAGTTTCCCCCATCGTCTCTCCAAACTCTCTCTCTGCTCCCGATTGAAGGCGATGGAGGTCTCGATCTCTCCGGCGCCGGAGCCGCTGTCCGAGCGAGCGGCGGAGGAGCGAGCGAGCGCCGGATCCGAGATCTCCTCCAGCGAGCGAGCGAAGCTGAGCGAGGGAGCGGGAGCATCGCCGGATCTGAAACCTCCGGATCTCGCCAGATCTCGGATCTCCTCATCATCGATCCGATTGCAATCAGATCTGATTTCCATGGCTTCCTCTGTTGATTGTAATCGGATCTCGGATCCATGGCTTCCTCTGTTGATTGCAATCAGATCTCATCATCGATCTGATTTCTGTCAACGGGATGAACATCTAGATATCGCACCAGATCTCGCACCAGCACCGACAGAATCGAAGAGGAAGAATCCCGTCGATCGCTCGGAATTCTCTGATTATAGATTTCTGCCTTTCAGTTCCCGGAGTTCGCTTGAAGAATCGGAGGTATGTCTCTTTCACTCTTAATTTGGAAATTTGTGAAATCAAAATTGATAGTGTGCAGAGAATTCTGATTTTTGAGCTTGAAGGTGGTGTATTGGTTTCCCTTCCATTTTGTTCAATCATAAAACATCAAATCTTGTGTCCTGATTAACTTGTATGCTGAAAAATCCGATTTCTATATTCTGAAAAATCTGATTTTCGTATAATTTGTTGAATCTTTAAGTTTAATCTGTACATTCTATATTCTGATTTATGTATAATTTGTTGAATATGAAAAATCTGTAATCTGTATGCTGCTGAAAAATCTGTAATCTGTATGCTGCTGAAAAATCTGTATGCTTGAATCTGAAAATTATGTAATCTGTATACTGCTGAAAAATCTGTATGATTTTTTGTATATTATGATCTTTGTATGATATCTGCTGAAAAATGTGTATGCTCTTGAATTTGTATGATTTCTGTATATTCTGATTTCTGTTATTTTCATTAGGGAGTTAATTGAACAAATCTACTTTCAAGTGAAGGTAGTGTTGTGGTGCGGTGATTGTTACTGCTAAGGTACTTCTTTCTGCTCGTTCTGTACTTATTTGTGCATATAAAGTACATATAATGAGGCACCAATACTAATGTTATGCAGTTTCTTTAGAACAAGGTTGATGTGAAGCTTACTCGGACTGAAATTGGTAAACTTGCTAGTGTACTCATAAAGGCATTACATGTTGGCAATAATCTTGTTTGGACTGAATGCCTTTGTTTGGAGCTATTCATTTGGTTGTGGAGTTATTGAGTTTCCTAGTCGAATGCTTTTAGCCTATTAGCTCAAATGAGAGAGCATTGTGCTCATGAACAAAGATGTGGGTTCGAATCCCATGTAGGCAAATTGAATTGTGATTAAAATGTGCAATTTTAGTTTGAATTTTACTTTTTAGTGTTTGAATTGTGATTTTTTCTTGAATTGGTTTTGTACACTAGATGAATGCATTTTTTGATTTTGATGTGTATGTGGTGACACTAGGTGGTTAAGGCCCAAAGTAGTGCTGACACTGATATTAGTTACAAGTAGTGGTGACACTAGGTGATTAAAGCCCAAAGTAGTGTTGACACTGATATTAGTTACAAGTAGTGGTGACACTAGCCTTGTATTTTTTGATTTTGAAGTGTATGTGGTGACATTAGGTGGTTAAGGCCCAAAGTAGTGCTGACATTGATATTAGCTACAAGTAGTGGTGACACTAGCCTTGTATTTTTTGATTTTGAAGTGTATGTGGTGACACTAGGTGGTTAAGGCCCAAAGTAGTGCTGACACTGATATTAGTTACAAGTAGTGCTGACACTGTTATGTTGCACAAAATTGTCTTATTTTTGCTCAATAATAGATTATATTTGCACAATAATCGAAGAGTTGTGAAATTGCGCTCAATAGACTATGATTGTAGAACATGGGGAATTAATTGAAATTTTGCTCAACATCATCTTATCTTTGCTCAACTATATGTTATTTTTGCACAACAATCGAGACTTGTGAAATTGTTCTCAACATGATCTTATTTTCTCTCAATATAATTTCATACTTTCTCAATAAATTATTGCACACCATGCTCTTATTTTTGCTCATCAATACTTTATTTTTGCACAACATTCGAGACTTGTGAAATTGTGCTTGAACATGATCTTATTTTTTTTTGTAAATATAATTTTATACCTTTTTAATATATTATTGCACAACATGATCTTATTTTTGCTTATCAATAGACAATAATTGCACAACATGGGGGATTGGTGAAATTTTGCTCAACATCATCTTATTTTTGCTTAACTATAGGTTATTTTTGCACAACAATCGAGACTTGTGAATTTGTTTCAATATGATCTTATTTTCTCTCAATATAATTTCATACTTTCTCAATAAATTGTTGCACAACATGCTCTTATTTTTTCTCATGAATACTTTATTTTTTCACAACATTCGAGACTTGTGAAATAGTGTCTCAACATGATCTTACTTTTTGTAAATATAATTTTATACTTTTTTAATAGATTATTGCACAAAATGATCTTATTTTTTCTCATCAATAGACAATAATTGCACAACATGTGGGATTGGTGAAATTTTGCTCAACATCATGTTATTTTTGCTCAATTATAGGTTATTTTTGCACAACAATCGAGACTCTTATTTTCTCTCAATATAATTTCATACTTTCTCAATAAATTATTGCACAACATGCTCTTATTTTTGCTCATCAGTACTTTATTTTTGCACAACTAGTGGTGAAAATTAGTGCTGACACTGATATTAGTTACAATTAGTGCTGACACTGATATTAGTTACAAATAGTGGTGAAAATTTGCTCAACATGTTGAGAATACCATGTTGAAAAGCAATACCATGTTGCTTCTTAACATGGTATTGTTTTTTTTAAGTTAACAATAATGATAAAATCTAAAATTTGATGAGTACCGATGACAGAATTGTGTTGACATATAAAAAAGAATGCACAAACTTATCTTATTACATGATAAAACCTAAAATATTATTCTATAATATTGAATTAATGTTTAATATGGAACATAAATGTCTAAGATATAATCTTTCCTAATAGTACTTTTATATAGTACTGATGACAGAATTGTGCTGACAGCCTTATTTTGAATGCTTTATCCTTCTCTTGAACTCTCCTATTGAAATCTTTCTATTGCAGGGTGGTCTTCATGCTCTCGAAAATCAGTAGGCAGTCCCTCTGTCGAGCAAAGAAGAAATCAATTACACCATTGGAAATCAAGGCAAATGAAGAAAAGGAATGAACTAAAATAAGGATGTCAGACATACTAGAAAGCTATCAAATATGAATTTCAGTTTCAAAGACCAAACATAATTAACTTGCCTCTGCACAGAGAAGGAAATAACAGTGATGACAGCATCAACAGTTCAAATACAAGAATAGTGAATATGTAAATACAAGATGGAAGTGGGCAAATACAAGAAGGCACAAATTTTCAGGCTCCTTGAAGGATCCACAAGCAAAGTTCAAAATTGCTCAGCAGTGCCCCATCTCCTTGAAGTGTCGGCTCATAAAAATTGATCGACGGTGATCCTGCAAGCAAAGAAACAAAGTCAGTAGAAGCAAAGATCGATTTCCTTATAAGCACAATCTAACAAAATTTGCACCTCCGGTGCAAATTTTCTATGATTCAAGTGCAGTGCTAACATGGAGCAATCAAAGTGTAATAAGGAATGTGGAGTTCATTATATTGTCAAATGCGATATATATTGGATGCAACAATGAGGAATGGATAACATTAAATCAACTATATGAATAGAATACACTAATTATGAACACAATCTTACAAAATTTGCACCTTCAGTGCAAATTTTCTATGATTCAAATGCAGTGATGACATGAGCAATCAAAGTGTAATAAGGAATGGGTACTTCATTATATTGTCAAATGCAATATTTGAGACAAAAATGAGGAATGGATATCATCTAATCAACTATATGAATAAAATACACCAGTTATAAACACAATCCAACAAAATTTGCACCTCGGGTGCAAATTTTCTATGATTCAAGTACAGTGCTGACATGGAGCAATCAAAGTGTAATAAGGAATGTGGAGTTCATTATATTGTCAAATGCAATTTTGAGGCATTCTATAACAGTAATCACTTGATTCGACTGTATTTCATAGAGATATAGCATAAATAAGCATAAACATGCATACATTCGATTGCAGACTTGAAAATCACACACATATAACAAAAAACGATCATATTCAGTAATTGATGCTTAAAATACAGGTTATGTGAAAAACATAAAACAACATATCAATCACAAACATAAAACAAAAAGAATAAGATTTCAGATTTCATTCAGCAATTGTAGCCATCACAAACAAAATCGAGTTCCTTATCAATCGATCGAAGATCGATTGATAAGTAAAACAGTTGGACACCACGCAAATTGTGGTTTGTCTCTTCGGCGTTTTGTCGAACAGGTGGACGCACAAAGTCTGCATTTTCAGGACAATTTCAGAAAGATGAAAGAAGTGCAGTGAATCAAACATCCCAATTTAAAACCAAAATATGTAACATGTATGCTAAATTTCAAAGCCTTCACAGTGCAATTTGACAAAGAAACATAAACGCAAACACCTTGAGACTTCAAAATCGACTCCTACACTTCAAAAATCGAAGAAAATTTGCGCCTTTGGCGCAAATTTTCTATGATTCCATTGCACTGATTACTAGATTCGATCGTATACTTCAGAATCTACTCAGAAACGTCAACAAATCGAAGAAAATTTGCGCCTTTGGCGCAAATTTTCTGTGATTTCAATGCAGTTTCGAACTCAATCATTACTGGAATGCTATACTTACTTGATTCGATTGGAGGAACGTAAAAAATCGGTGGTTTTGATGGGATCAGAGAGATCGGCGGTATCGACGAGCAATTGAGGAGTAGAGAGAGCGTAGGAGGAGAGAGCAACGCGTAGAAGAGAGAGAGCGGCGGGGAGAGAGCGTCGGGGAGAGAGAAACCTTCGTCTTCAATGGCGGTTGAACAGAACTGAGCAGTGCGAGAGAGAGAGAGAGAGAGAGAGAGAGAGAGAGAGAGAGAGAGCGTGCAGAGAGGGAGAGGGCGGAGGAGAGAGAAAGGCACATGGGAGAAGGGAGGGGGGTTTATATTTAGGACATTTCACAAATTTGTCCCAAAACGTGGACATTTCACAAATTAGTCCCTATTTCGTGGCTATTTCGCAAATTGCCTCCTTTTTTTTGTATGTGTGTGTGTGTGTGTTGGGGGGGGGGGGGGGGGGGGGGCTTTATTCCTTATGCAACTACCCCTGGTCTCATCCTCTCATGTCATTTTGTTACTGATTCCGTTCAAAACATGTTGATTACCATTCACGCACACTTTTTGAGAACGACAAAATATGTACAAGTATCAACTTTTTAATTTAATTTTAAAAAATAATTTTATGGTTATTACTAATAAGTATGAAAATATTTTAAAAAATAATATTTTATATAATGTTTGCTATTGTGAAAAAACATTTGTGATTTTTTTTATAGTAGGCAAAAAGTTGGATGTTCTACCGACATCCATGATAATCTAACATGATGATCGATGTTCTGGAACTCACAACAAGAACTCAAAATAACATTACAACTCAACTGAGATTTTGCTAGAAAATCGGCTGCTGAATTCGCCTCTCTATAACAATGCTGGAATGTGATGATCTCAAAATCTTCACTAAATGAACGAATTTCTTGAACTATTTGCACCACCTCCCATGGTATGTTGTTCCCCTAATTAATGACATTGATAATGATTAAGTAATCACTTTCAACTATGGCTCTCCGTATCCCAAGCTCCAATGCTAGTCTTATACCTGCATATACTGCAAACGCTTCAGATAGGATGCTAGAGCTCATCCTAATATTGCATTTATGTATCCGAATAACCTGACCATAATTATTCCTAAGAAAGCACCCAATCTGAGCATGACTACCAATTTTAACCGAAGCATCTACATTAATCTTGGCGACAACATTTGTTGGATTATTTTATCAGGGGGCCTACTACGTTTTGTTAATTTGGTTTTCACTTGTTCTTTACCCCAGCATGAAATCTTATCAATAGTATAATTTAACACATTGAGAAAAATAATTCTATTTCGTAGCTCCCAAATTGAATGCCATAAATGGCACAGGTATGTAAAATCTATATTAAGAGCCATATTATTTAGAATATTTTATGTGACATCACTTATTAAATTTGGTATAACATAACATTTTTCCAATTTAACACCCAGATTTTGAATGAGAGATCTGGTAATTAATCTGACAATTAAACAATAAATGATTTGTATATTTTATATCAGAATTACAAAGAGAACAAGTAGAAAGAACACTATTTATATATCTATTTAGACGAACATTAGTAGGTAAGATATTTAAAATAATTTTCCAAATAAATTTTTTAATATTCGGAGCCATATTAAGTTTCCAAATCCAGTCCGCTGAGACTTTTGCTGTATTTCTTGTATTAAAGAGAGAAAATGCGGATTTAACCAAAAAATCCCCGTTGTTACTATAAATTCAAATTAACTTGTCAGGAATATCAGTTATTGGAATATGGATATTTGTAATCAAATGAACAATATGAGAGGGAAATAAAGTGTTTAATTTATCAATATCCCAAGAATTCATATTTGTAATTAAATCACAGACTTTTAAATTAGGTTCACGGTCATTCCTAAATCACTCTAAATATTGTGCATTTACCCAAATGTCAGACCATACATTGATAGTTTTCCCAATACCAGCTAGCCATAACAACCCTTTAGAGAATAGATCTCTGATGTTAAGAAGTCGACCAAATTGCCAGGAAGTTTTGAGCCTTCCTCTTTCAATTAATGATTCTTTCAACAGATATTTATCCGTGATTACCTTTGACCAAATATTATCAGGATTTGCCATAATTCTCCAAAGTAACTTCATTTGCATACCAATATTAATTTGCTCGGCTGATTTAAAACCTAATCCCCCATCCTTTTTAGGAGTACACAGATGTTCCCAGCTGATTAAAGGATGATAATTCTCAGATTGAAGTTTATTCCAAAAGAAATTTTTGTTTATCTGATCAATTTTTTGAAGAATTCATTTTTGGAAGAAGAAATGATTGTATTAGATAATTTGTTTTAGAGTTTAGGTTTGCCTGAATCAGAACCGATTTACCAGCTTGAGAAAGAGTATTAGCTTTCCACTTTGATAGCTGTTTTTTAAGGCTTATGATTGCCTCATCAAACATGACATTACAAACTCTACCACTGATAAGTGGTATACCAAAGTATTTTTCCATTGTTTTAGTAACGGGAATATTTAGCTGTTGAGCAAGAGACTGAGCTTTGCTGAAAGGAATATTTTTAGAAACTTGTAACGAACTTTTATTGTAATTTATAGAAAGTCCAGACATATTGGAAAACGTACTCAAGAGATTTTTAATCGTATACTTAACTCATCAGCCCGACCAAAAATGAGCGTATCATCTGCAAAGGAGAGAAAAGGAATATGATCACTATTATTTGTAAGTTTGATTCCAAACAAGGGGTCACATACATATACGCATTATTCTAAACAAATTTAAATTTGACTCTAAATAAATTAATTGGGTTATGACCTGTCTTACTAACACTAGTTTTCAGCCTTAGTTAATAAATGTGAATTGTTGAACGGAGGAATGATCTACTTATCTTTTAAGATAACCCAAAAGTATTATTCTTGTTATTGTGCTAGTTATTTGTAACTTTCTCTTTCTCTCTAAATATTGTGGTAAAACGAAAGGATACTCTAATCATCACGATGTAAGTATGCATTCCTTTCATCATTTTATATTTTAATATAACAAATTGAGGGATTGTTTGGTTTAAATTTGGGAAAGATAAGAGAAAATAAATGAATATAGTTAATTTATAATTTAACATACACTGTTAAATTTTTTTATTAATTACTCTTTTCTCCCAACATTTTTATACAACATTGATTTTGTTCTCTCTTATTTCAATCACTTAATATTTAAACAAGGGGTAATCATATCCTTCTATCTTATTTTTCATATAAAAAGTAGCATTATTTTTTTTATGTAGATATATCTTCCTATAAAAATTTCATTTCCATTCCATTTACCTTACATTTTTGTATGAAACAAGCCTTGAATCCTGATATATGCAATGATATATGGTGAGTGGTTCCCCTACAACACAAAAATATTTTAACATTTATTTAATCTTAAAAAAATTAAAAAAATATATTTATATTACTAACATCTATTTTTATATATTCATAAAATTTTATTTTAAAAAATCATGTTTGAAAAATTTTAATTTGTTAAATACTGTTGCCTTTTTAATTTTTAAAAATTGTAAAACATGATTTTTAAAAATATAATTTTATGAATATATAAAAATAGATGTTAGTAATACAAATATAATTTTTATATATTTTTTAATATTAAATAACGGCTCAACTAAATACACTCCAAATTTGCACGTTGAAATGGAGTTTGTTGTGGTCTAATTAATTAAGAAAGCGTTGGAATGAACGTGCATTTTAAAAGTACAAAAGTGAAGTACATAACTGAGAAATCCCGGTGGCCATATAACCGTGGGGGGTCCACACGGCAGAGTGCATCATGCGCACCCAAGCCGAGCACACAAGACCAACGGAGTTTCATCCTAAACCCAATTGACAATAGGAGGAGTGGCCCACTGACTTATATGCAATGCTCGGATTATCGTGTTTATTGATGTGGGACAAATCCCAAGGCATCACAACAATAACTCATAAGAGATCTTGATTGGAGTGGTTTGGTGGTCACTGTTTTGGGCTATTTCATTGGAAGTGCTGCTTCTTTAGTTACCATCATCCTTTAAGTATGTGGCTCATTTGTAGGAAGGCTGCATCGGTAAATGGGAAATGGGACTCCTTTAGTTCATACTCCGTGTATGATATGGGCGGGGAAACCTTGATTGATTTGGTGGTCCTAATTGATAGCTTAATTGGAGGACCATCTTTCAGATCCATTAAATTAAAAACATAAATCAGGTGGGTTATGTGGTTTGTGGTTAATTGATGTTTAGGCACACTTTATCGTGATCATCCTTCTATTGCTAATAATGCTTGCTGTAAAGATTTAAGTATTAGCGTACAGTACGTTCAAATCTTCTGGTCTACTTTGGTGGCCGACCGGCCCTCCCGATGATTTCGGAGGCTTGGTGCGAGATTAGAATTAGGCTCTATCATTTTTTTTTTCCAAATTTTTATAAAAACATAAATTCATATTTATATTTATAAACTATTATATACGATGGGGTGAAAAATCAATTGCTTAGGCCATGTTTATCAATGGATACTAGGAATACTAATATTTTATTCTTCTCTCTCCGACACATCATCCTAGCATCTCATTATCATTTTTCCCACTTTATCAATAGCATCCCTAGTATCCCAAAAACCATCTTTTCATACACACTCAATTTACAAATATACCCCTCTCCAACAATTATTTCCATTCTCGATTATATTATTATATTCATTTATTATTATTAAAATATTAATATTAAATTAATATTATTTATAAATGACATAGTGCGAACTATATATATAACAAAAAAACGAAATTAATTAAATAAAAAAAGGACGTTACAACAAAGACAATGCATAAACTTTAGATTTTTTTCATTAACATAACATAATTCGGAAAGCGGAAAATACTAATTGCCTCCACGATTGGCCCCAAATTTTTTCCAAATATGGTCCTTCAAGTCTTCCCTAAGCCGACGGTGTGTACCACTATCGCGAAGTGCACGCCTCCTCTGGATATACTCGCGCATAGCCTCCGGTGCCGAGGTCGACCACGTCCATGTGGAGTTGTCTGCCGGGCCTGGTTCGTCACTTATTCCTTCGTCAAATTGCGGAATCTCGTAACCATGATGAGTAAAATATTCTCGCTCGTCTTCCACGATCATATTGTGCAAAATGATGCATGCTCTCATTATCTTCCCGAGCAACACTGGATCCCAAGACATTGCAGGGTTCCGAACCATTGCGAAACGAGCTTGCAACACGCCAAAGACCATTTCCACATCTTTGCGAACGAAAGCCTGGTATTGGGCAAATAACTTCATCTTCCTGCCTTGGGGAGACTTTGGGGATTTCACAAATGCAACCCATTCCGGGTATATCCCATCCGCAAGGTAATACCCCATGGTGTACCCGTGTCCCCCAACAGTGAAATTAACATTTGGAGCTTGACCTTGTAAAACATCATCAAAAACAGGGGATCGATCAAGAACGTTAATATCATTATTAGTACCTAGGACTCCGAAAAAAGAATTCCAGATCCATAGGTCATAGGATGCAACTGCCTCGAGTATGATTGTCGGGTGATCATGATCTCCACGGGCAAATTGATCTTTCCAGGTAGTTGGATAGTTCTTCCATGCCCAATACAAACAACCAGTGCTTCCTAACATCCCAGGAAAGCCACGAGACTCCCCTACGCTTGGAAGTCGTTGGATGTCCGCGACATTTGGACGTCGAAGATACTCCTCTTCGAACAAGTTGCAAATTCCGTCAATGAAATGTGATACACACAATCTTGCAGTGCCCCCCGATAACCGTACGTAGATACTCATCACAAGCATCGGCGACAAGCCCATAGGACAAAATGCGAATTGCACTTGTCACTTTCTGGAGAGCGGAGATGCCCATCCTGTGTAAAGGCCCAGATTTTTAAATAATAAATAAAATAAATGGATTTAAGTCGAAAAAATAATAAGATAAAATAAAATAAAAATTCGAATATTTCAAGAAAAACTCGTCCTTGAGCGTCAGTTTTGATTTTAAAATTCTTCCGGCATCGATTTAGAATTTGGATTTTTGACGGAATTTGATTACGCTTTCTAGCTATGAATTGAGAATTTAATTCGATATCGATAGTCTTAAATATATATAATTTGAAAGTATGATTAATTTTATTATTTGGTGCGGTCTAGAATTTAAATTATTTGTCGAAGTCGGTATTAGCGAGTTTTGAATTTGTAATTGCGGGATTTAAATTTGTCATGGTACATGACCCCTCCCTATTTTATTCTTCCCTTTCTTATCTTCCCTCTCTCTGTGACATCGTTGGGAGTAGATCCCTGCCTTGCAAATGTACAATTCACAGCTGCCCATTTTGTCCTCTTATTCAATTCCCCTTACAAGATCACTCCTTGGCCTCACAATTCCTTTCATCCATTCCACCAAATACCCATTTGAGGAAGCATCCCTTTCTCTCTCCCAATTTCTCTCTACAGAAGCCCAGAAATCCCAGCTGTAGGTGGTCCTCACCTCCTTCACATATGCACCTCGGTTCTCCTTGCATTCTTATCCAAATCTCATCCAACACCCTACACTCTCTCCTCTCGCTGCTCTCTTCCTCTTCAATTCCTTATTCTGCCTCAAGAAGCCACCTGCTGAGCCGCCATTGTCACCGTCAGGGGAACCCAGCCTCGCTCTCCCCCTGCTTCACCCGAGTGAAACCGAGCACGCCCACTCTTCTCCTCCGCCATCCGCAACGAAGAACGAGCCGGAGCCACCAGCCCAGGCGCGCCCAGGAGCCCCGAACAACAGCAACTGCTTCACTTCCATCCTCCTTTTACGAGCAGCACCCGGCAGCAGAATCTCCAAAAAATACTCCATCTGACGTCGTTGGAAGAAGCAGGCGGAGCCCCGGAGCCGCCAACGCCGACATCGGGTCGCCCTCGCTCCTCGCTTCCCTATCTTCCGATCCGCCGGCGGTAAGCTTCGATTTCCCCTTCTTTTGACTCGAACCTGTGTACAGTCGGGCCTTTAACCCCCCCTTCCATCGTCCTTGGCGCTGAACGGCGAGACCTCATCATCGACAAGGCCGAACCGAGCTCGACGACTCTCTATTCCGGCGGAGAACTTCAAACCTCGGTGAGATGCTTCTTTCCTCGATTGTCCTTGTCCAATTGCTCTTCTTATTCCTTGGGTGTCGGAAGAGAGTGGGTGAACGGGGGAGTTCGGGTTGTGGGCAAGGGAAAGTCGCCGGCGGCCTGATTTTCTTCTTCTTTCCCCGTTTTCCGCCGGTATGCGTCATTCTGTTCTTTCTTTTGGGGAGGGAGACCTCCTTTTCTATTCTATCCGGTCTCTTTGATAGATTGAGGGATTGGTTTTGGGTTTTCAACCGGGTGTGAGATTGGGCTTCTGGATCCCGGTTCCTTTTGTTCTTTCCTTTTTCGGATCCGGGTTGTGAGCTTGGGTTTGGGTTATCTTTGTTTTGGGCCTTGCTGGGCTAAGTGTTGTGTTATATTGTTATGTTAGTTGTCTTATAAACTTTAGTTTACATGTAAAATTGTTCATGTTAAGTGGTTATATATATATAAGGTATTTTATATATATAAATCTAATTTTCATGGAAAATATTATTTCTGAAATTATTATTATATATTATAAAATAGTTTAAAAGAGACATTATTGGGATATGTTTTTAGTGATGTTTTAAATATGTTATTTTAGGAGAATTGAAAGGAATTATGGGGTTTTGAATTATAAACATGATTGTGAAAATAGAATTATTTTTAGTGACTAAACGTCGGAATTTATTTATGTAATGATCTTGAAAATAAACATGCCGGGATTGTTTAATAATATAATTTTGGGAAATTGGTTAAGTATTTAATGATTTATGTCAGAATTTGGCCAAGTATGATTTGAGAAATTGTTTTGAGAACGAGTTGACTTAATTTGGGATTTAAGAGTCGAGAAATATTGTTGGTGAGATTTATCAGTGATTTTGATTAAATGGTTTTGGTTGATGTCGATCATGTCGGAAAGGTTTTGGAAAAAAAATGGTTTTACTATTGATTGATTTTGGGGATGTTGTGAACGTGGGTTATGTGTGTATGGATGTCGGTCTGGTAGCTTATGGAATTGACTTGATGGTAGGTGTGTATTGCTTTTGGTTTTGCATTGGGCCCTTGCTTGTGTTATCTTGTTGTTCTGCATCTCCAGGTAAGTCTCTTCGGAGCTTACTCAGATTGAATAGAGCTATTCCCTGCTTTAGGTGCATGATATACTAGGTGCTTGCATTCATGATCAGCATGCCATGTAGTACCATGCTAGGTTGCATCGATCGTTGAGCATTCTATTTCTTTGTGCGTATGTAAACAGAACGACCGTTATCTGTGATAGTCCTAGAGTCTTTGCTAGGGTCATAGGGTAGCCCAGCCTCATCGGGTACCCTGAGTCAATCGAGTACTTCCTTATATTATGATATGCCTGCGGGCTTTATTGTGGAGCGGGTTAGGCATGCGTGCCGCCCTATTGTGAATGAATGCATTCACGAGCTGGCCAGTCTCCGCCTGTCGGAAGGGGTGGAGGTAGGAGAGGGATATGCCACTTGGCATTGTCTTGGGCCCTTTACAGTATTTCTGCACATTATTATGAACTAGGAGCATGCTAGTGTGTTTGAATTTCGTACTGCATTAGAGCATCTTTATTAGGTATAGCGTATATGTGTGCTTATGGTTGGGATGCAGAGTTAAGTGGGCATCGATCTGATCCCGCTCCAAATCAATTTTTTTAGGAATTATTTATGTTCATCCTATCGGTGCTGTTTGCTTATTGCGCGGGTCATTTTGTCGGCGGAGAGTGAGTGCTGGAGTTATAGACTTCACCAGACTCTGATTATACTGTTTTGGATTTATACTTTTGACTCCGTTTTGACCCGGCTCCGCCGTGGCACTTGTATCTGTACTTTACTTCCGCTTTAGTTCCGTTTGAAATGGTTTCCGCGACATAGTCTTAGGACAGGTTAAGGGTACCCAACGACCCTTCGATGCTTTTAGGGTTTGAAATCCCTCTTTCTAATAACCTTAAAACGAGTTTGAAACCTCGACCCGTACCTGGATTGCAAGATCCGAACAAGGGGTTTTATCCCTTGAAACGTAACCCGGAAATCATAATTCTGGGCCGTTACAAAGATGGTATCAGAGCCGAGGTTGTGCAATTCGGGTACAAAAGGGTCGAGTGTATGTTTTGGAAAACTGCCCATGAATTTCAAAGGTTTTGAACGTGTTTTAAAGGGGCAAAATGAATTTAAGATGCCTAACCTAAATTGGACTAAGTAATGAACTTGACTTATCATAAAATATGGAAAACCGACTAAACGGGGACACGAGTGGGTAGTAAAGGCGCTACACCATCCCTATTGGATGTAGTTGAGAATGGGTAGGCAAATACTAGCTTGCTCTTTACATATGGGTTTGGGAGTATCCAAGGAGATCATTATGAGTGTTATTAACTGATTCTATGTTGAGTGCTTGATATGCTAGATATCTGATTTGATGTGCCTAACAATGAGCTGTGTATTGACTGACCTGTGAAAACGAGATGGCGGGAGTGTCTTTATTTCTACATTGTCAAACCCAACTTGTGTAAAATAACCCCTTCCATTATGTTTGTTAACCCATTGACGGGTCTATCCAGCTTTTTCTTGGATGCTTGTGTCTTCCACGGGGAATTGGGTTGGTAAACACATTGTGTCGGGGATTATGGTTGGATGTTAAGTTGTTTGAGTGAGTGTTGGAAGTTCTTGTTGTCACTTGAGTTAGAAGTAAGGTGTTTATGGGACTGTTCTTCTTTATTCTTATTAAAATCAACTAGCGTCTTCATGCCATGAAGAGTCATACCAAAGTCCCACGGGAAAGAGGAGTGATGAGTTGGTTGGGAAAAGTCAATGGTTGCCCTTAGGGATCTCTGTTCGATTGTAATGGTGACTCTCTCTGAAATTCATGACATAATATGATTAGTTATATTGCTTAGGTCTAGTGTTATGTCTTACTTTCTATCATGATTACATGTTGTCATAACATGTCTACTTGGCCTATTGTGTTGACTTGATTAACGATTGATTAGAAGCATAAACCACATTATATGAACCTACATGATAGTTGTTTTCTCCTGGGTTAGGTCCATGATAGTGTGATAAAACCTTCTTCGTATGAATGCCTGTAAATGATCTCTTTATCATACTAGCTAATGACGCGTCGATGCTCCTTAATCCTTTTGTGACAAGAACCTATCGCATGCATATCTATTTTGTAATTGTCAGATTAACTGTTGCTGATTATTTTGCACTTGATATTGCTGTGTGTTACTTGTGTTGAAGAGAGAATACTTGGTATAATTGAGTCTTGAGAAATGCATGTTTTACCCTAGTATGTGTTGATTTGAGCTCATGCCCCGTATTCTAATCATATTGCCATTACTTAAACTCGTGTTATACATTGTAAAACCTTCCTCATGTTTCTAGATTGCTTGAATGTGATTGAATTGATTTCTTACGTGCCGCCATGATTAGTTGCATGTATGTATCGCGTGTTATGTTGAGCCATTAGTATCATGTAGGACCTTTGATCATGACTTGTGTGAATTATACCTTGCCTACACTACTGTTGATTCTCTCTCGAGCTAGGTCCCCCGATAGTGTGGTTCTTCCCTCTTGTTGTCCTCTTAAAATGTTTTACTCATCCTGATTGGAGTAATGTTGAATTCGATGACTGTCTTGCTTAATTTCTGTGATGCTTGATCCTAGCATGCTTACATGTTATCGCTTGGTAGTATTTCCCCTATTACTTTATGATGCCCTCTCGTGCTTACATGAATATATGACTTGACACTTCGCATGATCACACACCACGCTCTATCATGTTTCCGCATATACATGACACCGGAATGTTATGGTGGGTCTAGCCGAAGTACCTTGATGTATTCATGTTCGATATGTGCTAGTAGTATCCTATAGGGTGTATGAATTTCGATATGGCTCACTAGATGGTAACTTTTCGTACTTACTGCATTGCGTAAACATGCTTCATGAACCTTATGCCGAGTTTCATTAGGCCACTCTTAACTATGTCAAGCCTCATCGTGTATCACTAGCATCATGTAGGACCTATGCTTTCTAAATGTGACCCTTCATCTGATTGCATGCCATTCTTGAATTATTATATGATCATGGTTGCCAGATGTAATAGATACCATGATACTCTTATGTGTTCTCGTATAACATTAAGTCAAATTGTTATGATAAGCTCATCATGATGCATTGACCTTGATTATTGATATATATACCCCGCTAGTGCATTGCTCATATGTGATATTTGCTCTGTTTGGTAAATCCTGCATATCTCGCTTAAGACTACTAGTTGTTATGACTTTCATGAATCGATAGACTATTAGCTTGCCTCGCATATACCTCAAGGTAGAACTCGAATGTGTCTTTTGAATGTACCTGTATGTTGTTGATCTTCGAGATAGGTACATGTTAGTGTGGGTTGATATGGTTGATTGCTTGAGATGAACCCTTGTTGCTTGTCACAAATTATAACCTAATAGACTTCCATAAGGGCCTCGTTGCTATTCCCGGGTCGGACCCTTGTCTCTTGTTTGTTGTCTCTAGTGTTGGTCCGTGTTTGCCTCCGAAAGGAACCTTGAGTTGTCCTCCCTTGTCGCTCCCCTATCTCCACTGACTTGAACCCCTACGTGATGCATCGGACGAGCGACGCATGAAAGAGGGGACGAAAAGAGGATAGCAATAGGGCAGTGCAGCGGAAGCGTGGGCCCATAACCCACGGGCCTCAGGATCTATGATGTCGGCGAAACGGGCACGCATCGAGAATTGCGATTACTGTGTACGATATGACTTGCAAGCGGGATTGTTCTCCGTTCGAATTGCTAACCCTTTTGAATTTGTTGCCGATGATATTGCACTGGTCTAGCGATGAGATTTATGTGTTGATGTGCTGACTTGATAATGACCGTTGTCTGATTGTCTGTTATCGATGATGATATGATTTGATGACTTATAGATCTCATGTACCATGATGTCTTGACGTGTTGTTACTTTAAGTTGCTAAGCATGCTATGAATTCCCTTGCCTGTAAAATGTGAACTACATATGTTAAGAAGCATGAATTGTATCGGATAAGGTTATAATGCAACATGTTAGCTTGACTTCATTATGTTCATATATGATGTTTGCAATGATTATTGAGCATGGTAAACTGAGACTTGTTGAACCCATGATGTTATGTTTATAAATTCTAATTGATATGCTGCAGGCCTTATGTTTGATTATTTTTGTGACTGCTTCTTCCTTAAACCTGTGGGTGAGGTCATTGGTAGCGTGGTTGGAGAGCGGTGAAAGAATCTTGGGTAGTTGGGATGATCGATGGTATTAGGAGGTGAGTCGCAAGAAAGGGATGTTGGCTTAGGTAAGATTGAGAGAGCTTTGGGACTTATGAGAGGCAATGTTGGTGGTTCTGATGAGGTTCTAGGTGATGCTGGTGATGCTTCGGGTAGTACGGGGAGTGTAAGGAAGGGCTCGTGAATATTGAGGACATGGTATTAGAGGGTACTTGGGTGTGAAGTTAGAGATATGAGTTGGATTCTTAGAGGTGGATGGTGTGGTAGTGTTTGACGGAAGGAGGGGCGATATTTGAGCATGAGATTGGAGTATCAAAAGGAATTGGGATTTCTATAGGGGATTTTGTCGGAGTTAGTGTTATTGAGTCTAGAAGAGGATTAATCTTGGCTTGAGAGTGGAGATGGGTGAGTGGGGATTGTGTTTTATTTTAAATGGTATGACGTGAGGATTTTCTTAATTATGTGATGTATTTATATCTACTGGCATGATGTTAGGTAGTAACCATGATGAACCTGATATGGACTGATATTACTTGTGGCTATGAAATACTGAAATCTAATTGGTAGTGACTAGTGTTATCAAGATGTATTGATGCTTGATTATGTTGTTTTAGAAGCATGTTAGGATGTGTTGTGATATGATGTATGAAATAATGATGAGTATGAACTAAGAGATAATGATGTGCTATTATGTGAAAGCATGATGTTTTATTATGTGGTAGTAAGCATGATGTGCACTATATGGTTGACAAGCATGATTATTGGTTATGTAAATGATGAATATGACGAAGTATGATCATGATTAGTATACATGAGACATGAGATAATGGTGCATGATTTCTAAATGATTGTCATTCGATATTGTGATGAGTTAAGGTGATGTCTTTCAGAGAGCATGCTGACATTTTGGTGATTTATATACTGCCTGATCTTCACTTTTCTGAATCTTGATAACATGACTTGTTGTGTTGATTTGTTGGCAATGAGTTTTGTTTCGTTGACTTATGAGGAAAGTTCGTTATGACTAACCTTGCAAGTGCCCACGTTGACGTGATAAATGTGTTATGATAATGCTGGATAGAAATTGGATAGGATGACTATGTGAACTTATGCGCGAAATAAGGTCATTTGTTGTGACTGGCCCGACTCTGATTGTGGTGTTGATATGCAAAAGTGAGATACCTTTTTATGAATTCTGGTGTGATGTCGAGATGTGTGTTATGATTCTGGCATAGGTGCATATTGTGACATTTAGTATGATGTAGAGATGTCGATGTGACCTTGTAGCACTGTGTTGGCATGTGTTGAGACTTGTCGTATGATGTACTCGTTGATGATCGATTGGTTATGTGGTTATGCATTGCTTATGGCTTATGAATCTTGTTTGAATTGAGACTTTTGGTTATGGTACTTGAGGAGCTGTGAATAATGTTGCATGATCTGGAAACTAGGAAGAGGATATGGGATTAGCCCTTAGAGGTGGATGATTCCACCTCCGAGCTTTTGGATTTGATTGATTGATTGTTATGTGGAAAACTGATTGGGTTCTTGGGAGATTTTGAAGAAATCTTGATTTGAAATGATTTGACGGGTTTTGGTGTAAAGTTACTTGATTAAACGTTGGATTTGAAGAGTTGAACGATTTTGAAAAGGATTAGATTTGATTTGTAAGGAATAAACATTTCCGAGAGTTTCAACGATTTCGAGGCCAATCTTTTCAATTGCGGAATCCCTTTAAGAACTTTTCAAACCCGGGCAACTCTATGATACTTCACGAAGCGGATACTTGCATTTTATGGGGGCGCCTATAGGGTGCTAGCTAAGACCTAGTGATGCTGTTGTGGAATTTTTAGAGTTGTGGTATTTCCGAAAAGTCGAAGCGAGGATGTGATAGGGGCGCTTATCGCATACTTGTCAAGGCCAATTAGAGATGTCACCACCGTGACTAGGATGTTGTGAGAATTCCGGAAGACGCAACCGAGATGATTACAAGATTCTGGACATGGCCCTTTGACTCATCAATTTCAAACTTCATCCCCTACTTTATTTTGGTTTGAGTCTCGGGGACGAGACTTGTTTTTAGAGGTGGATGATGTAAAGGCCCGGATTTTTAAATAATAAATTTCAATAAATAAAATAAATGGATTTAAGTTGAAAAAATAATAAGATAAAATAAAATAAAAATTCGAATATTTCAAGAAAAACTCGTCCTTGAGCGTCAGTTTTGATTTTAAAATCCTTCCGGCATCGATTTAGAATTTGGATTTTTGACGGAATTTGATTACGCTTTCTAGCTATGAATTGAGAATTTAATTCGATATCGATAGTCTTAAATATATATAATTTGAAAGTATGATTAATTTTATTATTTGGTGCGGTCTAGAATTTAAATTATTTGTCGAAGTCGGTATTAGCGAGTTTTGAATTTGTAATTGCTGGATTTAAATTTGTCATGGTACATGACCCCTCCCTATTTTATTCTTCCCTTTCTTATCTTCCCTCTCTCTGTGACATCGTTGGGAGTAGATCCCTGCCTTGCAAATGTACAATTCACAGCTGCCCATTTTGTCCTCTTATTCAATTCCCCTTACAAGATCACTCCTTGGCCTCACAATTACTTTCATCCATTCCACCAAATACCCATTTGAGGAAGCATCCCTCTCTCTCTCCCAATTTCTCTCTACAGAAGCCCAGAAATCCCAGTTGTAGGTGGTCCTCACCTCCTTCACATATGCACCTCGGTTCTCCTTGCATTCTTATCCAAATCTCATCCAACACCCTACACTCTCTCCTCTCGCTGCTCTCTTCCTCTTCAATTCCTTATTCTGCCTCAAGAAGCCACCTACTGAGCCGCCATTGTCACCGTCAGGGGAACCCAGCCTCGCTCTCCCCCTGCTTCACCCGAGTGAAACCGAGCACGCCCACTCTTCTCCTCCGCCATCCGCAACGAAGACCGAGCCGGAGCCACCAGCCCAGGCGCGCCCAGGAGCCCCGAACAGCAGCAACTGCTTCACTTCCATCCTCCTTTTACGAGCAGCACCCGGCAGCAGAATCTCCAAAAAATCCTCCATCTGACGTCGTTGGAAGAAGCAGGCGGAGCCCCGGAGCCGCCAACGCCGACATCGGGTCGCCCTCGCTCCTCGCTTCCCTATCTTCCGATCCGCCGGCGGTAAGCTTCGATTTCCCCTTCTTTTGACTCGAACATGTGTACAGTCGGGCCTTTAACCCCCCCTTCCATCGTCCTAGGCGCTGAACGGCGAGACCTCATCATCGACAAGGCCGAACCGAGATCGACGACTCTCTATTCCGGCGGAGAACTTCAAACCTCGGTGAGATGCTTCTTTCCTCGATTGTCCTTGTCCAGTTGCTCTTCTTATTCCTTGGGTGTCGGAAGAGAGTGGGTGAACGGGGGAGTTCGGGTTGTGGGCAAGGGAAAGTCGCCGGCGGCCTGATTTTCTTCTTCTTTCCCCGTTTTCCGCCGGTATGCGTCATTCTGTTCTTTCTTTTGGGGAGGGAGACCTCCTTTTCTATTCTATCCGGTCTCTTTGACAGATTGAGGGATTGGTTTTGGGTTTTCAACCGGGTGTGAGATTGGGCTTCTGGATCCGGGTTCCTTTTGTTCTTTCCTTTTTCGGATCCGGGTTGTGAGCTTGGGTTTGGGTTATCTTTGTTTTGGGCCTTGCTGGGCTAAGTGTTGTGTTATATTGTTATGTTAGTTGTCTTATAAACTTTAGTTTACATGTAAAATTGTTCATGTTAAGTGGTTATATATATATAAGGTATTTTATATATATAAATCTAATTTTCATGGAAAATATTATTTCTGAAATTATTATTATATATTATAAAATAGTTTAAAAGAGACATTATTGGGATATGTTTTTAGTGATGTTTTAAATATGTTATTTTAGGAGAATTGAAAGGAATTATGGGTTTTTGAATTATAAACATGATTGTGAAAATAGAATTATTTTTAGTGACTAAATGTCGGAATTTAGTTATGTAATGATCTTGAAAATAAACATGCCGGGATTGTTTAATAATATAATTTTGGGAAATTGGTTAAGTATTTAATGATTTATGTCGGAATTTGGCCAAGTATGATTTGAGAAATTGTTTTGAGAACGAGTTGACTTAATTTGGGATTTAAGAGTCGAGAAATATTGTTGGTGAGATTTATCAGTGATTTTGATTAAATGGTTTTGGTTGATGTCGATCATGTCGGAAAGGTTTTGGAAAAAAAATGGTTTTACTATTGATTGATTTTGGGGATGTTGTGAACGTGGGTTATGTGTGTATGGATGTCGGTCTGGTAGCTTATGGAATTGACTTGATGGTAGGTGTGTATTGCTTTTGGACTTGCATTGGGCCCTTGCTTGTGTTATCTTGCTGTTCTGCATCTCCAGGTAAGTCTCTTCGGAGCTTACTCAGATTGAATAGAGCTATTCCCTGCTTTAGGTGCATGATATACTAGGTGCTTGCATTCATGATCAGCATGCCATGTAGTACCATGCTAGGTTGCATCGATCGTTGAGCATTCTATTTCTTTGTGCGTATGTAAACAGAACGGCCGTTATCTGTGATAGTCCTAGAGTCTTTGCTAGGGTCATAGGGTAGCCCAGCCTCATCGGGTACCCTGAGTCAATCGAGTACTTCCTTATATTATGATATGCCTGCGGGCTTTATTGTGGAGCGGGTTAGGCATGCGTGCCGCCCTATTGTGAATGAATGCATTCACGAGCTGGCGAGTCTCCGCCTGTCGGAAGGGGTGGAGGTAGGAGAGGGATATGCCACTTGGCATTGTCTTGGGCCCTTTACAGTATTTCTGCACATTATTATGAACTAGGAGCATGCTAGTGTGTTTGAATTTCGTACTGCATTAGAGCATCTTTATTAGGTATAGCGTATATGTGTGCTTATGGTTGGGATGCAGAGTTAAGTGGGCATCGATCTGATCCCGCTCCAAATCAATTTTTTTAGGAATTATTTATGTTCATCCTATCGGTGCTGTTTGCTTATTGCGCGGGTCATTTTGTCGGCGGAGAGTGAGTGCTGGAGTTATAGACTTCACCAGACTCTGATTATACTGTTTTGGATTTATACTTTTGACTCCGTTTTGACCCGGCTCCGCCGTGGCACTTGTATCTGTACTTTACTTCCGCTTTAGTTCCGTTTGAAATGGTTTCCGCGACATAGTCTTAGGACAGGTTAAGGGTACCCAACGGCCCTTCGATGCTTTTAGGGTTTGAAATCCCTCTTTCTAATAACCTTAAAATGAGTTTGAAACCTCGACCCGTACCTGGATTGCAAGATCCGAACAGGGGGTTTTATCCCTTGAAACGTAACCCTGAAATCATAATTCTAGGCCGTTACATCCTGCCTGTGCAATCTGGGCATTGTTGAAAGTATTGCACTCCTTGATCAACTTAACATAAGAGCGAGATAACGAACTACTTGATCAACTTCATTTTTGCCCTAACAACTCCTTGATCAACTTCATTTTTATACTCTCGAGCTCTGGTGAAAGATGTGGTTGTGCCATGAGGCTGGTAAGCATGTTCATCTTCTTTGCCTCGATCTCCATCTTCTTCACTCTCTCATACGCTTGTTGCTTCTCCCTCTTGAGGGTCTCCTTTGCTATCTGCAACTCATAGAATTGTCTGAACTTTTCAGCTTTCTCTTGCTCTAGTTGGTCAGAAATCTGTTGAACATTTGCTTGATTGGAAGACATAGCTTCCTTTCCCTTTCTTTTAGACTTCTTGATTCCCATTGGACGCTCTATAGAATTGACAGTGAAAACACTTGTGGGAGTATCTGAACTTGGGGTATCCCCTCCACCAGAAGAGCGAGATCTTTTGGAGCTCCCACTACTTGCATTGCATCGATTTATTTTTTCCAAGTAATCGACACTCCACTTGGGCTCATCACGCAACACTTGCCATGCATATTCTTCTCTGAAATTCTTCCCATCACTCTTAGAGGCATAGCGTTGATGTGCTCTCATGAGGACATCATTATCCAACTCACTAGATGCTCGCATACGAGTTGCCTCCTGAAAACAACCAGCAAACTTAGAGACATTACAATTGAGTTTTTTCCACCTTGCCTTACAATTGGATATTTCTCTTTTCACTTGGTGTGGTTTCTTGTACTCCTCATAGAAAGCACCAATTCAAGCCCAAAATGCTTGCGAGTCTTGGTCTGTGTTGGTGATCGCGTCAGTGGAGATGTTAATGAAAGCGCTAACCAGAAGGTTGTCGTCTTCCAGCCCCAGTAGATGCGAGGACCACGAACTTCATCATCACCTTCCACAGCTTCACCACGACAACAAGCACCACCACGACCTCCACCACGAGATTGACCTCGGCCACGAGAACCGCCACTACCACATGTTGGGGGGTCGCCAACACCTGGTTGGGTGCTATATGTTGGAATGGATTGGGAGTGTTGTGCATATTCAATTCCAGAGGTGATTGGGGTTGAGTTTTCGGTGTTTGAAGATAGAACTTGGGAGTAATATGCAAGATCGTATTTAGAAGAAAGTGACATATTACCCAAGCTAGAGAAGAAGACATTTTCATAAGGATTTTGGGATGGATCCATGGTAGGGAGATGATGAAGATGATAGGGAGATGATGAAGGATTTTGGGATTTTGAGATGGTGAACATGGAGAAGTAGTGTGTGTTAGGTGTTGGTAAAAGTATGTTTTTATAGCCAAAACTACTCATATCAACTTTCTCCAATTAAAAAATATTTTTTTAATAATTATGTATTTCATTTCTTAGATTATTTATTATTTCAAATTATTCCATATTTATAATTCAATTTTTCGGATTATATTTTGCGTATTTATAATCAAAGACAATTTTTTTTAAAAAAAATATAGTCAAACATATTCAAATTTTATGTCTACATGTAGATAAAAATGAATCTAGTATTGTGGTAATTTTTATTTTTTTACATTTTCTTCCCCAAAAAACTACTTTTATTGTGTAAAATAACCCCCCCAGCAACAAATCCAAGTTTTCCATCGTCTTGCCCAACTGTCAACATTTGCCGCTCCCTTGCTGCTGCCCAATCTGCGGTCGACACGTGGCCCCTCCTCTACAGGAATTTCAGATGCACAGGCGTACTCCTTACTGCTGCCCAACACGTGCCCCAGTGTGGCCCACAACACACCCCGTAGCAGCGATACTTTGAAGGCATCTCTCAAGCATCCCATACACCGCAATTGACATTTTTTTAATATTAAAAAGGGTAGTATCACTTCACATATTTACACCGATAAAATTGCCCTTAGTATTTACATGAAAATAATGTATTATATATACTACTAGATGCGTTTTTTTTATATTTTGATTATAAAAAATATGAAATTCAATGGATAAAGAAGTCAACAAAAATCAGGGATGTTGTAAAAAAAATTGTTCAAAAATGAAAACTGACTCCGAAATCTAATTTGTATTTTGTTTTTGGTGACGAATCTAATTTGTATTTTGCTACAACACAAGACTACGCTACTATCTATTCTTATGCATATGAGGAAGTTTTATATTAATATACTACCACAACTTATATTGGGCCCCAAAATATTTGGGCCCTATGCAGGTGGAACTGTTGTACCGCCTTATATCCGGGTTTGTTGGTGGACCCTTCTATGTATCACAAAATTATTTCGAGTATAAATAAATATTGAAAAAAAAATTAAAATATATTTTTAGATTTTATACTCTTATATTGATATGTTTATAAAATTTTATTATAAAATCCCTGTTTTAAAAAATAATAAAATTATTTTCTATAATAATCAACATTTTAATTATCTATATTTTTAAATCATGATTTTTCAAAATAAAATTTTATAAACATATTAAATATAAGGATATAGAATCTTAAAATATATTTTAATTTTTTTTCAATGTTTATTTATACCTAAGATAATTTTGTGATACAATGAAGGGACCAACGGAATGGAGCAGAGGATCTGCACCGATTAATTAGCATATATATTAGACAATTTGGCAACTCTCATTTTACATGGTATCGAAGCTGCAAAACCTAAAATATATTAACCGTAGCTTGCGTTTTTCCTCCACACTGATTGAACAAAACCAAATTCATCTTTCTTCATCAAGTGATTATTTTGAAGTTACTCTCAAATGAGATGCACTTGACTTTCTTCCACTCCATACTTCTTGAGGAGTTTGATTTGATAAGCTCTTCATCGGACATCGGTTGGCTAGATAGACTGATCAATCAACTGCCTCAACCCGTAACTCTTTTGACATCTTCTTTGTCATCAGCATGCTTTGGGCCATGTTGAGAATGGTCCGATTCTTTCTTTCAACCGCGCTATTTTTTTTGAGGAGATCTTGACACTGTAATAAATCTTTTGATGGCATTCAAATCACAGAACTCATTGAGCTCATTAGAAGTAAACTCGCCACCTGTGTCAGTTCTAAGAGAGTTGATATAAAGACCAGTTTGTTTCTCCACGAGAGCTTTAAAATTGGAACATAGAAAAAACTTGGGATTTTTCTTTCAGAAAATAAATCTAGGTCTTTTTACTGAAATCATCAATGAAGAGAAACCGATTTTTATTGAACGAGGCTGGCTTTATTGGTCCACAAACATCAACATGGACAAGTTCAAGTGGTTGATTTGCTCTTGTCATGCTCTCTTTTGGAAAGCTTTTCCAGACTTTTTTTTCCGACAAGACACCCTTCACAGATTTAATCTGGCTGATCAATTGGAGGCAAGCCATTCAACATCTTTATTTGAGACATCAACTTCAAGCTCCTGAAGTTCACATGCCCAAGCCTTAGATGCCATAGCCACGATGTCTCATTTACACAAGCATTGAGACATTTGGCGATATCCGTTTGAATATTCAACAAGAACATTCTATTATTTCTCATTGGCACCTTGGCGATCACATTCTGATGATCATCTTGGAGTAATAGACTACGATTCTTCATGTGCACATCATAGCTCTTTTCCAAAAGTTGTCCCAAACTCAAGATGTTGCTCTTCATGTTATAAGGAACAAAATAAACATTGCTTATCAATGGATAACCACCATTCTCCATACCGATCAGAAGTGTACCTTTTCCCTAGATAGGAACTTTGGAGTTGTCTCCGAACATAACACCTCCGGTGATCGACTCATCAAGCTCTACAAATTTCTTCTTATAACCACACATGTGATTGCTCGCCACATCGTCAAGATACCACACATCCTTCTTGTCTTTGTCCTTGCCTTGGTAGGCTAGCAACAAAGTGGCATCATCTACTTTTGAATCCTCCGCATAGTTGACCTTGTCCTTAACATTACTAGGAGCGCTCCAATAACCTCGAGCATAGTTCCTAAACTTTTGGCAATTATAAAATCAAGTTTTCGGCTTATCATGTCTCCCAAAGTTTTATCTTCCTCGTCCTCTCGAGGGTTGACCAGTTTCTCCATCATTGGATTCATGCATGGTGTGTTGGTCTGCCTCTTCCTCTTCCTAAAAAAGATCCATGTTCACGTCCTCGTCTGATTCTCTTCCTCTTTGAGACTTTTCTTGACCATTACCCTTCTCTTGAGTTGAGCGCTTGGTGGCTAGGACTTTCTCTGTTAGCTCATCCTTTCTTCTTTGGATCCCCTCCTCACGAACTTGTAAAGAACCCATGAGTTCTTCAACTGTCATAGTCGCCAAGTTTTTCGACTCTTTGATTGCTACTACGACGTGATTGAATTTCGTTGGCAACGATCGAAATATCTTCTCAACAGCTCAGGCATCCTTGATGCTTTCTCCATATCGATTCATTTGGTTGACCACGGCTAACAATCTTGCAAAGAAATCCGAAAACGATTCGGACTCTTGCATTTAGAGACCTTCAAATTCTCCTCACAAAGATTGCAAGCGCACTTTCTTCACCTTGTCAACCCCTTGGTTAGAGGTTTTCAAGATTTCCCATGCTTGCTTGGTGGTTGTCTCATTGTCCACTCTTTCGATCATGTACTCATCCAGACATTGGTGTATGAGAGTGAGAGCTTGTTGGTCCTTCTTCCGGGTCTTTTGAAGGACCTCCTTCTTGGTGGATGTCAACAAAGCTTCGTCTGGAGGCATCTCATAACTTCTCTCGACAATATCCCACACATCTTGGGAATCAAGTAGTGCCTTCATGCAGAGACACCAATTCTCATAATTTTCTTTTGTGAGACGAGGAAATTGGAACGGAAAACTTCAATCAGCCATAAACGGGCTCTGATACAAATTTGATAGAATCTGACGAGGAAATAATGTAAGAAGAGACAATTTTGAAGAGGAAGAGAAGCTCAAATGCTTCTTCAATATGTATTTCACTCTTATTCCAACTCAAAAGATACAAGCTATTTATAGGACTAGTAGTGCATACATCTTGACATAAATTAACTTCATATACATTAAAACTGAAAACTTATTACTTTAAAACTCAAGGCTTGAATTCCTACGTTTTCTACCATGCACGAACTTCCACCTTGAATGCATACATGAAACTTAAATTAAGTTTAACTTTCAACAGAATTATCGTGACCATGTCTATAGTACCTCAACAAAGCTATCTATGACTTGAAGATTTATACTTCAGTATAGAGTATTAGGTCCAGGAGAAAGCCTTTATAAAGCTAGCTTTAGTTACATGAGCAACATTTTGCAGTAAACAAAACATAGAGATTGACGCAGACAAATTAACCTATATATATAAACATACATGCATTAGACATGTCCTATGCATACAAAGTATATGGTATCCATGTGTGGTTAATTAGTTAGGTGGCCACGGCGATGAGCTTTGGCGGAGTCTCCACCTCTTTCACACCCATTTTGTTGATTGTTTCAATCATCTCCGGGTTTACATTTCGGATCTCAATTGCATAAATCTTCTCTTCATTCCCTTGCTTAAGAGTGTTGTTGATATTGCAATTGTTGTTGTTCCCAATCACGCCGGCCAGTTGAGGAGCTAGCCTCGATGGGGTCGATCATTTCTTTGGGGCCAAGCTTCATAACCTCGATAATCTGGTGGTCGGTTGTGATACCCAACTCCGATGGGATCTTCTGCTCCTCCTCGATCAGGGCCGCCACTGATTTTGTGGACTTTCTATACATTGCATATAAAACCATTTGCACTATTCCAAAGCTGAATCCGAGCACATTCGGAATCTACACATATATATATGGACAAACAAAAATCGAAAAAATTATAACACATATAACAACTTTGATCGAGTATAATATATATAGTTTATGTATGTTAAGGATTGATCTCGTACCGCGACATAGTAGTCGTTCCTTAGGAGGCCATAGAAGAACCACATGACGGCGCTTATGGTGAGGAAGAAGGACAAAAGAAAGGGCATGTACTTGACGCTCTTGGTACGAATGACTTGCCTCTGTACGTCGACAAAAAAGCAAATTAAATAAATATATATAGTCAGCGTACGCGTACATATATGTTTGGTAACAAAGCGTAGGTGATATGATGAAGTAAAAGCTCACGTACCATGACACCTAGAGGAGCAGCGAAGACGGAGAGAGAGAAAAGGAGACAAACCCAGCCAAGAATCTTGATTCGGGCTTGTGCTGTGTTTGCTACAACAAGGGCGATGAAGAGGACGCAGCCGAAGCCAGCCACGTTCATCACAAATAAAAGCTTCAAGGTTAGCACCCTAGAGGGTTTGGTTGCGTAGAGGAGGAAGATGGAGATATAAATGGTCTGAATGAAGCAGCCAAAGGAGTTGATGGTGGTGAGGAAAGTGGAGTTTGGGGTGATGAGGGCGTACAATATCCAAAGCATTGAGCTGAACAACGCCACCACGTAAGGCACCGATTGGAACCCTTCCGTCGATTTCTTCTTGCATATCCGGTAGAAGGTTGGGCTGCGCGCAACAAACCATTACACATGTATTTATCTAATCGATCATAAGATTCATTTTAATGTAGATCGAGATGAACTGATCATATACTACAACTTACATGGGTGAAATGAAGACCATGAATGAAATAGTGTTGCCTGCAAATTAAATAAAGGAAATAATTAATTAAAAGATAAATCTTAATTAATTAACGCCGTTGAAATTAATGATTAAATTAGGTTATATGTATTACAAACACGGAAAGCACATTTAATGATTGGGAAGAAGAGGAAGATGGGGTTCAGTTAGGTCATGTAAGCAGCAAGGATACCCAGCAGCAGCACAGCTATTGTTAAACGTACTGAGATGATGATAGTTATTCAATTAACACCCCTTTATGCATTGTATGTACTATGTAGGTCATGCACTAAACATGGAATGTATATATGAGAATTAATTACACATAACAGCAAAATAATTAAGGGAATGAAAAATGTATTTTCCAGATATAGCTGAAAGAAGACTGAATTAACCTAGAGAGATACAGAAAATGGAGTGTATGTGTATACCAAGAAGGCCAAAGATGGTAATCCATGGAAGGTGGTGGAACAAACTCATCAGAGATGTCATCTCTGTTTCCCCTCTTCTTTATTTCTGAGAGATTTTGAGGGTATTTGCAAATGACAGGATTTCTCTCTCTCTCTCTCTTTCTATGAGTTAATGCCTCTCCACGAGTTGTAAGGGAAGCTCCATATCACTTTATATAATGCTTGTCGAAGCTGCCAGAAACCTACTTTTTTTTAACTTAAAAAAGAAAAAAAAATATCAAAATATCCCGATAAAATAAAGAGAAAATTTGCGCCGACCCTAATTTAGTGATTGTCCCCAAGTCTGGTAAATTGGGGTTTGGTCCATCTAAAATTTTTTTGACAAAATTGTCCTTCAATATATAAGCCTTTATGTTGTACACCGCACTCTCTCTCCTCATTTCGTTCCCCATTTGACTTGTTGGAGACGATTTGCTCTCTCTTCTCTCCATCTTCCTCAAGCGATTGTTGCAGTTAAAACCGACGGTTCCTTTTCTATTCTGTTTCAATGGCAGGGAACAAAGTCTCCGGCGACATTGAGGGAGTTGCTGTTGCTGCAATCGACAATAAACGTGCAAGCGATCCTTCAAATGGAGGTGTGTTTTCTGTGTTTATAGTGTTATACCGGTTTTGAAGTTGAATCCGACATTTCTCTTCTATTTTTGTTGAATTTCAGAGAATAAAGACTCCGACGAGATGGAGGCTGATGTTGCTACGATTGACAGTAAAACTCCATGCGATCCTTTAAGTGGGGTTTTTTTTTTTTTTTTTTTTTAGTGTTATGCCTTTTTGTTTATTCGACGTTCACTTTGATTATATGTTGAATGGCAGAGAATAAACCATCTGACGAGGGTGATGTCGGGGATGTTGCTGAAATGGACAGTAAAACTGCAAGCGATCCCTCAGATGACGGTTTGTATTTTGTGTTTATGTCTTTTATCCCTGTTTTTCGTTTTTCCCCCCTTATTATTGTGTTTGATATCTAATGTGGCTGATTTGCAGTGACCAAAAGTTCTTTGGAGAAGGTTCCTTCAGTTGAAGGTAGCAGTTCAACCGGTTCTTCAAGAAGAGGTGTGTTGTTATTGTTCAAAGGTTTTGTGTTCATGTTTTTTTCCAGGCTTTTGTTGCGTTTTTCTATCAAATGTATACATGCATTTGCTAATGTTTCTTTGATTTTTATCATAAATACCTATTTCAGCATAATCTGTAAAATACCTATTTCAGCAGATTTTGTTATTCATGCTGACACTTTTGTTGTGTATGCTTTGTGTGTGTTTTTTAGATGATAATGTCTATGCAAGTGATCTTCAAGAATATAAATGTCAATTTGATGTGAGTATATTTTTTTTTTCATACCTTATTGCCCTTTTTGTGTGTTTTTATGTTTATTCATGCTTATGAATGTGTCTTTTTAACAGAGATTGAAGTACTGCATTCCTGTAAAGGCTAGATTTTGTGCAAAATCCAATGTTTATTGTGCTACAGATGTCTGTGATGTTATAGAGAAACATCTGTCTAAATCTGATTTTGAGTTGCTGAGGAGAAGTTGCTTTGGATGGGCTTTTGTTCAAAGCAATAAAATGAAACTTAATTTTCTGCTGATTTATCAAATGATGCTTCGTATGATTAAGAGTGATAAGCTGCATGAATTGTGGTTTAAGGTTGATGGTCTTGTTGCTCGGTTCTCTTTGGTAGAGTTTCATGCAATTACAGGGCTTCCTGTTATAGATACTTCAGTTAAACCATCCGGGAAATTTGCGTGGTCTTATTTTCTTGGGAAGAATCAGTCAAAGTGTACGTACGATGAGTTGTTGGAGGCATTTAAAAGATGTAGAAATTCATCTCCAAAGAAGCTTCAGATGGCAAAGTTGTTGATTATCGAGAAAATGTTAATGTTCAGGCGTTCAAAAAGTGTTAAGAAAAATCATGCTGCTCTTGTATGCAATCCAGTGAAATGTGAACTGTATCCATGGGGGAGATTGTCTTATTCTTTGGTGGTGAAGTCTTTAAAGAAGGTTCTGTGCTTTGTGATCGATCAGATCCGAGATCATCATATGAATTGTTTGGATATATTTATGCTTTCCAGGTAATTAATTTCATGCATATATGTTTCAGCATCTGTTTGTTTCAGCATTTGTGTTCCAGCAATGTTTTTTTTTCTTTTGTATGATATAAAGTGTTGCTTGGTTATATTTATAGGCTTGGATACTGGAGGCTTTCCCTGTGCTTTCTGATAAGTTTCTTTGCGATTTCAAGATTCGTGCGGGTGATCCATACTCTCTTCGTTGGGAGTGTAAGTTACGACATACTTATATTGAAGCGCAAGAGTTGTTTGATGGTGACCTGATATTATTTTTGTCTTAGCTCTATCTTACTACACTCTTCTTTTTTTATGAGGTTCATTTTTATAATTTCAGGTGTTTTATTGTGTGTTAATTTTGTTGGTTGTGTAGGCGCCCCTGTTCCCAAATTTTGGCGAGTTTGCAAGGCCCCCAAGGATGGTCTTTAAAGATGAAGTTGCTCACCTCATTCTTGATCACATAGCTGAACCTGTATTTTCACAACCTGAGAGTGATAAGCTGTATGCATGATTGTTGGAGAATTAGGAAAAAAGCATATGGGGTTAGGTTCAATTGCCTTGCATATGGTGATTTATCATTGGATATACCTTCTGCTAAAACCCAAGAGAAAGAACAACAAGAAGTCAATGGAGAGTCAGGTGGCAATGAAAGTGGAGGTGTTGCAGGTTCGAAGAAGCGAAAGTCTGCGAGTAAAGTCCTGTCATTGGTGAAGAAACAGAAAATTGAAAGTGGAGGTGCTGCAACACAGCTATTGTTAAACGTACTGAGAGATAATAGTTATTCAATTAATTAACACCACTTTATGCATTGTATATAGCTAGGTCATGCACTAAACATGGTATGTATATATGAGAATTAATTACACATAACAACAAAATAATTAAGGGAATATGAAAAATGTATTTTCCAGATATAGCTCAAAGAAGACTGAAGAGAGATACAGAAGATGGAGTGTATGTGTATACCAAGAAGGCCAAAGATGGTAACCTATGGAAGGTGGTGGAACAAACTCATCAGAGATGTCATCTCCGTTTCCCCTCTTCTTAATTTCTGAGATTTTGAGGGTATTTGCAAATGAGAGTCTCTCTCTTTATAAGTTAATGCCTCTCTATGAACTGTAAGGGAAGCTCCATATCGCTTTATAATTTATATAATGCTTGTCGAAGCTGCCAGAAAAAACGTACTTTTTTTTAACTTAAAAAGAAAAATAAATATCAAAATATATCCCGATAAAATAATATAATGGGATGCTTTGTTTCCTGGCTACTATTTACCCGATAAAATTAAACCTAATTGTTTCTATCTTTCTTTAATTAGGATTAGTCGATTCTCGCAAATAAACTCTAATTACTATCTTGTTTACAATCAGTTCATTTTCCCTTCATAATCGCAACCAAGATTCCATAGATTCTCACCACAGGATTAAGCATAGCGGTAAATGACGATAAAGACACAAAAAATCATGGATTCATAAATCAAGCACACATGCCTATCGTTGGGTTCACCCAACCCTAGAAGATGGAAATTAGAAACAAACCATGGAAACAAACAAATTTAACCTAACACCAAAACTTAAACCTACAACCATTCTCAATCTCTTCACCTACCTCGGCTCCTCTCTCCCTCCTAACTACTTTTGGCCGCACTCCGTGCCTTCTGAGATATATGGTTCTTAGAGATCGAATCCTTCTTCGATCTTCTGGTTTATCCCATACAAGGGGGTTTTCTCTTCTTCCTTGTACCTCTGATTCACATGCATGTTCGATTAGGGTTGTTAGCTATTGTTGCTTGTATCATCCCTTGTACGAACTCTCGATAGTGGATTCGGCCAATTCTTGAGGCCCCGTGGATGTAGGCATTTATGCCGAACCACGTAAAATCGCTTTGTTCATTCTCTTGCATATGATTCTCCTTGATTTGTCGTTTATCGTTCTAGATCTTATTCGCCTCCGCTATCAAAACCATTTTCTAGTTTGGGCCTTAGGTTTTACAGGTACCAAACGGCCCTGCGATGTTCTGGAGTTCGAAATCCCCGCTTTAATTACTAATGTTTAAAGAGGTTTGAAACCTTGACCCGTACCCGGATTGCAAGATCCGAACGAATGTATCCGACCTTCGAAACGTAACTCGGGTATTTATATCAAGGTCGTTACAATTGCTATGTTTTTCATTGCTTGAGGACAAACAAAGGCTTAAGTGTGGGGGAGTTAGAGTTATGACTATTTGTTTGGTTCTTTCATGTTTAATTCGCACTTGTTATGATCAGTGGCGGATCCACGGGGGGGCTTTGGGGTGGCTTTAGCCCCCCGTGGATTCGGGAAAAGGAAAAAATATTGTGTATGGATATATGCTATTTTGTAATAATTATAACTAGAATGAAGATTGTATCAGTAACGTCTTGTAGCTCAGTTGGTAAAGGTTGATGAAAAGGAAGGGGGCAGGACAACAAGTCAGAGGTTCGAATCTGGACCCCCGCTTATTTTTTTTCCTTTGTTTTTTCCCCTTTTTAAAACATATAGCAGCACAAGGGTTACGTTTTTGTTTTACAAACCCACACCACAGCCGAAGGCCGCATCACTAGCACACTACACAGCCTGCGGCCGCTGTTCCTCTCTGGCATGGCGGCGACACTGGTGGCTCCTCCAACCCTTCTTCTCCACTTCATTTCACTTCTTTCTCTCCCACCAATAGTGAGTCCCGAAATTCCCAATTCTCAAATCCAAATTTGTTGAAGGTTTAATTAAAAAGGTTAGTGTTTCTTATTTTATAGTTGATACTTTATTAATTTGTGCTCTAAATTTTAATTTAAGATTCAATTTATAGGTAGGATGTGAGAATTTAGGGTTTTGATTTTCGAAAACAATTTCATGAAATTAGGTTTGGGAATCAATTGTGTGAATTGAATTAGGTTTGGGAATCAATTATGTGAATTGAATTGAGGTTTGTGAATTGAATTTGTGATTTGAGTGATTATTTTTTAGTTTCGTAAACAAGTAAAAAATTGAAATGCAAATTGAAAATTCACCAAACAAATAAGAACAACCCCTTTACAAAATCCTAAACTTATGAGTTTAATTAAATCGTGAGCAATTTATGAAAAACTTAATCCCTCCGAACAATAACAAATGAATTTCATAAACAATCATTATCCATTAATTGACCCTCAGCATCTTCACCTTAGATTCAAGAATTTAGAATTTTGGTTGTGATTATTTGAATAGGTCAGATAACTGGATCACTACCTCCTCCTTACTGGCTAGAGTTGATTGCCCTCAATTTTTCGATCCGGATGAGACCGTCAGTGACTATATTTTGGGTGGTAAGTGGTGGAGTGAAAAACTTCATGGGGTTCTGCCTGCTAATATAGTACAAGAGATTTTAGACATCCCTCTTTCGTCTTCGAATCTACAAGACCGTCTATATTGGTGGCCGGATAGAGAGGGGTGGTTTACTACTGCCAGTGCTTACAAATTGATAACATATCAGTCCTTACCATCTCCTGATTGTAATGCCTGGATTTGGAAGATTAATATCCCTCCGAAAGTTAAGAATTTCCTATGGAAGATTGCGCAATACGGCTTGCCAACTGCTTCCAGGCTGTCGTGTAGGGGTTCGGCAGTTCCACCCACTTGTTCCCTGTGCAATTCGGCACCGGAGGACGAGGTCCATTTATTTTTGGAATGTTACTTCATCAAAGCAATATACAAATTTACAAACCAAGACCAATCAACCATTGCAAGTCTAATTGCCCAGTCTCGGGATTTCAGACCCATTCTTTCTGCACTTGGGAAGAGTCTACAACCTGCGGTCCTGTCTAACCTCGCTTTCACTTGGTGGACGACTTGGTACATCAGGAACCAACACTTATTTCAACAGACCGCTATTTCGCGAAAAGATTCAGTCCTAAAAATGATCAAATCTCACATAGATAACTGGAACAAAACATTCGCTGTCGAGGCGGAATTCGAGGAGGTTATACACCCTTATCGGGGGGTATCTTCAAAAAAGAACTATAAACAAAAAAAAGATTAAGTGGCGCAAGCCTCCAAGGGGCACATTCAAACTTAATTTCGATGGTTCCTCTCTTTTTATGGCGACAGTTTTTCCGGTATCGTTATTAGGGATTGGGAAGGTCGGCCAGTCTCCATTCACCACCAACAACTTGGTAAATAGAACCCACTTACTGCAGAGGCTCTTGCCCTCAAATTGGGGGTTCATCAAGTATTACGACTTAATTTAGATAGGATCCAAATTGAAGGTGATTGTAAGATAATCATATACCATTTAAAAGGAAAATCTAAATGCCATTGGGAGATAGAACTAATCCTTTCTGACGTTCAAGTCTTGCTATTGATTGTGAGAGAAGTAGTGTTCCTTCACGTTCCTCGTATGGGCAATAGAGTGGCGGATAAGGTTGCACACCTTTGCCGCTCTGCCCGAGGAGTCGATATCGAAAATGACCCAGGTCTCCTTGACCTCATCCGTAAGGATGCTGCCGGGTAGGGCCAGCCCACCCGAATTCTTTCCTAATCAAAAAAAAAAAGAATAGGTTTGGTACTTGATGAAATTCAATTGTAAAAATATTCTAAATACAAAGTAATTTGACTTAACCTAAAAATAACCTTACCTGTAATTAAATTGAAATCGATTAGAAGTTCAACCAACTAAGCTGAGTATATTGGTACTTAATTTGTAACCATTAACAAACCAACAACCTAATTCAGTATATGACTCTACTGAATTTGGTTCTTTATATTAATATTGATCTCGATTCTCAACTTGCTAAGTGTTTTTCAGCCCCCCCCCCTAATGAATATCCTAGATCCGCCACTGGTTATGATATATATAAAAAAATTGTTTAGACATGAAGAAGTCTCTATCTCTTTACTCTACTCTATGTTCGCTAGAGTACTTGCGACAATTAAGTGTGTGAGAGTTTGATAATGCATATTTTATATGGTCATTTGTAGGTAGTCTTAGGTGCATTAAGTATTCATATTGCATGTTTAATAAGCTTATTCATATTGTTGGTCCTTTGGTATTCGAAGTGCGGAATTTACGGTTTTTAGTGTTACTTTGTAGGTTATAAGATCCACCCTCAAAAGGCGGAGAAAGAATGGAGCAAATGGACAAATAAGAGCTAAGGAACAAGAGCGGAAATGGAGAACAGGGAGAAATCACATATTTAAGGTTCTAAAAAGATGGAATTAGCTTTTGAGGTCTTCATGAGAATCGTATTGTTTGAAAAGAGCTTTGCAAAGCATATTCGTATGCGTCAATCGGACGACGGATGACTCCAGAAAGTGTGTTACAAGTTCAGTTTGTCGAAACTGTTAGCACTGTAAGGGACGACGCCCGCCGTTCTTGTCAGATCCAGATTTGCAATACGCGACCCAAGTCCATCTTTATGGAAACTCTTAACTAGGGTTTGTCCGATAAGAGGAGGTCTATATTAGGTCATTTTCAGCCGCTTTCATTCATTCAATTCATAGACCTAGTTTCATATTATCATAAAGAGATGAGAGGATTACGTTTAGGGATTCAAGGTATGTTATGCTTGCCTAGAATTCTTGTGGTTTTGCTATGATTCAAGACTTGGTTGGTTGATTGTGAGACTTGATTTCTACATTATTCATGAGTTTATTTAATTATCATCTTGTTCTTCATTGTTTATATTTGTGATTCTTTCTATGACCGCACATCTAGTTAGAATTCGCATCTATGTTATGAATCCGTTGTTTGTTTTTCGATAGCAAACGAAGTAATTGTGATGCGGGACCATCCAAGACACCTTCGGATGATGTCCTTCTCAAGAGGATGAAGAATGCTCCACCTTGGGAGAAGATCCAAAGGTGCAAATAATGACATTTTAGACTCTCGTTCAGAATATTTGACAACTTTTCGACGTTCCAGTAAAATGAGTCGTACGGATTCAATATTAATCGGATTGAGGCGTGCTATACCTTGTCGGAACGAGGACGAAAAGATATACAACTTTGCTGTTGAAAGTTTGTCCAGATTCGACCTAATGCTTTGTCGAAAATCAACATCTTTGCAAGTTGTCACTGTTTTGACGGGAATAAAGAACTTTCTTTTGTTATTTTTAGTAACCTTCTTTTTTAAGTTATTTTAGGTAATTTAGGGATTTATTTTAATTTCTATTTAATTATTATTTCTATCTAAAATCAGCCCTTAAGGTTATAAATAGAGGCTGATCTCCTTGTAAAACATAAGATGTCTTCCATTATGAATGAAATTTCAGTTTGTGTGCAACACAATTGAGAGAAAGTCGATCGATTAGAAGCATGGCTCATCGATTGCAACTATCACTACAAAAAAAAAAA